>JBBGZY010000356.1:0-2400000 GCA_037952925.1 Lithobates clamitans | reverse complement strand
CACTAGCTCCTGCTTGACAAGTTAGTGGAGCCTAGTGCCAGAACTTGTTCCAGCACTGGGCTCCAGGACTCAGCCAGGATTCATGGGATGCTGGGATTTTGTTTAAATCTCAGGAAAGTCCCATTAAAACTGGGACAGTATGGAGGTTTGAATTTGGATTAGAGAGGGGGAAAGGATTTGTGTTTGTGGGGGAAAAGTTTTTTACTGGCAGGGGGGATTTAGGTGGGAAGATATGTGATGGAACTGGGGAGAGGACTTGTGTAAGAGGGGCTTGGAGGAATGAGGGCAAGGGAAGAGGAAATGTTCCAGGATGGGGAACATGTTGTGCTGGAAGGGAAGATTTGGGGGAGAGAATTTGTACTGGGAGGAGGATTTATGCTTGGGGGATGTTGGGGTGGGGTATTTTTGCTGGGATGAGGAGCTGTGCTGGGATATGGATTTGTGGGTTGGAAGGAGATTTGTGCTGGGAAGGGGGATTTTTTTTAGGGAGAGCTTTGCAGAGACTAGCCCTCTTCTAGCACTAGCCCTTCCCCTTCCAGCACTAGCCCTCTCTTCCCCCCTTCCAGAACTAGCCTTCTCCCCCCCCCCTTCCAGCACTTGCATTCTCTCCCCCCCTTCCAGCACTAGCCCTCTCTCCCCCTTCCAGCACTAGCCCTCTCTCCCCCCCTTCCAGCACTAGCCCCCCCTTCCAGCACTAGCCCTCACCCGCTTCCAGCACTAGCCCTCTCCCCCCTTCCAGCACTAGCCCTCTCCCCCCCTTCCAGCACTAGCCCTCCCCCTTTCAGCACTAGCCCTCTCCCCCCTTCCAGCACTAGCCCTTTCCCCCTTCCAGCACTAGCCCTCTCCCCCCTTCCAGCACTAGCCCTCTCCCCCCTGCCAGCTCTAGCCCTCTCCCCTCCCCCTCCCAGCACTAGCCCTCTCCCCCTTCCAGCACTACCCTCTCCCCCCTTCCAGCACTAGCCCTCTCTCTCCCCCACTTCCAGCACTAGCCCTCTCCCCCCTTCCAGCACTAGCCCTCTCCCCCCCTTCCAGCACTAGCCCCCCCCCTTCCAGCACTAGCCCCCCTCCTTCCAGCACTAGCCCTCCCCCTTCCAGCACTAGCCCTCTCCCTCCCAGATATTCTCCTTCTCACAGAGGGCATGATCATGGCATCTGGGACCTCGAAAGATGGAGGACATTTACTTTGGAGGCCCACACTAGCTCCTGCTTGACAAGTTAGTGTAGCCTAGTGCCAGAACTTGTTCCAGCACTGGGCTCCAGGACTCAGCCAGGATTCATGGGATGCTGGGATTTTGTTTAAATCTCAGGAAAGGCCCATTAAAACTGGGACAGTATGGAGGTTTGAATTTGGATTAGAGAGGGGGAAAGGATTTGTGTTTGTGGGGGAAAAGTTTTTTACTGGCAGGGGGATTTAGGTGGGAAGATATGTGATGGAACTGGGGAGAGGACTTGTGTAAGAGGGGCTTGGAGGAATGAGGGCAAGGGGAGAGGAATTGTTCCAGGATGGGGAACATGTTGTGCTGGAAGGGGAGATTTGGGGGAGAGAATTTGTACTGGGAGGAGGATTTATGCTTGGGGGATGTTGGGGTGGGGTATTTTTGCTGGGATGAGGAGCTGTGCTGGGATATGGATTTGTGGGTTGGAAGGAGATTTGTGCTGGGAAGGGGGATTTTTTTTAGGGAGAGCTTTGCAGAGACTAGCCCTCTTCCAGCACTAGCCCTTCCCCTTCCAGCAGTAGCCCTCTCTTCCCCCCTTCCAGCACTAGCCCTCTCTCCCCCCCTTCCAGCACTTACACTCTCTCCCCCCCTTCCAGCACTAGCCCTCTCTCCCCCTTCCAGCACTAGCCCTCTCTCCCCCTCTTCCAGCACTAGCCCCCCCCTTCCAGCACTAGCCCTTACCCGCTTCCAGCACTAGCCCTCTCCCCCTTCCAGCACTAGCCCTCTCTCCCCCTTTCCAGCACTAGCCCTCTCCCCCCCTTCCAGCACTAGCCCTCCCCTCTTCCAGCACTAGCCCTCTCCCCCTTCCAGCACTAGCCCTCTCCCCCTTCCAGCACTAGCCCTCTCCCCCCTTCCAGCACTAGCCCCCTCCCCCCGCCAGCTCTATCCCTCTCCCCTCCCCCTCCCAGCACTAGCCCTCTCCCCCTTCCAGCACTAGCCCTCTCTCCCCTTCCAGCACTAGCCCTCTCCCGTCCTTCCAGCACTAGCCCTCTCCCCCCCTTCCAGCACTAGCCCTCCCCCTTCCAGCACTAGCCCTCTCCCCCCGTCAGCACTAGCATTCTCCCAGCACTAGCCCTCTCTCCCCCCTTCCAGCACTAGCCCTCTCCCCCCTTTCAGCACTAGCCCTCTCCAGCACTAGCCCTCTCTCCCCGCTTCCAGCACTAGCCCCCCCCCTTCCAGCACTAGCCCTCTCTCTCCTCCCCCCTTCCAGCACTAGCCCTCTCCCCCCTCCCCCCTTCCAGCACTAGCCCTCTCTCCCCCCTTCCAGCACTAGCCCTCTACCCCCCTTCCAGCACCACCCTCTCTCTCCCCCACTTCCAGCACTAACCTTCTCCCCCTTCCAGCACTATCCCTCTCCCCCCCTTCCAGCACTAGCCCTCCCCCCTTCCAGCACTAGCCCTCTCCCTCCCAGATATTCTCCTTCTCACAGAGGGCATGATCATGGCATCTGGGACCTCGATTAGTGGAGGACATTTACCTTGGAGGCCCACACTAGCTCCTGCTTGACAAGTTAGTGGAGCCTAGTGCCAGAACTTGTTCCAGCACTGGGCTCCAGGACTCAGCCAGGATTCATGGGATGCTGGGATTTTGTTTAAATCTCAGGAAAGGCCCATTAAAACTGGGACAGTATGGAGGTTTGAATTTGGATTAGAGAGGGGGAAAGGATTTGTGTTTGTGGGGGAAAAGTTTTTTACTGGCAGGGGGGATTTAGGTGGGAAGATATGTGATGGAACTGGGGAGAGGACTTGTGTAAGAGGGGCTTGGAGGAATGAGGGCAAGGGGAGAGGAATTGTTCCAGGATGGGGAACATGTTGTGCTGGAAGGGGAGATTTGGGGGAGAGAATTTGTACTGGGAGGAGGATTTATGCTTAGGGGATGTTGGGGTGAGGTATTTTTGCTGGGATGAGGAGCTGTGCTGGGATATGGATTTATGGGTTGGAAGGAGATTTGTGCTGGGAAGGGGGATTTTTTTTTAGGGAGAGCTTTGCAGAAACTGAGTTCATTCAGAGAGGAGTGCACTGCAAAAGTGTGTGGGGGAGGGGGAATATGTGCCGAGAGGTAAAGTTTGTGAGCGTTAGCAGAGGGGAGCGTATTGTACACAGAGGAGAGCTTGGGGGAACTTGTGATAAAAGGGGAGCTGAGAAAGTATGTGTGTGGAGGGTGAGGTCAGCAGAGAGGAGAGCTGGGGGGCTTTGTGATAGAGGGAGCTAGGAGGGGTTTTGTGATGAGGAGAGCTGGGGGAGATTTTGGGGAATTTGCCATATGTGATAAATTTGGTGCCACTGTAAATCTCTCCTCTAAGGAAGGTGTGGGTTTGGGTGTGGGTGTGTCTGGGGGCGGGGTTTGGGCGTGGTTGGGGCGGAAAGTTGGACAGAGAGGGTGAGATCCTGCACATTTTCTCTGAGAAAAAAAGCCCTGTATATATCCACTGTATCCAGTTTAGCTAGACCTGACTGTAATCCGTTCCTAGTGTACTGTTTCTAATATACTTCTGGCAGGCAGGTGATTCAGTTAGCTGCAGTGTATTTAATATATATATATATACAGATAGTCTTGTATATATATATATATCTCTCATTGCAGGCTGTTCCTGGTGTACTGTTTCTAATATACTTCAGGCAGGCAGGTGATATATATATATCAGATAGTCTCATATATATATATATATATATATATATATATATATATATATATTTCCACTGCATACAGTTTAGCTAAGGCAGGCAGGTGATTCAGTTAGCTGCAATGTATTTAATATATATATATACAGATAGTCTTGTATGTATATATATCCACTGCATACAGTTTAGCTATATCTCACTGCAGGTTGTTCCTGGTGTACTGTTTCTAATATACTTCAGTACCGTGTACCCATAGTGTAGTTACTACTACTTTTCTGGTGGTGTACACAGTACACAATACATACAGTTCACCCATAGTTTCTATTAGACTCCTGGTGGTGTACACAATACCGTGCACCCATAGTGCAGTTGCTACTACTTTTTTGATGGTGTACACAGTACACAATACAGTGCAGTGTGATGTTGAAAAACAATTTCCCCATCATGTCAGGAAGGCCAGCAAGGAGAGGCAGACACTCACAGGCCACTAAAAGAGGGAAAGACTTTAGATTTGAAACATGCTTCAAATCTTTCCAATGGACTTGAGTAGGGATGAGCTTCGAGTTCGAGTCGAATTCATGTTCTACTCGAACATTGGCTGTTCGCAAGTTCGCCGAACAGCGAACAATTTGGGGTGTTCGCGGCAATTTCGAATGCCGCGGAACACCCTTTAAAAGTCTATGGGAGAAATCAAAAGTGCTAATTTTAAAGGCTTATATGCAAGTTATTGTCATAAAAAGCATTTGGGGACCCGGGTCCTGCCCCAGGGGACATGGATCAATGCAAAAAAAAGTTTTAAAAACGGACGTTTTTTCAGGAGCAGTGATTTTATTAATGCTTAAAGTCAAACAATAAAAGTGTAATATCCCTTTAAATTTCGTACCTGGGGGGTGTCTATAGTATGCCTGTAAAGGGGCGCATGTTTCCTGTGTTTAGAACAGTCTGACAGCAAAATTACATTTGGAAGGAAAAAACTCATTTAAAACTACCCGCGGCTATTGCATTGCCGACAATACACATAGAAGTTCATTGATAAAAACGGCATGGGAATTCCCGGTTCCCCTTAATATCCATACCAGACCTGAAGGGCCTTGTATGGAATTTAGGGGGACTCCCACATCATTTTTTTTTTTTAAATTTTGGTTCGGGGTTGCCCTGTGGGGAATTCCCATGCCGTTTTTATCAATGAACTTCTATGTGTATTGTCGGCAATGCGGTAGTTTTAAATGAGTTTTTTCCTTCAAAATGTCATTTTGCTGTCAGACTGTTCTAAACACGGGAAACATGCGCCCCTTTACAGGCATACTATAGACACCCCCCAGGTATGAAATTTAAAGGGATATTACACTTTTATTGTTTGACTTTAAGCATTATTAAAATCACTGCTCCTGAAAAAACGGCCGTTTTTAAAACTTTTTTTTGCATTGATCCATGTCCCCTGGGGCAGGACCCAGGTCCCCAAACACTTTTATTGACAATAACTTGCATATTAGCCTTTAAAATTAGCACTTTTGATTATTCATGTTCGTGTCCCATAGACTTTAACGGTGTTCGCGTGTTCGAACAAATTTTTTTCCTGTTCGCATGTTCTGGTGCGAACCGAACAGGGGGGTGTTCGGCTCATCCCTAGACTTGAGACCGGTCAAAAATCTGCTCATCTGTATGCTAGTCCAACAGACAAAAACCCACGCTAGGGCAGCTATTGGCTACTGGCTATCAACTTCCTTATTTTAGTCCGGTCGTACGTCATGACGTACAAATCCGTCGGACTTTGCTGTGATCATGTGTAGGCAAGTCTGTTCGTTCAAAAGTCCGTTGGAAGTCCATCAAAATTCCGTCGGAAAGTCCGTCGGACCAGTCCGGTCGAAAAGTCTGCCCTTGTGTACGTGGCCTTAGACTCCGCACCCTGGGGAATCAAAAGCTCTAGCCCCTGTGGGATCGGTGTTGGTGTTCCAGCGGACCTGCCTTCCTTAACCACCCAGACTCCCATCTGCAGCATTCAGCCGTAGAGTCCACTACCTTTGCGATGCACTCCTGACCCCAATGGTGTGCATCTGTCACCTGGCCTTAGGTGACCTGACAGAAGCCTCAGCAACTCCAGCACCAGGAAATTGTAACCTCACAGGGTCTGAAAATGCATTGCACAAACCTTTCTTCAAGGTCACCTGAAGATGTTTCATCCTCTGCTCCCTCTGCAAAGGCAGGATGAGTTCTGCAACCTCACCCTCGTAACGTTGATTAAGAAGGGTTGCCAGCCAGTAATGATTCCTTCTCTTTGATACCACGAATCCTAGGGTCCTTACGCTTCATGGCCTCCCTGATTCTGAAAAGCTTGCAAAAGTTTGCAGAGGCATTCGATTCTGAGTCCTCTGGGTCACTAAGGATCACATGATCCGTAACAACCTCCTTCCAGCCACGTACAACTCCTTGGGTTTCTGGGGACTGAAAACCATCCCTTGAAGACTGCTGACGAGTGTTATCCTCCACGTCCATGCTGACACAATCCTCCTCTTCTTCCTCCTCCTCCTCTTCTTCCTGTGTGTTTGGCGAGCCTGCAGGAATAATATCTGGATAAAGGGGGTCTTGAGAGGTAAGGAAGTCCTTCTCTTCCTCACACTGTTCTGCCTCAAGTGCCCTGTCCATTATTCCATGAAGCGTGTGCTCCAACAGGAAGACAAGAGGTAAAGTATCACTGATGCATGCATTGTCGCTGCTCACTATCCTCGTGGCCTCATCAAATGGTGACAGGACAGTGCATGCATCCTTGATCAGTAGCCACTGGCATAGCGAAAAGAAGCCAAGCTCCCCTGACCCTGTCCTGGTGGCATACTCACACAGGTACTCATTGATGGCCCTCTGCTGCGTGTACAGCCGTTGCAGCATTGCCAACATTGACTTCCACCTGGTGGACATGTCACAAATGAGGCGGTTGGTGGGCAGGTTGCATTTCCTTTGAATGTCAGCCAGCCGAGCACTGGCATTGTATGACAGGCGGAACTGACCACAGACTTTTCTGGCCTGCCTCAGGAGATCTTGTAAGCCTGGGCACCTGCTCAAGAACCGATGCACTACCAAATTCAGGATGTGTGCCAAACATGGAACATGGGTCAAGTGTCCCTGTCGGAGGGCGGAGAGAAGGATGGTGCCATTGTCGCATACAACCATTCCTGACTGAAGCTGGTCTGGCGCCACCACCTCTGAGCCTGCCCCTGCAGAGCTGACAGAATCTCTGCCCCAGTGTGGCTCCTGTCCCCTAAGCAGTGGTTTAACCTTAAACTACGTAAAGGGTTCTTTACTGTAAGAGCAGCAAGGATGTGGAATTCCCTTCCACAGGCGGTGGTCTCAACGGGGGCATCAATAGTTTCAAGAAACTATTAGATAAGCACCTGAACGACCGCAACATATATACAATGTAATACTGACATATAATCACACACATAGGTTGGACTTGATGGACTTGTGTCTATTTTAAACCTCACCTACTATGTAACTATGTAACTCATGCACCGCATGGCATCTTTTTGCCTGAGTGCTTGCGTAGCCCCTTGAACGCTTACAGAGCACTGCTGGTTCAGAGTACAAATCTGCAGAAGAGGCCATAGAGGAAGAAGAAGAGGAGGGGGTGGAGGAAAGATCTGTGGCAGAATCACCGCTAGCATTTCGGAGGCGTGGTGACTGAACAAGCTCCAACAATACTGAACCCTGTCCTGCATCCTTCCCAGTTGCCAGCAGAGTTACCCAGTGCGCCATGAAGGAAAGGTAACATCCCTGCCCATGCCTGCTAGACCATGATTCTGCGGTAATATACACATTACTGCTGACCGTCCTGTCCAACAAGACAAAAACATTTAAGTAATAGGTATTATAAATGGTATACCGCCCTTCACCAAAAACCAATACCTCCACCGCGCCACTATGTTTCACAAACTGAATGTGAATGTGCTCAAAATCAATCTATACAATAACCCACATGGGGAATTGAATTCCCACACCCACTATGAAGCAGCCCCTTTAAATTATAATGCATATACTAAGTATTTAATCGGAGATGTCTGTAAACTGCCCAAATCCTCCCACAGACATCTAGGAAAAAATAAGAGGCGCTTTCAAACAAAAAATCAAGTGTATTAAACACAGGGATGGTGTGACTCTCTACACATGTGTATGTGAACACTAATGCAAAGGTGAAATCTATAAACAAATCTACACAAAATGTATATGGGTGTAAATGTACCAGCCAGATCAGTGGTCAAATAAAAAATTTTGATTGAAGATTGCAGTGATTTTAATAAATGTGTGATACTGGTTTACACTATTGGAGCACATATTTTTTTTTCATGTGGACCGGGTTGGAAACATTCACTGTGGAACAACGATTGATCCTCCTACCTTGGTATATGGTAGATAAGCGATTATTGCCTTGCATGAGAGTGCTGGCAAATTAAGTCGGTGAGTGTAGGTCTTGAGGGAGTGGAATCACTGCACACAAGAGGAGAGGTGGAGGAGACACAACATCACCTGTGCTTTATCAAGATTTATTACCACTTTATTCGGACACATTTTTCTCACGTGTGTGGTCACGTTTTATTGTGGACTGATTTATATTTTTGAAGTTAATTTGTATTTTGTATTTTTTATTTTTGGATATATTTGGTAATATATTTTCTGTACAGCATGATATGAAGTGGCAGGATAGGTTTTATCACTTGAAATGTTTTGAGATATGTATTTCCTAAGATTACACTGCATGTAAGGTTTATACACATTAAGAGGGTCGCACCATCATGTTGATCGATATTTGACCACTGATCTGGCTGGTACATTTACACCTATATACATTTTGTGTAGATTTGTTTATAGATTTCACCTTTGCATTAGTGTTCACATACACATGTGTAGAGGGTCACACCATCACTGTGATTAACACACTTGATTTTTGTTTAAAAGCGCCTCTTATTTTTTATTAGACCACTGATCTGGCTGGTACATTTACACCTATATACATTTTGTGTAGATTTGTTTATAGATTTTACCTTTGCATTAGTGTTCACATACACATGTGTAGAGGGTCACACCATCACTGTGTTTAATACACTTGATTTTTGTTTGAAAGCACCTCTTATTTTTTATTTGACCACTGATCTGGCTGGTACATTTACACCTATATACATTTTGTGTAGATTTGTTTATAGATTTCACCTTTGCATTAGTGTTCACATACACATGTGTAGAGGGTCACACCATCACTGTGTTTAATACACTTGATTTTTGTTTGAAAGCGCCTCTTATTTTTTCCTAGATGTCTGTGGGAGGATTTGGGCAGTTTACAGACATCTCCGATTAAATACTTAGTATAAGACAAAAACATTGCCTTCCCACCGGTAGAGAGCTGGAATGGCCTTCCATAAAAAGAAATGGCATTTTGGAACCTGCAACTGAGGTACAGCACATTCCAGAAATTCACGAAAAGGGGCAGAGTCAGCTGAAAAGGCAGTAGTTGCAGCGCTAGAAATTTGGTCAAGCGTGCATTCAAGCTAGCATTCAGACTGTGAGCATGTGGATGGATGGGACCAAATTTCTTTTTTAGGGTTTAGCAACTGGGGTAGGGAAATTTGCCTGCTAAAATCAGATGGTGGTGTACTGCTAGCAGATTGGCTGCAAGTACTTGGGACACCTATTGCTATACCTTCATTCCTCTCAGTGCAGGTTTTCAAGAGGACTGGAGTAGGGTTGGAGATCCCAGATGAGGAGCAAGGAGAAGTCTGACTTTTTGTTTAATGTGAGTCTTTCAAGTACTGTTGCCAACGGACTTGTTGCCTTATGAGTTTATGTAAAATCTACATTAATAGCTGTAAAATATTGGAAATATTAATATATTTAAGTTATTTATATTTGCTGAATATATTTAATTTAGCTTTTATCTATGTAGGGCGGAACATATTAAATTTACAGAAATCTCTAGTAGACCAGACAAGTCAGTGCCTAGGCTTGTGTATACAAACAATGGGATCCAAACCTCATTGTTTTACACATACTTACTTCAAATTATCCCATGCTGGGATATACAATGAAGAGAGGCCAACCCGTAATCATTACTTAATTTCCTGGGAAAATTCAAGTTAAGCTCCTGCTCAGAATAGTCACAAGGATTTGCATTAAAGGGGGCTAACTTATGCAAAGTATAGGGATTGGAGATGTAGCCAGTCATTACCCAGGAATAGGGAAGCTCACCAATCAGAGCCACGCTCTGCCAACCAATGAAGCATCAGCATGTAATGATATACACAGACTAGATGGAAGGGAAATACACACTTTTATGGGAGAGCAACCATCAGAATGGAACCTTGGTGCAAAGGGTAATTATGGGAAAGGTCTGCATTTAACTTGTAACTAAATATGTTTGCAGATTAATGTTTGCGGGAATATACTCTGTATTCCTTAATGTAATTCTCTTATTTACCTAATATTTTCTTCCTTGGTGTAGACTAGGGATGAGCTGAACCCCCCCGGTTCGGTTTGCAGCAGAACTTGCGAACAGGAAAAAAAATTGTTCGAACACGCGAACACCGTTAAAGTCTATGGGACACGAACATGAATAATCAAAAGTGCTAATTTTAAAGGCTTATAAGCAAGTTATTGTCATAAAAAGTGTTTGGGGACCTGGGTCCTGCCCCAGGGGACATGTAACAATGCAAAAAGAATTTTTAAATACGGACATTTTTTTGGGAGCAGTGATTTTAATAATGCTTAAAGTGAAACAATAAAAGTGTAATATTCCTTTCGTACCTGGGGGGTGTCTATAGTATGCCTTTAAAGGGGCGCATGTTTCCTGTGCTTAGAACAGTCTGACAGCAAAATTACATTTCAAAGGAAAAAAAAGTCATTTAAAACTACTCGCGGCTATTAATGAATTGTTGTTCCGACAATACACATAAAAGTTCATTAATAAAAACTGCATGGGATTTCCCCACAGAAATCACAGGAACCTCAACCCAAAATGAAAAAAAAAATGCATGGGGGTCCCCCTAAATTCCATATGAGGCCCTTCAGGTCTGGTATAGATATTATTGGGAACCCCACGCCAAAATAATAAAAAAAGGTGTGGGGGTCCCCCTCAAAATCCATACCAGACCCTTCAGGTCTGGTATGGATTTTAAGGGGAACCCCGTGCCAACATTTAAAAAAAAATGGCGTGGGGTCCCCTCAAAAATCCAAACCAGACCCTTATCCGAGCACGCAACCTGGCAGGCCATAGGAAAAGAGGGGGGACGAGAGAGTGCCCCCCCTCCTAAACTGTACCAGGCCACATGACCTCAACATTGGGAGGGTGCTTTGAGGTAGCCCCCCAAAGCACCTTGTCCCAATGTTGATGGGGAGAAGGGCCTCATCCCCACAACCCTTGGCCAGTGGTTGTAGGGGTTTGTGGGTGGGGGGCTTATCGGAATCTGGAAGCCCCCTTTAACAAGGGGACCCCCAGATCCCAGCCCCCCTGTGTGAATTGGTAATGGGGTACAAATGTACCCCTACCATTTTACAAAAAAAGTGTTAGAAATTTTTAAAAACACAAGAGACGGTTTCTGACAAGTCCTTTATTATTTCTTCTTCTTTTGGCTTCTTCTTCCATCTTGTTTCTTCTGGTGTTCTTTCAATGTTCTTCTTCTTCCTCCATCTTCGTCTTTAGATCTGACCCCGCCCCCCCCCTGAAAACATGGGGAAAGCCACAGGGAAGTCCCATGAATTTCCTGTGCGTCGTTTTTATCAATGAACATTATATAAGAAATGTCAGAAGGAGCCAAGCGTCACACGGCTGAAGACTCCCACTGAGGCGGATCATGCAGGTGGAATGGAGAAGAAGCCTGGAGGAAGATGTGGGATGAGAAGAGTGGAGGAAGAAGACTTTCAACTACTCACCAATAAATGTTGTTATTGCGTTAAAGCTTTCACTCATGGTCAAAGAACTCTCATTCTCTGCTCATGTTGTTCAATTCGGCCGCATGCTTCATATAAAGTCCCAATTCCTTTTCTTTATAAATTCAATATGGATGGAGGCTATGTACAGCGGATGCCCTGGCCTCATATAAAGTCCCACAATTCCTCCCTCTTTTTATTCTCATTTAACCCAAATCATATCTGAGAGATATTAAATCTCAAATAGGGCTGAGCTTCTAGTTCGAGTCGAACTCATGTTCGACTCGAACATCGGCTGTTCGCCAGTTCGCTGAACAGCGAACAATTTGGGGTGTTCGCAGCAAATTCGAAAGCCGCGGAACACCCTTCAAAAGTCTATGTGAGAAATCTAAAGTGCTAATTTTAAAGGCTTATATGCAAGTTATTGTCATAAAAAGTGTTTGGGGACCTGGGTCCTGCCCCAGGGGACATGGGGTCCTGCCCCAGGGGACATGGATCAATGCA
Source organism: Lithobates clamitans (assembly GCA_037952925.1). NCBI lineage: Eukaryota > Metazoa > Chordata > Amphibia > Anura > Ranidae > Lithobates > Lithobates clamitans. The sequence goes on along the minus strand of JBBGZY010000356.1, from coordinate 2,387,750 downwards.
AAAAAAAGTTTTAAAAACGGAAGTTTTTTCAGGAGCAGTGATTTTAATAATGCTTAAAGTGAAACAATAAAAGTGTAATATCCCTTTAAATTTCGTACCTGGGGGGTGTCTATAGTATGCCTGTAAAGGGGCGCATGTTTCCTGTGTTTAGAACAGTCTGACAGCAAAATGATATTTCAAAGGAAAAAAAGTAATTTAAAACTACTCGCGGCTATTAATGAATTGCCGGATCAGACAATACACATAAAAGTTCATTGATAAAAACGTCATGGGAATTCCCCACAAGGGAACCCCGAACCAAAATTTAAAAAAAAAATGACGTGGGGGGTCCCCCTAAATTCCATACCAGGCCCTTAAGGTCTGGTATGGATATTAAGGGGAATCGCGGACAAAATTTTTTTTTTAAATGGTGTGGGGTCCCCCTCAAAATCTATACCAGAACCTTCAGGTCTGGTATGGATTTTAAGGGGAACCCCGCGCTAAAATTAAAAAAAAATGGCGTGGGGTCTCCCCAAAAATCCATACCAGACCTTTATCCGAGCACGCAACCTGGCAGGCCGCAGGAAAAGAGGGGGGACGAGAGAGCTCCCCCCTCCTGAACCGTACCAGGCCACATGCCCTCAACAATGGGAGGGTGCTTTGGGCTAGTCCCCAAAACACCTTGTCCCCATGTTGATGGGGACAAGGGCCTTATCCCCACAACCCTTGCCCAGGGATTGTGGGGGTCTGCGGGTGGGGGGCTTATCGGAATCTGGAAGCCCCTTTAACAAGTAGACCCCCAGATCCCGGCCCTCCCCCCTGTGTGAAATGGTAAGGGGGTACAAAAGTACCCCTACCATTTCACAAAAAAAGTGTCAAAATGTTAAAAATGACAAGAGACAGTTTTTGACAATTGCTTTATTTAAATGTTTCTTCTTTCTTCTTTCTTCTATCTTCTATCTTCTTTCTTCTATCATTTAAATAAAGGAATTGTCAAAAACTGTCTCTTGTCATTTTTAACATTTTTGACACTTTTTGTGTGAAATGGTAGGGGTACTTCTGTACCCCCTTACCATTTCACACAGGGGGGAGGGCCGGGATCTGGGGGTCCCCTTGTTAAAGGAGGCTTCCAGATTCCGATAAGCCCCCCACCCGCAGACCCCCACAACCACCGGGTAAGGGTTGTGGGGATGAGGCCCTTGTCCCCATCAACATGGGGACAAGGTGTTTTGGGGGGCTACCCCAAAGCACCCTCCCAATGTTGAGGTCATGTGGCCTGGTACGGTTCAGGGGGGGTGCTCTCTTGTCCCCCCTCTTTTCCTGGGGCCTGCCAGGTTGCATGCTCGGATAAGGGTCTGGTATGGATTTCTGGGGGGACCCCACACCATTTTTTTTTTAAATTTTGGCGCGGGGTTCCCCTTAATATCCATACCAGACCTGAAGGGCCTGGTATAGGGTGACCCCCTGATAGGGGGCTAACGATCTTCTTCTAGGAGCAAGTGAACCTCTTCTTAGAATATCTGCCTAGAGTGTTCTTTCAAACCCAAATCAGGCCCGGAGACCATTCCAGTAAGAAAAATAATGACACAACAGTCAAATGCCTGGAATGTTCTGCTTTTTACTTCCAAAGACAATCATTTATATAATCAAAATGACATCACAAAAAAAGTTCAACCCTTTCATTAATATACAGACATTACGTATACATCAGATGTTTAAAAAACACCTAAAAATAAGACATGATTTCTTCATATAGAAACTATCAACAAAGGAAAAATTTTGTACGTCATTTCGGGGAAATCATGTTATTTACAAGAATTTGAAACTAACTTTTGATAGACGTCACATAAACATATTATTCTAAGATGGATACATATTCTTATAGATTTTTATAGCTAAAATAAAGGACAGCAAGCTAAAATATCCCGACAATCCCCTCTTTGATCACACATGTGTATATATATATATATATATATATATATATATATATATGTGTATGATCTCACTTCCTTATCATGGCGGTATTCTCAGCTTGCTTCGGATGATACATACTGAGATAAGTTTTATTGGGAGATGAGGGATCTGAAATGCGAGGGGCTCTATTAATAAGGCACATAATAAGCTTGTACACAAGATAAAGGAAAAGGAAAAAGAACACGACAATGATTAAAATTATGGCAATATCCCTTATCCAAGAGAATATCCCTCCAAATCCAAAATCAACATTTTCAAAAGGACTCCAGGTCTGGGCTATGTTGCGAGCCTCTTGTTGCAGCTTGGCCACCTCTTTTCTATGCTGAGCTATCACATCATAATAGTCTGGTACCTCTATACTGGTATTGTGTACCCAAGTACAACATTTATAATCCTCAGTCATTTCACATAATCCTGTAAGGGCTGAACTCATGCTCTCAATGGCTAAGTCATGCAATTCTAGTTGTTTTCTAATAGCCCTAGTTTCAACATTAAGTTTAGAAATGTCATCAGAATTCTTTTCCATCATCCCATCAATAATTCCCGAATAATTATTTAACCTTTTCATCAAATCTATTCCCCATCCTGTCCAGGAAGGGAACCATGCCCAGGCCATATCCTTCTCAAGGAATAACTCTCTCTTGTTACGATGTTTCAATGGATACCTTGGGTGTATACTAGCTTCAAGCAAATGACTCCCATCACTATCACCTATCACCCTCATTATGGGCACCAGTGAGGCCAGGTAACACCAGCCTTGGACCTCTTGTGGAATCCAGGGATAACAAGTCTTTCCACAACAAACATAAGTGTGGTTACCAAACGAGAAGGGCATATTCACAGCAGTCTCTTGATCTACTGCTGTAACTGCTGCTAAAACCTGAAACAAATGCTGTACAGGTTTACTACTTTCATCTTCAGAGGCAAGAATCTTTTCAAAATCAGCCCGTACTCTGACCTCATCGTGGTGTGTTTGATACAAAGAACAAAACTTCCCACTAGGGGCATAGCAATTAGAAATGTTCAAAACCGATTGACTACAGATATGAGCATTTCTAGTAGAATTCCCTAAATTGAAACACCAGGTAGGATTATGACTTCTATTGATGATGTGAAAGGAAATGGTGTCATTAGTTCTTCTACTGACATTCAGAATGTCAAGGAGAATCTCTTCTCTCAACAGGGGAGTAATATTTAAAGGTATAGCCATTAAGGGTATCCTAACAGTGCTAGGGTGCAGTTTAGTACAGATCCAACATTTTTGAAATCCTGATTTCTGAGCATAAGCATATTTAAATTTTAACAAAAGCATTTTATCAGCAAAATTATCTTCAATGTCTCTCTTATTTCTAACTTGTATCACTGTAATGTTCTTCTGTGTATATGTGTTACCACAAATACTTTTAATCGCACCCAAATCTTCAGGGTGGTAGATACAGTTAGTGATGATCCAAATGGGCGGGAACACTATCAGGGTGATCAGGAACAGGAGGCAGAATGCCTTGCCAGAAGTCTGTGGTGGAATAAGCAAGGTCATCTTCTCTGGCCGGACCTGCTTTTCCAGGAACTCCTCCTTCATCTGCTTGGACTTCTGCTTGAGGGCCTCCTGTATTTAAGATCTCCTTCCTGCTCTCGGGGCTTTGGGCAACCTTTTTCACTGGGCTGGCATGGATCCAGGATTGGCAATTCTCCACCAGGATAGCCGTTCTGGTCACTGCAATCACCGTAGTAGGAGGTCCAAAAGGATATTCCCGTTTCTTGCTTCTGTTCAACTGCTGGACCACCACCGTGTCTCCTACTTTAAAAGGGTGGGTAGGTTCCTGTGAAGAAAAAGGAGAGGTGAGAGCAATATTTCTCTCAACTGTATCCAAAGTTTTAATTAGTTTCCTCACATACTCTGACTGTGCTAGATCCAAATCCCCCTGCTCTATCATAAGAGGTGCTCTGGCCCAGGGAGTAGGAAAGGGACGACCCATCAACACTTCAAAAGGAGAGTAGCCTGTAGTTTTGGAGGGAGTACTTCTTATCTCTGCCAAAACCGCTGGGAGAACCCTCCTCCAATGGACAAAAGTTCCTCCTGTGGCTTTCCTTATTTTATCTTTCTCGGTCCTATTTACCCTTTCCACTATCCCTGAACTTTGGGGATGATATGGAATGTGAAACTTCCATTCTATTTGGAGTGAATGTACCAAGTCCTGACATACTTTTTTTTTTTTTTTTAATATAATAATTTTTATTCAGTTTTTGTCAGTTTACAAAATGATAAATCGCATATTCATATAGCAATAGGTATCGTAAACCGAACAATAAACCGTGATGGCTAACAAAATCGTATAGTAACATTACGTTCATAGTACAATAACCTGAATTATGAGGAATATGATTAAGGCAGGAGAAGCTATTTTCCTCTACTAGTCACCCCATTTGGGAACTTACTGTGACACAGTGGAGGTACCAGTTCTACAAACCTATGTGTCAGCGGTATCATTAACTGGGTTATATCTGTTAGCATTCATATAACAAGAGCGTGAAGCTCAGAACTAATATTAAGTAAACATACATATAAATTAAACAGGATCAGCTCAGAGACCATATGGAAAGGAAGGATATGAACCTTAAGAAAAAAAAAAATGCAGATACGTATTAGAGAGTTTGCCAGAGCAGTAGTTGATGAAATATTATTCATTCGTGATGAGTGTCGCACCAAGTTATCCATCGTTGCCACCGTGGATGAAAGAGGTCATAGTGCCCCCCAATGGACGCTAGCATTTTTTCATAAGTGAAATGTAAGGATAGTGTGTGCAAGACCTCCGTTACCTCTGGAGGATTCAGGGACCTCCATTTTCTTAGTATCACTAATTTGGCTGCTAGGAACAAGTGAGTAGCAAATTGCCTATGTAATGGTGGAATGTCTTCTATGCCTATATTGAGGATAGCTAAAGAAGGTGAAGAGCGGATTTGTAAATCTGTTATTTGACAAAGAATTTTGAAGATGTGGGACCAATATGTGGTTAGGTTCTTGCAGCTCCATAAGATATGAAATATGGTACCCGGTTGTCCACAATTTCTCCAACAGGTGGAGGATGTGGAGGGGTTAAATTTAGCTATTCTGTAGGGCGTTAGGTACCATCGTTGTGTAATCTTATGTGAGAGTTCCCATAGGTTGGTGCATTTGGTTGCTGAGTGGATGTGCTGCAAAGCTTTGTGCCATTGTTGTTCAGTAAAGGAGTCGTTAAGGTCCCTTTCCCATGCTAGCATGGAATTCGTTTTGGTAAATATACTCTTGTCATGGATATATTCGTAAAACAAGGAGATACCGCCTTTATGAGATGACTTGGCAGTAAGGTAGATATGAATCTGCCAGAATAAATTGTATTTAATGGTGTCATTTTTTTTTTAGATAAGATGTAATTCTGAAGTACTTAAATTATTCTGAGATAGGTAAGCCAAATTTAATTTGTAAGTCAGCAAATGATCTTATAATTGTGCCTGTGTATAGATCCGAAACCCATTGTAGTCCCCTCATTTCCCAATTAGTCAGGGATATGTCTGGGATTAGCAAAGCCAGAATCGATATTGGAATTGATAGAGAAATAGTAGGAGACGACCGAGACTTGGTAGTCATCAAGGTCTTCCATGAGTTTAAGGTTGCTAGAATTGGTAGAGGGAGGTTAGAGGGTTTGGCGTTAAGATGCAGGTAAGCTAAAATATAGTCATAAAGGTTGCCTCCTGGTATCATGGTTTGTTCAATACTTCCCCAATACTTCTAAGTTGTGCCAAGATTGCAGCTAGGTGATAGTCAGCCAATATCGGTAGACCAACCCCTCCTGCTGTTTTTGTTTTGCAAAGTTTGGATAGAGCGCTTCTAGCTTTTTTACCTTCCCATGAATATCTGGAAAGTATGGCTTGTAGGTTATGAAAGAATTTTCGGGGGACTGGAATGGGAACCGTTCGGCAGATGTAGAGTACTTGCAGTAGGATTTGCATTTTAAAGGCAGCCAAGCGGCCCAACCATGACAGTATATGTTTACTCAGGGACTGGAGGCCTTTTCGGAATGTACGTTCCAGTGGGAGGTAGTTAGCATGGAATAGTTGTGTAGGTTGGGATGTGAGCTTAATTCCTAAATAAGTAATTTCCTGGGAATTCCATACGTATGGAAATTTGTTTTGCAGGATTTTTCTATCGTGTTCTGGTACACCAAGATCTAAGATATAAGATTTGTTTTCATTTACCTTGTAATATGATACTTTACCATAATCATGTAGTAGTTGAGATACATGGTCCAGGGAAGACACCGGATTAGTTAGCATAAGGATCACGTCATCCGCAAAGAGACTTATGACATGTTTGCGATTGTTGATCCAGAAGCCTTGTATGTTGGGATTTTGTCTTATGCTGGTAGCCAAGGGTTCCATTAATAGGTTGAAAATGAGGGGAGATAATGGACACCCCTGGCGGGTGCCATTTGTTATCTTGAAAGGTTTAGATAGCATACCTGAAGTGTACACGCGGGCTGATGGAGAGGTATATAGGGATAATATTGCAGAAAGTAGGTGGCCTGAGAAGCCGAATTTCTCCAGTGTAGCCGTGAGATATTTCCAGTGTACTCTATCGAACGCCTTCTCTGCATCCAGAGCAAGGAGCAGAGAAGGCGTCCCGTGTTTTCTAGCTATATGAATCACATCAATTAGTCTTCTTGTAGCATCGGATGTTTGTCTTCCCTTGGTGAAGCCAGATTGATCTGGATCAATTAGAGTGTGAAGGATGTCGACTAGTCTCAGTGCTATCATTTTAGCATAAAGCTTTAGATCAGTGTTTAATAAGGATATTGGTCTAAAATTTTGGGGAACATCCGGTGTCTTCCCTGGTTTAGGTTTTTATGTAACTATTAATGCTTCTAACATCTCAGATGGAAAGGAGGCCGAGGCAGCAGCAGTCTCGAACACCTTAAGAAGGTGTGATCCTAGGGATTGTTTAAAAGTTTTGTAATATTCCCCTGTTAGGCCATCTGGTCCCGGGGATTTATTATTGGGAAGAGTGTCTATAGCTTTTAGTAATTCAGATAGTGTGAAAGGGGAATTTAAAGCTTGAAGTTGTGAAGCAGAGATCTTGGGTAAGGTGATGTCCTCTAGGAAATCATTTATAGCTGACTGGGATGGTTGTGTAGTATGACTGTCTTGATTGAGGTTGTAAAGGGAACCATAATATTCGCTAAATGCATTGGCAATGTTTTGGGGATCAAATACTTTTTGCTGGGATGTGGGACTAATGATGTGGGGTATTTTGGTTTTAAAGCGTTGACCTTGTAATTTGCGAGCCAGTTCTTTTCCAGCTTTATTACTGGTCGAATAGAAGGACATTTTAAGTCGTCTTTCCCTGTGTTCGAAGGAATGGAGTAGTTCTAGTCTAAGGTCGTGTCGAAGAGCTGTCAATTGCGCACTAATATGGTAAGTAGGGTTTTTTTTATCTTGATCTTCAAGAGTTCTAATGTCTGTAAGAAGGGTATTAAGCCGTTGCTGCCTCTGCCTCCTAAGCCTTGTGGTTAGTTGAATGAATATACCTCGAATGTACGCCTTGTGGGCGTTCCAGAGTACAAATGGGTCAGTCGTGGAGGAGGAGTTGATCTGAAAATAATCAGACAAGTGGTTTTCTAGCAGTTTCTGAGTGGATGGGGATTGTATTACCTGAGGGTTGGCATGCCACATGTAGGCCCTGTTAGTAGGATAGTTATCTCCCAGGGTAAGGAGGACAGAAGCGTGGTCGGACCAGGTAATGTTATTGATTTTAATTTGAGTCACTTTTTGAAGCCACCACTTGTCCATCAGAATCAGATCAATCCTCGAATAAATGCAATGACTATGAGAATAAAACGTATAGTCCCGTTCGTTGGCATGTGTACACCGCCATGCATCGAATAGATCATGAGATCTCAAAAAAAAATTAAGAGAGGGAGATCTTTTGGAATGTTTCGTGGTAGAGTCAATGCGAGGGTCTGGTGTGGCATTAAAGTCCCCACATATTATAAGGGAACCTTGTTGGAGTTTCTTCAGCTTTTTCATCAAGCCATTCAGGAATTTAATTTGTTTGGTGTTGGGAACATAAACGTTCACTAGAGTGTAATGGGTAGAGTTAATGTCACATACAATAATGAGGTAGCGACCCGCTGGATCAGATGTTTCAGAGTGGAGGTGGAAAGAAACAGAATCTTTAATAGCCACCATGACACCCCTTTGTTTCGCATTCATATTGGAGAAGAAGTAGTTTTGGAAGTTCCTATGAGAGCATCTTGGTGGGGCTGCTTGATGAAAGTGTGTCTCTTGGGCGCAGAGGATATCGCATTGGGAAGAGTCTGCCTCTTTCCAAAGGGATGCTCTCTTGGCCGGGTGGTTTAGGCCGTGTGTATTAATGGAGAGTAGCTTAACTGGCATATAGCAAGTTGGAAATTATTTTGTATGTCGAGGGTTGATAGTACTCACGCTTAAGGTGAGAGATGGCAGTCCACATGAAGATGGATGACCGTTGTTCCAGGGCGATGCTTCTATTAGAATATTCCTCGATTCGAGTAGGTGCTATGCAGAATCTGAAGGTTCTTCTCCATAAGATTATAGTTGGAAATGTCTCTGTTGTTGGACGTTGATCCATAAAAACAAATAAGAAAATACAACAGAACAAGTTAAAAAAAGAAAAAAGAATGATTACAGGGTAAAAGGAGAATCCGCATGGGGATTCTTGATCCATATGCACTGTTTAGTAAGGTTGGGGGTAATGGAAATATTTCCATGTGCGCCGTCACCGGGGGGTGTAAACACAAGGACTAGATGCATTTGTTAGGAGCGTTCCTTCATTTGACCAGCTTTCTTATCACTTTTTTTGTATGTCACCACCTGCCAGTCAGCCTGCATGTATGAGGGACTGTCAATTTGTATGGAAGTTGGAGGTGGTTCTGACAAAATTCCCCAGTGCCTGAGGGTATTCAGGCCTTCTTCCATGGTGGAGATGTTGGTAGTTGTACCGTTGACGTTAACGTGATGGAGAGTGTGGCAGGGTATTTCCACTTGTGCAATATGTGGTGATTGCGTAGCGCTTTGGTAATGGTGGCTAGATTGCGACGTTTCTGGAGAGTGTGTCTAGATAGGTCAGGGAGCAGTTGTAGAGAGGTATATTGAGCTGGGCGTTGATCAGGGTTGCGGAAAGCAACCAATATTGTTTCTTTGGCTCTGTAAAAGTGAAGCCGCAGTAATACATCCCTGGGCACATCATCAGGTAAAAATGACGGTTTCGGTATTCTATGCACCCTATCCACTGTGAGCTCCAATGCAGACATTGTGGGTAGTAAGGCATTGAATAGATCTTGGACGTATTGTGGTAATTGTGTCGCAGGGACTGATTCAGGGATACCTGTGATTTTAAGATTATTTCTCCTGGATCTATCCTCGAGGTCAGATAATTTATCTTTGATCCAGGAGAGTTCATCAGAATGGGTGGTATGAGTATCCACCATTTTGTTGAAAGAGGTAGCATGTGAGTCCAGGGCGCTTTCAATTTGATTCACCCTCTCTCCCAGTAGATGGACTTCTGCCTGACACTGTTTCACTGTGTGCAGCATATCATTATGTAAGGAGGACCGCAGGGACATTAACATGTAGGGATGAGCCGAACACCCCCCTGTTCGGTTCGCACCAGAACATGCGAACAGGAAAAAAATTTGCTCGAACACACGAACACCGTTAAAGTCTATGGGAAACGAACATGAATAATTAAAAGTGCTAATTTTAAAGGCTAATATGCAAGTTATTGTCATAAAAAGTGTTTGGGGACCTGGGTCCTGCCCCAGGGGACATGGATCAATGCAAAAAAAGTTTTAAAAACGGCCATTTTTTCAGGAGCAGTGATTTTAATAATGCTTAAAGTCAAACAATAAAAGTGTAATATCCCTTTAAATTTCGTACCTGGGGGGTGTCTATAGTATGCCTGTAAAGTGGCGCATGTTTCCTGTGTTTAGAACAGTCTGACAGCAAAATGACATTTTGAAGGAAAAAACTCATTTAAAACTACCCGCGGCTATTGCATTGCCGACAATACACATAGAAGTTCATTGATAAAAACGGCATGGGAATTCCCCAAAGGGGAACCCCGAACCAAAAAAAAACTAAAACGTGGGAGTCCTCCTAAATTCGATACCAGGCCCTTCAGGTCTGGTATGGATATCACGGGGAACCCCGGCCAAAATTGAAAAAAAAAATGACATGGGGTTCCCCCTAAATTCCATACCAGACCCTTCAGGTCTGGTATGGATTTTAAGGGGAACCCCGCGCCAAAAAAAAACGGCATGGGGTCCCCCCAAAAATCCATACCAGACCCTTATCCGAGCATGCAACCTGGCAGGCCACAGGAAAAGAGGGGGAGACGAGAGTGCGCCCCCCCTCCTGAACCGTACCAGGCCACATGCCCTCAACATTGGGAGGGTGCTTTGGGGTAGCCCCCCAAAACACCTTGTCCCCATGTTGATGAAGACAAGGGCCTCATCCCCACAACCCTGGCCGGTGGTTGTGGGGGTCTGCGGGTGGGGGCTTATCGGAATCTGGAAGCCCCCTTTAACAAGGGGACCCCCAGATCCCGCCCCCCCCCCTGTGTGAAATGGTAAGGGGGTACTTACCCCTACCATTTCACTAAAAAACTGTCAAAAATGTTAAAAATGACAAGAGACAGTTTTTGACAATTTCTTTATTTAAATGCTTCTTCTTTCTTCTATCTTCCTTCATCTTCTGGTTCTTCTGGTTCTTCTGGCTCTTCTGGTTCTTCCTCCGGCATTCTTGTCCAGCATCTCCTCCGCGGCATCTTCTATCTTCTTCTCCTCGGGCCGCTCCGCACCCATGGCATGGGGGGGAGGCTCCCGCTCTTCTCTTCTTCTCTTCTTCATTTTCTTCTCCGGGCCGCTCCGCAACCCATGCTGGCATGGAGGGAGGCTCCCGCTGTGTGACGGTGCTCCTCGTCTGACAGTTCTTAAATAACGGGGGGCGGGGTCACCCGGTGACCCCGCCCCCCTCTGACGCACTGTGACTTGACGGGACTTCCCTGTGACGTCACGGGGAATGCCACAGGGAAGTCCCGTCATGTCCCGTGCGTCAGATGGGGGCGGGGTCACCGGGTGGCCCCGCCCCCGTTATTTAAGAACTGTCAGACGAGGAGCGCCGTCACACAGCGGGAGCCTCCCTCCATGCCAGCATGGGTTGCGGAGCGGCCCGGAGAAGAAAATGAAGAAGAGAAGAAGAGAAGAAGAGAAGAGCGGGAGCCTCCCCCCATGCCATGGGTGCGGAGCGGCCCGAGGAGAAGAAGATAGAAGACGCCGCGGAGGAGATGCTGGACGAGAACGCTGGAGGAAGCACCAGAAAAGCCAGAAGAACCAGAAGAACCAGAAGATGAAGGAAGATGGAAGAAAGAAGAAGCATTTAAATAAAGGAATTGTCAAAAACTGTTTCTTGTCATTTTAAACATTTTTGACAGTTTTTTAGTGAAATGGTAGGGGTAAGTACCCCCTTACCATTTCACACAGGGGGGGCCGGGATCTGGGGGTCCCCTTGTTAAAGGGGCTTCCAGATTCCGATAAGCCCCCCGCCCGCAGACCCACACAACCACCGGCCAGGGTTGTGGGGATGAGGCCCTTGTCCTCATCAACATGGGGACAAGGTGTTTTTGGGGGCTACCCCAAAGCACCCTCCCAATGTTGAGGGCATGTGGCCTGGTACGGTTCAGGAGGGGGGGGCTGCACTCTCGTCCCCCCTCTTTTCCTGTGGCCTGCCAGGTTGCATGCTCGGATAAGGGTCTGGTATGGATTTTTGGGGGGACCCCACGCCGTTTTTTTTTTTTTGGCGCGGGGTTCCCCTTAAAATCCATACCAGACCTGAAGGGTCTGGTATGGAATTTAGGGGGAACCCCACGTCATTTTTTTTAAAAAATTTTGGCCGGGGTTCCCCTTAATATAAATACCAGACCTGAAGGGCTGGTATGGAATTTAGGAGGACTCCCACGTCATTTTTTAAATTTTGGTTCGGGGTTCCCCTTTGGGGAATTCCCATGCCGACAATGTAAATGAGTTTTTTCCTTCAAAATGTCATTTTGCTGTCAGACTGTTCTAAACACAGGAAACATGCGCCCCTTTACAGGCATACTATAGACACCCCCCAGGTACGAAATTTAAAGGGATATTACACTTTTATTGTTTGACTTTAAGCATTATTAAAATCACTGCTCCTGAAAAAATGGCCGTTTTTAAAACTTTTTTTTGCATTGATCCATGTCCCCTGGGGCAGGACCCAGGTCCCCAAACACTTTTTATGACAATAACTTGCATATTAGCCTTTAAAATTAGCACTTTTGATTTCTCCCATAGACTTTTAAAGGGTGTTCGCTGTTCGGCGAACTTGCGAACAGCCAATGTTCGAGTCGAACATGAGTTCGACTCGAACTCAAAGTTCATCCCTATTAACATGTCCTTTAGTACTGTGTCTGACACAGGCTACCCTGAAGTAGGGAATCCAGCTATGGGATCTGGTGCCTCTGAGGCCTGTTGCAGTGAAGGATCGTGGGCACTCACCTCCATGCTATGCTGTAGCTGGATCTCATGTGGTGAAGCCGTTCATTGTCTGGATTTGACAGGGCTTCTAGTAGTGGGGGTGGATGCCGCCGAGGAAGATCCCCTGGGCAGATTCCCCGGATCGGTGCTGTGTCTAGGCGGAGAGGCCGTGGCTGCGGTTTTGCCTGTGTTGTTCTCCGGCCGGGCGCCATTTTGGTGAGGCCGTGCCGAATTAGAATAGTAGCTCGGCAGTTTACGGAGCTGCGGCGGAGGTTCCTTCCTTGTCCTCGGCATCCCAGTCGATGGTGCAGGCTCTGTGGGGTCGGATGTGTTTGGATAGCGTTTCGTAGGGCTCCGATGCTAGTGGATTCCCCCGGTGAAGTGGCGGAGCTCAGAAGCTAAGCGGCCATCTTCAGGCTCAGACGCCACGCCCCCCCTCTGACATACTTTTGAGGTGAATGCAGGACCTCTGTCTGAGTTTATCTGAAGTGGACATCCCCATCGAGGAATAATTTCCTGTGTGAGAATTTTCACTACTGTTTGTGCATCTTCCTTTGTAGTTACAAAAATTTCGACCCATCTCGAAAACATGTCCACGACCACCAAAAAATATTCCTGTCTTTTCCCTAACTTGGGCATGTGTGTGAAATCAACTTGTAGGTGGGTGAAAGGTGTACTGGGATATATCAAATGTTCGTGTTTCGCTTTGTTTGGGTTATTTGGGTTGTTCCTAATGCAAGTAATGCACCTGGACACGTAATCCTTTGTCAACAAAGGGAGATCTGAAATGTAAAAATCCTTGCCTAGTAACTCACAAGTTGCCTTTCAGCCTCTGTGACCTATTCCATGATACTGGGTGGGGGGAGGGCAACAAATTAAATAAGGGTTTGTGTTACTTATACATGCACGTGGAAAGATTTGGAGTTTTGGGAACATGGGGGAGACAAGAGGGGAAGGGAACCTGCCTTCTCCCTCTGCCCCCCACGCCCCTAAAATATAGTTCCAGCACTGATTGTGGATTTAGGTATCACAGAGGAGTTATAACAAATGTTAAGAAATTGGGCGAGCTCGGTTGGGGTTCAAAAAGAGGTCTATACCTTACATTGCACAAGTTGGTTGCTTTCTACTCCGTGCTAAAAAAAAATTTTTTCTTTTCTTTCTGATGTCTAGCGTAGTTGGAATAGGATCATGGAATGTTAGGGGTTTAGGTGATCCCGATAAGAGAACTGCCGTTTTATTAGAGCTGGAGGCCCAGGGTGTCGATCTGATCTGCCTGCAGGAGACGCACTTGACAAACGAAAGCAAGATAAGAATTGGGGGTAGGAAATTTCAGACGCAATTCCATTCTGTTTACTCCTCCTACTCTAGAGGAGTGAGTATATTGGTTAAAAAAGGGGTATCGTTTACCTGCAGGGGTGTTCGGATCGACGCGCTAGGCTGCTATATTTTTTTGCATTGCCGGTTGGATGATAGAGAGTTTGTCATTGCAAATATCTATATTCCTCCTCCAAGTAAGTTGGAAATCCTATACTGCCTGTTGGAATATATGGAGAGCAAGGCTGGGATCCCATTGATTCTGGTTGGCGACTTCAACACAGTCCTCGATAGTCGGCAGGATAGGCTCCCATCCGATACCCGGACGGCGAGGGCAATGGAGGGCAGACTCAGGCAGTTTCTAGAGGAAGTGGGGTGGTGTGATTTATGGAGAATCCGCAATCCAAACGCTAGACAATACTCTTGTTACTCAGGGACACACCACACATTATCTCGAATAGATCTAGCCATAGGCAATAAGGAAGCGCACCCCCTAGTACACAAAATATATTACGGCCCAAGAGGGCTATCAGACCACTCGCCGTTAAAACTGGTGATGCGCACCATCGATAGACAAATACATAGGCCCTGGTCAGTAAGCCCAGTATGGCTGGAGGTAATAGGGAGTATGGGAGAAATTTCTACTAAGCTAGAGGAGTTTATGGTGTGCAACTCAGGTACAGCGGCAGGGGGAGTGGTCTGGGATGCTCTAAAGGCTTTTCTCAGAGGGCTTCTAATCCAGCAAATAGCAAGGGTAAAGCGGAAAACAAGAATGCAGGATGATCGCATTAGAAATGAGGTTATGGAGCTGGAAAGGCAGTATGCTCTGGGCCCCACTATAGAGCTAGAGGAGCTTTGGACTAGGAAACAACAGGAATATAAAGCAGTAATAATGAGAAAAGCCGAAAATAAAAGACTTTTTCAGAAGCAGAGGTTTTTTGAGGAGGGGGAAAGAGTGGGCCGAATGTTGGCCGTAGTGGCAAGTACTAACTCCCCGTCCTCAACAATCTCTGCGATTAGATCCCCAAGTGGGGAAATTGTGACAGACCCAGGGAAAGTCAAGGAGATATTCTTTAATTTCTATAGTTCCCTGTACCAGTCAAAACACCCCACAGTAAGAGGAGATCTGGATAAACTACTGGAGGGATTTGTATTACCAACCTTATCTACAGCAGATAAATTTAACTTAGAATCCCCTATAACCTTAGAGGAACAAAGGTGCGCTGTGGCTGCTATGCCTAATCATAAGACCCCAGGCCCAGACGGACTCCCCCTGGAAATATATAAATATTATGGGGGGATTCTGCTCCCCACTCTCTTGAGGACATTAGAGGAGGCGTTTATAGACGGTGGTCTCCCTGCTTCAATGTCAGAGTCTAACATTATACTTATTCAAAAGGAAGGGAAGGACCAACTGGATGTAGCGTCATACAGACCAATTTCTTTGCTTTGTTCGGACGTCAAAATCCTAGCAAAGGTACTAGCTACTAGGCTAAGTAAATGTATTAATAACTTGGTACACCCAGACCAAGCAGGATTTATCCCCCATAGGTCTACCAGTGTCAATATTAGGAGAGCATACCTGAACCTGCAGACCCCAGTTGTAGATAGGGACCCCAGAGCCATCATGTCCCTGGATATTGCCAAAGCATTTGATAGCTTGGAGTGGGGCTACCTCTGGGGAATAATGGATAAATTCGGGTTTGGCCCGATTTTCATTAAATGGGTAAAAATCTTGTACAGCTGTCCATTAGCCAAGTTAAAGATTAACAACGAATATACAGATACTCTGACACTAGAGAGGGGTACAAGACAGGGATGCCCGTTGTCGCCTCTCCTGTTTGCTCTGGCAATGGAGCCGTTGGCAGAGGCTATAAGAAGGGCACCGGGTCTGCGGGGCTTTAGGAGAAAGAGCAGCGAAGAAAGAGTCGCACTTTATGCAGACGACGTCTTGGTATTCCTGGGGGATATAGGACCATCTTTGGAAAAAACGATGCAACTGGTAGAAGGATTTGGGAAGGTATCGGGCCTAGTGGTTAACTGGGATAAATCTTCATTGTTGCAGATTGATTCAACTAATAACCCTCTCCCTGATGGTCTCCCTGGGTTAAACGTAACTGATAAGATAAAGTACTTGGGAATAGTAATGTCTAGGGATCCCAATAACTACATCCAAGATAACTTGGCCCCCTTGCTTAAGAAGTTTAGAAGAAAATGTGACATCTGGTGTCGGCTCCCCCTGTCGCTGGCAGGACGCTCAAACTTGATCAGAATGATCTGGTTGCCACAATTGCTCTACATTCTCCATAATTCTCCGGTATGGATCGGGAGAAAATGGTCGGGAGCAATAAAAAGTGATGCACTTGCCATTGGAATACATACCTTCCCCTCTTTGCACAAAAGTCCTGTTTTTGGATCTATTTGTGCACCTACTTTTTCCCAATCTCTCATGTCGGCCTCTGAGGCATAATCTTGTAGGTCAGACAGTACATGATCAATATAAGGTAGTTCAGGCTGTAACATTGGCGTTTGGATTTGAGCTGGTTGAGAGATAGCTGCTTTTCTGGCTGCTGAATCAGCTAGAGCATTTCCTCGAGCTACTTCTGTTTGCTGGCCTGTATGTGCTCTGCAATGTATTATGGCAAGAGTTCTGGGCAACTGAATAGCTTTTAACAATGACACTACCAGAGAGGAATGAGAGATGCTTTTTTCCATCAGCTGCAATAAAGCCACGCCTACTCCATATGACGCCAAAATCATACACCACACCATACCCATATTTGGAGTCAGTGTAAATGTTTACATCTTGACCCTCAAACATTTGGCATTCCCCGAATGAGAGCAATCAATTCCGCAGCTTGTGCTGACTGATATGGGACAGGTTTGGCCTCAAGTATAACATCTGGAAGTTGCACAACCGCATATCCTGCATGATATGTGTGATCATTTGGCCTAGAACAAGATCCATCCACATAAACATTTTGCACATTTGGCAAAGCAGTAGGGGACAAGTCAGGTTTGGGAGATGTGTCTTGGTGGATGAGGTTGGTGCAGTCATGTTGTGGCACCACTTCATCCTGCTCTCTTTTTAATCCTAGCAGGACATTTAAAATTGGAGCTGGGCCTGCATTAGGGGAAGCATATTTAATATGCAATTTTGGATTTGACAACAGTATCACCTCATAGCCGCTCAACCTTTGGGCGGACATATGTTGTGTATGTATATTTCTCAATAATGTGGACACATTATGAGTAGTATACAAAGTAGTATCATGGCCCAAAGTGAAAGTTGCTGCCATTTCAACCAACATAGCACAAGACGCTAAAGCTCTGAAACATGCGGGCATGCCCTGAACTGGTACTGGTATCACCTTTGAAAAAAAAGCAACAGGGCGAAGCTTGCCTCCATGCTCCTGAGCGAGGACACCTGCCATCGTTGTACAATTTTCCCTGGCATACAAATAAAACATCACATTATATTTAGGAAGGCCGAGTCCTGGAGCTGTTACCATAGCATTTTTCAAACCCACAAAAGCATTACACATTTCATCTGTCCATTTAACACAGTCTGGCATATCTGAACCTGTGGCCTGTCTAAGGAGATTGTCATAGTAAGAGCAGTCAGGTATCCATTGGCGGCAGTAACCAATCATACCTAGGAAGGTGAGCATGTCCTTCCTGTTGAGTGGGCGGGGCAGACCCATCAGAGCCGTAACTCTTTTATGACTGACTCTTCTTTCTCCTTTTGTGAGAACAAACCCTAGATATTCAACTGTTTTCTGACACCATTGCAACTTTTTCTTTGACACTTTATGACCACTTTCAAAAAGACATTTCAAAAGATTTCTCCCATCCTCCAGGGCGGCCTCCCTTGTCAAGCTGCAGAGTAGCAGATCATCTGCATACTGCAGCAAGACTGAACCATGTTCAGGTGTCCAAGCTCTAAGAGTGGTTTGGAGGACAATAGAATAGAAAACAGGTGAGTCTATATAGCCCTGGGGCAATCTGCACCAGGTCAGCGTCCGATTTTTAAATCGGAAGGCAAAGAGTGGCTGTGTTTCCTCGTCCACAGGAATTGAAAAAAACACGTTTGAGAGGTCAATTACAGAAAAATACTCAGCATCGGATGGTATGGAGGTGAGCAATGATGGCACATCAGGCACTATTGGGGCAATTGGTACCATTAAGTTGTTTATGGCTCTAAGGTCCTGTACAAACCTGTAACTGCCATCCGGCTTTTTAACAGGATTGATAGGAGTGTTATAAGGAGAAATGATTTCTCTCAAAATACCTTTCTTTAAGAAATCTTCCACAATGGGCTCTATACCCTCTTCTTTTTCTCTGAATATGGGGTACTGTTTATGATACACAGGTAAAGCTCCTGGTTTCAAAGTGGCTTTATAGGGCGTACAGAAAATGAACCCTACATCAAGAGGATTCACTGCCCATACTCCTTCTTCACTCAATTTAACATCTTCCTCTTCTGGGTGTGAGAGCGATGTAAAAAGGTGAACCCTGTCAGATTTTACATATAATCCTCCTTTTGCAGTCATTTTCATTGTAATGCCCAATTTTTCCAGCAAGTCCCTATCCAAGAGACTCACGGGACAACCAGGAATAATTCTAAAGCAATGTTGCAGATTACAATCAGCAGCAGTACGGGTGCTTAGTGAAAGCGGGGGTGTTTTAAAAGTTTTGGTGAGTATCCCATTTATTCCCATTGAAGGCTCAGCATCCACAATCTCTTCCCTATAAAAATCCTTGCTAATGGTACTGCATGTCGCTCCTAAATCAAGCACAAATGGTACCTCATGCCGTCTACAAGCAATGAAATTATAGGCTGTTCATGATAAGAGTGAGAGACAAGTAGAAATGCCAGGATACTACCTTCCGGGCAGCTTCATTGTGACTGCTGTTGTTTCCAAGAAATGGGATACTTGACACCATGCTGCTGCTGTACTGGGGGTGGTGCCTGAGGGGGAGTAGGTGCAGCCTAGGGATATTTTAGCTTGCTGTCCTTTATTTAAGCGATAAAAATCTATAAGAATATGTATCCATCTTAGAATAATATGTTTATGTGACGTCTATCAAAAGTTATGCCGCGTACACACGGTCGGACTTTTCACCTGCAAAAGTCCGACGGACGCCACCGGACAAAGTCCGGCGGAAAGTCCGACCGTGTGTGGTCTCCATCGGACTTCCGACGGACCGTTTCGGTCGGATTTTTGTGGAAATCCGACGTACTTTAGATTTGAAGCCTGCTTCAAATCTTTACGTCGTACCTCCGCCGGACTCAGTTCCTGACGGAAAGCCCGTTCGTCTGTATGCTAGTCCGAAGGACCAGATACGACGGAGGAGCAGGTTACTGCATCTCGCGCTCGCTGCAATAGGAAAAACAAATCTTTCTATTGCGGCGAGCGCGGGGCATACCAGGCCCTTAGGTCTGGTATGGATTATAAAGGGGAACCCCTACGCCGAAAAAACGGCATGGGGTCCCCCTAAAATCCATACCAGACCCCGATCCGAGCACGCAGCCTGGCCGGTCAGGAAAGGGGGTGGGGACGAGCGAGCGCCCCCCCCCCCTCCTGAACCGTACCAGGCCACATGCCCTCAACATGGGGGGTGGGTGCTTTGGGGGAGGGGGGCGCCCTGCGCCCCCCCCCCAAAGCACCTTGTCCCCATGTTGATGAGGACAAGGGCCTCTTCCCGACAACCCTGGCCGTTGGTTGTCGGGGTCTGCGGGCGGGGGCTTATCAGAATCTGGGAGCCCCCTTTAATAAGGGGGCCCCCAGATCCCGGCCCCCCACCCTATGTAAATGAGTATGGGGTACATGGTACCCCTACCCATTTACCTAGGTAAAAAGTGTCAGTAATAAAACACAACACAGGTTTTTAAAATAATTTATTAAACAGCTCCGGGGGGGTCTTCTTCCGTCTTCGGGGGTCCCTCCGGTTCATCTTCTCCCGGCATCCGGTTGGTTCTTCTCCGCTCTCCGGCCTCTTCTCCCGGTGTCCCAGGTCTTCGGCCGGCCCCTCCGCTATCTTCAGGTAGCTCTATTGCCAGCGGAGGTCCGGACTTCTGGGCTTCTTGGCTTCTTGGCTTCTTGGCTTCTTGTGTTCTCTTCTCTTCTCTTCCCCCAGATGTTGACACGACGCTCTCTCCGGCTGGACTGGTCTCTGAGGGCTGCGTTGTGACTTATATAGGCGGAGACCCCGCCCCCATATGATGTCACAGTCCCTGGGCATGCTGGGACTGTGACGTTTTAGGGGGCGTGGTCGACCACGCCCCCTAAAACGTCACAGTCCCAGCATGCCCAGGGACTGTGACATCATATGGGGGCGGGGTCTCCGCCTATATAAGTCACAACGCAGCCCTCAGAGACCAGTCCAGCCGGAGAGAGCGTCGTGTCAACATCTGGGGGAAGAGAAGAGAAGAGAACACAAGAAGCCAAGAAGCCAAGAAGCCCAGAAGTCCGGACCTCCGCTGGCAATAGAGCTACCTGAAGATAGCGGAGGGGCCGGCCGAAGACCTGGGACACCGGGAGAAGAGGCCGGAGAGCGGAGAAGAACCAACCGGACACCGGGAGAAGATGAACCGGAGGGACCCCCGAAGACGGAAGAAGACCCCCCCGGAGCTGTTTAATAAATTATTTTAAAAACCTGTGTTGTGTTTTATTACTGACACTTTTTACCTAGGTAAATGGGTAGGGGTACCATGTACCCCATACTCATTTACATAGAGTGGGGGGCCGGGATCTGGGGGCCCCCTTATTAAAGGGGGCTCCCAGATTCCGATAAGCCCCCGCCCGCAGACCCCGACAACCAACGGCCAGGGTTGTCGGGAAGAGGCCCTTGTCCTCATCAACATGGGGACAAGGTGCTTTGGGGGGGGGGCGCAGGGCGCCCCCCTCCCCCAAAGCACCCACCCCCCATGTTGAGGGCATGCGGCCTGGTACGGTTCAGGAGGGGGGGGCGCTCGCTCGTCCCCACCCCCTTTCCTGACCA
This sequence comes from Lithobates clamitans, assembly GCA_037952925.1. Classification (NCBI taxonomy): domain Eukaryota; kingdom Metazoa; phylum Chordata; class Amphibia; order Anura; family Ranidae; genus Lithobates; species Lithobates clamitans. The sequence goes on along the minus strand of JBBGZY010000356.1, from coordinate 2,366,904 downwards.
GCCAGGCTGCGTGCTCGGATCGGGGTCTGGTATGGATTTTAGGGGGACCCCACGCCGTTTTTTCGGCGTAGGGGTTCCCCTTTATAATCCATACCAGACCTAAGGGCCTGCGACGGGGCTCGCAAGGTTTCAATCTCGCCAAAAAAAGCGGCGAGATTGAATTCCTTTTCTAGTCCCGTCGTACCAAAGTCACGTTCAAAATGAACGGACTTGTCCGTGTGTGGGAAAGTCCGTTCGTTCTGAAAGTCCGGCGGAAGTCCGTCGGGAAGACCGGATTCCGGAAAGTCCGGCCGTGTGTAGGCAAGTCCGGCCGTTCAGAAAGTCCGGCGGTAGTCCGCCGGAAGTCTGGCGGCAAGTACGTCGGACCTAGCTTTCTAGAAAGTCCGACCGTGTGTACGCGGCATTAGTTTCAAATTCTTGTAAATAACATGATTTCCCCAAAATGACGTACAAAGTTTTTCCTTTGTTGATAGTTTCTGTATGAAGAAATCATGTCTTATTTTTAGGTGTTTTTTAAACATCTGATGTATACGTAATGTCTGTATATTAACGAAAGGGTTGAACTTTTTTTGTGATGTCATTTTGATTATATAAATGATCGACTACGGAAGTAAAAAGCAGAGCATTCCAGGCATTTGACTGTTGTGTCATTATTTTTCTTACTGGAATGGTCTCCGGGCCTGATTTGGGTTTCAAAGAACACTCTAGGCAGATATTCTAAGAAGAGGTTCACTTGCTCCTAGAAGAAGATCCTTAGCCCCCTATCACATCCCACGTCATTTTTTTTAAATTTTGGTTCGGGGTTCCCCTGTGGGGAAATCCCATGCAGTTTTTATCAATGAACTTCTATGTGTATTGTCGGACCGGCAATTCATTAATAATAGTAGTTTTAAATTACTTTTTTTTCCTTTGAAATGTCATTTTGCTGTCAGACTGTTCTAAACACAGGAAACATGCACCCCTTTACAGCATACTATAGACACCCCCAGGTACAAAATTTAAAGGAATATTACACTTTTATTGTTTCACTTTAAGCATTATTAAAATCACTGCTCCCGAAAAAAACTGCCATTTTTAAAACTTTTTTTTTACATTGATCCATGTCCCCTGGGACAGGACCCGGGTCCCCAAACACTTTTTATGACAATAACTTGCATATAAGCCTTTAAAATTTGCACTTTTGATTATTCATGTTCATGTCCCATAGACTTTAATGGTGTTCGCGTGTTCAAACAAATTTTTTGCCTGTTCGCATGTTCTGATGCAAACCTAACAGGGGGGTGTTCGGCTCATCCCTAATCTCAAATATAGTATACGGGAAAAAGACTGCATGGGAGGTCGTCATATGTCTGGTCAAGCACGTGGTGCCCAAGCGGCTGCTGTTGTGGCCACGCTTGATCCGCTTCAGACATAGGTTGCAAACAGCAATGGCACAATCTTCTGCACACGTGTCCAAAAAGGCCCACACCAAGGAACTTTTTAAAAACAGTGGGGAGTCAGCAGCGTCCTGCACCTGCGGAGCTCTGCGGTGTGATGCAGTAGGGTGGCTGCTCTTAAGCTGCCCCCTAGAGGACATCCTGCCTCATTGGAGTTGTGCCTCCTCCTCCTCCTCTATTCTATCAGGCACCTAATTAGAGTCAGTGACCTCATCATCCCCTCCCTCCTCATCACTGGAGCAAATTTGGCACTATGCTGCAGCTGGGGGAACATGACTGCCAGTTTCTTGTCCTTCTTGGGCACCCCCTCTCTCTAGGCTCACATTACTCCCTTCCTCAACCTGGGAACCAACATCGGAGTCTTCAAATTGCTGTGCATCCTCCACCAGCATGTACCCGACACCAGTGGTTGAATAGTGCGGGTGACTTGGTCTACGGAAGAGTGACTGTGGACAAGGAGCCGGTGGAATAGGCCGCTTTGGCAGCTGCATAGGAAGGAAAACTACTCTGAGCCTGGGTGACAGAGGATGAGGAGGATGAGAACGGCTTTGTTATCCACTCCACCAACTCTTCTGCATGTTCTGGCTCAATAACACGACCAGCAGCAGAAAAAAAGGACAAGTGTGACCCACGGCCACCATCAGAGGATGCACCGTGTCCATGACCAGCACTGTTGACTGTAGACACAGAGCCTGCTTGCTCTCTTTTAGTGGCCTGTGAGCGTCTGCCTCTCCTTGGTGGCCTTCTGGACATGATGTATATTTTGTTTTGCAACACCGCACTACACTGTATTGTGTACTGTGCACACCACCAGAAAAGTAGTAGCAACTGCACTACGGCTGCACTGTATTGTAATTACAATTTTTGATCTAATATTTCACAGCAGGGCCTGTTCCTGCACTCTACAAGAATATCTGTGAGGCTTTACAGTGTTGTGCCACCACCACCACCACCGCCTAAGGCCCAAATTTTCTGCCCCTGTTTAACAGGGGCATGTAATTACAATTCTTGATATAATATTTCACAGCAGGGCCCGTTCCAGCGCCCACCTAGAGTAACTGTGAGGGCTTACAGTGTTCTGGTACCACCAACACCTAAGGCCCAATTTTCCACAGAGTGTATAGGGCAGGCCGTATAGTATATACAGGCGGTCCCCTATTTTCAAACATCCGACTTATAAACTACTACTACTTACAAACAAAGGGAGACAACAGGAAGTAAGAGGAAATATACCCCTAGGAAGGGAAATTCTCTCCTGTAAGGGTTAATATGGGAAAAATATGTCTCCACTGATGCTTTATCACCAATTCTTGTTTCCCTAATAACCCAAAATTTTCAAAATCCAATTGTCATTGGGACAGAAAGTGAGGTGAAATCATCTGAACTGGGGCACAGACAGCATAAAAAAATGTTACAGGGGTGATAACCCTGCCCTATATTATCCAAAAAGCTTAGAAATAGATTTTTGGCCTTGAGCTACACTTAAAAAATTTACCTGTTCCAAATTAAAAACAGATTCAACTTAACAACAAACCTACAGTCCCTATCTTGTTTGTAACCTGGGGACAGCCTGTATACTGCTGTTCAGAGTATATAGGGCCTGGGGGCCCCACGCCTTTTTTTTCATTTAGGTGCGGGGTTCCCCTTAATATCCATACCAGACCCAAAGGGCCCAGTAATAGGCTGGGGGGGGGCAACATTACATTACAGCCACAAGCAGTTTTAAATGACTTTTTTTCTTTAGAAATGTCATTTTGTGCAGGGACTAATCTAAACACTGGAAAAATGCGCCACTTTACAGGCATACTATAGACACCCCCCAGGCACGATATTTAAAGGAATATTACACTTTTATTGTTTCACTTTAAGCATTATTAAAATCACTGTTCCCAAAAAACTGACGTTTTTTGCATTGATACATGTCCCCTGGGGCAGGACCCGGGTCCCCGAACACTTTTTATGACAATAACTTGCATTTTAGCCTTTAAAATTAGCACTTTTGATTTTTTACATTTGAGTCCCATAGATCCATAAATGAGCACTTTTTATTTTTCACATTCGAGTCCCATAGACTTTAACAGGGTTCACGTGTTTGCACAAATTTTTGGTCTGTTCGCATGTTCTGCCACGACCCGAACCGGGGGGTGGTTCAGCTCATCCCTATTGGATACACTCAAATGAGATATTGGCAGAAATCAACACACTGACCCCTCTAGAATAAGAAGAGTGTGTAGAGTGTAATTGTGTTGGGAATTTGCGAGAGCGCAGCAGATGCACAGAGTCAGGCTGCAGATGTGTCTCCTGGAAACAAATCAGATGGGGGTGCAGTCTGCCAAAATACTTGAATATTGCATTCCTCTTAACTTTATCCCCCGTGCCTCTTACATTCCATGACAGGAATAACAAACCCTTAGCAGCTATATTTGCCATTTTGAGTATTGTTTAGATAAGGAGAAGAAGCATGTAGGCCCCCCTCCTCCACTCAACATAATTACTACATCAAACATGGTAAACCTTAGGCAGAGGTATATGCAAAAAGTGCCTGAGCACATCAGCTGTACCAAACAGTCAGGGATAGAGTTCTTACGCCACTATTGGATGCTTGGAGCATGACCAGCAATGTCAGATTCAGCAAAGGTCCCACCTGCGGAGAGAGAGGTCCTAAGGGGAGAGAGAGAGAGAGAGAGGAAGTTTCACATGGATGAGGTCTGAGTTAGTACATTTTGTGGCCAACTGGGCCTTAAGAAAAACCAAAGAACACCCCCAAATACAGAGGGGCAAGGGTCCACTCAGGACCATCTTGTGGGGGCACAATTGCAGCCTAGGGGCTAGAAACCAGTTTGTACTGTTAAACCAGAACACAGGTAGAACAGAAAGCAATAACTTTGTGCGACTTAGGGAAGTTAAGCTGCAAGGGCCGTCCCCGCTCTTTTATTAGGTAGCATCAAGAGCACCATTGAGATAATTGTAGTGAACTGAGGACGTCACAGTGATGCTAAGGCGGTTGCTGCACCAAACGCCCCTCCTCTCTTTTGAGCCAGTGCAATTCAGCCGCAGGATTTTCAAAGAAGTGTGTCAGGTTAATGTACTCACAAGATACAGAGAGTGGTTCACTCTTGCGACTAAGCGCACTCCTCCCCCTGGAGATGGTACAGAGGGTGAATTGCACAAAGAGGCACAAGCTACCAGCAGGCTGGGTTGAACTTGTGTGAAGGTCAGCGAGGAGCTGGGTAGTTGTGCAGGAGTAGGCAGGTGACAGACCCAGTGGGTCAAACAGAGTCCAGGATAGGCTGGGAACCAGGATACGAGACTTAGAGCAAATCCAAGAGCAGGCCGAGGGTCAAACACAGGAGACAGCAGCAAAGTTCCAAACAGGCAGAGGTTCAAGGTACTGGAGAATGAAGATAAATCCGGGTCACAGGCTGAGGGTCAAGGCAGGAGAGGGCAATCCGAGTACAGGCTGAGGGTCAAACACCAGAGGTAAGCAAAGTCCGTAAAACAAGCCAGAGGGTCAAAATCCAGGAGAGAGTCAGAGTAGGTCAAGGCAATCCGGGTCACAACAGGTAATCGATAAGCAGGTAACAGGAACAAGATCACAGGGAAGCTGAGAGACAAACCAGCAATTTGTTAAACAGCAAAGGCAGCTTTTATAGGCAGGCAGAGGATTCACTTTATACTGCGCTATTGCGCATGCGCGCGCACCTTTCAGCTGGCCCGCGAACGCGCATACACCAAAGCCCTGTTCCGCCACGCATGTGCACGGGGAAACGGTGATGCTGACAGGCTTGATCTTGGTTGTTTCCCTGACAGTGCCCCCCCCAAGGGCCGGCCTCTGGACACCCAAACTTGCCATCAACTCTGGATGTTCCTGGTGGAAAGCTTTGATTAACCGTGGAGCATGTAGGTTCCCGGAGGGTTCCCAAGAGTTATCTTCGGGGGGATACCCCTTCCATTTGATTAAATATTAAAGTTGTCTACCCGTCTTTCTGCAGTTTAGTATGGCTTCTATTTCAAACTCATTTTCCCCATCAACTTCAACAGGAGGAGGGGGAAGATCCTCTCTTCCAGGAAATGGACTGGGGACCACTGGTTTTAGAAGGGATACATGGAAAACTGGATGTATCCTATAGGAGCTAGGTAATGCTAGCTCGAAGGCTACAGGGTTCACCATTCTTTTGACCTTAAATGGCCCTATAAATCTAGGGCCCAATTTTCGTGAAGGAAAAGGTAACTGAGATTGGTGGCGGATAGCCAAACTTTCTCACCTATCTTGGTTTCTTCTACCTCTGTCAAAGTACCTCTTGTAACTGTCTTGAGCCTCTTGCATGGTCTCCTGGATCCTTTGGAAATTTGTTTGGATGGAGGTTACTCGATCTTTGACGGCAGGGACTGAGGTTTCAGGAATGGAATCTGGAAGAAAAGAGGGGTGAAAACTGAAATGTGCCCAAAAAGGTATTTCGTTAGTAGCTGTATGTATGGAGTTATTATAGGCAAATTCTGCCAAATTCTGACAAATTCTGACAAAGTGTCAGTTGCCATTGGCAATGACTTTGAGCTTTGCAGGGTAACGCATGAAGTACTGGACGTTGAGGGTGCGTAATCTTCTTTTCTTTATGTCCATAAATTTGGATCTTTGCCTCTGAACCTCCGCCGAAAAATCTGGAAACAGGGAATCCTTTGCGTTGTCAACTTTGAGGTTACCAGCTGCTCTAGCTTTATTCAGTATGGCATCTCGGTCTTTATAATTCAGGAGGCGGAACAAGAAGGGACATGGTGGGGCACCCTGCTGTGGCCGCCTTGAAGGGACCCTATGCGCCCTTTCCACTGCAAACATAGGTGAGAAAACATCACGGCCCAATGTGTCCATGAGCCATGCTTCAATGAAGGCCACTGGGTTTTTACCCTCCGCCCTTTCAGGGACACCCACCGCACGGATGTTGTTTCGGCGTAGGCAATTCTCCATGTCCTCCAGTCGGGACGCTTTAGCAGAGGCCACTGACTGAATGTGTCTGACATCTCTCTGTAGGGGCTGCCATTTATCCTCTAATGCACTAAGGTGTCCCTCAAGGGAAGAGGTGTGCTCCCGCAGTTTCTGCATATCATGCCTGATCAGGGATATTTCAACTTTTATGCCCTTCACCTCCCCTGTTAAATTAGCAATAGAGGAGCTGCATGTAGTTACAGCAGTTAGTATGTCCCTCAGTGTAGCCTCGGGGTCAGCTCCATCCTGCTGGGACAGCGCCGCCATGTTAAAGGCCTGAGGCCCAGTACTTACATGGGATGTGGCCTGTGTATTGTCCAGGAGCCTGGGGATGGCGTCCAGCGATCCCATATCCACCTCACTGTGTCCTTCCCTGGAGTCCAGCAGCCGGGGAGGATGACAGATCCTTCATGGAGAGGCTTTTGTCAAACATGCGTTACGCTGCCTCCTTTGCCGAATGGATGGGAGGCCGCCATCATGGCTGGGGGTGTCGGGCAGAATCTTGGGTCCCACTCCTCGTTTGGACATGGCAGTGTGACGATGAACCTAGCTGGATGTAGCAGAGCAGCCGCAGCAGCAGATGTGAGGTGTCCTGGGTCCGTGCAGAAAAGGATGGTGGTGCTATGCTCAGGATTGTGCAGGAGCTTCAGTGGAGCTAGCCCCAGCACGTCTTATTGCACGCTGTGCATTGCCACGCCCCTGCAAAGTGTTGTTTAATCTGTTGGGACTAGGGATGAGCCGAACACCCCCCTGTTCGGTTCGCACCAGAACATGCGAACAGGAAAAAAATTCGTTCGAACACGCGAACACCGTTAAAGTCTATGGGACACGAACATGAATAATCAAAAGTGCTAATTTTAAAGGCTAATATGCAAGTTATTGTCAATAAAAGTGTTTGGGGACCTGGGTCCTGCCCCAGGGGACATGAATCAATGCAAAAAAAAGTTTTAAAAACGGCCGTTTTTTCAGGAGCAGTGATTTTAATAATGCTTAAAGTCAAACAATAAAAGTGTAATATCCCTTTAAATTTCATACCTGGGGGGTGTCTATAGTATGCCTGTAAAGGGGCGCATGTTTCCCGTGTTTAGAACAGTCTGACAGCAAAATGACATTTTGAAGGAAAAAACACATTTAAAACTACCGCGGCTATTGCATTGCCGACAATACACATAGAAGTTCATTGATAAAAACGGCATGGGAATTCCCCACAGGGCAACCCCGAACCAAAATTAAAAAAAAAAAATGATGTGGGAGTCCCCCTAAATTCCATACAAGGCCCTTCAGGTCTGGTATGGATATTAAGGGGAACCCCAGCCAAAATTTAAAAAAAAAATTGACGTGGGGTTCCCCCTAAATTCCATAACAGACCCTTCAGGTCTGGTATGGATTTTAAGGGGAACCCCGCGCCAAAAAAAAAAAAAAAAAAACGGCGTGGGGTCCCCCTAAAAATCCATACCAGACCCTTATCCGAGCACGCAACCTGGCAGGCCGCAGGAAAAGAGGGGGGGGGCGAGAGTGCGGCCCCCCCCTCCTGAACCGTACCAGGCCACATGCCCTCAACATTGGGAGGGTGCTTTGGGGTAGCCCCCCAAAACACCTTGTCCCCATGTTGATGAAGACAAGGGCCTCATCCCCACAACCCTGGCCGGTGGTTGTGGGGGTCTGCGGGCGGGGGGCTTATCGGAATCTGGAAGCCCCCTTTAACAAGGGGACCCCCAGATCCCGGCCCCCCCCCTGTGTGAAATGGTAAGGGGGTACTTACCCCTACCATTTCACAAAAAAACTGTCAAAAATGTTAAAAATGACAAGAGACAGTTTTTGACAATTCCTTTATTTAAATGCTTCTTCTTTCTTCCTTCATCTTCTTCTTCTTCTGGTTCTTCTTCTTCTTCTGGTTCTTCCTCCGGCGTTCTCGTCCAGCATCTTCTCCGCGGCGTCTTCTATCTTCTTCTCCTCGGGCCGCTCTGCACCCATGGCATGAGGGGGGAGGCTCCCGCTCTTCTCTTCATCTTCTTCTCTTCTTCATCTTCTTCTTCATCTTCTTCTTCTTCTTCTCTTCTTCCTTCTCTTCTTCATGTCTTCTCCGGGCCGCTCCGCAGCCATGCTGTGGCATGGAGGGAGGCTCCCGCTGTGTGACGGCGTCTCTTCGTCTGACGGTTCTTAAATAACGGGGGGCGGGGCCACCCGGTGACCCCGCCCCCCTCTGACGCACGGTGACGTGACGGGACTTCCCTGTGGCATTCCCCGTGACGTCACAGGGAAGTCCCGTCATGTCACCGTGCGTCAGAGGGGGCGGGGTCACCGGATGGCCCCGCCCCCCGTTATTTAAGAACCGTCAGACGAAGAGACGCCGTCACACAGCGGGAGCCTCCCTCCATGCCACAGCATGGCTGCGGAGCGGCCCGGAGAAGACATGAAGAAGAGAAGAAGGAAGAAGAGAAGAAGAAGAAGAAGATGAAGAAGAAGATGAAGAAGAGAAGAAGATGAAGAGAAGAGCGGGAGCCTCCCCTCATGCCATGGGTGCGGAGCGGCCCGAGGAGAAGAAGATAGAAGACGCCGCGGAGGAGATGCTGGACGAGAACGCCGGAGGAAGAACCAGAAGAGCCAGAAGAACCAGAAGAAGAAGAAGATGAAGGAAGAAAGAAGAAGCATTTAAATAAAGGAATTGTCAAAAACTGTCTCTTGTCATTTTTAACATTTTTGACAGTTTTTTAGTGAAATGGTAGGGGTAAGTACCACCTTACCATTTCACACAGGGGGGGGGGCGGGATCTGGGGGTCCCCTTGTTAAAGGGGGCTTCCAGATTCCGATAAGCCCCCCGCCTGCAGACCCCCACAACCACCGGCCAGGGTTGTGGGGATGAGGCCCTTGTCTTCATCAACATGGGGACAGGGTGTTTTGGGGGGCTACCCCAAAGCACCCTCCCAATGTTGAGGGCATGTGGCCTGGTACGGTTCAGGAGGGGGGGGGCCGCACTCTCGTCCCCCCCTCTTTTCCTGCGGCCTGCCAAGTTGCGTGCTCGGATAAGGGTCTGGTATGGATTTTTAGGGGGACCCCACGCCGTTTTTTTTTTTTTTTTTTTGGCGCGGGGTTCCCCTTAAAATCCATACCAGACCTGAAGGGTCTGGTATGGAATTTAGGGGGAACCCCACGTCAATTTTTTTTTTAAATTTTGGCTGGGGTTCCCCTTAATATCCATACCAGACCTGAAGGGCCTTGTATGGAATTTAGGGGGACCCCCACATCATTTTTTTTTTTTTTTTTTGGTTCGGGGTTGCCCTGTGGGGAATTCCCATGCCGTTTTTATCAATGAACTTCTATGTGTATTGTCGGCAATGCAATAGCCGCGGGTAGTTTTAAATGAGTTTTTTCCTTCCAAATGTCATTTTGCTGTCAGACTGTTCTAAACACAGGAAACATGCGCCCCTTTACAGGCATACTATAGACACCCCCCAGGTACGAAATTTAAAGGGATATTACACTTTTATTGTTTGACTTTAAGCATTAATAAAATCACTGCTCCTGAAAAAACGTCCGTTTTTAAAACTTTTTTTTGCATTGATCCATGTCCCCTGGGGCAGGACCCGGGTCCCCAAACACTTTTTATGACAATAACTTGCATATAAGCCTTTAAAATTAGCACTTTTGATTTCTCCCATAGACTTTTAAAGGGTGTTCCGCGGCATTCGAATTTGCCGCGAACACCCCAAATTGTTCGCTGTTCGGCGAACTTGCGAACAGCCAATGTTCGAGTAGAACATGAGTTCGACTCGAACTCGAAGCTCATCCCTAGTTGGGACCTTTTGAATGCATATTGAACTATATTCAAATGGTGGATTTATCCTTTAAAGTAGTTGTGATCCCATTGATATTGATGACTGGATTGATTTACAGAAACCAATATGATGTCTTAGGTTTGTATAATGTTCAGCATCAAATGTTTTCTGTGGTTCTCCTGCCTAGCCAATTAATGGGTTACTAAAGTGGTCCCCTTACAAAACTGATATCCTCTATTGGAGAGCAAGAATTCTGGGCCTGGGGATCATCAAGCACATCATCATTATGTCAATGCCCTTATTTAGACATACACTATATTGTCAAAAGTATTGGGACACTTGCCTTTACACACATGAACTATTAATGGCATCCCAGTCTTAGTTCATAGGGTTCATATTGAATTGGCCCACCCCTTGCAGCTGTAACAGCTTCAACTTTTCTGGGAAGGCTGTCCACCAGGTTTAGGAATGTGAATGTTTGACCATTCTTCCAGAAGCACATTTATGAGGTCAGGCACTGATGTTGGACGAGAAGGCCTGACTCACAGTATCTGCTCTAATTGATCCCAAAGGTGTTCTATCAGGTTGAGGTCAGGACTCTGTGCAGGCCAGTCAAGTTCCACCCCAAACTTGCTTATCCATGTCTTTATGGACCTTGCTTTGTGCACGGGTGCACAGTCATGTTGGAACAGGAATGGGCTATCCCCAAACTGTTCCCACAAAGTTAGGAGCATGAAATTGTCCAAAATGTCTTGGTATGCTGACGCCTTAAGAGTTCCCTTCACTAGAACTAAGGGGCCAAGCCTAGCCTGTGAAAAGCAACCCCACACCATAATCCCCCCTCCACCAATTTATTTGGACCAGTGCACAAAGCAAGGTCCATAAAGACATGGATGAGTGAGTTTGGGGTGGATAAACTTGATTGGCCTGCACAGAGTCCTGACCTTAACTTGATAGAACACATTTGGGATCAATTAGAACGGAGACTGTAAGCCAGGCCTTCTTCTCCAACATCAGTGCTTGACCTCACAAATACACTTCTGGAAGAATGGTCAAACATTCCCATAGACTCATTCCTAAACCTTGTGGACAGCCTTCCCAGAAGAGTTGATGCTGTTATAGCTGCAAAGGTAAAGACTTTATTTAGTAATGTCATAATTAGGGCAGTTATGTAAACATGAAATAAAGGTATACGTGGCGCTCACTCAATAGGCAATAACAATCTTAATTAATAAAGTGCAAAATACAAACGTGACAGTGCATCAAATGTCCAATAACGTGATTTTCACGCACCATAAGGTGCCAAAATATTCAAAGTGACAATGCAGTGTATAATCAAGGTGGTCAATCAAAGAAAGTTCATATACAAAAGTGCTTGTGTGAAGAAAAACAGAATCCATTGAATCCAAATCATGAACAACTTCCACCATATGTAGTGCGCCTGTGGTTTGCCCCAGCCTCTCACTTCAGATAAAGACTCCTACAGGTCTGGTTGTACTTATGTATAATATGTGTCTCCTGGATCCAGACAATGAATTCCTACTCTCCAATCAGACAGGGCATGATTTCCACGGATACCAACAATATCTTTAGACAGGTCCTCACTTTTCTCCATATACAGTTCACATGCAACATAAAGGAATCTCCATGGTGTAGTAGTCCAATAAATTGTTTATTTAAAAAAGCAGTAAACTTACAGTTTAAAATGAGGAAAAACGGCTTCACATATAGTACTCCTGGTATGGCCATTACCGGAAGTGATGTCACCTGGCTCCTCCCGATGCGTTGCGTCACTGATCACATGACTTCATCAAGGGGATGAGTCAGGTGAACAATGTCAGGCTTTTATACACAGATACGCTGTCATAGCAACGTCAGCGGGCATTCAAACATTTCCTATATATTTTGTAGTCCTATCCTAGTCTCCATATAGTGAAAAAACATCCTCTATGCTAACATCTAATAAAAATTTCTCAAACAAATACAAATAAATGTTCATTTCTTCAATGTAAACCAAAATAATGAATATAAGATCACACAGCGCCATCTGTTGGTTGGTAATCAAAATGGCTAATAGCAATTGGGATATTCAATGTGTATAATGACATCTAGTGGACAGGAATGTGAATAGCAGCTCTTCCATATATACTAAATACGAGATACACAACCACACAACACCATCTACTGGTTCAAAATTGTATCCATCAATAAATTAACTGGAATATAAGGTGACATCTAGTGGATAGAATATGATATTATTCAAAATATTTAAAAAGCAACTTCTAGTGGATCGAATAGTAAGAAATATTTAAATGGTTAAAAATGGGGGGCGAAGCTTGTCGCGGAAGAAGATGGACGCTCAATAGAGGAGCTCCACAGCACTCGGGAACACACCGGCCCACATCGCCTACTACACTGGCCCAAAACCGCACACAACCACCTGCGGACCAGCAGCACATCTCCGGGAACCAATCGATCATGCCGCAGCGCAACAAGGAGAACCGGAGGCCGCAAAAACTGACAGAATACTACCCGCTCAGTCCTAAGCAAGATGGCGGCAGCGGGACAGCGGCGCGAGGTATGTCTAGTACCCCACTATATGAAACAGGCAAGGGCAATCCACAAAAAAGGAATGCTCCACAAAGGAGCACACACTCCCCTATACATACCCCCAATTCAGGCAGTCCGGAAAAAGCAAGATTGAGGCTGGATGCCTCGAATTCTAGCCGGGACATAACACCAGGCCTAGACTCAGGAGAAGATACCAGAGATCTCCCTGACTCAATTGATCTCTTTCCCACCACTAACCAACCTGTACTGGACACCACACTAAAGGATATGTTAGTCTCACTCCGGAGTTCACTACATGCTGACATGCTATCCTGTGTCCACAGATTTGGTGTGGAACTTAAAGAAACAGTATCCAGGGTAGATCATATTGAACACAAAATGGGGGAGTTCGCTACCACCATCAATGATCTAGTGGATGCAAACGATAACAATGCAGATGAATTGGATGCCCTTAAAGCAAAACTAGCAGACATTGAGGACCGCTCTAGGAGAAATAATTTTAAAATAAGGGGGATCCCTGAATCAGTCCTGCAATCTGACCTGCGCGCCTACACAGCCCAACTCTTTAAGGCTATACTACCACATCTAACGGAACTGGACATTACCGTGGACAGGATCCACCGCTTACCTAAACCATCTCACCTACCGGATAACATACCAAGAGATGTTATACTCCGGCTTCACTTTTACCAAACAAAAGAACGCCTGATGGCGGCCTCCCGCAGCAAAGATCTTTTTCCACCACAATATAAAGATCTACAATTTTTCGCTGACCTATCGCAATTCACCCTGCAGAAGCGTAGGAACCTAAACACAATCTCCAAAGCGTTAAGAAACCACAAGATCACATACAAATGGGGGTTCCCTACTAAATTGATTATCACTAAAGATGGAAAGGAGCATGTTGTTGACACTCTTACCAAGGGAATGCAGCTCCTCCAAAGATGGCAGATTATAGCGGAGGATACGCCAAAGGTTCATGTTTCACGTAGCCCTGAGCAGTTTACAGATGACTGGAATTTGGTCACCTCCAAAAACTCCCGCAAGCATACATGAGCTGACTGAGGTCAGTGAAGACTACACCCTACTGTTTCCCAAGCAGAGATAAAAAACGCTAAGCTGAACTGTTTCGCTGTTTACCCCCTACTTGCAAATTAAGTGACTATACGTCACACTCAGGTCACACAGACCTACTCAGGGTTTGGTTTAAAACCCCCTTATGTTTTCCTTTTTTTATCTTTTTCTAAACTGTTCTTTTCTATGTTAACCATTGTCTATGTCCGCAGCCTCAACATTTACCAAAAATTCAACTACTTGATAAAGCAAATCTTCAGGAACTCCACGGTCACAAGGATTCATCTCCCCATCGCATATGGATCAACGTTGATGAACTCAGCAACCTATGTAAGTGTTACCAACACATGACATCTAACGCGCTTAAACCCGACTTTACACTATGACCATTGCCTTTTTAACAATAAATGCAAGGGGCCTTAACCATCCGGCGAAACACAGATCCATGTGGCTGGAAGCCATCCAAAATAAGGCTGACGTCATTTGTGTACAAGAGACGCATTTTAAAAAAACAGGCCCAACCTAACTGCTCTCATCCCAAATTCCCACATGTTTTTTTTGCAAGTACAGACGCAAAAATGAAGGGAGTACTTACGGCAATTAAGGATACAGTAGCATTTAGCCTTCACTCGGAAGTCAAAGATGTGCAAGGTAGATATCACATATTAATCTGCGATATCAACAATACCACTTATACGGTGGTGAATGTATATGCGCCAAACACACGTCAGACCCGCTTTCTTCATAGGCTCATGAAACAGGTCTCACGTTTGCAAAAAGGTCGCCTACTCATGTGCGGGGATTTTAATTTGCCACCGGACCCCACAATAGACTCTAGTTCACTATCCAACAAGAAAACTCAAACACTACAACCGCTACTGAGGAACTACGACATATACGATGCATGGAGATGTCTTCACGCCACAGAGAAAGACTTTTCTTTTTTTTCAGCTAGTCACAAAATTTATACCCGACTTGATCTTTTTTTGATAGATAAAGCGTTATTAACCAAAATCAAATCATCTACAATTAATAATATCACTTGGTCGGATCATGCTTCGGTATCGCTGCTGGTGGATGACACATCTATAATCAACTCCACTTACATATGAAGATCCAACCCGTGGCTGTTCCGAGATGATCCTTCCAAAACAATAGGAGAAGGATCTGGCCGAATTTTTTGAGCTTAATGTAAATTCAGTCTCTGACCCCTTTATGACATGGAACGCACACAAAGCGTTTATGAGAGGTCTCCTTATTAAACTTGGAGCTAGGATCAAGAGGATGAGGGAGCAGCGTATATTGAATGTCTCTGAACAAATCCATACACTGGAATCTCAGAACAAAACCAATTTTTCCCCTGACTTATCAGACAAACTGACCAAATTAAGAATGGAACTCCGAATGATACTACTGGAGGACTTTGAAAAATCCTCTAGAAGGTTGAAAATGACGTATTACGCAAATGGCAATAAAGCAGGGAAATTATTAGCAGACAGACTACGAGTACACAGACACAAAACTAAACTTCCCTACATCTTACATCCTGAAACCCACACCAAATTACAACACCCTCAAGACATTGCAGATGCATTCAGCACTTACTATGGTTCTCTCTATAACTTGAACACAGACACTAACACGATTCAACCACAAACCCACACAATTTCTGAATTTCTTAATAAAATTCAACTTCCCCATCTCACTGATACCCAAAACATAGCACTGAACTCACCATTCACGACACAAGAGATATCAGTAGCGATTGACTCACTCCCTAGTAATAAATCTCCTGGACCAGATGGCTTCACGAGTGAATATTTTCAAACGTTCAGAGACATTCTAACCCCCAGACTCACTGAAATATTTAATCAAGCTGCTTCCTCCTCCTCTTTTCCACCTGAAATGTTGAAGGCAATGATTGTGGCATTACCTAAGCCGGGGAAAGACCCTGATACTCAAAATTTCCGTCCGATATCGTTACTCAATAACGACCTGAAAATCTACGCCAAAGTAATAGCTGGTAGATTAGTTAATCTCCTCCCTTCACTGATCCACCCAGATCAATCTGGCTTTACCACAGGTCATCAAACAGCGGATGCGACCAGATGCCTGATCAACCTCATCCATCTAGCTAACAAAAAAGGAACGCCTTCTCTGCTCCTCTCTTTGGACGCAGAGAAGGCGTTCGACAGGATTCATTGGACATATTTAGAACAAGTTCTAGACAAATTCGGTTTCCACGGCCAAATGTATCAGGCCATTATGGCTCTGTACACAAAGCCATCAGCACAAGTATACATATCCGGAACATTATCTATTCCATTTAGCATAACTAACGGCACTCGCCAAGGGTGCCCTTTATCCCCCTTAATTTTTAACTTGTTGATGGAACCACTGGCAACTTATATCCGCCAACACCCCCAAATTAAAGGGATCACAATAGGCGATAGAATGCACACCATCAGCCTATTCGCGGATGATGTCATCCTGATACTTACTGACGTAATGTCTTCCCTGGCTTCGGTCCACCAAACTTTACAATTATTCAATGCAATATCATATTACAAAGTCAATGAAACCAAGTCATATCTTTTGGGACTAGGCTTATCTGACAAGATGAAACAAAATATTAGACACAAATTTCCGTATATGTGGAAAGAAAATGGCATATCTTACCTAGGTATTACACTTACACCCACAGTATCCGAACTATTTAAAGAAAATTATATTCCATTTTTAAAGTCTCTGAGACCCAAACTAGATAAACTAAAGCGATTTGAACTTTCATGGACTGGGCGTCTGGCTGCTTTTAAAATGCAGGTTTTACCACAGTTCTTATATCTATTCTGAACCCTACCCATTCCAGTACCTAAATCCTTCTTTCAGCAGGCACAATCTGAAATAGACAGATACCTATGGTTTGGGAAAAAAGCAAGATGTGCATTTAACAAAATTACTAAATCCAAACATGCAGGGGGGATTGGCCACACGATAATTAAAGATTACCATGCGACCACCATTTTGGCACAGGTGAAGGGTTGGTTTCCTAACCACGATATCTCTCTGTGGACAGAATTAGAAAAACTTCAAATTAAAGGAGGGAATCTGTATAATTACCTGATAACAAATACGTATCACACATCTACCTCACTTGTAAAGTCTCCAACTATCCAGGCCTCCATCGAAGCCTGGCAATATCTCCTCAAACATATAACACCTGAAGGACCCCAAACTCCTCTGAAATTTCCAGTCCCAGCTTTAGAACTCATAATACCAGACTTATCATTAGCCAACTGGAGCTCTAGAGGCAAACTGTTCCTAGAAGACCTCCTTGTAGGACCCACGGTTAAAACCTTCAGAACATTACAGATTGAATATGATATCCCATCCTCTGATTATTATAAATATATTCAAATAACCCACTTACTAGATAAAAAGAGTAATGAACTTATCATTCATCTTCCCTGGCAAATTGTCATCTTTCTTACACACAAAAGTACAAAACTCAAGGGAACGGCATTATTCTATAAATCTCTACAGAATAAAAACTCTTTTAGTAAAACTACTAACATAAAAGCATGGGAAAGGGACTTTAAAAAGATTTATACTGATGACCAATGGAAAAAAGCACTTAAAATCACATATGCATCTACTAGAAGTGCCAACCTATGGGAACTGCATCACAAATTTCTATTGCGGTGGTACCTCACCCCTTACCGCATTTCTAAATTTATTCCAGGAGCCTCACCAGAATGTTGGAGGAAGTGCGGGAATATAGGATCACTGCTTCATGTGCTGTGGTCATGCCCACGCATTCAGAGATTTTGGATGATTATATTTCAAATAATAGAACAACTTACAGGTATAAAAGTTGCGTTTTCCCCAGGTATGGCACTTCTTTCATTGGAAATTGACTCTATTCCAGCATCTCTTAGGCCACTGGTATCCCATCTACTCATCGCAACTAGACTCACCATTGTACGCCATTGGAAAGACACCAGTCCGCCTCCCGTAACAGAAACCCTTCAACTAATAAATACACATAGAATGTATGAAATACAATTCGCATGGAGTCTCGGAAACCAGAATGAAATATCTAAAATCTGGGTTCTTGGTCAACATGGTATCCACAAAACATGGGTCTCAGATTCTTTGGAAAACATTAAATGGAAAAACCACAGGATAATAACTATGATGAATATTACTACACAGGCTGCTCAAGGACATATTAAGTTATTGTTAGTTAAAGTTAATTAATATAATTTTATAACCTCTCATTTATGTTAGACATTATTCAATTGCTGTTGGCATATTACCATTATCTGCAGCCAAAATAAAATAAATAAATAAATTAGGTAAGATGCGGTCGGGGGGGGGCTTCTCCTTCCTCCAGGCACAGTTAGTTCCCATGTAGGGTGTAGGAGTGGAGGGGAGGTACCTTCTGGAAAGCATTATTAGCATGAGGTTGTAGACGTGGATGTAAATGACAAGTACAAGAATGTATCTATCTCTGCCTCATAGGTATTTGTCATGAAAGCACTATTGATGGTAATGTTTATGACTATCTTATTATTTTTTTGTTACTACTCTGAAAAATTCAATAAAAACTTATTGCAATTAAAAGGTTAAAAATTAGATATAAAACAATTAAGATCAATTTCCATGTTATGTCCCAAAGGTGTTAAAGAGAGTAATTCATGGATCCACCATGATTCAGATTGACTGAGTTTGATCATTTTGTTATCACCCCTCGAATGTGGTTTGTATTTCTCTATACCACATACTACCAATGAGGAGGGATCTTTATTGTGAGTTTGAGCATAATGCCTGGATAAGCTATGTTTTTGAAAAAGCATTTTTTATATTTTGTCTATGCTCTCTCAGTCTCTTCCATAATGGCCTTTTGGTCCTTCCCACATACCTAATGTGGCAAGGACATTCTAAAAAGGTAGACAACACCCTCAGTCTTGTATGAAATAAAATCTTCGATTTCATACTCTTTTCCTATTACTACTAGGGATGAGCCGAACACCCCCCAGTTCGGTTCGCACCAGAACCTGCGATCGGACCGAAAGTTTGCACGAACGTTAGAACCCCATTGACGTCTATGGGACTCGAACGTTCAAAATCAAAAGTGCTCATTTTAAAGGCCAATTAACGGCCGTTTTTTTGGGAGCAGTGATTTTAATGATGCTTAAAGTAAAAAAAAAAAAGTGAAATATTCCTTTAAATATCGTACCTGGGGGTGTCTATAGTATGCCTGTAAAGTGGCGCGTGTTTCCCGTGTTTAGAACAGTCCCTGCACCAAATGTCATTTTTAAAGGAAAAAATCTCATTTAAAACTGCTTGCGGGTTTAATGTAATGTCCGGTCCTGGCAATATGGATGAAAATCAGTGAGACAAACACCATGGGTACCCCCCAGTCCATTACCAGGCCCTTTGGGTCTTGTATGGATATTAAGGGGAACCCTGCACCCAAATTAAAATAAGGAAAGGTGTGGGGCCACCAGGCCCTATATACGCTGAACAGCAGTATACAGGCGGTGCAAACAAGACAGGGACTGTAGGTTTGTTGTTAAGTAGAATCTGTTTGTCATTTTGAACGGGTACATTTTTAACGTGTTTAGCTCCAGCCAAAACATTTTTTTAAGCTTTTTGGAAAACATAGGGAAGGGTTATCACCCCTGTGACATTTGTTTTGCTGTCTTTCCTCCTCTTTAAAAGATTTCACCTCACTTTTTGTCCCAATGACAAATGCTTTTTGAGAATTTGGGTTATTTTGTGGAATAAGGATTGGAAAGCATCAGTGGAAAGGAGAAATGTTTTTCCCATATTAACTCTTACAGGAGAGAATTTCCCTTCCT
This sequence comes from Lithobates clamitans, assembly GCA_037952925.1. Lineage (NCBI taxonomy): Eukaryota > Metazoa > Chordata > Amphibia > Anura > Ranidae > Lithobates > Lithobates clamitans. The sequence continues at coordinate 2,347,199 of JBBGZY010000356.1, read as the reverse complement.
AGGGGTAGATTTCATCTCACTTCCTGTTGTCTCCTTCCGTTTGCAAGTAGGAGTTGTTTGTAAGTTAGATGTTTGAAAGTAGGGGCCTGCCCTATATACTCAGCAGAAATTTGGGCCTTAGGTGTTGTTGTGGCCACAACACTGTAAGCCTTCACAGGGCCTTGCTGTGAAATATTAGATCAAGCATTGCAATTACATGCCCCTGTTGAACAGGGGCAGAAAAATTGGGCCTTTGGTGGTGGTGGTGGTGCTGGTGCCACAACACTGCAACCCCTCACAGACACTCTAGTTGGAACGCAGGAACGAGCCATGCTGCAAAGTTTTGCATCAAAAATTGTAATTACACGCCCCTGTTAAACAGGGGCAGAAAAATTGGGCCTTAGGCGCTGGTGCTGGTGCCACAACACTGCAACCCCTCACAGACACTCTAGTTGGAACGCAGGAACGAGCCCTGCTGCAAAGTATTGCATCAAAAATTGTAATTACACGCCCCTGTTAAACAGGGGCAGAAAAATTGTGCCTTAGGCACTGGTGGTGGCGCCCAGAACCAAAAATGTTCTTACAAGCTATCAGCGTGATGATTGAGGAGGAAGAGGATAATTACTCACGGATAATCACTCAGCATCAGCATAGGCAGTCTTTGAAGGGATCTGACATTTTAAAAAAAATTATTCGGTTACATCAGCATCAGGTGCTTGGTAGCTGGTGGTGATCCAAGACTGATTCATTTTTATGAAGGTCAGTCGATCGACCGAGTCAGTGGACAGACGCACCCTGTGATCGGTTACCACACCTCCAGCAGCACTGAATGTGCGTTCCGAAAGAACGCTGGATGCAGGACAGGCCAGTAGCTCAATTGCATACTGTGCAAGCTCTGGCCAGTGATCCATCCTCAAGACCGAATAACCCAGAGGATTTTTTGTGGGAAAGGTGTCCAAGTCTGATCTTGCCCCTAGGTATTCCTGCAACATGTAAAACAGATGCTGGCGATGGTTGCTGGAACCAATCATACCTTGGGGCTGCGGACCAAAAAATTGTCTGAACGCATCGGTCAGACGGCCACCTTCTCCACCGCTCCTTCTTTGACTGACCGAAGCCTCAGCAACACGTTGTCCAGAAACAGGAGTTTGTAACCTCCCAGTCTCTGGGAATGCGTTGCACAGACCCTTCTGCAAGGCCTCCCGAAGATGTTTCATCCTCTGCTCCCTCTGCGATGGCAAGATAAGGTCCGCAACCTTACCCTTGTAACGTGGATCAAGGAGGGTTGCCAGTCAGTATTTGTCCTTCTCCTTGATACCACGAATACGAGGATCCTTATGCAGGCTTTGCAGGATCAGGGAGGCCATGCAGCGTAGGTTTGCTGAGGTCCGGAGTCCTCTGGGTCACTAAGGACGACATGGTCCGCAGCCACCTCCTCCCAGATACGTACAAGTCCATGTGTTTCTTGGGACTGATCCCTTAAAGACTGCTGCTGATGCTGAGTGCCAGGCTCCACCTCCATACTGACACACTCTTCCTCCTCCTCCTCCTCCTCCTCCTCCTCGTCCTGTTCCTGTGTGATCGGTGGGCACGCAGGAACACTGTCTGGATAAAGGGGGCCTTGAGAGCTAAGGAAGTCCTCCTCTTCCTGCCTCTGTTCTGCCTCAAGTGCCCTGTCCATTATTCCACACAGCGTGTGCTCCAACAGGTGGACAAGGGGGACAGTGTCACTGATGCATGCACTGTCACTGCTCACCATCCTCGTGGCCTCCTCAAATGGTGACAGGACAGTGCATGCATCCCTGATCATGGCCCACTGGCGTGGGGAGAAAAAACCAAGCTCCCCTGACCCTGTCCTGGTGCCATAGTCGCACAGGTACTCATTGATGGCCCTCTGCTGCGTGTGCAGCCGCTGCAGCATGGCCAACGTTGAGTTCCACCTGGTGGGCATGTCACAGATTAGGTGGTTCTTGGGCAGGTTAAACTCCTTTTGGAGGTTCGTCAGCCGAGCACTGGCATTATATGACCGGCGGAAATGCACACAGACTTTCCTGGCCTGCTTCAGGACATCCTGTAAGCCCGGGTACCTGCCCAAGAACCGCTGCACCACCAAGTTAAGGACGTGAGCCAAACAGGGCACATGGGTCATTTGTCCCTGTCGGAGGGCAGAGAGGAGGTTGGTGCCATTGTCGCAAACCACCATTCCTGCCTTAAGTTGGAGTGGCGTCAACCACCTCTGAACCTGCCCCCGCAGAGCTGACAGAACCTCTGCCCCAGTGTGGCTCCTGTCCCCCAAGCACACCAGCTCAAGCACCGCATGGCATCTTTTGGCCTGCGTACTTGCGTAGCCCCTTGAACGGCTATGGAGCACCGCTGGTTCCGAGGACAAAGCACAGGAAGAGGCCATGGAGGAAGAAGAAGAGGAGGGGGTGGAGGAGAGAGGTGTGTCACAATCATTAGCATTTTGGAGGCGTGGTGGCGGAACAACCTCCAACACTACTGCACCTTGTCCTGCATCCTTCCCAGCTGCCAGCAGAGTCACCCAATGCGCCCTGAAACTTAGGTAACGTCCCTGTCCATGCCTGCTGGACCATGAGTCAGCGGTAATATGCACCTTACTGCTGACTGCCCTGTCCAGCGAGGCATGGACATTGCCTTCCACATGCCGGTAGAGAGCAGGAATCGCCTTCCATGAGAAAAAGTGGCGTTTGGGTACCTGCCACTGAGGAACCGCACATTCCACAAACTCACGGAAGGGGGCAGAGTCTACCAACTGAAAAGGCAGCAGTTGAAGTGCTAGCAATTTTGCCAAGCTAGCATTCAACCGCTGGGCATGTGGATGGCTGGGAGCAAACTTCTTTTGGCGGTGCAGCAGCTGGGGCAGGGAAATTTGCCTGGTACAATCTGACGTCGTTGTACCAAAAGCAGATTGCCGACAAGTACTTGGCTGTGACACACCTAATTCTACACCTTCATTCCTCTCAGTGCAGGTCTCAGAGAGGACTGAAGGTATAGTGGGGTTGGAGATCTCAGCTGATGAGGAGCAAGGAGAGGTTCTCTTTGTTCTTTGGTGTGGGTCTTTTAGATACGCTTGCCAATGAACTGCATGGCAGGTCAACATATGTCTGGTGAAGCATGTGGTACCCAAGCGGGAGATGTTTTGGCCACGCGAGATACGCTTGAGACATATGTTGCAAATAGCAGCGGTGCGATCTGATGCACTCGTCTCAAAAAAGGCCCACACCAAAGAACTTTTTGAATAACACAAAGAGACTGCAGCGCCCTGCACATGTGGAGCTTTGGGGTGTGATGCAGTCAATGTGCTGCCCTTAGGCTGGCCCCTGGAGGGCATCCTGCCTCGTTGGTGATGTGCCGCCTCCTCCTCCTCCTCCTCTCTCCAATCAGGCACCCGCGTTGAGTCAGTGACCTCATCATCCCCTCCCTCCTCATCACTGGAGCAAACCTGGCAGTATGCTGCAGCAGGGGGAGCATGACTGCCAGATTGCTGTCCTTCTTGGGCACCCCCTCTGTCCGTGCTCATGTTACTGCCTTCATCGAGCTCAGTATCATCATCAGAGCCTTCCAAACGCTGGGCATCCTCCTGGAGCATGTACCCAACACTGTGGTCAAACAGTTCGAGGGACTCCTCAGAAGGACATGGTGGGGCTAGGGAAAGAGTCACTGATGACATTGAGCCGAGGGAAGAGGCCGCTGCTTTGCAAGACAAAGTACCCTGGGCATGGGTGAGAGAGGATGAGGAGGATGAGGACGGCTTGGTCATCCACTCGACCAAGTCTTCCGCATGTTGCGGCTCAACACGGCCAGCTGCCGAAAAAAAGGCCAAACATGTCCCACGGCCACGTGCTGATGAGGATGCACCGTCTCCACGACCAGCACTAGACACAGAGCCTGCTTGCCCTCTCTTATTGGCTTGTGACTGTCTGCCTCTCCTTCTTGGCCTCCCAGACATACTAATGGCCTGTAGCTGCACTAAGCTACATATATATATATATATATATATATATATATATATATATATATATATATATAAATACTGATACTGCAGCTAGCAAAATCAACTGCCTGCCTGTAGTATGAGAACACCACCAACCTTCTACTGGTAGCTTTAGCTGAACACTGTGCAGAGCTCGCAAAAAACGAACTTGTAGCTTTTTTAGCTGCCTGCGGTAGTGATAGGATCAGGAAAACGCCACCAACCTTCTACAGGTAGCTTTAAGTAAACACTCTGCAGAGCTCGCAAAAAAATAACTTGTAGGTTTAGCTGAACACTGTGAGGTGGACGCACCACACTAACTTGTAGTTTTAGCTGAACACTGTGAGCAGGACGCACCGCACTAACTTAGAGTTTTAGCTAAACACTGTGAGCAGGATGCACTGCACTAACTTGTAGTTTTAGCTGAACACTGTGAGCAGGACGCACAGCACTAACTTGTAGTTTTAGCTGAACACTGTGAGCAGGACGCACTGCACTAACTTGTAGCTTGAGATGAACACTGTGCAGAGGTCTCACTACACCAACTTGTAGTTTTAGCTGAACACTGTGAGCAGGACGCACCCCACTAACTTGTAGTTTTAGCTGAACACTGTGAGCAGGACGCACCACACTAACTTGTAGTTTTAGCTGAACACTGTGAGCAGGACGCACAGCACTAACTTGTAGTTTTAGCTGAACACTGTGAGCAGGACGCACTGCACTAACTTGTAGCTTTAGATGAACACTGTGCAGAGGTCTCACTACACCAACTTGTAGTTTTAGCTGAACACTGTGAGCAGGACGCACAGCACTAACTTATAGTTTTAGCTAAACACTGTGAGCAGGACGCACTGCACTAACTTGTAGCTTGAGATGAACACTGTGCAGAGGTCTCACTACACCAACTTGTAGTTTTAGCTGAACACTGTGAGCAGGACGCACTGCACTAACTTGTAGCTTTAGATGAACACTGTGCAGAGGTCTCACTACACCAACTTGTAGTTTTAGCTGAACACTGTGAGCAGGACGCACAGCACTAACTTGTAGCTTTAGATAAACACTGTGCAGAGGTCTCACTACACCAACTTGTAGGTTTAGCTGAACACTGTGAGCAGGATGCACTACACTAACTTGTAGTTTTAGCTGAACACTGTGAGCAGGACGCACAGCACTAACTTATAGTTTTAGCTAAACACTGTGAGCAGGACGCACTGCACTAACTTGTAGCTTGAGATGAACACTGTGCAGAGGTCTCACTACACCAACTTGTAGTTTTAGCTGAACACTGTGAGCAGGACGCACAGCACTAACTTATAGTTTTAGCTAAACACTGTGAGTAGGACGCACTGCACTAACTTGTAGCTTGAGATGAACACTGTGCAGAGGTCTCACTACACCAACTTGTAGTTTTAGCTGAACACTGTGAGCAGGACGCACAGCACTAACTTGTAGTTTTAGCTGAACACTGTGAGCAGGACGCACTGCACCAACTTGTAGGTTTAGCTGAACACTGTGAGCAGGACGCACAGCACTAACTTGTATTTTTAGCTGAACACTGTGAGCAGGACGCACAGCACTAACTTGTAGTTTTAGCTGAACACTGTGAGCAGGACGCACTGCACTAACTTGTAGCTTTAGATGAACACTGTGCAGAGGTCTCACTACACCAACTTGTAGGTTTAGCTGAACACTGTGAGCAGGACGCACTACACTAACTTGTAGTTTTAGCTGAACACTGTGAGCAGGACGCACAGCACTAACTTATAGTTTTAGCTAAACACTGTGAGCAGGACGCACTGCACTAACTTGTAGCTTGAGATGAACACTGTGCAGAGGTCTCACTACACCAACTTGTAGTTTTAGCTGAACACTGTGAGCAGGACGCACTGCACTAACTGTAAATAGTCTAGCTGCCTGACTGTGGTACTAATAGGATCAAAAGAACACCAGCAATTTTCTTCAGGTAGCTGTAAATACTGTAACAAGACAAGCCTGCCTGTCAGTAGGAAGATAACAGGAACGGATCTAGCTAAACTGAATACAGTATATATATATATATATGCAACACCTGGGATGCATATATATACACAATACACTGTAAGTGCAGCTAAACTGACTGACTGTTCTGCCTAATCTATCTAACTCAAATCAAATGTCACTGTCTGTCTCTCTCTCTCTTAATGAAGACCGAACACACACTACACAGGGCCGCCGTGCAGGAGGCCTTATATAGTGTGGGGCGTGTACTAAATCCCCTGAGCCATAATTGGCCAAAGCCTCCTTGGCTTTGGCCAATTATGAGTCTCTTTTCAGACGGCGCTGTGATTGGCCAAGCATGCGGGTCATAGTGCATGCTTGGCCAATCATCAGCCAGCAATGTACTGCGATGCCGCAGTGAATTATGGGCCGTGACGCACCACACGAATTTGGCACGAACGGCCCATATCGTTCGCAATTCGGCGAACGGGCGAACAGACGATGTTCGAGTCGAACATGGGTTCGACTCGAACACGAAGCTCATCCCTAATTACTACAGATTTAAATCCATTTTTTTTTTCTTTTCTTTTGTATGGGTAATATCCTTTTCCCTCAAAGAAAGAAAATGTATTTTTAGATGGCGGATTAAGTACATTCTTGGCAATGCGATCTCTGTGAGTGGGTGCTCCCCTATATGTGAATTTAGGCATTTCCTGTAAAATAGTTCCCAGATGACGATCTGCTTTTATTATATTCCAATATTTCTTTAAAATTCGCTCAACCTGTTTATGTTGGATATTATAGTCCATTACCAAGGGGATAGGGGGTCATTTACTATAGCGCTATGGCGCTAATTCGCGCAAATTGCCGCGAATTAGCGCGAATTCACGGCAATTTAGCGCGAATTCGCGGCAATTTAGCGCGAATTAGCGCTAATAGCGGTAATTCGCGCGAAAACGGTATTCACTATAGCGCTGGTGAGAAAATTCTCCCAAAATCGAATTTACTATAGCTCCCTGAAACTAAATAGAGCCCAAACCCTTACTCTGCTAAAACCTAGAGAATTGCACATGGAAATAATGTTTAGAGCATGATATAATTGCCTAAATGGTACTGAAATATGCGGTATATTATTTAAAGATTATCTGCTTTTAAACTGTGTGAAAAAGTGATTTCTACACTGAAATATCTTTAAAAGTCTGAAAAGTGAAAAATTCCCCGTTTTGGACAACTAGGTGCCAACACAACTGAGCATGCTCAGACCTGAAAATAACTCTCATTTTAACTCAAGTGTCTTTTTTACCTGGAGGTATAGTAAATACCAAAATGAGAGCTAATTAGAGAGCATTTTTTGGGAGTTAAAATCTGCTCTAATTTAGTCCAAATGAAGTTTCAGTCACTGATTCTAATGGAACAATTCTAACTTTCACAAAAAAACCCTTTTAATGTTGAGATGAAATGTATCTTTCTGTGAAATACATTTTCCTTTGCAACATTGTTGCTTCTACTTAAAATATTTTGATTTTAGGAATGCTACAATGTGGAATGTTTTGATGTTTTGGTAAAATATATTTTTCTCTGTCACTTTCACTTGTTTTTCTTCATCTCACAACCATCTTTACCCCAAACTCACACAGGCGTCTTTACAATCCACAAACAATACCATTGCTGATGAAAAGTTAAAATGAATCACAATTTTTTGTGCTTTTTATTATTTCCAAATATTCATAATTTGAGCCCAAAAATGTGATATGTGTACAAACATCAGAAATCAAAATGTAATTCCCAAAAATTTGAGGGTAATATTCTACTCTCACCCACAAAAAAACACCAAATATCACAGAATAAATCAAGTAGAATAACTCTTGAGTAATGTAATTCCATCACCTGTATGTCCATAGAAATGCAGTATTTATGTGTTTTTATGTGTATTTATGTGTAGTTATGTGTAGGAGGGTCTCACACGTGGCAGCTCTGTGGCTTAGAGGTTAGAACTTCTGCTTAGTATCTCTGAGGGTCTGGGTTCAAATCCCAACCATGTTACTTCATGTAGAGAAGTTGTCTCATTTCCCAGGTCCTATAACTATGTCTAATTGTAGGAGGGTTCCACCACCATTGTAAGTCTTTTCCAGATACACTATATAGCCAAAAGTATTGGGACGCCTGCCTTTACACACACATGAACTTTAATGGCAGCCCAGTCTTAGTCCGTAGGGTTAAAATTTGATTTGGCCCACCCTTTGCAGCTAGAACGGCTTCTGGGAAGGCTGTCCACAAGGTTTAGTCTGCCTATGGGAATGTTTGATCATTCTTCCAGAAGTGCATTTGTGAGGCCAGGCACTGATGTTGGATGAGAAGGCCTGGCTTGCAGTCTCTACTCTAATTCAGCCAAAGGGTGTTCTATCGGGTTGAGGCCAGGATTCTGTGCAGGCCAGTCAAGTTTCTCCACCCCAAACTTGCTCATCCATGTCTTTATGGACCTTGCTTTGTGTACTGGTGTGCAGTCATGTTGGAACAGGAAGGGGCTTTCCCCAAACTGTCCCCACAAAGTTGGGAGCATGAAATTCTCCAAATTGTCTTGGTATGCTGATGCCTTAAGAGTTCCCTTATCTGAAACTAAGAGGCCAAGCCCAACCCCTGAAAAACAACCCCGCACCATAATCCCCCTCCACCAAATCATTTGGACCAGTGCACAAAGCAAGGTCCATAAAGACATGGATGAGTGATTTTGGGGTGGAGGAACTTGACTGGCCTGCACAGAGTCCTGACATCAACACAACAGAACACCTTGGGGATAAATTAGAGAGGAGACTGTAGGTCAGGCCTTCTTGTCCAACTTCAGTGCCTGACCTCACAAATGCACTTGGAAGAATGGTCAAACATTCCCATAGACACACTCCTAAACCTTGTGGACAAGAAGAGTTGAAGCTGTTATAGCTGCAAAGGGTGGGCCAAATAAGTTTTGAACCCAATACTAATACTGGGATGCCATTACAGTTCATGTGTGTTTAAAGGCAGGCATCCCAATACTTAGGCCAATATACTGTATATTGCTTGTGACACTGAGCATGGCTATGGACTTAGGGCTAGTTCACACCACAGAGATGCAGAGAACATGTGTGGGTCTGCCCTGGTGGCTAAGTGGGTAGCAGTTATGTCTAGCAGCACCTGGGATGTTGGTTCACCTCCACCAACATGCTAATGCTTGTGTTGAAGTTTATATGTTCTCCCTGTGTGGGTTTCTCACCACAATCTAAAGACATGCTGGCATCTTATTTGTCTCCTGTCGAAATAGGTTCTAATGTAAGAAAGTTAATTTTGGACTTTATATTGGAAGCTCATTGCAGCCAGGGACTGATGTTAATGTTTATTAGCACTAATCATGCCCAGGGACTTGGACATTTCAAATTTTAGGGTTTACACTGCACAGGTACATATGCTTAGAAAACTGTTGCTTTGTTTATGTGGATGCAAATGGACTTTGATCTTTGTCCTGTAGTTGGAGATTTGATGCACATAGCCAAGGCTAACACAGTTGCAAATCCTATTATGTGTTCCTGCTCATCAGGTGCAATCACTTTAGACATACATGAAGAGACAGATTGAAAGATACTGGTGGGCGTGTACTTCTATTGGGTGTGTCAGTGTGCTAACAATACAACCTCTCTTATATAAAGGCCTGCAGTAGGGGGGTTCGTTTGGCCTGAGAAGGTCAGGTTTTTTGTTGTGATGGAGAAGGAATGATATTGGGAGATTTGATGAAATTCTTGTGCATTTTTTCAATCAAAAGTGGGTTTATGTGGCCATGCTGTCAATGTTGTGTGTGTATTGTTCCTGTCTGATCATGCAAACATCGTTTAGAAGCATCTGCTGACCTACCATTTTTGATCTCGTTTAATTGTGTACACCGAAATGCAGCTTCCAGCAGATCATGGTCACCAATGTATGTATGTGTGGATTGTGGGCTGGTGGTGGGTGTTTTGAATAAGTCTTTTGCAATATTATGTTGGAATGCTTTGTAAGAATGACTGTTAAGTATGTTTCTATAATCTTTCAGATAATAATGTGATGTGTTGCCCGTTATACACTGAAATTAAAGCTGTGTCCACTCTAAGGTTTTGTCTAATTTTAGATTGTAAGCTCCTATGAGCAGGGCCCTTAAAATTCCGTTGCTAAATGTAGTACCATATATCCTGTCCAAATTTTTTTGAAGCTAGTAAATGTAAATTTATTTTTTTTCTGCTGGTAAAATAAAGTACATTGAGCTCTTGTTGTGGTGTGTTGGGTTTTTTTTTTTCCTTCTACTTTTCTTTCTTTAGTTTTTGTGGGTGGTGGTTTTGGGAAAGTGCAATATCTCTTTTATATTTTATTTCAATATGTATTTGTGCACCAAAAAACTAATCTCTTTGCCCTGGTTCACATGCTACTTTGAAATTGTGCTACTTCACTTGAAGTAGCATGATTTCAAAGTAGCAAGGTCAGCGTGATTTCAGGTGGCTTCATACACAAATGTCTATTGAAGTCGCACCTGAAATCGGCAAAAGTAGTGCAGGAACTACTTTAGCAAATTGATGCGGTGCCACAAAAAAAATGTTGCATCAATTGGAACAGTGCCAGTGCCATTGCCAAGAGTCACGCGATTTGATCTCTGAAATCGCATGACCAATCGCTCCAATGTAAACCTAGGCTTCTGCACAACTGCAAGTTATATATAAAGATTCCACCTTTATCATTAACAGCTGTGGAGAATTGCAGGTAATGAATTCAGCTGGTGGATAGGCAGTGTTTGAATGTGTCAGCTCTGGTTCACATTGGTGTGATTTGACATGTCAAATCTGTGGCAATTGCACTGTTCTAATTAGTGCGATTTGTATTGATATTGGTGCAGAAACCTGCAACGATGTCTCTGATGTTGCCCCCACAGTCGGGACTGACATGCAGGAATGAAATTGTGGGAGTTCAGCTGCACGCTTTCCTCCTGCTGTCAGTGTGAACCAGGGCTCAAACTGGGCCTTTTGCCTTTGTAATTCACCTGCTGCTAACCTAGGGACACCATTTCTTAGCAAACTCCCTTAAGTTTACCTTCAAATATATGTAGAAATACAGATTTGTATATCTGAAAATAAAAAAATACTAATCATGGTTGAGATCAAATATTCGCAGCTGCAATCAAAAGTGTGGTTTCACCTTCTGACCTGGAAATTAGTCATTGTATGCACCTGGAAGTTCTTGTGCTGGTCAGGATCTCTATCTAGGTGGACATGGCGAGGTCTCTTTAGCAGAGAGGAGGCGCTGCTCATTGGCCGGGTAAGTGTAGGATATGTACTTGTACTTAATCAATGCAGGGGTGGATGTCATAGTTAGATTTGGTGTGGGTGGGGTTCATTGATTTGTTTGGCATCACCACACATTTGCTTCCGTCCCATGTGCACACATCAATTCCTGCATTTGTTCTGCTGATGTAAATCAGTAAGGACTATGCAAGTATAAATGAGAGATCATTTTATTAAAATATATATGACTTGTTTCACAGCTGGGCGAATTTTCCAGCAAATTTGGACCTCTGAGTTGCATGGCAAGTTGTACCCCATGATTCTCAATGACAACCATTCATATCTGTGCTACTAAGTCGCACCAACTTCAAAGTAGTCCCTGTACTACTTTGGTGTGACTTGAGGTATATCGGGTACAATATTACACAGGCATTCCCAGAAGTTGGGGCCAAGTTGCAGCGGCAAAGTGGCAGCAAAATAGTGTGACTTTCAGGTCGCAGCAGTGTGAATGAGATTCAAGGATATCACCTTTGAATTTGGCCCTATTGTCACTTGTGCATCCTGAAAGTGTAGCAAATTCGTCCCTGCACTACCTTGGTTTGACTGATGCAATTTGAGGTCCATACACCACAAGATTACACAGACATTGCTTCAAGTCATGACAAAGCTGTGCAATTTTAAGGTCGCACAAGTGCAAATGGGGCCTTATTCAAAGGTGTTATCAATTAATCACATTAGGTTACTTTCACACTTGGGTGACTTTTCATGGAGCTTTGGACCTCAGAGTCACATGAAAAGTTGTCCCCCTTGATTTCCATTAATATTTATTAGAGCTGCACGATTAATCGTCATCGTAATTTTTTTCCCCTTTACGATCTTGAAAAAAGCGTTTCACGATTCTTGCTATTGCAAAGAACTCTCTCTGCTCTTCTGAAGCCACAGCCGAAAAACCAGGAAGTCTGCCAAGAATTAGAACATTCTTTATCAGTGAACTTGACTAGAAACCTTGTAACAATTTGTCAATTAAATAGAATTCTGTGTAAGTGAGGAAAGTTTAACCACTTATGGTTAAAAATGTTAAATGTTAAAATGTTAAACATTTTTCTGACATTTGTTGGTTTCAGGTTAAAATCATTTTTTTTTTGCTAGAAAATTACTTAAAACCCCCCAACATTATATATATATTTTTAGTAGAGACCCTAGAGAATAAAATGGTGGTTGTTACAATATTTTATGTCACACTGTATTTGCGCCTTTCAAATGCAATTTTTTTTGGAAAAAATTACTTTAATGATTTAAAAAAAAAAAAGAAAAGTTAGCCCAATTTCTTGTGGGATAATGTGAAAGATTTTATGTCACGAGAATCGTTATCTTTTTATTCTAAGCAAAAAAATTGTGATTCTCATTTTGGCCAGAACCGTGCAGCTCTAATATCTATGCAACTTCACCCATGTTCACATAGGTCTGAATTGACATGTCAAATTGTAGGCAAAATCGGCGCCTATTGATGGTAATGGAACTGTCCAAATTGGTGCGACGCCACAACAATTCCCAAAAGTAGTTCCTGCACTACTTTGGGCGACTTCAGGGGGCGATTTCTTACCTCCCAACTTTTTGAGATGGGTATAAGGGACACCTATTAGCAAAAGTAGGTAGGCATAGGACACCTTCTTAAAGGAGAACAGTTGGGACCTATGTGATTTCACTAGACATTTGTGCAGGAAAGTGCACTGATGTCTCTGAAATCGCTGACAAAGTCGGGCTGAGTCACACTTGTGCAACTTTGGACATCAGAGTCGTATGACAAGTCATACCCCATGATTTTCAATGTGTACCATTCATATCTGTGCGACTTCAAGTAACACTGACTTCAACGTAGTCCCTGTACTACTTTGGTCTGACTTTGATGCGAGTTGAGGTCCATAGACCTCAAGTTTACACAGGCATTCCCTGGAATTGCGGCAAAATTGCTGATGCAAAATCGTGGGAAAGTTGCGTGTCTTTCCCTGCGACTCCTGCGTCCATAGACCTCAAGATTACACAGGCATTGCTTAAAGTCGCATTAAAATCTCGCAACTTTCAGGTCGCACAAGTATGAAAGGTGCCTAAGTCACTGTGCTGAGTACTATTTTATACCTAGAATATAAAGTAGTCCCACCATCAAACACTAGTAAACATATGTTCTCAATATAATTGTGCTCAAATGGCTGAAAATCACACAGATGGTATCACCTACTAAAAGCTTGCATTGTACTCAGCAGCGTATGCTGAAAAGAGGCGAACGCCTATTAGCCAATGCCACATCGGCATATCGGCATGAGCATGGTTGTTACTATAATATTAATGCCTGAAATGCAAAACATTATTGTATTGAATCAAACATTAGTAAATGTATTTTCTCTGTAGGTAAGTGCTCAGCTCTGTAGCATAGCGGTATACCCTGCTGCCCCCAAAAGTTCAAGCCAGTGGGAATTCAAATCCCACTGACAGCATTACCTCCTAGAAGTGTGCATTGTACTCAGAAGCATAATTAGCCAAAGCACATCAGCTTGCTTTATTCCATATTTTAACTCTTCAAATGCATGCAATGGTATGTACTTATTCAATAATATTATGGTATGGAATTCCAAAATTCAAGGAAAACAATGTTGTAGGGTCCCCCCAGTACATACCAGGCCCTTCGGTATGGACTTTAAGGGGAACCCCACACCAAATTGTAAAATAAATTTGATGTGGGGCCCCCCAAAATCCATACCAGACCCTTATCCGAGCATGCAGCCTGGAGGTCAGTATAGGGGGGGACGAGTGAGCACCCTCCCCTTCTGAACCTTACCAGGCCACATGCCCCAAAGCACCTTTTCCCCATGTTGATGGGGACAAGGGCCTCTTCCCGACAACCCTGGTCGGTGGTTGTCGGTCTGCAGGCAGGGGGTTTATCAGAATCTGGAAGCCCCCTTTAAAAAGTCGGCTCCCAGATCCTGCCCCCTATGTGAATAGGTATAGGGTACATTTTACCCCCACCCATTCACCAAAAAAAGCAGTGAAATGTAAAAAAAATCAATAGCCGGTTTTTGACAAGTCCTTTATTGTAAAATAGCTCTGAGCTGTCTTCTTCCCTTGGCCATCTTCTCCAGACGCTGTCTCTCCCTCCTCCATCTTCTCCCCGAGCTGTATTCTCCCAGAGCCGTCTCTCCTGCCGCTGCCATGTTCTCCATCTGCTGTCTTCTTCCGCACCGCTGGTTACCCGCTAATAAAAAAAAAGCTGCTCTTTTTCTATGGTGGTCTTCCTCTGCTGTGTTGTCACCCGCTGTGTGGCGTCTCTTACATAGCCATGGAGCGGACTCTCCGGGTGACATTATCGGATGGCCACAGAAGACCGCCACAAGAAGAGCGGCTTTTTTTTTTATTAGTGGGTAACCAGCTGCGCTGAAGAACACATCAGCGGGGGAAGATGGTGGCAGCAGGAGAGACAGCTTGGGGAGAAGAAACATCAAACACTAGTGAATGTATTTTCTATGTATGACTGTGCTACACCCAATAGGCTAGCAGTCAGCACTTCTACCTTGAAGAACTCATGGGTTCAAATCCCACAGAGAAATACTAAAAGATTGAATTGGTGAAAAAAAAGCAAATGACTATTAGCCAATTAGCCAAAGCAGCATATGCTGCAAATAGGTGAATGCCAATTAGCCAATGCACTTTAAATTTGGCTGATTATATTAACTCTTCAAATGCATGCAATGATATGTAAGTATTCAATACTATTATGGTGTGAAATTCCAAACACCACTCACTAACTAATGGGCAGATTACATTTTTTTTGTTTGTTCATTTTAATTCGCTTGTGCACTGAAAAAATAAACACAGCTGGGGGATGGTAGGTTGGCTGGTATTTGAACTTGTACCGTGAGTGCTGTGGAGACATCTGAGCAGACTACTAAGCCATTGTGCTAAGTATGAGACCTGCATAATAGTGTAGTATGATTAAAGAATGAATATAAATAATTACCGCTTTATAGTCACCTAAATTAAAAAATAAAAAACAACATACAACAAATAGGTAACCTAAATGTTTAATACATGTAACTTTACAGAATAGCAGACATTACTATGTAATAATCATTCACAACTGCATTAGTTAGCAAAAGAAGGAAAGAAATAGGAATACTACTTGCAACATACATCAATAGATGCACACGAGGTAGAGCACATCTCACATAAAAATGTTTCTTTCACATACATGGATCATGGCTACAGTACACTGCTATATAACAACTTGATAAGAATTAGCATTTGTATATACGCGGAAGCGCTAATTAGCGGCAATTTAGAACTTTCAAACGTTTGTTCTCCACTTCTATCGCTGATTTTCATGCGCAAATTCGCCGTTTTGTTTCCATTTGGCTAAAATTGGCTCTATTATTTGCCATAGTGCCCAGTACTTCCTGGAGTTATAGTAAATGACCCCCATAGTGTTTTTCTGTTGTACATTTTTTATTGAGTCCCAGATTAAATTTTCTCTCTCAATTTCTGTTACTTCTTGAATCTTCTGTTGGATAAATTCTAATTTACATCATTTTTTTTTTTTTTTTTTTTTTTTTTTTTTTTTTTTTTTCAAATATTTTTTATTGGTTTTAAAACAGAAGTAACAAGGGAAAATACAGAAAAAGGAGAGTACAGCATAGGGAGTACTTAAATATAGTACAGTGCATGTTAGCGGACGCAGCCGCTGTTCTTGTGGGAGATACATTCGAGTTATTACATATAAATCGTAGTAGTTAAGCATTCATTTGGAGTAAATATTCCGTAGAGCTGTAAAGAAGCTATACTGTAGAAATATTGTTACTGAGTCTTAGAACTCTAGCTTCATATTCTATCAAGGATGGTGGTTAATATAGGGTGGGTGGGGGGTGGGGGTGGGAACGTGAGTTAATTTTGTTATGAAGTGCACCCGTAAAAGTTTGTTGTAAAGTAGGTTTTGTGGACAGTGAGCGTAGATAGGTGATTATAAAGAGGATGTGTAGGGGGTGGGTTGGGACAGTAGTAGTAAATGTATTATAGTGAATATCGACAGCAAAAGGTAGTATGCTTGCGTGTTTTGTCTTGAGTATGAGGGTGTTCAGGGTTGTCAGCCGCGGAAAGAAAAATGAGGGGGACAGATGATATCCAGGGTAAGGTAGATATTTGTTATTCTAAGCAGCGTTACAATGTCTATACAGCTTTCATGTGAAGTATCGTTTGTATTCATCAGTTGTGGTAAAGTGTATCCAGCATGTCCATGTTTTGACAAATTTAGGTTGTGTTTCATTGGCCTGATGTATGAGGTCCTCCATGGCCATCGTCTTTTGTATGCGTGCAAACCAGTCTGCAATAGATGGTTGATCTGTGGAGCGCCATTTGAGGGGAATGCAGAGTTTGGCGGCATTCACCATGTGCATGGTCAGAGATCGTTGGTATGTTGATAGTGGCAATTTGGAGTGGTGGAGTAGGAATAATGCAGGATTGAAGTCTAATGTGTATGTTGTTATTTGATTGATCAATTTGTGTACTTCTTTCCAGAAGGGTTGAATTTTTGTGCAGGACCACCAAACATGTAAGAACGATCCAATCTCCGTTTTACACCTCCAACATGTTTGGGTAATGGACGGATCCATATGATGTAGCTTCAGCGGTGTTCTGTACCATCGTGATAGTATTTTAAAGGCGTTTTCCTGTATTTGTACGTTAATGGATCCTTTGTGGGTCAAGGTATATATTTTTTCCCAGTCTGCTTCGGTAAGGTGTATCGAGAGGTCCTGTTCCCATTGTCTGGTGGTCCAGTGTTTTGTTAGTGCATGGGATGTGAATAGGAGTGCATATGTCTGGGATATCAGGTGTTTTTGTGGTTCCCCACTGGAGCATAGGTTTTCGAATGTGGTGGTCTGTCTGGACCAATCTGATCTGGTTTTAGGTTTGTGAAAGAAGTGTCTCAGTTGGACGTAATTCCAGAATGGGAAAGAGCTCATGTTCATTTTGGACGCAAGCGCTGTTTGGGATAAGAAATGATTTCCTTCGAAAAAGTGTTCTGCTCGTACAGTAGGATGGGGCCAATGGTCTGCTAAGAAGGTGGGATGCATCCCTGGGGAAAAATCTGGGTTCATTCTCATTGGGGTCATTGGGCCATTAGATGAAGAAATTTTGTGGAGATTACAGGCATTGTGGAAGGAAGCCAACGTGGGGTTGATTAATGGATGGTGCTTGGATTCAGGGGGGATATTAGATTTATTGATCCAGGGAAGGTTAGATAATGGAAGGTCCGAGAATGATTGCTCTACGTGGATCCAGTCTTTGAGCGTAGAGTGTATGTTCCAGTCTATAATTCGGGTAAGATGGCATGCTTGGTGGTATTTGCGTAGATCAGGAAGACCTATGCCCCCTAAAAGTTTGGGGGCGGTTAGTCGCAGGTAGCTTATTCTCGGGCGTAATTTGGCCCATATGAAAGATGTACAGGCCCGTTGGTATGTTAAGAAAAATGATTTTGGAAGTTTAATGGGGATAGTTTGCAAAATATACAGAAGTCTAGGCAGAATGTTCATTTTGATTATCGCGGCTCTACCGAACCAGGAAAAAAGTCCCGTGGACCATTTTTTTAGGTCCAATTGTATTTTTTGTAAAATTGCCGCATGGTTTAGGGTGTATAAGTTATTCAAGGAGGTCGGTAAGAGAATACCTAGATACGGGATGGCTTTAGCGTTCCATGAGAACGGGAAGTTGATTTGGCATTGTCGACAAAGTTCAGGGGCAAGGGTGACATTCAGGGCTGTCGATTTCGAGTAATTTATTTGTAGATTAGATAGGGTATGAAAATTTTTAAAGTCTGTAAGGAGGTTAGGTATTGTCGTGAGGGGGTCAGTAAGAAAAAGGAGTATGTCGTCCGCGAAGGCAGCTACTTTGTACGTACGTCGTTTGATGGTAATTCCTTTAATGTCTTGGTTGGCTCTCAGGCGTCTTAGGAAGGGTTCCAAGGAAAGAATAAAAATTAGAGGGGAGAGTGGGCAGCCCTGACGGGTTCCATTCGACACGGAGAAGGCGTCCGACAGGTGGCCGTTTACCTGGACCTTGGCAGTAGGGTTAGAGTAAAGGGCCGATATGAAATTGAGCATCGTTGAGGGAAGACCTATCATCCGTAGAGATTCTAGCATATAGTCCCAGGCCACCCTGTCAAACGCCTTCTCCGCGTCGAGAGAAAGCATAAAACCGCCAGAGCCGCTAGTTGTAAGCCAATGGTGTATATTAAGAGCTTTGAGAGTGTTATCTCTCGCCTCTCTTCCCGGAACAAAGCCAACTTGGTCCAGATCTATAAGTTGAGGCAATAGTGGTAGTATACGGTTCGCTAAAGTCTTCGCATACCATTTTAAGTCCACATTAAGAAGCGAGATGGGCCTGTAATTGGTAACTAGGGAGGGGTCCTTGTCTGGTTTCGGAATTACAGCTATATGGGCAGTTAGAAGGTCTCGAGGCGGTGTCGTGGGGGTTGCGAAGGAATTAAAGGCTTTTAAGAAGTAGGGGGTGAGTGTTTCTGCGTAAGTTTTATAGTAGCCGACTGTCAAGCCATCGGGGCCGGGGCTTTTACCTGATTTTAGTTGTTTTAGAGCTAGGTCTATTTCTTCTCTGGTTAGGGGAGAGGACAATTCTTGGGCCACGGAATCAGAGATAGGGGTAGGGCCATATTGTTGCAAAAAATCGGTTATCATTTCTGTTCGTTTGTTCTTATCAAGGGAGGAGTTAGATGGGTGGAGGTTATATAGTTTACTATAATATTTGACAAACTGCGTTGCTATGTCTGGGGTTTTGGTAAATTTGCGTCCTGTTGGATCAGTGATAGAGTGAATCGTTGTGTGTGCTTTTGTCACCTGCAGAGCCCGGGCTAGCATTTTACTGGCTTTGTTGCCAAATTCATAAAACGTTTTTTTGGAGAGGATATATTTGCGTCGAATTTGGTTATCTAAGATATCCAGTAGATCTTTTCTAGCTTGAATCAGTTCAGTCATAGTGGAGAGGGCTTGGGATTGTTTGTGAGCAGTTTCTAGTCTATGGATTTTGTTGGTGAGGTCTGAGTATTGTTTTCTGCGTGTTCGGTTGCGTTTGGCAGCTGCTGCGATTAGGGTTCCTCTGATTACGCATTTGTGTGTTTCCCAGATGGTAAGTGGGGATGTGTCCGTCGAAACATTCTCTTGAAAGAAATGTTTGAGGGTAGATTCGACCTCGGCTTTGATAGAGGGGTCAGTCAGTAATGATGGATCCAATTTCCATGTTTGAGAGCGGGGCGTCGTGTTTGGGATTTTAAGTGTTAGAGATGTGGGGTGATGGTCGGAGATAAGCATGGGGTCAATTGAAGTGTGATGGATTAAAGATAGATCTTTTTGTGTTAGAAAGATGTAGTCTATCCTGGAATATCTGTCGTGGGGAGCGGAATAGAATGTGAAGTCTTTAACATTTGGGTTCAGGGTTCGCCATGTGTCATGTAGCAATAGCTGATTGAGGGACGATTTAATTGTTTTAAGGGCCGAATATGGGAGTGAGGAGGAACCAGTAGATGTATCATGGGTAGGGTTAAGTGGAGTGTTGAAGTCTCCCCCCAAGATGAGGGTTCCTTCTTGGAAGGTTGTGAGAATATTCGTGATTTTCCGGAAGAAAGGTACCTGACCGCGATTGGGGGCGTATATGTTAGCCAATGTAAATGTTCTGTTGAGAAGGGATCCTTTGAGAAATATGTATCTGCCTTCCACATCTATTAAAGAGTCCGTGATTTGAATGGGGCAGGCTTTAGATATGAGTATTGAGACCCCTTTTGTCTTGTGTAATGGGTTGGTAGCATGGAATACCATGGGATATCGGTGATTTTGTAGCTTTGGCGTGGAGTCGGTTCGAAAATGAGTTTCTTGAAGGAAAATAATATCGGCCTTGTTGCGGTGCATTGTGAGGAGTAGCTTGGAACGTTTCTCGGGCGTATTAAGGCCTTTTACGTTTAGTGAGATTAGTTTGAGTTTGGTGCTATGCGTGGTGCTGGAAGGATTCGTCATTGTATAGATATGTGGATGTATTTAAGAGGGTGGAATGTGCTGCGTTAGTGGGGGTGGAGGGACGGGTTGGAGGGTGTGTGCGTGTGGATAGGGTGGGTCAAAGAACAGGGGTAGGGAGGGGATAAACAGTACCGGTAATGAATGTGACCTCAATCACTTAATTCAGTGACTAGGATCACAGAAAGTTTACTAACCGGGTAGGATCAGTGGTATGTGTAGGTTTGTTAATTGGAAATGCTAGATAAGACACTTGTAACCACTGTGTGGGGGTTGGTCTATCAATCGAGAGATGTTCTACAGTAGGTGGGAAAGACTGTCAATGGGGTCCGGCTCACCAACAGTCTTATGTTAGTTATATGGTGGTATTAGGGGAACAAGCATGTATTATTCATGTTGGGGAACTAATCAGAGTGGAGTCACACGGGTGAGAGGAAGGTCGAGAGATTGTAGCGGCGAGCGAGTCAGCTGAGTAACAATACTAGTGGTCAGCTATATCTTATAACGAGCTGGAGGTGGTGGGTATTTGGGTGATGGTCACCGGTAAGGTCATATCAATGGGGTGGGAAAAGCACAAAGAAGGGTAACCTTAATAAACATTGCTATATAATTATAATAACAATAAATTCTATAGATGTGGTCTGTACAGTATAACAATTGCAAGGCTAAGTAAACAGGTTAGCGTACCAGATGTGAGAGCAATAAACCATAGAAGTATAGTATTGTATGTATAAAGTGGTTAGTAATTGAAAAGGAAGAGAATATAACCTGTGTGTTATGGGTGTAGGTATGTGTGGTTAACCTATGCAAGTATAACATTGCAGGAACAGTTCAGATCTCGAGTTTTATGTATAAGTAGATTTGTAGGGGAAATTCGAGGACAGATGAGTAGAAGAGTAAGTGCAGGCCTCTAGTGAGTTCTAGTGTGGGAGTGGGTGTGACAGTGTGTTAAGTGTAATATCAATCCAGTTAGTATTGGTAAGTGAAGATGAGTCTGGGTATATAGTGTGTAGAGGTGTAGAAGGGATGCGCTCAAAGTCAATAGATGGCAGTGGAGAGTCGGAGTGCAAATCTCCTTCAGTGTGGGAGGAGTGGAGTAGCTCCTGGGAATGCAAAAGACATCCTTAGCTCAAGTGTTGTCAGTGCGTATAGCTAGGTGTCATTGTCCTCCCTACATACGAGGCTGAGATCACTTAGAGCGATCAATTTATACCTGCTATATACAGGTCTTAATACCGTACCCAGTGGGATATATTTAGGTTATAAATGGTTCGCAAGCCTCGAGCCCATCGAGGTATTGAATATGTGTTCTAGTGGTAGAGAGTGTATACCCCTAGCTATGGTTGTGTGGGGGATAGGAGGAACAGTTCCAGGAGATAGAGCTTTCAGCAGTATGAAGCTGTAGTTATAGCGTGAGTTCTGCATTCGATGTAGTTCGGCAGTTCATGGGTTGGAGGGCTGTAAGATGTGAAAAGTGAAGGGATTTGTGTTGTGTTGTAGGGGGGGGGAGGTAGAGTCAGTGTGTAAGTGGGGAAGTGAAGCACAAATCGGTGGATTTGGGCCTAGGTAACTAAGCAAGGCATCCGAGCGTAACGGAGTGATTTCCTTAAAATGTTGATGGGCGCAGTATAGTGTAGTGAAGGGTTTTCAGTGATGCGTTGGTCATCGAGTAGAAAGCAAGTTCAATGGAGTCTGACTGTGGAAGAGTAGTAGGCATATGTATCAAATCTATGTATAAATAGCATAGCTAGGGGGGGGTTACTTCTTCTGGAGTTACATAAGTGTAAGCATGTAGGTGAGTGACAAAGTGCAATAATTATATTAGTGACATCAATAAGCATTGTGCCCTGTTGTATGCAGTGCCAGGGTAAGTGTTGGTCGTGTATAATATGATTATCGTTGATCTCTTCTGTGGTGATATGTGAGGTTAAATAGGGATGTGAGTCTAATTGAGGTATAGATACTTCTGCTTTGGGGTCAGTAGGTGGCAGTATAGAGCAGATTGCAGGGAGTGGGTTGTGGTTTAAGGAGCTTAGGCAGTGTGATGGAGAACCAATAGGTAAAAGGATTGATCAAAGATGTGGTTCTGATGTGTTGTCAGTGTGTGGTGTATCTCGGCCGTGTCTTCCTGAAGCAGGAGGCAGTATTTGCTTAAATGTTATAACTTCTAACGTCTAACAGTAAACCTTAACCATTAACTTGTTACCCCTCAGGATTTGTCCAGGGTATCCATGGTCCGTATGCGCTGAGTCCGGTGATACCTTCACTGCAGGGTTCGGTGCCAGCGTTAAGTTACGGTGCAGACAAGTGTCTGTGGATAGAATAGGCAAAGTAGTCCACGGGGGCAGAACAGTTTGTTGTGTAGAACGGTAACTGTAGTATAGCTGGTACGGTTGGTGCAGGTCTGAGGACTGTCAGGTGGGAGAGCGATCAGGAGGAAGAGATCGAGGCATCTATAGTCCGTTGCGAGGGTAGTCAGTGGGGATATTCAGTGTATAGGTGGGAGAGAACTATGCTGGCAATCAGATCGGGTCTCTGGCGATATCGTGGAAGAGTACAGATGAAGCGGTGTCTCCTCTGTGTTGCACTGTGGAGCGAGATAGAGGTAGTCGAGACATGTCCGGATGCTTGTAGAAAGGAGGAGGTGGTAGACTTGTGTAAAGGGTCGTCAGCGGTGTCGTCTGGAGGAGAGTTCAGGAGCATGGAGGTAAGTTAGCGGTCCCGGCGAGCTCTGCGAGGCAACGGCGCTGTCATGGGGCTAGGAGGTGGTTGGCGGGGTCCCACTGGAGGATAGAGTCCGTTCGGTGTCGGTGATCTGCGTCTGCGGAGGCTGGCGTTATGAGCATCCATCGGTTCTTCTGCTGGAGGGTGGCGGGTATGGGACAGGATATTGAATTCTTCATACCAGTTTGGGACCGACACAAGTGGGATATCCAGGGTGCGGCAGAATCCATCGAGGTCTTCTGGGACTCTCAGTAGGGCCGAGCGGCCTTGGTGGGAGGCGGAGAGGCCGAACGGGAAATTCCAGCGGTAGCGGATTCCGTTGTTCCGCAGGACATCTAGTAGGGGCCGGAGGTCTTTGCGATGTCTCAGTGTGATCGCTGAAAGATCTTGATAGATGTGTATATGGCAGCCATCATAATCTAGTTGCGATTTCTCTCGTGTTTTCTTGAGGATTTCTTCTTTGATGGCATAATCATTCACAAAGCAGATGACATCGCGGGGGGGGTCTGTTTCTCTACCTCTGGGACGAAGCGCTCTGTGGATACGTTCCATAGCCACCGGGGTGGCATTGGGCCTATCAAGGAGTTGGTTAAAGAGGTGCGTGACAACATGGAGGAGTTGGTCTTGGTCCACGGATTCGGGTAGGCCTCTCACTCTAAGGTTGTGTCTGCGACCGCGATTGTCGAGATCTTCGACATGACGTTGAATATCTCTAAGTTGCCTGGTATGAGAGTTCACTCTGTATTGAATTTCTTTTGTTGCTGAGCCTTGTAGTGCAACCTCGTCTTCGACGCGGTGCATTCTCCCTGAGATAGCCTGCAATTCAAGGCGCAGGTCCGAGATGGCCGAAAACAGGGTGTCCTTAATGTCAGCCGCAACAGCCTGAAGATCCCTTAGGCTCGGTTGACGGAGAGAGGTGCCGTTGTTCTCCATTTGAGAAGTGTGAGGGTCTGTGGGAGTGAGGAGAATTCCTGTCAGGTCTTGAGAAGGAGTTGAGGCGGGAAGATGAGTCGCCCTGTCAGGCCTCTGAGTGCGGAAGATCTCCGGTATAGTGTGGTTTGTGCGATCGGTAGGTTCCCTCGGGGAGCGGGATCGTGACTGCGAGCTTCCGCGGGAGGAAGTTCCCATAGTGGGTAGAGAAAAAATTCGCAAATCCCCAGGTTAAGCTGAAGAAAAGACTGTGGTGAGCGGGAGCCGAGGGTTTAAGCAGCCATCTTCTCCCAAGGCAAACCACGCCCCCCTACATCATTTTTGTACAAATCTGTTTCCAATCAATTTAGCCTGTTCTCCAAACTGTTTATCTTCCATACAATTCCTTCTCAGTCTAATTAGTTGGTCTCTTGGTATATTTGTGAGCCAGGGTGCATAGTGGCAACTGTCCATTGGTAGATAGCTATTTCTGTCCACTGGTTTAAAGTACGTTTGTGTAACTAACTTTCCTCCATCTTTCCTTATTTCTAGATCCAGAAAACGTATTTTTTCGCTGCTAATTTCCCAAGAGAGTTTTATATTTTTGTTGTTAGTATTCAAATTATAACAGAAATCCATCAAGCTCTCTCCAGCCCATATAACAATCAGATCTTCTACAAATCTTTTAAACAGGAATAATTGTTGTGGTTTCTCTTTATACAGGGCATTCTCCTCCCATTCTGCCATATACAGATTAGCCACACTGGGTGCATATTTAGCTTCCATTGCTATCCCCTGTGTCTGCCTAAGAAAGTCTTCTGGTACCAGAAATGATTGTGTTCTAGACTATATTTCAAGACAGTTTAACAGGAAACCTCTTTGTACACATTTCAATTCACTGAATTCTCTTAAGGCCCATTTTGTTGCTTGTATAGCTTCTTGATGGTTAATGATCGTGAACAGGGATGCAACATCAGCTGTTACCAGTTACACAGGTCCATTGTTCAACTGAATAGTGTCCAGCAACTGGATAAGATGTTTGGTATCCCTCAGGTAAGATTTAGTTTTGCGTACTACAGGCTGTAAGAACCAATCTATATACTCTCCAATTCTTGTTCCCACAGAGTTAATCCCATTCACAATGGGTCTCCCCCAGGGATTAGTCCTATCTTTATGGATTTTGGGGAGTGTGTATATCACTGGGATTCTACACGTGTCAGGCTGAAGATATTCAATACCCCTTTAGTCAGGCCTTTCTCAATGACTTTCTTCAATTCCTGCTTATATCTTAACATTGGATTACTCAGTAGGGATGAGCCGAACACCCCCCTGTTCGGTTCGCACCAGAACTTGCGAACAGGCCGCAAATTTGTTTGAACACACGAACACCGTTAACGTCTATGGGACACGAACATGAATAATCAAAATTGTTCGCTGTTCAAAAAACTGGCGAACAGCCGATGTTCGAGTCGAACAAGAGTTCGACTTGAACTCGAAGCTCATCCCTACTCAGCAGCTTTTAGTAAGTGTTTTCATCCTGCAATTGTCAGTTGAGTTCTTCTTTATATGATTCTTTAGACTGTACCACTATTGCATCTCCCTAGTCCACAGGCCTTATCACTATGTCCTTTCTTTCTTCTAGTTTTTTAATTCCATTTTTTATATCACCTGGATCATACACTTTCTTTATTTTCAAACCATGAAGATCCCTTAAGACCATCCTCTGAAAAACTTCTACATGTCCCTCATTTCCAGGTGGAGGATTGAAGAGAGATTTATTTCTGAGAGTAATATATATAATATCATCAGTTTCAATATTCTTCTTTGGCAGGTTTTCTCCAGGTTTACTCATCATATATTTATTGATATTTAGACTATGGGTACATTTCTGTATGTCCACATATTTATTACATTTATTCCGATTCTTTTTTGAAGCAAAATTTAAGCCTTTATCAAGCACCTTTATTGTTTTGTTGTGTAAATTCAATTCCACTAATATTCACAATACCTTCACCCACTATTCTCTTTTTCTTTTGTTTTTTGATTCCGGCTCGACGTCCTCACCTCGATTTTCGTTTCTTCCAGATCTGGTATCTGGGGTCCTTCTTGGTGTTCTTCTGCCTCATTCTTCCCGATCTTGCCCCCTTTGGGGTTCTGGGTTTCTCTCCTCCTCCCTTTCTGTTCTCCTTCCTGATCTAGGATCTGGAGTTGGTCTGGGGGTTCTCCGAGCTCCCCCCTCCTGGTGATAATGCCTTGGGGATTCTTGCTGTCTAAAAAATGTTTTGGGGATCTCTCACAATTCTGTTCAAATCTTCTCTCATGGAGATATCTAGGTGTTCTTCCACCTTCATCATTTTGCCTTGTAATGGATGTGATTAAGGTATAAAATCATATAGTGATTCCGTGCTACAGCAATAATAGAGTGCACAAGTGCCTAGTAAATAGAATAAATAAGCAGTATACAAATGGTGCCCAATAAATTGGGATAATCATACAGTATGAAGGTGATTAATCCATCAACTGGTACAACAATTCAGGGTCATTAAATTAAATATGGTGATTGTCTATTAATCCAGCGTTTTGCAATACGTGTCCAAAACAGAAGATTCTTCAAAAATGCATTTAGATGAACCACCCAGTTATAAGGTGAAAGGTGCACAATCCCAAAAATGAGCTCACAGAACCCTCACCTTGGTAACTTGAAATATCAGCATAAGATAATGTACAGCAATCTGTTCCGCTATTCCAACATCCACCACCAGAGGGTCCTCCGTTCCACTTAGTGTTAAACCTGAATGGACACTCCACATCTACGTCCTCATATAGTCTCATACTCCCAGAGAGGAGAGGGGGGGAGGGGGAAAGTGGGAAGGGATGGGAGAGATTGAGAACTCCAATAGTGTAGTATGTTTATAATTAAAATGTAGTTTTATTAACAAAGCAGGGTGGACTCTTACATCAATGTATTAACAAAACATGCATATAACAGATCGTATGGCGTGTGGACGCCGTTCTCACGTCACTTCCAGCATTATTCAGCCTCTAGCCACTCCCCTGTGATTAAGGTGTTACCAGGTAAAAATGTTAAAATGGCTAAGTAATATTGCATTAGAAGCTTGGTTGGTTAAATTCTTAACCCTAATGCCCTGTACACACGATTGGACATTGATCGGACATTCCGACAACAAAATCCATGGATTTTTTCTGATGGATGTTGGCTCAAACTTGTTTTGCATACACACGGTCGCACAAAGTTGTCGGAATTTCCGATCGTCAAGAACGCGGTCACGTACACCACGTACAATGAGACTATAAAAGGGCAGTTCAGAACCAAGTACGGCAACCTTTGGGCTCCTTTTGCTAATCTCCCGTTAGTAAAAGTTTGGTGAGAGACGTTTTGCGCTTTTTCATACTCGTGGTTTTCAGATCGTTTTCTGCTGTTCAGTTTGTGCTTGTGGGTTTGTATCTGGTCTTCAGTGAGTGCAGTGAGTTTTTATTTGATTATTCAGTGCGTTCTTGTCAGCTCGTTGCTGTTTTTCAGGTCTCTCTTCACAGGCCTTGCTGTTTTTCAGTGCGTTCTGTTACTGCGTTTTGAGCAGCCGACCGTTTTCTAGCCATGTTGCGTATACGTACTCCTCGAAGAGTTTGTGCTGTGTGGGGGCTTGGTGTTGGGGTCGTTACCTTGACACAAGTCCAGTCCATGAACAGGGTAGGGAGGAGTTCATGGACCAAGAATTGGTTGCTCCAGCGTGACCAGTTCTGTCACATGCCTTTGCTCTGTGAGATCTGTGAGAATAATCCTGACGATTTCAGGAACTTTCTCAGGATGACGGACCCCGTATTTCACCGTTTGTTGGCTTTGCTGACCCCCTATATCAGCAGGCAGGATACCTGCATGAGGCAAGCCATCACTTCAGAGCAGAGGCTAGTCACCACCCTGCGGTACTTGGCGACGGGGAGAAGCTTGCAGGACCTCTAGTTCTCGACAGGCATCTCCCCCCAGGCTCTGAGGATCATTATCCCGGAGACCTGTTCTGCCATCATTTAGGTCCTGCAGAAGGAGTATATTAAGGTAAGATTTTTATCCTTTTACATCACATTTTATTGTATTTAATGTTTGAAAATATATTGTATTTCTTTCCTCATTCCCTAATTACCATGATTGTAATATGTGTGAATGTCCCCTTTGTCCTCATGCGTGCTGGTTTTTAGGTAATTTTTTTTGTCCTTCATACATATTTGCCTTCACTTACATGCAGCATGCTCTCCTGGCCCTATATTCACCTCATCTAGTCACTTAACAATGTATTTTGTCAGCTCCATAGTAGTGCTTTACCCTAAACACCCCCTAAAATGTGTAAAAATGTGATTTGTGCTTTAAATTCAGGCAGAGTGGCAGAGGCTTTTTTTTGGTGTCCCAAAATCATTTTGAACCCTCCCTCCCCCCAACTGCTAACTCAGCT
The DNA here is from genome assembly GCA_037952925.1 of Lithobates clamitans. Classification (NCBI taxonomy): domain Eukaryota; kingdom Metazoa; phylum Chordata; class Amphibia; order Anura; family Ranidae; genus Lithobates; species Lithobates clamitans. Next base: position 2,318,821 of record JBBGZY010000356.1, on the reverse strand, counting down.
GATACCAATCCACTATCTATCCTCAATCCTCTATCTGCTGACTTTGCCAAACCCATACACACTATACCCACCTCTTTTGTGGTCATATTTATGGATGAATTCCCCAAAGCATGTAGTGCAAGGGCCTGCCTGAATACTTTTAAATGGTACTGTTTGAAGTTTTTGTATCCTATTATTATCTTGATAGGTAATAGCGGAATGTAAAAATGTGCTAAAATGTGTACAGTGTGTATTTATCTCTTTGTATTATGACACTTCTTACCTGTCCTGTGGGCTGCCAATAGTGTAAAGTAAGGAGGGGCTGGCCAAAGTAAGACACATTATTTAGGCATTCATCTCTCAATGAAGTAGAGAGGGTTATCTGTCCAAAACATCTCCCCCCCATAAAATTTTACAAATGGCCCATGAGGGGGGGGGGGGGGGGAATCTGATAGGTGGACCTTATACCTTTGTCTTTAAATACTCCCTAAAATAAATGTTATACTGATGTTGACCAAGAATGTTTGTGTCTAATCTGCTTTCCATGTTTATGTGCAAAATGATTAATTTCTTTTTCTTGTTTGACTCCACAGTTTCCTTCCAACCCATAGGAATGGCAGACTGTGGCCTCCCACTTTGCCCAGCGGTGGGACTTTCCTAACTGCGGAGGGGCAATTGATGGGAAACACATCCACATTGTCCCACCACCCAACTCTGGGTCATACTATTACAACTACAAGGGGTTCAATAGTATTGTGATGTTGGCGGTGGTGTCGGCTACTTATGAGTTCCTGTATGTGGACGTGGGGAAGAATGGCCGGATGTCCGATGGTGGAGTCATCGCCCAGACGGAGTTCTACAGGCATCTCCAGAGTGGCAGCTTGGACTTGCCACCTCCAGAAGACAATGTGGAAGGACTCCCATTCGTCTTTGTTGCGGATGAAGCATTTGCGCTGGGGGACCATCTTATGCCAATGAGGGTCCTCATTGGGGACCATTCCCAATGAGGACCCTCACCCTGGACCAGAGGGTTTTTTCAATTACCGGCTGGCCAGAGCCAGAAGAGTGGTGGAGAACACGCTTAGAATCATGGCCACCTGGTTCCGCCTATTTCTTACACCCATACACATGGCGGAGTGTAAACTGAATCATATCATCCTGGCGTGCTGTGTTCTCCACAACTTTTTAAGGCTAAATTCTGCTAACCATGCTGCCTCAGTTGGGCCTGAGGCCGGAATTCATGTAGATGAACCAACCCTGACGGTGCTTGAAAGTGGCCGTCCTGGCTTGCCCCACCTGAGTGCCCGTGAGGTCCGTCTTAGATACCTTGATTACTTTGCGGGTAGGGGGGCCATCAATATGCCAGACAATGTCTGATACATTTTTAAAATAAAAAAATCATTTTAACTACTAAAATCTTGGTGACATTTACTGCTTGTGTTTCTTTTAGCTGACCCTGACAGAAATGTGGGGAGTCCTGAAAATGGCGTTATGGGGAACATTAAAAAGCATTGTTGGGTGTTATTTACTAGGAAAATGCACTTTGCACTACAAGTGCACTTGAGCCTGCACTGAAACTGCACTTGTAGTGCAAAGTGGATTTGCCCTTAGGAAATAACCCCCATTGTCACAGAAAACACCAATTTTACCACAACAAAATTTTAGGAGCATTGAAACAATAATCCACACATTCTTGAGTATCAATCTTTTTAATACCAGCACAATCACATGTGCATTTCTAAAAAGGTTTTAAAAACAAACCAACACGTTTGTTGTATAACAATTTTTTCGGTCACATTAATAAAAAATGAAATGTCCATTTAAGGTAAAACAGGCATGTTTCAAACAAACAAGAAATACACAAATCTGGAACTTACAAAGTTCAACTTTTGTAGAAATTGAAGGCAATATCAGACATGAGTATTTATAAACTGTGTTTGATATTGCGTTCAGATGGGGTGAAGTCCCTGGAAAAGCCAAATTTTGAAGATGCACACAGATTGCCGAATGTCAACATGTGCTAGCTGCCATCACGAGGGATCAAGGGATGTGTTTTGGTGGTGCAACCCCTTCCTCTCAGCTACTTTATTATTGAGGAAGGGGTTGTACCCCCAAAATGCCTACATTGATCTCCCGTGATGGCAGATAGCACATGTTGACACACTGTGTGCATATTCAAAATTTGGCTTTTCTATAAAATTTTAAAAAATGTTAAAAATTTTTAGATTCAAAATACCACAAAAAAGGAAGGGATTTGGAGGTGTTTTTAACTCTCCCTAAAACATCAATGATGTTCTTCATTTTGTTTTTAACATCATTGATGTTTTTCTGGATGTTTTCCAAGTCCCTTATACACCCCATGATCTCCCCGATCAGGATCTGGGCATTTTCACTTGTGAAATGACCTTCATCCACAACATCACGATCACCTAAAAATATAGAAACAAAAACATACCATGTATTATAAATATGCTGGCATCCATCTCTTACCTGAGCCTGTGGTCGCAGACACTCACCTGTTGTGGTGACTATTTCCACCACGTCTCCTTCCTCCTCCTCCTGTTGGCTTTGGGGGATTTCACCTTCTCTCTGAGGTGGGGAGTCTGTGGTTTCCTCAGATGAGTGGGTTCCTCCGGGTCTTTTCTCCCCTATGTAAAAAAAAATAGGTATACTTAGCACAGAGATATTTGATGGCAGAAATAGGAATATGAAACATTGCTTGGAAGTGGGGTACAATTGTCTATTTTGGCAGAGTTCCAAGATGAAGAAATATTTTTTCCTTTGTCAAGCTTGAATACTTACCTGTTTTGTACAAGCTTCACAGATGGAGACACCCCTGTAGTATACACTGGAACACCTGTGTGGGCCCCCTAATAAAAAGGGTGTTCTTGTGTCCCACACTAGTGCTCCAGTGTCCAGATGTGTAAACTGCTGCTGAGTGTCCTCTCCTTACACAGAATCTAGTTTGCATTACATTCTAGTTACAAACCCATCTAGACTCCAAAATTATTTTAAGAGAAGTAGGCTAGCAAAAAAGTATTCAAATGCATATGGCCAAAACAATGGTGTTTTCTATGCCGAACGAACAATGTTTCATACGAACGAACAATGTGCCCATGAACATGAAAGTTGCCATTTTAAACTGTACAACAGTAAAGAAAAGCACATGGAGCAGCGCGAAAGTAATTAAAATAAAGAATAGGAACACAGCACAACTAATTACTTTTTTGCAGCACTCTCCTGATCCTTCTGTACTGATCGTGCTCCCTTAATCTGAGGTCCGACCACCGCTTCCTGAGCTGATCCTTGGATCGTCGTACTACGAAATTCTTCTGCAGACTTTTGACCACTTTCGCCATGATCTTGGCCTTTCTGACATTGGGGTTGGGGTAAGGTCCATACTTTCCGTCATAGTTGGCCCTCTTAAGTATGTCGACCATCTCCAACATCTCCCCAAAGGACATATTTGAGGCCTTAAATCGTCTCTTCTGGGATCGGGATGTTTCTGGCTCCGGGCTTTCCTCCTCCTCGTTGCTGTAATTAGCACGCACCTGTTGTGTCTCTGCCATGTGCTCTTCCCCCACTGCGCCGAACGGGAAGGGGCAGGGAATAGACTAGAAAGAATGTCAGGGGCGGGCGGAGTTTCACGCATGCGCAATGTATATAAAGCGTAACACGTGTGCGTAGTACGTACGATCTGTGAGCGGAGGAAGGAGTATGGGAGGCGCCAATCGTGATAACGAAGGTAAGATATAAACTTGGGCCTATACTGCTTCTAGATTGAGGCCTATATTGTAACAAGATTAGGAAAGTTTAGCCTGACATTAGGGTTTGTCTTGTGTTGTGTCTTGCAGATAAAATGGATGGCTTCAATGACCTCAATGACCACAACTTCCTCCCCCTGTTCATAGACAAATACAGGGAGCTGCCCTGTCTGTGGCAAGTGAAACACCCCCAATACAACAATAAACAAAAGAGGCAGGCAGCGCTGGAGAAACTGCTGGAGTTGGTGAAGTCGGTGGTCCCCACGGCAACCATCCCCTATTTAAAAGCCAAAATTGGTGGCCTGAGGAGCACATATCTTAGGGAGCGCAAGAAGGTCATGGATTCCCAGAGATCCGGAGCTGCAGCAGATGACATTTATGTCCCCAGGCTGTGGTACTATGAGAGACTTCATTTTCTGTCAGACCAGACTGATGTCAGGGATATCCTCTCCACTCTTCCTTCCACTCTTCCTTCCACCCTATCTTCCACCCCAGCTGAGGCTTCCGATGTCCAACCTGGGACTTCCAGCCAGGAAGAAGTGGAGGAGTCCAGCTGGAGCCAGGTATAGCATTGTTCTACAGATTGCTGGTCAATAAATAAATGATGTTCACTAGATGTTATTATTGATCACTAATTGCTGATTTCATTAAGTGTTTTACAAATCAATAGACAGTAGTGGGCAAAAATAATTTGGACAAGAATGAAAAATGCTGGGCTCAGAATGATAGTCTGTTATATTTGTTAACTTTCAATTAGCAACAGTCATGAGATGAAAATTGTGTGTGATTGAGGAGGAAAAAACTAAAACAATGTCCCTTTTTCATACACAGGAAGACCTCAGCCAGGAGGAGGCTGTGGAATGTGGCAGCCAGGAGGAGGCGGGGGTTAGTGGCCGCCAGGAGGAGGCGGGGCTAAGTGGCAGCCAGGAGAAAGCCGGGCCCAGTAGGAGCCTGACTGAATCGCAGGTTCCTCCCCTCCGCCTTCCAACCAAAAGACCCAGGAAGGGGAGTAATGTGCAGGATTCAGCACTCAGGCTGATTCAGGAGGCTTCTACATCCCTCAGAGCCTTCCCCACTCCTGAAGAGGCCTTTGCCTCCATGGCTGCCACAAAACTGCAGGGCATGCAGGAGGGCCAATGCCTCATGTGTGAGGACCTTCTTTACAAAACACTAAGGGGGTGAGGGGCGAAATCACACACAAAACCTACCTGTGTGAGTTGGACCATCCTCCTCCTCCTCCTGCCACAACTCCACCACCAGAGCAACAGCGCGGAATCAAGCGTGGAAGGAAGACCAGAGAGTGATGACCTGGGTTCAGTCTGGTCTGACAAAAGATGCAGACTCTTGTATGACCACAGCCTGGGGACACAGATGTCATCTGCTGCTGTTCATGATCTCTTGGAATTCTGGACCAGACTGCACTCCCTTATATATGGACTCCTCAGGCCACCAATTTTACAGTAAAATGATTGATGTCTGCCCTGGGGGCCAAAGGCTTCGCCAATTTCTGCTGTTTCTCCAGCGTTGCCTCCCTCTTTGTTTGGTTCTGATCCCTTAATAAAGGATTTTTTGTGTCAATTATACTTGCCTTTGTGTGTTTTCCTTCAAAAAGGACAGTTTGTTCGTGAGGAGGCAGGTACATTTCAAAAATACAATGTGAAATTAACAAGAGACACCAACACCAAGCAACCTCCTTAAGATTAAATAATACAAGATAATAATACAAGATGGAAAAAGTGCGATGGAGCCCACACACGGAATTTCTGACAACACGCTCCGATCACACATTTTCTGTTGGAAAATCCAACTGTGTGTACAGGGCATAAGAATTTTCAGATAACAGCAGATATCTGCTAGTTCCTTATTTTCAGTCTGAAGCCAAACAGGTTATAAAAAGATTGTCTTTTCCAAGAAGTTGCACCAAAGGCAGACATGACATCAACAAGAGGAAATTACCAAGATATTTAATAATAGCTATGATTAATTTAAGTTTGCTGCAATTATTGCTAAAACTGCTGAAGCTGCTAAAAACTCAGACAATGTCACAATAAAGTGTTTTGCATATGTCATATTCTTTGTCTGACAAAAATGTATAAAACTGTGAAAGAGGAAATAAAGAGATCAGAAGTTTTTTTTATTCTGAACTGAGTGTCAGAGCTTGATTACTTCATGGCATGCATGCTTTTTATTTTGATAAGAGGTAGATATAATTATATCAGACTTTGTTCTGAATCCAAAACAGCCCTAGTGGTTCGAATCTATTATATGTCGATACTGTCTAATAACCATCATGAGTGGGTCGTTCTCTAGACATGTGCAGGATGAAACAATTTGTTTAGTTTAGTTTCATTTCGATACATTCTTAACTAAATTCGTTTAGTTAAATTTGTTGCATCTGTTACATTCGTTTTCGGGATTCGTTTAATTTTGTATTCGAATTTAAAAAATGTGCCCGTATTCGAAAAAAAACTATCAAATTCGATAAAATGTTACCGCATTTGTAAAAAAACTATCAAATTTGAAAAAATTCTACCGCATTCGAAAAAATTTGACCGAATTTGAAAAAGTAAACTATATATAACCATTTTGCAAAATTCGAAATTCGTATAGAATGAAAGTGAATTTGAATAAAAAAGATTAGAATAGAATAGAAAATAATAGAAAAGAATAGCATAGAAAAACAATAGAACAGAATAGAAAAAAATATAATATATTCTATTCTCCCCCTTCCAGCACTAGCCCTCTCTCCCCCCCTTCCAGCACTAGCCCTCTCTCCCCCTTCTAACACTAGCCCCCCCCTTCCAGCACTAGCACCCCCTTCCAGCACTAGCCCTCTCCCCTCCCCTTCCAGCACTAACCCTCCCCCCTTCCAGCACTAGGCCTCTCCCCCCCTTCCAGCACTAGGCCTCTCCCCCCCTTCCAGCACTAGCCCTCTTACCCCCTTCCAGCACTAGCCCTCTCCCCCCATCCAGCGCTAGCCCTCCCCCCCCTTCCAGCACTAGCCCTCTCCCCCCTTCCAGCACTAGCCCTCTCCCCCTTCCAGTACTAGCCCTCTCCCCCTTCCAGCTCTAGCCCTCTCCCCCTCCCAGCACTAGCCCTCTCCCCCCTTCAAGCACTAGCCCTCTCCCATCCTTCCAGCACTAGCCCTCTCCCTCCCCCTTCCAGCACTAGCCCTCTCCCCCTCCCAGCACTAGCCCTCTCTCCCCTTCAAGCACTAGCCCTCTCCCCCCTTCCAGCTCTAGCCCTCTCCCCCTTCCAGTCCTAGCCGTCTCCCCCTTCCATCTCTAGCCCTTTCCCCCTCCCAGCACTAGCCCTCTCCCCCCTCCCAGCACTAGCCCTCTCTCCCCCTCGTTCCAGCACTAGCCCTCCCCCCCCCACTTCCAGCACTAGCCCTCTCCCCCCCTTCCAGCACTAGCCCCCCCTTCCAGCACTAGCCCTCTCCCCCTTCCAGCACTAGCCCTCTCCCTCTTCCAGCACTAGCCCTCTCTCCCCCTCTTCCAGCACTAGCCCTCTCTCCCCCTTCCAACACTAGCCCCCCCTTCCAGCACTAGCACCCCCTTCTAGCACTAGCCCTCTCCCCTCCCCTTCCAGCACTAACCCTCCCCCTTCCAGCACTAGGCCTCTTCCCCCCTTCCAGCACTAGGCCTCCCCCCCCTTCCAGCACTAGCCCTCTTACCCCCTTCCAGCACTAGCCCTCTCCCCCCCTTCCAGCACTAACCCTCTCCCCCCCCTTCCAGCACTAGCCCTCTCCCCCCTTCCAGCACTAGCCCCCCCTTCCAGCACTAGCCCTCTCCCTTCCCCTTCCAGCACTAGCCCTCCCCCCTTCCAGCACTAGCCCTCTCTCCTCCCCCTTCCAGTACTAGCCCTCAGAGAGGTCTGCAGAGAGGAGATCTGGGGGCTTTGTGATGAGAGGAGAGCTGGGGGGGATTTGTGATGAGAGGAGAGCTAGGAGGGGATTTGTGATGAGAGTAGAGCTAGGAGGGGATTTGTGATGAGAGGAAAGCTAGGAGGGGATTTGTGAAGAGGAGAGCGGGGGGGATTTTGGGGGATTTGCGTCATGTGATACATTTGGTGCCGCTGTAAATCTCTCCTCTAAGGAAGGTGTGGCTGGATATATCTAGATATATCTCTAGATATATGCCAAATGTGACACCGGGGGGGAGGATTCCAGAAAGCGGAAGTTCCATTTTGGTGTAACTCCGCTTTAAACAACTGTGCACAAACTGAAATTACGAATCAATAACAGTGTTTGGTAAAATGTGTATCTCTCAACACCAAATCAAAGTATATGTCAACCTTATTATTCTGCACTCTCACATGTGAAAATCATTCTTAAATCCTTAGAATCGAGGAGAGGGGCGTGATTACGTAGAGCGCATCACGGAGGGAGGGAAGTGAGAGTGTCGGCAGTGGAAGCGGGCTCTCCTAGGATCCCCGATGAGCGCGCTCTCGGATGCCGCTGCATAATGAACCTATGCTTACCTACGAGGGGGAAAGGAAGATCCCAGCACACCGCTGAGGGTAACCCCAACGGGGGTTGAAGAGAGAGAGCTCCATATGCCGCTGCAGAGATCAGAAAACGAAACAGGAAGTAAGGAGTGTGGTTGCAAGTAGATACTGACGGCGTGCACAGGAGGTTTGGACGGCGTTCTCCTCCCCCTCTCCCCCCCCGCACCTCTCTTTGAAACGCTGAGGAATCAAGAGCGATCCCCCCTGATGCCCAGGAGATGGTAATGTAGAAACAGACTTGTTTTTTTTTTTTCTTCTCCGATCTCTCCCTGTGATATCTCGGTATATGGTTTAATTCAGTAACCAGGAGGCAAAAGGAGGACCGTAATTGAAGGTACTGGAACACCTGATTTATTAAGCTGAACTGAGTGAAAATAGCCTGCTTGCACTTGTAAGGGGGAAACAAGGGAAGTTCACCCATTGTGTAAGGTGTGAGGAGGTATAAAGAGGAAGTGAACACAAAGAAGCTACACCCGGGGTATTGGCCCATTAAAATAAGGGACTAAAAGTAACTTACAAACTAAAGGACATGTACAATAAGATGAAAAGAGGATTGTGAAATTACATAAGCTCTGAAGGGCTAATAGAAGATCCCAAGGTGGGGGAGAGTCGGATTGGGATATCCCAGAGGTGCGGGCGTGTGGAGGGATCAGGTCTCCTGACACAGAATTGTTACCCCCTCCCCCGGTCATCAGTGCTGGAAAAAAAAAAAGAAAAAAAAAAGGAGAAGCTGCAGGTGAAATAAGGCCCAGAACAAGGCCTTACTTGGTCTAGTACCCCAGTAGGAAGCTCATTCCACAGGAGGAGGGAGAAAGCTAGATTTAAAACTGGGGAAACAAACAGGAGGGCCAAGAAAGAAGGGAGCGATGAGCAAAGCAGCACCCAAAACAGGAAAAGGAGGAGCACCTAAAACCCCTAAGGATAAGGCTGCAGGAAGCACGATAAAACAGTTTATGTCCCAAGGTGCGAGCCCAAGAAGTGGAGAGCAAGGGGCTCAGGGAGGATCAAAGACGGAGGGAAAAGGGGGAACCCCAAATAAAGCTGGGGATAAAACGGCCCAGTACAGGGAGAATTCTATAATGGAAAGTGAAATGGAAATAAGTCGGGTGGAGGAAGGAAGAACAAGTGGCCAGATGCTTTCAAAAGAAGAACTGAGTGATATGCTTAAAAAGCTTGAGAACTCAATCAAATCAGAAATAGGCCTGGTGAGAGCAGACCTGGGAAGCGTTCTAGAAAGAGTGGAAATAACGGAAAGGAAAACAGAGGAATCAGAAAGGGAGATAATGAATCTCAAAGAACAAATAAAAAGCGCCAGACAAAATCAGAGGAAAATTCTATATAGGATCGAGGATCAGGAAAACAGAGAGAGAAGACAGAATATAAGACTCCGCTTTGTCCCAGAAAATAAAGGAGAAGATCTGAGGAGCGTGGTTTCCTCAATACTAGGCCCAATATTAGGGGAAGAGGTAATGGAATTCCCCAAAACAGAAAGGATCCATCGGGTGGGAAGATTTTACAATTCAGAGCACCAGAGGCCGAGGGATGTAATAATAGGGTTAAGTTACTATGAAGATAAAGCGACACTTCTATCTAAAATCAGAAGTAAACCCCCGTTAAAGTTTGAAGGGTCAGAGATCCAAGTGTATACAGACCTCGCCCCTGAAACTTTGGCAAGGAGACAGCTCCTGAAACCTCTATTAGACCAGATGAGAGATCTAAATATAAAATATAGTTGGGGGTTCCCGGCATGTCTAATAGGCTTCAAAATGGAAGATCAGCAAGATTGAGGTTCCCTGAAGAACTGAAGGAGTTTTGTGAAAGACTGGAAATGAAAGAGCCAGAATTACCAGGTTGGATAGAAGAATGATTTGGAGTACAGGGAAAATGAGGAGGAGAGAGGGGGAAAGGGGGGTCCCGGGGGGAGGGGGAGGGGGGGAGAAGATTTTAGAGGGGGATATGAGAGAGAGCGTCGGGGAAGGGGCGAGGAGAAACCGTGGATACTGGACTACCCCTTTTGTGCTTAAAACATCATGCATGGGGGGGTAAGGGGCACACTCAGACTTTCACCTCAACAAGAGATTTGTCAGCTCCATGGTATCCATGGCGCCTGGCAAATGGGGAGCCAAGGGATGGCTGGGGGGAGGGGAGAGGAGGGGAGGGGGGGGAGGGAGAAGGGGAACTCTGTGCACAAGGAGGGGAAAAAGAAAGAGGAAAGGATAAGAAAAAAGGGGGGGAAGGAAAATCTAGTGTTAGCTCAGTAATGCAGCTCCAACATAAAATATGGAGGAGATGAGGAAGTTGAATTTTTTGACATATAATATAAAGGGCCTTAACAACCCTACGAAGAGATACAAGATTTTGGGGGAATTGGAGAGATACAAAGCTGAGGTTGTGTTCCTCCAAGAAACCCACTTAAGGTGTTATTCAAAGATTAAGTTATGGTCAAAAGTTTTTCCAAACTGGTTTTATGGGGATTCAATAACAACAAGAGGAAGAGGAGTGGCAATAGGAATAGCAAATGGGGTAAATTTTAAGGTAAATGAGAGATTAATAGATCCAGGAGGGAGGTATATTTTTTTGAAGGGCTCTCTGGAGGGATGGAAGTGTACGCTGGCTAATGTATATGTGCCAAATATAGAGACTGGTGGATTCCTGGTAAAAACACTGGAAAGATTAATGGAGTTTAAAGAGGGGGGTCTGATTGTGATGGGAGATTTCAATTTATGTATGGCACCAGAGGTAGATAGTACGTCACGTGCACTGGGGACAATGAACGAGAGGTTGAGAAAGTTGAAACTGTCAATTGGTGGACATATGGAGGATTATGAACCCAAATAAGAAAGATTTCTCGTTCTACTCCCCAGTGCATGGGACGTACTCTAGGATTGATTACATATGGACTGAACATTCGCTCTTAGACAGAGTGGTGGAATCTAAGATAGAGGCTACTACTTTGTCAGACCATGCCCCGGTTAGGATGGGTATGTATGTCTCAGAAATCCAGAGAACCCCAGTAGGCTGGAGATTAGAGGAAGATCTTTTACAAGACGCAATAAATGTAAAGATAATAGAACAGGAACTTAATAACTAATTTCAAATAAACGATACAGGAGAAATATCAGGGTCCTCCCTGTGGGAGGCCCATAAGGCTTACATTAGGGGGATATTAATGAAAATGGGAGTCAGAAGGAAAAGGGAAACAAAAGAGCAAATTAATAAACTAACTGTAGAGACATATAATCTGGAGCAGGAGCATAATAAAGGACTAGGCCAAGACAAGAGAATATACCAAGAATTAATTCTAAAAAGAGAGGAATTGAAAGATAGTATGGATATAGAAACAAAAAAGGCATTTTATAAGGTAGCAAGGGAAAGTTATCAAGGAAGAAATAAGAGCAGTAGATTTCTGGCTAAAATCTTGAGAAAGAAAAAAGCCAGAAATTATATAGAAAAAATCCAAAATAGCAAAGGAGCCATGGTCCATACAACGAGAGAAATAGGGGAATCTTCCAGGGAATATTATAAGGACCTATATTCAGTAGGCAAAAATACAAGGCATGACGGAGTACAGGAATAGAAGATAGCAGAATTTCTAAGTAAAGCTAACCTCCCTAAGTTGACAGAGAATGACAAAGACAACCTAGAAAGCCCAATAACGGTAGATGAGATAAATAGAGCATTAACCGAATCATCCGTAGGAAAAAGCCTAGGTCCAGATGGATTTACTAATGTTTATTACAAAAAATTTCAAGATATTTTAATTCCTAGACTTTGCGAATACGTGAACGGTTTAGGCATGGATTTTGAGTTAAGTAGAGAGGCCCTTAAAGCGGAGATCACGGTTATCCCAAAAGAGGGAAAAAATGCCACGATCTGTTCGAGCTATAGGCCTATATCACTTATCAACACAGATGTAAAATTGTATGCTAGAGTATTAGCAAATCGATTGAAAGAGAGAATGAGGGAATGGATTCATCCAGACCAAGTGGGGTTTACCCCTAATGCCCCGTACACACGGTCGGACTTTGTTCGGACATTCCGACAACAAAATCCTAGGATTTTTTCCGATGGATGTTAGCTCAAACTTGTCTTGCATACACACAGTCACACAAAGTTGTCGGAAAATCCGATCGTTCTAAACGTGGTGACGTAAAACACGTACGTCGGGACTATAAACGGGGCAGTGGCCGATAGCTTTCATCTCTTTATTTATTCTGAGCATGCCTGGCACTTTGTCAGTCGGATTTGTGTACACACGATCGGAATTTCTGACAACGGATTTTGTTGTCGGAAAATTTTATATCCTGCTCTCAAACTTTGTGTGTCGGAAAATCCGATGGAAAATGTCCGATGGAGCTCACACACGGTCGGAATTTCCGACAGCACGCTCCGATCAGACATTTTCCATCGGAAAATACGACCGTGCGTACGGGGCATAAGAGAGAAGGGAGGGACAATGGGGTGCGAACGCTCCTTCTGCTGCAACATATCAGGGACAAGGGACCCCCAGGTCTACTCTTGTCTATAGTTGCCGAAAAAGCATTTGACAGAGTAGACTGGGGGTTCATGTTCCAAACCCTCAAATACATCGGAGTGGGCCCGAAAATGATAAATAGGATAAGTGCTTTGTATAACCATCCTACAGCCTCAATAAAAATCAATGGCTCCCTTTCGGAGGCATTTGATATGGAAAATGGGACGAGACAGGGGTGTCCCCTGTCCCCTTTGGTCTTCGTCCTTTCCCTGGAGCCTCTGCTGATGGTGATCAGGGGAGATCTGGACATTGGGGGTTTCAGGGTAGGGGAAGAGGAGCATAAGGTCGCGGCATTTGCCGACGATATTCTGCTCTTTATAACCAATCTGAGAATTACAATGCCAAACATACTTAAAGTCCTGAGACAGTATGGGGAAGTGTCAAACTTCAAGATAAACTCGGCAAAATCAGAAATCTTAAATATTAATTTGGGTAAGGAGGAGGAAAGTAAGCTAAAAAAGGAATTTAATTTTATATGGAAAAAAGAAATAAAATATCTGGGCATAAAGCTGGCAAACTCACTAGTGAAGATCTACAAAGCAAACTTCATTCCACTGCTAGAGGAAATAAAAGCTGAGAGTAAAAGGATAATGAATAAACCATTTTCCTGGCTAGGACGCATAAATGCCATAAAGATGGTATTACTACCTAAGATTATCTATAAACTACAGGTGCTCCCACTAGATATCCCCCAATATTATTTTAGAAAACTTAAATCAATTATCATGAAAACAGTTTGGAAGAATAGAAGGGCTAGAGTGTCGTTTGATATTTTAAAACAGGAAAAAAAGAAAGGGGGTCTGGCGATGCCAGATATTCAGGGCTATTATAAAGCGATATTGGTGTCTAGAGCGATAGAATGGAACAGAGAAAATAAACAGAAAAGATGGGTGAATATAGAAAATAGTTTGAGTAAGGCACATTTAGGACACATAATTTGGAACCCCCCACATTATAGAGTATTAGATGGCAACACACATGCACTGACAAAAGTGGTTTTTAGAGCTTGGAACACAGTATATAAACAAGTAAACAAGGTATATAATTCAACTTTAATTTCACTTTGGGAAAATGATTACTTCGCACCGGGGAAAAAGGAAATTGGTGGTGGTTGGATAAAAAATGAAAGAGTGCTATTGAGAGATATAATAAAAGAAGGGAAGATTGTTGCATTTCACGAATTAGAGCACAACAAAGAAACATGGGTGTTAGACCGTTGGAGATACCTTCAGCTAAGCCATTTTGTCAACCGCCTTCCACAGCCAATAAGGTCAGGGGAGGTGTTATCAGAACTGGAAAAGCTATGCTTGGCGAATAGTACCAAAGGCATAATATCTAAAATTCATCAAATAGGATTGACGATGGGTAGTGGGGAGGTACCACCATTTATCACAAAATGGGAAAAAGAATTAGGATTGCAGATAGATAGTAATAGGTTAAGGAAAGTAATGGAACTGATCCATGGTTCGTCGATGGACACCAATGTCGCTGAAATAAATTATAAAATTTTATCGGGCTGGTATGTCACCCCAGATAAAGCTTGTAAATACCAAAAGGACAAAACATTGGAATGCTGGAGGGGGTGTAAAGGCATAGGCAATATGGCCCATATATGGTGGGAGTGCCCTGAAAGTAAAAATTATTGGGTAAAAATCTTGGGGTATATTAAAGAAATAACAAAGATAGAAGTAAAGGCAGACCCCTGGTTAGTTTTGCATCATGGAATAGGAGGGGAGGTCAAAAAGTATAAAAATTCTCTAGTACCACACCTGCTGAACGTGGCTAAAAAGATCATCCCAAAAAAGTGGCTAAAGGCAGAATGCCCATCAATTTGGGAGTGGGTTGATGCAGTGGAAGGTATTCGATTTATGGAGGAAGGAGGGAATGGAGAAGAGGCCGCAACAGTAGGGGAAAACATCTGGCAAAGTTGGAAGGATTTTAAAAATTCATGGAGTATTACTGAGGGTTTGAAAATTACATTTGGTTAAAGAGGGCGACATTAAACAAGTGTGCACGGAGGTGGGGGGGGGGGAGGATAAGGGACGGGGGTTATTGGGGGAATAAGAGAAAAGATGATTTGTTTGACGAATTTTGTATTGGTTAAAGAAAATAAATGTTTTGTATACTTGCATAGAAAGCTACAAATGATGTGAAAAGAAGGGACATGAATGACACTGACAAAGTGTATTAAGTCTCTAATGGAATCACTGAGGTGGCAAAAATAAATAAATAAATAAAAATAATAAAAAAAAAACCATTCTTAAATATAAACAAATAAATTCCCCTCAGGAAATAATAAAGTACTATAATGTTGTAGTAAATATAAATATATGTGCGTACCAAAATGAGAGAAGTGAATAACAAAAGAATGGAAATAAATATATAGCCTTCCAACAAATATAGAAATATTAAATGGTCAAAATAAATAACATGTTATCTATAACAGCACTCCTTCAGTGTTACCTACAACTCTGTCTCCTCCTCTCCATTGCCCCTTCCTGTGGGGGTCCCTCAAGGCTCTGTTGTTGGACCCCTTCTCTTCTCTATCTAGACCTCCTCCCTTGGTCACTTGATAACTACCCACGGCTTCCAATACCACTTATACGCCAATGACACCCAAATCTATCTGTCTACTCCTCACCTCACTCCTTCAGTCTCCTCTCGCATTATTAACTTACTAACTGACATATCAGCATGGATGTTGCACCACTTCCTTAAACTAAATCTCTCTAAAACTGAGCTAATAATATTCCCCCCACCCATGCCCCCCTCTGTTACTTTGCCATCATAATCAACAATGCAACCATCAATCCCTCCCCTCACGCCAGGGTACTAGGTGTAATCCTAGACTCTGACTTGTCATTTCAGCCTTAAGTCCAATCATTGTCAAAAGTTTGTAGAATTCACCTCCGTAACATCTTTAAAGTTCACCCCTTTTTACAAATGAAACAACAAAGCTCCTCATTCACGCCCTTGTAATCTCTCGCCTTGACTATTGCAACTCCCTTCTCATTGGCCTGCCTCTCCATAGGCTATCCCCTCTTCAGTCTATCATGAATGCCGCTGCCAGTCTTATCCACCTTACCAACCGCTCAGTGTCTGCCAACCCTCTCCTCCAATCCCTACACTGGCTCCTAATCACCCAGCGAATTAAATTCAAAATACTAACCACAACATACAAAGCCATTCACAACCTTGTCTCCAAATATCACCCAAACAGTCCTCTCCGCTCTTCTCAAGACCTCCTACTCTCAAGCTCTCTGGTCTCCACCTCCCATACTTATCTCCAGGATTTCTCCAGAGCCTCTCCCATCCTCTGGAACTCGCTACCTCAACCTGTCTGGCTATCCCCTACTCTTGCTACCTTCAGGCGATCCCTGAAAACTCATCTCTTCAGGAAAGCTTCTCACGTCTTCAACTAATCTTTTACCACTTCCATCAGCTCATTCCCCACAGCTACAACCTTTTGTATGACCTGCCCCACCCTATTAGATTGTAAGCTCTTCTGAGCAGGGCCTTCTTAATGCTCTTGTATTTTATTGTATTATAACTGTATTGTCTCCCTTTTATATTGTAAAGTGCTGCATAAACTGTTGACGCTATATAAATCCTGTATAATAACAATAATAATAATAATATGCATAAATAGGTTTAAAAATTCATAAGTTTTTTTAACTTCAGGTGATTGGTGCTTACATGTTCGTGCGTATTATAACTGTCAGGTGAATAGGTGAGATCACTCGTGCCCCCCCCTCATAAACCGCACTTACCAGATGGCTAGACCCCTTCAGGTGCATGTGAGCACCGTAATTATATATTTCAGGTCCCTTGTATGGCGTCTAATGTCTCCTCCACCTCTTAAACATATATGGTCATTGGGTATGATCACATTGGGATAGATGGACAAAGGCAAGCCTCATAGTGTAAGTCCATCAAGTAATAACAAGTATACAATTTTGATTGATCCCAACATTTGCTGAAAAAAAGAGCCCTGTGTTAGTTCACATAAAATGTATGGTATGTTGTAGAAGCTTTTATTTGCTTTGTATAGTGTAGAAAGGATTAAAAAAATATATTTTTGTCCCAGAGATACACCCAGAAGTAAGTTTCTACAAAATGAACAGCAAATTCTGGCTGTCAAAATTACAGCTGGGAATTGTTATGTATTATATAGCAGAAGTCGCTGCAGAAAGGTAACTGCTCTTGTGTGAAATTACACTTGCAGATAGTCTGCAGATGTAATTGAGTAGAACGGTGTATTGTTACATTGTATGAACTATTTTATTCATATGTACAGTACCTGACCGCGAGATTGTGTTTCCAGCGCGATAGCATCACGCTGGTTCTCGGCGACAGGGTACTGTGCATGTCGCGCTGGCTCACTCATCGGGAAAGGAAAACTTTGTTTTCCTTCCGCAATGAGTGACAGGCGGTGCTGACAGCTGTCTGGTATGAATCCTGAGGCGGGAACACCGCGCCAAATTTTAAATGAAAAAACCGGCGTGGGTTCCCCCCCAGGGACATACCAGGCCCTTAGGTCTGGCATGGATTGTAAGGGGAACCCCCTACGCCGAAAAATTGGCATGGGGGTCCCCCCAAAATCCATACCAGACCCTTATCCGAGCACACAGCCCAGCCGGCCAGGAAAGGGGGTGGGGACGAACGAGCACCCCCCCTCCTGAGCCGTACCAGGCCGCATGCCCTCAACATGGGGGGGTGGGTGCCTTGGGGGAGGGGGCGCCCTGCGGGGCCCCCCACCCCAAAGCACCTTGTCCCCATGTTGATGAGGACAAGGGCCTCTTCCCGACAACCCTGGCCGTTGGTTGTCAGGGTCTGCGGGCGGGGGGCTTATCGGAATCCGGGAGCCCCCTTTAATAAGGGGGCCCCCAGATCCCAGCCCCCCACCCTGTGTGAATGAGTTTGGGGTACATGGTACCCCTACCCATTCACCTAGGGAAAAGTGTCAATATAAAAAAAAACACAGTACACAGGTTTTAGGAGTAATTTATTAGTCAGCTCCGGGGTCTTCTTCCAACTTCGACGGGTCTCCTTCCGACTTCTCCCAGTGTTCGGCCTCTTCTCCCGGTGTTTGGCCTCTTCTCCGGGCCCCGCCGCTATCTTCTTCCAGCTCTATTGCCAGCGAGGGGCCCGGTCTGCTGCCGCTGTCTTGTAGTTCGAAGGAGTAACCCGTGGTTGCAGGAAAGAAATTTGCACCATCTCTGGCCTGCCTTACCTTTGATCTGCATATATTAGTTAAAGAATTCTTATGCCCTGTACACACGGTTGGACATTGATCGGACATTCCGACAACAAAATCCATGGATTTTTTCCGACGGATGTTGGCTCAAACTTGTTTTGCATACACGTGGTCGGACAAAGTTGTCGGAATATCCAATCATTCTGAACATGGTGACGTAAAACACGTACGTCGGGACTATAAAATGGGGCAGTAGCCAATAGTTTTCGTCTCTTAATTTATTCTGAGCATGCGCGGCCCTTTGTGCGTCGGATTTATGTACACACAATCAGAATTTCCGACAACGTATTTTGTTGTCGGAAAATGTTATAGCCTGCTCTCAAACTTTGTGTGTCGGAAATTCCTAAAGAAAATGTGTGATGGAGCCTACACATAGTCGGAATTTACGACAACAAGGTCCTATCACACATTTTCCATCGGAAAATCCTATCGTGTGTACAGGGCATTACACTTAGCCCCAATTAACTTTTTGCTTCCCTTAGCTAATAAATTTGTGCTATTTTTTTTTTATTTCTATTTTTTTACCATCAATATTCACATTTAAAAAAAAAAATAATTTCCAAAAATGTGCAAAACGTCTCTTCTTTTTTATATTGCAAATATTTTTGCCATGCTTTGTACCAGAAATAACATTTAGTGTAATTTTAAATGGGGCAACTTGTGGAATAAAATGTATACTTCTTATTTACAGTAAATCTACATAACTAGCACTGGTCACAATAGAAAAAAATAAAACTTTTGTCATTTTTATATCTTTTGGCTATAGAATACATACAAGATAAAATATTTTTTGCAAGAAAATATTGTCAAAAAAGCCCAGTTTTTCCAAACAAAAAACAATGAATGTATCAGGCTCGGTTCACACTGGAGCCCGCTGCGGATCGCACAGGAGCGCTGTGCGTCCCTGTTCCCCATTTCAGGGATGAATCAGGGCCGATTCTATGCCTGAATTCAGCTCTGAAACGGAGCCAAAGGTGCACAGCGTTTCTGTGCAGTGCACTCCTCAGCCGCAACGTAGATATGTGAACCGGCCTTACTTTTTCTTCCTAACAAGTCCAATTTTAAAATACTGTTGCAGCTCTATCCAGCATCTCTCTGCAGCAGTAGACTGCTGATTGCAGCCAGCGACAGATCACTATTAGAAGTTAGCTGTTGCTGCACAGATGAATAAGGGTCTGGATCTCGTCTCCACCGACCAAATCCAAACCCTTCATGAACATAATTAATCCCCAGGTTGAAAAAATGATGTTAGATGATGTGGATGATATTTGTGTTTAGTGAACACGTACAGTAAGTGAATACAATGTAATTATAATTTTTACCAATTAGATTTTTACAGATTTTTACTGATCACTGTTGTGTTAATTTGTGCCTTCATGAATCTGACTAAAGCAGGTCATAGAGTATGAAATTTTTCTTTTTCTTTCCACCACGGATGGCACGGATGGAAAGAAAAAAAATTGCTTGATTCCCCCATCAACACAGTCAGTGGCCACACCACAAAGCTGAAAAAGCTGCTCTGGGACTCATGAGGATTTAGGGAGGAAAAGACATAGAATCAAGTGGTTGTGTGATGGCAAGGTTCACCAAATAAATAGACCTTTTGTGGAAATATAAAAACATACCTGGTCCATAAAAGATATAAATATATGAGATCTTCAATGGTTAAAAAGCAACAGGCATCACTGAAAAATTATTTTTAAAGAGTCTAAAGACTAACGCTGGGTTCACAGTATTGCGAATTGGATTGACCGACTCTCTATGGAGCCGGTTCACATATCTCTGATGCGGTTCTGAAGTGAATTTGTGCAGGAGTCCTGTGCGTCTTTTGGTCCATTTCAGGACCCCTGCTGGGAGCCGCATCAGCATCCAGTGTGAACCAGCCTTACACAGGTGTTTAAAAAGAGTTTTTTCATTACAAAACATGTTGAAAGGTTGCTGCAGCCTAGAGTGTAGTGATTCATTTTCTTTCTAACTGATTCACCAGAGTGCAACAAGTTGGACCCGCATCCAGGGATTTTGCAGTGGACCCTGGGATGAGTCAATCATTTTGACCGGTATACTTTCTATTTTGTGGAACCTTTCTATCAGTTCCCTTCTAAGCAGAAAATCAGCAATTTTCCAGTAGGAGCACAGCCGTGAGTGAGTGGGTCCTAGTGTGGAGTACCGTATGGGCTCCTGGGGTTTAATCTCCTTCCAGCTGCCCAGTCTTCAAGCCAGTCAGAAGGAAAAGAATAAAGGCATAGCCCTTTCCTGTAGCCTTGTTGATGGCCCCAACACTGGTTGTGTTCCATGACCCTGCCATGCATCATGTACTTGTCTTCTGTGAATTATGTGAGTGCACTAGTTTTTAATTGGTACAAAAAAGTTATGTTTATTTTCATTAGATCTTTACACTCTTTCTCTTTCTTTTTTTCATCGTTTAGTCTAATGCTATGTAACAATATTTGGCTTAGCATACACATAGTGTATCTTAAATTGTATCCTATAGCACATGCTCACAAAACTTTGTGATACCTTGCTCTTGTAATAGGTGACTTAGAAAGATTTTTTGACTTGACCATGCTAGCTACACACACTACTGTTTTGTTACCTTACATAGAACTTTGCATGTGCCAGTGGCCTCCTATGACTTCTGCTGCATTACTCCTAATTCACCTCAGTTAATGTAAACCATATCTTTCATGCAATTCAAACTTGCACATTTAACTTGCAGAATAAAGTGCCAACAGAAATGCCAAAGTGCCCCTTGATTATTTATAATTAGTTATGCACAACTCCTCCTTTCTGCTCTCTGGTGCAATGACAGTTCCTCTTGGTCTTCTACAGATGCTTGTGGAGTGGCACTGACTACAGATGGATTGTGTCTTGTCCTACTGCCTCTTGTTAAGCAACTTTCCAACCCAGAGAACCACCTGGTTCATGATGGATACTGAATACATTACACCAGTCAATCTTCACCTTAAATTCTAATCCTTTTCTCTCACACACATAATGCAGGTGAGTGTAGGATATGCACTTGTATTTTTTAGAACTATGCAAAGCATGCTTGGTTTCATTTCCTTTATTCACTTCTCTGTGCCAGGGACTCATCTGCCAATAGTTATTGCAAAGAGCATGCTCCATCACCTCCACCTAATCATAAACAATCCCACACTGTCCAGTCACTGGATTTACTGCCAGCACAGAGTCTTACAGGCTTATCTAACTCCAGCCTGTGGGAAGCTAAGGGAAATGAGAAAGCTTAGATGCTGAGTACTTCTTTGAGAATTATCTTGTGATTCTGTGTAATGTGAAGAAAACATTAAAACATTCTCCACCAACGTTACAAAGATACAAATGACAAATGTGTGTGAAAATTCTGACAATGAATTTTCTATAACATGTTTATGTTATATTATTTAAATATTCTGTTTATCCACATTCCCCAGTTCTGTGTTCAATGTAAGCACAAATCAGCCTGATACACACACACACACATATGTATATGTATATATATATATATATATATATATATATATATAATTATTATTATTATTGGACTTTTTTCTTTGTTTGTATATATTGGAGTTTGGATTATCTCTATTGTCTGCTGAGCTTCCTGAAGTAAGTTACTAAAGAAAAAAAAAAGCAAACTTGAGTCCCAAAACCTGTATGTTAAGAATTATTATATGAACTATATATTATAATTAATAATATTAATTATATTAACTAATGAATTGTGACCCCATACACCTTTTGTATTGAATTACAAAATGCTTTTGTGAGAATATAAAGTACATGATGACATATTTGCTAAACCCCACCAAAAAGATGAACCTGTTGGCCGTGATGGTGAGCTCAGTACATGGCTCTTCACATACTGGTAATATCAACAAATAACACTAAAATAAATACAGTAGTTTGCTGATTTTCCAGCAGTCACATTGTGTCACGAGTCTCCTAAAATCACATTAATATTTATTTTCACCTATTGATCCTGTTAGTAACAAACTTCCAGTCCTAGGGTAATACTCACTCACAGTACTTGATCTATGGAGCAGCAGCATAGTCACCTAGGTCAGGAAGTGTGCCAGTACTACAGAACAACTTCCCCTGCCCATTTCTCCATAACAAAGATGTCGTTAGCTAGTCCTAACACACTCCCTGAAAAATAGATATGCCTGCAGAGTGCACAAGGCACATGACAGCACTTGATTTCTGGATAACTGTTTTTTTCAATGTCATATTTAACAGACCAAAAGGAAGAAAATAAGAAAGATTCTACTAGCCAGTCCATAAGAGTTACTCGCCACCAGTTGCCCCACCCAACCCTACCCTAATTCCACCCCTAAACACGCCCTCATAAATTATCTCAAGTAATTACACTGTTAAATGTTTTATGCAGAATTAAGTTACAAAAATAAATATTAACAACAACTTTAACAATATTAACAATATTTATTTGATCTGACTGTGATAAATCAAAAAAGGATAAAATATGATTGGCTACTCTAGGCACTGTATACATTATTACTGCCTTACATAGTTACATAGTTACATAGTAGGTGAGGTTGAAAAAAGACACACGTCCATCAAGTCCAACCTATGAGTGTGATTATGTGTCAGTATTACCTTACATATCCCTGTATGTTGCGGTCATTCAGGTGATTATCTAATAGTTTCTTGAAGCTATCAATGCTCCCCACTGAGACCACCGCCTGTGGAAGGGAATTCCACATCCTTACCGCTCTTACAGTAAAGAACCCTCTATGTAGTTTAAGGCCCCGAGTCTTATTAAACTCTCTTCAAAGTCTCATACTGAGCAGGATTACTATTGCGACAACACATCATCAGTAGGGTAAAACTAACCTGGCTCACGACGGTCTAAACCCAGCTCACGTTCCCTATTAGTGGGTGAACAATCCAACGCTTGGTGAATTCTGCTTCACAATGATAGGAAGAGCCAACATCGAAGGATCAAAGCCTTGTTAAGTAATTTTTTTTTCCATACACGTTTTTTATTTTATTCAATTACAATAAGGTATACAGAAAGAACAATACATTAAGTCAGTAAAGTCACTTCAGTAACAGCAGGGTGGGTTCACAATTCTAGGATACAAATAAGCTAAACAGCCTGGGATGAATTGACCAGGAATGAAATGTGTGTGAAACGGAGCATTGCTAGGTGGAGGATCTCTTTTCACTTTCACCTCCCCCTCCCTCCCTCTCCAGGGGATCAAGATGTGGGAGGTGGCTATAGAATTCGCTCCAAGTCACGGTTATGTACGTCACGTATCCTGAGACGGCTTATGAAGTGGCAAGAAGGTGAACCAAGAAGTATGGGGATGGGGGATCTTGTAAAAGTTCCATTTGAATATCAGGCAATAAAGTCCAGGGGGAGGGGAAAAGCTGACATTGAAGTATGAAGAAGGAGAGGGTGAGGTACAGGGAAAAAGAGATATGTAGGAGGGGGTGAGGAAAGGACAGAAGAAGCTACAGAGGGGGGAAAAGCAGAAAAGGGTAGGGTCAATAATGGGGGGAGCTGACAGCAGGGGATGTTAGTCAGTCGTTCCCACGTGGCTCCACTCCCAATCCCCCCAAATCCTCCTTCCCGTCAATGAAAGTCGAATAATTTTTTTTGTATTATCGATCTATAAAACATATTGACGGTATCGATCTGATGATGTAAAGTGATTCCAGCAAGCCCAAGTGAGAGTAAATTTGTGTATTCTGTCTTGAGAAATATAAATTAATTCTTCCATGGTTTTTATGTTAGAGATTCTCGCCAGCCACTCCCTGATCGACGGAGCGTTTTTAGAGCGCCAATGATTCGGTATGCAGAGTTTGGCTCCGTTTACTATATGGATGGCTAGAGATTTTTTTCATAGGGATGTGTGATGGAGGAGGAATTGCACTGGGGAGTAATCTAACGTGAATGTGATGACCTGGGTAATGAGGCTGTGGACCTCCCTCCAGAAGGGCTGTATTTTGTTGCAGTCCCACCAAATGTGGAGCATGTTTCCTTCTGATTCCTCGCATCTCCAGCAAATTTTGGGGATGGAGGGAGAAAATTTATGTAGGTGGGATGGCGTCCTATACCATCTGGTTAATACTTTGTAGCAATTTTCTTGAATGGCCACATTCAGTGAGCATTTGTGGCCGTATTCATATACAGTGTTCAGTTCCTCTTTGGTTAGAGAAGTTTGTAGATCTCTGTTCCAAGCTATCTGTGAAGAGTGTAATTCGGTGTCGGTACCTTCTGAAAGGAGTGTATACAGGAGTGATATGAGGTATCTTTGTGGTGTTTTGCGATGGCAGAGGTCTTCAAAGGGCGTGAGCTGTCTGGTCCAGTTAGTTTGCTGCGTATGGGTCGTGAGAAAGTGACGTATTTGCCTAAAGGTCCAAAAAGGGAAGGAAGCGGTCTTAGAGATGGTATTTATTTTCTCTATGGGGATAAGCGACCCACCGGAAAAAAACTGAAGAGCTAATATCTCCTCATAGGGCCATTCCTGGCGTAGGAAGTGCTGGGATTCTCCCGGAAGAAATACGGGATTACCTCTTATGCCCCGTACACACGGTCGGACTTTGTTCGGACATTCCGACAACAAAATCCTAGGATTTTTTCTGACGGATGTTGGTTCAAACTTGTCTTGCATACACACGGTCACACAAAGTTGTCGGAAAATCCGATCGTTCTGAATGCGGTGACGTAAAACACGTACGTCGGGACTATAAACGGGGCAGTGGCCAATAGCTTTCATCTCTTTATTTATTCTGAGCATGCGTGGCACGTTGTCCGTCGGATTTGTGTACACACGATCAGAATTTCCGACAACGGATTTTGTTGTCGGAAAATTTTATAGCCTGCTCTCAAACTTTGTGTGTCGGAAAATCCGATGGAAAATGTCCGATGGAGCCCACACACGGTTGGAATTTCCGACAACACACTCCGATCGGACATTTTCCATTGGAAAATCCGACCGTGTGTACGGGGCATTAGAGTAGTTAGGGGTCCCAGTATGGGTGCAAATGTTCCAGATTGCGAAGCCCCTTTGAAGGCTAGTAAGGGGGGATAGATAAATGGGTGGGCTGAAATATCTGGCGGCCAATGTTTGGGAGGAAGCCAGGGAAGCAGGTGTAAAGGGTTGAGTGTAAAGGAGTTTTCGAGGTGTATCCATTTCTCTTTAAGTGTATGGATATTCCAGTATGCTATTCTGGTGAGGTGGCATGCCATGCAATACTTATGTAGGTCTGGCAATCCAATACCCCCTTTGTTTTTGTGTATTGTCAGATGGGAGTACTTGATACGTGGTGGGGAATTCTTCCAAAAAAAAAGTGCGGAGCAGGTTTTCTGGTAGTTCGAGAAAAAATTTGGAGTAAGGTGGATTGGTATTGATTGAATTAAATATAGAAAGCGTGGGAGGATTATCATTTTGATTAAGCCTAAGCGCCCAAACCAAGAAACATTTAATCCCATCCATTCTTTCATGTGTTTTTGTTTGTGGAAGTTTTTCATGTATAAATCAGATAAGCATGAAGGGATTTGAATACCAAGATATGTAATCGCCTCCTTTTCCCATCTGAAAGGGAAAGATTCTTGACAGTGGGTTACTTCTTGTGGAGAGAGGGTTATATTTAAAGCGTGTGATTTTGCATGATTCATTTTGAGGTTGGACAAGGTACCAAAGGTGTCAATATCTTTGGGAAGTTTGGGTAACAAGGTTCGGGGAGATGATAAAGAAAGTAGTATGTCGTCCGCAAAGGCGGCAACCTTGTACTCTCTGCCTTTCACATGAATTCCCTGTATGTTTGGGTTATTTCATAGCCTGTTGAGGAAGGGTTCGAGGGTCAGCACATATATTAAGGGGGATAGGGGATAGCCTTGGCGTGTACCATTGGAGATGGAGAAGGCCATAGATACTTACGGCCGCATTGGGACAGGTATATAGGGATAAAATATGCGTCAGCATGCGTGACTCAAGACCCAGGGCCACGAGTACTTCACGCATGTAGTCCTAGGCCACTCTGTCGAATGCCTTCTCTGCATCCAAGGAAAGAAGAAAGCCTTTGAGATTTTGAGGACATCAACCAGTGATGAATGTTGAGGTTACGTATGGTATTGTCCCTGGCTTCCCTACCGGGGACAAATCCCACTTGGTCTTTAGAAATGACGCCAGGCAATAAGGGGAGCAGCCTGTTTGCTAATATTTTCCCATAGAGCTTGATGTCGACATTTAGGAGAGAGATTGGTCGGTAACTAGCTACTTGGGTAGGGTCTTTTCCCTATTTAGGGATAACAGATATATGAGCTGACAGCATTTTACCCGGGGATATAAGGGGGTCTGCAAGGGCATTAAAGGTAGAGAGGAGTTTAGGAGAGAGAACATCAGCGAACGATTTATAATATTGGAGGGTAAAGCCGTCCGGGCCTGGACTCTTGCCGGGTTTCATTTGCTTAATGGCTATCTCGAGTTCCTCTCCCATAAGGAGACTCTCCATCTCCTGGACCTGTTGGGCAGTGAATGGTTTTGAGCTATATTGTGATAGAAATTCTTTGATGTTAGTAATGCGTGTTTCAGTGGGAACTTGGTTCATGCAACTAGGGTGCAGGTTATAAAGCTTTGAGTAGAATTTCTCAAATTCGCTCACAATGTCTTCACTCTTGGCCAGAGGTGTTCCCCGGGTGTCACAAATATGGTGAATTGTGGAGGAGAGTTTGGACGTTTGGATCGAGCGGGCAAGTAGGCGACCACACTTATTGCCGTGTTCATAGAAGATCGCACTTATTGCCGTGTTCATAGAAGATCCTCTGGCCAAGAATCTATCTCCGTCTTGCATGTTTACCCAATATATAAAGGAGTAAGGAACGTGTATGGATCAATTCCTGAAGGGTAGACTGTGCTCGTGTCAGTTTATGAGATAGTTCTAGTGATTTGATAGTTTTTATTAAGGCATTTGTCTGCATTTGGGATTCTTTTTTGGATTTTGCTGCTAAAGCTAGTAGTTCGCCTCGAATCACACACTTATGTGCTTCCCAAAGTGAAATAGGGGAAACTTCAGGGCTAGTATTCTCTGTGAAGTATAAGCGGATACGTGTGCGAAGGTGTTCAATCATCGCAGGGTCTTTCAATAGAGAAGGATTTAGACACCAGGTTTTTGTCTTATTACAAGTTTCAGGGAAGGATGGGGTGATTGTGATAGGGTGATGGTCAGAAAGAAACATAGGTTCTATTGTGGATTGTTGTAGGTATGATAAGTCTGAATGGAAGAGGAAAAAAAAAGATCCTGGAATATTTCTGATGAGGAGCCAAAAAAAAGGTGTAGTCTTTAACTGAGGGGGGCAGAGTATGCCATGCGTCATGTAAGGTGAGTTTCTGGAGTTCAAGCTTAATCTGGCGGAGGGCTTTATAAGGCAAATTAGAAGTGCCCGAAGAGGAATGCAGAGCCGGGTTCAAGGGGACATTGAAATCTCCTCCCAGAAGCACCATTCCCTCCTGGAAGGAGGAAAGAAGTTCACAGGTTTTTCTAAAGAAGGTGACATGGTGTTCATTTGGGCAGTATATGTTAGCCAGTTTTAGTGGCTTTAAGAAAGATAAACCTACCTCCAGGGTCAATAAGAGAGTCAGAAAACTGAAAGTCTGCATGTTTGGACACTAGGATGGAAACCCCTTTAGTTTTGGAGTCCGGGTTGGTAGAGTGGAAAACAGAGGGGTATATGTGATTGTATAGTTTGGGTATGGAGCCCGAACGGAAATGAGTTTCTTGCAAGTAAATGAAGTGGGCCTTGTGTTTAGTAAGAGAGGACATAACTTGGGATCTTTTTCCGGGAGATTTAGGCCTTTTGTGTTTAGTGATAAACACTTCAGGATCAGGGAGGGCGAGGCGAGTGTGGTATTCTGCATAATACAGTGCAGATGTGATATCCGGAAGGGAGTTGCTGGGTAGTCAAGAAGAGGGTGAGCTGGACTTTGAGAGGAGGGGTAATTATTCGGAGCGGGGCCACGCGAGAAGGGGGAGATTGGTATCAGGGGTGGTGGGGGGGAGAAAGAAAGGGTAGGTAGAGATTTAGTGGAGATATTGGGGGAAAAGGATAAGGATCAGTCTAGATATGGGTTTAGTGCAGTGGGGATTAACAAAAAGGGGGTTGAAGGGTAAGATAGAAGGATACCCCCCTTTCCGATTCTCTAATGCTGACTGGAAGAACAGACGGGGAGGGGGTGGGCACAGCTGGCTCTGGCTCTAGTGAATTTTTTTTTAACCACTTGCTGCCCGCCGGCTGTCATATGACGGCCAGGCGGCGCGGCTCTCATTCTGGGAGGGCGTCATATGACGCTCTCACCTTCCCGGTCCACCAGGCTCGCCTTCCTGGCCCACCAGGGGGAGCGTGTGCGCCGCCGACAGCAATCGCGTGTGCCCGTTGTGTCACTGGGGACCCAATTATGGTTGCCACCTCATCCCTTTAAACCCGAACACATATTAATTACACAGGTTCTGTGGCTGATTAAGGTGTTAATTAAACTCACTTGGTGCCTTATCTGCATTTAATTAGCCTCAGAACCTGTGTAATTCAAAGGTGTTCCTGTTAAAAGGGATGAGGTGGCAACTCTAGACCCGATGTGTGTGCCCGGCGGCCGCGATGTTTGCTGGGCACCCGCGATTGCCCGGTAACACAGCAGGTAAACACACAGATCCACGTCCTGTCAGAGGAGAGATGATTGGTGGTGTGTTCCCAGTACAGAGGAACACCAATCGGTCATCTCCCCTTGTGAATCCCCTCCCCCTACAGTTAGAATCACTTCCTAGGAACATAATGAACTCCTCGATCTCCCCCTAGTGTTAACCCCTTCCCTACCAGTAACATTTATACAGTATTCAGTGCAATTTTATAGTACGGATCGCTGTATAAATGTGAATGGTCCCAAAAATCTGTCAAAATTGTCCGATCTGCCCACCGCAATATTGCAGATAGCCGCCATTACTAGTAAAAAAATAAAAAATAATAATAATAAAAATGCCATAAATCCTTCCCCTATTTTGTAGACGCTATAACTTTTGCGCAAACCAATCAATATAGGCTTATTGTGATTTTTTTTTTAACAAAAATGTGGAAGAATACATATTGCCCTAAACTTTGGAAAAATGTTGTTTTTTAAAAAAAAAATTGGATATTTATTATAGCAAAAAGTAAAAAATAAGGTTTTTTTTTTCAAAATTGTCGCTATTTTTTGTTTTTATAGCGCAAAAAATAAAAACCGCAGAGGTGATCAAATACCACCAAAAGAAAGCTCTATTTGTGGGAGAAAAAAATGATAACAATTTAATTTGGGTACAGTGTTGCATTACCGTGCATTTGTCATTCAAAATGTGACAGTGCTGAAAGCTTGAAAAATGGTCTGGGCAGGAAGGAGGTGAAAGTGCCCAGTATTGAGGTGGTTAAATAAGGATTTTTCAAAAACCTGTGTTGTGTTGTTTTTTTTTTTCCAATAAAGGACTTTTTATATGGTGTTGTGTGTTTGACGGGCTGGAGAATGTTCGTTCGCCCCAGCTACATGCGGTCATTCCTTTAGTTGCCTTCGACTGCTGTAGGTGCTTTTTGGCATAGTGCGTACAGCAACCATTCAGGGTTTAACCAGGCTCAGCAAGCCGAAAGCTCATTAGGTAATACTCACCTGGGATTAAAGCCCCCACTGCGGTGCCGGTACACAGCACCGGCCGGCGACATGTTGTCCTGGAGTTACTTACGGGTATCGTGGCTCCGGCGCTGTGATTGGCCGAAGCCGCAATGACGTCATTCCCGCGTGCGGGAGCTGCCAGTCATGACCTCCTTTTGAAATGGCATGCACACGTCTCTTTTGTAATAATTGTAATAATTCTTTTTTCTTGAAACTTGGCTTACCACACTCACAAGCAAGCACTTATAACTTGCAACATAAATCATGCTAATAGAGGCTCAGATGTGGCAAGTGCATTAAAATTTACAATGCTGCGGCCTGTCACAGACATGTTTACATGTTTAGAAATAAAACAATTTAAATATCAAATTTTATACGTCCTACCGTAGGAATAATACTGAATTTCAAATTAAGACAATGTAGTGTAAACTGTGCAATATTTTATGAAAAGCCACTTATATTTATTTATTGTAGACCCTGTTTAAGGCCTCATTCACACAGGCAAAAAATTTTGTACTAATTAATTTCTGTGTGCATCTGTATGCTGCACGTGCAAATACATGGCTCCATGGACACAGCTGCATATAGAACTGTGTTTTTGCATTGCTAACAAATGTGCACAGAAAAAGCAACAAGGGTGCATCTGGGTCTGCAAATCATGCACGTTTTCCATATGTACGCATGTGTATTTGCCTAAACACACATATGCATTTAAAGTTTGCTATACATTCTGGGCCTGCATAGTGCTAGAATGATTATCCCCTTAGCGCTCACCGTATGCACATACGAATTTAGGGGGTTATACCCGGATGATGCCTGCAGCTGCACGTATCACCCCAGTACCGTTTTTAAAGCGGGTGGTTGGCTCTTCGGGGATAGCAACCCAAGCAGCTAAAAGCTGTTCGGCTGTTATCTGGAGAACTGGGAGGAGACTACCCCCCTCCCGCTGCCTTTCGTCGCTCTTCCCAGGTCTCCCATCCCACCAGGAGACCCGAGCCATGACCTGGCACTTCTGCCGGCTAGAGTGAGACTGGAAGGAAGCCATAAATGGCTTCATACTAGTCTCCTATGTGTACACAACATCACTTCCGGTTTACTCGGCTGCCAATGGCGCCGTTTAAAAAAAAAAACAATATACAGAATCGCCGTTTTTGACGATCTGAATACTTTGAAGTGCAAAGGAGAGATTTGGGGTCTTTTAGACCTCCGATCCCTCCATAAAGAGTACCTGTCACCACCTATTACTATCGCAAGGGATGTTTAGAATCCTTGTGAGTGACGATCTAAAAAAAATAAATAAGAAAAAACATTTTTTTTTTTTTAAAGCGCCCACCCGTTCCTGCGAGCTCACGCAACAAAAACACACGTCAGTCGCGCCCGCATATGTGAATGGTGTTCAAATCACACATGTGAGGTATTGCCGCAGTCGTCAGAGTGAGAGCAATAATTGTAGCAAAAGACCTCCTCTGTAACTCTAACCTGGTAACCGTTATTTATTTTTAAAGTGCCGCCTATGGAGATTTTTAGGTACCATAGTTTGTTGTCATTCCACTAGTTTGCGCAATTTTAAAGTGTGACATGTTAGGTATCTATTTACTCGGCGTAACATCATCTTTCACATTATAAAAAAAAAATGAGCTAACTTTACTGATTCGGTTTTTTTTAATTCATGAAAGTGTATTTTTTCCTAAAACAAATGCGTTTGAAAGACCACTGCGAAAATACAGTCTGACATAAAATATTGCAACAATCGCCATTTTATTCTCTAGATTCTCTGATAAAAAATATATATGTAAAATGTTTGGGGGTTCTACATAATTTTCTAGCAAAAAATACGGATTTTAACTTGTAAGCAACAAATTTCAGAAATAGGCTTAGGCATGAAACGAATTATGTACGAACTGACAGTAAGTGCATATACACATTTGCAGTACAAAGATGCATATTTTGTGCACCTTTGTAAACTCGTATTTTGCAAATTCTGCTCATGCGTTGTGTGTTGAATTTAGGCATCATGCTGTTGGTGCATTGAAAATAAAAAAAATAGTCACAGTCACTTCAGCACATTGGTGTGCAAAGGCAGAAATTTTTACTGCCATGTGTGACACATTCTGAAAAGACTCCGCCCCCGAGCACTGGAGATCACCATTATTTTCTAAACACATTTTGCTGGGTGCATACCTAGAATAAAAGGTGTTTAATGTACCCTAATGCCCTTGATTACCCTGTGTGTAGACAGGAAAGGTTTAAAGCATTTCTGCATGTTACTACAATGATTTTACATTCTGGCTAACCCTGAACACAGGATGTTTACAGTACATGGGGACATCAGTTATTATCACAACTAGTGTTGCCACCTGACCACTATATTAGGATGTCTTGCTAGTTAGTGCTAGTATTGCAAAAAAATAGTTTGTATACACACAGCAAACACACATTTATCTATTCCAAATGTATTATTTTCATTGCAATTGCGTACATTGAATAATTATTAATAATAAGTAAAATTAAAGATGTTAAAATGAATTTACCCTGGATTCCCTGAGCTAGAAGTGAAACCATCAAGCAAAAAGTTGTTTGAGCTCCAATGCTGCCTTTTTCAGGGTACAATATGAAGTGCATTGCCGGTACAGTGGGAGGAGCTTTACATTAAGGAAACCCAAGCTGAGCTTAGGTTCTGTATGTAAGCTGTAATAACAAGGTGTAAAGTCAATGTGGTTTGACAACATATAACGCACAATATCTCCGCAACCAAAGCGGCACAAACGTTTATTTTTGCGGCACAAAGCAGCACAAATGCGGCACAGACGAATGGCATGTTTGTTTTTAAAATTCAGGAACATGGGGTGCAAAGTGGGCAGGGTTGCAGCAACTATAACGCACAATATCTCCGCAACCAAAGTGGCACAAACGTTTATTTTTGCGGCACACACCAGCACAAACCCGACATAAACAAATGGCGTGTTTGTTTTTAAAATTCAGGAACATGGGGTGCAAAGTGGGCGGGGTTGCAGCAACTATAACGCACAATATCTCTGCAACCAAAGCGGCACAAACATTTATTTTTGCGGCACAAACCAGCACAAACAGGGCACAAACGAATGGCGCGTTTGTTTTTAAAATTCAGGAACATGGGGTGCAAAGTGGGCGGGGTTGCAGCAACTATAATTGCGTACATTGAATAATTATTAATAATAAGTAAAATTAAAGATGTTAAAATGAATTTACCCTGGATTCCCTGAGCTAGAAGTGAAACCATCAAGCAAAAAGTTGTTTGAGCTCCAATGCTGCCTTTTTCAGGGTACAATATGAAGTGCAGTGCCGGTACAGTGGGAGGAGCTTTTTATATTAAGGAAACCCAAGCTGAGTTTAGGTTCTGTATGTAAGCTGTAATAACAAGGTGTAAAGTCAATGTGGTTTGACAACATATAACGCACAATATCTCCGCAACCAAAGCGGCACAAACGTTTATTTTTGCGGCACAGACGAATGGCATGTTTGTTTTTAAAATTCAGGAACATGGGGTGCAAAGTGGGCAGGGTTGCAGCAACTATAACGCACAATACCTCCGCAACCAAAGCGGCACAAACGTTTATTTTTGCGGCACACACCAGCACAAACCCGACATAAACAAATGGCGCGTTTGTTTTTAAAATTCAGGAACATGGGGTGCAAAGTGGGCGGGGTTGCAGCAACTATAACGCACAATATCTCTGCAACCAAAGCGGCACAAACATTTATTTTTGCGGCACAAACCAGCACAAATGCGGCACAAACGATTGGCGCGTTTGTTTTTAAAATTCAGGGACATGGGGTGCAAAGTGGGTGGGGTTGCAGCAACTATAACGCACAATATCTCCACAACCAAAGCGGCACAAACGTTTATTTTTGCGGCACAAACCAGCACAAACCCAGCACAAACAAATGGCGTGTTTGTTTTTAAAATTCAGGAACATGGGGTGCAATGTGGGTGGCTTTGCAGCAACTATAATGCACTATAGCTCCACAACCAAAGCGGCACAAACGTTTATTTTTGCGGCACAAACCAGCACAAACGCAGCACAAAGGAATGGCGCGTTTGTTTTTAAAATTCAGGAACATGGGGTGCAAAGTGGACGGGGTTGCAGCAACTATAATGCACAATAGCTCTGCAACCAAAGCGGCACAAACATTTATTTTTGAGGCACAAACCAGCACAAACAGGGCACAAACGAATGGCGCGTTTGTTTTTAAAATTCAGGAACATGGGGTGCAAAATGGGCGGGGTTACAGCAACTATAACGCACAATATCTCCGCAACCAAAGCAGCACAAACGTTTATTTTTGCGGCACAAAACCAGCACAAACGAGGCACAAACGAATGGTGCGTTTGTTTTTAAAATTCAGGAACATGGGGTGCAAAATGGGCGGGGTTACAGCAACTATAATGCACAATATCTCCACAACCAAAGCGGCACAAACGTTTATTTTTGCGGCACAAACCAGCACAAACCCAGCACAAACAAATGGCGCATTTGTTTTTAAAATTCAGGAACATGGGGTGCAACGTGGGCGGGGTTGCAGCAACTATTACGCACTATATCTCCGCAACCAAAGCGGCACAAACATTTATTTTTGCGGCACAAACCAGCACAAACGCAGCACAAATGAATGGCGCGTTTGTTTTTAAAATTCAGGAACATGGGGTGCAAAGTGGGCGGGGTTGCAGCAACTATAACGCACAATATCTCCGCAACCAAAGCGGCACAAACGTTTATTTTTGCGGCACAAACCAGCACAAACGAATAGCGCGTTTGTTTTTAAAATTCAGGAACATGGGGTGCAAAGTGGGCGGGGTTGCAGCAACTATAACGTACAATATCTCCGCAACCAAAGCAGCAAAACGTTTATTTTTGCGGCACAAACCAGCACAAACCTGGCACAAACAAATGGCGTGTTTGTTTTTGAAATTCAGGAACATGGGGTGCAATGTGGGCGGGGTTGCAGCAACTATAACGTACTATATCTCCGCAACCAAAGCGGCACAAACGTTTATTTTTGCGGCACAAACCAGCACAAATGCAGCACAAAGGAATGGCGCATTTGTTTTTAAAATTCAGGAACATGGGGTGCAAAATGGGCGGGGTTACAGCAACTATAACGCACAATATCTCCGCAACCAAAGTGGCACAAATGTTTATTTTTGCGGCACAAACCAGCACAAATGAGGCACAAACAAATGGCGTGTTTATTTTTAAAATTCAGGAACATGGGGTGCAAAATGGGCGGGGTTACAGCAACTATAATGCACAATATCTCCGCAACCAAAGCGGCACAAACGTTTATTTTTGCGGCACAAACCAGCACAAACGCGGTACAAACGAATGGCACGTTTGTTTTTAAAATTCAGGGACATGGGGTGCAAAGTGGGTGGGGCTTGCGTTGAATTGAATGTTTAATATCTCAGAAACCGAACTGGCACAAACGCTCATTTTTGCGGCACAAATCAGCACAAACATGGCACAAACGAATGGTTTATTTTTATTCAGCAAAACGAACGGCCTAAGTTATCAATAAAAATACAATAGGTATAGGTACCATCATCCCAAAATGTCAAGATCAGTAGAGAGGGAGGGTGAGGCGATGGTCGCAGTTGCTGCTACTGTCAACCAGCGTCTCCACTCCCCAACAGAGGGAAGAAGGGGACTATTACGGTACTGAGTATAGGTATACAGTAAGAGTAAGGAGTGAAAAACAAAAATTGGAATTTTTTATAAAAGTTCTATTAAAATTGAACTTTTATAAAAAATTCCAATTTTTGTTTTTCACTCCTTACTCTTACTGTATACCTATACTCAGTACCGTAATAGTCCCCTTCTTCCCTCTGTTGGGGGGCGGAGACGCTGGTTGACAGTAGCAGCAACTGCGACCATCGCCTCACGCTCCCTCTCTATATTTTTATTCAGGTTTTACAAACATGGGGTGCCAACTTCACACAGCTATGTAGCCATGGGATAATTCTATCTTATCGGCATAATCCATCTAAATGCTCTCAATCTGGTAGGGTAGAGGGTTCAGCATCTATTTAACCATTCGAGGAGATACAATTTTGTATCATGAAGGAAAGTTAGATAAGGGAAAACATAAGATAAAATAAAATAAAATAGTGTAAAATAAATTAAATAAATAAATAAAAAAAAGAAAGAAAGAAGCTGATACGGGTTGAGTGGGAGAGAAGAGGGAGGGAAAAAAAAAAGGGGGGGTGTTGGTTGAGGGTTGTAGGAAGGGCGAGAGGAAAAGCAAGGGTTCCAGATTAGTCTATGATAACCCTCACATAGCACTATTGAGTTGATGCGTTCTTAATAGCCCCAGTTACCAGGATCGTCTTGCATGGCATGGGGGTATACAAGTAACCCCGAATGCATTGTAATTAATCTTATCAGTTAAACACATTGAAGAGAAGGAGATGCCTCCGGAGCCCATGGTGTCTGACTCCAGCAGGGTTCATCCTGCGGGTTAGGGTAAGCACTGTGGGAGCACGAGCTTACAACCAGCAAAGAGTATTTCTATGTTCAAGTCTGTGTCACATTCTATATGTTGACATTTTGAGTCACATCATGTAGCATTAAGAGGGCGACGAAGGGTCAAACACCACTTAAAGCTTCCCCCACGGGCCCACGAGACATCCCTCATCCCCAATTCCCAATGATAATTCAAGAATAGGGATGAGCTTCGTGTTCGAGTCGAACCCATGTTCGACTCGAACATCGGCTGTTCGACCGTCCGTCGAATTGCGAACGATATGGGCCGTTCGCGCCAAATTCGTGTGGCGCGTCACGGCCCATAATTCACTGCGGCATCGCAGTGCATTGCTGGCTGATGATTGGCCAAGCATGCACTATGACCCGCATGCTTGGCCAATCACAGCGCCGTCAGTAGAGAGAGCTGTAATTGGCCAAAGCCAGGGTGGCTTTGGCCAATTATGGCTCAGGGGATTTAGTACACACCCCACACTATATAAGGCCGCCTGCACGGCGGCCCTGTGTAGTGTGTGTTCCGGTGTGCTGAGCGATAGAGAGAGAGAGAGACAGTGTCATTTGATTTGAGTTAGATAGATTAGGCAGAACAGTCAGTCAGTTAGCTGCACTTACAGTGTATTGTGTATATATATGCATCCCAGGTGTTGCATATATATATATACACTGTATTCAGTTTAGCTAGATCCGTTCCTGTTATCTTCTATCTAGACTATTTACATTTAGTGCAGTGTGTCCTGCTCACAGTGTTCAGCTAGATCCGTTCCTGCTATTTACATTCAGTGCAGTGCGTCCTGCTCACAGTGTTCAGCTAGATCCGTTCCTGCTATTTACATTCAGTGCAGTGCGTCCTGCTCACAGTGTTCAGCTAGATCCGTTCCTGCTATTTACATTCAGTGCAGTGCGTCCTGCTCACAGTGTTCAGCTAGATCCGTTCCTGCTATATACATTTAGTGCAGTACGTCCTGCTCACAGTGTTCAGCTAGATCCGTTCCTGTTATCTTCCTACTGACAGGCAGGCTTGTCTGGTTACAGTATATAAAGCTACCTGAAGAAAATTACAGGTGTTCTATCCCAGCTTAGTGCAGCTACAGGCCATTAGTATGTCTGGAAGGCCAAGAAGGAGAGGCAGACAGTCACAAGCCAATAAGAGAGGGCAAGCAGGCTCTGTGTCTAGTGCTGGTCGTGGAGACGGTGCATCCTCATCAGCACGTGGCCATGGGACACGCTTGGCCTTTTTTTCGGCAGCTGGCCGTGTTGAGCCGCAACATGCGGAAGACTTGGTCGAGTGGATGACCAAGCCGTCCTCATCCTCCTCATCCTCTCTCACCCATGCCCAGGGTGCTTTGTCTGGCAAAGCAGCGGCCTCTTCCCTCAGCTCAATGTCATCAGTGACTCCTTCCCTAGCTCCACCATGTCCTCATGAGGATTCCCTCGAACTGTTTGACCACAGTGTTGGGTACATGCTCCAGGAGGATGCCCAGCGTTTGGAAGGCTCTGATGATGATACTGAGCTCAATGAAGGCAGTAACATGAGCACGGACAGAGGGGGTGCCCAAGAAGGACAGCAATCTGGCAGTCATGCTCCCCCTGCTGCAGCATACTGCCAGGTTTGCTCCAGTGATGAGGAGGGAGGGGATGATGAGGTCACTGACTCAACGTGGGTGCCTGATAGGAGAGAGGAGGAGGAGGAGGAGGAGGAGGAGGTGGCACATCACCAACTAGGCAGGATGCCCTCCAGGGGCCAGCCTAAGGGCAGCACATTGACTGCATCACACCCCAAAGCTCCACATGTGCAGGGCGCTGCAGTCTCTGCGCGTTATTCAAAAAGTTCTTTGGTGTGGGCCTTTTTTGAGACGAGTGCATCAGATCGCACCGCTGCTATTTGCAATATATGTCTCAAGCGTATCTCGCGTGGCCAAAACATCTCCCGCTTGGGTACCACATGCTTGACCAGACATATGTTGACCTGCCATGCAGTTCGTTGGCAAGCGTATCTAAAAGACCCACACCAAAGAACAAAGACGATCTCTCCTTGCTCCTCATCAGCTGAGATTTCCAACCCCACTAGACCTTCAGTCCTCTCTGCGACCTGCAGTGAGAGGAATGAAGGTGTAGAATTAGGTGTGTCACAGCCAAGTACTTATGGGCAATCTGCTTTTGGTACACCGACGTCAGATTGTACCAGGCAAATTTCCCTGCCCCAGCTGCTGCACCGCCGAAAGAAGTTTGCTCCCAGCCATCCACATGCCCAGCGGTTGAATGCTAGCTTGGCAAAATTGCTAGCACTTCAACTGCTGCCTTTTCAGTTGGTAGACTCTGCCCCCTTCCGTGAGTTTGTGGAATGTGCGGTTCCTCAGTGGCAGGTACCCAAACGCCACTTTTTCTCACGGAAGGCGATTCCGGCTCTCTACCGGCATGTGGAAGGCAATGTCCATGCCTCGCTGGACAGGGCGGTCAGCGGTAAGGTGCATATTACCGCTGACTCATGGTCCAGCAGGCATGGACAGGGACGTTACTTAAGTTTCACGGCGCATTGGGTGACTCTGCTGGCAGCTGGGAAGGATGCAGGACAAGGTGCAGTAGTGTTGGAGGTTGTTCCGCCACCACGCCTCCAAAATGCTGATTGTGACACACCTCTCTCCTCCACCCCCTCCTCTTCTTCTTCCTCCATGGCCTCTTCCTCGGAACCAGCGGTGCTCCGTAGGCGTTCAAGGGGCTACGCAAGTACGCAGGCCAAAAGATGCCATGCGGTGCTTGAGCTGGTGTGCTTGGGGGACAGGAGCCACACTGGGGCAGAGGTTCTGTCAGCTCTGCAGGGGCAGGTTCAGAGGTGGTTGACGCCACGCCAACTTAAGGCAGGAATGGTGGTTTGCGACAATGGCACCAACCTCCTCTCTGCCCTCCGACAGGGACAACTGACCCATGTGCCCTGTTTGGCTCACGTCCTTAACTTGGTGGTGCAGCGGTTCTTGGGCAGGTACCCGGGCTTACAGGATGTCCTGAGGCAGGCCAGGAAAGTCTGTGTGCATTTCCGCCGGTCATATAATGCCAGTGTTCGGCTGACGGACCTCCAAAAGGAGTTTAACCTGCCCAAGAACCGCCTAATCTGTGACATGCCCACCAGGTGGAACTCGACGTTGGCCATGCTGCAGCGGCTGCACACGCAGCAGAGGGCCATCAATGAGTACCTGTGCGACTATGGCACCAGGACAGGGTCAGGGGACCTTGGTTTTTTTTCCCCACGCCAGTGGGCCATGATCAGGGATGCATGCACTGTCCTGTCACCATTCGAGGAGGCCACGAGGATGGTGAGCACTGACAGTGCATGCATCAGTGACACTGTCCCCCTTGTCCACCTGTTGGAGCACACGCTGCGTGGAATAATGGACAGGGCACTTGAGGCAGAACAGAGGCAGGAAGAGGAGGACTTCCTTAGCTCTCAAGGCCCCCTTTATCCAGACAGTGTTCCTGCGTGCCCGCCGATCACACAGGAAGAGGACGAGGAGGAGGAGGAGGAGGAGGAGGAAGATTGTGTCAGTATGGAGGTGGAGCCTGGCACTCAGCATCAGCAGTCTTTAAGGGATCAGTCCCAAGGAACACATGGACTTGTACGTGGCTGGGAGGAGGTGGCTGCGGACGTTGTTGTCCTTAGTGACCCAGAGGACTCCGGACCGAATGCCTCAGCAAACCTACGCTGCATGGCCTCCCTGATCCTGCAAAGCCTGCGTAAGGATCCTCGTATTCGTGGTATCAAGGAGAAGGACCAATACTGGCTGGCAACCCTCCTTGATCCACGTTACAAGGGTAAGGTTGCGGACCTTATCTTGCCATCGCAGAGGGAGCAGAGGATGAAACATCTTCGGGAGGCCTTGCAGAAAGGTCTGTGCAACGCGTTCCCAGAGACTGGGAGGTTACAAACTCCTGTTTCTGGACAACGTGTTGCTGAGGCTTCGGTCAGTCAAAGAAGGAGCGGTGGAGAAGGTGGCCGTCTGACCGATGCGTTCAGACAATTTTTTGGTCCGCAGCCCCAAGGTATGATCGGTTCCAGCAACCATCGCCAGCGTCTGTTTTACATGGTGCAGGAATACCTAGGGGCAAGATCAGACTTGGACACCTTTCCCACCGAAAATCCTCTGGGTTACTGGGTCTTGAGGATGGATCACTGGCCAGAGCTTGCACAGTATGCAATTGAGCTACTGGCCTGTCCTGCATCCAGCGTTCTTTCGGAACGCACATTCAGTGCTGCTGGAGGCGTGGTAACCGATCACAGGGTGCGTCTGTCCACCGACTCGGTCGATCGGCTGACCTTCATAAAAATGAATCAGTCTTGGATCACCACCAGCTACCAAGCACCTGATGCAGATGTAACCGAATAATTTTTTTTGAAATCTCAGATCCCTTCAAAGACTGCCTATGCTGATGCTGAGTGACTATCCCTGAGTAATTATCCTCTTCCTCCTCAATCATCACGCTGATAGCTTGTAAGAACATTTTTGGTTCTGGGCGCCACCACCAGTGCCTAAGGCACAATTTTTCAGCCCCTGTTTAACAGGGGCGTGTAATTACAATTTTTGATGTAATACTTTGCAGCAGGGCTCGTTCCTGCATTCCAACTAGAGTGTCTGTGAGGGGTTGCAGTGTTGTGGCACCAGCACCAGTGCCTAAGACCCAATTTTTCAGCCCCTGTCTAACAGGGGCGTGTAATTACAATTTTTGATGCAATACTTTGCAGCAGGGCTTGTTCCTGCGTTTCAACTAGAGTGTCTGTGAGGGGTTGCAGTGTTGTGGCACCAGCACCAGTGCCTAAGACCCAATTTTTCTGCCCCTGTCTAACAGGGGCGTGTAATTACAATTTTTGATGCAATACTTTGCAGCAGGGCTCGTTCCTGCGTTCCAACTAGAGTGTCTGTGAGGGGTTGCAGTGTTGTGGCACCAGCACCAGTGCCTAAGGCCTAATTTTTCAGCTCTTGTTCAACAGGGGCATGTAATTACAATTCTTGATCTAATATTTCACAGCAGGGCCCTGTGAGGGCTTACAGTGTTTTGGCCACAGCAACACCTAAGGCCCAAATTTCTGCTGAGTATATAGGGCAGGACCCTACTTTCAAACATCTAACTTACAAACGACTCCTACTTGCAAACGGAAGGAGACAACAGGAAGTGAGATGAAATCTACCCCTAAGGAAGGGAAATTCTCTCCTGTAAGAGTTAATATGGGAAAACAATTTTTCCTTTCCACTGATGCTTTCCAATCCTTGTTCCACAAAAAAACCCAAATTTTCAAAAAACATTTTTCATTGGGACAAAAAAGTGAGGTGAAATCTTCTGAAGAGGAGGAAAGACGCAAAACAAATGTCACAGGGGTGATAACCCTTCCCTATGTTTTCCAAAAAGCTTAGAAAAGATTTTTTGGCTGGAGCTAAACACATTAAAAATGTTCAAAATTACAAACAGATTCTACTTAACAACAAACCTACAGTCCCTGTCTTGTTTGCACCGCCTGTATACTGCTGTTCAGAGTATATAGGGACCTTTCCTTATTTTAATTTGGGTGCGGGGTTCCCCTTAATATCCATACAAGACCCAAAGGGCCTGGTAATGGACTGGGGGGTACCCATGCCGTTTGTCTCACTGATTTTCATCCATATTGCCATGACCCGACATGACATTAAACCCGCAAGCAGTTTTAAATGAGATTTTTTCCTTTAAAAATGACATTTGGTGCAGGGACTGTTCTAAACATGGGAAACACGCGTCACTTTACAGGCATACTATAGACACCCCCCAGGTACGATATTTAAATGAATATTTCACTTTTTTTTTTTTACTTTAAGCATCATTAAAATCACTGCTCCCGAAAAAACGGCCGTTTTTAAAAGTTTTTTTTGCATTGATACATGTCCCCTGGGGTAGGACCCGGGTCCCCAAACCCTTTTTAGGACAATACCATGCAAATTAGCCTTTAAAATGAGCACTTTT
Organism: Lithobates clamitans; assembly: GCA_037952925.1. Classification (NCBI taxonomy): domain Eukaryota; kingdom Metazoa; phylum Chordata; class Amphibia; order Anura; family Ranidae; genus Lithobates; species Lithobates clamitans. Next base: position 2,276,627 of record JBBGZY010000356.1, on the reverse strand, counting down.
GATTTTGAACGTTCGAGTCCCATAGACGTCAATGGGGTTCTAACGTTCGTGCGAACTTGCGGTCCGTTCGCGGGTTCTGGTGCGAACCGAACCGGGGGGTGTTCGGCTCATCCCTATTCAAGAATAAGCATATCACGTTGTTTAGAGCTAATAGCATAGGCTTTATATCTCCTGATAGTACCCCCAATCTAACAGCACGTGTATATATCTTGGTTGTTCTTAGATCAACCAGCAGTGGCAATTAGTTGTATGTACAGTAAGTGATGGAATAGACATCATCTAGGGTTGTTCCCTGTGGCAGACGATCATTATTGTTCTAATATGCTGTTGACTAGGAGTATGATAATGTTATCAGAGAGAAATAATGCTTGAGGCAGTAACAGTAGCTATATTTGTTATAGGGGGTCTGTTCAGAATCCACTGGTCTCATTTTACACACACAAATTGAGTGGGAACCTGTTCTGATGTAATTGCAGAAGTCTAGGTAGAGGATGCACCTATTGTAGGGGGGTACACGTGGGTTTGGTGTGCGTGGGCCTGAAATCAGGTTACCGATTATTAGCGTTTGTTTTTTCATAGAGGTCGTGGTTTCATTGCTTGTAGGGTGGTGATAAGTGAGATGACCCCGTCACCAGTAAAAGGTTAATATCGTGTAGAAGACGGGGTCCCTCTATCTGGGTCAATATTCACCTCATGTTTCAGTCTTTAGTGGGTCACCTTTGTAGACAATCCAGGGGTGAGTCCATTTTGCGAGTTCATGGGAAAATCATCCAATTCTAAGTAGCACAGTACAAAAGAGAAGGAAGATCCAAAAAAAAAAGCAGTGTTTGAGGCACTTACATGTATGTATGTATGTATTGGTCCATGGCCGAATAAAGGGGCGAATCTTTATGTTGCAGGGCGGTCCCTTTTCATGGATGGCGATGAGGGAGATCCCGGGCTGCGCTGGTAAAGATCTCGTCGTGATGAGCGTGCATTAGGTGATGCCTGGTCTGGTCTTTGCTTGCCGGTTCTCTGGCATTGAGCTTTCGGGGATGGGTTGAGGGATACCGGAAGCCATGGTTCCTGGGGGAAGTAGAAGGCGTACCACTCCGGAAGTTCTACTCGTGTAAGATCAAGTTGCTTGCAAAACATTGGCAGATCTTCTGGCGTACAGAGAATTGCAGAGCGCCCTCTGGCGAAAGCTTATAGGGCGAAAGGAAATTTCCAGCGGTACTGTATGTTCCTTGTATGGAGTAATTCCAGCAGGGGGCGCAAGGCTCTTCTGTTCTGCAGCGTGATCTGTGAAAGATCTTGAAAAAGTTTGATCTCTGCTCCATCGTGAAGGATGCATCCTCTCTCCCTGGCTTTGCGGAGGATTTCTTCCTTCAGTGGAAAGTTGACAATGCAGCATATCACGTTTCTGGGTGGTTCATTATCTCGAGGTGAAGGGCGTAAAGAATGATGAGCCCTCTCCATCTCGATAGGTGAATCTGCAGGGCGATCAATCAGGTTATTAAAGATTGCGCAGATGGTCTGTTGGAGCTGGCCCGGGTCTCCACTCTCAGGGACCCCTCTTACTCTGATATTGTGCCTTCGACCTCAGTTATCGAGGTCCTCGATGTGTCTGTGGAGGTCGAGCATGTGAGGGAGCTGGGAGTCATAAGTAGTTTGTACTTGTCAGATGGCTGCAGCATGTGTCTGGGTTCTCCGTTCCACATCTCCAATCCGGTGAATTGCCCCTTGTATGTTAGACCTAAGGTCTGCTATGGCAGCTGCAAATGTGTGCTTGATATCGGAGGCAACCTTCTCCAAGTCAAATAGGCTTGGTGGGTGAGCACGGTCAGCGCCGGGTACAGCTCCCTACATCATCAGGGCACTCGGATCGGTGCTAGGCGAGCTCGGTGTCTGGGCCTGCTGGGCCGTGTATTCAGACAGGCGCTGGGTTCGGAAAAGCTCTGGTATGTTCCTGCTGAGCTGAGTGCCGGAGTCAGTGACAGCTCGGGAGGTAGAGGAGCTTCGGGTAAAACTGCTGTTTTTTGGGTGGAATTCGGCATATGGGGTCCCCACTAGGGTAGACTCAGTCCCAGATCGCAGGAGCTAGTAAATTAAGCTTCCATCTTGGTCACCGTCCAGGCCACGCCCGTTAAGTAAATATTTTAATGTTATATTAAATATAGCATTAAAATAATTAAAACCAATGAATGACACTTTCACTGATTTAGGATGCAGCAACTTAGAGCGGAGCACAGCACTAGACAGGGGATCGGGAGCTGCCAAAGTTAACTTTTGCTATCATAAAGCTGGTGATTGGTTGTTAGGTAGTCCGAGCAACCAATCACCAGCTTATTAATAGGAAATGTAAACTCTGGCAGCTCCCACCCAACCCTCTCCCCATTCTGCCTCCACCTCATCTAGTTCTTTGCCAACTCCAGCTGTATGCCAGACCCTGCAAAGAGAATGACAGTGGCAGGAGGCTGGGAGGAGAATCGGCTCCTGTTCAACCCCCCCTCCGATGCGGCTCCACACTCGCCCTCAGCTTATTTCCACTCGCCTAATGCAAGCAGGTGAGTGGAAATTTTGAGGGCTGTATATTATAAATATATATACATATACATATACATATATATATATATATATATATATATATATATATATATATATATATATATATATATATATATATATATATATATATATATATGTATATGTATATGTATATATATTTATATATATATATATATGTATATATGTATATGTACCTGTCACCTATTCAGGTACCACACAAATTACTGGTTGCTGTTCTTACTTCTGGTTACTCATAGCAACTTGTTTGCAAGTTAACCTTTTGTAGAGATGTTTCACATGTTTATTCAGACCCCAGTTCCTTAGAGAAATATATCAAAACCACACATGTACCCCTTGAGAAACTTCAGTCCGGGTTTGAGTGAACAACTTTACTCAAGATTAGGCAGAACATACATAAGATGCAACAATGTCCTTTCCCTAACTAAACTTAACTGTGGCTGCCCCAGGTTACCTGAGTGGGTGTAGCATCTTTGGGAAAAGTCCAAACTGATGATAGCTCGAACATAGGCGTTCATGTCCTTGGAGTATTCTGATTAGTCGGCATTCCAACAAGCTTCTTAGGACATAATTCATTAGGGTTGATTTACTAAATAGGCTGTTCACTTTGCAAGGGAAGTTGCACTTTGCAATGGAATGTTCTTGAGAAGCTCAGAGATGGCGATTAAATAGTACTATGCAAAGGAAACCCAATCATGTATGAGCCAAAAAAAAAATAATTTATTTTTCATTCATTCAATATAGCAGTGCTGTGGGGATCGTTAGTGTGCTGCCCCAATGGGGCATAGAATTTATATAGATTGTTTCTTTCTCGAACATCATGGGACACAGAGCCACAGTAATTACTGATGGGTTATATAGGGTATCACTGGTGATTGGACACTGGCACGCCCTATCAGAAAGTTCAACCCCCTATATAATCCCTCCCCTTGCAGGGATACCTCAGTTTTTACACCAGTGCCTTAGGTGATGGACGTGTAAAAGATGTCCTGCGCTGTGCTCCAGGAGGGGAATATCTTATATCCTATACTGGGGCAAGCCAGGCAGACCGGATCCATTCAAAGTGTCCTTTCATGGCCAAATTGGATGGTACCCGGGCCTCGTGTCCGAAGAAATGAGGTTTCACCTGTAACACTTCTCTTTTTAGAGAGCTGGACCCCGCAGATTAGAAAATGGTTTTCTAGCCTAATTTCTAGCCGGGTGCTTTACAGGTCCAGAACTGCAGGATCTCCCTATTCGTAGGGGGCCCCAGTCTCTGACGGTTTTCTCAAACGGAGGCCACCGTGAGAGGTGAGGATTGGGTCTCCACAGAATTTTTTAATTCTAGTAGGTTTTCTCCGTTAAGGTAAATGCATGCCATGCCTATTGTGACCACCGGGGGCTGCCAAGAGCACAAACCTTGTCATGCTGATGTCGGTCTCAGTGTTCATCGCTGCACAGCGTCTCCGGCCGGCTCAAGGTAGGATGGATGGGGGGATTTCTCCTGTTTGAATGTTCCCCCCAGGCTAGGGGGAGGCCACAGGGGTCTAGACAGCGGTTATACCGCTCGGGCACCGCCGCCACTGCCGCCATTGCCGTTTTTCAGGCAGGACCATCACTACTGGCTTCTCTCCTGCTTCCCCCTCCCCCAGCCTTCCTCCATGTTATTTCTGGAGGGTTGGCCAGTGCGGGAAGCGCTCATTTTTTTTTAAATTTGAGGGGGGGGGCAGTAGAGGGGGGGCGGGACGTCAGCACAGGTGCTTAGACTCCCACTCAGGCCAGCTGCAGGCTATTAAAGCACTCTGTACAGGTGCACACAGCCTTTGGAGGTACACAGAGATGACGGTCGCATGTCAGGTGGGACGCAGGCATTCTCCTAGGCAGCATTTACTAAGGTAACACCAGACTGAGCATTGGGTAGCAGGGCTTTTAGCCGAACTACATCGCTCAGCAGGCAGTGTTCATTTTGTGATACCTCCACCTTGTTGCTTTGCACTATGGGTAGAAGAGGTTCAAACACCCCAAGAACCAGAGACACTAGGGGATCTCAGTCAGGTTCTGAGGGCCCCCTGTCTACAGCATCCTCCCCCCCTGAGGGGCCAGGGATGGCTAGCCAGGGAGAGCCATTGGGGTCAGGGGCTATACCTGTCTCCGGCACTTCAGCCCCTGTATACATTACACAGGAGGTTTTTTCCTCAGCCATTAATGGCTTAGAGGAAAGATTAATGGCCGTGATTACATCTTCACTTAGTGGAAGAAAATGCACTAGGCCTTCCTCGGTTTCCCAAGACCCTCAGGAAGAGGAACTCTGCGATAAAGGAGAGGAATCCCTTTCAAAGGATTGGGACGGATGATTCCTCTTCGGAGGAATTAGGTGGAGAGGGACCCTCCGCGACTTCCCAAGAGGAGAAAGTCTTAGTGCAGATCCTTACTGGATTGGTCCGCTCCACATTTAAGTTGCCCATATCTGAATCAGTTAAAGAACCCTCTTCTTCTTTGGGGTCACTGAAGCCTCCTCATACAGCACATGCTTTTCCTGTTCATAATTTACTTGAAAAGCTCATTTATTCTGAATGGGATCACCTAGACAAACGTTTTTTTCCGCCGAGAAAGTTTTCAACACTTTATCCGATGGAAGAAAAGTTTGTTAAGATGTGGGGAATACCGGCCATTGATGCCGCCATTTCCTCCGTAAATAATAGTCTGACTTGTCTTGTAGACAATGCTCAGATGCTCAGGGATCCGGTAGATGAAAAGATGGAATCCCTATTGAAGGATGTTTTCTCCTTAGCAGGTTCAGTGGCTCAACCTGCAGTAGCAGCGATTGGAGTCTGTCAATACCTAAGAGACCATGTTAAACAGGTCATCAAGGTTTTACCTAAACAGCAGGCCCAGGGGTTGGCTAACCTTCCTGCGGCCTTATGTTATGTTGTGGACGCCATCAGAGATTCTATCGTGCAAACCTCTCGTCTTTCACTGGGGTTAGTGCATATACGTAGAATCCTATGGTTGAAAAATTGGTCAGCCGAAGCACCATGTAAGGAGCTGCTGGCTGGGTTTCCATGTCGTGGTGCAAGGTTGTTTGGAGATGACTTGGATGACTATATCAAGTCTGGTGGGAAAAGTACTCTCTTACCTGTCAAGAAGAAGAGTAAGCGTCCCTCTTTCAAACGGACTCTTTCCCCAGCGCCAGGGGCTTTAGCCTCCAGGCAGTCTCGACTGCCTCCTCCGTCTGGGTTTAGAAGCAAGAGTCAACCCCAGGAACAAAAGAAGTCCTGGGGGAAGAAGCCTACTAGGCAAAGCACTAAGACCTCTTCATGAAGGGGAGCCCCCGCTCGCTCGAGTGGGGGGAAGACTGCGACAGTTCTCAGAACTCTGGCAGTAGGACTTCCAGGACAGATGGGTAATCTCCAATGTAACCTTAGGATACAAGCTGGGGTTTCAGGAATTTCCCTCTCCTCGGTTCCTCAGATCAAGTGTCCCCAGAGACCCAGAGAAGAAGCAGTTGCTCCTTCTAGCGTTAGAGCGACTTTTGTCGCAGGAGGTCATTATGATAGTTCCCGCAAAGGACCAGGGATTGGGTTTCTATTCCAACCTGTTTACGGTCCAAAAGCCAAATGGGGATGTCAGACCCATTCTGGATTTAAGGGATCTGAACCGATTCCTAAGGGTTCAGTCCTTCCGCATGGAATCAATTCGGACACCCTGCAGAGAGGAGAATTTCTGACATTGATAGACATCAGAGATGCATATCTGCATGTGCCCATTTTTCCTGCTCATCAGAAGTTTCTGCGCTTAGGATAGGAGGGCGCCATTTCCAGTTTTTGGCTCTGCCTTTTGGGATAGCCACTGCACCTCGGGTGTTCACAAAGGTTTTGGCCCCTCCTCTGACCAGGTTAAGGGCCCAGGGTATAGCTTTCATAGCATACCTAGACGACCTGCTACTAATAGACCGGTCGGTAACTTCTCTGAATGGAAATTTGAGGACCACAGCCAGGTATCTGGAACACCTGGGTTGGATCCTCAACCTAGAAAAATCTTTCCTAAAACCAGTAAGAAGACTGGACTATTTAGGTCTGATCATAGATACAAGCCAGGAGAAAATATTTCTACCGCAGGCAAAGATCACTGCTCTAAGAGAGCTGATTCTGGCAGTCAGGACCAAGAAGGGTCCTTCTGTCCGCCTTTGTATGAGACTACTAGAGAAGATGGTGTCTTCATTCGAAGCAGTTCCCTATGCTCAGTTCCATTCAAGAATGCTGCAACACAGTATTCTGTCGACCTGGAACAAGAAGGTTCAGGCATTAGACTTTCCGATGCACCTGTCACATGCGGTGCGCCAGAGCCTCAATTGGTGGCTCATACCCGAAAGCCTGCACAGGGGGAAATCCTTTCTACCGGTTACCTGGACGGTGGTAACAACAGATGCCAGTCTGTCAGGTTGGAGAGCAGTTCTGGAACAGTCTGCAATTCAGGGGCTATGGTCCAAGACCGAGAGGACCTTACCCATCAACATTCTGGAGATCCGGCCCTGGCCCTAAAAGCCTGGACTATCAGGCTACAGGGTTGTCCGGTCAGGGTCCAGTCTGACAATGCCACAGCAGTGGCTTATGTCAATCATCAGGGAGGCACCCGCAGCCGAGCTGCTCAAAAGGAGGTGAACCAGATCTTAGTCTGGGCAGAGATGCATGTGCCATGCATATCGGCAGTTTTCATTCCAGGGATAGAGAACTGGCAGGCGGACTATCTAAGTCGCCAGCAGCTACTTCCAGGGGAATGGTCTCTACATCCCGACGTCTTTTGGAATATATGCCAAAGATGGGGGGTTCCAGATGTAGATCTCTTTGCATCCCGATTCAACAAAAAGATAGACAGATTTGTGGCAAGGACGAGGGATCCTCTTGCATGTGGGACGGATGCGTTGGTGATTCCGTGGCATCGGTTCTCACTGATTTATGCATTCCCGCCTATTCTGCTACTGCCACGACTCCTTCGCAGGATCAGACAGGAAAAGAAGTCGGTACTTCTGGTGGCCCCCACTTGGCCCAGATGGACTTGGTATGCAGAAATAGTAAGGATGACGGTGGGTTCCCCGTGGACCCTACTGGTACGCCCAGACCTGTTATCTCAAGGTCCAGTGTTCCATCCCGCCTTACAAATGCTAAATTTGATGGTTTGGCTATTGAGACCCACGTTCTGAGGAGTCGTGGGCTTTCAGGTTCTGTCATATCTACCTTGATGAATGCAAGGAAGCCAGCTTCCAGAATGATTTATCATAGAGTCTGGAAAGCTTATGTTTCCTGGTGTGAATCCAGGGGTTGGCATCCCAGAAAATATGTCATAGGTAGAATTCTTGATTTTCTACAATTAGGATTAGAGATGAAGCTGGCCTTGAGTACCATCAAGGGCCAGGTCTCGGCTTTATCGGTATTATTTCAGCGGCCACTTGCTTCGCATTCTTTGGTCCGAAACTTTATGCAAAGGGTGATGCCTCTTAATCCTCCAGTTAAAGCGCCGCTAAGCCCCTGGGACTTGAACTTGGTCCTGGCTTTGTTACAGAAACAGCCTTTTGAACCAATAAGTCAGATTCCTTTGGTCTTGTTGACAAGGAAGTTCATTTTTCTGGTGGCCATCTCTTCTGTTAGAAGAGTTTCAGAATTAGCAGCCCTTTCCTGTAAGGAGCCTTATTTGATTATACACAAGGATAGAGTGGTACTGCGCCCTCATCCTAGTTTTTTACCGAAGGTGGTTTCTGATTTTCATTTAAACCAAGACATTGTTCTGCCTTCCTTTTTTCCAGATCCCTGTTCTCCGAAAGAGAGATCTCTACATTCCTTGGATGTAGTAAGAGCAGTCAGGGCCTATCTTGAGGCAACTGCTCAGATTCGCAAAACGGATGTTTTGTTTGTGCTGCCAGACGGTCCCAATAGAGGACAGGCAGCGCCAAAAGCTACCATTTCTAAATGGATTCTTCAGTTGATTATTCAGGCTTACGGTTTGAAACAGAAGATTCCTCCGTTTCAGATCAGGGCACATTCCACAAGGGCTATTTGTGCTTCTTGGGCAGTGCATCACCAGGCCTCTATGGCTCAAATCTGTAAGGCCGCAACCAGGTCTTCAGTCCATACATTCACCAGATTCTATCAGGTGGATGTGTGAAGGCATGAGGATATCGCCTTTGGGCGTAGTTTGCTGCAGGCAGCGGTAGAGGGTCCTCAGGTCTGATTACACCCTACTTGGTCGTGGTTCCCCCCCCCTCAGATAGCATTGTTCTGGGACATCCCATCAGTAATTACTGTGGCTCTGTGTCCCGTGATGTTCAAGAAAGAAAATATAAATTTTTAAGACAGCTTACTTGTAAAATCCTTTTCTTTCGATGGACATCACAGGACACAGAGGTCCCGCCCCTCTTCTAATACACTATATTGCTTGGCTACAAAACTGAGGTATCCCTGCAAGGGGAGGGATTATATAGGGGGTTGACCTTTCTGATAGGGTGTGCCAGTGTCCAATCATCAGTGATACCCTATATAACCCATCAGTAATTACTGTGGCTCTGTTTCCCGCGATGTCCATCGAAAGAAAAGGATTTTACAGGAAAGCTGTCTTAAAAAAATCCTATTTTTCCTAACCATTTTCTATGGATGTTTATATTTAGTTCACATGCTGCCATCTAGTGACCTTTTGTGGTAATGCACCTGTTTTCTCAAGTTTATTTTCCCTTATGTTATGACACACTTCCTTTTGTATGTAATGCTCCACCCTTCTTCCTGTGATTGTACTTCCTGTGTCATGGATGCAGCTAACAAGCCACATGTAGCAGGGCACATGTATTCTGCATTGTAAGCTACAGACAATATCATCTTTTGACCACATAAATACCACAACCTATTCATCTGTTGTATCCTGTCATTTGCTGTAACCTGATGTTCAGAATAAAAGCACCTCTGTGAATGGAATCGGTATTTGGTAAGTTCAAGCTATCTGATAAAAATTGTCCTCAGTGATTATATCTTATACAGGCCAGGCATTGAGGTCTCACAAGGGATAAATCGCTTCACATCAATCGGAGTCAGAATAGTTAGCTTTACTGGCAGAAATGCTACAGTGGCTTGACTAGCGTGAAACAGGTTCTCCATAAGTTAAAAAGTGACATAGATCTTTATCTTATAACATTTCTCTAATAATGTTTATTACAGACATGCTTTATTCTTTCTTTCTCTACTATGCATGATATTCATGAAGGCAGATATTGGTGGAAGTGTTTTTTTTTTAAAGAGTGTTTTCTGTGAAGCTAAAGAGAAGGGCTGGACAGATTGAGTTGAAGAAGCCTTATGACAAGATGCATTTGGAAGTCAGTGAGCTGGCTAGGATCCTTTTGACTAGATAAACTAGTAATCCAGTTTTCAAACGTTATCAATGGCAGGGAGAGTACAGTTGATAAAATCTATTATACTACCAAAGTGTCTCTATGTGATGGCGCATTCGGAGGTAAAAATACCAAAATATATATTCAAAAATGTAAACTCCCTGTTAACTAGATTCATCTGGGCAAATGGGCATTGTAAATTAAAGCTCTCCACGCTACAAAGACCTAATACTGCAGCAGGGCTGGCAATACCAGATCTATATTTGTATTACTTGGCGGGGCAATTTAAACACTTAAGGACCTGGGTAGTTCAGGAATGAGAAATGAGGGTGGAGAAATATTTACTAAATAAAATGCAGGTAGGAGATCTTCTGGTAGGATTAGAAATAGCAGAATTAAGAAGGATTGGAATAAAAATTCCTCTTCTAAAGCTGGCCAGGTCGGTATGGAAGGAGGTAAAAATAGGGTATAGGATATAGGGACATTCCACCAGAAATATCATTATGGAACAACCCAATGTTTGAAAAATTAGAAATACTTTAAGATAGTAGTTACTGGAAACAGAACAAAATAAAAACTATTGGCCAGATGTATAATAACAATGTAATAGTGACATATGAGAATATGTGTAAACAATATAACCTCCTAAGTAAACAATTTTATAGATACCTACAGCTAAGACACTTACTACGAGAACAGTTTGAAAGGAAAGAACCAAAAATCTCTAGATATCCCCTCATAGGAATATTAAAATCTCAAGGACCAAAGGGACTGATATCTAAGTTGTATTCACACTTGCTACAGAGTAAAATAAAGGGGGACCCGGTGGGCGTGAGGGAAAAATGGCAGGGAGTCATCCCGGGAATGAGTGAACAGGACTGGGATGAAATCTGCTCTTCGCACCTGAAAGTATCGCCGGCAATAAACAATAGAATAATTCAATTAAATATAATACATCAGACATATTTGGCACCAAATAGACTATATAGGATGGGGAGGATGCAGGCGTCAGACTGTACAAGATGTGGAGAGGGAGGAGCGGATTTCATCCATGTCATGTGGCAGTGTGGATGTATAGGAAGGTATTGGCAACAGGTAGTTAAGAAACTAGGAAAAGTCATAAATAAACCTATGACGGCTACGGTGGAGTTATGTGTGCTGGGGGCGGTAAAAGATAGAGTGTGTGGTTACACTAGGATATTTTTGCAAAAAGTATTATTCCTGGCCTGAAAACAAATAGTGGAAAAATGGATCCAGCCAAGCCCACCTACAATAAATCAGTGGGTGAGGGTGGTAAACCAGGTGGTCCCATGTGAGAAAATAATGTATGAACAAAGAGGAAATATACAGAAATATGATAAGGTTTGGGCAAAATGGAATAAATCACATTTGACGACAGATATAGGAAGACCAGAAATTACAGTATAAAATGAGTATAAGGAGAAAGAATTAGTGAGCATACAATGAATGAGAGGGAAGAGTGAGTGTAAGAGTGGAAATGATAATGATATTTATGTAAAATTTGTGGAAGAAAAAGTATAGAAACGATAATGTAAGTTGTGTCAAATAACTTGTAAAGTAAAATTTTGCAATAAAGAGTTTTATAAAAAAAAAAATCCAGTTTTCACAATGTATTTTTTTACATTCTGTTGCACTTGTTGTCTTGTTGGATCACCCACTTGATTGTGTATTATTCACTTTTAGGCCTCAGGTACACTTTAAAGAATTAGTTCATCTTTGGGAACGTGTTACATGTTCCACCCATTTTTAGGGTGGAACATGTAACATATTCCCACTGCTGCAGCCGCTCCCTGCTGCTCTTTCTTCCTGTGACAGCAGTACAGGGAGAAGTTCCTTGTTCTAGCTGTCACTTTTTGAAAAGAGCATGGCCGTGCGGGGTTCCGCTCACATGGCCACATTGTACATTTACACATTTCTGTGAATTAATGAACTACATGTCCCAACATCCTTTGTGGCTGTTTGCTTGTAGTTCTCAGTAGTTCTCAGAACTACCACAGCACTGTTGAATGCTCTAGGTAGTTCATTGAGCCATGGGTGCAATGCTTTTCAGGCTTCTAAAAAAAAAATTGTAAATGCACATTTTTTACCTGCTAAAACATGTGCATTTTTTTTAAGTGAACATATCCTTTAACTACTTGCTTACTGGGCACTTAAACCCCCCTCCTATCCAGACCAATTTTCAGCTTTCAGCACTGACGCACTTTGAATGACAATTGCGTGGTCATACAACACTGTACCCAAATGAATTTTTTATCATTTTCAAGATGGAGACACAGAGAACCTGCAGCGGTGACAAGTATAATCTACAGTAGGACAGCACTGAACTCCATGGACTGGTAAGTACCTGATTTTTAAAGTATTTGTAGCTGCTGAATTTAAAATTTTTAAATAAATGAATAAAGTTGCATTCCCTGTATTAAGGTAGCAAACTCTTTAGCACTTGCTATGCACCCCCTCCCCCCAAACACTTACCTGATTCCTCTATTGATCCAGCACAGTGCCTGACTGTGTCTTATCTCTCCTCATTTCCTGTTATCACAAGTGACTCTGAGAGCATCAGGAGCCATTGGCTCCTGTTGCTGTCGGTCAAATCCTGTAAAAAGAGAGTGAGGGGTGAGGCTGTGTGTCTATGGATGCACAGAAGAGGAAGAGGAGGAGCAGAGAGCACTGGCAGGAGGCCCCATAAGAAGAAGTAAGGGCTGCACTGTGCAAAAGCATAGCAATGAGCAGGTAAGTATAACTTGACTATTTTAGTTAAAGTGGTTTTAAAGGAAAATTTTGTTTTTTTACGTGAAAAAATATTTATTGAGAAAAAGCACCAGGGATATAGCTTACCTGAATAAAGTGTATCTATGAAGTCTTTCAGACTGATGGTTCATGTAGAAATCCTCCCTTCTTCAATGCCGGTTTTCTTCACAGTGGTGAACTTCCATCTTGGATGCCTGTGTGACAAGATCCTGTCCAGGCAATCTGACTATGCCTTCATCTCCTACCCCCCCCCTCCACTTATAGAACTTCTTGCATTCTTTCAGAAGAATGCAAAATATTCTGTGAGTGAAGGAGAAGCAGATGCATGACAGGATCCCCTTCCTTCACCCAAAGGATATTTTAGTTTGAAAAGAATGCAAGGTATTCTCTGAGTGGTGGAGGAGGGAGAGAAGAACTTAGGCAGAGAACCTTGAAGGGATCTTCTCACACACACACACACACACACACACACACACACACACACACACACACACACACACACACACACACACACACACACACAGTCAGCCAAGCAGTTAACCCATGGAGCCTGGGAATTTCAACACTGCTAAGAGGACTGGCATCAGTGAAGGGAGACTGTCTACAAGAACCATTAGCCTTGAGGATGTCGGATACACTATATTACATGTAATTTATATCCCTGGTTCTTTTTTTCTAAAAAAAAAAAAAAAAAATTTCACTATAGCTTTATGTCTATGAACAGATCACATACTGGTATATATTTTTCCCAGAACATTTTGTTCTATTTCTAGTTCAAGTTAATAAAAAACATTTGTGTGTATTTTATGTGCAGAAAATTCATTTTTTGGTGATGTGTGAAAAGTCCTGTATTTATCGGCGTATAACACGCACTTTTTTCCCCTTAAAATCAGGGGAAAATCGTGGGTGCGTGTTATACGCTGATACCCGCTAATTGTGAGTATCGGCGGCGATCGTCGCCGACATTCACATAGCGAGTAGTTTTAAATATGACGCCGCGGAGTTCGGAGGGACAGAAATCCGCAGAAATCACAGAGCCGAGATACACATAGTCGAGTGTATTTGGCTCTTTCCGGCGCCGCTCACAGTCACGCCCAGTCCCGCCATTGGACCTGTGTTATGTCCATCATAGGGCGGGACTGGGCGGAAAGAGCTGAATACACTCGACTATGTGTATCTCGGTGGCGTTCGTTCAGTTCCGCCGGCGCCGAGTCCCTCCGAACTCCGCGGCGCCATATTTAAAACACAAACTACTGTCGGCGGCGATCAAGCATGGACACTGGGGGCAAGGCTGCACTGACCACTGGGGCAAAGCTGCACTGACAGGACTGCACTGGGGCAAAGCTGCACTGACAAGACTGCACTGGGGCAAAGCTGCACTGACAAGGCTGCACTGGGGCAAAGCTGCACTGGGGCAAAGCTGCACTGACAAGGCTGCACTGGGGCAAAGCTGCACTGACAAGGCTGCACTGACACTGAAAAGGCTGCAATGAAACTAACAAGGCTGCAGATGAACACTGATGAGGCTGCATTGATGGGCATTTAAATGTAAGGTTTTTTTCCTTAAACTTCCCTCCTAAAAGTTTTTTTTGCCTTAAAATTCTCTCCTAAACTTGGGGTGCGTCTTGTTTTTTTTTCCTATAAAAATAATATACATATTATACTTACCTGCTCTGTGCATTAGCTCTGCATGGAGCAGCCAAGATCTTCCTCTTCTCAGGTCCCTCTTTGGCTCTCCTGGCCCCTCTCTCCTGTCGAGTGCCCTCACAGCAAGCAGCTTGCTATGGGGGCACCCAAGCCGAGTCACAGCTCCCTGTGTCCATTCATACATGGACCCCCGGTTTAGCCCCATCCCCTCTCTCTCCTAATTGGCTAACTGACTTTGATTGACAGCAGAGGGAGCTAATGGCGCCACTGCTGTGCCACTGATGTGTCTCAGCCAATCAGGATGGAGGGTTCCAGATGGCCAGGCACTAGTGGACATTGCTGAATAGAGGTGGTAAGTATTAGGGGGTGCTGGGGCGGCTGCTGAACATCCAGTTTAATGTCAAATTGAATAAAATTATTACTGAGGCTATAAAAAAATGTCACCCTTGCCAGGGATTCTACTGAATAGTAGTAGTAGCAAAAGGTCCCTTCTCTGAATAGCAAACAGAGTGTAAATGCTGGTGTGTGTGCCTGTGCGTGTTTGTGTGTGCTTGTCCATTAAAGTTAACAAACATTACCTACAAAGGTTGTAGTAGCACAACAAAACTGCTAATTACCATCCATGGAAATCTACCATGGCATGCACTGTGACAGTCTTTTTAATAAATTTTAAGAAAAGGATTTTCATATAACTCGAACTAATGTATGGCCTAGTTTTCATGTATCTGCTTATATTTAGCTGTCACCCGGTAGAACAGATGTACTTTAATACTTAAGGATCATATGCCTTACAAGATCATATGGCTTTTTGGAAGTATATATTATAATATAACAATACTATTAATAACATTACCTTCATTAAAAAAGTAAAAATGCTAATTCATTTCTTATTGAATAATCTACTAGCCCCAATAGGCAGTACAATATCGAACAACACAGAGCATAGTATGTAGATTATATAAATATATTAATGTTGAAATCACAGTGTGTAAAGTATAGTCATGAACAGCTTGAAACACACATATGTCCCCTCTTTCGCTACTTTTTATTCAGATCTACAATACAGCTCCTCTAGGTGTTTCTATTCCCCCTATAAGTCTTTGTTGCAGATCTTTTCAATCCTCACCCTTAAGGTTAAGTGAGCAGTATTTGATATGACACATGGTTTGTGTCATCTCTTACCTTAAGGCCTTCATGTGAAAGTTTGTGCCGTTCAGCATGTCAAGTAAGGAAGTCCATTATTTAACAACATGTGTAACACTACAGTCCTTGACCCTCTGCTCTATTCTGCCTGACACCAGATGGGCTGGGATTTTAATGACACACAACTGCACTGATAAAAATTAAATAGACATAAAGACTGCATCAGCTGTGGCAGTTGATCCAATTAATAGCCAGGAATAAGAGTTAATTGCACTTTCTCTGGCTTTTTTTTATTTAGACAAACAATATGGGACAACTTTTTGACCCAGTTCACCCTTCCCTTATATAAGCATAATATATTTGAACCAAAAGACAGTATGTGTGTTAAAGTGTGTATAGACAATTTGTTTTGTATACAACAGGAAATATTAGAATCCCTGTCAAAATAAAATTGGGATCAAGGCTAAAAAAAGAGAGCGAAACATATACAGAAAACCTCCTGAAGGACATTCATAAGAGAGAAGCAGTACACAAAAGAAAATAGCTAACTCCACATTAGCAGACCTCGTGGCTCCAAGAGAAAGCTTGAGTTTACACTGCCTTTATAAGGCAAAAACGAAAACCGGCAATCACAAACTGCAAGCATACATTCTATGAACATGGTAACAAATGCAGCACAGTTCTGTTTTGTAAGGTGTAGCATCTTGAAAATGAACATTATGCCCCATATCGTATATCTACTACAGGCACTATCTATCCACATTCCGCCCTTGTATTAAAAAGTTCTAAATCAGTTAATTTTACAATTTCTTTGAGCTCACAAACCCCCAAGAATTCCACAATCAACTCTGCAATTTACTAAACTTCAGGGAGGCATGGCTTTGCCATACTTGTGCAGATACCAATCAGCATGCTACCTAACCACAACAACTGGTGTCAACATGCCCCATTTGAACAACAGGGGATGATCAAACAGGCAGCCTCCAATATCCCTTTATCTGCTCTTCCAGCACAGATAACATTCCACCCAACATCTAGTCTCACTCTACTTTTAGTACTACCTGTAGATTTGTAGGAAAGTGTTCCTTCTCTTAATTTTAGGTATCCTTCCTGGCAGGTTCGGAAGACCCATTTTTCTGTGAACAAGGAAAGGAAAATATTTTCAGAGCACATCACTACATTAAAGATGATCATTAGCCCATACGAGAACAACTAACCACACAATCTGAGTTTCTGGAAAAAAGTTCAATTATCACATTTTCTCACTTCACTTCCTCCAGCTAAAGACTTCATTGGTGGAACTACACAATTTCACATGAATGTGAAAACACAACTCCTATCAGACATACAATCTCCATGATGTACAATCTGCTCAACATCCCCCCAAAAATTTTACACTGACATATACAGTATATCCAAATTCATATCAATTAAAATCTGAATTTGACAAACTTCTGACAAACTTCTCTTTCTCATGCATAAAACTTTCACATGCACTAAATACCAGGAATAAGGATATAAAATCCTGACAAGATGGTTTTAATCCCCCATAGTCAACTCCAAAAAAAGAGTACAGTGGCATGTTTTTGCAGTGGAGTGAAGCCCATTCAAGTTAATAATGTTGCTCCAGAAAAGCGCAAAAAAAGTGCAAAAAAAAGCACAAAAAATGTGATGCTCCTACATCGCTCAGAGGGGCCTTAATCTTTTCTATTCAAGTGCAGATCAATGAGATAAGCTTCAATCTACATACTGTTTGTCATGTAAAAACAACTCGGGTACAAAAGAGATGTCTTTTAAAAAAATATATATATTTGTTCCTATATAATTTCTTATTATCAGTTTACCTTAATAACCTTAGTTAGCCCATTCCCTTTCTCCCCTTAGTGATTATTTTTTCTGTAATTTTTTTCTTTATTTCTATTTTTGTAACCATTGGTATTGAAACTTTTTTCATTTCTAATCATTTTGTTTCCTAATTGTTTAGGTGTTTCCTTACGGAGTCTTTGCTTTGTTTGTAAATAACTTTTCAAAACTTTATATCAGAATTATAATTTGTTTTGCTATTTAAAATAATACAAACTATAGAATAAAATGTATTTTTTTGCACAGTAACAATATTTTTTAAAACAAACACTGAGCAATGTAGGAAAAAAGTGTGTATTTTATGTTTTTTTACTTTTTTTGCCTACGGATTGCATGAAAAATTAAATACTTTCCTAAGACACATACTCGTCTAACTACCCAGTACTGTTTAGGCAATATTGCCTTCTTCTCAAACCCTAAAAAGATACTAAATATCTTGGCTTAGCAATCAACATGATATTTCACCAGAAACACTTTTACATATTCCAAATGCTGTCAGTTACAGTCCCCACACATATATACACCATCCTCCAGAGACAATTATTGATATATAAGAAAAACAGAAATGGAAGGCATGCTTACCTTGTGCATTACCAGAGATATTTTAACCGCCCTGGCGGTATTCCCGAGTCTGGCTCGGGTTGGATTTTTTATACCAAAAGCGGTATCCCCGAGCCAGACTCGGGCTTGCATCGCAGGATCCAGGAAGAGTATACTTACCTTGTCCCCTGGTTCCTGCGATGTCTCCCCGCTGTGATCGGCGAGCCGCTGTGTCTCGCTCGATTCACAGTGCCGAGCTCCGTTCCCTGCGAGCGGTGCGACGCACGGGGACGGAGTTCGGCGGTAAATTCAAATAGTGAAACACACAGTATAGATACAGCATACTGTAATCTTACAGATTACAGTACTGTATCAAATATCTACACATCCCCTTTGTCCCTAGTGGTTTGCCCAGTGTCCTGCATGCAGTTTTATATATATAAAACTGTTCTTTCTGCCAGGAAACTGGAGATTGCCCATAGCAACCAAAACTGTCTCTTTACATCAAAAGTGGTTTTAGACCAGCTAGAAAAAAGCGATAATAAATTAGAATCACTCGCAGAATTGAGCGATAGTGATTTGTGGGGAGATCCGTCATCAAACACTAAAAGTAATAAAAGCCAAAATTCTGCAACTGAGCAAATTTCAGTGTTTTTGATTTGATTACATTATTATATAATTTTTATTATTATTATATTATTATTTGTTATAATTATTTATAGTTATTTATTATATTATAATTTTTTATTTAGTTTTTCAAACTTTATCATACCCGGGATGTCTACTAGACTCTTGTTTGGACAGATTTAAGTGAACTATTCCTAAGAATTACAGGCCTACAATATAAAACGCCAAATTTCTGTGCAAAATAATTGTACCGCTTTCAGCACCTAAAATCAGAAATAATCATACCGCCAGGGAGGTTAATAAGAAGAATTTCTTGTATAAAAATAGGTACTCACAAAATAAAACTGACAAGCTGCAGTGAGCCGATCAGCCAATGTCACACAGGCACCTTACCAGACCCCAGGGAACCAGCGCAGTGCCAGGGAGAGTCAACTTCCTGGAAACACAGGAAGATGCCTGCTGACAAGTGACATCATTTCTATGGCGGGGGCAGTACAACGGTGTCCCCATGGACATAATTGAGCAAAGATAGATGTAAGAAAAAATGTTTTCAAGAAATTTTCTTAAAAATTATATTAAAAAATTAAGAAAATAACAAAAAACTCTCTGACAAAACTGGACTACAACAAAAAAAAAATAAAATAATAAAAAAAAAAAAAAAAAAGTTATATATTTCAGACATAAAAATAAGAATAAAAATATTGAAAATGTTTTATTGCGATGAATTTTGCACAAAGATAATAATGATTTCCAAATGGAATGGAAGCAATTAATGAAAAGCGCTGAGCCCCGGAGTACGTGAAAGCCAACCCTTGAATAAAATCTATAAAAATTTGTTGTTATAGTAATTGGTAATAAATAGCAACTAGTCATTAAGAACAATGGTAGATTCAAGTAAAAATAATATAATATTATAATAATAATAATAATAATAATAATATATAAGTATGAATATGAAAATAAAAGTAAAAATAAAAATAAAGATACAAATGTAAACAAAGAGGAAAAAAGAGACAGGACATAATGAACTCCTGGAGGGACACCCACATGAAGGCAAAAAACACAAAACAGAATGAAAAAGAAGGGGGAAGAAGACCGGGGGGTCACATAAGAGTCTGAACATCCATCCCTATATTCAGACCCCTAGGCGATAAGGCTCCTAAACGATGTATCCAAAAGATTTCTCTTCAACAAAGTCTCCGAAAGTGCCTGCCAGTATCAGCATCCTCACCCATAACTTCCAAGCCAAGTAGCCTAAGATCAGATGGATCATGTTGATGCAAAAAATGTAATGGTATATAATGGTCATCTCCCGGCTTGACTACAGCAACTCCCTCCTCATTGGTTTACCTCTAAATAGGCTATCCCCACTTCAGTCCATCATGAACGCCGCTGCCAGGCTCATCCACCTCACAAACCGCTCAGCGTCTGCTACACCCCTCTGCCAATCCCTTCATTGGCTGCCACTCAGTCACCGAATTAAATTCAAAATACTAACTATAACTTACAAAGCCATCCACAACCTGGCCCCCAGCTACATCTCTAACCTAGTCACAAAATACCAACCTAATCGTTCTCTTCACTCCTCCCAAGACCACCTGCTCTCAAACTCCCTTGTCACCTCATCCCATGCTTGCCTTCAGGACTTCTCCAGAGCCTCCCACATCCTATGGAATGCTCTACCCCAATCCGTCCGATTTTCTCCTACTCTATCCACTTTCAGACGATCCCTGAAAACTCATCTCTTCAGAGAAGCCTATCTGGCCCCCACCTAACAACTGTACATTTATCTTCTCAATTAGCACATCACCCACAGTTATTACCTCTTGTATCTCTTGACCTTCCCTCTTAGATTGTAAGCTCTAATTAGCAGGGCCCTCTGATTCCTACTGTATTAAAGTGTATTGTATTTGTACTGTCTACCCTCAAGTTGTAAAGCGCTACGTAAACTGTTGGCGCTATATAAATCCTGTATAATAATAATAATAATAATAATAATAATAATAATAATAATAATAATAATGGTAGTGAATGGTTGTCAACACTTTTGAGTATATTCCTTTTATGCTCCCCAAACTGTGTGCGTAAAGCCCGGATTGTGCGGCCCACGTAAAGAAGGCCACAGTGGCATATTAGGCAATATACTACAAATTGTGAACCACAATTGATGGATTGCCGAACGGCATGGTTTTGGCCATCACTACCTGTAACCTCCTTCTTCCTATGCCACATGTATTGGCATGCTCCACAGTTGGGGACACTACACTTAAAGCTACTCTTTTTGTCAAATAAAAAGCTCCAACATTGGTTGGCCATAGTTTTGGGTTTATGGACTCTGTTTAAAGCAATATGTCCCCTTAAAAACCTCAGCCCCGGAAGAATTTACCCCTTCCTGACCAGAGCACTTTTTTCAATGTTTTTTTTCAATATTTTTTTTTCATTTATACTTCCGAAAAATATATAACTTATTTTTTTTCATTTGTTATTTTTTGTGGTCCAGTTTTTTATTTTGTGGTCCAGTTTTGTCAGAGAATTTTTTTTATTTTTTAATATACTCTTTAATACAATTTTTGAAAAAAAATCTTGTAAATTTTTTCCTCCATCTATCTTTGCTCATTCATGTCCATAGTTGTACTGTTCCCACCCCGGAAATGATGTCACTTGTCATCAGGTGTCTTCCTGTGTTTCCAGGAAGTGGATTCCCTGGGGCACTGCGCTGGTTCCCTGGGGTCTGGTAAGGTGCCTGTGTGACATCAGGTGTTCATTGATTGGCGCACTGCAGCAGGGATGACCCTGCTGGCATCTGTTGGGGTTTTCCCCCCGTTCCTGGCATTTCTGAAGCTTCCGGTCGGGTAATCCCAGTGTGTGGGTTTTAGATAGCTCTGAGTGCCCAAACCCCCCCTCCCCCTACTTCAGGCATGGAGAGGTGAGACATAGATTGACCCACTTATCAATCCTGCATTCTTTTTTGCTTTTTTGCTTATGTGTTTCTACACCTGTATTCATCTTACTAAATATAAATGAATGTGCAGTTTATCATGGTTTTGAATAAATCATCATTATTTTTTTAATTGTGTACTTATGATGGAGTTTTTTGTTTTGGATACAGTTTTTTTACATGGATTTGTTGTTTTTACATTAGTGCAACTGTCACGTACCTGGTAGGTTTTGAGCCTGAAGTGCAGAGAGAGACCTCCCTTACAGCTCCCACTCCCGTTCCTCAGGAATGGAGACAGAGGGCACAGGAGTGAGGAGTGGTATGGGTGCTTGGCAGGATCAACAGTCACCAGAAGTTAAGGAGTGGTGGCACCCTCTGGAACCAGAAGCTGAAGAGAAGACTGGAATGCAGAATGGACCAGGAACCACAGCAGATAAGTAGGCAGGAACTGAAGTGCTGGACAGGAACCAGGAACAAGCAATAGGTAGCAGGCTGGAACGCTGGACTGGAACCAGGAAGAAGCAGTAGGTAGTAGACTGGAACGCTGGACTGGAACCAGGAACAAGTAGTAGGTAGCAGACTGGACCGCTGGACTGGAACCAGTAACAAGCAGTAGGTAGCAGACTGGAACGCTGGACTGGAACCAGGAACAAGCAGTAGGTAGCAGACTGGAACGCTGGACTGGAATCAGGAACAAGCATTAGGTAGCAGACTGGAACGCTGGACTGGAATCAGGAACAAGCAGTAGGTAGCAGACTGGAATGCTGGACTGGAACCAGGAACAAGCGGCAGGTAACAGACTGGATACTGGAGCGCTGGGCTGGAACCAGGAACAAGCGGCAGGTAACAGACTGGATACTGGTATCAGGCAGAGAAATGGTCAAACAAGCCGGTGGTCGGTATTGGGCGGAGAACAGAGGTACCAGGGATAACACAGAAGAATGGTCAGGCAAGCCAAGGGGGTCCGGTGCAGGCGGATAGCAGGATGGTCTAACAGGAAGCCGGGTCAGATAACAGAGTATACAGATCAGATCAGGTTTGGGCACACAGAATGCTGTAGAGCAGACAGCGGGAATTGAGTGTGACAAGCCGGTTTAAATAGCCCGCCTGACACCAGCGGGAGTGCGCGCTTGCGTGCCCGTGCGCGACAGCACCCGTGAACGCGCGCGCATGTGCGGTAGAGCCCATGGCCGTGTTCCCGTGCGCCTGGAGGGCCGATTACTGGCAGGATATTCATGACATTGCCCCCCCCCCAAGGGGCAGCCTCCGGATGTCCCTTTGGAGAAATTTCTCTGGATGGGACATTTTAAAAGATTGCAACAGATCTTCAGCATGAATATTGTCCTCAGGTTCCCAAGAATTTTCTTCGGGACCAAACCCCCTCCATTTTATCAGAAATTGATTTTGGTTACCTCTCTTCCTATGGTCCATGATAGCTTCCACCTCGAATTCCTCCTCCCCATCTACCAAAATTGGATCAGGAGGATCCGTACTTCAGCCTGGAAATGGATTAGTAATAGAGGTCTGAGCAGAGACATATGAAATACTGGGTGAACCTTTAATGAATCAGGGAGCTCAAGTTCATATGCCACCTCATTAATTCTCCGCTTGACAGGGAATGGTCCAAGAAACTTGGGACCCAACTTCTTTGAGGGGCAGGCCAGCCTGAGGTTTATTGTAGATAACCATACCTGGTCCCCGGGTGTAAGTAGTAGCTCACCTCGCCTCTTTTTATCGAAAGTTGACTTATTGTACTCCTGGGTCCTGATCATGGTCTCCTGCAAAACTTGGTTATTGGAAGTAAAGAAATTCAATTTCTCCTGAACTGCGGGTACTGTACACTCTGGAAGAGAATTAGGCAAAAATGAAGGATGGAAACCGTAATTTGCAAAAAATGGAGTCCGTTTGATAGCGAAATGAATAGAATTGTTGTAGGCGAATTCAGCCAATGGGAGCACAGAAATCCAATCATCTTGGGCAAAAGAAGAAAAACACCGTAAATATTGTTCAAGAGTTTGGTTTGTTCTCTCTGTTTGCCCATCAGTCTGGGGATGATAAGCAGATGAAAATGAAAGCTCAATGTTCAGTGTCTTGCATAGAGACCTCCAGAATCGGGAGGTAAACTGTACCCCCCGATCTGAAACAATATTGACCGGTACCCCATGGAGCCTGATGACTTCTTTAATGAATGCCTGTGCCGTTTCTGTAGCTGAGGGAGTGCCCTTCATTGGGACAAAGTGGGCCATCTTTGACAGCCGGTCCACTATGACAAAAATTGAGGTGAAGCCCCGGGCCGGAGGTAATTCAACAATAAAGTCTAAAGAAAGCATTTTCCATGGCCCTATCTGGGACAGGCAACGGTTTCAGCAATCCCCATGCCTTGGTTCTGTACCCCTTGTTCCTAATACAGGTGGTACAGGATTCTACGAATTTCTTACAATCCTCGCATAACTGAGGCCACCAGAAGGTACGCTGTACCAGATCAGTGGTCTTAGCTATGCCAAAATGCCCGGCCAGTGCATGGTCATGACAGAGTTCCAGTACTGGAACTCGTAGCATTTCAGGTATAAAAATCCAACTCTCATGCCAAAGTAACCCATCCTTAACTTGGAGTTCTGGCCCAAAGGAAGATCCCAATTCCACGGAAGCCTGCTTAATCTGGGAAAGCAGGTTTCCCTGAAGCAAAAGAAAATTCCCCGGGGACAAAATGGTGTCCGGAGGGGAAACTTCTTGGGTCTTGTGAAACATCCTGGATAGGGCATCGGGTTTGGTGTTTTTGGAGCCAGGGCGGTAAGTGACATGAAAAGAGAACCTGGAGAAAAAGAGAGCCCACCTGGCCTGACGTGGCTTCAACTTTTTGCAGATCTCAAATACTCCAGGTTCTTATGATCTGTAAAAATTAAGACTGGGTGAGCGGCTCCTTCCAGAAGATAGCGCCACTCCTCTAACGCTGATTTGATTGCCAACAACTCTCTGTCACCTACATCATAATTTCTCTCTGCCGTGGACAGCTTACGAGAGAAGAAGGCCACAGGATATAACAGGGCCTTAGTTCCCTGTCTTTGGGACAACACTGCCCCCACCGCAATTTCAGATGCTTCCACCTCAAGTACGAACGGTAGAGAGGAATCTGGATGCTTTAGTACAGAGGCGGAAGTAAAAAGGCCCTTAAGGGTCTCAAAAGCCTTTTGGGCTTCGGCAGACCAGTGGAAGCGTTGTTCCCTGTTTAGTTAACTGTGTGATGGGTGTAATGATGGCTGAGAACCCCTTAATAAATTTACGGTAAAAATTGGCGAATCCAACGAATTGTTGGATTCCCTTTTTGTCTGTAGGAACTGGCTAATCTAGGACTGCAGCGACCTTTTGAGGGTCCATCTTAATGCCTTTACTGGAAATGATTAACCCCAAAAATGGAATACTTTCCTGTTCGAATTCACACTTCTCAGCCTTTGCATATAAGCCATGTTGTCGAAGCCAGCCCAACACACTTCTGACGTGCCTGCGGTGAGATTCAAGAGAACAAGAAAAAATTAATATGTCGTCTAAATAGACGATAACGAACAGATCTAGAAAGTCTCGTAAAACATCATTGATGTAATATTGAAATGTAGCAGGGGCATTGCACAGACCGAAAGGCATCACCAGGTATTTAAAATGTCCATAACGAGTACGAAAGGCGGTCTTCCATTCGTCTCCACCCCTGATACGAACCAGATTATAGGCTCCGCGGAGGTCAAGTTTAGTAAATATGGTGGCCGTTCCAAGTCTTTGGAACAATTCTGGTACCAGAGGAAGAGGATAACGTTTTTTTACAGTGATCTTATTTAGTTTGCGGTAATCCACACATGGTCTGATGGTATTATCCTCCTTCTGTACAAAGAAGATGCCTGCACCTGCTGGAGATGTGGACGGACGAATGAAGCCCTTCCGTAGGTTCTCATCGATGTATTCCTTTAGTGCCCCTTGTTCTACCTCAGTCAAAGGAAAAATTCTTCCAAAAGGAATCTCAGCACCGGGGAGTAACTCGATAGGACAGTCATAGGCCCGGTGAGGAGGTAAGACCTCTGCCCCCTGCTTGCTAAATACATCTAAGAAATCATGATAAGCTGCGGGGATGGAGAGATGTAGACTGGAATCTGTGTCTAGGCAGAGCAAGGTAGGGTTCTCCTGAACGTTCTGAATTCTGCAAGACTGTTGACAATATGAAGAGGAAAAGGTAACCTCACCTGTGGCCCAGTTAATGTCAGGATTGTGAGCTTGCAACCAAGGCATGCCAAGGATTATGGGAAACAGGGGTGAAGCGATGATATCCAGGCATAATAATTCTTGATAAGAATTGGAAATAGAAACGGATATCGGAACAGTCTCTTGGGTAACAGGTCCGGATTTGATGGCGGTTCCATCAGCTAGATGAATGGAAAGTCCATGGGCCTTAGGCAACAGGGGTATCTGGTGTTTAGTAGCAAAAAGAGAGTCCATGAAACAGCTGCAAACTCCAGAGTCAATAATGGCGGTTATTTGCAGAGTCTTTCCTGGAAGTTGTAACAGGATAAAGAGAGCAAGGTGAGTAGTATTTTTGGCCAGAGGTGCAACATAGTCAGTGGACAGGGATAGGCACTTACGGAGCTTAAGAGGACAGTTCCTGACATAGTGCCCAGGTTCCCCGCAGTACAGGCACAAATTATTCACCCGACGATGTTGACGTTCCTCCTGGGTAAGAGAAGGCCGCAGGACCCCCAACTGCATAGGCTCAGGTAGGTTAAACGTGGAGGTAGGTGGTGTTGGTGACGTATGATGAGGAACTTTTGGAGTCACCCAGGTTGGGCGAGAAGATCCCATAGCTCTCTCAGCCCTACGCTCCCTTAATCATTGATCGATCTGAATGGCTAGATCGATCAAAGCATTCAAAGTCTGTGGTGTACCCACCCTGTCCTTCAAAGAATCAGAAAGTCCCATTCGAAACTGATAGCGGAGAGCCACATCATTCCAATTTGTGTCTGCACTCCACCTTCTGAATTCAGCCACATAGTCCTCTGCTGCCCTGCAACCCTGTTGAAGGGTGTGCAGAGCCGCCTCTGCAGTCACAGAGAGCTGGGGGTCTTCGTATAACTGACCCAGCATGTCAAGGAAGGTGCGGAGGTTGGTCAGGGATACATCCTTTTGCTCCAAGAGGTGATGTGCCCAGGTTTGGGGGTCGCCAGTAAGCAGAGAAATTACGTAGCCCACCTTGGTGGCCTCCAGGGAAAAGGTACTTGGCTGAAGAGCAAAGAACAATTCACAGGAGTTGCGGAAGGCCCTGAATTTATGTCGATCCCCGGAGAATCGTTTAGGTGTCGGGACTTTGGGTTCTGGAGGGAGCATCACCACCGTTGAGGAGGGCCCAACTGAAGAAGCGGGAGCAGGAGGAACTCCCTGGACCCCAATGGGGTTAGATAAAGTTAACACTTGTTCCTCCAGCCGGGTGTATCCTTGCTGCAGATTCTTGACTGCTTCAGTCAATCCTGCCAGGTGTGCACATAGTTCCTCCATGGGAGAGGTTCCCTGCTCAGGCTCAGACATGGCTGTCTGCTACTGTCACATACCTGGTAGGTTTTGAGCCTGAAGTGCAGAGAGAGACCTCCCTAACAGCTCCCACTCCCGTTCCTCTGGAATGGAGACAGAGGGCACAGGAGTGAGAAGTGGTATGGGTGCCTGGCAGGATCAACAGTCACCAGAAGTTCAGGAGTGGTGGCACCCTCTGGAACCAGAAGCTGAAGAGAAGACTGGAGACTGGAATGGACCAGGAACCACAGCAGATAAGTAGGCAGGAACTGAAGTGCTGGACAGGAACCAGGAACAAGCAGTAGGTAGCAGACTGGAACGCTGGACTGGAACCAGGAACAAGCAGTAGGTAGCAGACTGGAACGCTGGACTGGAACCAGGAACAAGCAGTAGGTAGCAGACTGGAACGCTGGACTGGAACCAGGAACAAGCATTAGGTAGCAGACTGGAACGCTGGACTGGAATCAGGAACAAGCAGTAGGTAGCAGACTGGAACGCTGGACTGGAACCAGGAACAAGCAGCAGGTAACAGACTGGATACTGGAGCGCTGGACTGGAACCAGGAACAGGCAGTAGGTAACAGACTGGGCACTGGAGCGCTGGACTGGAACCAGGAACAAGCGGCAGGTAACAGACTGGATACTGGAGTGCTGGGCTGGAACCAGGAACAAGTGGCAGGTAACAGACTGGATACTGGTATCAGGCAGAGAAATGGTCAAACAAGCCGGTGGTCAGTATTGGGTGGACGGCAGAGGTACCAGGGATAACACAGAAGAATGGTCAGGCAAGCCAAGGGGGTCTGGTGCAGGCGGATAACAGGATGGTCTAACAGGAAGCCGGGTCAGATAACAGAGTATACAGATCAGATCAGGTTTAGGCACACAGAACGCTGTAGAGCAGACAGCGGGGATTGAGTGTGACAAGCCGGTTTAAATAGCGTGCCCGTGCGTGACAGCACCCGTGAACTCGCGCACATGCGCGGTAGAGCCTGTGGCCGTGTTCCCGTGCGCCTGGAGCGCCGATTACTGGCAGGATCTTCATGACAGCAACTATATATATATATATATATATATATATATATATATATATATATATATATATATACATTTCTTATTAATAATTTTCTATCAACAACTTTATTTTTTTTATTTTTTGCTTTCCCGACCCTTTGAGGCACAATTTTCAATTCTACCATTCCCTATAAAAGCGCTTGCCCATGGTGTACGAGACTAGCCTAGCTCTGAGGAAGGGAGTGTGCCCCTGAAACGTGTTAGCTGTACCCAATGTTCTGTGCATGTCCATGCACTGTGTTTATGGCCTTTTGTCAGTTGAATTTTGTGAGTACCCATTTTATACAAAAATTTCTTATTATTAAATTATCTCCGGTAATGCACTAGGTGTGCACGCCTTCCATTTCTTGTAGTTTCTTTCGGATTACCTCATCTGAGGAAGGCAGCATCCATCTAGTTCTAAGATACTATATATACCTTTCACACCACCATTTTATCTGACATCTGTTACTCCTCACCTTGGAAGACCTAGTAGTGCTGGAAGTGACTGTGTTTTAAATATTGACATATACTATATCTGGGATAAGAGACCACCTCAGATTAATTGAAAAAATATCTTTACAACTGAAATATTGAGGGAGGGCCTATCTGTTCTACATGTAGCCAACTATTAAAAACCAAAAAAGGATTGCGCTAGGTGCATGCAAAATAAAACTAAGTATGTGTTATAAATTAAATATACCGTGATGGAAGTCCTCCTGCTAAGCACTATAACCCCGATATAAGGGCAAAAAAGCAATATGTATATATATATATAAAGTGCAGCGCTGGACAAATAAATAAAATTGTTATCAAAATAAATTAATAAAGTGCTAGTGAAATAGTGATGGAAAAATCAACACTTCATACAATTAAATGTTCTTGAAATACCAAATTGAAATAGTGAAATGGTTCAAAAAACAGTGAAAGTCCAGAAAAAAAGTCCAAAGATGATTGTATATATGAAGAACATGTTAAAAAATCGCAATACGATGCTCCAACTTAGTAGTGCTGCCCGTCACCAACTGAAAGAAAGATGGAGGCTTATCAGAAAGTCTGAGACCGCCCTTACTCAGGGGGGTCAACACAGGCTTAGTAGATCACCACGGAAATCACGATAGGATACTAACTGATGGTCCTCGAATCTCCTTCCTCTTTCCCAGATGTATCCTTAATGACAGCAGGGAACGCTCAAGAGAGTGTAGTGACAGGATACCTTGAAACAGCGGGCACTCCAGCAGGGGTAAACATATTAAAGAGAAAAGGGAACTCCCATAGTGTAGATTGCTAAATTTGTTTATTTAAAAAGTAGCAGATAAGTGCTGCATAAATAGCACAAATATAGAGTAAAAAATCCAACAAGAATCTAAACAGAGATAAAAAAAGGCTTCACCACTGTTTAAAATTGAATCATGCATGCACGATACGAGTTCACGTTGTGACCCTACGGCCATTTCGTCACAACTGATGTCATCAGGGGTACCAACTATTGCACAGTCAGGCAAATGGCCCAACTTTCTGACTATTGCAACACAACAAACCCACCTTTATGGGTAACGTTTGAAGCTCTTGAAATGAACCCACATTAGTGGAAATGCTACTTTGGATCCTTCCTAACTTGTGCAAGGAAATTGATGACCTCGTTATAAACTGCTTATTGCAAGCTTGGGACATAGTTAAATATTCTGGCAAATTAATGTCCTTCTGTGCCTCATTGGATTTCATCATTCACATCTCAATGTTTCCACCAGGTTACACAGAACCAACTTAATTCAATTGGTGGGTGGCAAAGGGCATTACCCTCTCAGGCATAATTTGCATAAAGCTCTATCACTGGAAACATTCCAAAATCTAAAAATTAAAAATTATGTGGGCTGTATTATAAAACAATCTCTATCCTTACAAACCTTAAAGACACTTGAACATATTTGTCTCAGTCATCCTCTAGCTAGGGGTTTAATCTCTACAATATACGATTCTCTATAAGAGGGGCAGGTACCTACCCCCCTTCCATATGTGGAATTCTGGGAGAAAGATCTTGGATGTAGGGGTGCATGCGCGGCTTGCAAGATGGTGGATGCCTGAGAGTCTAGCTCCAGTCCCCATTCAATCCCTCCGGGCACCTGCACCGCTAAAATAGCTTCCAATGCCACAGGACCCACACTGCCTGCTTCCGGAACCCTTCGGGCACCCCATGGGCTTTCAAGAGCACATTAACCAGGGGTTTAATCCGCTGCTAAAGTTCCAGCCAGCACAACACATGGAGCGCCTCCTGCTTAGGCCGCAATCCCCGGCCTCGAGTAATTTGGCGGACCTGCTTGCATCGGCGCCAGGTATGTTACAAAATGATTGCCCACTTCAGCAGCCGGAATCCACCAAAATGGTTACACGAGCAGTGCTGGACTTAAAATTACATGGGCTATTGCAAGATATGACCCATAATATTGCCAAAGAAGTCGGCAAAATTGCTCAGGAACTTAGTGGGGAAATCGATCAGTTGGGTGAACGCACTGATACATTGGAAAACAAGTTTGATGAACTTTTTCAATATGTACATGTCCTAGGAGAGGATAATGCTGCCCTCAAGCACACTGTTTCCCAGATCCAATTGCAGCAGGAAGATTTGGAAAACAGGGAATGCAGTCAAAACCTAAGGATCCGCGGGGTCCCCAAAAAATGTAAGTGATAAAGAAATACATCCATATCTTCTAGGCCTGTTTGTCGCTTTGGCCCCACACATCCCAGGTATAGATTGGCGCCTTGACAGAGCTCATAGATCCTTAGCTCCTAAGTCACCATCTGGATCTAACCCGAGAGATATTATTGTTCGTTTTCACTACTACCAAAGTAAAGAAACTCTCACGGTGGCTACAAGTAACAAAACCTGCATAGACTTTAAAGGATCCAAGACTCAAATCTTCAGTGATCTCTCGCCCATTACACTGGCGAAGAGACACAATCTCTGCCCAATAACTGCTCATCTTCAACACCACCATGTTGCATATAGGGGGGTTTCCATTCCAACTCTCTGCCTCAAGAGATGGAACACAATACTCTATAAGAGATCTCCATGAATGCGACGCCTTTGTACGTAACCTAGGTCCTCCTATTCCTAAGGAGGATCATCGACTTCCTACCCTGGCTCCAAAACCTCTCCTGATGCCTGCAAAGATCTGGACCCCGGTTCATTGGAGGCCACAGAAAGCTTCATCCACCCCTCAACGTGCTATCCCATCTAAATTCCCCACTTGAAGTTCTGCTCTCTTGAAGTTCTTTTTTCCCCCCTACAGATGAACAGGACTTCATCTGAGGTTTATTGCCCTCTGAAAGGAGAGGTTTTTTTTCTCCATTTCCGGAGGTCCCCTTCTTCCAAGATGTTGGGCTTTTTTGCTGCCCATATGGTTTCGGTTTGTTATGTTATGTTTATAAGTTTTTCAGAAGGAACGGGACCTATTTCGTGGGATCTTGCAGACCGTCATGCACCTCATCACATCCATGGGCAGTTGCCTTGGATCCCTGAAGGTTTTTTTTCCTTCAGGCCTTCAAAAAAAATGTTTATTTATTTTTTTACTTTTTTTCTCTTTTTCCCTCAGGTCCTTTTTTACCTGCTTTTGATACATGATTTTAACTTGTTCATCACTGTCTTACAATTTTTCAAAGAACTTTCTTATATGTTGATTTTACTGTCCTTTGCATCATGGAACCTTTTTTGCATCTACATTGCTCAGATAATGTATGATGTCTTTTTCATTGACACAATATGGCTTTAAAAGTGTTTTCTTGTAATGTGAAGGGCTTGAATTCCATACATAAGCAATGGTTAGCTTTGAAGGAATTCAAATCCTCTGGAGCTGATGTGATCATGGTTCAGGAGATGCACTTCCGTTCAAGGGGCTCTTTTAAGTTTGCCTCCAAGTTGTTCCCTACTGCTTTTGTTGCCTCAGACCCCTCAGGGAAGGCTGGAGTAGCAATTTTGATTAAATGTTCTAGCCCTATTCAAATTCATTCTTCAGTTCCTGAACCTCACGGTCGGTTTGTTCTCCTGAGCTGTGCTTACCTGAACACATGCTTTACTTTAGCTAATATATATGCACCTAACTCGGGACAGATTTGTTTTCTCACGAAGGTCTTTGAGAAAGTACAATCTTTCTCACAGCCCTTCAGGATTGTAGGAGGTGATTTCAACATGTGTATGTCTCCAAACAGATAGATATGCTATCTTTCAATCTACCCCACCACTCCACACTCAAAAATTATCTACCTCTTTTCACAAACTAATTCGATCCAACAATCTTTTTGATGCATGGAGGGTGAAACACCCTACTCGCAGACAATATACATTTTACTCCCCCACATAAACTATATTCCAAATTAGACCACTTCTTAGTGACAGCCCCCTTATTACCTAATGTTGTTTCTTCAGAGATAAACCCTATCATATGGTCTGACCACACCCCTGTTACTCTTGATCTTGCCTTATCTACCTCGATGCCCAAAACATTCCATTGGCAGCTTAATGAGTCACTTCTGCAAAACATTGAAACTAAGGATCCATTGCAACAGAAATGATCTGAATTTTTTCAATTAAACATAGGTACTGTCTCGGAAACCTCCACTTTGTAGGAAACCCATAAGTTTTTTTTAAGGGTGAATGCATCTCTGCTAGGTTTTGCATGAAACGAGAGACTACTAAGCTGAGGACTGAGCTTCTTGATCTTGCATTTACCTCACTCCCCCACGGTGGATTGTTTGTACACTGTGGTGTCTGTCCACAACTGTATTATCATTAGACATGAGCAGAATCTCCAAATCAATGTTATAGTCTAGACAAAAGTTTTATGAATATGCTAACAAACCACATAGGATGCTGGTCCATAAGCTTAAGCCACGTCCATTCTTATCTATCCCTGATCACATAATGCAGCCAGATGGTACCCCTACCTATTGCCCCCGCACTATGTCTAAAGTATTTGGAGAATTCTATGAAAGACTTTATAATTGTTTGAGTTCAGATACACATGCCCAATTTACACAAGAGACATTTGACGCTTTTTTAACCTCCTTACAACTACCAAAAATATCCTCTGACCAACACTCTTACTTAATATGCCCATCACTGCCAAAGAATTTGCGAAGTGATAAGAGTTCTACCTTGGCATAAAGCTCCGGGCCCTGGTGGTCGCTAAGTTTTCAGAATAGCTAGAGAACTGACCACAGTGTGCTCTCCTGCTTAATGTGTTCAGTTTTTAATAGGAAAGCAAGTAGGAACACCAGTGATTTTACATAAAGGAACCAATACAAAGAGAACAGGATACTTTCTCATACAAGTACATGGTACAGCAGGCACATATCAGGATATGAAGTTTTGGGGTAACAAACCCTTTAAGTTAGATGTAAATATTCAATGTTTATCAATTTAAGCACAGCATAAAAGAAAAAGAAGATGACCAAAAGACCAGCCTTATTAACTATAGGTGAATATGAGTTTTTACTAGGGCTTATCCACTGCCCACTCAAATTTAAACACCTGTGTGTTTCATCAACCCCAGTAATGAACGGGAAAGATATCACCGGACATGGGGTGATTGTCCTTTGAACTCACTCAAAAATTACAAAAAAGAAACCAGAGAGTCCTCTGTAAAGCAGTTCTTCAACAAGGACCCACTAACATAATTAATTATAAATCTTTATTTAGTTATCAAAAATCGAACAATTTAGAAAAAACAATTGTGTTACAGATAACTCTTCCACATCAAATTGCAGCTACTAATAACATATAGTTAAAATAAGACTGACGTCTTAGGGGACTTGGGTGGCCACCATACCTATTGAACACCTCTCACACTAACATCAGCCATACACATACAGACAAAAATCTCTAAGACCCGGGTCCAATGTGTTTTCAGTAGTCCAAAGGGGCTCTAACTAAAACGAACATCGTTGCGGCATCAATTGGGTATATAATAGAAGCATTTGCCTGCATGGGTTATGTTTAGGGGAATGGATTAATAGTCCACTTTACAAATACAGTTCCCGGCTGGGATTGTTTGCAGTGCGGTGCCGAAATCAGCAATTATTGGTCTGAACTTCCGTATGTCCCCAGCGTGATTTAAAAGTCACTGATTACAATGTATTCATTCCCCAAGTAATGGGATATATTTAAAGCTCACCCACAAAGGATCCCAGGATAGTTGGTTCTCTCTCCTGCTTCAGACTCCCGTCCGTACACGGTCTCCTCGCTCACTGAAAAACACTGCACTCGCGTCTGAGTTGTTTGGTTCAGCCTCACAGCCTACGGTGAGCAGCAGAGTTCACATCCTAAGAACAGGCAGTGTTCAGGGGCTGAGATGGAGCATACTGTGGAGAGCAATATCCAGGTTCAAGGGTGATCAGTGAATGGGGAACATCCTTTCAGAACTGCTTCAGGCTATGCGGCTGCCGGCAGAAACGCAGCGCTAGATTAAAATGGAGAGGGTTTTAGGTGTATGTGTACAACCAGAGGTCCCTGTCACCACAGACGCGGTGGCACGATGCTTACGCGTTTCACCTGGTCACAGGCTTCCTCAGAGCATGCGTAATAGGTCAGGGTCCGTGCTTTAAATAGCTAAGCTAATGAGAACAATCTTCAATTAAAATCTAACACACCTGATCACCAATCAGACCGTCATTCACCATAAGTGCAACTCTAATTTCTAAAACAGGTGCGTTCCTAAGGAGGAAGGGGAGGGGGATGCCATCAACAATAAATAAAGGATACCTCCAGGTCTTAGGAGGTTTAAATCCCAGTATCCACCAGTATGAAAAATTATGTTAGTACCTAACTAATACTTTATTAGAAAGACAGAAAACCAAAGGAAAGTGACAGTTAATAAAATTGAAATAAAGATTTTATTATTAATTGACCGTAGAATATATTGGGGGTCATCTTGTCAAAACGCAAGATCACCGTCCACTCATTATGATGGTTATTTTATTCATACAATCAATTAACGTTCCAAGAATACGGAAAGATTACATTCATTATTTAAACCAAGGGGCTGCATACTGTCCAAATAGAAGATCCACATTTTTTCCTTTTGGTACAGGACCCTATCAAAGTCCCCCCTCCTAGATGGTAGGTTCAGTTTATAAATGCCTTTACACTTCAGACCCCTCGGGTCTCCACCATGTTCCCGCAGGAAGTGCAGAGCTATAGGGCTGTCATCGTCTTTGTTGGAAATACTCTGGATATGCTCGCCAACTCTAACCTTCAACTGTCTCTTGGTCTTGCCAACATAAATTAGTCCACAAGGACAGGTCAGCATATATATTACATGCGTAGTGGTGCAATTAATAAAGCTATTGATTTTGAATTGTTTGTTGCCATTAGAGTTGGCGAACATGTCAGTCCTGTCAACGTGCTTACAGATGTGACACCTTCCACATGGGTACATGCCCCTCAGGCGTGGAAGGCTAGTGAGCCAGTTCAGTTTTTTGGGTCTATTATACTCAGAGTGCACTAGGCAGTCTTTAAGGTTCCTTGCCCTTCTAGCTGTGAGAAGTGGCCTATCACCGACAGTTTTTCCCAAGATAGGGGCTTCAGACAAAATATGCCAGTGACGGCCGAGGACCTTCCTTATTTCTTCCCACTGTGCTCCATATCTAGTAATAATCCTAATTGGAGCCTGACTCTCTTTTCCTAGTATACTCCCAGTTTGGTTGTTAATAAGGGACTGTCTATCAGTGAGGAGAGCTCTCCTCTTGGCTTTTCTGATGGTTTTGTGGGAGTATCCTCGATCCCGAAACCTCCCATAGAGATCATGTAGCTCAGTATGGAAATCATCCTCCCGTGAGCAGTTCCTCCTGGCTCTGAGGAACTGACCCACTGGAATATCTCGTATGAGAGGCTTCGGATGATGACTAGAGGCCAATAATAGTGTGTTGGCCGCTGTGTCTTTTCTAAATGTCTTAGTCTGGAGCCCACCATCATCCACCTTGATGGTGAGGTCCAGAAAGGGCAAAACCTTCGGGTCACATGTGTATGTAAGTCTGATATTTCTATCATTATTGTTTAGTTCATCCATGAAGATAGTGATGTCCTCAGGTGTACCTCTCCAGAGCATGATCACGTCATCGATGTACCTTAGCCACAGTAAACAGTGGCCAAGGTACATCGACGAGGGATACACACAGTCCTGTTCCCACAAACCCAAATATAGGCATGCGTATGAAGGCGCCCATGGGGCCCCCATCGAAGTGCCTCTAATTTGTCTGTAATAGACCCCTAGGAACTGAAAGCAGTTGTTCTCTAGCATAAAGTGCAGTAAGTCAACAATGAACTCGTTTTGAGTAGCCTGCAATGGAAATTTATTGTCCAGAAAGTAGTGTGTTGCTTTAAGACCCCATGAGTGTGGATATACAGCGACTCCACATCAATTCCCACAAGTAGAGTGTCCTGTGGTACTACCCTCCCATCCAATTTTTTGAGGACATCTCGTGTGTCTTGGACATATGAGGGGAGTTCCCAAACTAGCTCTTTAATTAATGCATCTACGTATTTACCCACCCTTTCCAGGGGGCCCTGTATTGCCAACACTATGGGTCTCCCCGGGGGGGTCTGTCATAGATTTATGAAGTTTGGGAATTGTGTAGAACGTAGGGATATTAAATTCATGGACACTCAAGTATTGATATTCTCTACGTGAAATCAGGGACTCTTCATGGGCCATATGAAGTTTGAAATTAAGATTACATACTATTTGCGCAAAGGGATTTGTGGGAAGCCTCTGGTAGGTGGTTGCATCACGTAAAAGACGCATGGTCTGTTCTTCATACATTGCATAGTGTATTAATACAGTATTCCCACCTTTATCACTCCCCTTTATTACAACATCAGTGGCTTCCTCCAGATCCCTTAGGGCCTTTCTTTCTTCTTTAGTGAGGTTGTCCTGTCCCCTGTATTCCCAGTTAATCATGGACAGGTCCCTCTTCACCTGTTCCAGGAAGAACTGGATATGCTTGTGTTTGGACAGGGATGGCATTTTCAAGGATCTAATCTGTAATTTGGATGGATGTGGACATGATTGTGAAGTATCCTGTCCTGTTTCAGAATCAGAATCCTGATTTTCCTCAAGAAGGGAACCAGGGCCTCCAATGCTTCAAGTTCTTCCTTAGTTTGTTCATCTCCCTTTGTGGACTGATTACCTCTATCAGAGTGCCAATATCTAAACATTACCTTCCGTAGAAACAGGTTTAGGTCTTTAAAGACCTCAAACTCGCTCATCATGGCAGTGGGTGAGAATGATAGTCCCTTCTGCAATAATGAAACATGATGTTGATTAAGTGGGAAGTCAGATAGATTTACCACTTTGAGGTCTAATAATGGCTCAGCCGTCGTTTGTATAGGCGGATTATCAAATACCTGTTTTAGGGTTTCCGTGACCCTGACCTGAGTTCCCGTGGGTTTGTCTTTGTTTCCTTTTCTTTTTCCTGACTGCTCCTGTTGCTTTTTGTATATTTCCTGGTTGTTGTGGTATCCTTTGGTTTGTCTTTCCTGGGGACTTGAGTATCTATATCGTCCCTTCCTGATCTAAAAAAGTCACTGATTTATCTTGTCTTTCTGGATCACTATCAGTAGAGGAATGTTTCCCTTGTTTGGTATTGGACCTGCCTCTCCTCCCTCTTCGTGATCTACTCCTCCCCCTGGGAATGGTGGGGTCAAACATTTCCCCATTCTCCCAGTCTAATAGGTTCTGCTTAAACTTTTCCTGCTTGGTTGATTTTAGCGTTTTTTGCATTCTCTCAACTTCTCTTCTAAGTAAATCATTACTCTTAATAAATTCAGGATCAGTTTTATAAGGTTCAAGCAGCTGCACACTCATATCAATTTCTTGTTTAATTTCATCTAATTGTGTTTGTTCCTCATATCAATTTAAGCACACCCTTGCACTACATAGTTGATAAATGTAAAGGAAATTGTATAATTAGTCTGTAATATGTGTGATCCTCATTACAATTTACTTTGGTCCTAAGGTTTGCAATCAATGTTTAATACAATTTGAATACAATTTTTTGAATGCATTTGATCCTATGTGAGTTATTTTTTAATAACCCCTTCCCGACCAGCCGCCGCAGTTACACTGCGGAAGGTTGGCACTGTAGCTGTACATTGGCTCTTTAAGACGCTGTAGCAGTTGCGTGCACATTCCCGCAGCGTGTCCCCGGAGCCAACGCGGGAGAAACGGGATCTGTGTGTGTAAACTAGGGATGGGCCGAACGGACCCCTGTTCGGTTTGCACCAGAACTTTCGAAACAACGCGAAAGTTCGAACCTGAATAAAAAACTCCATTAAAGTCAATGGGACCCGAATGGCAAAAATCAAAAGTGCCCATTTTGAAGGCTTATATGCAAGTAATTGGGCATTCAATGGTTATAGGGGTCCGGGCCCTGGGGGACATGTATCAATAAAAAAAAAAAGTTTGTGAAAAACGTCATTTTTAAATGAGCAGTGATTTTTTTATTTTTAAAGTGAAAGCATAAAAATGAAAAATTCCTTCCAATATAGTGCCTGGGGGGTCCCCTTAGTCTACCTGTAAAGTGGCAGATCTGTACTATGTCTAGAATCTGCTGCAGCAATAATTGCATTTATAAAGTCAAAAAAATGACATTTTCCCTGCAAGCTGCCTTTATTTTGCTCAGCAACAGCTGGGGAGCCAGAGTGTATGATGAGGCCACAATGTAGTGCACTGGGAACAAGATTAGAATTTTTTTGGATACATTCTGGTGTCACTTTGACTTTGGATAGAAGTAACGGGTACATAAAAATTGGCCTTTGGTTGTCGGTGGCACCTTCCCACCGTAACCCTATAGAGGTAATCTGGATGAAAGCAAGAATTGGCCTTGTTGTAAAAAATTGAAATGGTATGCACCTGTCAAACAGGTGCAGAAAATTGGTCTTTGGGTGTCGGTGTTACATGTAATCAGTAACATCGGCATCAGGGGCTTCATAGTTAGTAACGCAGGACTGATTGATTTTTCTAAAATTCAAACGGTCCACCGGAGTCTGTGGACAGACGCATTCTATGATCAGTAACGAAACCTACAGTACTGCATCACTGAATGCCCATCCTGAAAGCACGCTAGCTGCAGGGCAGCCCAACAACTCAGTAGCATACTGGGCAAGTTCTGGCCAGTGGTATATTCTCATGACCCAGTAAGTCAGTGGATCGTCAGCTGGAAAGCTCTCCATCTCTGTTTTGGCCCCGAGGTAATCGTTAACTATGTGATGCAAACGCTGCAATTGGTATGTGAAAGCTGACAGCCCTGGGCGGCGAGGACTAAAAAATATCCAAAATGCCTCACTTAGGCAGATGCCTTCTCCAACGCTCCTCTCTTTACCAACAGAAGGCTCAAAACTACGTTTTCCACCACACTGCAACCTACTAGGTCAGGAAAGGCATTCAATAAAATCCTCTTTAACCACTTGACAACCGCCTCACACCGATGTACGTCGGCAAGGTGGCACGGACAGGCAAAATCACGTACATTTACGTGATTTGCCTTCCGCGGGTGGGGGGTCCGATCGGTCCCCCCCCCCGGTGCCCGAGGTGGTCGCCATTTCTTCTCGGGCGATGAGAGGTGAGGGGGTGGCCATCCATTGTTGGCCACCCCCTCCCGATCGCTCTCGGTGAATGAGAATGCTTCCTTTCCCTCTGTAATGTAAACAGAGGGAAAGGAAGTGATGTCATCCCTCCTCGAGCCGGTCTTTTTGTCGCCGCGCCGAGGAGAGAAGACATCAAGTAAGTCTGCACAACACTACACTAACAGTAGAACACGCCAGGCACACTTGTCACCCCCCATCACCCCCCATCACCCCCCGATCATCCCCGGATCGCCCCCCTGTACCCCCTGTCACTCTGACACCAATAGCATTTTTTTTTTTTTTGCATTGGTGTCAGTTTGTGTCAGTTACAAGTGTTAGGGCAGTTAGGTTAGCCCCCTTTAGGTCTAGGGTACCCCCCCTTAGGTCCAGGGTACCCCCCTAACCCCCCCTAAAAAAGTTAACCCCTTGATTACCCCCCATCACCAGTGTCGCTAAGCGATCGTTTTTCTGATCGCTGTATTAGTGACACAGGTGATGCTAGTTAGGGAGGTAAGTATATAGGTTCGCTGTCAGTGTTTTATAGCGACAGGGACCCCCATATACTACCTGCTAAAGGTTTTAACCCCCTGATTGCCCCCTAGTTAACCCTTTCACCAGCGATCACCGTATAAGTGTTACGGGTGACGCTGGTTAGCTAGTTTGTTTTTTGTAGTTTATTACAGTTTATTACAGTTTATTATAGTTTTAGGGCACCCGCCGTTTATTACCCTATAAAGGTTTAACCCCCTAATTGCCCGGCGGTGATATAAATTACATTTTTAGGGTCAGTTTAGGTCTGCGTCGCCCCAGGCAGCGTCAGGTTAGCGCCAGTACCGCTAAAACCCACGCACGCAGCATACACCTCCCTTAGTGCTATAGTATCTGAGCGGATCGATATCTGATCCGATCAGATCTATA
The DNA here is from genome assembly GCA_037952925.1 of Lithobates clamitans. Taxonomy (NCBI): domain Eukaryota; kingdom Metazoa; phylum Chordata; class Amphibia; order Anura; family Ranidae; genus Lithobates; species Lithobates clamitans. The sequence goes on along the minus strand of JBBGZY010000356.1, from coordinate 2,236,059 downwards.
CTCCCCAGCAGTTTAGGGTTCCCTGAAACGCAGTGTTAGCGGGATCAGCCCAGATACCTGCTAGCACCTGCGTTTTGCTCCTCGACCCAGCCCTGACCAGCCCACCCAAGTGCAGTATCGATTGATAACTGTCACTTACAAAACACTAAGCACACATAACTGCAGCGTTCGCAGAGTCAGGCCTGATCCCTGCGATCGCTAACAGTTTTTTGGTAGCGTTTTGATACAGTCGCTGACAGTCAGGAGCTTTTTTGCCTGTGAGTCTCACTAGTGTACCCCTAAATTTAGAGCCCAAAATGGCAAATAGAAGGTACACTAGTGAAGAGGCCTACACGTTTCTGAGTATGACAGATAGTGAAGAGGAAGTCACTCATCTGTCAAGTTCAGGCTCAGAATACGAACCTGTAGAGGACAGCGGCTCCATGACAGATAGCTCTGACGACAGAGTTGTGGTCCCTTCTAAGGTCAGGTGTACCAGACCCCAATCTTCTTCTGTCCTTGAAGTGCAAGAACCGCAGGGCTCTCGTATGGAGCAGAGAAGTACTAGCGCCGCTACTCCTTCTGGTGAACTGGCAAGCACCAGCGGCCTAGTACACCCTGTTCGTACATCCAGCACTGCAGTATCACGTGGTGACATGGCGAGTCCCATAAGTGCAGTTCAAGCTGGCGAGGTGGCAAGCACTAGTAGTGTCCCGCTGCCACCAAGAAGACAAAGACAGGCCCGTCGTGCCCATAGTGCCCTTCCTGCTGCATTGGCCAATCCGAATTGGGAACCCACCACTTCTGCAGCACCCGTACTTCCCCCTTTCACTGGCCAACCCGGAATTCAGGTGGAAACAGTTGACTTTACGCCACTGGATTTTTTTTCACTGTTTATCCCCGAAGATCTCTATTGATCTATTGTGAACCAAAGCAATTTATACGCTGTTCAACACATCGCCGCTAATCCCCAGTCCTCCCTTGCCAGAGATTGGAGACCAATTACGGTCTCCAAATTTAAGACCTTTCTGGGCCTTTCCCTCCTCATGGGGTTGAATAAAAAGAGTAAGTTGTGGTCATATTGGTCCACTGACCCAATTTACCATTCACCCTTGTTCTCTGCTTCCATGGCCAGGGCACGATACGAGCAGATTTTGCGGTTCATGCACTTCAACGACGATGAACTCTGTCGTCCTCGTGGAGACCCTGCATACGATCGGCTCTACAAAATTCGGCCCCTTGTAAACCACTTCAACCAACGTTTTGCAGACTTGTTTACCCCCCATCAAGTTGTCTGCGTTGATGAGTCCCTGATTAAATTTTCTGGCCGCTTGTCATTCAAACAGTACCTTCCCAGCAAGCGTGCCAGATACGGGGTCAAGATGTATAAGCTCTGTGACAGGGCCACAGGCTATACATGTAGATTTATGGTTTACGAGGGCAAAGATAGTCACGTAGAGCCGACAAACTGCCTTGACTACATAGGAAGCGCTGGCAAGATAGTGTGGGACTTGGTGTCACCCTTATTCGGAAAGGGGTACCACTTGTACGTGGACAATTATTATACGAGCGTGCCACTTTTTAGTCACTTGTTTGATCAGCAGATTGGAGCATGTGGCACTGTGCGACCTAATCGCCGGGGCTTTCCCCAGCGGCTTGTAGATTCCCGTCTTAGGCTGGGGGAGAGAGCCTGCTTGAAGTATAATAATTTGCTCGCTATGAAGTGGAGGGATAAGAAGAATGTTTTCGTTCTCACCTCCCTTCATGCAGACACGACGACCCAAATTCCTACGGCGACTGGTGTTGTGGAGAAACCCCTCTGTGTCCACGAATACAACCTTAATATGGGAGGGGTGGACCTCAACGACCAGTTGTTGGCACCGTACCTAGTTGCCCGTAAGGCCAGACGCTGGTACAAAAAAGTGTCTGTATACTTATTTCAATTGGCTTTGCTGAATGCTCATGTGGTATACAGAGCTTCAGGACAGACTGGATCCTTCCTTAAATTCCAGGAAGAGATCGTCAGAGCCCTTCTGTTTCGAGACGGTGCTCTACCTCACCTTCCCCAACCAAATGCAGTAAGCCGGCTGCATGAGCGGCATTTTCTTTATGCCATCCCGAGTACCCCTACCCAACGAGCCCCCCAAAAAAGATGTCGTGTCTGCAGCAAGCGCGGATTTAGGCGTGACACCCGGTCTTATTGTCCCTTCTGTCCTGGCAATCCTGGTCTTTGCATGGGTGAATGATTTGAACGCTACCATACATTAGTTGAGTATTAGCGTAGGGTTCAGCACTGCACAGACTAGGCACACTAACACAGGGTCTCCCAAGATGCCATTGCATTTTGAGAGACCCAAACCTGGAACGAGTTACAAAAGTTAAAAGTTACTAAAAAAAAGTGTAAAAAAAAAAACTAAAAAAAAACTAAAAAAAAATAAAAACACAAAAAAAAATATAAAATAAAAAAATCAAAAATAGTTGTTTTATTGTTCTCTCTCTCACTATTCTCTCTCTATTGTTCTGCTCTTTTTTACTCTATTCTATTCTGCAATGTTTTATTGTTATTATGTTTTACCATGTTTGCTTTTCAGATTTTTTATACTTTACCGTTTACTGTGTTTTGTTGGTAACCATTTTATTGTTTTCAGGTACGCCATTCAGTTGCAGCGCGGATTTATTTATCTTGACAGCAACAGCGTTTGTTCCCACGATATATAAAGCCGTGACTCCAGCGCTGTCGGAGGTGATTTCACCACCACAGTTACATACTTCAGCATATATGCCAAAGCGTGGGGGCAGCAGTGGGTGGAGGAGCAATTTGCTCCTGCCTTTTGCGGGAGGATGCCCCCATGCTTCGGCATATATATATTTTAGGCACAGGTTGCGTTAAATGTTTTATTTTTTACTATGTTTTTTTTTTTGCATTTGCTTTGCAGGTATGGTAAGTATTACTGTTATACTGTAATGTTACTTTGTTTTATTGTTAACCATCATTTGCTTAGCAGGTACGCCATTCAGTTGCAGCGCGGATTTATTTATCTTGACAGCAACAGCGTTTGCTCCCACGATATATAAAGCCGTGACTCCAGCGCTGTCGGAGGTGATTTCACCACCACAGTTACATACTTCAGCATATATGCTGAAGCGTGGGGGCAGCAGTGGGTGGAGGAGCAATTTGCTCCTGCCTTTTGCGGGAGGATCATGCTTCGGCATATATAAATGGTGCATGTATGTCCATCATTAGAAGTGGGTGGATGAAGGGAGGTATTCTAATGGTGGGCATACCCACCGATCAATATCTTTTTTTTGTTCAGCCCACAGGCTGCATGAAAAAAAGTTTACAATATATGCCTAACAAGGACCAGCAACGTACTGGTATGTTGCTGGACTTTGAGTGGTTATACCAGAATGATGCCTGCAGGTTTAGGTATCATCTTGGTATCATTCTTTTCAGCCAGTGGTCGGCTTTCATGTAAAAGCAATCCTAGTGACTAATTAGCCTCTAGACTGCTTTTACAAGCAGTGGGAGGGAATGCCCCCCCCACCGTCTTCCATGTTTTTCTCTGGCTTTCCTGTCCCAACAGGGAACCTCAAAATGCAGCCGGTGATTCAGCAAGCTGACCATAGAGCTGATCAGAGACCAGAATGGCTCCAAACATCTCTATGGCATAAGAAACCGGAAGCTACGAGCATTTTATGAATTAGATTTCACCGAATGTAAACAGCGCCATTGGGAAATTGGGAAAGCATTTTATCACACCGATCTTGGTGTGGTCAGATGCTTTGAGGGTAGAGGAGAGATCTAGGGTCTAATAGAGCCCAATTTTTTAAAAAAAGAGTACCTGTCACTACCTATTGCTAATATAGGGGATATTTACATTCCCTGAGATAACAATAAAATTAATTAAAAAAAAAATAAAAATGAAAGGAACAGTTTAAAAATAAGATAAAAAAGCAAAAAAATAATAAAGAAAAAAAAAAAAAGCACCCCTGTCCCCCCCTGCTCTCGCGCAAAGGCGAACGCAAGCGTCGATCTGGCGTCAAATGTAAACAGCAATTGCACCATGCATGTGAGGTATCACCGCGAAGGACAGAATGAGGGCAGTAATTTTAGCAGTAGACCTCCTCTGTAAATCTAAAGTGGTAACCTGTAAAGGCTTTTAAAGGCTTTTAAAAATGTATTTATTTTGTCGCCGCTGCGCGTTTGTGCGCAATTTTAAAGCATGTCTTGTTTGGTATCCATGTACTCGGCCTAAGATCATCTTTTTTATTTCATCAAACATTTGGGCAATACAGTGTGTTTAAGTGCATTAAAATTTAAAAAAGTGTGTTTTTTCCCCAAAAAATGCGTTTGAAAAATCGCTGCGCAAATACTGTGTGAAAAAAAAATATGAAACACCCACCATTTTAATCTGTAGGGCATTTGCTTTAAAAAAATATATATAATGTTTGGGGGTTCAAAGTAATTTTCTTGCAAAAAAAAAATATTTTTTCATGTAATCAAAAAGTGTCAGAAAGGGCTTTGTCTTCAAGTGGTTAGAAGAGTGGGTGATGTGTGACATAAGCTTCTAAATGTTGTGCATAAAATGCCAGGACAGTTCAAACCCCCCCAAATGACCCCATTTTGGAAAGTAGACACCCCAAGCTATTTGCTGAGAGGCATGTCGAGTCCATGGAATATTTTATATTGTGACACAAGTTGCGGGAAAGAGACAAATCTTTTTTTTTTTTTTTTTTTTTTGCACAAAGTTGTCACTAAATGATATAATGCTCAAACATGCCATGGGAATATGTGAAATTACACCCCAAAATACATTCTGTTGCTTCTTCTAAGTATGGGGATACCACATGTGTGGGACTTTTTGTGAGCCTAGCCGCGCACGGGACCCCGAAAGCCAAGCACCGCCTTCAGGCTTTCTAAGGGCGTAAATTTTTGATTTCACTCTTCACTGCCTAGCACAGTTTCGGAGGCCATGGAATGCCCAGATGGCACAACCCCCCCCCAAATGACCCCATTTTGGAAAATAGACACCCCAAGCTATTTGCTGAGAGGTATAGTTAGTATTTTTCAGACCTCACTTTTTGTCACAAACTTTCGAAAATTGAAAAAATAAAAAAAAAATACATTTTTCTTGTCTTTCTTCATTTTCAAAAACAAATGAGAGCTGTAAAATACTCACCATGCCTCTCAGAAAATAGCTTGGGGTGTCTACTTTCCAAAATGGGGTCATTTGGGGGGGGTTTGCGCCATCTTGGCATTTTATGGCCTTCAAAACTGTGATAGGTAGTGAGGAGTGGAATCACAACTTAACGCCCTTAGAAATCCTGAAGCCGGTGCTTGGTTTTCGGGGCCCCGTATGCGGCTAGGCTCCCAAAAAGTCCCACACATGTGGTATCCCCATACTCAGGAGAAGCAGCAGAATATATTTTGGGGTGTAATTCCACATATGTCCATGGCATGTTTGAGCAATATATCATTTAGTGACAACTTTGTGCAAAAAAAAAAAAAAAATTGTCACTTTCCCGCAACTTGTGTCAAAATATAAAATATTCCATGGACTCAACATGCCTCTCAGCAAATAGCTTGGGGTGTCTACTTTCCAAAATGGGGTCATTTGGGGGGGTTTTGTGCCATCTTGGCATTTTATGGCCTTCAAAACTGTGATAGGAAGTGAGGAGTGAAATCAAAAATTTATGCCCTTAGAAATCCTGAAGGCGGTGTTTGGTTTTCGGGGCCCCGTACGCGGCTAGGCTCCCAAAAAGTCCTAAACATGTGGTATCCCCATACTCAGGAGAAGCAGCTAAATGTATTTTGGGGTGTAATTCCACATATGCCCATGGCATGTTTGAGCAATATATCATTTAGTGACAACTTTGTGCAAAAAAAAAAAGTGTTACTTTCCCGCAACTTGTGTCAAAATATAAAATATTCCATGGACTCAACATGCCTCTCAGCAAATAGTTTGGGGTGTCTACTTTCCAAAATGGGGTCATTTGGGGGGGTTTTGTGCCATCTTGGCATTTTATGGCCTTCAAAACTGTGATAGGTAGTGAGGAGTGAAATCACAACATTACGCCCTTAGAAATCCTGAAGGCGGTGCTTGGTTTTCGGGGCCCCGTATGCGGCTAGGCTCCCAAAAAGTCCCATACATGTGGTATCCCCATACTCAGGAGAAGCAGCTAAATGTATTTTGGAGTGCAATTCCACATATGCCCATGGCCTGTGTGAGAAATATATCATTTAGTGACAACTTTGTGCAAAAAAAAAAAATTGTCACTTTCCCGCAACTTGTGTCAAAAAAGAAAGTATTCCATGGACTCAACATGCCTCTCAGCAAATAGCTTGGGGTGTCTACTTTCCAAAATGGGGTCATTTGGGGGGGGGGTTTGTGCCATCTGGGCATTTTATGGCCTTCAAAACTGTGATAGGTAGTGAGGAGTGAAATCAAAAATTTATGCCCTTAGAAATCCTGAAGGCGGTGCTTGGTTTTCGGGGCCCCGTATGCGGCTAGGCTCCCAAAAAGTCCCACACATGTGGTATCCCCATACTCAGGAGAAGCAGCTAAATGTATTTTGGGGTGCAATTCCACATATGCCCATGGCCTGTGTGAGAAATATATCATTTAGTGACAACTTTGTGCAAAAAAAAAAAAATTGTCACTTTCCCGCAACTTGTGTCAAAAAAGAAAGTATTCCATGGACTCAACATGCCTCTCAGCAAATAGCTTCGGGTGTCTACTTTCCAAAATGGGGTCATTTGGGGGGGGTTTGTGCCATCTGGGCATTTTATGGCCTTCAAAACTGTGATAGGTAGTGAGGAGTGAAATCAAAAATTTATGCCCTTAGAAATCCTGAAGGCGGTGCTTGGTTTTTGGGGCCCCGTATGCGGCTAGGCTCCCAAAAAGTCCCACACATGTGGTATCCCCATACTCAGGAGAAGCAGCTAAATGTATTTTGGGGTGCAATTCCACATATGCCCATGGCCTGTGTGAGAAATATATCATTTAGTGACAACTTTGTGCAAAAAAAAAAAAATTGTCACTTTCCCGCAACTTGTGTCAAAAAAGAAAGTATTCCATGGACTCAACATGCCTCTCAGCAAATAGCTTGGGGTGTCTACTTTCCAAAATGGGGTCATTTGGGGGGGGTTTGTGCCATCTTGGCATTTTATGGCCTTCAAAACTGTGATAGGTAGTGAGGAGTAAAATCACAACATTACGCCCTTAGAAATCCTGAAGGCGGTGCTTGGTTTTCGGGGCCCCGTATGCGGCTAGGCTCCCAAAAAGTCCCATACATGTGGTATCCCCATACTCAGGAGAAGCAGCTAAATGTATTTTGGGGTGCAATTCCACATATGCTCATGGCCTGTGTGAGAAATATATCATTTAGTGACAACTTTGTGCAAAAAAAAAAATTGTCACTTTCCCGCAACTTGTGTCAAAAAAGAAAGTATTCCATGGACTCAACATGCCTCTCAGCAAATAGCTTGGGGTGTCTACTTTCCAAAATGGGGTCATTTGGGGGGGGGGGGTTTGTGCCATCTGGGCATTTTATGGCCTTCAAAACTGTGATAGGTAGTGAGGAGTGAAATCAAAAATTTATGCCCTTAGAAATCCTGAAGGCGGTGCTTGGTTTTCGGGGCCCCGTATGCGGCTAGGCTCCCAAAAAGTCCCACACATGTGGTATCCCCATACTCAGGAGAAGCAGCTAAATGTATTTTGGGGTGCAATTCCACATATGCCCATGGCCTGTGTGAGAAATATATCATTTAGTGACAACTTTGTGCAAAAAAAAAAAAATTGTCACTTTCCCGCAACTTGTGTCAAAAAAGAAAGTATTCCATGGACTCAACATGCCTCTCAGCAAATAGCTTTGGGTGTCTACTTTCCAAAATTGGGTCATTTGGGGGGGTTTTGTGCCATATGGGCATTTTATGGCCTTCAAAACTGTGATAGGTAGTGAGGAGTGAAATCAAAAATTTATGCCCTTAGAAATCCTGAAGGCGGTGATTGGTTTTTGGGGCCCCGTAACGCGGCTAGGCTCCCAAAAAGTCCCACACATGTGGTATCCCCATACTCAGGAGAAGCAGCTGAATGTATTTTGGGGTGCAATTCCACATAGGCCCATGGCCTGTGTGAGCAATATATCATTTAGTGACAACTTTTTGTAAATATTTTTTTTTGTCATTATTCAATCACTTGGGACAAAAAAAATAAATATTCAATGGGTTCAACATGCCTCTCAGCAATTTCCTTGGGGTGCCTACTTTCCAAAATGGGGTCATTTTGGGGGGTTTTGTACTGCCCTGCCATTTTAGCACCTCAAGAAATGACATAGGCAGTCATAAACTAAAAGCTGTGTAAATTCCAGAAAATGTACCCTAGTTTGTAGACGCTATAACTTTTGCGCAAACCAATAAATATATGCTTATTGACATTTTTTTTACCAAAGACATGTGGCCGAATAAATTTTGGCCTAAATGTATGACTAAAATTGAGTTTATTGGATTTTTTTATAACAAAAAGTAGAAAATATTATTTTTTTCAAAATTTTCGGTCTTTTTCCGTTTATAGCGCAAAAAATAAAAACGGCAGAGGTGATCAAATGCCATCAAAAGAAATCTCTATTTGTGGGAAGAAAAGGACGCAAATTTCGTTTGGGTACAGCATTGCATGACCGCGCAATTAAAAGTTAAAGCAACGCAGTGCCAAATTGGAAAAAGACCTCTGGTCCTTAGGCAGCATAATGGTCCGGGGCTCAAGTGGTTAATGTGCCCTCAAGAGATCTTATCTTCTGCACCGTCTGTGGGGACAGGATACGTTTTGAGACCTTCCTCTTATAACGGTGGTCAAGGAGGCTTGCCAACCAGTAATCATCCTTCTATTTTATGTCTTGGGTCCTTTTGCAGGCTTTGAAGCATGAGGTTGCTCATGCGCCTCAAGGCTTGAGAAGCAGACTCCTCGGGGTCACTCAAGATGTCAGAATCTGCAACTTTCTCCTCTCAGCCACGTACTACTCCCAAGGGTCCTGGGGTTGGAAAGCCATCGCTTACAGATTGACGCATGTCTTCCTCTTCTTCAAAGCCTATAAAAGTGCCAGAATCCTTCTCCTCATCCTCCTCCCCACTCTCGTCCTGTGTGTTCTGTGACATAGGAATTATGGTGTCTGGACAAAGTGGGCCTTGAGAGGAAAGGAAGTCCTCCTCTTCCTCCTGCTACTCTGCCTCCAGTGCCCTGTCCATAATGCCACGCAGAGTCTGCTCCAGCAGGAACACAAGAGGGATTGTGTCATTGATGCATGCACTTTCACTGCTCACCATCCTTGTGGCCTCCTCAGATGGTGACAATACAGTGCATGCTTCCTTAATGATCACCCATTGGCGTGGGGAAAAAAAGCAGAGGCGGCCCAAGCCTGTCATCGTGCCGTACTGGCACTGGTACTCATTTACGGCACTCTGCTGCATGTATAGCTGCTGCAGCATTCCCAAAGTTGAGTTCCACCTGGTGGGCATTTCACAAATCAGGCGGTTTACGGGCAGGTGGAATTCCCACTGAATTTCAGCCAACCTGGCACTGGCTGTGTATGACTGCCTGAAATGGCTACAGACTCTTCTGGCCTGCTTTAGTACATCTTGCAACCCTGGGTACGTACTTAGGAAATGCTGCACCACCAAATTGAGGACATGTGTCAGGCATCGCACATGTGACAACTTTCCCTGTCTAAGGGCGGACAGGAGGTTTGAGTCATTATTGGACACCACTATTCCTGGCTCCAGCTGGTGTGGTGTGAACCACCTCTGGGCCTGTCCCTGCAGAGCTGCAAGAATCTCTGCTCTGGTGTGGTTCCTGTCCCCTAAACACATCAGCTGAAGCACTGCATGGCACCTTTTAGCCTGTCTCTGGGAGTAGCCCTTTGAATGCTTAGGGGGTACCTGATGTTCATAGGACAATTATGCAGAGGAGGGCATGGAGGTGGCGGAGGAGGAGGAGGGGGTAGAGCTCACAGGTCTGGCATCATCACCATCAGCTGTATGGAGACATGGGGGCACAACAAGCTGCAGCACCGAGCCCTGTCCTGCATTCTTTTGAGTTGCAAGCAGCGTTACCCAGTGTGCTGTGAACAAAATATACCATCCTTGCCCATGCTTGCTGGACCACGTGTTAGCAGCAAGGTGGATTTTATGGCTAACTACCTTGCCCAACGATGCCAGAATATACTCTTCCATGTGATGGTAGAGAGATGGAACGGCCTTACATGTAAAGTAGTAGCGACTTGGAACCTGCCAATGTGGTACAGCACATTGTGCAAATTCACGGAAAGGGGCAGAATCCACCAGGCTGAAAGGCAGAAGTTGGAGAGCCAACAGCTTTGACAAGCTTGCATTCAGACACTGGGCATGTGGGTGGCAGCAGATGAGGCAGAGAAATTTGCCAGCTACAGTCTACAGCTGGTGGTGTGCTGCTGGCATATGTGCTGCTAGGACCTGGGACACCCTGTGCTATACCATCATCCCTGTCAGTGGAGGCTGCTGAGAGGAAATGATTCGGAATCACAGGGGCAGACTGAATGGGTAAGGAGGAGGAGGAGGAGGGACAGATTTGTGCCCCTTTTGTGTGGCTTTTAGGTGCTCTTGCCAATGAGTGGTTGGACGTTAAATGCCTTGTTAAGCATGTAGTACCCAAATGGTTGGTGTTTTTTCCACGTTTGATGTGCCTGAGACACAGTTTTCAGATAGCAACAGTGCGATCTGCTGCAGAAGTGCTGAAAAAGACCCAGACAGCTGAGCTTTGGGGAGTGGGCCAGGAGATAACAGATGCAGAATGTGTTGGAATATGGTGGCTGCTCTCTACTCTTTCTTGATGTCGGCCTCCTTGGGGTTGTGACGCCTAACCTTCAGTTTCCTCCTCTGCTCTATCTGGCACCCAAGTCGCATCAATGCATCAATGCACTGTTCAGTGCCACAATGCATTGTGGTCTTTTCGGGGGCCAAACAAACGGTCGAATGACTGAACAACGACAACAACTTAAGCTCAGGGCAAACCGTTTGCCCATCCCTAGTGTAAACACACAAATCCCAGTTCTGTCAGGGGAGAGGAGACAGATTGTGTGTTCCTACTAAGTATGAACAATGATCTGTCTCCTCCTCTAGTCAGCCACACTCCCCCCACAGTTAGAAACACACATAGGGAACACAGTTAACCCCTTGATCGCACCCTAGTGTTAACCCTTTCCCTGCCAGTGACAATTATACAGTAATCAGTGGCTAGTTTTAGCTCTGATTGCTGTATAAATGTCACTGGTCACAAAAAACTGTCAAAAGTGTCCGATGTGTCCGTCACATCGTGGCAGTCCCGATAAAAATCACAGATCACCGCCATTACTAGTAAAAAAATAAAATAATAATAAAAATGCCATAAATCTATCCCCAATTTTGGAGACGCTATAAGTTTTGCGCAAACCAATCAATATACGCTTATGGTGATTTTTTCTTTTACCAAAAATATGTAGAAGAATATGTATCAGCCTAAACTGATGAAAAAATGTTTTTTTTTTTTTGGATATTTATTATAGCAAAAACTACAAATATTGTGTTTTTTTCAAAACTGTCGCACTTTTTTGTATTTAGCGCAAAAAATAAAAGCCGCAGAGGTGATCAAATACCACCAAAAGAAAGCTCTATTTGTGGGGATAAAAGGACATACATTTTGTTTGGGTACAATGTCGCACGACCGCGCAATTGTCAGTTAAAGTGACACAGTGCCGTATTGCAAAAAATGGCCTGGTCAGGAACCAGGAAAAGGACCCACCTATTCACCCATTAAAATCCTTTTCTCCTATCTGACTTTTCCTCTAATGCCCCGTACACACGGTCAGATTTTCCAGCGGAAAATGTGTGATAGAACCTTGTTGTCGGAAATTCCGACCGTGTGTAGGCTCCATCACACATTTTCTATCGGATTTTCCGACACACAAAGTTTGAGAGCAGGATATAAAATTTTCCGACAACAAAATCCGTTGTCGGAAATTCCAATCGTGTGTACACAAATCCGACGGACAAAGGTCCACGCATGCTCAGAATAAATAAAGAGATGAAAGCTATTGGCCACTGCCCCGTTTATAGTCCCAACGTACGTGTTTTACGTCATCGCGTTTAGAATGATCGGATTTTCCGACAACTTTGTGTGACCGTGTGTATGCAAGACAAGTTTGAGCCAACATCCGTCGGAAAAAATCCTAGGATTTTGTTGTCGGAATGTCCGAACAAAGTCCGACCGTGTGTATGGGGCATTACACAATTGCATAATTTCTTAGTAAAAAAAAAAAAAAAACAACTGTTAAAGCTTTAATACTAGCAACTCCTTATTCCTTGTTGAGGATGACATAAGTCAGGCACACACTATCTCCTGGGGTGTCTACATCACACATCCCAGGAGGCAGTATTTCAAGGCTGTGAGAGACCTTGCACATGCACAGACATGCTGCATGCTTAACTCCATGGACAAGTAAGTACGTTTTTTTCTTTACATTGTGTTTTAGCTATGTAGGGCTATACAAGTTGATTTCATTAAGGGTATGCCGATGTCAAGTGCCCAACAGTGATGAGCAAATTAATTTGTAATGCAGGTAAATCAGCTAACTAAAATATGCATACATATTTGTGCAATCTGCAGTGGATCATACAATTTATACATCTAAATGCCTGCATTTATGAATTACCCTATTCTCCACAGATCCCATAGATCTACACTGAAATGTACAGGCCAGTCTAAAATTAGTATATCAATAAGTCTCCAAATTCAGTTATAATTAGGGGCAAATAGCACTTGTTTATCACTTTTACTATGGGGGTTGTCACCAGATAACTTTTGTTTGCAAAATTGATTACTATACTATACTAGTAATAGTAATAAACTACTTACCTTTACCATTTTTCTTTTGTAATGGTTGTTTGCTATCTTGCTGCACGTGACATTATGTCTGATATTAAGGCTACAACTCTTTTTCTGGTCCAACCAGGAAAAAGGTGTTTCTAAATGTGTTACGTTCTTGCTTAAAACTTTAAAACATGTTTTAGGGGGAAAAGGGTTAAAATTAAGTTATAACAACTTCCCATCACCCATATTGCCAAATCCACTTGACCTCCTTCATCCCTGTGTAAGCTGAAGCAGCACCCTAGTTGTCTTATCCGTTCACAAGCTGAGACAGCAAAGTAAAAGAGCTGTAGCAGATATGTTAATATCACATTTTTCTGGTAAGATGATTCCCTGGAACATTTCCTGTTTTATTATCATTCCTCCCATCAGGATGTTATACTGGGATGGCCCAGTCTCACAAGTGATAAATACAGCAATTAAATCTTTGTTAACGGCAAATCACGCCTTTAAATAATGGCAAAGGAGAAGCGTTTGCACATTTTTGTTCTGCAGACTTTGAAAAATGTTTGACCTTATTCACTTATTAAAAAAAATAATCTTATACATTTTGCAACCAAGGGTAAAAAAGCAGACTGAATTAACCATCTACTCAGATATAAGATAGTACTATGAATTAGATTCATGCTCTGTAGAGTAATACAAAAAGTTATTGCATTTACAAAATAAAAACACTTATAGAACATCTGTGTGCATTTTATATTATGCAACATTAAAATAAATTATGTTTAAATGTTTAGAATTCAGTTTAATTGAAGTCTGATGTCCCAGGCTGAATCCAAACTTCAGTGTTATTTTTGGCAATTTGGCTTCTCAAAAGGCTTCTTGGAGAGAGGAACCAAAAGATGCTCCAAAGACTGTTTCTACCTTATATCTGCTTCTGTTGTTGACTTGGCACCCTTAGCTTGACTCCAACCCACCTATCTATCTTGGTGCTCCTAACAGACTGTTAACAAGTGCTAGCACATTGTGGTGTAATTTATGTTGAATTGTACCCAAATGCATTAGGGTGACGCACAATTCACTTGCAGTGTTGCAGTGTCCCACATTGCTGTGCAATAACAATGTGTTGTGGTGCAGTGTGTTGAAAAAAATTATGCATATCTATTTTTTGTCTTTTCTGCTACGCTGACAGCCCATTCATTTGGTTGAGCTGTCCTAACTCAATGCACATTAAAGTGGTTGTAAACCCTCCAATACAATTTTATCTCTCTGTAATCTAGATAGCACAGGCAGCTGATCGCTGCCTGTGAAAATCTACTCACTGTATTCGTTTTCATAGAAATCGTCCTGCAAGTTTGAGTGATGGCAGGCATGATTGCGCACTAGGAATTTTCATTAATGGCACACTATGTGTGCCATTTCTATCTAACCTGCATGCAGGGACATTAGTACTGATGAGCTTCCTCTCTGAACGGCACAGAGAGAAGTCTTGTGATGCTGCTGTGATCATCTCCTGCTTCTCCCCTTGTGACAACGCTACGGCGCATGCGCAAGATTTCCAAAGGGTAAGGGCAGAAGTGATGTCCAGAATAGATTCACGAAACAGTACAAGTAATGGCGCGGCTGATACCCAGAAGTAGAGATATAATAAAGACGATAAATAAGGTATCTCCCAACCTCGTTTTATGCCGATAAGATTAAGAAAAATCGCCCGAGGTTTACGTCCTCTTTAACTTGTGACACATGTGGTAATGCCTTTGCATTAATGCAATAAACCAGAATAGAAAAGTCAGAGTGGGTTGAAGAAAGGGGCTCAGGCTTATTTTTGATTGCATCATCAAGGCTGTCAGGAGGTTTGAATTTGATGTTCTGCAATACACTTTTTATTACAGCCTGTTTCAGATTTGTTAAAGTGGTAGTAAAGGCTTTTTTTAAAATTTATACCTACAGGTAAGCCTATAATAAGGGTGACCTGTAGTTACAGTAAATATCTCCTAAACGTGCACCGTTTAGGAGATATTTACTTTAGAAGCGCCGGTGATGTTACTGAAGCATTCGCACTATGCTTTCAATAGACGGCATGCCATCCATAGAGAGAGCCGTGCTGCGGCCACGACTCCCACATGCATGTGCAGTAGTGACGTCATCGTGGCTTGGCCAATCAAGCGGTAGCTTCCCATGAACCTGGAAGGAAGACAGGGTGAAGATAGAAGCGTGCTGCTGGAGGGCTTCGTTTTCAGGTAGGTCTTTCATAATGTGCTAGTATGCGATGCATACTAGCACATTATGATATTCATTTGCAGGCAGAAGATTTTGTTGTTGTTTTTTGTCTTTTTTTGTGGTTTACTACTGCTTTAATTTCCAGTTCAGAAATGCTTTCAATTTTCTTCTTTGCTAATTTTTAAAAAGTTTGGCCAAATGACAAGTAAATAAGCTTTTAAGAAGTGTGCTGAACTCTGAAAAGGACTTTGTGTCTCAACTTCCTCATCTATACAGTTCTCCTGTTCCTAGATAAAATAAAAGTTTCTATATAAAGTTTAATTCACAGTATTTTCTGTTTTTGAGCTATGTACCTAAAACATTAAAATAGACCTTTCACCACATGCAAATAACAATAGTGCTGATGTGCTGTAGCTTACAGCAGCCAGTCAAAAATCATCTATCATTCATTTGTTCACTCTAAGCTCCAGGAAGCCAAATTCTGATTAGTTGTTATTTATTACTGTGCATTGTGTGAGAGTTTGCATTTCATTAATAAGCAAGCTCACATATTTCAAATCTACAAACTGAAATAATATGTTGCCAAGTAGTATGGAGGGTTATAAAATCATTTACAGAAAAAGTAATTGCTCAAAAGTAAGACCTGTACAGTTCCCCTGCAGGTATATACAACATCAGCCTGTCTGATGGGTGTAAGGTCAATAGGATCATCCAAAATGATTCCCCCAAGTAAAGCAGCAGTTATGTATTATTACTTTTTTTTTGGATTTGGTTAGAATAGGATACAGATAGAAACACTTGTCTGTGTCTCCAATGGAAAAATTCACCCTTCTGTCACTATTGACAGAAAGTCATGGGAAATCCAAAACGTTATGGTTGCCCCAGGAACAGAAGGTGTGACCAAATCTTCCAGTGGGGAAATGTGGGAGGCAGGCAATGAAAATTGTCTGCCTTTATAAAGAAAAAAATGTAATAGATATACTTTATGAAACAACATAACATTCTAGATGCAAGTCTCTGCACATATTGCTTTCAAAGCCACAGCGAGCTAACATGTAAGTGTACATAAAATGCATTCACTTTAAAAATATTGAAGTGAGCCTGAAAAGGAAATATATGCATCCTTGGTTTCCTTTTTGTATATTGCATCTTTGTATGGAGCCTTGTGTGTGTTGTATATTTGCAATGTGTATATTGTAATGTCCAAGACTGTTACAAAGGTAGCTAACCTGGTCAATTTTTTGTGTTAGATGCACATTAATATAAATACCATTCAAACACCACACTCTTCCTGCTTAAGAAAATCTTACATATTCTTACAGAGCTCAGATGCAGAGAAAATACTGTAAGTATTCCAGCACCATGCCAAAACAGGAACACACAACCATTACAAACTTCTGCTGAAATTTGGGTTCTAGCATAGAGTGCATCTTTCCTTTACCGTGGAATTCTAGTTAAAATCAAAATGTGCCCTTTCCTAGTATATGTGACAACAACAACTTTTATATTATGCATTATTTCATTTGCTGATTGTCTAGATTAGAAACAACAGTTTAAGTTAAACAATCAGCCATTCTCCTGAGCTTTACCAACAATGGTGTGCCTGTGCAGCTAAATGTGTCTGCTCACAGGCACTTCCCTAAACCATTGTCAGTATCTGTGTATTCATTTCAGCACAGCTCTGATTAGCTTTGCATCTGTCCTGCCCAGCTTCACCCCTGTTCCACCTGAACCCCCCCATTTATAAATGGTACTGGATAAATAATTCTCTACCATTTTGTCTTTTGTATGTCAATAGTGAGGTGGTAAACATCACATTGTTATGGTATGAAGACCTATTTTAACTCTTTTCACTAAGGTAAATGCCTAAAATAATGGAAACTAAAGAAAATGTAATGCACTATTTATTTAGGAATGACATCTAAGGAAACATTGGCTTTTAGACTGCCATCTTCAGCATCGCCTCACAGCTCAGTAAGATCTCATATCACTTCCACCAACTTATTGCCTGGTATTCTGATAGATTAGTCAAGCCCTGGAGTGAGAAATAGATGGACAAACTACTCTTCTTGCCTTTGACTAAGCAAAAAAGTCAATACAACATCAAAGGACTGTAGGAAGCCCAAATGACCAGAAAACAGCAGCTTGTGAATTTGGTGCTTTTCCCACAAACGCTTCCCTGTTTCTAACTATACCGGATCCCACACCAGAATCATCATATGTAAAACAAACAATATACATTCTATATCCCAAAATTATTCCCCAATTCATACTGTTACAATTTAGAAGCTTTGCATTTGAATATAATAATAACAGTAATTATAATTGTAATAATAATAATACTAAATAATTTTCATTTATTCAGCATCATGTATTCAGCTTTTTCTCATTTCTGCTCCATTATTTCTTTCTGTCTCTTCTGTCCCACTTTTTTTTACATTTTACTGGTAGGATTCTTAAAAAGCCACTATGTGCTAAAATCAGTCTAACCTTATTCTAAGGCCATTATGCATACTGGAGAATCCCTGGCCCAGACAAAATAGTTAGAAGACAATTTTTTATGTTAAAGTGGCCCTTTACCCTTACACTAAAGATCCCTTGTGTATGCAGCTCTGCATGCACCTAATAAAACATCTGCAAGTCATTTTGTAACTCAAATATTTATTCAGTTACTTACAGTCAACCGAATTTCACATCCTGGTTGATTACGCTACTGGTGACATAGCCAGGGTCTCACAGATTTACCCTGGTAAGGTGAAAGGAGACAGACTCTTCTTTCCTTAATTACGATAGTTACAGGGATAAGATCCCAGAAATATAAAAGAAAAGGTAAGTAAGGAAACAGACTGCATATAATATTACAAATGTATGTTTTATGTTGACCAGATCTAGACCAAAATAATGTAACCAGAGTTTCTTCCTTCTTTTCTGTATTTGCTTACTGCTTAGTCCTAAGGAGGTATAAGAATGTAGGCATTTGTATTTTTGTGATTCTGTAGGGAGCATTGGGTTGCAGTCAACCTATCTGTATCTCAGCAAGAGTGATCTCTAAGCGTAGAGTGTATTTTCTCTGCCACTTGCTGTTTGAGCTTGCTGTGTGTGCTAGAAATATACTTTTCTGTGTTATGAATTTTAATGACCTTGGCAATCAGCATGTTTTGGGGGCCTAGTGATGCATGCTAGCAAAACTGTAAAAATGTTTCGGGCAATTCCTGTTCTGCCTCTTTCCTCATGGGCTTATGTCCTGTAAAGTTGTCTTTATGAAACATTTGTCTCTCTCCTTTGCTCTTTGTTGCCTAGGGGTTGAGAAGAAGTGTGGATCTCCCCCCTGAGAGGTATTCCTGAAGATGCTGCCTGCTGGAATCTAAAGAGCTTAACCACAATGGAAATTAAAGCACCAAACCTTCTTGGCAGTGGTGTGGTGCTTCAATGTCCATTTTTGTTACATTACACTATAACCGTGAAAATCCTTTAAGGTATAGCAGATACCTGTCTGAGACCAGATTATTTACATCTACATCCATATTTTAAGATAGCAATACCAATACGACAAACCTTATGGTTTCAGCACTATTTTTTATTTTCCTCAGGAATCTTAAGAGTGTCTGGCCTAAAGGAAACAAATTGTGACTCTCCCCCTAAATGAGATGAGGTAAGTAGCTGGTTGAGTGGGATGTATACAAAAGGAGCCTTTCTTTGTTATCCTGCCTCAGAACATATTTAGTAAGATACCATATGAACCTCTTGAACCACTTGAAGAGATTAGAGCTTACAGTAGTTCTGTGTTTGATACCATCTATGTTTTGGGGATATCCTGATTTGAACCTCACCCTCCTTCCCATATTGCCATGTGCAATCAACTAGTTCTTGTTTTGAACTCACTAAGTGATTGGCATCCGTCCTTTTTACACTTTGGAAAAAGAACCATGCCTGGGATTGAATGTGCATGGGTTCTTATTGCCAAGTAAGAGTGTTTAGGACATTTACAATATAGCTGCTAGTTATCTTGAAATAAATATATCTTTGGAGACCAGTGCCAATAGTCCTCTAAAGGCTATATATTAATTATAGGAAAATAAATCTGAGTCATGCCTTCCTGGCTCAATGTGTAGCAAAAAGGGCTCATTGCCTGAAACTGTAGCCAAATTGTAACTTTCTTGATGGACACTTAAATAAATGTAATGTATGCTGCAACCCCCGTTTTATATATATATATGTAGTCAAATACTTGTCTTATTTGTTTTATTTATAATTGTATTGAAAAAATATGTATCACATTGACTATACTGTATGTCATCAATTTTCTCTTAATCTGTTTTGGTATTACAAAAATAGAGACATACAGTAAGTTTAGAAAAAGTAACATGACTAGTATTAGCTACTTCTTTTACATGGAAATATTAGGTGCGTGATATTACCATCAAACAGTTGGTTCAGCAGAATTAAGCAGAAGCTCAGATGTAAGCTAGAGTGCCATGCTGAGAAAAAGACATTTTGGTTGGTTGACAAATTCCTAATCTGACAGCAGTATGTCTAAAGTGTAATAATTTCAGTAAGACAGAAAGCTTAGAATGTCTCTGTGCTGTACTTGTCACTGTTAGGATTATAATGAGAATATATTCTATCCAAACTCAGACCAAGTGGAAAATTAAATTAAATGAACAAGTGTACGGCGTTTTTGCAATTAACAAATGAAGCAGCTTTTCAGGAATCATGCAGACCCAGGTTCATAGATATAAACAAAGAACAGGGTTTCTGTGAAAAAAAGATGCTTAATTAGCTTCCTTGCTATAAATGAGCTGTTAATTTCTTGCTGACATGATTAAAGATAACCTGTAACGAGGAGGTGACTGTCATTATTGTCCTCTCTTTCTGAAAGTGCTAGTTCTCTGGCTGCCATGTTGGTTTAATGGTTTTAGGACTTTCTAAGGCACTGACTTGGAACAGATATGCAGATTGGAGGTGCTGACTTTACTTTGACTTTTGTAACCTGCATTCTTTTTCCAGGTCAGTGCCCAAAGTATTAAATCCAGAGACAGCCAGGCAACTTGCAATTTTAGAAGGAGGCCAGTAAAAACAGATTTTATATTTATGCCAGTGCATATTTCCTTTAAAGGGTATTTTAGACTCAGGTAAGGATGAGCGAATGTGTCTGGGTTCGACTTGCAGTGTGTTTTTCCTATTGTAAAGCCTGACAATTGTAAACTTAAATCTAAATTCTATGGGAGGGTAAATTTTGAAAATTAAGTTTGGCCATTTTTAAATGATAAGTTCACTTTATAATGGTTCATAATAAATGCATATCTTTTTGCAGGTTAAAAAAACTGCAGTCTATAAGGCATTGCACTTGTGATCAGCAGATCGCGGGTGCAATGTTGGGATCCTGCAGACACTTAGTAAGCTGCCTGCCCATATCTTGTACGGGCAGTCAATTACTGTGTGGCAGGAAGAATCAATGTACTACAAGAGTGCTCACCAGTGCCCTCACACAATTTCAAAAAGCAAAGCTAGGCCAAATTTAATAGAGAAAATTGCACAAACTGGGATTTTACTTCAAGAATGGAAATACAAATAGGATTATCTGGGAGTGAGTTAAAAGGTAAGTTCACCTTTACAGAAAACTCTGTAGGATGAACTTACACAGATCCCTCTCCTCACCCCCTCCCTGGTCCCGCTGACCTGGACCACAGTAATCACTGGTTCTAAGTGCCCGGTATATCCGCCCAAGGTGTCCAGGGCTTAGAAATCCTCACAGCATTCTAATTGGTCAGCGGCGTCACATGTGTGGTGCCGACCAATGAACAGCCACATAGCCCGTCCTGTCAGCTATGAAGATGCCATGTGGATGCAGAAAGGATTTCTAAGCCCCAGGCTCTTGGTGCGGATATATGGGGGATTTAGAACCGGAGATTGCGGTGGTCCAGGACCAACGGGGCGAGGAGGGGGACCTGTGTAAGTTCACCTTACAGAATTTTCTGTAAAGGTGAACTTACACTTTAAAAGCAGTTGTGAAAATGAGGGAACGTGATATCAGAGATTTATTTTTCACGTCCAGTGCTGTGAAACTTTTCAATATGGATGCTGCTGGTTCTTTATACAACAAAGTAGAGGATATGTAAGTGTCTCACATATAAGACTTGAATGCAGCAGAAAGCAGATTAAATATATTAACAACTGGATGTGAGGGCTATTTGGCTGCAACCCCTGTTACCCTGTAGATCGCTAAGGTTGTTTCAATAGGGGCTGCCTAGGTTAGGTCATCTTCCTTTCTTACTGCTACATGTATGTCTCTCTCAAAGCTTCATGCTCAGTCACGATGGGCATTATATTCTGTATTTTAAAAAAATCATGCATGGAAACAAGGGAGGTAGGGTATTAATAGCATAATGGAAAAGGTGGATACTGATGTTTCAAAAGAGAGGTCCTACAAACACAAACAAGAGATTTGTACTATTGAAGCCATCAAAAAAATAGTATATATCCAGCATTTAACAACAAAAAACTCACAAAAATAAACACAGAAATTAGCCAGAAATATTGTACAATTAATATACAGTATATAAGCTACTTTACTATGTTGCAATTTCAGAGGGGGAGACCCGGTATAATTTTTAGGTAAAACAAAAATGTCATAACTATAGCGAGAAATTGTGTACAAATTCAATTCACGCTATGAAAGCAGCTTTAGTAAACTACAGTTTAGCCACTTCAGCCCCAGAAGATTTTACCCCCTTCCTGATTTTACAATTTGGCACTACGTCATTTTAACTGACAACTGCGCAGTGGTGCAATGCTGTACCCAAACAAAGTTGCGTCCTTTTTTTACCCACAAATAGAGCTTTCTTTTGGTCACCTCTGCGGTTTTTATTTTTTGGCTATAAACAAAAAAAGCGACAATTTAAAAAAAAAAAAAAACTATATTTTTTACTTTTTTGCTATAATAAATAACCCCAACATTAAAAAAAACAAATTACTTCATCAGTTTAGACCAATATATATTCTTCTACATATTTTTGTTAAAAAAAAATTGCAATAAGCGTATACTGATTGGTTTGCGCAAAAGTTATAGCATCTACAAACTATGGAAAAGATTTATGGCAATTAAAAAAATTTTTTTTTTACTAGTAATGGCGGTGATCTGCGATTTTTAGCGGTACTGTGACATTGCAATGGACAGATAGGACACTTTTGACACTTTTTTGGGACCATTGACAATTATACAGAGATCAGTGCTATAAAAATGCACTGATTACTGTGTAAATGTCACTTGCAGGGAAGGGGTTAACACTAGGGGGCGATCAAGGGGTTAACTGTGTGTTCCCTCAGTGTGTTCTAACTGTGTAGGGATGGGAGTGACTAGGAGAGGAGACATATCATTTTTCCTACTTAGTAGGAACAAAAAATATAGCTCCTCTCCTCTGACAGCATGTCAGGAAATTCCTGTCAGTATCAGACGCCCTGTGCGGGCAGTCGCACGCATGCGCGCGCGCACCAGGCGGGCTATTTAAACTGATCTGTCACATGAGAATCTTGCTGTCTGCTCTACAGCGTTACGTGTGCACTTCCTGAGAACACTTCCTGTTTCCTGTACTAGACCCGGCTTGTTCCTGATTATCCTAGCTGTCTGCCTGCATCTGATCCCGGCTTGTCTCCGACCATCCCTGCTTTCTGCCTGCATCCGACCCCGGCTTGTCTGACCACTCTTCTGCCTGACCCTTTGGCTCATCTACAGTCCGCCTGGCTATCGATCCGGCTTGTCTGACCTTCCAGTCTGCTGCACCAGTGTTCCAGTCTGCTGTCCTGTGTGTTCCAGCCTGCTATCCAGTTCCAGTCTGCTGTGTGGTTCCAGTCTGCTGCACCAGTGTTCCAGTCTGCTGTCCTGTGTGTTCCAGCCTGCTATCCAGTTCCAGTCTGCTGTGTGGTTCCAGTCTGCTGCACCAGTGTTCCAGTCTGCTGTCCTGTGTGTTCCAGCCTGCTATCCAGTTCCAGTCTGCTGCACCAGTGTTCCAGTCTACCTACCAGATCAGCTTAATCTCCACTGCACAGTGTTTCCAGAGTTCCAGACCTACCTCCTGCTGTTGATCCTGCCAGGCACTCGTGCCACTCCTGACTCTTGTGCTTCCTGTATACCCTACCAGGGCCCTGGAGTCGGAGCCACAAGAGAGGCCATCCCCTGCAAGTCGGGCTCGTCCACAAGGTACGTGACAGTAGCAGACAGACATGACCGAGCCCGAGCAGGGAGCCTCTCCTATGGAAGAACTTTGTATGCACCTGGCCGGCCTTACACAGGCTGTTAAGAGTCTCCAGGAAGGATATACACGTCTGGAAGAACGGGTCCAAGTACTGTCTGGTCCCACTGAGACCCAGGGATCTTCTCTGCTATCTACCTCTGCTAGCAGTACTACTTCCCCTACAGTAGTGATGCTGCCCCCTGAAACAAGGGTTCCCACTCCTGAAAAGTTTTCTGGAGAACGAAGTAAATTCAGGGCATTCTGGAATGCATGCGAACTGTACTTCACCCTTCAACCTCGCACCTTCTCGCTTGAAGCCACCAAAGTAGGTTTTGTGATCTCACTACTCCTGGGTGACCCCCAAACATGGGCTCACCGCCTTCTGGAACTGAAAGCCGAGGTGTTGACCAATTTAACCACCTTCTTTGATGCAATGGCCCAGCTATATGAGGACTCACAGCTTTCTGCAACCGCAGAAGCCGCCCTGCACACCCTTCAACAAGGGCGTAGGGCAGTAGAGGACTACGGTGCGGAATTCCGCCGATGGAGTGCAGACACGGACTAGAATGACACTGCCCTCCGTTACCAGTTCCGTATGGGACTTTCCGACCCTTTAAAAGATGAACTGGCCCGAGTGGGAATTCCTCTGACTCTGGATGCCCTGATTAATCTTGCCATACAGATCGATCGACGGTTGAGGGAGCGAAGAGCAGAAAGAGGTGCTGGGCCTACTCGCCCAACCTGGATGTTGCCTAGGGTCCCCAGCTATACCCATCCTGCACCCACCTCTAGTCCTGCTGTTTCACGTGATACCTCTGAGCCCATGCAACTTGGAGTCCTCCGCCCATCTCTCACGACGGAGGAACGCCAACGTCGCCGGGCTAACAACCTGTGCCTGTACTGCGGGGACACTATGTCAGGAACTGTCCTAACAAACTCCGTAAGTGCCTGTCTGTCTTCTCTGGTGATGTGACTGCTTGGCCTAAGACTTCCGCTCACTTGACTCTTTCTATATCTTTGCAGCTCCCAGGAAAGACTTTACAGGTTCCCGCTATCATTGATTCCGGGGCTTGCAGCTGCTTCTTGGACTCATCCTTTGCAGCTAAACACCAGATCCCACTGCGTTACAAGGCCCATGGACTCTCTATTCATCTGGCCGATGGGTCTGCAATAAAATCTGGGCCAGTTATACAAGAATCCGCTCCCCTTCCAGTCACCATCTTCAACTTGCACCAAGAACTGCTTCGCCTGGACATCATCACTTCTCCTTTATTTCCTATTATTCTTGGTATGCCGTGGCTACAAGCCCATAACCCTACTATCAACTGGGTCACAGGAGAAATTACGTTTTCCTCTCAGTACTGTCAACAGTTCTGCACTTTGAAGGACTCTGGTGAATCCCCTGCTCTGTTATGTCTCAACACTGATTCTGAGTTATTCCAGGCGGTCCCCAAGGTCTATCATGACTTTTTAGATGTCTTTAGTAAAAATGGGGCTGAAACCCTTCCTCCTCATCAGGCTTACAATTGCCCCATCGAGCTCCTTCCCGGAGCCGAAGTTCCTTTTGGCAGGATATTTCCTTTGACTGAGCTGGAGCAAAGAGCACTAAAAGCATACATCGACGAGAACCTAGAAAAGGGTTTCATCCGGCTCTCTACATCCCCAGCAGGTGCAGGCATCTTTTTTGTTGAAAAAAAGGATCACTCTCTTCGTCCTTGTATAGACTACCACAAACTCAATAAAATAACTGTTAAAAAACGGTACCCTCTCCCCTTGGTACCAGAATTATTCCAGAGACTGGGGACTGCTACTATTTTCACCAAATTAGATCTCCGAGGGGCTTACAACCTTGTTCGCATCAGAAAAGGGGATGAGTGGAAGACAGCTTTCCGCACTCGCTTCGGGCACTTTGAATACATGGTGATGCCCTTTGGACTATGTAACGCCCCTGCAACTTTTCAGTACTTCATAAATGATGTTTTCCGGGACTATTTGGATCTATTCGTCATAGTCTACTTAGATGACATTCTCATCTTTTCTTCTTCCCTGGAATCCCATCGCAGACATGTTAAATGTGTTTTAGCTCGACTCCGGCTACATGGCTTGTACACTAAGGCTGAAAAGTGCGAGTTCGAGCAAGAGAGTATTCCATTCTTGGGGCTAATTATCTCCATGGAAGGGATCAAGATGGATCCCCATAAGGTTGCTGCAATTCTTGACTGGCCAGCCCCTACTGACAAGAAAGGAGTCCAACGTTTCATTGGCTTTGCCAACTTCTATAGAAAATTCATTAAGGGGTTCTCAGCCATCATTGAGCCCATCACTCAATTGACCAAACAAGGGGTGCGTTTTCATTGGTCGCCCGAAGCTCAATCCGCCTTTGAATCTCTCAAAAGACTGTTCACCTCTGCTGCTGTTTTGAAACATCCCGATTCCTCTTTACCATTTGTCCTGGAAGTGGACGCTTCTGAGAGTGCTGTTGGTGCGATTCTTTCCCAGCGACAAGGGACCAAAGCTCTGTTATACCCTGTAGCCTTCTTTTCTCGCAAACTATCATCCGCAGAAAGGAATTATGATGTAGGAGATCGGGAACTACTGGCCATAAAATCCGCTCTGGAAGAGTGTCGGTATCTTTTGGAAGGAGCTGCTCATCCTATTCTGATCTACACAGATCACAAAAACCTGGAATATCTTAAATCCGCAAAGAGGTTGAGACCGCGACAAGCCAGGTGGGCCTTGTTCTTTTCCAGGTTCTCCTTCCACGTGACCTATCGGCCAGGCTCCAAGAATATAAAACCTGACGCTTTGTCTAGGATGTTCCACAAGCCTCAAGAAACCTCACCTCCAGATACGATCCTTTCTCCTGGAAATTTTTTCCTGTTGCAAGAAGACCTACTTTCCCGGATTAAGCAAGCTTCAGTAGGGTTGGTACCTGCTATGAGAACAAAACTACAAGAAAAGGATGGTCTGCTTTGGTTCGGGAGTAAGATCTTTGTACCTGAAGGCCTACGGGTCACAATTTTAGAACTTTGTCATGATCACGCACTAGCAGGACATTTTGGTGTTACCAAGACGGCTGATCTTGTCCTGCGCACCTTCTGGTGGCCCCAAGTGCCTAAGGACTGTAAGAAGTATGTGGAATCCTGTACCATCTGTGCTCGGAATAAAGTCAGTAGAACCAGGGCCTGGGGATTACTGAAACCTCTACCTGTCCCAGACAGGCCATGGAAGATGCTGTCTATTGACTTCATTGTCGAGTTGCCTTCGACTGAAGGGCACACTGCCATCTTTGTGGTGGTAGATCGGTTATCTAAAATGGCTCATTTCATTCCAATGAAGGGTACCCCCTCTGCTCCTGAAACTGCAAAAACGTTCATTAGAGAAGTGATTAAACTCCATGGAATTCCGGCTAATATCATTTCTGACCGAGGAGTATAATTCACTTCCCGATTCTGGAGAGCCTTGTGTAAAGCCCTAGGAATTGAACTATCATTTTCCACCGCCTATCACCCCCAGACGAATGGCCAAACGGAGAGGACCAACCAGACTCTCGAGCAATATCTTCGTTGTTTTTCTTCCTTTTCTCAAGATGATTGGTTCTCGTTGCTTCCCTTGGCTGAATTCGCCTATAATAATGCTGTCCATTCTGCCACAAAGCAAAGTCCATTTTTTGCCAATTACGGGTTTCACCCTACCTTTTTGCCCAGCTCCATTCCTGAAAGTTCCGTACCAGCAGTCCAGGACATAAATTTTTTCTCTGTCAATAACCAAATATTACAGGAAACCATGACGAAGTCCCAAGAACGTAACAAGGTAACTTTCGACAGGAAAAGACGTGGGGAATTGCTACTCGAACCAGGTGATCTTGTATGGTTATCCACTGTAAACCTGAAACTGACTTGTCCCTCCAAGAAGTTGGGTCCTAAATTCCTGGGTCCTTTTCCTGTAAAAAGGAAAATAAATGAAGTCACTTTTGAATTGGAACTCCCGGACTCACTCAGAATTCATCCTGTTTTTCACGTTTCCCTGTTGAAACCTTTTGTCTCCAATCCTTTTCCTGAACGAAATCTGAATCCTCCAGATCCTGTAATACTGGACGGTGAGGAAGAATTTGAAATTGAACCCATCCTTGACTGCAGGAAAAGGAACAATCAAGCCCAATTCCTGATCAAGTGGAAGGGGTTTGGCCCGGAAGAGAACTCGTGGGAGCCCGAGGAGAACATCCATGCTAAAAGCTTAGTTCAATCCTTTAAGAGAACCCATCCTGAGAAATGGGCCCGGTTGGGCATCCGGAGGCTGCCCCTTGGGGGGGGGGGCAATGTCAGGAAAGTCCTGTCAGTATCAGACGCCCTGTGCAGGCAGTCGCACGCATGCGCGCGCGCACCAGGTGGGCTATTTAAACTGATCTGTCACATGAGAATCTTGCTGTCTGCTCTACAGCGTTACGTGTGCACTTCCTGAGAACACTTCCTGTTTCCTGTACTAGACTCGGCTTGTTCCTGATTATCCTAGCTGTCTGCCTGCATCTGATCCCGGCTTGTTTTCGACCATCCCTGCTTTCTGCCTGCATCCGACCCCGGCTTGTCTGACCACTCTTCTGCCTGACCCTTTGGCTCATCTACAGTCCGCCTGGCTATCGATCCGGCTTGTCTGACTTTCCAGTCTGCTGCACCAGTGTTCCAGTCTGCTGTCCTGTGTGTTCCAGCCTGCTGTGTGGTTCCAGTCTGCTGCACCAGTGTTCCAGTCTGCTGTCCTGTGTGTTCCAGCCTGCTATCCAGTTCCAGTCTGCTGTGTGGTTCCAGTCTGCTGCACCAGTGTTCCAGTCTGCTGTCCTGTGTGTTCCAGCCTGCTATCTAGTTCCAGTCTGCTGTGTGGTTCCAGTCTGCTGCACCAGTGTTCCAGTCTGCTGTCCTGTGTGTTCCAGTCTGCTATCCAGTTCCAGTCTGCTGCACCAGTGTTCCAATCTACCTACCAGATCAGCTTAATCTCCACTGCACAGTGTTTCCAGAGTTCCAGACCTACCTCCTGCTGTTGATCCTGCCAGGCACTCGTGCCACTCCTGACTCTTGTGCTTCCTGTATACCCTACCAGGGCCCTGGATTCGGAGCCGCAAGAGAGGCCATCCCCTGCAAGTCGGACTCGTTCACAAGGTACGTGACAGTGCACAAGGATTTGTGTGTTAACACATACAAATCCCCATGCTGGCCCTCGTGCACGGCGATTGTGCCTGCCAGCCACGTGCATCAGGTCCCTTCCATGCAGCGGGCGCACGCGCGCAGCTCCAGTGGCGCACACGCACCCTCTGGTGGTCGAAAAAGGGTAGGGATACGGGGTTTCGCCCAGGAGAGCCATTCTGCCGCAGTATATCTGCATGAGCCGGTCGGGAACCGGTTAAAAGGGAAAGGCCATGCAGGTTTTTAATGTGAAAAATGCAATGTATTATTATGGAGACAACATCCAGAATCTGTCCTCTTTGGCTGGAAAAATTACTTAAACGTGTCAATGAGGCAGCCACCACCATTACTGCTTTGCCTTTCAGTAATCTGAGTATCGGAGGCATATTGGGCATGGAAGGGGAGTCTACCCTATTTGGGAATGTAGCCAAGAGGTTATTCTATTGCACCTCTTCTAAGTGGTACATTTTAAAATACAGAAGCTGCTTGCCCTTACTAGAAGGGCAAAACCTCTGCCTCTCTCTTTAGTCCAGAATGACATTTTAAATACAGGAAATTGCCTAATGCCCCGTACACGTGATCAGAAATTCCGCCAGCAAAAGTCGGATGTGAGCTTTTGGTCAGAAATGACTGTGTGTATGCTCCATCAGGCTTTTGCTGGCAGAATTCCAGCCAGCAAAAGATTGAGAGCAGGTTCTCTATTTTTCGGTCGGAAAAAGTTCCTATCCGAAAATGCGTTCGTCTGTATGCAATTCGGACACGCAAAAAATCATGCATGCTCGGAAACAATGCTGACTTTTACTATTAGAACACTTACCTGTAGTGGTATCCAGCAGTGTCTTCACCCCAGTCAATTTTTCAATCGGCGCTCAGGTGCTGCCACCGCCATTCCTTGTAAGGGAAACCAGCAGTAGGCTCCCTACTGCGCATGCACGAAGTGCTCTGCACCTTGTAAATGACCTGGCACCGGTCACACAAAAGTTCTCTGAACTTTCGACTGCCAAGAACGTGGTGAAGTGCATGCTTGAACTTCATTTTCTCGGCTCATCGTAGTGTTGCACATCACCGCGTTCTTGGCAGTCGAAAGTTCAGAGAACTTTTGTGTGACCGTGTGTATGCAAGTCAAGCTTGAGCGGAATTCCGTCCATCCAGGATTTTTCCGATGGAAAATCTGCTCGTGTGTATGGGGCATAACTTTAACAGCAGGCATTGCAATATGGGAAATAAGGTTGTGGTACTTTGGTGCGCTTAACAATGTGGTGATTTGGTGCACTTAACTGTATTGCAAAAGTATGTTCTGCAGACAAAGGGGACCTTTGTCTGTGTCAGGAACAAGTTCCTGCTGCTGACCTAAAAAAAGTAATGCATGATTTGTTTTTATTAATTATTGGTAATTATTAGTTAAGTAACATAAGTTCACTATTTTCCCAAAGCTGCAAATTACTTAGGAACATGAGTTCACCCAGTACCCAAAGCTCATTCCTAATCCCAGGAAGTAAACTTTGTATATTGCTACTTATCAGCCCACAGTTGTTTTCTGTTTGCAAGTACAAAAAAAACAGTTGCTCGTGATAAAAAGCCAGTGTCCTTATAATTTTATGTGTACTGAATTAAAATATCAAGCAGTGTTATCAGCTTCCCCAGCTAAGCTCTGTAAAGTAAACAACCCCTCCTCCCTATTTAAAGCGGGGCTCCAGGCTCCTTCAGAAAACATTTAAAGTCAGCAGCTACAAATACTGTAGCTGCTGACTTTTACTACTAGAACACTTACCTGTACTGGAATCCAGCAGTGTCTTCACCCCAGTCAATTTTTCAATCGGCGCTCAGGTGCTTCCACCGCCATTCCTTGTAAGGGAAACCAGCAGTAGGCTCCCTACTGCGCATGCACGAAGCGCTCTTGTAAATGACCTGGCAGTGGGGGAAGGAGGAGGGGGTGGAGTAGAAAAAGGAGGAGTGGGTACCTGTCAAAAACAGGTATCTGCTCCCCCCTCTCCCCGATAGATGCCAAATGTGGCACTTGAGGGGGGAATCAAACAAGCAGAGCTTCCATTTTTGGGTAAGTCTTTCATAATGTGCTAGTATGGAATGCATACTTACACAATATGCTCTTAACTTGCAGGGAGAAGATTTATTTTTGGTAATTTTTTCTGGTTTACTGTCATATAATTCCTGACAGTGCATAGGTCTGTTCTACTAGCCTCATAGGTTCCTATCAGGAGTTATAGATCATTAGAATCAACAGCAACACTCATGCTGTTGATTACTGTATTAAAAGGATACAGTTATTAGAGACTAGGGTCTAGGAACAGGAAAAGCTGCCCAGGAATGGCTTGTGCATTCCCCAATATGGCAGTCTTCTTGAAGACATACCGTGGTGGGAAATAGATGACAAAATGGGCCTACGCAAAAGGGCAGTCACAAAATGCCTATAGTAACTAATGTATCATTCACAACTTATTCACTTTTTATTGTGTGATTGATAAGGTCTAGATCTTTGGAAAATAAGTGTTTGGGCCAACCCCCTTAACTGCTTCATAATGATTGATATATAATTTACACATAGGGCAGATTTAACAAGCAGCAAGTTACTGCATTGATAGTTTTTTCATGTTTTTTACTGTAAAAAATGTTGTTGCATTTTTAAAGAACAATTATTATCTCCATTCATCAATACAATCACCCATATGGGAAACAGTCATTGCTGCTCATCCATTCTTTAATGAAAAAAACAGGTCAAGGTAACATTCATCCTTGTGGTAATATGGGCAGTGTTATATTTGCCTACACCAACTACTTATCATTAATGTAGCGCCTACCCCGGGAGACTGATGGTGACTACCAGAGGCTTTGGTTGAATTATACAATCAAGCTATTCTAATGGGTCACTTCTCGAAGGAACTGTTAGAAGCAGTTATAGTGACTCTCCCTAAACCTGGAAAAGAGCCAACTCTTCCACAAAACCTCAGGCCCATATCGCTTCTAAATTCAGATTTGAAAATATACTCCAAATTGCTCGCTAATAGACTATTAGATCTAACACCACTCCTTCTAGGACCAGAACAAGCAAGGTTTGTGAGGGGAAGACAGGCCCCAAATGGTACAAGAAAAATGATCAACCTCATACACCACGCTGAGACGACTGGAGTGCCTTTTCTTCTCCTTGCTTTGGATGCGGAGAAGGCATTCGACAGAGTCCACTTGGAATACCTGTCGCAAGTGCTTACTAAATTCAGGTTGTCTGGGGCGATATATTCAGCTATTATGACACTATACAATAACCCTTCGGCAAGGGTATATCTCGACGGAACCTTGTCCGGATCATTTGATCTTTCGAATGTTACAAGGCAGGGGTGCCAATTATATTCTCCCTAGCTATAGAACCTTTTGATGAAGCCATCAGGAGAGACTCTCTTATACAAGGACCGACAGTGGACAGATACGAACACAAAATAAGTTTGTTCGCTGAGGATATCATTTTCCCCTCCATTCCCTATATATAACCCAACATCTGATTAAAGAGTTTGAAGAAGCATCATACTATAAGATCAATTCTAATAAGTGTCAAATACTGGCCATGGGATTGCCCCAATGTCAAATAAACCAAATGAAAAATGGTTTCCCATATACGTGGGGAGCTAAATCAATTACATATTTAGGTATCCAGCTCTCTTACTCCACAAGCTCGCTATATGAAGCCAATTTTACCCCTCTGCTATGCAGCATCTCGGAAGATCTGAAACAGATGGGTAAGTCCCAACTATCTTGGGTGGGCAGAGCAGCCGCCTTAAAAATGCAAGTACTCCCAAAGATACTCTACCTGTTTAGAACACTCCCAATCCCTATCCCTACCCCATTTTTCATAAAATGTAACTCGCTATTGAGGAACTGCATTTGGCAAAGTAAAAATCCGAGAATTGCCCTTTCCTCACTACAATTGATGAGAACAAATGGGGTATCGGTTTACCAGATTTGCAAGGCTACTATAATGCGTCATTACTAGACCAAGCTAAAAACTGGATCAAACCGACTGAGGACAAATTATGGGTCGACATGGAACAAAACTTTATGAAACACCAAGACTCCCTTGCACTTCTATCAGCATCTCTTATGTCCCCCCAAGGAATCTCCTTGGTTCATCGCCCCACAATTGCAGCCATCCTTAAAGCATGGCACACATTACTCTCCCACAAAAAGTACACAGAAAATACATACAACCTAAATATCCCGGTCAAAACATATGAATGGTTAATTAAAGACTTTGACGTGAGAGATTGCCTGAAAAGAGGGATAAACTTCACAAATATCTTGCATCAAAGCAGCCTACCTAATGACACCTATAGGTCATTATAAATCAGACATTACCACTCAACTAGATTGTTTGGTGTTGTTGTCTCTTGTTAATTTCACATTGTACTTTAGAAATGTACCTGAATCGTCACCAACAAACTGTCCTTTTTGGATGAAAACACACATAGGAGAGTATAATTTTCCCAAAAAATTTAATTTATTAAGGACTCACAACTAAACAAAGAGGGAGGCAACGCTGGAGAAACAGCAGAAATGGGGGGAGCCTTGGATCCCCAGGGCACACATCAACTATTTTCCAGCAAAATTGGTGGCCTGAGGAGTCCTTATCTAAGGGAGTGCAGTCTGGTCCAGAAGTCCCAGAGATCCGGAAAGCAGCAGATAACATCTGTGTCCCCAGGCTGTGGTCATACAAGAAACTGCAGCTTTTGTCAGACCAGACTGAACCCAGGGCCATCACTCTCTGGTCTTCCTTCCACGCTTCCTTCCACGCTGTGGCTCTGGTGGTGGAGTTGTGGCAGCAGGAGGAGGAGGATGGTCCAACTCAATCACGTCGGTCTTGGGTGTGATTTCGCCACTCACCCCCTTAGTTAGGACTTTATAAATAAGTTGCTCACACATGAGGCGTTGACCCTCCTGCATGCCCTGCAGTTTTGTGGCAGCCATGCAGGCAAAGACCTCTTCAGGAGTGGGTAAGGCTCAGAGGGACGCAGAAGCCTCCTGAATAAGCATGAGTGCAGAATCCTGAACGTGACTCCCCTTCCTGGGTCTTTTGTATGGAAGGCGGAGGGGAGGAACCTGCGATTCAATCAGGCTGCGACTGGTCCCAGGCTTCTCCTGGCTGACACTTAGCCCCACCTTCTCCTGGCTGCAACTTAGCCCCGCCTCCTCCTGGCTGACAAATTCCACAGCCTCCTCCTGGCTGAGGTCTTCCTGTGTATGAAAAAGGGACATTGTTTTAGTTTTTTATTCATTAATCACACACAATTTTCACCTCCTGACTGTTGCAAATTGAATGTTAACAAATATAACAGACTATCATTCTGAGCCCAGCATTTTTCATTCTTGTCCCAATTTTGGGTGCCCACTACTGTCTATTGATATGTAAAACACTTTTTTCAATCAGCAATTAGTGATCAATAATAACATCTAGTAAACATAATTTCTTTATTGACAAGAAATCTGTAGAAGAATGCTATACCTGGCTCCAGCTGGGCTCCTCCACTTCTTCCTGGCTGGAAGGCCCAGGTTGGACATCGGAAGCCTCAGCTGGGGTGGAATGAAGAGTGGAAGGAAGAGTGGAGAGGGATTCCCTAAATTCAGTGTGGTCTGACAGAAATCACAGTCTCTCATAGTACCACAGCCTGGGGACATAAACGTCATCTGCTGCAGCTCCGGACCTCTGGGAATCTGTGACTTCTTGTGCTCCCTAAGATAAGTGCTTCTCAGGCCACCAGTTTTGGTTTTTAAATAAGGGATGGTTGCTGTGGGGACCACCGGCTTCACCAACTCCAGCAGTTTCTCCAGCGCTGCCTGCCTCTTTTGTTTATTATTATAATGGGGATGTCTCACCTGCCACAGACAGGGCAGCTCCCTGTATTTCTCTATGAACAGGGGGAGGAAGTTGTGGTCATTGAAGCCATCCATTTTCTCTGCAAGACACAACACAAGACAAACCCTAATGTCAGGCCAAACTCTCCTAATCTTGTTACAATATAGGCTTCAATTTCGAAGCAGTATAGGCCCAAGTTTAGATCTTACCTTCGTTATCACAATCGGCGCCTCCTTCCTCTGCTCACAGATCGTAGGTACTACGCACGCGTGTTACGCTTTATACACACTGGAGCATGCGTGTAACTCCGCCCGCCCCTGACGTTCTTTCTAGTCTATTCCCTGCCCCTTTTCGTTCTGAGCAGTGGGGGAAGAGCACATGGCGGAGAAACAACAGGTGCGTGCTAATTACAGGAATGAGGAGGAGGAGGAGGAAAGCCCAGATCCGGAGACGTCCCGATCCAGAAGGAGATTTAAGGCCTCAAATATGTCCTTTGTGGAGATGTTGGAGATGGTCGACATCCTGAAGAAGGCCGACTATGATGGGAAGTATGGACTTTACCCCAACCCCAATGTCACAAAGGCCTAGATCATGGTGAAAGTGGTCAGGAGTCTGCACCGGAATTTTGGGGTACGTCAATCGAAAGATCAGCTCAGGAAGCGGTGGTCGGACCTCAAATTACGAGAACACAAGCAGTACAGAAAGATCCGGAGAGTGCTGCAAAAAAGTAAGTAGTTGTGCTGGGTTCCTATTCTTTATGTTTATTACGTTTGTGCTGCTCCATGTGCTTTTCTTAAAAGTGTACATTTTAAAATGGCAACTTTCATGTTCATGGGCACATTATTCGTTCGTATCAAAAAGTTTTCTTTCGGCCTATATAACACCATTGTTTTGGCCATATGCATTTGGCCACATTTTTTACGCCCTATTTGTATGAAACTAATTTGGTTGTGTAGATGGCTTTGTTACTAGAATGAAATGCAAACTAGATTCTGTGTAAGGAGAGGACACTGAGCAGCTATTTTCACATCTGGACGCTGGAGCACTAGTGTGGGACACCAGAGCACCATTTTTATTAGGGGGGGCACACAGGTGCTCCAGTGTATACTATAGGGGGGTCTCCATCTGTGAAGCTTGTACTAAACAGGTAAAGTATTGCAGCTTAACAAAGGACACTGAAAATGCTACATTTTGGAACTCTGCCAAAATTGACAATTGTACCCCACTTCCAAGCAATGTTTCCTATTTATAGTTCTGTCATCAAATATCTGTGTGCTAAGTATAGCATTTTTGTTTTACATAGGGGAGAAAAGACTCGGAGGACACCCCTCATCCGAGGAGACCACAGACCCCCCACCTCTGGAAGAAGGGGAAATACCCCCAATCCATGAAGAGCAGGAGGAAGAAGACGTGTTGGAACTAGTCACCACAACAGGTGAGTGTCTGCAACCACAGGCTCAGGTAAGAGATGGTTGCCGGCATATTTTTAATACCTATTTTTGTTTGTTTTCTCTCTTTTTAGGTGATCGTGATGTTGTGGATCCAGATCCTTTCACATCAGAAAGTGCCCAGATCCTAATCGGGGAGATCATGGGGTGTAATTTAGCTTTGGAAAACCTCTAAAAAAACATCAATGATGTTATTCAAAAAAATAAGAACATCATTGATGTTTTGGGGCGAGTTTAAAACCCCTCCAAATCACTTTCTTCTTTTGTGTGCTACAAAGTTCAAAAAGTTTTAGCGATTTTTATAAAAGCAAAATTTGGAGGATGCACACAGTGTGCCAACATGTGCTATCTGCCATCACGGGAGATCAATGGACGTGTTTTGGGGGTGCAAACTCTTCCTCAATAATAAAGTAGCTGAGAGGAAGGGGTTTCTCCCCTAAAACGCGTCCCTTGATCCCCCGTGATGGCAGCTAGCACATGTTGACATTGGCAAATTTGTGTGCATCTTCCAAATTTGGCTTTTCCTGGGGTGACTTCATCCCATCTGAACGCAATATCAAACACAGTTCCTAAATACTCATGTATGATATTGCCTTCAAGTTCTACCAAATGTGAACTTTGTAAGTTCAAGATTTGTGTCTTTCTTGTTGGTTTTACACATGCCTGTTTTATCTTAAATGGACATTTCTATTTTTGATAATGCCACCCCAAAAATTGTTATACAAGAAACATGTTGGTTTGTTTTAAAAACCTTTTCTAAATGCACATGTGATTGTGCAGGTATTAAAAAGATTGTTAATCAAGAATGTGTGGATTATTGTCTCAACGGTACAACACTTTTGTGGTGATGTAATTGCTGCTTTCTGTGAAAATGGGGGTTATTTCCTAAGGGAAAATCCTCTTTGCACTACAAGTGCAGTTTCACTGCAGTTTCAAGTGCACTTGTAGTGCAAAGTGTCTTTGCCTTTAGTAAATAACACCCAACAGTGCTTTGTATAAGGTTACACAATCACGCCATTTTCAGGACTCCCCACATTTCTGTCAGGGTCAGTTAAAACAAACACAATCAGTAAATGTCATCAAAGATTTGCTTTTTTAAATTTATTTGATAAAGGCTTCACAAATTGTCTGGCATATTGATGGCCCCCCTACCCGTAAAGAACTCAAGGTATATTAACCGGACATCACGGGCACTCAGGGAGGGCAAGCCAGGAAGGTCACTTTCAAGCGCCGTCAGGGTTGTTTCATTTATAATTCCGGTCTCAGGCCCAACTGAGCCAGCATAGTTGGCCGAATGTTGCCGTAAAAAGTTATGTAGAACACAGCACGCCAGAATTATATTATTAAGTTTATACTCCGCCATATGGATGGGTGTAAGAAATAGGTGGAACCGGCTGGCCATGATTCCAAATGTGTTCTCCACCACTCTTCTGGCTCTGGCCAGCCAGTAATTAAAAACCGTCTGTTCCGGGGTGAGGGTCCTCATCGGGAATGGCCGCATAAGATGGTCCCCCAGCGCAAATGCTTCATCCGCAACGAAGACGAATGGGAGTCCTT
Source organism: Lithobates clamitans (assembly GCA_037952925.1). NCBI lineage: Eukaryota > Metazoa > Chordata > Amphibia > Anura > Ranidae > Lithobates > Lithobates clamitans. Next base: position 2,198,718 of record JBBGZY010000356.1, on the reverse strand, counting down.
CCACATTCTCTTCTGGAGGTGGCAAGTCCAAGCTGCCATTCTGGAGACGACTGTAAAACTCCGTCTGGGCGATGACTCCACCATCGGACATCCGGCCATTATTCCCCACGTCCACATACAGGAAGTCGTAAGTAGCCGACATCACCGCCAACATCACAATACTATTGAACCCCTTATAATTATTATAGTACGACCCCGAGTTGGGTGGTGGGACGATGTGGACGTGTTTGCCATCAATTGCCCCTCCACAGTTAGGAAAGTCCCACCGCTGGGCAAAGTGGGAGACCACAGTCTGCCATTCCTATGGCGTGGAAGGAAACTGTTGCGGAAAACAAAAAAAACTTAGTATTTTTGCACATAAACATGGAAAGCAGATTAGACACAAACATTCTTGGCCAACATCCAGATAACATTTATTAAGGGGAATTTTACAACACCAAAGTATAAGGTAACACCTATCATATTCCCCCTCTCATGGGCCATTTCTAACATTATAGGGGGGGGGATCTTGGACAGGTAACCCTCTTCACTTCATTGAGAGATGAATGCCTAAATACAGGGTATTACTTGGAACAGCCCCTCCTTAGTTACACTATTGGCAGCCCACTGGACAGGTAAGAAGTGTCATAATACAAAGATATAAATACACACTGTACACATTTGAGCACATTTAGACATTCTGCTATTACCTATCAAGATAATAATAGGATACAAAAACTTTAAACAGTACCATTTGAAAGTATACAGGCAGGCCCTTGCACTACATGCTTTGGGGAATTCATCCATAAATCTGACCACAAAAGAGGTGGGTATAGTGTGTATGGGTTTGGCAAAGTCAGCAGATAGATGATTGAGGATAGATAGAGAATTGGGATCAGGTGACTTATCAGTTGGGGGGGGAGGGAGGGTTGATAAAAATGATTTGGGGACACTACAAAAAAAAGCCTCTGACACTCTGCCTGAATTTAAAGCACAAATCACATTTCTAACCATTTTAGGGGGTGTTTGGGGTAAAGCACTACTATGGAGCTGATAAAATACATTGTTAAGTGACTACATGAGGTGAATATAGGGCCAGGAGAGCATGCTGGGGAGGTAAGTGAAGGCAAATATGTATGAAGGACAACAAAAATAATTAAATAAAAATTCAGCATGCATGAGAACAAAGGGGACATTCACAGCATATTACAATCATGGTAATTAGGGAATGAGGAAAGAAATACAATATATTAGCAAACATTCAATACAATAAAATGTGATATTAAAGACTAAAAATCTTACCATCATATACTCCTTCTGCAGGACCTGGATGATGGCATAACAGTTCTCTGGGATAATGATACCCAGAGCCTGGGGGGAGATGCCTGTCGAGAACTTCAAGTCCTGCAGGCTTCTCCCTGTCGCCAAGTACCGCAGGGTAGCGACGAGCCTCTGCTCCGGAGTGATGGCTTTCCTCATGCAGGTTTCCTGCCTGCTGATATAGGGGGTCAGCGAAGCCAACAAACGGTAAAATACAGGATCCGTCATCCTGAGAAAGTTCCTGAAATCATCAGGATTATTCTCACGGATCTCACAGAGCAAAGGCATATAAGAGAACTGGTCACGCTGAAGCAACCAATTCTTGGTCCATGAACTCCTCCCCACCCTGTTCATGGACTGGACTTGTGTCAAGGTCAGGACCCCAACACCAAGCCCCCGCACAGCACGAACTCTATGCAACATGGCTAGAAAACGGTCGGCTGCTCAGAACGAAGTAACAGAACGCACTGAAGAACAGCAAGGCCTGTGAAGAGCGACCTGAAAAACAGCAACGAGCGGGCAAGATCACACAGAAAACTCCGCTATAAACTGACTGCACGCACTGAAGAGCAGATACAAACCCACAAGCACAAACTGAAAACGATCTGAAAGCCACGAGTCTGAAAAAGCGCGAATCGTCTCTCACCAAACTTACTAACACAAGATTAGCAAAAGAAGCCCAAAGGGTGCTGCGCTTGGTTCTGAACTGGCCTTTTCTAGTCTCGTCGTACGTGGTTGACGTCACCGCGTTGTTGGCGATCGGAAATTCCGACAACTTTGTGCGACTGTGTGTACGCAAAACAAGTTTGAGCCAACATCCATCGGAAAAAATCCTAGGAATGTCCGATCAATGTCCGACCGTGTGTACGGGGCAATACAGTTAAGACAGTGATCGCTCATGTATTATTCGCAGCCAGAACTGCTCTAGCAAGTAAATGGAAAATTTCTGACCTCCCAACAATAAGAGAAACATATACAAGGATCAATATACAATGTCAATATGAAAAGCTACTGGCATTCAAAAAACTTAAAGCACCCCAAGTGGCAAGCTTGGTTCCCTCACCCGGAAGCAGCAAAAGACCTTAAATCCTTAACATTATATTAGTTGCAGCTTTCTATGGGTATCACAACTTATATAATGAATACTGTGCTTTTGACTAAACATTGGTAACTTTTCTTTACATCTTACTTTGTTAACTTTCTGTTGTTTGTGTTCAACATACCTTTATTTTATACTATCCAGCGTAACTTTACTTGTTATATTACATTACACTACATAACCTGGACCCTGAGTAATATGTTATGCTTCTGTGTCCTGAAATTGGCATATCCCAATCACAGTTTGAACCCGTTAGGGGTAAGGGGGTATTAATAACTACCACTAGTAAGGACAAAAAGGTATAAACGCTTCAAGGAATATTCAACCTTTGTTTACCATATGTTTAAACGAGAGTTCACAAGATATTGTCATCAAATTTCAAAAGTTTTGAATGTAGACTTGACGCATACTACTTCTGCTTTGTCTTTACTGTATTTGTATAAAACTTCAATAAACATATTTGAAAGAAAAAAAAACGCTAATGCAAAAACGCTAATGCAAAAACTCTGCAAAACTGATTCTATAGCTACAGCTTTCTACAGCTAATGCTACGTTCAGTGTGCATGAGGCCTTAACCTCCCTGGCGGTATGATTATTCAGATTTTTACGTCTCAAAGTGGTACAATTATTTTGCATAGAAATTTGGTATTCTATATTGTAGGCCTGTAATTCTTAGCAATAACACACTTAAATCTATCCAAACAAGAGTCTAGTAGATGAAGTTTGAAACACAAAATCATAAATTATAATTTGATAAACAAATATAAATAATTTAAAAAAATAATACTATAATAATAATAGAATTAACTTCCCCACGATTCGAATCGCTCAATTCTGCAAGTGTTCTAATTTAATTATCATTGTTTTCTAGCTGGTCTAAAACCACTTTTGACATAAAGGGACACTTTTTGGTTGCTATGGACAATCTCCAGTTCCCAGGCAGAAAGAACAGTATATATCATATAAAACTGCATGCAGGGCACTGGACAAAGCACTAGGGACAAAAGGGATGTGAAATAATATCATACAGTAATGTAATCTGTAAGATTACAGTGTACTGTATGTATTATGATTTTTCACTTTTTTGAATTTTCCGCCGGGCTCTGCCCCCGTACGTCGCGACGCTCGCAGGGAATGGAGCCCGGTACAGAGAGGCTTTGGGTGGAGAACAGCCGGCAGACACAGCAGGGGGACATCGCAGGATCCTGGGGACAAGGTAAGTATACCACACCAGGATCCTGCAAAGCAATCCCGAGTGTGGCTCGGGGTTACCGCTAATGGTGCTGAAATTTACCCCGAGCCACACTCGAGAAAAACGCCAGGGAGGTTAAAGAATAATTCTAAGCACCGGCATGTTATACATAATTGCATTGGTCCAGCTTGGACCAATGTAACTATGTATACTGTATGACATTCCTGGCAGATGCCACTGGAAGCTAAAAATCACTGAAGTAGACACTACTATTTCAGTGATCTCCACTTGCTTCCAGGTCCCATGCTGAGCAACTTCTCTCCTGTATTGTAAACACAATAGGTCAGCTGATCTGCACGGGTACATTTTTTGAATGGTTGCAAAGTGTTAAGGACAGGAAGGGGGCTGCTGCAGAACATGTGAAAGGGTCCCGCTGTGGGACCATAACTAAGGGCCCCGGGTTCAGAGGGAGTTAAGGGCCCTAGGTTTGGAGGGAAGGGCCCTGGGTCAGAGGGGCCTTTTTATGTTTTTTTGAACTGGGGCCTTGAAAGTTCTAGTTATGCCTCTGGACAGGATGCTTCTGACTGACATTGACCTTATGTTGCTACATGGTTATTTTGAGTTAATTTCTTCAGCCTAGCATGGCATTGTGGACATATTAGCTCAGTGATATCACATGCATCCCTGCCCCTTTGAGTATGTGCAGATGTGGAGCTGATTGGGTTGGCACAGACAGCTTCTTTCTCAGTTTGAACCAAGCCTAAGCTTATCCTTACTTTAATCGTAAACTACCAATTCCCATCCTCCATGCAATAAAGTAGAAGAAAGGCAGAGATGTTTGCAGTACATCCAGGGTGGCAACCGTGGCTCTCTCCATAAAGACAGTGAAGAGGGAACAGGAATTGTATTATTTCCATGTTCACCAGGTGAAAATAAAGGGGTAAAAAAAACAAAAACTTAAATAGGCACCTCATCTCTGGACTGATAACCTCTAAATCACATTTTTTTGTTTTGGTTTCAGATATACTTTAACTATGATGTTATTTTCAACAATAGAATGTTCTCACTTTGCTTCACTTCATCAACATTATGCTCTCCTGATTTTCTCCACTTTCCATCTCAAAAGCTAATGTGAAGTGAAATTATAAAATGGCTTGATTGTCAATTATATACATTATATAAACTTTTAGAAAAAAAAACAGCAAATGTGTTGTTTCATTTATAATATATTTATCATGCAATAATGCAATATTAATAAAGTGTGTCCTGATTAGGGATGAGCCGAACACCCCCCTGTTCGGTTCGCACCAGAACATGCGAACAGGAAAAAAATTTGTTCGAACACGCGAACGCCGTTAAAGACTATGGGACACGAACATGAATAATCAAAAGTGCTAATTTTAAAGGCTAATATGCAAGTTATTGTCAATAAAAGTGTTTGAGGACCCGGGTCCTCCCCCAGGGGACATGAATCAATGCAAAAAAAGTTTTAAAAACGGCCGTTTTTTCAGGAGCAGTGATTTTAATAATGCTTAAAGTCAAACAATAAAAGTGTAATATCCCTTTAAATTTCATACCTGGGGGGTGTCTATAGTATGCCTGTAAAGGGGCGCATGTTTCCCGTGTTTAGAACAGTCTGACAGCAAAATGACATTTTGAAGGAAAAAACACATTTAAAACTACCGCGGCTATGGCATTGCCGACAATACACATAGAAGTTCATTGATAAAAACGGCATGGGAATTCCCCACAGGGCAACCCCGAACCAAAATTAAAAAAAAAAAATGATGTGGGAGTCCCCCTAAATTCCATACAAGGCCCTTCAGGTCTGGTATGGATATTAAGGGGAACCCCAGCCAAAATTTAAAAAAAAAATTGACGTGGGGTTTCCCCTAAATTCCATACCAGACCCTTCAGGTCTGGTATGGATTTTAAGGGGAACCCCACGCCAAAAAAAAAAACAAAACGGCGTGGGGTCCCCCCAAAAATCCATACCAGACCCTTATCCGAGCACGCAACCTGGCAGGCCGCAGGAAAAGAGGGGGGGACGAGAGTGCGGCCCCCCCCCTCCTGAACCGTACCAGGCCACATGCCCTCAACATTGGGAGGGTGCTTTGGGGTAGCCCCCCAAAACACCTTGTCCCCATGTTGATGAAGACAAGGGCCTCATCCCCACAACCCTGGCCGGTGGTTGTGGGGGTCTGCGGGCGGGGGGCTTATCGGAATCTGGAAGCCCCCTTTAACAAGGGGACCCCCAGATCCCGGCCCCCCCCTGTGTGAAATGGTAAGGGGGTACTTACCCCTACCATTTCACTAAAAAACTGTCAAAAATTTTAAAAATGACAAGAGACAGTTTTTGACAATTCCTTTATTTAAATGCTTCTTCTTTCTTCCTTCATCTTCTTCTTCTTCTGGTTCTTCTGGCTCTTCTGGTTCTTCCTCCGGCGTTCTCGTCCAGCATCTTCTCCGCGGCGTCTTCTATCTTCTTCTCCTCGGGCCGCTCCGCACCCATGGCATGGGGGGGGGAGGCTCCCGCTCTTCTCTTCATCTTCTTCTCTTCTTCATCTTCTTCTTCATCTTCTTCTTCTTCTTCTCTTCTTCCTTCTTCTCTTCTTCATGTCTTCTCCGGGCCGCTCCGCAGCCATGCTGTGGCATGGAGGGAGGCTCCCGCTGTGTGACGGCGTCTCTTCGTCTGACGGTTCTTAAATAACGGGGGGCGGGGCCATCCGGTGACCCCGCCCCCCTCTGACGCACGGTGACTTGACGGGACTTCCCTGTGACGTCACGGGGAATGCCACAGGGAAGTCCCGTCATGTCACCGTGCGTCAGAGGGGGGCGGGGTCACCGGGTGGCCCCGCCCCCCCGTTATTTAAGAACCGTCAGATGAAGAGACGCCGTCACACAGCGGGAGCCTCCCTCCATGCCACAGCATGGCTGCGGAGCGGCCCGGAGAAGACATGAAGAAGAGAAGAAGGAAGAAGAGATGAAGAAGAAGAAGAAGATGAAGAAGAAGATGAAGAAGAGAAGAAGATGAAGAGAAGAGCGGGAGCCTCCCCCCCCATGCCATGGGTGCGGAGCGGCCCGAGGAGAAGAAGATAGAAGACGCCGCGGAGAAGATGCTGGACGAGAACGCCGGAGGAAGAACCAGAAGAGCCAGAAGAACCAGAAGAAGAAGAAGATGAAGGAAGAAAGAAGAAGCATTTAAATAAAGGAATTGTCAAAAACTGTCTCTTGTCATTTTTAACATTTTTGACAGTTTTTTAGTGAAATGGTAGGGGTAAGTACCCCCTTACCATTTCACTCAGGGGGGGGGCGGGATCTGGGGGTCCCCTTGTTAAAGGGGGCTTCCAGATTCCGATAAGCCCCCCGCCCGCAGACCCCCACACCCACCGGCCAGGGTTGTTTATTTTTTTAAATTTTGGCTGGGGTTCCCCTTAATATCCATACCAGACCTGAAGGGCCTTGTATGGAATTTAGGGGGACCCCCACATCATTTTTTTTTTTTTTTATTTTGGTTCGGGGTTGCCCTGTGGGGAATTCCCATGCCGTTTTTATCAATGAACTTCTATGTGTATTGTCGGCAATGCAATAGCCGCGGGTAGTTTTAAATGAGTTTTTTCCTTCCAAATGTCATTTTGCTGTCAGACTGTTCTAAACACGGGAAACATGCGCCCCTTTACAGGCATACTATAGACACCCCCCAGGTACGAAATTTAAAGGGATATTACACTTTTATTGTTTGACTTTAAGCATTAATAAAATCACTGCTCCTGAAAAAACGTCAGTTTTTAAAACTTTTTTTTGCATTGATCCATGTCCCCTGGGGCAGGACCCGGGTCCCCAAACACTTTTTATGACAATAACTTGCATATAAGCCTTTAAAATTAGCACTTTTGATTTCTCCCATAGACTTTTAAAGGGTGTTCCGTGGCATTCGAATTTGCCGCGAACACCCCAAATTGTTCGCTGTTCGGCGAACTTGCGAACAGCCAATGTTCGAGTCGAACATGAGTTCGACTCGAACTCGAAGCTCATCCCTAGTCCTGATATTAGCATTCATTAGTAGACATTTTTTTATGTCCGTTAATTTGCTTTGACAATATTAGGCACTCATTTATGCGATTAACAACCACACATTAATAGTTATTAGTGTGCACTGAAATTCATTAATACTTCCAGTGCTCAGAGGTTACAAATATTGAATGATACATGAGGGTGTATATTCAGATATTGTATGTTTTGAAGATGTTCAGGACTTCAGGATAATGAGAACAGAGTGGGATTTGACTATGTGCCACCTCTTTCTCTTAAAACATTGAAAATTACAAAATAAATGAAAGAACAGAGCTGCCACTTGTCCTCGCCGCTGAGCCCTATTTCAGTTTTGGCTCTGAACAGATCCATTCCCAGTGAATCTATAATGTGTCGGGGACCAGGCAGTTTAATTAAAAGATATTGATCGAGGAGAAAACTTTGGACTAAACCAAAACAGACAACACAGCAAAACTTTTTTTTTTAACCGTTCATTGGCAAATTTATGAGTGGTACTTTTTTTTCCCAACAACCCTGTTATGTTACATTACAAAGAAGACTGGGATCTGCTAAAATAGAAATAGAAAAAGATCCTAGTATTTACAAATTGTCCACAATTCTAATATAATTTTGAATAATTTGTTTGGAAAGGTTCCCAGGATATCCTGTTACCAAATTTCTTTAAAGACTACAATCATATATCACCTAACAATAATTTGGCTGTAAAATCAATTTACTAAACTTTTAGTATTTTGCTATGAGTGTCTGTGACTTGCAGTTTTTATTTATAAGCTGCAAAATGATTGTGGTGTGCTGCAGTATCCTGTGAGATGCCATGTCATTATGACAAAAATTTTAAAACATCACGGAGTAGTCCACTAGGGAAGGAAGATGCAGGATATATAGAGGTGGCATCATAAAGGAATGTTCTTCTTTACACGTCCCTATAACCAACAGGACATGAATAGCTTCTCTAAGTGCAGGAATCTGATCCAAGGCAATCAGCTTAGGGGCTCCTAGGGTCAAAACCTGGAACTCACATGAGTGCAAAAACTAAAACTTGTGGGAGTTGGTGTCATAGTGTGACACAAAAAAAATAATCTTCTGTGTTGGGTGTGCTGGCTCTATAAGAGAAAGCAGTTGATGCTTGTTTTGTATAGTCAGGAATTGGTGCAACAGATGTCACATGAGGGAACAAGCCATAGGCATGACTTATCATTATAAGGTTGCATGAGCTTTTGTAAGCAAAGCAGCTATGTTCAGACACCCCTCTGCTAACCTTGTTATAAGTGACACAGGGGTTCGGTAAATGTAGCTTTACCGACATAAGCTAAGTGTAGAAAATCACAACCCATAGTGTTTGAAAAGACTGCAAAAGTTTGTGCTACATGCAGAGATGAGCTGTGCCATATATAACTCTGCCAAAATCCAAAAGTAGGTGGTGGTAAGTAGGGATGATCTGAACATACCTGGGTTTGGTTCAGGGCAGGTTTGTAAAACTGTGTTAAAATTATGATTGCTAATACTAACCCCATTAAACTCATGAAGAGCCAAATATGTAAAATCAGTCCTAGTTATTTTCTAGGGCAAGGGATTGTCAAAAAGAGGGTATGGAGAGCTGAGCACTGCCCTCGGGAACATGTCCTAATAAAAAAAAAAAATGTTTGGTGGGGAGCAGAGATTTTATTTACCTCAGTATTGGAAATGTTCACCACCTTTCTTCCCAGGCCATTTTTAAGATTTCAGCACTGTCATAATTTGAATAAACAAAAAAACAGGAGCAAATGATCCTCATTACCATGACAGTATACATTTATTGAGAGAAAGAAATAGAATACTTACAGTTAAAATTCTTGAAAATCAGCATGGGTAGGCAGTAGCAGCAGTAGGAACCACCCGGATGGATACAAAGCAAGGCTGTGTGTGGCAATGGCTTCAGTACAACCAGCCTGTCAGAGTTTTCCCATGCGATCACTGTCAGTGGCTATAGCCGCCAACACTGATGATTGTTTTCTGATGGCTGGGAAACCTTCCACCATCAGAATACAAAAGCACAGCGGGAGGGATTCCTTCATAAGCACTGACTGCGTTGATGTGGGAATCAAGCAATTTTCTTTCCTTCAGCACTTGGTTGGAGAAAATAAACATTATAAAATGTATGGCGCTAGGCGCATGCGCAGAGGACTCCGAGTTGGCCGCGTAAGCCGGGAGCTCATCACTGCCCGAGCCAGCCAGCCGCCCTAGCGCTGAATCGGACCCAGCTGCCAGCCCGCACACATATGAGAACCGATCGGGGAACATATCCTTATCCCCTCTATGCCGGCAGAATCAACACTGAGGGACCTGGGACCCAAATTTTCCGCCGAAGGATTCCAGGCCGAATGATGGCGGCCGCGTCTCAGCCACGAGACACAGTCACAGGGAGACTAACAGAAAACAGGCAAGTGATCGCCCCTGCAACTTTAGCCTTAACTCCCCAAGCGACCTCCACGGTCTCCTCAAAGTATCCCCATCACCAGTGTCTACAGAATCACTCATTGAACGAACCCTGGATAACTACATACTATCTCCTATGGGAAATACTCCTTACCATCAGGACATTAGTAACACTCCAGGAGGCCCAGACATGCCCCAGAATGCAGGAGATCTCTTTATTAAGCTGTCGGAGCTACTTGAGAGAGGTTTAGCTCACACAGCCAACAAAATAATGAACGATATTCCTTTTGATTTTCAAAACCTGGGCACCAGAATAGAAGCAATTGAATAGAAACTTGATTTCACAGTGTCAAGGGCCAATCAAAACACAGATCATATCCAGGTTTTACAAGAACAATTGGATGTGGCCCTTAACAGGATCGACGATTTTAAAAATCGTTCAAGGAGGGAGAACTTCAGGGTCAGGGGCATCCCAGAATCTATTACAGACGTCCCCAAAAATGTCCAGGACCTTATCAAAGTCCTCATACCTGCAATACCACCACATAAGCTGGAATTGGACAGGGCTCAAACATCCTTGGGCCCCCCAAGGAAGGACGGGTCCCCCAGGGATGTGGTGGTGAAACCGCACTACTACGGAGTAAAAGAGGAAATTATGAAACTCTCCCGTTAGCAATCACATATCTCTTTTCAAGGACACGATATTCAGATATTTCCGGACAAAACGCAGAGCCCTTAAACCACTTCTAGTGATCCTAGCGCAGAAGGAAATCAGATATTGGTGGGCGTTTCCCTTTGCTCTAAAATATACCTACAAAGGTAAAACCCATTCCTTTGCCACTTTACAGGAAGGCGAACGGGTGCATCTCTCCCAGAAGTTCATATAACAAAATTCAGCAATGGACACGTCAAATCTTCAAACAGGATCCTCCAAGCGATCCACTCCTGCTAGTCCAATTTCCCCCTTATGGAAAACAAACAAAAGCAGATGTTTGAGGGAAGCTATGCCCACCTGATTCCAGAAGAACCTCTAACACTTGCATCTTTCTCCTCAGGGTGTCAGACTTCCACGTAGCAGACAGGCGAGCCCGATGTAGCAGGGGAAGGCCTCCCTTACGTATCTGGTTCCCGGCCCCTGGTAGTATGGACAGGAGGCACGGGAGCACAGAATGGTATGAGAGCCTGGCGGTTAGCTGCAGAAGGATCCCGGTAAAAGGTGGTTATGGAGATCTCCAGTAACTGAAGCACAGGCAGCAGATGCAGAGCAGGAGTGAAGCAGGCAGGTCGGGTCACAGGCAGAGGTCGGCAACAGGCAGGCAGCGTAGTACAAAGGAGCAGGCAGATTCGTAGTCAAGACAGTCCGGGATCAGTGGCAGGCAGCAAGCAAGGAGGAATCAAAGACAGGCCGGTGGTCAGGAGATCAGGTTCAACAGGAAACAGGAAGCAAGTGCAGGGATACAGGGAGCTGAAGATCGGACAGCACCGAGCCCCCTGTGCAGACGGCCTAAATAGGCAGTTGGGCGCCAAACACCGGATGCGCGTGCACGCCGACGCGCACCAACGCACCGCTATGCCCACCAACAGCGCGTCTGCCCAAGGGAGCTCTCTGACACAGGGACAGGCCACGTGTGCTACATTCCCTAAAAAAATCTCCTTTCTGACAATGGAGTCCTCCCAGTATCCCTTTTTCTGCTCTTTCAATGTGCTCTCATGGGTTGACAGCGCACCCCCAAACCCAGTCAACCTATCTACAATAAGATTTTGGGAATGTCAACCTTGCAAACAACTGGTTTGCTACACAAACCCCAAAGACATTTATTGCTCATTTCTCAGGGTCTAAACTTGTATGGCGAATTTCTAATGGTTCTCCTCTCTGGATCTGACTTATTACCTGTTCCCCTTCACCCGCTATATCAACATGTCCCCATTGGTTTGTCTTTGGATTCCCTACCCCTGTCAATATACATATCTTTAGCTTATGGATCAGAAGACACATAGGCGCACTAGGAACTCACCTGAGATGCTAATTGCATAGACTCTAATGGAACTAATTTCTGGCACACCTTTGGTTCCCTAAAAGATGACTTTTACCACCCCAGGACCTTGGGGATATTGCTTTTTGCTTGGACTTTCCCTTTCCCCGTCTCCCCCCCTTCTTCCCCATTTTCTCTTCCCTTCCCCCCTACTCATCCCCCCTTCGCTCCCTTCTCTCCCATCCTTTTCCTCCCCCCTACCTCTCCCCGATCTTTATCGATTACCTTAGACAATGAATGCCAGCTGGCTTTGATTCTTACACTACTTAACGTTATAGGTTTTATTATTGCTAAATTTAATGTTATCTAAAGTTTTTTCTTATTACCACCAGGGTTGGCTATGGCTGGGGCAGAAGTCATGTGCCTCCATCCATCCCACGACAATGGTTTCACCATTTTCGGGAGATGGACAGATGGCCCTATTTGAGGGCTATTACGGTATTTGGTTCGGTGACATTGGGACGATCCTTTTCCCCTCCTGATGTCGCAGGCCCTTGTTGGGTCTTTTTGCACTATATCTCCCTTTCTCTCTTTTCTTTCCTAATCTCTCTTTTTCAAGTGACAGTCCACAGATGCCGATGCTCCACTTCTTTCCTCTGGGTCCCAGGCCCAGCTTCATCCCTCGATCAACACTTCTCCAAACTATTTCGGAGGAGGTAAGTGATGTCTTCTTTCATATGCCCCTCTCCCTCCCCTACCATGCCAAGTGAAACCGTGTCCCCACCAGCCATTAAGCTAGTATCTCACAATGTCCAGGGTCTTAATTTGGTTATAAAGAGACGCAAAGTGCTTCAGGCTTATCAATCACAAAAAATGGCAGTAGTTATGCTCCAGGAGACCCATTTCCACAATATTCTCCTTCCTTCCTGCACGCTCATTATCCCCAATTCTTTTTAGCTAATGCTGAGGGTAAAACAAAAGGAGTAGCAATTCTATTTGCGAAAACATGTACATTTAAGCCCCTACTAGTACACAAGGACCCCAAGGGTAGGTTTATTTTGGTTAAGGGTTTGTTAGATGACCATTTGTTCTCATTCACATCCTATTGTTTTCACAATAAAGGCCAAGCAACATTTTTTCAAGTGATGTTTCAAATCTTAGGCCCTCTTCTGGAAGGAACAGTGATATTTAGAGGTGACTCCAATGTCGCGTTGGATCAAAGCTTGGACAAATCAAAACCTTTCTCTGCACAACTCACTTGCCCCACGAAATCCAGTTCTAAGATAGCGAAATTGATTTACCAACAAGGCCTAGTCGACATCTGGAGGGAACATAGCCCGATAAAAAGAGATTTTTACACACTTTTCAAACCCTCACCAATCCTACTCCAGGATTGATCACATTCTAATCTCGCAATACACATACCCTCTGTGCTGAAAGCCTATATTAAAGACACAGCCCTTTCAGACCATTCCATGGTTGTCATCTCTTTACAAGGTATATTCCACAGACCCCCCCATCTCTCACTGGAGACTCAATGAAAATGTGCTTAATGACCACATAAAAGTTAAAGAAATTGAGAAGGAGTTGAAAGATTATTTTTTCTTGAATGACGTGGTAGGAATCTCGGCTGAGACCCTATGGGCAGCTCATAAAGCAATTCAGGGAAAGCGCATTCATATAGCTTCATAACATAGAAAAGAAAGAGCAGCAGAGATAGAGAAACTAGAGAGGGACTTCTTGGCCTTGTGCAAACAACACAAACGTGACCCGTCAAAAGTCCAAATAGCTCAGATAGACGCAGCCAGATTAGCTTTAAACTTAGCTCATACGGTTGAGGCCGAGAAATCTTTAAATTGGAATAGTGCGAGATTTTATCATCAGAGAGACAAGATGAGCACTATGTTAGTGAGGAAGCTTCCCCCAAATGTAGTGCCTTTACACTACCAAGAATTAGATTACAGGATGGATCCACAACCTTAAATCCCCAAAGAACCTTACAAGCCTTTCAGACATTCTACTCTGAACTATATCAGAAAGGCAACACTGTAGAAGAATCTCCCATAGACTCCTTTCTAGTTGACCTAAATATTCCTACCCTACGTAAAGAACATGTAGAAATCATGGAGACACATTTATCAACAGAAGAAACACTGGAGGTGATCAAAAAATTAAAAGGGGGCTCAGCACCAGGCCCGGACGGCTTCCCCAATCAATATTATAAAACCTTTGCTGACACCCTAGCTCCACGTATTACGTTTTTAACTCCATTATAAGTTTTTTAACTCCAAAAGGGAAGGGGTCCCAGTAGACTCCCAACTTAATATGGCATTTATTTCAGTGGGAAAAATGGGGGCGTGACCTGGTACAGCCAAATGGCAGGCCTCCATCCCTACTAGAAATAGTTTAGGAAAGAGAGAAAAATGGGACTTTAAATGAGGCCCGCCATAGACAATTTTAATAGAAATGGGTACACGCATGTATGTGCAATAAATAGATTTATTAGTCACAGTCTGAAAACTCATTTATAACTGTTGAAGATACATTAAAACAAATAATTGGTAGTCACGTGACTTACACTAGAATTATCTTGCTCATGTGACTACCAATTTTTTGTTTTAATGTATCTTCAACAGTTATAAATGAATTTTCAGACTGTGACTAATAAATCTATTTATTTTACATACATGCATGTACCCATTTCTATTAAAAATGTCTATGGTGGGCCTCATTTAAAGTCCCATTTTTCTCTCTTTCCTAAACTATTTCTAGTAGAGATGGAGGCCTGCCATTTGGCTGTACCAGGTCACGCCCCCATTTTTCCTATTTACTAATTGGGTGGAAGACACCCACTTTAGTGACCTGTTACGCCTAATATTTCCTGAGTACAGAGTAACTATCATTACTCCCATATTTATATTATAACTTAATTTTTGTATAGTCTCTTCCCCTTTTTTATCTATTATCCCTATTGGGCTTGTCCCTAGTTGAATTTTCAATTCTAATTTTTCTTTTTCAGGCTGGCCCAGCTCAGGGTTGACGTGGTCGGACTGTGTCCACTTCCGGGGCTGCGATGCGTGACAGCTCTTTCCTCCTCACCACCCATTGGTGGTTGAGGGGATTGACCTCTTGCGCATCAACGTCATACACCGATGCCCCGCTCGTGGCGTCTATCGACGCCTCGTTGCTGGGGACTTTTTTCCATCTCGCGCCGCAGGCGAGGTTGGCGTGGTTCCGCTGAAGCTGACGGGTACGCCGCACGTGGATGGGATCCGTGTCATCAGCCCCCCTCGTGCTGCATTGGCTTGTTCAGTATGACGTTGGTGGGACTGGGGTATATATTGGCCTTAGCCGGCTGATGGCTCATTTTGCATGATCCTATCACCCTTGGAGGGTACCTTCACACTAGCTGATCCATGCTTATTACACACCAAGGTAATTTTAGAAGGGGGTCTTTATACCACTATTTATTTCTATTTTTATATTATCTTTTTTATTTTTGGTGGGGTATTCCTGCCTCAGCTCCGGGGGAGACATCGTGCTTGAGATCCCCACAAGTCCCCGTGTAGAGGCTGAGCTTATCCTTAGGACAGAGTTGTAAGTTTCTGACCTGTCACCATTTTTTGTTAGACCCTATCGTTCCCCCTTTTACAAGGCACTATTAATATTTGATATCTCTTACAGTACATCATTATATCACACTCCTCATGAGTGGCTGTAACGCCATGAAACGCGTTGAGTGCTATTTGATACCAAATTTTTATTTGACTCCATTGTGTGTACATGCATGTATTTCTAGTGTATTCCATTATGTTCATGTCTATTATGTCATTTTATTAGCTGTATATGCTATGAGCAAGATAATTCTAGTGTAAGTCATGTGACTACCAATTATTTGTTTTAATGTATCTTCAACAGTTATAAATGAATTTTCAGACTGTGACTAATAAATCTATTTATTGTACATACATGCGTGTACCCATTTCTATTAAAAATATCTATGGCGGGCCTCATTTAAAGACCCATTTTTCTCTATTTCCTAAACTATTTCTAGTAGGGATGGAGGCCTGCCATTTGGCTGTACCAGGTCACGCCCCCATTTTTCCTATTTACTAATTGGGTGGAAGACACCTGCTTTAGTGACCTGTTACGCCTAATATTTCTTGAGTACAGAGTAACTATCATTACTCCCATATTTATATTATAACTTAATTGTTGTATAGTCTTATCCCCTTTTTTATCTATTATCCCAATTGGGCTTGTCCCTAGTGTAATTTTCCATTCTGATTTTTCTTTTTCATTCTGGCCCAGCTCAGGGTTAACGGGGGTCTGACTGTGTCCACTTCCGGGGCTGCGATGCGTGACAGCTCTTTCCTCCTCACCACCCATTAGTGGTGGAGGGGATTGACCTCTTGCACATTGACGTCATACACCGATGCCCCGTTCGTGGCATCTATTGACGCCTCGTTGCTGGGGACTTTTTTCCATCTCGCGCCACAGGCGAGGTTGGCACGGATCCGCTGAAGCTGACGGGTACGCCGCACGTGGATGGGATCCGTGTCATCAGCCCCCCTCGTGCTGCATTGGCTCGTTCAGTATGACGTTGGGGGGACTCCGCCTCGGGCTGGGGTATATGTTGGCCTTAGCTGGCCGATGGCTCATTTTGCATGATCCTATCATACTTGGAGGGTACCTTCACACTAGCTGATCCATGCTCATTACACACCAAGGTAATTTTAGAAGGGGGTTTTTATACCACTTTTTATTTCTATTTTTATATTCTATTTTTTAATTTTTATTATTTATATCTTTATTTTCAGTTTGGGTGGGTTGTATTTATGGGTTCACACTATCTCTAGTATTCATGCCTATTACTATATTTAGTTAAATCCCTTAGTTGGGTACACATTAATGAGTCCTTACACTTTACCAATCATTTTTATACACATCTCCTTTATTTCTTTCAGCACAGCATGCACACTACAGTGCACACACAGTATATCTGGATTATGCTGTGGCCATCTGGCCTACCTTTGGCTGACCATCCCAGGTCCTTGGTGGGGTATTCCCGCCTCAGCCCCGGGGGAGACACCATGCTTGAGATCCCCACAAGTCCTTGTGTAGAGGCTGAGCTTATCCTTAGGACAGAGTTGTAAGTTTCTGACCTGTCACCATTTTTGTTAGACCCTATCGTTCCCCCTTTTACAAGGCACCATTCATATTTGATATCTCTTACAGTACATCATTATATCACACTCCTGATGAGTGGCTGTAACGCCATGAAACGCGTTGAGTGCTATTTGATACCAAATTTTTATTTGACTACATTGCATGTATTTCTAGTGTATCCCATTGTGTTCATGTCTATTATGTCATTTTATTAGCTGTATATGCTATGAGCAAGATAATTCTAGTGTAAGTCATGTGACTACCAATTATTTGTTTTAATGTATCTTCAACAGTTATAAATGAATTTTTAGACTGTGACTAATAAATCTATTTATTGTACATACATGCGTGTACCCATTTCTATTAAAAATGTCTATGGCGGGCCTCATTTAAAGTCCCATTTTTCTCTCTTTCCTAAACTATTCATTTCAGTGATTCCCAAACCCGACAAGGATCCAGAACTTGTAGAAAACTACAGACCCATATCCCTTATTAACAATGATTTAAAAATACTTACCAAAATCCTGGCCAACAGAATGAATTCGTTCATCAATCAGTATATTCACAGAGACCACGTTGGCTTTATCCCAGGGAGGCAAGGTCCACACCAAGTAAGACGGGCGGTAGACATTGTCTCTTTACTGCAATCGGGATGGGACGGAGGCCCCCGTCAGGAAGGCCTATTACTTTCGCTGGACCTACAGAAGGCCTTCGATTCCCTCTCATGGCCTTACCTTTTTGCAGTCCTGAGATGATGGGGATTTGGGAAAACTTCTTGGGGCTCTTGAAATCTCTATACTCTGAACCAAAAGCCAGGGTTAAACTGCAGGGATACTATTCGGACCCTATTCAAATAGCCAGGGGCACCAGGCAGGGATGCCCCCTTTCCCCACTGATCTTCGCTTTAGCGATCAAAGTCCTTGCCTTTGCGATTAGATCGGATAAAACATCAAGGGCATGCGTTGTGGACCAAACATCCACAAGTGTGCCCTTTTTGCCGACGACATCCTTCTCTTCGTCACCTCCCCAACAACCTTCCTTCCTAACATAAGCAAGCTCCTTGAGTCCTTTGGATCCATATGGGGTCTTCAGGTCAACATGAACAAATCCCAAGCACTAAACATTTCCCTGCAACCCTCACTAGTAGAACGGCTTCAACCTTCATTCAAATTTAAATGGAGCGATTCCACAATCCGCTATCTTGGGATAAATCTAACCCCCAAGTATGAACAACTTTAGCAAGCTAACTTCCCTCCCATGTTCCGCAAACTTGAATCCAATCTCCAAGCTTGGTCTCGATACAACATTTCTTGGCTAGGTAAAGTCCGTTCTATCAAAATTACCCTACTGCCTAGGCTCCTCTACTTGTTTACTCCCGATAGCAATTAGGAGACATCATCTCAAAGCATTCCAGGGGAAGATTATTAAATATATATGGAGAAAGAAAGGTCACAGGCTAGCCCGACATATTATCTTTAGCCCCAAAACAAGGGTGGGATTGGGTCTACCTGACCTTTTTAGATATTACCAAGCAGCTAGGCTAGCCCAACTCTCGACGGTGTATTTTAGATTTGAGAAACCCGATTGAGTAAATATAGAGAGACAAGCGGTTCCAACATACACCATAGACTTCCTCCTGTGGTGTCCAATAAAATCTAGGCCCTTGGTTATGTCACCTACGTTATCCCATTCCTTCAAATTATGGGACAACATGAAACATCTGCCCGCCCTGACCTCAGACATTCGCCCACTAGAACACATTTTCCATAATCCTCGCTTCAACACGGGCATGGATATCAAGTCCTTCCAATGGTGGCTAGATAAGGGGATGTACCATATTGGACACTACTTCTCCTTCTCTGGACTGATCACAATGAAACACTGTGTAGAAAAACTGGAACTCCCAGATTCTGAGAAATTTAGATTCTTACAGATCTCTCACTTCCTTTCCACTTTAAAGAAAAGTAATTCCACTATGCCAGAATTCACATAATATGAACGATGGTGTGGCCAAGCATTAGATCAAAAGGGGGGTATATCCATCATATACACATCACTCATGGAACCAACCACCAAATTTTCTTACATGGAGGCTTGGGAGAGGGATCTGCAGGATACCTGGGACCTGGAGGAATGGCACAAGAGGGGAACAAGAGCCTTCAAAGGTGTTATGAAGATTTCTTTGATAGAAGCAAATTTAAAAGTGTTGATGAGATGGTATCTTGTCCCCTCCAGATTAGCTCTTATGTTTCCTTCCACCTCACCTTTGTGCTTTAGAAATTGTCAAGCCCAGGGTTCCATGCTTCACATTTGGTGGGAGTGCCCGAGGCTCAAAGGATTCTGGAACAAAGTATTTAATTTAATTCGAAGAGTCACAGGCTATCCCGTGATGAAATCCCCACACATAGCTCTGCTTAATGCCCAAATTCCTAAGGTTCCAAAACACGCTCGAAAGTTAATTTCGTTTATGCTTCTAGGAGCTAAAACCACCATAGCTAAAGCCTGGAAGCAACCTACAGTATCTCTCCAGGCCGCCAAAAGATAGATTTTGTGGATCATGTCCCAAGAAAAACTGGTCAGTGCTATGATGGACACCACAAAGTCCTTTGATGCAACATGGGATCCCTGGGCTAGACACATGGGCATATCCTTTATCCCTGGAGTTAAAGCGTTATAGACAAGCTAATAAAAGCCTCTACCTGGCATCTGTTTCTTGAACCTTTTTCTTCCTTTGCTTCCTTCTAGTAAGAGTAAGAGCCTTCACCGTTAACATAGGCACAGGAGTTCATAAGCGGAGGCGATAACACATGGAAGAACTTCTCAATCTAGACGAGACTCTGATAAAAGAACATATTTTTCTCCCTGTTGGACTCTCCTGTATCTCCGGAAACTGTCATTATTCCTGAGATGCGAGACCAGTCCTGATCCTCAAGGAGCAATGTCTCTCTCCTTCGAGCTGGTTGGAGCCTGACACAGTGTGTTCCCATAAGGGGTGTCGGGATTGTCGACCAGCTTGTGTACTTACAATTACTATCTTCCTGCTCACTCGAGTCTCACTTACATATCGCTATGAATAACCTTTTTGTGTACTCTGTTTGCTAATCCTGGTTATTATAGGCACTGTCTATATGAGTAACTGTATATTTAAATTGTATTGTAGTGCTCTTTAATAAAGCTTGTTTGAAATTGAAAAAAAAAAAACCCGCAGCCTATTATATGCAAAAATGGATTGTTTAACTGGAAAGTAAAGCTAATAATAACTTTGAGTCTGGCAATTATTTATATAATCTCTGTTACCAAAGTGTCAAAATAAAACTGGATATAGTGTAAAAAAAAAAAATGTATGGCTTGTTTAAGAATAGATGGCTTCCATGACTGCTCTATAGTTTGCTTAGTGGCCATAAAGATTTGAGGAATAAAAGTCTGCTAATGCCAAATTTTGTATTGGTTTGTGCAATAAGATTTCCCATGGGTTCTTAGTGAGGTTGCAGGACAATACAGTATTAGTTGAGGTATATACCCAATTCCAGAATAATTTCACAATGGGGCAGGTCTGCCATATGTGTGAGTGAGAGCCTAACTGGGTACATCATAAATGTATTGGTTCAATTGCTTTCATTCACAGCACTTGAAGGAAAATACAAGAAACCATGTTGCCATCTTCATTTCCAATGAGTACATTAAGGTCCTTCCTGTTACCAAAAGGTATTAAATATACATTTTCACACTCTGCACATGCTTCTAATAACACTGTGGGTCCTTCATTGTGCATTTTTTAAAACTGACTTCTTCTGTTTTATTATTTATCAGAAAGGTTAGTAGCTAAGGCAAGAATTCCTGTCTGACAGCTCCTGAAAAGCAAGGCACATTTATTTGTTTGCTTCACATATCACATTTTTTTAGCTTCTGAATTTTTCATAGAGCACTGAGTGTCTTATAAACTGGCCACCCTAAAACATAGATTTTATGCTCATTATTTAATTATTGGGGTCACAAATGACATGGACATTCAGTAAGATTTTTGGCTGAAGACATTTCAGCACTTATCCAAGAAGCCTTCTCAGTTTAAATTAATATCAGCGACATACCTTAACATTCGATCTCCTAAATCCAAACACCAGAGTGTCATATAATCTATCCAGTTAGCTGGTGATTGTGTAAAAACATGATGGGAGGCATGAAAGTTTGTGATAACATCCTATTCTAGAAAATAACTTAAACCACCATGGTACCATAAATCCTGAGACAGGTGTTCATTTTTTAGATTTCATGGCTGAAGGCTGACTTTATTGTCAAATCAGTGGTGTAAGATGGTCAGCCCTTTGACTGCCAAGGATGCATCCTACACATTATGGCAATCAAATACAAGCTCATAGCTGCAATATTTTGAAATTTTACAACTGATCTTTTCCCCTGCCATGGTCATTAAGTTCAGCTTTTGCTCCTGGGAGTGGTGAAAACATTTCAGAATTGAAAGTGGGGAGTGATCTGTTCCCCTATTGCTCCCTGTGTGCATTGAGCCTTGAAGTGCTCAGCTTCTGTTCCCAATTTGTTTTTGTTTCCATAAATAGGAACTGTCACCAACAGATTATGATCATATAGGGGACCATTCTTTTAATAGCTAAAAAGAATATTTTGCCCAAGGATCTTCTGGTCCCAAAACCTCTTGGATGTTTGACACCTGGCTGCTGGCTTATGCCTTCAGTGCCCATACTGTCACAATAAACTGCCTCCAGCAGCTACAATCAGCAGGCATCAACAATTACAGTAAGGTGTTGTTGATACCTGTTGATTGTTTACAGGGGATCCTTGTCTGGTTGTTTACAGGAAATCTTTGTTTGAATATTTACAGGAGATCCTTGACATCAAACTTGTTGCTCCAATGAGGACTAAACATGTCTTTCAGAAGGGAAAGAGGCACAAGAGCAAAAAATTCCCACCCTTTAAAGACTTCATATACAGTAGTTTAATTATGTTCACATTGTTTAACTTAAAGCAGAGTTCCACTGATTGTTGAGATTAATAAAAGTCAGCAGCTACAAAAAGTATAGCTGCTGACTTTTAATAAACAGCCACTCACCTGTCCCACGGTCCAGCGATGCGGATGCCCGAAGCCTCCATTCTCTCCCCCTCTTCTTCGTGACACCAACATTGTAAGTGTTGGCGCCCGGATGTGACAGTTTGAGGCTTCACAGCCGGTCACGCACTGTGCATTTGCAAGTCGTGCTGCACTCTGTCAATGGCCAAGTAATCTTCTGGACCTGTGACGTGCCCCAGAAGATTGCCGGGAGGGAGGGGCCACCTAGGGGGTGGGAGGATGAGTCACCTAGGCGGCCAGAAGTCAGAAGGAGGAAGTGGGACAGGAAGTCTCACTCAAAACCAGGTACCCAGCCCCCCCCCAAAAAAAATGACATGCCAATTGTGGCATGTCAGGGGGCAAGGAGTACTTAAAGCTGAAATTCCACTTTTGGGTGGAACTCCGCTTTAACCTTTTTTCAGAAATGATCACTTTTTCTCTAAATTAACACTCTGAAAATAAAATATATAAAAGGTAGCGTCTCTGCATTCATATAATTTTCATAATGATTTGTCAGTGTTGAAAAAAATATTTTCACGTACACTTTTGTTTGTTGGCCAGATTTTGGTTTACAGGTGCTAAAAATGTAAAATGTGATTGTTTTATGAGAGGACAGTGAAGCTTTTACCTGAGCAGTTCTAATGGTGGCCAATGGCATAAGGTGAAGTAACTCAGAGTACACTACTGCTCAAAAGTTTTGGGGAGGTGTGAAATGGGTACACTCGCACACAGTTTTTGAACGTAGATTGTTCCAAACATCTTAGAAAGTAACCACAGGTCTTATGTGGATATAGGCTGCCTCAAATCATTCTATCTCTTCATGGAATCCCAGACAGACTCAATGATGTTTAGATCAGGGCTCTGTGGGGGCCAAACCATCACTTCCAGGACTCCTTGTTCTTCTTTACGCTGAAGATAGTTCTCAATCACATTGGCTGTATGTTTGGGATCATTGTCCCACTGCAGAATACATTTGGGGCCAATCACACACCTCCTTGATGGTATGGCATTATTTATAAGTATCTGCTTTTATTTCTCAGCATTGAGGACACCATTTATCGGGAAATGTAGAGGACCGTAGACGCAGACGTCTGCCAAGGAAATGTAATGCAGCAGATGAAAGACACATCATGCTTACTTCCCTTCAACATTGTAAGATTTCCAGCAGTGCCATCAGTACAGAACTGACAAAAAAACCAGTGGGGCCCAGGTACACCCATCTACTTTTCAAAAAAGTCTGGCAGAAGTGGTCTTCATGGAAGAATTGAGGACAAAAAGCCATACCTCCTAAGTAGAAACAAGGCTAAGCGACACAACAATGCATGAAAACATAGGAACTAGGGTGCCAAAAAATGGGGGAACTGGGGTGTTCTGGACTGATGAGTCAAAATGTTGGCTTTAGCAAGAGGCTGTTTGTTCGCTGATGGACTCTAATGATAATTATGAGTGTCTGAGGGCAACAGTAAACCATGGCGGAGGTCCTTTGCAAGTTTGGGGCTACGTTTCAGCAAATGGAGTTGGAGATTTGGTCATGATCAATGGTGTCCTCAATCATTGAGCAAGAATATGGTAACAGCAGGGGAGGCATGGAGTAAGAGTGGAGAGATGCAGTGAAAGGCTTGTTGAGAGAGGGGAAACAGGCGAAGTGGTAAAGAAAAGAGTGCAGCTGTAGTAGTGAGAAGGGAGAGCATTTTGTGTAGGCAGGTAATAAAGGCATATTGGTGAGTGAAGGGGAAGAGAAAGAGAATGTAGAGATGCAGTGTAATGTGGGGGGGAGGGAGCTTGGCAGGCATGGAATGTAAGCTGTGAGAAGCAAACACAGGTGCATTTGTCAGAGAGGGGTCAGGCGCAGTGATGAGGGCAGGTAGAAGCAGGCATTGTGGTGAAACATGGTGCTATCAGGTGTGGTATTTTGGGCAGGGGGATGGAGTGGATTATGTGGATCAGATGGTGTTGGGGGCAGGATAGGAGTGGCGATAAGAGCAGGGGTGCAATGTGTAAGTATGATGGTGGAAGAGGAGAGCTGTGTATATGCAGGTATTGAGTGAGAAATTGAGGGTGGTTGTCTAGGTGCATTGGTGAGAAGTGTGAAGGGGGCTTGTAGACATGGGCAGGCACAGTGATGAGAAAGGGGGAAGAGACATGCAGAGGTTGATTACAGGTGCTGTGGTGGAAGAGGGAGTGCAGGCACAGTGGGTGGTGAAAGAAAGGGGGTGTAGGGATGGATGCTGGTGAGAGACGATGAGAGAGGGGGGTTGTAGGAGTAAATGGTGGTGGGGGAAGGGGGTAAAGTCATGGAGGATGTTGAAATAAGGACTACAACCCTGGATGGTAATGGTGCTGAGAGAAGGAAGGCTGCAGGCACAGCAAATTCTTTATGGATTATCTAACATTCACCCAGTATGGGGGGAAGTGAGCTTGAGTGTGATGATGCTCTAACTGATCTCACTCCTTGCTTTCCCTCCACCCTTTTAGACCCTCAACTTCCTCCTCTGCACCTCTTTTTTCTCTCTTCTTTCTTTCTAGCCTCTTTTGAAAAATATTCTTCTTTCTTACACCCGGTAATAGGGCCTGTAGATGTAGATGGAGGATCTTCTCTGTTGTGGATATCAAATTATATTTTTCCCACCTTATCTCTGCCCTACGCATGGAAATATTTTGAATGTTGCACAGTCCCATTCCCATTACTTTCTTTGTGTTTACATGTATTACTGTTTTAAATAGTAATACATAGTAATAAATAGTAACTGTGCAGGGGGGGGGGGGTTGGTTAAGATTGCAGTGGGATGCTGCCTGGGAGTGTGGGTAGATTATGGGTATTAGTGGGGGGAGCTGGCTGACATTGCAGGAGGGGGTGGGGTTGGGTTATTATCACCAACAAAGATGCTGCTAGCCAGGCTGCATGCTGATAGGAAAGCTCCTAACACAGAGAAGTTTGGAAGAAAACGGAAGGTGTGGGTGTTGTGGGTGCTGAGAATGGGAGGTTACAGGCACAGTACACATGAGGGGTTTAATTGAAATTGCAGTTAAGACTGCCTAAGAGTGCATGGAGGTTTTGAGTGAAGGGTGGTGGGCTTGGATGAGAGTGGGGAAGGGGTGGCTGCCATTGCAGTATGTGGAGTTTGGGTGATAGTGGAAGAGAATGACTGACAGCAATGCCAGTAGAAGAAGGGTGTTGTGTGCTTGAGGAGAGTGCAGAAGTGAGAGGGTTGTTCTTAAAAAAGTAAGGATCTGTGAAGGGCTAAATGGGGCCATGGAATCAGAAAGAGAGGACCGTAAGGGAGTTGTCAGGGGGCTGCACTAGAATATTTGTACAATCTAATTGGCCAATAAAGAGGAAGCGGTAGGGAGTATAAGAGGAGAACTTGCTACTGGAAGCAGAATTCCTCAAAATTTAATTCTGGCTAAGATGTAATTCTTAATGGCAATGGGAATCTGTGCTTAGAAAATTAAACTCTATATTAGCTTTTATATTATTAAGGATTAGCGTAATAACCATTCTTTAAACAAATGTTAAAAAAAGTACTCTACATTTACCCTAGAACCCATAATATATTTCAAGCTGAAAATGAATATGAGTACTTCATTAAAGATATATGTCTAATTAAAAGACATTATAAAAACACCAAGGCCTCCCAGGATCATTTTTTTCCAACACCAGCTTCATTTGTGTATACATTTAAATGAATGTGTGTTGTGGTTTTAATTGAACTGTAAAAGAAGAAAAACTGCCACACTGTGTCAAGGATTGTGACTGTTTAACCCATATGTGCTGTGCATGACTACAAATGAAAAAAAAAAAACACAAAAAAACCCACTTTTTTTTAATTTAAATAATTCAAATGACTCCAAAAAAGTAATATACTAAATAGATCTGTAAGTAAATGGAAGGAAAACATATTCACTTTTGAAATATTTTTTAAGAGATTACATATTTCATATTGTTCAGTATTTTATGGTGTGCTTCACTGAACATAAATCATTTTTTATTAATATTTTCAATGTTTTGTACTATATGTGTTCACTGTTTTGGCCCATAAATGTATAAATAATAGAAGTTGTCTTGTCAATACATTGTTATATGAGTAGGAAAACATTTGTGACAAACCTTAAGGCTACTTTCACACTGAGGCGCTTTACAGGTGCTATAGCGCTAAAAATAGCTCCTGCAAAGCGCCTGTAAAGCGCCTCTCCTGTCACTCCAGTGTGAATACCCGAGGGCTTTCACACTGGATCGGTGCGCTAGCAGGACGCTAAAAAAAGTCCTCCTGCCCATTGAAATTAAAAGCTTCCCACTAGCAGCGGAAAAGCTCTGCTAAAACGATGGTAAAGCTCCGATAAAAATATTTACCGCTGATGCCCCCCCACCCCAGTGTAAAAGTGCCCTAAATGAGAAGTACAGTCAATGGTCGTTTGGCTGTACTTCTGTGGATAACATCACAGACATCACAGAGCTGGTTTAGGCTCGGGCAAGATCTTGAGAATGAAGTAGGGATCTACCCACATGTGAGCCACTGAGAACCCGAGCCGGCCGCTCCCACCCCCTCCACAGCTCAGCACTCCAGTGAGCATGATAAGGCAAAGCAGAGAGCTTCTGACTGACAGTCACCAGGTCTCTGCTCATGGAGCTGTGAGAACCGAGTGATCAGAGGTGTTCGATTGCTCAGTTCTCAGTGTTATGCCCCGTACACACGGTCGGATTTTCCGACGGAAAATGTGAGATAGGTCTAGGGATGAGCCGAACACCCCCTGGTTCGGTTAGCACCAGAACCTGCGAACGGACCGAAAGTTTGCGCGAACGTTAGAACCCCATTGATGTCTATGGGACTCGAATGTTCAAAATCAAAAGTGCTCATTTTAAAGGCAAATTTGCATGGTATTGTCCTAAAAAGGGTTTGGGGACCCGGGTCCTACCCCAGGGGACATGTATCAATGCAAAAAAAACTTTTAAAAACGGCCGTTTTTTCGGGAGCAGTGATTTTAATGATGCTTAAAGTAAAAAAAAAAAAAGTGAAATATTCCTTTAAATATCGTACCTGGGGGGTGTCTATAGTATGCCTGTAAAGTCACGCGTGTTTCCCGTGTTTAGAACAGTCCCTGCACCAAATGTCATTTTTAAAGGAAAAAATCTAATTTAAAACTGCTTGCGGCTTTAATGTAATGTCGGGTCCTGGCAATATGGATGAAAATCAGTGAGACAAACACCATGGGTACCCCCCAGTCCATTACCAGGCTCTTTGGGTCTTGTATGGATATTAAGGGGAACCCCGCACCCAAATTAAAATAAGGAAAGGTGTGGGGCCACCAGGCCCTATATACTCTGAACAGCAGTATACAGGTGGTGCAAACAAGACAGGGACTGTAGGTTTGTTGTTAAGTAGAATCTCTTTGTAAATATCGTACCTGGGGGGTGTCTATAGTATGCCTGTAAAGTCACGCGTGTTTCCCGTGTTTTGAACAGTCCCTGCACCAAATGTCATTTTTAAAGGAAAAAATCTCATTTAAAACTGCTTGCGGGTTTAATGTAATGTCGGGTCCTGGCAATATGGATGAAAATCAGTGAGACAAACACCATGGGTACCCCCCAGTCCATTACCAGGCCCTTTGGGTCTTGTATGGATATTAAGGGGAACCCCACACCCAAATTAAAATAAGGAAAGGTGTGGGGCCACCAGGCCCTATATACTCTGAACAGCAGTATACAGGTGGTGCAAACAAGACAGGGACTGTAGGTTTGTTGTTAAGTAGAATCTCTTTGTAATTTTGTACGGGTACATTTTTAACGTGTTTAGCTCCAGCCAAAAAATCTTTTTTAAGCTTTTTGGAAAACATAGGGAAGGGTTATCACCCTTGTGACATTTGTTTTGCTGTCTTTCCTCCTCTTCAGAAGATTTCACCTCACTTTTTGTCCCAATGAAAAATGTTTTTTGAAAATTTGGGTTTTTTTGTGGAACAAGGATTGGAAAGCATCAGTGGAAAGGAGAAATGTTTTTCCCATAATAACTCTTACAGGAGAGAATTTCCCTTCCTAGGGGTAGATTTCATCTCACTTCCTGTTGTCTCCTTCCGTTTGCAAGTAGGAGTCATTTGTAAGTTAGATGTTTGAAAGTAGGGTCCTGCCCTTTATACTTAGCAGAAATTTGGGCCTTAGGTGTTGCTGTGGCCACAACACTGTGAGCCCTCACAGGGCCCTGCTGTTAAATATTAGATCAAGAATTGTAATTACATGCCCCTGTTGAACAGGAGCTGAAAAATTAGGCCTTAGGCACTGGTGCTGGTGCCACAACACTGCAACCCCTCACAGACACTCTAGTTGGAACGCAGGAACGAGCCCTGCTGCAAAGTATTGCATCAAAAATTGTAATTACACGCCCCTGTTAAACAGGGGCAGAAAAAATGGGCCTTAGGCACTGGTGCTGGTGCCACAACACTGCAACCCCTCACAGACACTCTAGTTGGAATAAAGGAACAAGCCCTGCTGCAAAGTATTACATTAAAAATTGTAATTACACGCCCCTGTTAAACAGGGGCTGAAAAATTGTGCCTTAGGCACTGGTGGTGGCGCCCAGAACCAAAAATGTTCTTACAAGCTATCAGCGTGATGATTGAGGAGGAAGAGGATAATTACTCAGGGATAGTCACTCAGCATCAGCATAGGCAGTCTTTGAAGGGATCTGAGATTTCAAAAAAATTATTCGGTTACATCTGCATCAGGTGCTTGGTAGCTGGTGGTGATCCAAGACTGATTCATTTTTATGAAGGTCAGTCGATCGACCGAGTCGGTGAACAGACGCACCCTGTGATCGGTTACCACGCCTCCAGCAGCACTGAATGTGAGTTCCGAAAGAACGCTGGATGCAGGACAGGCCAGTAGCTCAATTGCATACTGTGCAAGCTCTGGCCAGTGATCCATCCTCAAGACCCAGTAACCAAGAGGATTTTCGGTGTGAAAGGTGTCCAAGTCTGATCTTGCCCCTAGGTATTCCTGCACCATGTAAAACAGACACTGGCGATGGTTGCTGGAACCGATCATACCTTGGGGCTGCGGACCAAAAAATTGTCTGAACGCATCGGTCAGACGGCCACCTTCTTTGACTGACCGAAGCCTCAGCAACACGTTGTCCAGAAACAGGAGTTTGTAACCTCCCAGTCTCTGGGAACGCGTTGCACAGACCTTTCTGCAAGGCCTCCCGAAGATGTTTCATCCTCTGCTCCCTCTGCGATGGCAAGATAAGGTCCGCAACCTTACCCTTGTAAAGTGGATCAAGGAGGGTTGCCAGCCAGTATTGGTCCTTCTCCTTGATACCATGAATACGAGGATCCTTATGCAGGCTTTGCAGGATCAGGGAGGCCATGCAGCATAGGTTTGCTGAGGCATTCGGTCCGGAGTCCTCTGGGTCACTAAGGACGACATGGTCCGCAGCCACCTCCTCCCAGCCACGTACAAGTCCATGTGTTTCTTGGGACTGATCCCTTAAAGACTGCTGCTGATGCTGAGTGCCAGGCTCCACCTCCATACTGACACAATCTTCCTCCTCCTCCTCCTCCTCCTCCTCGTCTTCTTCCTGTGTGATCGGCGGGCACGCAGGAACACTGTCTGGATAAAGGGGGCCTTGAGAGCTAAGGAAGTCCTCCTCTTCCTGCCTCTGTTCTGCCTCAAGTGCCCTGTCCATTATTCCACTCAGCGTGTGCTCCAACAGGTGGACAAGGGGGACAGTGTCACTGATGCATGCACTGTCACTGCTCACCATCCTCGTGGCCTCCTCAAATGGTGACAGGACAGTGCATGCATCCCTGATCATGGCCCACTGGCGTGGGGAAAAAAAAACAAGCTCCCCTGACCCTGTCCTGGTGCCATAGTCGCACAGGTACTCATTGATGGCCCTCTGCTGCGTGTGCAGCCACTGCAGCATGGCCAACGTTGAGTTCCACCTGGTGGGCATGTCACAGATTAGGCGGTTCTTGGGCAGGTTAA
Source organism: Lithobates clamitans (assembly GCA_037952925.1). Classification (NCBI taxonomy): domain Eukaryota; kingdom Metazoa; phylum Chordata; class Amphibia; order Anura; family Ranidae; genus Lithobates; species Lithobates clamitans. The sequence continues at coordinate 2,168,466 of JBBGZY010000356.1, read as the reverse complement.
ACTCCTTTTGGAGGTCCGTCAGCCGAGCACTGGCATTATATGACCGGCGGAAATGCACACAGACTTTCCTGGCCTGCCTCAGGACATCCTGTAAGCCCGGGTACCTGCCCAAGAACCGCTGCACCACCAAGTTAAGGACGTGAGCCAAACAGGGCACATGGGTCATTTGTCCCTGTCGGAGGGCAGAGAGGAGGTTGGTGCCATTGTCGCAAACCACCATTCCTGCCTTAAGTTGGCGTGGCGTCAACCACCTCTGAACCTGCCCCTGCAGAGCTGACAGAACCTCTGACCCAGTGTGGCTCCTGTCCCCCAAGCACACCAGCTCAAGCACCGCATGGCATCTTTTGGCCTGCGTACTTGCGTAGCCCCTTGAACGACTACGGAGCACCGCTGGTTCCGAGGAAGAGGCCATGGAGGAAGAAGAAGAGGAGGGGGTGGAGGAGAGAGGTGTGTCACAATCATTAGCATTTTGGAGGCATGGTGGCGGAACAACCTCCAACACTACTACACCTTCTCCTGCATCCTTCCCAGCTGCCAGCAGAGTCACCCAATGCACCATGAAACTTAGGTAACGTCCCTGTCCATGCCTGCTGGACCATGAGTCAGCGGTAATATGCACCTTACCGCTGACCGCCCTGTCCAGCGAGGCATGGACATTGCCTTCCACATGCCGGTAGAGAGCCGGAATCGCCTTCCGTGAGAAAAAGTAGCGTTTGGGTACCTGCCACTGAGGAACCGCACATTCCACAAACTCACGGAAGGGGGCAGAGTCTACCAACTGAAAAGGCAGCAGTTGAAGTGCTAGCAATTTTGCCAAGCTAGCATTCAACCGCTGGGCATGTGGATGGCTGGAAGCAAACTTCTTTTGGCGGTGCAGCAGCTGGGGCAGGGAAATTTGCCTGGTACAATCTGACGTCAGTGTACCAAAAGCAGATTGCCCACAAGTACTTGGCTGTGACACACCTAATTCTACACCTTCATTCCTCTCAGTGCAGGTCTCAGAGAGGACTGAAGGTCTAGTGGGGTTGGAAATCTCAGCTGATGAGGAGCAAGGAGAGGTCCTCTTTGTTCTTTGGTGTGGGTCTTTTAGATACGCTTGCCAACGAACTGCATGGCAGGTCAACATATGTCTGGTCAAGCATATGGTACCCAAGCGGGAGATGTTTTGGCCACGTGAGATACGCTTGAGACATATGTTGCAAATAGCAGCTGTGCGATCTGATGCACTCGTCTCAAAAAAGGCCCACACCAAAGAACTTTTTGAATAACGCGCAGAGACTGCAGCGCCCTGCACATGTGGAGCTTTGGGGTGTGATGCAGTCAATGTGCTGCCCTTAGGCTGGCCCCTGGAGGGCATCCTGCCTCGTTGGTGATGTGCCGCCTCCTCCTCCTCCTCTCTCCTATCAGGCACCCACGTTGAGTCAGTGACCTCATCATCCCCTCCCTCCTCATCACTGGAGCAAACCTGGCAGTATGGTGCAGGGGGGGGAGCATGACGGCCAGATTGCTGTCCTTCTTGGGCACCCCCTCTGTCCGTGCTCATGTTACTGCCTTCATAGAGCTCAGTATCATCATCAGAGCCTTCCAAACGCTGGGCATCCTCCTGGAGCATGTACCCAACACTGTGGTCAAACAGTTCGAGGGACTCCTCAGGAGGGCATGGTGGGGCTAGGGAAGGAGTCACTGATGACATTGAGCCGAGGGAAGAGGCCGCTGCTTTGCCAGACAAAGTACCCTGGGCATGGGTGAGAGAGGATGAGGAGGATGAGGACGGCTTGGTCATCCACTCGACCAAGTCTTCCGCATGTTGAGGCTCAACATGGCCAGCTGCCGAAAAAAAGGCCAAGCGTGTCCCATGGCCACGTGCTGATGAGGATGCACCGTCTCCACGACCAGCACTAGACACAGAGCCTGCTTGCCCTCTCTTATTGGCTTGTGACTGTCTGCCTCTCCTTCTTGGCCTTCCAGACATACTAATGGCCTGTAGCTGCACTAAGCTGGGATATATATATATATATATATATATATATATATATATATATGTACTGATACTGCAGCTAGCAAAATCAACTGCCTGCCTGTAGTATGAGAACCTTCTACAGGTAGCTTTAGCTGAACACTGTGAGGTAGACGCACCCCACTAACTTGTAGGTTTAGCTGAACACTGTGAGCAGGACGCACTGCACTAACTATAAATAGTCTAGCTGCCTGACTGTGGTACTAATAGGATCAAAAGAACACCAGCAATTTTCTTCAGGTAGCTGTATTTACTGTAACAAGACAAGCCTGCCTGTCAGTAGGAAGATAACAGGAACGGATCTAGCTGAACACTGTGAGCAGGACGCACCCCACTAGCTTGTAGGTTTAGCTGAACACTGTGAGGTGGACGCACCCCACTAACTTGTAGGTTTAGCTGAACACTGTGAGCAGGATGCACCCCACTAACTTGTAAGTTTAGCTGAACACTGTGAGCAGGACGCACCCCACTAACTTGTAGGTTTAGCAGAACACTGTGAGCAGGACGCACTGCACTAACTGTAAATAGTCTAGCTGCCTGACTGTGGTACTAATAGGATCAAAAGAACACCAGCAATTTTCTTCAGGTAGCTTTATATACTGTAACAAGACAAGCCTGCCTGTCAGTAAGAAGATAACAGGAACGGATCTAGCTGAACGCTGTGAGCAGGACGCACTGCACTAACTGTAAATAGTCTAGCTGCCTGACTGTGGTACTAATAGGATCAAAAGAACACCAGTAATTTTCTTCAGGTAGCTGTAAATACTGTAACAAGACATGCCTGCCTGTCAGTAAGAAGATAACAGGAACGGATCTAGCTGAACACTGTGAGCAGGACGCACCCCACTAACTTGTAGGTTTAGCAGAACACTGTGAGCAGGACGCACTGCACTAACTGTAAATAGTCTAGCTGCCTGACTGTGGTACTAATAGGATCAAAAGAACACCAGCAATTTTCTTCAGGTAGCTTTATATACTGTAACAAGACAAGCCTGCCTGTCAGTAAGAAGATAACAGGAACGGATCTAGCTGAACACTGTGAGCAGGACGCACTGCACTAACTGTAAATAGTCTAGCTGCCTGACTGTGGTACTAATAGGATCAAAAGAACACCAGTAATTTTTTTCAGGTAGCTGTAAATACTGTAACAAGACAAGCCTGCCTGTCAGTAAGAAGATAACAGCAACGGATCTAGCTGAACACTGTGAGCAGGACGCACCCCACTAATTTGTAGGTTTAGCAGAACACTGTGAGCAGGACGCACTGCACTAACTGTAAATAGTCTAGCTGCCTGACTGTGGTACTAATAGGATCAAAAGAACACCAGCAAATTTCTTCAGGTAGCTTTATATACTGTAACAAGACAAGCCTGCCTGTCAGTAGGAAGATAATAGGAACGGATCTAGCTGAACACTGTGAGCAGGACGCACTGCACTAAATGTAAATAGTCTAGCTGCCCGACTGTGGTACTAATAGGATCAAAAGAACACCAGTAATTTTCTTCAAAATACTGTAACAAGACAAGCCTGCCTGTCAGTAAGAAGATAACAGGAACGGATCTAGCTGAACACTGTGAGCAGGACGCACTGCACTAAATGTAAATAGTCTAGCTGCCTGACTGTGGTACTAATAGGATCAAAAGAACACCAGTAATTTTCTTCAGGTAGCTTTATATACTGTAACAAGACAAGCCTGCCTGTCAGTAGGAAGATAACAGGAACGGATCTAGCTGAACACTGTGAGCAGGACGCACTGCACTAAATGTAAATAGTCTAGCTGCCTGACTGTGGTACTAATAGGATCAAAAGAACACCAGTAATTTTCTTCAAAATACTGTAACAAGACAAGCCTGCCTGTCAGTAAGAAGATAACAGGAACGGATCTAGCTGAACACTGTGAGCAGGACGCACTGCACTAAATGTAAATAGTCTAGCTGCCTGACTGTGGTACTAATAGGATCAAAAGAACACCAGTAATTTTCTTCAGGTAGCTGTATTTACTGTAACAAGACAAGCCTGCCTGTCAATAAGAAAATAACAGAAACGGATCTAGCTGAACACTGTGAGCAGGACGCACCCCACTAGCTTGTAGGTTTAGCTGAACACTGTGAGGTGGACGCACCCCACTAACTTGTAGGTTTAGCTGAACACTGTGAGCAGGATGCACCCCACTAACTTGTAAGTTTAGCTGAACACTGTGAGCAGGACGCACCCCACTAACTTGTAGGTTTAGCAGAACACAGTGAGCAGGACGCACTGCACTAACTGTAAATAGTCTAGCTGCCTGACTGTGGTACTAATAGGATCAAAAGAACACCAGTAATTTTCTTCAGGTAGCTGTAAATACTGTAACAAGACAAGCCTGCCTGTCAGTAAGAAGATAACAGGAACGGATCTAGCTGAACACTGTGAGCAGGACGCACCCCACTAACTTGTAGGTTTAGCAGAACACTGTGAGCAGGACGCACTGCACTAACTGTAAATAGTCTAGCTGCCTGACTGTGGTACTAATAGGATCAAAAGAACACCAGCAATTTTCTTCAGGTAGCTTTATATACTGTAACAAGACAAGCCTGCCTGTCAGTAAGAAGATAACAGGAACGGATCTAGCTGAACACTGTGAGCAGGACGCACTGCACTAACTATAAATAGTCTAGCTGCCTGACTGTGGTACTAATAGGATCAAAAGAACACCAGTAATTTTTTTTCAGGTAGCTGTAAATACTGTAACAAGACAAGCCTGCCTGTCAGTAAGAAGATAACAGGAACGGATCTAGCTGAACACTGTGAGCAGGACGCACCCCACTAATTTGTAGGTTTAGCAGAACACTGTGAGCAGGACGCACTGCACTAACTGTAAATAGTCTAGCTGCCTGACTGTGGTACTAATAGGATCAAAAGAACACCAGCAATTTTCTTCAGGTAGCTTTATATACTGTAACAAGACAAGCCTGCCTGTCAGTAGGAAGATAACAGGAACGGATCTAGCTGAACACTGTGAGCAGGACGCACTGCACTAAATGTAAATAGTCTAGCTGCCCGACTGTGGTACTAATAGGATCAAAAGAACACCAGTAATTTTCTTCAAAATACTGTAACAAGACAAGCCTGCCTGTCAGTAAGAAGATAACAGGAACGGATCTAGCTGAACACTGTGAGCAGGACGCACTACACTAAATGTAAATAGTCTAGCTGCCTGACTGTGGTACTAATAGGATCAAAAGAACACCAGTAATTTTCTTCAGGTAGCTTTATATACTGTAACAAGACAAGCCTGCCTGTCAGTAGGAAGATAACAGGAACGGATCTAGCTGAACACTGTGAGCAGGACGCACTGCACTAAATGTAAATAGTCTAGCTGCCTGACTGTGGTACTAATAGGATCAAAAGAACACCAGTAATTTTCTTCAAAATACTGTAACAAGACAAGCCTGCCTGTCAGTAAGAAGATAACAGGAACGGATCTAGCTGAACACTGTGAGCAGGACGCACTGCACTAACTATAAATAGTCTAGCTGCCTGACTGTGGTACTAATAGGATCAAAAGAACACCAGTAATTTTTTTCAGGTAGCTGTAAATACTGTAACAAGACAAGCCTGCCTGTCAGTAGGAAGATAACAGGAACGGATCTAGCTGAACACTGTGAGCAGGACGCACTGCACTAAATGTAAATAGTCTAGCTGCCTGACTGTGGTACTAATAGGATCAAAAGAACACCAGTAATTTTCTTCAAAATACTGTAACAAGACAAGCCTGCCTGTCAGTAAGAAGATAACAGGAACGGATCTAGCTGAACACTGTGAGCAGGACGCACTGCACTAAATGTAAATAGTCTAGCTGCCTGACTGTGGTACTAATAGGATCAAAAGAACACCAGTAATTTTCTTCAGGTAGCTGTATTTACTGTAACAAGACAAGCCTGCCTGTCAATAAGAAGATAACAGAAACGGATCTAGCTGAACACTGTGAGCAGGACGCACCCCACTAGCTTGTAGGTTTAGCTGAACACTGTGAGGTGGACGCACCCCACTAACTTGTAGGTTTAGCTGAACACTGTGAGCAGGATGCACCCCACTAACTTGTAAGTTTAGCTGAACACTGTGAGCAGGACGCACCCCACTAACTTGTAGGTTTAGCAGAACACAGTGAGCAGGACGCATTGCACTAACTGTAAATAGTCTAGCTGCCTGACTGTGGTACTAATAGGATCAAAAGAACACCAGCAATTTTCTTCAGGTAGCTTTATATACTGTAACAAGACAAGCCTGCCTGTCAGTAAGAAGATAACAGGAACGGATCTAGCTGAACACTGTGAGCAGGACGCACTGCACTAACTGTAAATAGTCTAGCTGCCTGACTGTGGTACTAATAGGATCAAAAGAACACCAGTAATTTTCTTCAGGTAGCTGTAAATACTGTAACAAGACAAGCCTGCCTGTCAGTAAGAAGATAACAGGAACGGATCTAGCTGAACACTGTGAGCAGGACGCACCCCACTAACTTGTAGGTTTAGCAGAACACTGTGAGCAGGATGCACTGCACTAACTGTAAATAGTCTAGCTGCCTGACTGTGGTACTAATAGGATCAAAAGAACACCAGCAATTTTCTTCAGGTAGCTTTATATACTGTAACAAGACAAGCCTGCCTGTCAGTAAGAAGATAACAGGAACGGATCTAGCTGAACACTGTGAGCAGGACGCACTGCACTAACTATAAATAGTCTAGCTGCCTGACTGTGGTACTAATAGGATCAAAAGAACACCAGTAATTTTTTTCAGGTAGCTGTAAATACTGTAACAAGACAAGCCTGCCTGTCAGTAAGAAGATAACAGGAACGGATCTAGCTGAACACTGTGAGCAGGACGCACCCCACTAATTTGTAGGTTTAGCAGAACACTGTGAGCAGGACGCACTGCACTAACTGTAAATAGTCTAGCTGCCTGACTGTGGTACTAATAGGATCAAAAGAACACCAGCAATTTTCTTCAGGTAGCTTTATATACTGTAACAAGACAAGCCTGCCTGTCAGTAGGAAGATAACAGGAACGGATCTAGCTGAACACTGTGAGCAGGACGCACTGCACTAAATGTAAATAGTCTAGCTGCCCGACTGTGGTACTAATAGGATCAAAAGAACACCAGTAATTTTCTTCAAAATACTGTAACAAGACAAGCCTGCCTGTCAGTAAGAAGATAACAGGAACGGATCTAGCTGAACACTGTGAGCAGGACGCACTACACTAAATGTAAATAGTCTAGCTGCCTGACTGTGGTACTAATAGGATCAAAAGAACACCAGTAATTTTCTTCAAAATACTGTAACAAGACAAGCCTGCCTGTCAGTAAGAAGATAACAGGAACGGATCTAGCTGAACACTGTGAGCAGGACGCACTGCACTAAATGTAAATAGTCTAGCTGCCTGACTGTGGTACTAATAGGATCAAAAGAACACCAGTAATTTTCTTCAGGTAGCTTTATATACTGTAAAAAGACAAGCCTGCCTGTCAGTAGGAAGATAACAGGAACGGATCTAGCTGAACACTGTGAGCAGCACGCACTGCACTAAATGTAAATAGTCTAGCTGCCTGACTGTGGTACTAATAGGATCAAAAGAACACCAGTAATTTTCTTCAAAATACTGTAACAAGACAAGCCTGCCTGTCAGTAAGAAGATAACAGGAACGGATCTAGCTGAATACTGTGAGCAGGACGCACTGCACTAAATATAAATAGTCTAGCTGCCTGACTGTGGCACTAATAGGATCAAAAGAACACCAGTAATTTTCTTCAGGTAGCTTTATATACTGTAACAAGACAAGCCTGCCTGTCAGTAGGAAGATAACAGGAACGGATCTAGCTGAACACTGTGAGCAGGACGCACTGCACTAAATGTAAATAGTCTAGAAGATAACAGGAACGGATCTAGCTAAACTGAATACAGTGTATATATATATATATATATGCAACACCTGGGATGCATATATATACACAATACACTTTAAGTGCAGCTAACTGACTGACTGTCCTGCCTAATCTAGCTAACTCAAATGAAATGACACTGTCTCTCTCTCTCTCTCTATTTCTCAGCACACCGGAACACACTGCACAGGGCCGCCGTGCAGGCGGCCTTATATAGTGTGGGGCGTGTACTAAATCCCCTGAGCCATAATTGGCCAAAGCCTCCTTGGCTTTGGCCAATTACGGCTCTTTGTTAAGGCGGCGCTGTGATTGGCCAAGCATGCGGGTCATAGTGCATGCTTGGCCAATCATAAGCAAGCAATGCACTGCGATGCCGCAGTGAATAATGGGCCGTGACGCGCCACACGAATTTGGCGCGAACGGCCCATATCGTTCGCAATTCGGCGAACGACCGAACAGCCGATGTTCGAGTCGAACATAGGTTCGACTCGAACACAAAGCTCATCCCTAGATAGGACCTTGTTGTCGGAAATTCCGACCGTGTGTAGGCCCCATCACACATTTTCCATCGGATTTTCCGACACACAAAGTTTGAGAGCAGGATATAAAATTTTCCGACAACAAAATCCGTTGTCGGAAATTCCGATCGTGTGTACACAATCCAACGGACAAAATGCCAGGCATGCTCAGAATAAATAAAGAGATGAAAGCTATTGGCCACTGCCCCATTTATAGTCCCGATGTACGTGTTTTACGTCACAGCGTTTAGAACGATCAAATTTTCCGACAACTTTGTGTGACCGTGTGTATGCAAGACAAGTTTGAGCCAACATCCGTCTGAAAAAAACCTAGGATTTTGTTGTCGGAATGTCCGAACAAAGTCCGACCGTGTGTACGGGGCATTAGAGGCACCGGGGGACAGATGCAGCATCAGGCCGATGCTGCATCCACCTAGGTACAGTTTATTATCAATCAACTGTGTTTAGTCTTTTTTAAACCATAATGATAACAGAAACCACCTAAGTTACCCTGATCAAAAGTTTACATACCCCGAATCTTAATACCGTGTATTGCCCCCTTTAACATCAATTACAGCTTGAAGTCTTTTGTGGTATTTGTGGATGAGGCTCTTTATCTTCTCAGATGGTAAAGCTGCCCATTCCTCTTTGAAAAAAGCCTCCAGTCCCTGTAAATTCTTGGTCTGTCTTGCATGAACTGCACGTTTGAGATCTCCCCAGAGTGGCGCAATGATTTTGAAGCCAGGAGACTGGGATGGCCACTCCAGAACTTTCACTCTGCTGTAGTCAATGACAGGTCGACTTGGCCTTGTATTTTGGATCATTGTCATGTTGGAATGTCCAAGTACGTCCCATGCGCAGCTTCCTGGCTGATGAATGCAAATGTTCCTCCAGTATTTTTTGATAACATACTGCATTCATCTTGCCATCAATTTTGACCAAATTTCCCCACACATCCCCAAAACATCAGCGATCTAGTTCTGTGTTTCACAGTAAGAACGGTGTACTTTTCATCATAGGCCTTGTTGACTCCTCTACAAATGTAGCGTTTATGGTTGTGGCCAAAAAGCTCAATTTTGCTCTTATCACTCCAAATGACTTTGTGCCAGAAGGTTTGAGGCTTGTCTCTGTGCTGTTTGGCGTATTGTAAGCGGGATACTTTGTGGCATTTGCGTAGCAATGGCTTTCTTCTGGTGACTCGACCATGCAGCCCATCTTTCTTGAAGTGCCTCCCTGTTGTGCATCTTGAAATAGCCACACCACGTTTTCAGAGAGTCCTGTATTTCACCTGAAATTATTTGTGGGTTTTTCTTTGCATCCCAAACAATTTTCCTGGCAGTTGTGGCTGAAATTTTAGTTGGTCTACCTGACCGTGGTTTGGTTTCAACAGTAGGAACTACTAAGTAGGAACAATGATATGTGTCCTCCCCAGTCAGTCCAATCACCTCACAGTTAGAACACAGCTAGGGAATAGGGATGGGCGAATGGTTCGGCCCGAGCATAAGTTCGGGCTGAACTTTTGTTGTTCCGATGTTCTGCGAACACCAAACAATATGAACAATAGAACAATAGAAATGTAATTTTGTGTAGGGACTGTTCTAATCACTGGAAAAATGTGCCACTTTACAGGCATACTATAGACACCCCCCAGAAATGAAATTTAAAGGAATATTTCACTTTTATTGTTTCACTTTAAGCATTATTAAAATCACTGCTCCCGAAAAAACTTCCGTTTTTAAAACTTTTTTTGCATTGATACATGTCCCCTGGGGCAGGACCCAGGTCCCCAAACACGTTTTATGACAATAACTTGCATATAAGCCTTTAAAATGAGCACTTTTGATTATTCATGTTCGTGTCCCATGGACTTTAACGGTGTTCATGTGTTCTGCCAAATTTTTTGCCTGTTCGGTATGTTCTGGTGCGAACCGAACCGGGGGGTGTTCGGCCCATCCCTACTAGGGAACACACATTTAACTCCATTGATTGCCCCCTAGTGTTAACCCCCTTCCTGCCAGTGACATTTATACAGTAAAAAGTGGCTATTTTTAGCTTTGATTGCTGTATAAATGTCAATGGTCCCAAAAAAGTGTCAAAAGTGTCCGATCTGTCTGTCACAGTCACAATAAAAATCGCTGATCACCACCATTACTAGAAAAAAAAAATAAAAAATAAAAATACCATAAATAAATCTATTCCCTATTTTGTAGACTCTATAACTTTTGCGCAAACCACTCAATATACACTTATTGCGATTTTTTTTTACCAAAAATATGTAGAAGAATACATATTGGCCTAAACTGATGAAGACTTTTTTTTTTTAATTAGGGATATTTATTATAGCAAAAAGTAAAACATATTGTGTGTTTTTCAAAATTGTCACTCTTCTTTTGTTTATAGCACAAAAAATAAAAGTCTGCAGAGGTGATAAAATATCACCAGAAGAAAGCTATATTTGTGGGAAAAAAAGGATGTAAATTTTGTTTGGGTGCAACGTTGCACATCTGCGCAATTCTCAGTTAAAATAGCACAGTGCCTTATTGCAAAAAATGGCCTGGTCAGGAAGGGGTTAAATTCCTCCGGGGCTGAAGTGGTTTATTCCTTCACCCCTAGGAAGCAACAAGAATATTCATAGTTGACAAAAATGATCAAAGCCCTTCCTCATGAAATTGTAGGTCCTAGGTAATACTGAACAACATGAAATACATGCTTCTAGTTGTTGACAGTTTTCCACACTGTATCACCCCCTTCCCCTATTGCACCTTTAGCAGGAATGGGAAATAGCAGAGTAACATGGCCTTTGTATATTATCTTAACTTGATGAATTGTATGTAATATATGAGTATGGTATATTGTATTATAAAAATGCAAGAAGCTTATATGGCATTTAAATTCTATACAGTACATATAAAGAATTGGCTGAATTGCGGTAACTTTGTTTGCTATTTTTATAATCGGCATCTTTTTTTTGCAATCTGTTTTCCATCATATTTGAAAAATGGCAAACTGAGCAAAAGTGCCATATTTTCAGAAAAAGATGGCAAACACACCAGCTGAACCACTTTTTAGATTCCTTCAAGGTCACCCTTCTTTAACCTGTTATCTACCTTCAAGCTCTACTCTGTAGCAACTATAGATTTCCATACAATAACTACTAGTTATAAAGAACAACACCAAATTGTGAGATAAGGGCAGAGCAATGCAGAAAGCTGAATCTGTGATCACATGTCTCTCTCCAGCCCACCGCCCAGCTGCTTTGGCCTGTCCTGCAAACAAACAAAAAAGAGGAGTGTACACTAAGTGCAGTAGAGTTAAAGGCTTTATTGTTAAAATCAAATGCAAATTGGCCACTCACCAATTTAAAATAGAAAAAGCATGTACTGAACACTCCCAGCATTGGCACCTGCCTGTATTCACACTTGTATTTCTGGATAGCAGTACTGTCAAATGGAGGAAAAGCTTCAGCTAAAGAACAGATGAGAGCTCATTACACAGGCACGGTGTGTTGCAGGGGTGTCTCCTGGATGACATCACATGCGGATGGAGCAGTGGGCATTGACAACGGATTTTGAAGGACCTCCTTCTTTGTCAAGCCTATGATGCCTGTCCTTCTCCCCTCAGCTGCAGCTCAGCCAATAGAAATGGTGGGCCAATAGGAGTTGGTAACCTCTATGCTAGCAGAAGAAGGGGAGAGTGGTAGCTGTAGAAATAAAGCAGGCATAATAGGAATGGCGGCTGCCATAGAGAAAGAGGCTGGTGGGGTGAAAGCTCTGAGTGGTGAGGTTAATTAGGGATTGAGGAAGACAGCAAGGGAGCCATATGTCAGCGATGCTGCCTGTGATTGGAGGAGGAAGCATACTTTAAACGTCCTTGGAGTCATGGCCAACATCCACCTCTTGGTTTGGATGCCAGGAAGTCTCTCCATGTGACTGCCGTTTTTCTGCAAGGTATGATTGAACACTTTCTAAATCTTTCCTTACCCCCACCCCCCTTGTTCTTTGCATTGACATTGTGGGCTCAGTCTCTGTTTGGGGGGCATGCATTTGCACCTTATGCACATCTGTGAGCCAAAAAACCTATCTACTGATAATCTCACCTGCCCAATACCTATCTATAAGACAATAAATAAATGAGGATTTTTAGGCTCCTTTAAGGATTGATTTACAGCAAGTTTAAGCAATTGATTTCACTAACTAGTAATATGTTAATAAAGAGAATTTTTGGCAATGGCACATGCAGTATAAACTTGGCATTCAGGTAAATGTTCATCAATTAGTTCATTAACATATATATATGAAATATACGTTACCCGGTCTATATAGGCAATAATTTATATTTCCGTATTTTGTAGTATTATCCAAATACAATTATATGATCAACAAATAAAATATAAACTAAGGAATATATTAATATTGATGGAAATCTAGATCCCTATTTGGCACAGGTAGGATGCTTTATCTATATAAATAAACAGGTATAGCACCTATTCTAATTCAAACAAGTTTCAGTTATGCTCATTTTGTGCTATATATGCTATCATCTTTACCTACAGAATGACACCTTCTTTTTTGGCTTCAGCATTCTTAGCTGTTCTTTGACCTCTGGGAGGGATGAGCAGAGCACCCCCCGGTTTGGTTTGCACCAGAACCTGCGAACGGACCGAAAATTTGCACGAACGTTAGAACCCCATTGACGACTATGGGACTCGAACATTTGAAATCAAAAGTGCTCATTTTAAAGGCTAATTTTCGTTCAAGTAGTTTTTATTGGTAATTAACAAGCAAAAGTTACAGGCTTTTCAGTACAAGGTATTGTGTACATATTACACAGTATGCATCATAAACAATTTGGAGTAACGATGACATAAGAAGAATAAGAGCTTACAAACAATATATACTCTGTCAAGTAGCCAAAGATCTATAAGAACTGAACATGCGAACATTAGAAGGGATTAAACTCCCTCGTTTAGTCACTTTATAACAGTGGTGATAATAAACCTGAGGTCAGTCTCGAAAAAAAAAAGAAAAAACGTCGAGACCAACCTAACAAAGAAAAAAAAAAAATAGCGACAGAGTATATTACCCAATATTATCAGGAGTAAGTAAGGTGGGAAGTTAAGAGGGAGTGGGGAGTATGGAGAGAAGGAGAACTGAAAGGAAAAAGAAAAGGAAAAGGAAAGCTGGGAAGAGGTGGCGAGGCGGCCGGAGCGCACGGGCACCGATTTAGTTCCCAAAAAAAAGAAGAAAAAAAAAAAAAAAACATAATTAGTTATTAGAATTAATTTAGGGTTCCAGTAGATTCATATCGATATCTGGGGGTAAGAAGTGTTCTATCCATGGTTGCCAAATTCTGAAGTGCTGCGGGATTTTATCTAGTATTGTTGCTTCAATTTTACTGTGTATCATTGCCTGGGTGATCCTGTTTTTCATTTCAATTATATTAAGTGTTGGTGTCTTCCAAGCTTTGGCTATCGTTTGCTTGGCTGCTGTAAATAGATGGAGAAGGAGGCGGCGCTGAGCGCTGGTGTAATCTTGAGGTATAAGGTTAAGTAGAGCTGTAGCTGGGTTAGGTTCTAGGGTAACTTGGTGGAGAGTAGAAGCCATCTGGAATGTTGCTGCCCAGAAACGTTGTACTAATGGGCATGTCCACCAGATGTGGACGTGAGTTCCTTTTTCTTTGCAACCCCTGAAACAGGTCTGGGGATACTCAGGCAGGAATTTGGCGATTCTGGATGGGACCAGGTACCATCGCATGAGCACTTTGTAGTTTGCTTCTGAGGCAACAACATTTTGAGATGAATTTTTCGTATTAGTCCATATGGAGGACCAATCTTCTACCTCTAGGTCAATGTTTAAGTCTCTAGACCATAGTTGTGCATAGGTGGGGAGACTTGTGGGTGGTGTAGTAAGGTGAGTGTAAAGGCGAGAGATGATACCTTGAGCGTGCGGGTCTGTAGCGCACATATTCTCGAACTCAGTGAGGGTATCTAGCCCAGAAGTTGATTTTACATTTGTTTTGACAAAATGAACAATTTGGAGATATCGAAAGCACTCTCTAGGTAAAAGTTGTGCTTGCGTTTGTATATCTGAGATAGATTTTATGGAGTTACCACTGAGTAAGTCACATATACGAGTCAGACCCGCCTGGGCCCAGATTTGGAACAGTATTGGTTCAGTGTATGCCGGGTAGAACAGTGGGTGGCCTAAAAAGGATAAGAGTGGGGAGTGCGGAGACATCAACTTAAAGGAGATTCGTAATCTATCCCAAAGTTTTAGTGTGCATTGTGTAATTGGGTTGGTTATAGCGCAACGTGCTGCTGGGGGGAGCCAGAGCACGTTGGATACTGTAATTGGATGCAGATCTATGGCCTCAAGGCTGACCCATATCGGGATTTCAGTTTTAGAATGGTATAATATAGACTGGGCCAATCGGGCTGCATGATAGTAATGTAAGAAGTTGGGTACACCAAGGCCTCCATTAAGCTTATGGCGGAGTAGTACCGGCCTAGCCACTCTGGGTTTAGTGGGGCCCCAAATGTATTTAAAAACTCGGTTTTGTATAGTCCTATGATAGTAAGGGGGGATTGCTATCGGGAGTACCCTATATAGATACAGCAATTTTGGTAGTAGGGACATCTTCACAGCTGTTATGCGTCCAAGCCAGGAAACACACAGGGGCTGCCAGGAATTAAGTAAGGAAGAGAGTTGAGTTAGCATTGGGAGGTAATTGGAATGGAATAAATTCAGAGGGTCACTGGTCAGTTTAATTCCCAGATAGGGTATGGAAGTTGTGGACCAATTAAAGGAGTAGTTCTGACGAAGCAGCTCGCGATCAGTTTGTAGTAGTGACACATTGAGGGCCTTTGATTTCGTTTGATTAACTTCTAACCCGGAGATTAGTGCAAACTTATCTAAGATAAGCATGAGGTTTGGTAGGGTTGTGTGTGGTGACGTGACAAACAATAATGCATCGTCTGCGAAAAGACATAATTTATGCGTGGTAGAAGCTATCTCGAGACCTCGGATGTCGGGGTTTGCTCTGATCAAGGCTGCCAGGGGTTCTATTACAAGAGCGAATAATAGGGGAGACAGGGGGCAGCCCTGTCTGGTTCCACGAGAGATGGGAAAAGGATCTGAGCGGAATCCTGAATATTGTACATATGCTTGCGGGTGGTTATATAGGGCATTGATCCAACCAAGAAAGTGTGGGCCGAAGCCCCAGCGTTGGAGGATATAAAGAAGATAAGGCCAGGAGACTGTATCGAAAGCTTTTCTTATATCTAGAGAAAGGAGGTGCATCGGTATTTTGCGTGATCGGGCTAAATGTTGCAGAAGGATTACACGTCTGACATTATCACTAGCTTGCCGCTTAGGTATAAAACCGACTTGGTCTTTGTGTATTAGAGTACCGATAATCGGGTTAAGACGTAAAGCTAAGATTTTGGCCAGGATCTTGATATCGACGTTTAACAGAGAAATTGGTCTAAAATTAGACCACACTGTATTGTCTGTGTTTGGTTTCGGGATCATAGATATCAGTGCCGTCAATGTGTCACGACCAAAGGAATGCTGTTTGAGTAAAGCGTTGAATGAGTTGGCAAGGAGAGGGGCGAGTTCGGCTGCAAATTTTTTATAGTAGAGGTTAGGGAGGCCATCTGGGCCCGGGCGTTTATGGGATTTAAGTGTCTTAATGGCAGCTAAGACTTCCTCAACCGTGATCGTGTTCTCCATAGACTCCCGACCATCATTAGATAGCGTAGGGATTGGCAGATTATGGAAAAGTTTTTCCGCTTGACGTAAGGAAAAAGTAGCTTTTGCCTCATATATTTTCGACAATTGCTTACGGAACTCTGAGAGTACCTTAATCGGGTTACTAGTAACAATATCTTTGGTCAATCTGAGTCTGATGGGGACACGAGCACGGTCTGGTCTGCGAAGACGTAAGGCTAAAAAGGTATCTGGTTTATTGGCTTTGGTATAGAGTGTGTGATTTGACCTGCGTATAGCCTTATCAGCCGACTCAGCTAGTAGGATGTCAAGTTCTAATTTAATTTTGTCAAGGTTGTGTTTATGAGCTTCAGTAGGGGAAGATTGAAATTGCAGGAAACTCTGGTGATAATCTGCCTCGAGTTGTTGTTGTTTGCGGATTCTATCTTTCTTAAGGTGTGATGCAACTGAGATACATGTGCCTCTGATCACTGGTTTGTGCACCTCCCAAAGGAGCGTGGGGGAGATATCTGGAGTGGTGTTGTGTAGTAAATAGTCTTTGAGAGCAATTTGGATATCTAGACAATATGATTGGTTGGTTAAGAGTGCATCATTCATGCACCATGTTCTGTTTGTGGGTTGTGGTATCAGAGAAGATACTGTGGTTATTACAGCACAGTGATCCGTCCATGTAATTGGTTGGATTTGGGATTGAAGTAGAATTGGTGCAGATGCTATAGAAATGAAGATATGATCGATCCTGGAGAAAGATTTATGGGGGTGGGAGTAAAATGTAAAATTTTTCCTGCTGGGGTTGCATTCCCTCCAGGTGTCCAGAAGGGAAGCCTTTAATATTTGTTTACGAAATTGTACTGAGGAGGTATAATGCTCAGTAGTATAGGGTGACTTGTCTGTGTGTGGTTGAAGGACCGAATTAGAGTCGCCACATAGGAACAGGGTTCCCTTACTGTGTGTTTTTACTACCTGTAAAAGGTGTGAGAAGAAAGGGTTAGGGTTGGAGTTAGGGGCATAATAGGAAACAAAAGTTGCCGTTATATCCTGTAGTAATCCAATCAGAATTATATATCGACCCTCCGGGTCTTTTATTTCGGATTGTAGCGTGAATGGGGTGGTGTAGTGAAAAGCGAGCAGAACTCCTCTATGTTTAGTGTCCGCTGAAGCGGTGAATACATGTGGGTATTTAGAGCTAAAGAAGCCCGGGGTATGGCGTTTGGAAAAATGTGTTTCCTGGAGGGCTACTACACTAGCTCTAAGAGACGTAAACGT
The DNA here is from genome assembly GCA_037952925.1 of Lithobates clamitans. NCBI lineage: Eukaryota > Metazoa > Chordata > Amphibia > Anura > Ranidae > Lithobates > Lithobates clamitans. The sequence goes on along the minus strand of JBBGZY010000356.1, from coordinate 2,151,017 downwards.
TTGGAATGCTTTCACTCGCTTATTGGGTGTGTTCAGCCCTTTAACATTTAAGGTTAGTATATTTAATGGGGCCATTGATGGGTGTAAGGGGAAACCATATCAGGTGAAAAGGAGCCCGTGCGAGCCGGCCGACCAAAAGAGAAGGGAGAAGGAGTAGTAAAGTAAAGTGAGACAGGATGATAAGAGGAAAAAGGAGGGGGAAGGAATGTGAGCGTAGGGCAATACTCTGAGACACAGTCCATACCGAGGGACTGCGGGTCAGTATCGCCCGACTAAGTAGCGCACCAACTCCGCGACCAGTAAACTAGCCTAAGAGCGGGTTCGCTGTAAAAGAGGGGTGCAATGACTGCTCCCCGCCGCAAACGGAGATAATAACAACAAACTATTTTGTATGTTCTGTTTCATTATAGAAATTCCGGTTGGCCGTAAATTCCTGAGTAGGAATATGTTTAAAAAGCGGAATGCTCATATCCGGGGGTGGGGGAGGGTAGGAGAAGGGGATTGGAGGGGAAGGGAGGGAGGTTGAGGGATGGGGGGGTGAGGGGTGGGGAGGAGAAAAAGGGAGGGAAAGGAGGGGTAAGGGGGAGCTAGGGATAAAGAGAGGGGGCATTAAAAGGAGGAGAGGGGAGGGAGGGGGGAAAAGGGGAGGAGGAGGAGGATGAAGGAAGGGAAGAGGGGTGAGGGTGGGGATGGAGGGGAATGAGTAGGAGTATGGGACGGGAGGGAAGGGACAAATAATAGGACTGGATATGATAATTCACATCGAGTTTAGTATAAAACTCAGAATCTATAGCCTAGACTGCGCTAACATTACATCGTTCAGAAAAAAGGATCAGGAAAGACCATATAGTTAGTCAGATAAGGTATATATGTACCTACTTAAAGTAGAATAAAGGTATACCTTTCACAGTCTTACGTAAGAGTTTAGAGAACAATAACATAACGTACTATAAACCAAAAGAAAACAATATTAAAACGACTGAACCTGAGAGGACTCAGAAGGGTTTAGAAGTCCTGGAGGTTGATACTCAGAACGCGAAGAAAACCTGTCAAGCTGTGATCGTCCAGCAGGTCTCGGCTGTTGTCGGGTGTTCATTGGTGGTATCAAAAGACAGATCCTGCGGACAGCATCGAGGACCTGTGTGCAAAAAAAAAGAAAGCAAAAGGACGAGAAGGTGCTTGTAAGTTATCAACGTAGTGCTTGGGATTTCGGGCTTGGATGGTAGCTTCCAGGCGATCGGGCCGGGGTCCCCTTCCGGATTGAAGTGGGTTCAGGATTGTTTCGCTTAGGGGTCACAGTGTATGGGTGAGAGGCTGATCGAGCCGGTGTGCGAGGAAGAGATGTTTCTGACTGATGTGTTGGTGGTGTCAGGTGAAGTGATTCCAGGAGCCTTTGAAGTGATTCGGGTGTGGTACAGGTGTGTTGTTGTCCCAGGTGAGAGAATTGCAGGGCAAATGGGAACCGCCACGTGTATTTGAGCTGGTGCTGTTGCAGGATTTGCAGCTGGGGTTTCATAGCACGGCGTTTTGCAATGGTGAGAGGTGCTAAATCAGAGAATAACTGGTACGTATGGTCCTGGAACTGTAAGGAGTTCTTGTTGCGGGCTGCTGTTAACAGTTGCTCCTTTGTACGGAAGAAATGCAGCTTAACAATAATGTCACGTGGTGGGCCATCGGCCTGGCGTCGTGTAAGTGCCCTATGGATTCTATCAAACTCAAGGCGTTCGATAGGTATGGAGGGTGATAGTTCCTGGAACAAAGCGGTGGTAAAAGATTGGATGTCATCGATCGACTCTGGTATGCCACGGAGGCGCAGATTGGATCTGCGAGATCTATTTTCCGCGTCTTCCAAACGAGAGAGTAACATAGCATTCTCCTCGCGAAGAGCGGTTTGTTCTTGGGCTTGCTCTTGAACAGTTAATTCCATATCGTCAACCCTGGTTTCTAAGTCTGCTGTGCGCTGACCTAGCTCACAAATTTCACGGGTCAGACTGCTAGTGATCTGGTCAGATGTTGTTTTTAAGGCTTTATGGAGCATTGATTCCATCAGTCTAATAAATGCTGTTTGTGACATACCAGGTTGTGAAATAAAAGAAGAATCACCTGGATTAGGCTGTACATCGCTGTCCTCCTCACTGTCTGGCACGTCTGAGCGGGCTGGAGAGGATGCAGTCTGCTCTGCTAGGGCTCGGGCCTTCGCCGCCATCTTGGAGGAGGCGCGGGCTAGTGCCTCTTTGATGGGTTTAGGCTTTGGTTTACCTCTGTGCCCCGTTAAAACCATACCGGAGGGTGCTCTGGCCCGCGGGGAAGCGATCCCTTAAGGAGGAGGCTGAATAGGCGTCTCAGTCGCTCGTATCGGTTCCGGATGTGCGGCGGGGAGTACGGAGCTCTACAGTGAAGCGTCCGACATGTCGAGCTTTGCGCATGCGCCCCCTTAAAGGCTAATTTTCATGGTATTGTCCTAAAAAGAGTTTGGGGACCCGGGTCCTGCCCCAGGGGACGTGTATCAATGCAAAAAAAAGTTGTAAAAATGGCCGTTTTTTCGGGAGCAGTGATTTTATTGATGCTTAAAGTAAAAAAAAAAGTGAAACATTCCTTTAAATATCGTACCTGGGGGGTGTCTATAGTATGCCTGTAAAGTGGCACGTTTCCCGTGCTTAGAACAGTCCCTGCACAAAATGTCTTTTTTAAAGGAAAAAAAAGTCATTTAAAACTGCTTGCAGCTTTAATGTAATGTCAGGTCCGGGCAATATGGATGAAAATCAGTGAGACAAATGGCATGGGTACCCCCCAGTCCATTACCAAGCCCTTTGGGTCTAAGGAGGCTCTGACCAGAAGTAGCAAACAAAGAAAGGTATGCCACATCCCTTAATAGCACTATTGAACAATATGTTCCCCTAGGGTGGGATTTTGGAGGCATTACCACAAAAAGGATATTGGTAGTAAGAAAAATACTTTATTACAAAAACAGAAATATAACACACAATGTATCAAAATAAACCATAGCACACATGAAAAATACATATGTAGGATTGCATCGGGAATGACATGCAGGTAACAAAAAGAAGTAGTATATATGTCACACAAGACAATAAATAAAAAACAGACCAATGTTAAAAGATGGAGTGGGTCTCACTAAACCGACGCGTTTCGGAAAGTCCTTCGTCAGGGTTTGACAAGTGAGAGTTAACATCTATTGAATATTGTGAAGACAGAAAAATGTCAAAATGGTTAATATCACATACATGCATAAAGTAGTATATCCCCCACACCCCAAGTGTGAGAGAGTACACACTTACCCAATGCAAGTGTAAAACAAACATTCAAAGCATAAAATCAGCTCTGCTGTGGTGTCCCAGGCCGCGTGCATGTGTTAAGAGTCCAAAGGTGGGTAGGCAGAATGCTATGAAGAGATCCGTATAAGGAGTACTCTTCCCCTAGATGCTGAAGAGACGCCGCGTCCAAATAAAGGCGCAGCGCCTGTGCGCAGGCTGGGGTCCAACTGGATCTTCGGACCTAGAATTGTATGAACCATATCATGAGAGAGGGCCAGTATCGTATAAGAAAGCTAATACTGCTGAAAGTGGTGAGATCTAAAGAAGGCAAAATTCTAAAGAAAGCACCAAAGAAGTATATATACATGTATGGAGGATAAAGGCCAGAAGCATACCTGAAAGTTGGAACTGAGGGGGACACCTACACGGTGTAATGTAGGAAAGGGGAGGGGAGGCTCATATATCACCGTACCAATTGACAGGCTGGCAAAAGAGTAGGAACCTATTGTTAGAAAACAAAGGGAGAGAGGGTAAACTCCAAAGTGAGATATGTGGACAAGTTGTGGTGTATAAAAAACACCATACAATAGAGTGTTCTCCAGAGTAAAGTCTAGTAAGTGCCCCCAATCCATCAAAATATATTACCTATGGCAGCCAGGAGCGCAACACTGGTGCACCGTCCACCTCCGATCACGAGATCAGAGTGGATGGGCTAAGGTATATATCCGCAATGGAGGCACTCCCAGCTGATTGCAACGACAATCAGCTGGGCGCCGTGTATTCCCTAGGTTGCCTCCTCCCATTCTCCGCAGCTGTCAAACAGACAGCCTATGAGACGGCATCCCGTCCTCTTCGTCCAATCCTGGACCCCCTGGGAGTGGACCGCGCCGCGCCCCCCCACGCACGCCGGCCCCGGTCCTCCACCGTGCATGTGCGTTAGCCAAGCTGCAACACAACGTCATGGCTGACGTCACGGAGCCACGCCCCGGGGACGCGCGCCGCCGTCCAATCCCACCGGCACGGGAAGCCGGGGCTGAGTTCAGCTAGCGCTGAATCAGACCCGGAGGGGAGGAGCAGACAAGCGGCTTCCTCTCAAGTGTCCCCAAAGGGGGGGACAGCCTTACCGTGCTGGGTCCGCGCATGATCACAGCAGAGGGGGGCAAATATAAGAGGTGTCACCCAGGAAATTGGGCAGACATAACAAAAAAGTGTCAAAAAATGTAAAGAAAGAAGAAAGTATCTATGGACACAGTGTTCCATGATATGGGAACACGGGCAATGTTGATTATCTGACAATGCACTTATAGCGTGAGAGACCACAGCACAGCTGTTACATGGGGAGAGAAAATGCTGATAAATACATAAGCAGAGAATTACAAAACACTCATATAAGGGGTAATAACAACTAGTTCACCCCATTGGGACAGGATTGCATAGACCGGGGATAACCCCCCTGCCCTATAGACGAGAACATGCAGTTAAATCCCCAGTATGGCCCGTGAGGGCACCAATATCCAACCCCTAATGTAAGAAAGGCCAATCCTACCCATGGTAGGGGCATTGTGGAGGCAAGGCAGAGGCCAAAATCAGAGGTGGTGGAATAGATGTTTATCTTTCCATACCCCCGGAGTCAAAGCCCTCCAAGAAGGGTTTGAAGCATGTGGTATCGTTCAATCCAGGGGGTCTGGTTGCACGTAAATTATAGATCCACCTTAGCTCGAGCTGGAGGAGGTCCTTGTTCCAGTCTCCTCCCCTCCAGCCCGGGTGGACCCGATCCAAGATCAAAAATTTGATATTGGGAAACTTTCCCTGGTGAACCAGGGCCGTGTGTCTCCCCAAAGGTAGGTCGGGGTCACATGTCTGCATGCTCCTGATGTGGCGGTATGCTCTATGCCAGAATTCCAGTTTGGTTTTCCCGACATAGAAACATCCGCAGTCACACCGGAGCATGTAGACCACCCCTTTAGTCTTGCAGTTCGCAAAATGCTTAGGCCTGAAGACACTGCCATTAGGTAAAATGGGATTTTTTGTGGTGTACATAAATCTACAGTATCCGCAGGCCCCACACATAAAAGTACCCCTGTACTTGCAATACTGGGCAAATTTTTCGTCCCTAAATTCACTTCTAACCAATCTGGAGGAGAGAGAGGAGGCCCTCCTGAAAGTAAAAAGGGGGCTTTCAGGGAGGAGTCTCTGTAAGTTGGGGTCCATAGTGAGAATGTGCCAATACTTGGACACAATCTTCCTGACTTCGGAATGTTGGTTACAGTACTTTGTAATGATACGCAAGGAATTGTCCTGAGTTTTGTCTTTTTGCGAGTAAATAAGGGATTGTCTACTATATGTAGTGGCCCGTTTGTAAGCTTTTTTAAGAGAGGTGCGGGAGTAACCTCTCTCAAGGAGTCTCTCACGCAGATTGTTTGCCTCTTTCTTAAAAGTCGCTTCATCGGTGCAATTTCTACGCACCCTCAAGTATTGACTGTATGGTATAGATTTGATGAGACTGGCTGGGTGAAAGCTTGAAGCGTGTAGGATGGTATTCCCAGCAGTGGCCTTCCGAAAGAGGCCACTGCTGAGTCCGCCATCCCAATCCCTACGAACCATGACGTCCAGAAATGCGATCTCACTGCGATTGAATGCCATAGTAAAGTTGAGATTGAAGCAGTTTCTGTTCATGCTCATCAAGCATGATTGTAAGAGCTCTATAGGGCCGTCCCAGATGGTGAAAATGTCGTCGATGTATCGGAGCCACAATAAAAAGTGGCTCGTATACATCGACGAGTCTTCATCACTGAGAAAGGTGGTTTCCCATTCCCCCAGGTACAGGTTGGCATAGGACGGGGCACAACAAGTCCCCATTGCCACCCCCTGTACCTGGAGGAAGTGGGAACCATCAAAAGAGAAAACATTGTGATACAAAATGTATTCCAACAGTTGTAAAATGAAGTCATTGTATGTCCAGTCACCATCCTGTCTCTGAAAGATAGCCTTTTTAACAGCTCTAAGTCCGCCAGTATGGGGAATAGAGCTATACAGGGCCTCTACGTCGATCGTCACAAGATAAGCATTGTCTGGTATGGTGAGATTATCAATAATTTTAAGGAAGTGTATGGTGTCTTTAACATATGACCGTAGACTGGTGACATGAGGTTTAAGATACTCATCAATCAGACGACTGGCATGTTCGCTAATGGATCCCCTCCCCGAGATGATTGGTCTCCCTGTGGGGTTCTGACTGTCTTTATGAATTTTAGGGAGTGAATAAAAAGTTGGTACGATTGGGAATTTAACTCTAATGTACTCCCATACTGTCTTATTGATAACTTTGTTGTTGTATGCCGTGTCCACGAGGGAATAATATTCCTGGTAGAATCTGTTGATCAGATCACTAGAGATTTTTTTGTACCAATTTTTATTCATAAGAATTTTATTGCACATTAGGATGTATTGGGCATTGTCCATCAGGACAATGTTCCCACCCTTGTCCGAGGGCTTGATGACTATGGATTTATTGTCACCAAGTTCCTTGAGTGCCTGTCTGTCAGCCAAGTTAGTATTTATCTCACTGGGGGTGCGAATACGCATTTTTTCAATGTCTTTATGTACCAATTTGAGGAATGTAGAGATATTTGGATTGGAGCTAGGAGGTGGGAATTGGACTTATTTCTTTTTAAGTTTGGACCTCTGGTCTGACTCACAGGCCGGCACCTCCCTGTTTGACAGGGGAAGAGAGAGCACAGAGGGTAGATCAATACGATCAATGAGATCGGTTGTGTCGCTTTCCTCCAAAAGCGACACCAGTTGGTCAATGGCTTGATTTTCCTGGGGTGTAAGATCCATGGACCCCTGGGGTTTCTGATACATGTTTTTTAACATTAATTTACGTGCGAATAATTCGAGATCCTTGACAACCTTGAATCTATCCATATTCTCGTTGGGGCAGAACCCCAGTCCCTTTTGGAGCAAGTGTTTTTCCCCTTCTGTGAGGGTGTGGGATGAAAGGTTGACGATGCTGAAGGCCCCGTAGGGGCGATCAGCAGCATCTATGAAACCCGCCTCTTCACCCCGCTCTAAGTTCGATTTGTGACTTTGTTTAGAAGCATTTCCGCTAAAGGGACAACGTCCTGTCTGTCGCTGGCCTGATGGGTGGTTTTAGATCTGGTAACTGGGGGTAAGTTTATATTATTCACTGGAGGTATAAGGGGGGTATTGGTGGAACCTCCACCCAACCCTCCTGTTTGTCTACCTGTCCCCATAGTTGCACACTGTGTCCCGTCCACTGTGTTCACATTTTGAGTCCTTGTTCCCTGAGATCTATTTTCACTTTGATTAGAACGGGTTCCCTTTTTAGTTTTAGGGGGAATCTGTGAGGAAATAGAGGAAATGCTTGAAGAGGAATTAGAGACAGCAGAGTAATGGTCCCTTCTGTTCCTAAATTTATTGGCATTTTTGGACTGTGGTTGGTTCCACCTATAGGCCCTATTTTCCTCAAATGCGCCACGGTCCCTACTCAATTTAGTTTCTTTTTTAATAAGGATATCCCTATTAAAATCCTCGAGATGTTTTTTGAGTTTGGTCTCTCTATCTATGTATGTCTTGTGGGTTTGAAGTGGTTGGAGTTTCAAACAGATAGTTTGAATTTCGCCATCCAGCGCATTCGACCGTTTCTGATATTCAGTGATGAGAAGTTCCATCATGTCTTTGGAACAGGTGCGTAAAATTTTTTCCCAGGCATTTTTAAACTCAGTGTCCAGACTCTCCAAATTAGGGAAGATCTGGACCCTGAGTCCTAATGGATTCATATTGTCATTGATATAGTCACGGAAGGACCTAATGTGCCAATATAGGGATGATTTTTTCTCAAGGAATTTGGTTAGTTTCACAAACAGTCCTTTGATTTCAGATTCAATATGTTCATTCTTACCATACTCATCCAGATAGCCCGACATGAGGTTGTCCCAATTACTCCCCATGTAATTAGCCATGATCTGCACGTTTACAACAAAAGAATATACAAAAAGATATGTATATGAATAACCAATGAAATTGATACAAAAAAACACAGTCAATAATAATATGGTAAGTGAAGGGGCAAAAATGGCCCAACAAAGAAAAAGTATTGGTAGTTTACTGCTGCTCGTCAGAAAATACGGGGATTGGTATCTGCTACCATAATAGAGAAAAAGGAGGCTCTGACCAGAAGTAGCAAACAAAGAAAGGTATGCCACATCCCTTAATAGCCCTTTGGGTCTTGTATGGATATTAAGGGGAACCCCGCACCCAAATTAAAAAAAGGAAAGGTGTGGGGTCACCAGGCCCTATATACTCTGAACAGCAGTATACAGGCAGTGAAAACAAGACAGGGACTGTGGGTTTGTTGTTAAGTAGAATCTGTTTGTAATTTTCAACGGGTACATTTTTAACGTGTTTAGCTCCAGCCAAAAAATCTTTTTTAAGCTTTTTGGAAAACATAGGGAAGGGTTATCACCCCTGTGACATTTGTTTTGCTGTCTGTGCTCCTCTTTAGAAGATTTCACCTCACTTTTTGTCCCAATGACAAATGTTTTTTGAAAATTTGGGTTTTTTTGTGAAACAAGGATTGGTGATAAAGCATCAGTGGAAAGGAGAAATGTTTTTCCCATATTAACTCTTACAGGAGAGAATTCCCCTTCCTAGGGGTAGATTTCATCTCACTTCCTGTTGTCTCCTTCCGTTTGCAAGTAGGAGTCATTTGTAAGTTGGATGTTTGAAAGTAGGGGCCTGCCCTAAATACTCAGCAGAAATTTGGGCCTTAGGTATTGTTGTGGCCACAACACTGTAAGCCCTCACAGGGCCCTGCTGTGAAATATTAGATTAAGAATTGTAATTACATGCCCCTGTTGAACAGGGGCTGAAAAATTGGGCCTTTGGTGGTGGTGGTGGTGCTGGTGCCACAACACTGTAAGTCCTCACTCGCTCTTGGTGGGCGCAGAAACGGGCCCTGCTGTGAAATATTGGATCAAGAATTGTAATTACATGCCCCTGTTGAACAGGGGCTGAAAAATTGGGCCTTTGGTGGTGGTGGTGGTGCCACAACACTGTAAGTCCTCACTCGCTCTTGGTGGACGCAGAAACGAGCCCTGCTGTGAAATATTAGATCAAGAATAGTAATTACATGCCCCTGTTGAACAGGGGCTGAAAAATTGGGCCTTTGGTGGTGGTGATGCCACAACACTGTAAGTCCTCACTCACTCTTGGTGGGTGCAGAAATGGACCCTGCTGTGAAAAATTAGATCAAGAATTGTAATTACATGCCCCTGTTGAACAGGGGCTGAAAAATTGGGCCTTAGGCATTGGTGCTGGTGCCACAACACTGCAACCCCTCACAGATACTCTAGTTGGAAGGCAGAAACGAGCGCTGCTGCAAAGTATTGCATCAAAAATTGTAATTACACGCCCCTGTTAAACAGGGGCTGAAAAATTGGGCCTTAGGCACTGGTGCTGGTGCCACACCACTGCAACCCCTCACAGAAACTCTAGTTGAAACGCAGGAAAGAGCCCTGCTGCAAAGTATTGCATCAAAAATTGTAATTACACGCCCCTGTTAAACAGAGGCTGAAAAATTGGGCCTTAGGCACTGGTGGCGGCGCCCAGAACCAAAAATGTTCTTACAAGCTATCAGCGTGATCATTGAGGAGGAAGAGGATAATTACTCAGGATAGTCACTCAGCATCAGCATAGGCAGTCTTTGAAGGGATCTGAGATTTCAAAAAAAAATATTCGGTTACATCAGCACCAGGTGCTTGGTAGCTGGTGGTGATCCAAGACTGATTCATTTTTATGAAGGTCAGTCGATCGACCAAGTCGGTGGACAGACGCACCCTGTGATCGGTTACAAAGCCTCCAGCAGCACTGAATGTGCGTTCCGAAAGAACGCTGGATGCAGGACAGGCCAGTAGCTCAATTGCATACTGTGCAAGCTCTGGCCAGTGATCCATCCTCAAGAGCCAGTAACCCAGAGGATTTTCGGTGGGAAAGGTGTCCAAGTCTGATCTTGCCCCTAGGTATTCCTGCACCATGTAAAACAGACGCTGGCTATGGTTGCTGGAACCGATCATACCCTGGGGCTGCGGACTAAAAATCTGTCTGAACGCATCGGTCAGATGGCCACCTTCTCCACTGCTCCTTCTTTGACTGACTGAAGCCTCAGCAACACGTTGTCCAGAAACAGGAGTTTGTAACCTCCCAGTCTCTGGGAACGCGTTGCACAGACCTTTCTGCAAGGCCTCCCGAAGATGTTTCATCCTCTGCTCCCTCTGCGACGGCAAGATAAGGTCCACAACCTTACCCTTGTAACGTGGATCAAGGAGGGCTGCCAGCCAGTATTGGTCCTTCTCCTTGATACCAAAAATACGAGGATCCTTACGCAGGCCTTGCAGGATCAGGGAGGCCATGCAGCGTAGGTTTGCTGAGGCATTCGGTCCGAAGTCCTCTGGGTCACTAAGGATGACATGGTCCGCAGCCACCTCCTCCCAGCCACGTACAAGTCCATGTGTTTCTTGAGACTGATCCCTTAAAGACTGCTGCTGATGCTGAGTGCCAGGCTCCACCTCCATACTGACACAATCCTCCTCCTCCTCCTCTTCCTCCTCTTCCTCTTCCTGTGTGATCGGCGGGCACGCAGGAACACTGTCTGGATAAAGGGGGCCTTGAGAGCTAAGGAAGTCCTCCTCTTCCTGCCTCTGTTCTGCCTCAAGTGCCCTGTCCATTATTCCATGCAGCGTGTGCTCCAACAGGTGGACAAGGGGGACAGTGTCACTGATGCATGCACTGTCACTGCTCACCATCCGCATCCTCAAATGGTGACAGGACAGTGCATGCATCCCTGATCACGGCCCACTGGCGTGGGAAAAAAAACAAGCTCCCCTGACCCTGTCCTGGTGCCATAGTCGCACAGGTACTCATTGATGGTCCTCTGCTGCGTGTGCAGCCGCTGTAGCTTGGCCAACGTTGAGTTCCACCTGGTGGGCAGGTTAAACTCCTTTTGGAGGTCTGCCAGCCGAACACTGGCATTATATGACCGGCTGAAATGCACACAGACTTTCCTGGCCTGCCTTAGGACATCCTGTAAGCCCGGGTACCTGCCCAAGAACCGCTGCACCACCAAGTTAAGGACGTGAGCCAAACAGGGCACATGGGTCATTTGTCCCTGTCGGAGGGCAGAGAGAAGATTGGTGCCATTGTCGCAAACCACCTTTCCTGCCTTAAGTTGGCATGGCGTCAACCACCTCTGAACCTGCCCCTGCAGAGCTGACAGAACCTCTGCCCCAGTGTGGCTCCTGTCCCCCAAGCACACCAGCTCAAGCACCGCATGGCATCTTTTGGCCTGCGTACTTGCGTAGCCCCTTTGAACGCCTACGGAGCACCGCTGGTTCAGAGGACAAAGCACAGGAAGAGGCCATGGAGGAAGAAGAAGAGGAGGGGGTGGAGGAGAGAGGTGTGTCACAATCATTAGTAGTAGCATTTTGGAGGCGTGGTGGCAGAACAACCTCCAACACTACTGCACCTTGTCCTGAAGCCTTTCCAGCTGCCAGCAGAGTCACCCAATGTGAAACTTAGGTAACGTCCCTGTCCATGCCTGCTGCACCATGAGTCAGCGGTAATATGCACCTTACCGCTGACCGCACTGTCCAGCGAGGCATGGACATTGCCTTCCACATGCCGGTAGAGAGCCAGAATCTCCTTCCGTGAGAAAAAGTGGCGTTTGGGTACCTGCCACTGAGGAACAGCACATTCCACAAACTCACGGAAGGGGGCAGAGTGTACCAACTGAAAAGGCAGCAGTTGAAGTGCTAGCAATTTTGCCATATGGGCATGTGGATGGCTGGGAGCGAACTTCTTTTGGTGGTGCAGCAGCTGGGGCAGGGAAATTTGCCTGGTGCAATCTAACGTCGGGGTACCGAAAGCAGATTGCCCACAAGTACTTGGCTGTGACACACCTAATTCTACACCTTCATTCCTCTCAGTGCAGGTCTCAGAGAGGACTGAAGGTATAGTGGGGTTGGAGATCTCAGCTGATGAGGAGCAAGGAGAGGTCCTCTTTGTTCTTTAATGTGGGTCTTTTAGATACGCTTGCCAATGAACTGCATGGCTGGTCAACATATGTCTGGTCAAGTATGTGGTGCCCAAGTGGGAGATTTTTTGGCCACGCGAGATACGTTTGAGACATATGTTGCAAATAGCAGTGGTGCAATCTGATGCACTCGTCTCAAAAAAGGCCCACACCAAATAACTTTTTGAATAACGCGCAGAGACTGCAGCGCCCTGCACATGCCGAGCTTTGGGGTGTGATGCAGTCAGTGTGCTGCCCTTAGGCTGGCCCCTGGAGGGCATCCTGCCTCGTTGGTGATGTGCCTCCTCCTCCTCTTCCTCTCTCCTATCAGGCACCCACGTTGAGTCAGTGACCTCATCATCCCCTCCCTCCTCATCACTGAAGCAAACCTGGCAGTATGCTGCAGTAGGGGGAGCATGACTGCCAGATTGCTGTCCTTCTTTGGCACCCCCTCTGTCCGTGCTCACGTTACTGCCTTCATCTAGCTCAGTATCATCATCAGAGCCTTCCAAACGCTGGGCATCCTCCTGGAGCATGCACCCAACACTGTGGTCAAACAGTTCGAGTGACTCCTCAGGAGGACATGGTGGTGCTAGGGAAGGAGTCACTGATGATATTGAGCCAAGGGAAGAGGCCGCTGCTTTGCCAGACAAAGTACCCTGAGCATGGGTGAGAGAGGATGAGGAGGATGAGGACAGCTTGGTCATCCACTCTACCAAGTCTTCCGCATGTTGCGGCTCAACACGGCCAGCTGCCGAAAAAAAGGCCAAGCATGTCCCACAGCCACGTGCTGATGAGGATGCACCGTCTCCATGACCAGCACCGTTGCCTCTAGACACAGAGCCTGCTTGCCCTCTTTTATTGGCTTGTGACTGTCTGCCTCTCCTTGTTGGCCTTCCAGACATACTAATGGCCTGTAGCTGCTCTAAGCTGGGATATGTATATACATGTACTGATACTGCAGCTAGCAAAATCAACTGCCTGCCTGTAGAATGAGATCACCACCAACCCTCTACAGGTAGCTTTAGCTGAACACTGTGCAGAGCTCGCCTAAAAATAACTTGTAGCTTATTTAGCTGCCTGCGGTAGTGATAGGATCAGGAAAACACCACCAACCTTCTACAGGTAGCTTTAGCTGAACAATGTGCAGAGCTCGCCAAAAAATAACTTGTATCTTATTTAGCTGCCTGTGGTAGTGATAGGATCAGGAAAACACCACCATCCTTCTACAGGTAGCTTTAGCTGAACTCTGTGCAGAGCTTGTAAAAAAATAACTTGTAGGTTTAGCTGAACACTGTGAGGAGGACGCACTACACTAACTTGTAGCTTTAGCTGAACACTGTGCAGAGGTCGCACTACACTAACTTGTAGTTTTTGCTGAACACTGTGAGGAGGACGCACTACACTAACTTGTAGCTTTAGCTGAACACTGTGCAAAGGTCGCACTACACTAACTTGTAGTCCTAGCTGAACACTGTGAGAAGGACGCACTAAACTAACTTGTAGCTTTAGCTGAACACTGTGCAGAGGTCGCCCTACACTAACTTGTAGTTTTCGCTGAACACTGTGAGGAGGACACACTACACCAACTTGTAGCTTTAGCTGAACACTGTGAGGAGGACGCACTACCCTAACTTGTAGCTTTAGCTGAACACTGTGCAGAGGTCACACTAAACTAATTTGTAGCTTTAGCTGAACACTGTGAGGAGGACGCACTACACTAACTTGTAGCTTTAGCTGAACACTGTGAAGAGGTCTCACTACACTAACTTGTAGTTTTAGCTGAACACTGTGAGGAGGACGCACTACACTAACTTGTAGCTTTAGCTGAACACTGTGCAGAGGTCACACTACACTAACTTGTAGCTTTAGCTGAACACTGTGCAGAGGTCGCACTACACTAACTTGTAGCCTTAGCTGAACACTGTGAGGAGGATGCACTAAACTAACTTGTAGCTTTAGCTGAACACTGTGCAGAGGTCACCCTACACTAACTTGTAGTTTTCACTGAACACTGTGAGGAGGACACACTACACCAACTTGTAGCTTTAGCTGAACACTGTGCAGAGGTCACACTAAACTAACTTGTAGCTTTAGCTGAACATTGTGAGGAGGACACACTACACTAACTTGTAGCTTTAGCTGAACACTGTGTAGAGGTCTCACTACACTAACTTGTAGTTTTTGCTGAACACTGTGAGGAGGACGCACTACACTAACTTGTAGCTTTAGCTGAACACTGTGCAGAGGTCGCACTACACTAACTTGTAGTTTTAGCTGAACACTGTGAGGAGGACGCACTACACTAACTTGTAGCCTTAGCTGAACACTGTGAGGAGGATGCACTAAACTAACTTGTAGCTTTAGCTGAACACTGTGCAGAGGTCACCCTACACTAACTTGTAGTTTTCACTGAACACTGTGAGGAGGACACACTACACCAACTTGTAGCTTTAGCTGAACACTGTGCAGAGGTCACACTAAACTAACTTGTAGCTTTAGCTGAACACTGTGAGGAGGACACACTACACTAACTTGTAGCTTTAGCTGAACACTGTGTAGAGGTCTCACTAGACTAACTTGTAGTTTTAGCTGAACACTGTGAGGAGGACGCACTACACTAACTTGTAGCTTTATCTGAACACTGTGCAGAGGTCGCACTACACTAACTTGTAGTTTTAGCTGAACACTGTGAGGAGGACGCACTACACTAACTTGTAGCTTTAGCTAAACACTGTGCAGTGGTCGCACTACACTAACTTGTAGTTTTCACTGAACACCGAGAGGAGGGCACACTACACCAACTTGTAGCTTTAGCTGAACACTGTGAGGAGGACGCACTACCCTAACTTGTAGCTTTAGCTGAACACTGTGCAGAGGTCACACTAAACTAACTTGTAGCTTTAGCTGAACACTGTGAGGAGGACGCACTACGCTAACTTGTAGCTTTAGCTGAACACTGTGCAGAGGTCTCACTACACTAACTTGTAGTTTTAGCTGAACACTGTGAGGAGGACACACTACACTAACTTGTAGCTTTAGCTTAACACTGCAGAGGTTGCACTACACTAACTTGTAGTTTTAGCTGAACACTGTGAGGAGGACGCACTACCCTAACTTGTAGCTTTAGCTGAACACTGTGCAGAGGTCACACTAAACTAACTTGTAGCTTTAGCTGAACACTGTGAGGAGGACGCACAACTCTAACTTGTAGCTTTAGCTTAACACTGTGCACTACACTAACTTGTAGTTTTAGCTGAACACTGTGCAGAGGTCACACTAAACTAACTTATAGCTTTAACTGAACACTGTGAGGAGGACACACTACACTAACTGTAAATAGTCTAGCTGCCTGACTGTGGTACTAATAGGATCAAAAGAACACCAGCAATTTTCTCCAGTTAACTTTAAATACTGTAACAAGACAAACCTGCCTGTCAGTAGGAAGATAAAAGGAACGGATCTAGCTAAAATGAATACGGTATATATATATATATATATATATATATATATATATATATATATATATATATATATATATATATATATATACACCACCTGGGATGCATATATATACACAATACACTGTAAGTGCAGCTAACTCACTGACTGTCCTGCCTAATCTAGCTAACTCAAATGAAATGACACTGTCTCTCTGTCTATTTAAGCACGCCGGAACACACTACACAGGGCCGCCGTGCAGGCGGCCTTATATAGTGTGGGGCGTGTTCTAAACCCCCTGAGCCATAATTGGCCAAAGCCACCCTGGCTTTGGCCAATTACAGCTCTCTCTACCGACGGCGCTGTGATTGGCCAAGCATGCGGGTCATAGTGCATGCTTGGCCAATCATCAGTCAGCAATTCACTGTGATGCCGCAGTGAATTATGGGTCGTAACGCGCCACACAAATTTGTTTTGTTTCTATGCAACCATTAAAGCATACCAGCAAGATCAGCTATTTTGAGCAGAAGGTTTATGGAGAGACAGTTCTGTCTGTGTTTGTTTTTAATAGTTCTATGAAATGCTTTCATTGGTGACACCACTACAATATATGTGAGTTTGTTTAAATACATTTATTGTATTATTAATTATTATTATTGTTATTATATTTTATTATTGATCGCTATATAATAACTGTCAGGTCACCTGTATCCAGGTGACAAATGCACCCCGTTGGGGTCAGGAGTGCACCGCTGTGATAGTGGACCCTAAGACTGACTGCTGTGGATGGAACTCGGGGTGGTTCAGGAAGGCAGGTCCCCTGGAGCACCAACACGGATCCCACAGTGAGTTAGAGCATAGATTCCCCAGGGCGCGGAGTCTAAGAGCCAGCAGGTGTTCACCAGAGCCTCTAGTGGTGAGGATGGACTGGGCTGCAACTGGCTCCAGGTCGCGGCCCCCAGGGTCTCCCAGCTCACGCTCACGGTAGGCTACAGGAGGATGGAGAGGAAACAGCAGCCCAGGACAGCAAGGGATAGTAAGGAGGTAGCCAAATGTCGGGGGTGACTAGCAGACAAGGATAATAGAGAACACGCCAAAAGTCAGGGTTACAAGCAAACAGGGATAGTTGGGAAAATGCCAAGATCGGTAACAGAGACAGAGACAAACTTAAAGCACACGGCAAACAGGAAGCCAAACATACACTATTGCACGGCAAGGCAGGCTTGGAGAATACGGTTTTAAATAGTGGTTCCTGTTGAGGCTAGGGTGGAGCCACACAGAGGGAAGATTACTTAAGCATGCAGGTGTGAGTGTACAAGCCTCAAGGCTGATATACAGACCAGGTAAGAGACAGACAGGTCATGAATGTGTTACTGCAAGGTCATGACAGTACCCCCCCTCTTTCGAGGCCTCCCCCTCTCCCGCTTTGTACCAGGCTTGGAGGGGAACTTCAAATGGAACTTCCTAAGAAGACGAGGTGCGAAGATTCAGATGCAGAAATTCAAGATCTCTCCTCAGGACTGAAACCTTTCCAATCCACGAGATATTGAAGGACACCTTTATAGAAGCGAGAATCCAAAATTTGACTAACCTCGTACTCCTGATCATCTTCAGAGACTGGAGCCAAGGTAGGGAGAGGTTGAGAGAACTTATTGAAAACTAAAGGTGTCAGAAGGGATACATGAAAGGAGTTTGAGATCCTGAGGCTTTTAGGGATCTGGAGTTTAAAACAAACAGGATTCAGCTTAGAAATTATATTGTAAGGACCAATGAATCTGGGGGCAAACTTGGTAGAAGGAACCCGGAGTCTGATGTTCCTGGTTGAAAGCCAGACTTTGTCTCCTGGCTGTAGAGAAGGCGGCTTACGCCTGCGACGGTCAGCAAAACTTTTGAACTTGTTGGCAGCTTTCTGGAGGGAATCTTGAACATCAACCCACAAGGAATTAAATGATTCCTGAACAGTAGCCAAAGCTGGGATGTCAGAAGAACAGGTCATAGGAAGAGGGACCTGAGGATGTCTTCCATAAACAGTGACAAAGGGTGTCTTCTGAGAACTGACATTGACATGATTGTTGTGGGAGAATTCTGCCCACGGGAGTAATGATGTCCAATCATCGTGATGAGCTGAGACCAAGGTGCGGAGAAAGACCTCCAACTCCTGATTAACCCTTTCAGTCTGGCCATTGGATTGGGGATGGTAAGAAGAGGTAAAATCCAAGGTAATGTTGAGGGATTTGCAAAAGGCGAGAAGTAAACTGAACACCCCTGTCTGAAATTACATGGGAAGGGACACCATGAAGACGCAAAATCTCTCGTACGAAAATGGGAACCAAGGCAGGAGCAGAAGGGAGACCAGGAAGAGGAACAAAATGGGCCATCTTGGAGAATCGATCAATTACCACCCAAATGACCGTATTCTTCTCAGAAGGTGGAAGATCGGTGATGAAGTCCATGGCTATGTGAGACCAGGGCTCCTTGGGAAAGGGCAAGGGCATGAGAAGACCAGCAGGAGCCTGCATGGAGGACTTAGACGGGGCACAGACATGACAAGCCTTAACATAGTGTTTGACATCCGAACGGAGAGTAGGCCACCAGTAGTGGCGACTGATGAGGAGGAAGGATCGAAGAAACCCAGCATGACCTGCCACCTTGGAGTCATGTCCCCAACAAAGGATCTTAGCTCTTAGCTCAGTGGGGACGAAGGTCCTGCCAGAAGGAATTTTTGACTTCAGGGTGGTAGAATGGGCAAGGATGCATGAAGTAGGGATAATCGGCTCAGGTTCAATGGTAGGCTCCTCATCCTGAATGTCAAAAGATCTAGAGAGTGCATCAGCCCGACTGTTGCAGGAACCAGGTTTGAATGTAATGGTGAAGTTAAAATGGGAAAAGAAGAGACTCCACCTGGCTTGTCTGGGATTCAGTCGTTTGGCATTCTGTAAGTACTGCAGATTTTTATGGTCAGTGAAAATTGTTATGGAATGTGGGGAACCCTCCAAGAGATGACGCCACTCCTCCAATGCCAATTTAATCGCAAGAAGTTCCCGATCACCAATAGCGTAATTCTTCTCCGCTTGAGAAAATTTTCTGGAGAAAAACTCACATGGTAGACGTTTTTACCCAAAGGATTGAAGAAGCACAGCTCACACTCCAGTTGAGGAAGTGTCCACTTCAATAAAAAATGGATCCCCCGGGTCAGGTCGCCTCAACAAAGGTCCAGAAATGAAGACCTGTTTCAAATCATGAAAGGCAGAGACCGCTTCAGGGGACCACTCCTTGGCATTAGCACCCTTCTTGGTCAAGGCGATAATTGGCGCAGCAATAGAGGAGTAATTCTTAATGAACTGCCTGTAATAATTAGTGAACCCAAGAAAGCGCTGCATGGCCTTGAGGCCGGCAGGAAGAGGCCAGTTGGTAATGGCCGAGACCTTCCCAGGATTCATACGAAGACCGAAGTTAGAGACGAAGCATCCCAGAAACAGGACTTCAGAACATTCAAAAGAACATTTCTCCAGCTTGGCGTACAGATTATTTTCTCGAATGCGCTGAAGTACAATCCAGACATGGTCTCTGTGAACCGACAGACTATCCGAAAAGATGGAAATGTCATCCAGGTAGATGACAACAAATTGGTAAAGCAGATCCCTGAAGATTTCATTAAGAAAGTTTTGGAACACCGCTGGGGCATTACACAAACCAAAGGGCATGACCAAGTACTCGTAATGCCCATCTCTAGTGTTAAACGCAGTTTTCCATTCATCCCCTTTCCATATTCGGATCAATTTGTATGCACCCCTGAGATCCAATTTAGTAAAAATGGAGGCACCTTTCAACCTGTCAAATAGTTCCGATATTAGGGGTAGGGGGTATCGATTTTTGATCGTTACTGCATTTAGGCCTCGGTAGTCAATGCAGGGTCTTAGGGTACCATCTTTTTTGGCAACAAAAAAGAACCCTGCTCCTGCAGGCGATGAGGATTTCTGGATGAATTCTTTTTCTAGCTTTTCTGCAACATACTCAGACATGGCCTGGGTCTCTGGGATGGACAGAGGGTAGGTACGACCCCTGGGTAGAGCTGCTCTGGGAACAAGGTCAATGGCACAGTCAAAGGACCTGTGAAGAGGAAGCACCTCAGCTGACTTTTTACAGAACACATCCCGAAAATCGCTATATGCAGCGGGAAGGGCAGAGGATACTGAGGTGGTAGCCAGGGGAAATCTCCCCTTAGGGGAAACCTTGAGTAGGCAGGAAGAGAAAAAGGAGGGACCCCAAGCCAGGATCTGCCCAGAAGTCTAGTCAATGTGTGGAGAGTGGAGCTGCAACCAAGGAATCCCCAATACGATAGGGGTTGAGACCTTAGGAAGGATAAGAAAGGAGTGGTGGAGTATCCCTACCGACATCTTAATAGGAGGGGTCTGGAAGTGGATAGGGCCCCCTGGAAGAACAGTGCCATCAATCGCCGAGACCACCAATGGAGTGGTGAGGGGTAAAAGGGTAAGGTTCATGGAAGATGCAGTTCTCCAGTCCATAAAGTTGCCAGCGGCTCCCGAATCCAGATAAGCCAAGGCCAAGTGGGAGGAAACGCCAACATGAAGAAACACCGAAAGAAGGAGACAAGAAGATGACTTTTCTGGGTCCAATACTTCACCTTCCAGATGTATTACCCGAGCTTTTCCTGGACGAAATGAGCATGTGTCACGAAAATGACCTTTGCCCCCACAGCAGAGACACAGGCCCAGAGTTCTGCGCCTAGCACATTCCTCTAGGGATGGCCTGGTCTGGCCCAGCTGCATGGGTTCCTTAGTTGGCAGGAGATGCTCCACAGGATGAAAAGAGGGGAGCTCGGGCTGACTAAGGACCAAAAGAGTGCTGGCGTCGCTTTTCTAGGGTCCTTTCCTGAAAATGAATATCAATCTGGTTACACAGGGAGATAACTTTGTCCAGATCAGTGGGGATGGTTCTTCCTGCTAAAACGTCCTTCACTCTATCAGAAAGGCCATGCAGAAAGGTTGCGACTAAGGCCTCATTGTTCCAGCTCAGCTCAGCCGTCAGTATGCGGAAACGAAGAGCATACTGTCCCATAGAAGCAGACTCTTGGCAGAGACATAAAAGGGCACTGGCCGCTGAAGAGACACGACCTGGTTCCTCAAAGATATTCCGGAAGAGTTTCAGAAAATTAGAGAGGCTGGAAACCACTGGATCTTTCCTCTCCCACATAGGGGCAGCCCAAGCTAAAGCCTCGCCGGACAGGAGAGAAATAATATAGGCTACCTTTGCCCGATCAGACTGGAAGTTTTGGGGTTGGAGTTCAAAATGAATGGTACACTGGCTAAGGATCACTCTGCAGGCCTTGGAATCCCCAAAGTAACGGGACGGAGCTGGTAAGTGCAAAGGGTTAGCGGCTGCGACTGTAAGCAGAGCTGATACGGCAGCCGATTGCGGTTGTGGAACCGGGGAGCCTAAGGAGGCTTGAAGTTGTTCAAAGCGGGAAGCCAAATCCCAAAGGAATCGCATCACCTGGGTCTGATTAGTTTCCTGGGTCTCGAGTCTGTGGATTATGCCCTGCAGCTGATCATCGGCAGGTAGCGGCACATCAGACGGGTCCATGGCTGTGCAAACTGTCAGGTTACCTGTATGCAGGTGACAGATGCAGCCCGTTGGGGTCAGGAGTGCACCGCTATGATAGTGGACCCTAAGGCTGACTGCTGTGGATGGAACTCGGGGTGGTTCAGGAAGGCAGGTCACCTGGAGCACCAACACGGATCCCACAGTGAGTTAGAGCATAGATTCCCCAGGGCGCGGAGTCTAAGAGCCAGCAGGTGTTCACCAGAGCCTCTAGTGGTGAGGATGGACTGGGCTGCAACTGGCTCCAGGTCGCCGCCCCCAGGGTCTCCCAGCTCATGCTCACGGTAGGCTACAGGATGATGGAGAGGAAACAGCAGCCCAGGACAGCAAGGGATAGTAAGAAGGTAGCCAAATGTCCAGGGGCGACTAGCAGACAAGGATAACAGAGATCACGCTAAAAGTCAGGGTCACAGGCAAACAGGGATAGTCGGGAACACGCCAAGATCGGTAACAGAGACAGAGACAAACTTAGAGCACATGGCAAACAGGAAGCCAAACACACAATACTGCACGGCAAGGCAGGCTTGGAGAATACGGTGTTAAATAGTGGTTCTTGTTGAGGCTAGGGTGGAGCCACACAGAGTGAAGATTACTTAAGCATGCAGGTGTGAGAGTACAAGCCTCAAGGCTGATACACAGACCAGGTAAGAGACAGACAGGTCATGAATGTATTACTGCAAGGTCATGACAATAACATTTATGATCTTTTGAAACCACTATATTGTAGATACACGAATGACGCTCTCATAACACCCCTGAAGAAAAAGTTATCCAATACTCTGAAATGCGTCGGGTGAACCCGAGTACTCCAAAGTGTAATCTAAGTGGTGAATTTGTACAGCTACTGTAATCATTCCAATATATTTTACTGTCAATTTTTTGTGCTATGTTTAATAAATGATATACTTTTTTCAACAATTTATTTAGTCAGTGCCGTTAAAGTCCATTTAGGGGTTTTTCTCTCTGTGTTTAACTAGTTTGGATGTTGGCATTTTAGAGGAATATGATCACTGATGCGATTTATTAAGTGTCAGACTCCTGTCATTTATTCCTCTGGAGCTGCCCTTCAAGTTGAGGAAGAGAGTCATGTAGGGTGGCTTTTAGGGTAAAGGAGAGAATAAGTGCTTAATGGGAAGAGAGCAGACACAGTCAGGGTGGAAACCCTGCAGTCAGAGGACCGACTGCTTATTGGTGGTCACTAGGGTTGCATCGATACCGGTATTTTTATTGGTGCCGATACTAAGCATTTACACAAGTATTGGTACTCGTGCAAATGCATTGAAACCTGAAACCAATACTTTGAGGCTTGATTATTTCAGCTGTCAGTGGGTTTCCCCACTGACAGCTGAAATGTAAAAACCGATGACTCCACGTCCTTAACAGCCGATGACTCATTCAGCTGTCAGTCAGTGGGGTTCCCCTATTAACAGCTGAAATGTTAAAGAAGTCTGGCAATTGGAGCTGTCAGAAAAAAAGCAGCCAGGCAATGTTTAGCAACAACATTGCTCAGCTGCTGAAACACTAAGATAAAAAGAAGCCTTGTTTCTTTTTGTATCTTTCTGTTTCTTCATCTACAGATCAAGGGGATGAACTTCAATCTGCAGATGAAGTCAATTTAAAGCAACATGTCAAGTACAAAAGCATTTTTTTTGTGTTTTTTATTAAATGTTCCTCTGTTCAACCCCTTTTTAACCCTTATTTTACTCTAATCAGCCTAAATTAACTCCTTATGCTCCTCCACTTAATTATTATTTTCTGCTGATTTTTTTTCACTTCTATTTTATAAACTATTAATAAGTAAAATTTCTTCTTTTGTTTGCTGTGTTCATTATTAATTTTACACCTTTAACATATAAAAAAGCACAAAATGTAAAAAAAATATATATATTTTATTTGTAAATAACTTTTCAATGATTTATTTAAAAAAAAGTATCGGCACTCGTAGTCGTAAAAAAAATGGTATCGGTACATCCCTAGTTGCCACCAACAAGGAGGTAATTTATGTATATGGCAGAATCAACCAGCTTTTTTCTCATAGCACAGATTTAGAATACATTTTTTTAAAGTAACACACACAACATTTTTTAAAGGGGTTAATGATACTTTAAATAAAAAAACAACTTTTTTTTTCTTCATTTGTGATGGAAGTGATTACATGTAAGGGTAGCTTGTGACTGTCTCCCTGATGTAAGTTAAGAGCTAGAGTTTGGGGGTTATAGCACAAAAGGGCTATGTAGGGAGGATTAATGTATTTTTAATGAAACTACTCTTGTTAAGGTGGAAGATCCTTATTTGTGGTGAAATAAATGTGCAATGATGAGACATTTGGATCAAATATGGTGGGTTTTAATAGGTATCAGTGAAAATGATTTACTTGTAAAGGTAATAATTCACAATCTGAACAAATGCAAAAGTGATCAATACTAGTCAATGTAACATTGATCTATTAGAAATGCAGCCAGTGCAGTTGATACCTGCATTTCCCATTGTAAAAAGGAAAATGTAGATTTTAAGCAAACTATAGTATATGAAAAGATCCGGCAAATGGCTAAGGTATGTAGTGTTTAAATGCAGAAAATGATTTGATGGATATTTGATTATTAATGGCTTTTTAAACATAATTCTTGGTTACCCTTATATGCTGTTTAATTACTATTTATAATTAACTTTTAGGTTAGATACTTATCCTTTGTTTTCATGTAGGATTGGCCTTTCCATTGTAGTTATCAAATGTTCTAGAATTTCAGATCTAAATCAGATTCATAGTCTGCTGAAAGAGGACAGCTGCACATATCTACTTATTGCCATACATTCTTGACTGCTCTTAAAAAAATAAAAATAAAAAATAAAAACACACATAATTCTATAATACACTCCCCTTCTTCAAAAAAGTAGGAAAAGGAATCATCTCATCTGTCAGTCATATTTTGCCCCCACGTCCTCCATTATATGCTTTTCAGGACCCTCAGATGAAAATTCCGCCAGTGACATTTGAGTGAGAACGGATTTACGATCGCAAGAAACGTGTCAAGTTCATTTCATTACTGCAAGAAAGTAAAAAGCAAATTTATCTATGAAAAAGCAATTACTTGTGGACTGACCGGTTCACAATAACAATATAGCAGAGATCTCTCATTCTCTTCCCAAATCCTCAGCTAGCACAGGGATGTTTGATTTTGCTTTAAAGCAATTTTACCTTGTTTGAATTGCAGAGGCATTTAATCTTCATAAAGTAGGTTATTATAATGGAGATGGGCTCACAAACCAGCTGAGACAAACAGTGACTAGTTATTCATTAGCACATGATGTTTAATATGCAAGGTTTCTTATCTAACCACTCACTCTATTAGTCCAAACATGGGGATCAGCCAACTTTACATTTGTGTAATGAATTAGGACTTTCCCTAAAGATGTAAAGTAACTAAATGATCTGAAGTTCAGCCTACAAATACAGTCTTTCTCATTAGTTGGAGAACTAAAGGGTTTTATATTTTGTACAGAACTAGCAAAAGTGTTCCCACTTTGTTGAACAGGTTGAATATGGAAGGGTATATCACTGCAGTAGTTGAGAGCACAGAAGTGGGCATTGGTACAGTGGCAGCATTATGCTGAGGCATGCTTTGATGCAATGACAGTGAATGTACAGGGGGTCACTGATGCAGTTGTAAGTGAAGGTGGTCAGAGCAGGGGGGAGAGAAAGGGGGCCAGGTTCAATGGTGAGGACGTGATCGTGGTACAAATTAGACGTGTATTTGGAGTTATTGAAGACACACATTTTTCTCCTCTTATTACTGAAGGATTATGATATATATTTGTTGGACTTTTTTTCGTTTTGAGTGTTGCACATGTGTTTATGAATAAATATACAAGTGTATTTAAATTTTACAGAGTTTGTAATTGGTTAAAGCGGAGTTCCACCCAAAAATTGAGCTTTTGTTTTAAGTACTCATGATCCCATGATATGCCACATTTGGCATGTAATTTTTTTGGGGGGGAGTGGGTCCCTAGTTTTCACAGGTACCCAACTCCCACTTCCTCTCCTGGCGCGGCAGCGGCGGAAGGAAGTTCCCCTCTCCCCCCTCCCTCCCTGCAATCTTCTGGGACATATCACAGGTCCCATAAGATTGCCCGGTTATTCATAACGTGCAGTGCGGCTCGTGCATGTGCAGTGCGCGCCCACACTTGCAACGCCGGCACCGCAGACAGGAGGGGGAGAGAAGCGAGGCTTTGGGCGACCACATCACTGGACCATGGGACAGGTGAGTGTCTGTTTATTAAAAGTCAGCAGCTACACTTTTTGGAGCTGCTGACTTTTAAATGGGTGGAATTCTACTTTAAGTCATAAATTGATGTAGCGCTGCACTTATATATTTAAAAAAAAAATACCTTTCATTGTTGTGCGCTGCATTAAAAGAAGGTGCAGATTTTTTATTTATTTGTTGAAATAAATTTGCAGCCCATTTTTATAAAATGATTGCCTTTTTATGCAACACACAGCAATGGAACCAAATAGTGTAATGAGGACCATAATATTTTGATCTGCACTGCTGGCTATGTGCACAAGTTCAGGGAAATTTAACACAGGATTTGGGATTGGTTAAGTCATACATTAATGCAGCATCATATTTACATATATTAAAGATATTTATTGTTATGTGAATCACAAAGCAGTGCAGACAATAGGGCTGGATCTAGCCTGTCTGATGTGGGGGTGCAGTAAAAAATGTCAGGGGGGTCGAGGATGCAAGGTCAGCAGGGCAGTGAATAGGAGTAGGTAGGGCAGTGTACAGGGAATCAGCAGGGCAGAGGATAAGGTCAGAAGTTTGTAGTGCAATGTAGGGAGGCTTATCGGAATCTGGAAGCCCCCATTTAACAAGGGAGCCCCCAGATCCCGCCCCCCTATGTGAATGAGTATGGGGTACTATGTACCCTTATCCTTTCACCAAAAAAGTGTCAAAAAGTCATAAAAACACAGAGACAGTTTTTGACAATTCCTTTATTAACCACTTAAGCTCCAGACCATTTTGCTGGCCAAAGACCAGAGCACTTTTTGCGATTCGGCACTGTGTTGCTTTAACTGACAATTGCATGGTCGTGCGACGTGGCTCCCAAACAAAATCGATGTCCTTTTTTTTTCCACAAATAGAGCTTTCTTTTGATCACCTCTGAGGCTTTAATTTTATGCGCTATAAACAAAAATAAAGCAACAATTTTGAAAAAAATGCATTATTTTTTACTTTTTGCTATAATAAATATCCCCCAAAAATATATAAAAAAAACATTTTTTCTCCTCAGTTTAGGCCAAAACTTATTCTTCTACATATTTTTGGTAAAAAAAATGACAAAAAGCGTTTATTGATTGGTTTGTGCAAAAGTTATAGGGTCTACAAAATAGGGGATAGTTTTAGGGCATTTATATTAATATTATTTTTTTTTACTAGTAATGGCGGCGATCTGTGATTTTTATCATGACTGCAACATTATGGCAGACAGATTGGACAATTTTGACACATTTTTGAGACCATTGTCATTTTTACAGCGATCAGTGCTATAAAATTGCACTGATTACTGTAAAAATGACACTGGCAGTGAAGGGGTTAACCACTAGGGGGCTAGGGAGGGGTTAAGTGTGTCATAGGAATGTGATCTAACTGTGGGGGGAGGGGCTTTGTGTGACACATCTCTGATCATAGCTCCCGATCACAGGGAGCTATGATCAGTGACATTGTCACTAGGCAGAACGGGGAGATGCTTGTTTACATTAGCATCTCACCTTTTTTCCTCTCCGTGAGACGATCGTGGGTATTCCCATGTACATCGAGTCTGCGGGACCCACGATCCTACCCACGGAGTTTGTGGTGAGAGCGCGCGCACCGTCTGCGGCGCACACACGATGGCACAGCGGCAAATTTAAAGAGACATACAGGTACGCCCACTTGCCCAGCCGTGCCATTCTGCCAACGTAAAAGTACATGCAGCGGTTGGCAAGCAGTTAAAAAATAAAAACAGTGTCCCCCAATGTAAATTCATCATCAATCATGCCACCTGCTGCACTTAAAAAAAATATATAAATAGCTTTGCCTTCATTGACTGATGACCGCCAAATGCCTCCTCCGCTTTTTGACAATTCTTATATAGGTAAGGGTGGAACCAGCTGGTGATGTAATCTGGTGTCACCACCCCCTTGTGACGTCACTTACCTAGCATGCGCCAGTCTGTTTTTTTATATAAAAATGTAATTTTTGCTGCAGCATGTTCTATGCATGCTACAAATGAACCACTTTACAGGCAGACTAAGGGGACCCCCCAGGCACTATATTTAAAGATTTTTTTAATTTTCATTGTTGCACTTTAAGCATCATTAAAATCACTGCTCCTGAAAAAACTATTGTTTTTTTAAAAAAAATTGCATTGCTACATGTCCCTCGTGTAGCATCCTTGAAAAAGTCACGTGACCGTGATGCAATGCGTGGGAGGAGCCTAGGACGCACTGTGCAGACTGTCAGTATCTGGCTGTGTACTGCAGCGACCCTGCTCTCGTCCATGGCGGCTGACTGCTCAATACACCTGCATATGCTTTTTACTATTGGGCGCATGTGAGTGGATCTAAATACATGCTTGCGTACTTGTCATAAGGAGCATTGCGCAATGATATTTCTCTCTCCTATATTTGCTTTACATATGATGTCTGATGGTGAACATTACATCTGATGTGGCTGAAGCAAAATGACATTGTCGTTCAAGATTGCTAAATGAGCATCCTAATTAAGCAATTGAAGAGCTATTGAAGAACTTTTTACTGGGACTAGAGTAAATCTCTATGTGAACTTGGCTGTCTGATTTATTTCTTCACGTTTTTTTGGAATATTACTAGAGTGGCACATTATCTAACCCAATAGGATTTATTTTTATATTTTTACTATTATTTTTGTGTACGTGGTGTCACGAATTTTATATTGCATTTTTTGCACAATTGTTGGATTCGCTTAATTATATGGGTATTAGTATTTTAATATTTATATATTCATCTATCTAATCACACTGTGAAGTGCTTCAAACACTATTTATTTATTTATTTTTTAGTGATTCTGAACACTTCTTTTTTGATAGCAGCCTCACTTAATTGATGTATATATTTATTGGTTATTAATTATCACAGCGCTTTGTGTTTTTTATATATTATCATTAGTCTCAAAAATTGACTTAAGGGATACTTTGGATGAGTGGTTCAGGATGCAAACTAGTCACGTGCAGTAAAATATTTCCAGCTGAGGGTTTTCTGTACATGGTAGAACAGAGAGCCCTAGCTTAATTTATGAATATCTCTACATCAAGGAATGTGATTCCATCCTGGCTAATATTGTGCATAAATTTCAGATTGTAGGTGTTAAATTATAGACTGTCTAAAAACCCGATGAGGTCATCTTTTGATCCTGCCCATACCATAAGGACATTGTCTATATAACGGTGCCAAGATAGTATCTTGCTAATTTTTGATCTGCAAATAGGTCACGCTCCCACACCTTGCCCCCATAGCAAACCCCTGCACCTGGAGGTAGTGGGACCGTTTGAAAAAAAAAGTGTTATGGGTAAGGATGAAGCTGAGCATCTCCAAAATGAAGTCACTGTAATTATGAGAATCCAAGTCTTGCTCACACAGGAACTCGCGTTTCACCTGCACTCCTCAGGCATGTGGAATGGAGTTGTAAAGAGCCTCTATGTCTATAGCAGCTAGCCAAGCTCCATCTGGGATATGTAGTCCATCAATGATTTTCAGCACTTCTATGGTGTCTTTTACATGGGAGAAAAGGCCCTTGACATGTGGGTATAAGTATCCATCGATGATCATGCTGGCGTTCTCGGTAAGTGGACCACAGCCTGATATAATTGGCCACCCTGGTGGCGACACCAAGCTTTTATGCACTTTGGGTAGTCCTGGGTCCTGGGGTTGACATTTTCCAAAAACTTGAAGGTATTCATATCAATAGTGCCATTGTGATAAGCTTGTATCACAATGTCCTTATATTTTCTAATACTGTATGCAATGTAGGACTTTGGTACTGGTCTGTACTAGTCACCATTGTGTATAATATCATAACACATCTTCTCATAGCCTTCAACATTCATTATTACAAGGTTCCCACCCTTGTCTGAGGGTTTGATAATGATGTTTCTATTCATTCTTATGGATTTCAAAGCCTTCTTTAATTCTATTGATAGATTGGGACAAGGTCCCAGCCTCTAATTTGTCGCCTCTATCTCTTTGGTCACCTGAATGACAAAGGCCCAAATGTTCAGATTTCCTTGTAGGATGGGGAAGGATTTAGATTTTGGTTTATATGCTTTTGGTGGATATAATAGAGGTGTAGGGGGATGGTTGGGTAAATCCAGGACAGTCCCAAATGGATTGAATACCCAACCATCCTCCTCTGGATTACTCTCACCCCAGAGCTCCATAAGATCTTGGAGGGCACTGAAGTCCACAATGGTTAAATTTTATAGCACAGAATTGTCATGGACAGGGTTTTGAGTGTCTCTATGGTCCTTATTGTGCAGGACTTTATACATCAATCACTTTACTATTCCTGTGACCTACAATCCCAGTGCTGCTAGAGACTCTTCCAGTATATGAGCACAGTCCTAGGCAGCTGCCTGCATGGATGAGAGCCACAAACTCGGAGCCATCAGCAGCAAAAACCAGGAAGCTTCAGACTCTGCACATCAGTCCTTCTTAGGGTAAGTTCTCATGTATGGCTGCCACCAGGTATCTTGCATCTCTTGTACTACTTTGCCCCTCTGGCAGGACCTCGGGTCATTTTTTTATGGGAGGGTTCACCTTATAGCTGAGATGCATTTTAACCCCCCCCAAATGCTCCCCCTTAATCTGTAATGGCAGATGAGGGGGCAAAATACAGGCTGTTGCACTTGGCATGCAGTAGCTCCTATCAAATGTTACCCACTCACCATGTGGTTGTGGCACGGTGGTGCGGGTAATTAGGGGTTAAAAGAGGCAGTGAGAAGAGAACATTAATGCCTCCTCACCCATGTATAAACCTAAACAGAATAACAGAGATCTAACACTTTGTCTGAACCTACCGTGAAGATGAACTTCATTAAAAACCAAAAAATGTTGTTTTGCTGTTAAAAAAATAATAAGAAAAAAACTTTATTATCGTACTTTAACATATGAAACACATAACATGTATGGAGTGCAAGGGTAAGACTGGCCATAAAGAGATTTTTTATTTTCCGATCAGCCAGTGCACTGATAAAAAAAAAAAAACATATTTCCCCATCCCCAAAAGCAAGCTAAATGAAGATATCCTCCCTGCTGTGTAAAACCGGCCATGGATTCAAAATTAATCTGGCTTAGGGACCGGCCAAATTTATAGCAATGTATGGGTACTGTGGTTGCATAGGAATCGGTCTAGCTCCCTGTCATATTTTCCTGCTTGACCAGTGCCACAGACTATAACCGTCACTGCTGATCAGTGTATTCTGATAGTGGGAAAGTCTCTCTCTGATAGTGGGAAAGTCTCTCTGCTGTCAGAATACAATGCCACAGAGGGGAGGATTCCCCCATCCACATTGCGTGTGTGGATGTGGGAATCGGGCTGGTTGAATGAAAAAAAATGGACTCATCTATGGCCAGCTTAACAGTGGGATGACTCTGCTTTCAGAATACACTTATCAGCACTGCAGCCGCTGATTGAATGACAATTTTCTAACATTCCTTTAGATTGATTGTTAGATCAATGTCTGTCCAGTGGGAATGGATTAAAATTTGGCTGGTTCCTGTTGAAAGGACAAGTTTGAAAACATTTGTCGATCAGCGACCACAGCCACTGATCAGTATATTATGACAACACCGGGTCCAGCTGTCAGAATACAATGTTACTGGTGGGCAAAGATTGCTCTTCCACCTCATTTGTGTGGGTAGAGGAATTTGTTCACATTTTTTGTTCAGCACACAGGCAGCCCATTCACAATCAATCATTTGCCCTAACATAATGCATATCAATGTAGTGGATATGTGTGAACTCAGACTTAGGGAAAATAAGGCTACATCCAGAGGCAGTCACCAGCAAGTATCGGTAGATTCTTACCAGCAGTTGTAAAACTGCCTGCACTGTGAGCAGGGTTGCCAACACCCCCTGACTTTTTTTACTGATAAAATATGGAAAATTTACTGACGGAGCACATTTTTTTTACTGACATCATGAAATATAACAGAACTTCCTATTATAAACAAAGACAATCAATATTTAACCACTTGACCTCCAGAAGATTTACCCCCCTTCATGACCAGGCCACGGTTACAGCGAGGCTCGAAAACTCTGGGAGACTGTCGCGGCCACTGACAGCTTCCGTTTACCATGTGATCGCTCCGTCAAATGACAGAGCGATCACTTGTAAACCCATGCTCAGCTACCCCATCCACTTCCAGCCATACTCAGCCATACTCAGCGATACCCAGCCATACTCTGTCATACTCTGCTGTACTCTGCTGTACTCGGCCGTACCCAGCCTTACTCAGCCGTACCCAGCCGTACTTAGCCATCCCATTCATACTCAGTCATACACATTTATGGCTCAACCATGCTCAGCCATCCCCATCCATGGCTCATCCATCCCCATTCATGCTCATCCATGCCACATCAGTTCTCATCCATGGCACTACAGTGCCTCACAAAAGTGTAATTGGTAGTCAAATTAGATTTGAGAAATTTATGCCCCTAGAACACCTGATGCTGCTCCATGCATGTTGGGCCTCTGTATGTGGCCAGGATGTAGAAAAGTCTCACATATATGGTATCGTCACACTCAGGAGGAGTAGGAGAATCTATTTGGGGCATAATTTTTGGTATGTACATGCTATGTGTTAGAAATATTGTATAAATGGACAACTTTGTGTAAAAAAAAAATGTTTTTTTATTTTCTTTCCACATTTTCCAAAAACTTGTAGAAAAAGATGACATGTTCAAAAGACTCATTATGCCTCATAGATTATATGTTGGGGTGTTTTCTTTCCAAAATGGGGTCATTTTTGGGGCGTCTCCATTGTCCTGGTTCTCCAGGGCCTTCAAAATTGCAAGAGGTAGTCAGGAAATTTGATTTGCAATTTATGCTCCTAGAACACCTGATGGTGCTCCCTGCATGTTGGACCTCTCTATGTGGCCATGCTGTGTAAAATGTCACACATGTGGTATCACCATACTCAAGAGGAGCAGCAGAATGTGTTTTGCATTGTAATGTGTGGCATATGCTGTGTGTGAGAAATAACCTGCTAATATGACAATTTTGTGGTAAAAAAAAGAAAAAAAAATCTTTATTTTGCAAAGAATTGTGGGAAAAAATTACAACTTCAAAAAACTCACCATGCCTCTTACTAAATACCCTGGAATGTCCATTTTCCAAAGAGGGTTCTTTTGGGGGTATTTGCACTTTCCTGGCTTGTTAAGGCCTCAAAAAATGAGATAGGCGTTCAATACTTCAGGTGTGATCAATTTTCAAAGATTGGCACCATAGCTTGTGGACTCTATAACTTACACAAAGACCAAATAATATACACCAATTTGGGTTATTTTTACCAAAGATACAGTATGTAGCAGTATAAATTCTGTCCAAAATTTATGAAGAAAAATGACTAATTTGCAAAATGTTATAACAGAAACAAAGAAAAATGTTTCTTTTTTTTATAGAACGTTTAGTCTCTTTTCTTTTATAGCGCAAAAAATAAAAAACCCAGTGGTGATTAAATACCACCAAAAGAAAGCTCTATTTTGGTGAAAAAAAGGACAAAAATGTCATATGGGTACATGACTGAGTAATTGTCATTCAAAATGTGAGAGCACCAAAAGCTGAAAATTGGTCTGGTTAGGAAAGGGGTTTAAGTTCCCAGTGGTCAAGTGGTTAAAAAAAATAGATAGTAGGGGCGGCAACAGAGGTCTTACGGTGAAAATGGCACGCACTGATCAGTTCAGGTCTAGTATCTGACAGATGTAAATCTTTGCTGGAAATGATAATCTGAGTGGCACATCGCTGTGAGCTGCATTGTTAGGTGACAGAATTGTGTCAGTAACTAGATATTATTCCAGCCAGCATTGATATGACATGAGAAATTGAGCATTCTGACAACAAAGAATTTCATCAAACTGTGGGCCAGATTGAAAAGAAATAAAAAGAATTTCCATATAGTTTATTTTTAAGTATAATGTTTAGCTGTAAAAACATACATCTTAGGGGTTTTTTTGTATTTCTTTTGAGTCATATGAATATAAAATATTGCATAAGAATATTTAAAGGGGTTGTAAAGGTAAATTTATTTTTTTTTTTTAAATAACAAACATGTTATACTTACCTTCACTGTGCAGCTCGTTCTGCACAGAGTGGCCCCGAACCTGGTCTTCTGGGGTCCCTCGGTGGCTGTTTCAGCTCCTCCCCCCAAGCATTAACCACCTTAATGCGAGCTCCCTCGCATGGTGGTGAGTGCTTGCGGGCGCACTCCCGTGATACAGCCGGCGGCTATAGCCGCTCGCTGTATCACTCGGCCCCGCCCCCCGGCGCGCCGCGTCATCGGATGTGATTGACAGCAGCGCGAGCCAATGGCTGCGCTGCTTTCAATCCATCCACTGCAGCCAATCAGCGACCAGGCTGAGCTGCAATGAAGATGACGAGAACGAGCAGCGAAGATTCGAGGCGTCAGGTAAGTAAAACGGGGGGCTGGGGGCGGCGGTATTGTCAAAAGTTTTTTCACCTTAATGCATAGAATGCATTAAGGTGAAAATTTTTTTACCTTTACAATCCCTTTAATATTTATCCTTTTGCAGCTGATCAGTAAGTCTAGTACTCCAAGGTTGCAAATATCTGGTTTATCACCAACTGTAAATATTGCTATCTGACTGTGAATATTTCTTATACTTATATACTATATAATAAAATTATATAAATGATGGAAAAGATTAGTCTATAAACTTTTAAACAAAGCTAATCACTATACCTATCTTTTAATACATTAGGCTTTTGTAATTTGTGATACAGAATAGCAAAATCTAAAGTGTCAAAAGGTTTTAACCCACAATTCACTAAACTCTCTGGATTCACCCATTTTTACGATTGAATTCAATTATATGTGTGAATCGTGGGTAAATGGCTACACCATGACCAATGAGAACCCTACCAATCTTGACTGTGACTTGAGTATTTCAAGCAAGATGTAAGAGAAAAGCAAACTTAAAAGACACTATTATTTAACTTTTATGCTTAAAGGATAAGCTCCCTTCCGATTCCGTCGCCACATGAGGAGGAGGTGAGCAGACTCAGCTCCCACTGTGCAACTCTCAATTCCTGCATCCCAAAGCCTGCTACTATTTTGGGGCATCCCCCCATACTCCTTCTACCCCCTGGGACCTCCATGGGTTGGTTTATGGTGCGATCCCACAACCGATCTGCCTCCTCTGTGCAGCAGCCGCAGGAGACATAACTGCCGCTGCAGCTAAGATGGCACCCGCTCTTGACGCTGAGGACAGATCTCAGCCCACCTCACTGCTATATATAGCAGCCCATGACCCTGCTTCCCCTGCAGGCATCACCCAGGCAGTTGTAGCCCTTCTCACACCCACCCTGCTACAGTAAGCACAGCAGTTCAGAGGGGATTAGAGCAGCTGCACATAGAATTACAAGCACAGGCTCAAAAGCTCTCACAGACAGAGGAGAGCATATCCTCTTTAGAAGATGAAAGCACAGTCAACTCTGCCATACTTCCATGCTTGTCTATCTCCCACAGAGATATCTGGGAAAAGTTGGATGATTTAGAAATTCGTTCACTGTGAAATAACCTGCGCATTGTTGGGCTTCCAGAATCGTTCACCTCTGCACAGCTCATCAAGCTCTGTGCCAAAGCTAAACCTGAACAACTTGGTCTCTGCACTCCTTGCATGTTGGAGAGTGCCCACCGTATTGGTCAGCTAAAGGAGCATTTTACCAAACCTCGACCTGTCATCATCAGGTACCTCAATTATGCAGATAAAAATGCTTTTCTGCCGAAGGTTTGTCGCTCTTGTACCCTATCGATTGACAGTGCAGACCTGCTGCTCTTTGCCGATTATTCAGTGGAGGTAATGAAACAACACAAAGCCTTCTCCACGATTTGCTCAACACTATATCACAAACACATCAATTTGCCCTGGCCTATTCGGCTGTTCTGCACGTCCACTCTCTGACTGTGGAATATTTCACCTTTATTTCTCCGGAAGAAGCAGAGCACTACATCAACAGTTCCTGGAACATGGACATGGATCATCAAACCACAACTGATGGTCCCTTTCCTAGCACCACCAAAAACCCCTTCTCTGTGCCTCAGCATCAGCGTAGCCCCTACAAACCTCTCCACAAACAAGGCCATTTTGCCCACCTGGCTGGACGTTCTGAAATCTGCTGATATGTGTCTACTATTCTTCTGCTCCTAAAGTTTCTATGGGAAGTGGTAATTATACCTTGTTCTTCCTTTACACATGTTGTTGTACCTTATTGCAGTTAACTGTTGCATTACTTAGTGCTTGCTGCAAAGTTGTTCTAGTTTATAGATGTCCTTGTTATGGGTCTTTTTGAGCTTATTTTCATTGATCAGTTCCTTGCTACATCTGGGGGTTGAACTTTGGGCTCCATGTCTGTTCACCTGCTAACTTTACCCGGGTCCCCTCTTCCCCGTTTAATTTTATACTTTTTATTTTGTGCTCGTTGCTATATCTTATGGGTGGGCACTGTGTATGGCTCTCCGGCACTAGGCCACAAAGCTGGTGTGGCTATCTTACTACAAAAAAATATTTAAGACACACCATCAGAAGTGTTAGGACTGATTCATTTGGCCGCAAATTGACACTACATTTGTTGCTCGCTTCTGGCGACATTCCTATCACCAACATATATGCCCCTAACTCTCGCGATGCTCCCTTTTTTCAAGATATGGTGTCCTGGATACTTCAAGCTCCCGAGACCCTTCACCTAGTTGGCATGGATTTTAATTCTGTTATTTGCCTTTCAGAAGATCGCACCCGCGAGAGACCCCCTTTGTTGCAAGATCACACCTTCTCAGTTGCAGGACCCACACCTTTGGCCCAATCTATCTCATCAGTGATTTGTTGACATATGGCAACTGACCCATCCAATTGACCTTTTTCTCACCCCCACATAACTCCTTTTCCCGTATTGATTATTTTTTTGCCTCCCCTGCACTTATTACATCACTTGCTAATGCGACAATTAGCGATACAGTGATCTCAGATCACAGCCCAATTCTTGTAAACTTATTTAATGCTAAACCCCTCTACTTCGCCACCTATCTGGCGATTTCCCTCTTACCTAGCTCATTAATGAAGATTTTCGTCGGGTGCTTTACGAAGCATGGGCAGAGTACGCCTCCACTAATGGTGCAAACCTTACTGATCCAAATATTTTCTGGTAAGCAGGTAAGGCCTTCTTAAGAGGTAAAATTATCTCCTATATGTCCCAATTTAAAAGACATTCCTGGCAGGAATTTCAACAGGCCAGTGAAACCATACATTTGGCACACAAAGCCCTAACACAGAATCACACTTTGGCTACCATAAAAGCCTGGAAGCTGGCCAAACGTTCCTTTGACCTGTGGGCAGAGCTACAAGAAGCTTCTAAGACATCCTGTTCTGCCTTACGTTTCCACAGATTTGGTAACAAAGCTGGCAGACTTTTAGCCAGCCCACGTATATTTCTGCTCTAAAGAATGCTGCGCGCTCCCTTGTTACTTCTCCTGTGGAGTTTAGTAAAATACTGGTATATTACTATACTTCCCTTTATTCTAAAGATCTGATAGATCAGAAGGCAACAGAGGCTTTGCTAGCCAAAATGCACTACCTCAACTCTCTTCAGCTCGTTTAGAGGCTCTTAATGCTCCCATCTCCGTAGACGCCATTCAGACGACTATTAAATCTCTTTTGTCAGCTAAGGCCCCAGGCTATACCACCAAATTTTACAAGCTCACCAAAGACTTCATTCCGGATACTCTAAAAGATTTTTACTTCTACAGTCAGGTCCATAAATATTGGGACATCTACACAATTCTAATCTTTTTGGCTCTATACACCACCACAATGGATTTGAAATGAAACAAACAAGATTTGCTTTAACTGCAGACTTTCAGCTTTAATTTGAGGGTATTTACATCCAAATCACGTGAACGGTGTAGGAATTACAATAGTTTGTATATGTGCCTCCCACTTTTTAAGGGACCAAAAGTAATAGGACAATTGGCTGCTCAGCTGTTCCATGGCCAGGTGTGTGTTATTCCCTCATTATCCCATTTACAAGGAGCAGATAAAAGGTCCAGAGTTCATTTCAAGTGTGCTATTTGCATTTGGAATCTGTTGCTGTCAACTCTCAATATGGGATCCAAAGAGCTGTCACTGTCAGTGAAGCAAGCCATAATTAGGCTGAAAAAACAAAACAAACCCATCAGAGAGATAGCGAAAACATTAAGTGTGGCCAAATCAACTGTTTGGCACATCCTTAAAAAGAAAGAACGCACCGGTGAGCTCAGCAACACCAAAAGACCCGGAAGACCACGGAAAACAACTGTGGTGGCTGACCGAAGAATTCATTCCTTGGTGAGGAAAACACCCTTCACAACAGTTGGCCACATCAAGAACACTCTCCAGGAGGTAGGTGTATGTGTGTCAAAGTCAACAATCAAGAGAAGACTTCACCAGAGTGAATACAGAGGGTTCACCACAAGATGTAAACCATTGGTCAGCCTCAAAAACAGGAAGGCCAGATTAGAGTTTGCCAAACAACATCTAAAAAAGCCTTCACAGTTCTGGAACAACATCCTATGGACAGATGAGACCAAGATCAACTTGTACCAGAGTGATGGGAAGAGAAGAGTATGGAGAAGGAAAGGAACTGCTCATGATCCAAAGCATACCACCTCATCACTGAAGCATGGTGGTGGTAGTGTCATGGCGTGGGCATGTATGGCTGCCAATGGAACTGGTTCTCTTGTATTTATTGATGATGTGACTGCTGATAAAAGCAGCAGGATGAATTCTGGTGTTTTGGGCAATATTATCTGCTCATATTCAGCAAAATGCTTCAGAACTCAATGGACGGTGCTTCACAGTGCAGATGGACAATGACCCGAAGCATACTGCGAAAGCAACCAAAGAGTTTTTTAACCACTTCCATACAGGGCATTTTCACCCCCTTCCTGCCCAAGCCAATTTTCAGCTTTCAGCGCTGTCACACTTTGAATGACAATTGCGCGGTCATACAACACTGTACCAAAATGAAATTTTTATCATTTTTTCCCCCACTAATAGAGCTTTCTTTTGTGGTATTTGATCACCTCTGCGGTTTTTATTTCTTGCGCTATAAACAAAACAAGAGTGACAAGTTTGAAAAAAAACACAATATTTTTTTTTACTTTTTGCTATAATAAATATCCAATTTTTTTTTTAAACAAATTTTTTCCTCAGTTTAGGCCAATATGTATTCTTCTACATATTTTTGGTAAAAAATATTGCAATAAGCGTATATTTATTGGTTTGCGCAAAAGTTATAGCGTCTACAAAATAAGGGGATAGATTTATAGCATTTTTATTATTTTTTTTTTTTACTAGGCGGCGATCTGCAATTTTTATCATGACTGTGATACTGCAGTGGACACATCGGACAATTTTGACACATTTTTGGGACCATTCACATTCATACAGCGATCCGTGCTATAAAAATGCATTGATTACTGTATAAATGTGACTGGCAATGAAGGGGTTAACCAGGAGGGGCGCTGTAGGGTTAAATGTGTTCCTAAGGAGTGATTCTAACTGTGGGGGGAGGGGATTCACAAGGGGAGGAGACCGATCGGTGTTCCTCTGTACAAGGAACACACCATCGGTCTCCTCCCATCTGACAGGACGTGGATCTGTGTGTTTACACACACAGATCCACGGTCCTGATCAGTTACCGGGCAATCCCGGGTGCCCGGCGGACATCGCGGCCGCCGGGCACGCGCACCGGGACCCGAGTGACGCAGCGGGCACGCGCGCGCCCCCTAGGGATCCTGGAAGGCAGCGCCGTCACATGACGGCGGCCCAGGATAACAGCTGCTCCGTCCCGCCGTCATATGACGGTGGGCGGGCAGCAAGTGGTTAAGGGAAAGAAGTGCAATGTTATGCAATGGCCAAGTCAATCACCTGACCTGAATCCGATTGAGCATGCATTTCACTTGCTGAAGACAAAACTGAAGGGAAAATGCCCTAAGAACAAGCAGGAACTGGAGACCGTTGTAGTAGAGGCCTGGCAGAGTATCACCAGGGATGAAACCCAGCGTCTGGTAATGTCTATGTGTTCCAGACTTCAGGCTGTAATTGCCTGCAAAGGATTTGAAACCAAGTATTAAAAAGTGAAAGTTTGATGGATGATTGTTAATCTGTCCCATTACTTTTGGGCCATAAAAAGTGGGAGGCACATATACAAACTGTTGTAATTCCTACACCGTTTACCTGATTTGGATGTAAATACCCTCAAATTAAAGCTGAAAGTCTGCAGTTAAAGTACATCTTGTTTGTTTCATTTCAAATCCATTGTGGTGGTGTATAGAGCCAAAAAGATTAGAATTGTGTTGATGTCCCAATATTTATGGACCTGACTGTATATGGGAAGGTGGTCCCTACCTTAAAGTCGTCCCACACATTAAGCTCATCTCCAAGAAAGGAAAAGATCCCTTACACCCTAGCTCATATCGGCCAATCTCCCTAATCAATATAGACGTCAAAATTCTTTCTAAAATAGTGGCATCCCATCTAGCTTCTCTGCTACCTTCCATACTCCATCCAGCCCAGTCCGGTTTTGTTCCTGGACGGTCTGCAACCCCGAACAAGTTTTGTTGGCACTGGAACATGCTAAATTGCTCCCAAATCAAGATGTCGCCATCATCTCACTTGATGCTGAAAAGGCCTAGCTATTCCTGGCTATTTAGAGCGAAGGCTGCTTTCTGTTTCTTGGGTCCAGGTGTACGTTTCATACAACAAATGTACAAATCCCCGACACCTCACCTCGTCATGCCTGATTTTTATCTCGGACACCATTCCTTTGATGAAGTAAACAAGACAGGGATGCCCTCTTTCCCCTTTACATTTTATTTTTGCTATTGAGCCTTTATCCAGGCTTCTTAACTCCCCTGCTGGTGTAAATGGCATCGCTGTTGGAGACCAAGTCTTTCGATCTGCTCTTTTCGCAGACAACATTTTGTTGTTTTCCACCAATCCTACATCAGATTTCGTTAAGCTTTAGGAGATATTCGCTGCCTTTTGACAGCTCTGGTTTTAGAATAAACTTTGACAAAAGTCAAGTATTAGCAATTACATCCTCGACTGTCCACCAAAGGGCTATCATCTTCTCCATTTATGATTGCCAAACAGCACATTACTTACTTGCATACACATAGGCCGGGAACCTTCTTCTATATGTAGCTTTTTCTTTTTTTTAAATAAACTTTATAGGATTTTTTCATACTTTACAACATAATATTTAGGAAGGCAAATAAATAGGACTACCCATAGCATAACACGTTCCAATATGAAATAATAGAACACTTTGGTTTGCTGAAGTGCAGTATCTTGTGTCTGTGGGGATTACCAGGGGGGGAGATTAAACGTCGAAATGAGAGATCAAACATTCCGGTTTCTCCGCCCAGTAGCCACGGTAACTGGGTAGTGTGTAGGGGCTGTGGGGAAAGAGAAAGGGGAGCCTATGGCCAGTTGCCGGGTATAGGGGTATCAGGGGATGAGAGAAGAGGAAATTTAGTCAGCTATGGCTATATGCTTGAATGGGCAAAGGAGAAATAGACAGCCTTATTAAATTTTAGCCACTGGAGACGTGGATGCATGAAGCAAAGAGAAAGGAGAGGAAGAGGGAGCCAGTCAGGGGAGAGCGCCCTCCCCTTCCCATCATGGGGGGGAGGCGAATGCCCCCAAATAGCACCCTTCAGGGTGAACCAAGCCCGTCTGGGAGAGGGTCTCCTAAGGTGCTGGTTTTCTAGACAATAAAATCTTATATTGCATAAATACCATGTGTAGTACATTTGGTCAGTTAAACAGATTCAGTAATTGTACCATTAAAGGGCAGTAGAGCCAAGGGGCATAGCCCGAGAGGAGTAGATGTTAAAAGAGGAGATGAGGAACATAGAGAGTTTGTACAGTCCGCTGAAGTGACTAATAAATAGGTCCAGGACTTGGTTGGTCATGGTAGATTAGATGTCTTATCCATAAAGAATGAGCTTCCATGTATTGGTATTAGTTGGTTAGTAAAAGGAAAGGTTCCTCAGGAATGGTAGAAAGGCTAGGGTAGCCTTCCACCTCCAGAAGTGAGCAAGTAGATGTCATGGTCTTTAGTAGGTAAGGATTTTGTAACAAAGTGTGTCCATTTGCTCAGAAAGTGAGACGTTGTTCCATGATGAGACAAGTCCATGTCTAGTTTTTCCTTACATGGTAGACTCTTGAGTTCTAGTTTGACATCTGAAAGTGCAAGGGGGATAGTGGAGGCTCATTTCCTCAAAATGGCACATCTCGCTGACATGAAGCACGTCGATAACCAGGCCTTGTTGCGCTGAGTTAGTAGCCGTTGGGTTATAGAGTGGTCTGAGGAAGTTGCCTCCAGGTATCCAAAGAGCAGGGGGAAGAAATCCTAAGAAGGGGATTGGCTGGTGACAGAGCCTGCAAAGCTCTCGATTTGGTCCCAATAGTCGGCAATTGGGGGACAAGACCAGAGTCTGTGGAGCAGTGTTGGTCTGGGTTGACCAC
The DNA here is from genome assembly GCA_037952925.1 of Lithobates clamitans. NCBI lineage: Eukaryota > Metazoa > Chordata > Amphibia > Anura > Ranidae > Lithobates > Lithobates clamitans. Next base: position 2,108,760 of record JBBGZY010000356.1, on the reverse strand, counting down.
ATAGGGCGCATTGTTGGTTGGTCTGTGGTGGTCCACTATGGGGGATATAGGCTCTGTGCATAATCTAAAATTGTTGCTCTTGCCAAAATTCATTGGTAACAAAAGCGCATGTAGTATAGTATCTTGCCAGAATCCATTCTACTTCCTCCGGGAGCATAGCTCTTTGCAACAGGCAGCTGCTGAGGTGGTGTTGAGCGGCTTTCTTAGGTGAGGTGCAGGTGAGGTGGCTTGTAGATAGTAGAGATTTTGAAATGTTGGGTTTCCAAGAGAGTGTCCAGGGTAGAGGAACAAATTATTTGAAGTCTGTTTTGGCACAAACGCGCAACATAACGGTGGCCTGATGCACGTAGTGATTTGCAGGGCGATCAAAGTGTGACAGAATTTGGGAGACCGGAAGAGGAGAACCTGTGGACTCATCAAAAAGTTGAGCAAACCTGTGAAGCCCATGGGAATCCCACACAGTATAACCAGCTTACTGTTGGGCTTGAGAGAAATTAGGGTTCATATAAATCGGAAGATGGAGAGATACCCAGGGAGATAGGTTACATTTACGTCTTGTTTCTCACCATGCCACAAGCGTATCATGTAGTAACAGATTTTGTTTGAGGTCTGGAGGGAGAGACCTTAGGTTGAAGTGAAGTAGGGCTGGAAGGCTGTATGGGCTTGCCATTTGAGACTCTAATTCGTGATTGGAGTACTTTGAACTTTGTGAAAGCCAACTCAGGCAGAATCACAGTAAACAAGATAGGTTGTATACACTTGGGGTGTTGGGGAGGTTAGCTCCCCCCTCGCTCCTAGGCAGGCAAAGTGTGGGCAAAGAAATGCGGGGTCTGTGTCTATGCCAGAGAAAGTTTGACAAGGCCTTCTGTAATCTTTGCACATGTGTGTGACGCATTAAGAGAGGAATGGTCAAAAAGGGTAGAGAAGTCTAGCAAAGATGATTGTTTTGAAAATGTGACACCTGCCGAGGAGCGAGAGTGGGAGGTCCATCCATGTCTCCAGTTCACCTTAGTGACTACCAGGGAGAAATTTAAATAGTAGAGAGAGGAAAGTAATTTACCAATCTTTACTCCCGGGTAGGTAATGCATTGCTTGTCAACCGTAAAGACTGAAGCACTTGCCCATAGTGGGGTCCTAGTGTTGTATAGGGGGAGAACCTCGCTTTTGGAAAAGTAAATGTGTAGGTCTGAGCAAGTTGGAAAGGAGGTAAAATGTCTTGGATGTGGGGCATGTCATCTTTAGGGTTGGAGGTGAATATAAGAATATTGTCTGCAAATAATGCTAGGCGGAGTTCTTGGTGTCCTATGACAATGCCATGTAGATCGGATTGAAAGAGCAGGTATCGGGATAACGATTCTAAGCCTAGATAAAACAGAAGCAGTGAAAGGATGCAGCCTTGTCTGGTCCCCTTATGGAGTTTTATACTGCCTGATATGTGTCCCGCAACAATAGTTGCTGTAGGGGCCAAATATATAGTTGAGACCAAATGTAAAAAGGACCAGAGAAGCCAAAACAATGAAGGACTAGGGACAGCCAGGCAAAACTGACGCTGTCAAAGGCCTTCTCCGCGTCGAGTGAGATTATGGCATTATCGCTTTTGGGCTTGGCTTTAGCATGTTCAAGGACTGTGATAACCTTACAAATGTTGAACGCGGCTGGACGACCTTGTGTAAATCCTGCCTGTGAAGGGTGAATGAGAGAGGGCATTATTTTAGCTAATCTTCTGGCTATGACTTTTGAAAGTATTTTGGAGTCTAGATTAAGGAGGGATATAGACCTACAGTCAGGTCCATAAATATTGTGACATCGACACAATTCTAATCTTTTTGGCACTATACACCGCCACAATGGATTTGAAATGAAACAAACAAGATGTGCTTTACCTGCAGACTTTCAGCTTTAATTTGAGGGTATTTGCATCCAAATCAGGTGAACAGTGTAGGAATTACAACAGTTTGTATACGTGCCTCCCACTTTTTAAGGGACCAAAAGTAATGGGACAGATTAACAATCATCCATCAAACTTTCACTTTTTAATACTTGGTTTCAAATCCTTTGCAGTCAATTACAGCCTGAAGTCTGGAACACATAGACATTAGCAGACACTGGGTTTCATCCCTGGTGATTCTCTGCCAGGCCTCTACTGCAACTGTCTTCAGTTCCTGCTTGTTCTTAGGGCATTTTCCCTTCAGTTTTGTCTTCAGCAAGTGAAATGCATGCTCAATCGGATTCAGGTCAGGTGACTGACTTGGCCATTGCATAACATTCCACTTCTTTCCCTTAAAAAACTCTTTGGTTGCTTTTGCAGTATGCTTCGGGTCATTGTCCATCTGCACTGTGAAGCACGTCCATTGAGTTCTGAAGCATTTTGCTGAATATGAGCAGATAATATTGCCCAAAACACCAGAATTCATCCTGCTGCTTTTATCAGCAGTCACATCATCAATAAATACAAGAGAACCAGTTCCATTGGCAGCCATACATGCCCACGCCATGACACTACCACCACCATGCTTCAGTGATGAGGTGGTATGCTTTGGATCATGAGCAGTTCCTTTCCTTCTCCATACTCTTCTCTTCCCATCACTCTGGTACAAGTTGATCTTGGTCTCATCTGTCCATAGGATGTTGTTCCAGAACTGTGAAGGCTTTTTTAGATGTTGTTTGGCAAACTCTAATCTGGCCTTCCTGTTTTTGAGGCTGACCAATGGTTTACATCTTGTGGTGAACCCTCTGTATTCACTCTGGTGAAGTCTTCTCTTGATTGTTGACTTTGACACACATACACCTACCTCCTGGAGAGTGTTCTTGATGTGGCCAACTGTTGTGAAGGGTGTTTCCTTCACCAAGGAATGAATTCTTCGGTCAGCCACCACAGTTGTTTTCCGTGGTCTTCCGGGTCTTTTGGTGTTGCTGAGCTCACCGGTGCATTCTTTCTTTTTAAGGATGTGCCAAACAGTTGGTTTGGCCACACCTAATGTTTTTGCTATTTCTCTGATGGGTTTGTTTTGTTTTTTCAGCCTAATTATGGCTTGCTTCACTGACAGTGACAGCTCTTTGGATCTCATATTGAGAGTTGACAGCAACAGATTACAAATGCAAATAGCACACTTGAAATGAACTCTGGACCTTTTATCTGCTCCTTGTAAATGGGATAATGAGGGAATAACACACACCTGGCCATGGAACAGCTGAGCAGCCAATTGTCCCATTACTTTTGGTCCCTTAAAAAGTGGGAGGCACATATACAAACTATTGTAATTCCTACACCGTTCACCTGATTTGGATGTAAATACCCTCAAATTAAAGCTGAAAGTCTGCAGTTAAATCACATCTTGTTCATTTCATTTTAAATCCATTGTGGTGGTGTATAGAGCCAAAAAGATTAGAATTGTGTCGATGTCCCAATATTTATCGACCTGACTGTATAAGAGCTTGGTTCCGTGGGGTCTTTGCCTTTTTTCACAATTAGCTTGATATGTGCCTGATATCCAGAAGGTAAGTGTTCACCTCCTGATAGAATTTTCTGATAAACCTTGCTATGCTCACAGACATTTTGTAAAATTCTAGGGTATATCAATCTGGGCCTGGTGCTTAGCCATTGGCTAGAGTGGAGATAGCTTTTGATATCTCTTGTTGAGTGATTGGGGCGTTTAGCTGAAATAAAAGTGAGGTGTCTATTTGAGAAAGGGAGACTTGATCTAGGAAACCCTGGGATGTGGTCATGTCTATTATAGTGCAGCAAAGTACTGTTCTAAGATTGTGTTGACCTCTTTTGCTGTTGAGATTAGGGTGCCTTGGGTGTCTTTGAGAGCAGATATATGTGTGGGGGTATGGGCACCCTTGCACAAACTGGCAAGCAGTTTACCTGGCTTGTTGACAAATTTGTGGTATTTCAGGTCAAGGTGGGATTTATGGACGTGCTCCTGTGCTTCAGCCCATAGATTGAAGTTGTGTTTGACTTCTCGTCAAATTTTCGTGTGCATAGTTGATATGCATCAAATGAGATTGGGCTGCACATAACCGATCGCTCACTTTGCAATAGTTTTTGAGGACATTCTTTTTGTGAGTAGCCACAAAAGCGATAATCCTACCAGGTAACACAGCTTTGCCCATTTCCCAAAATAGGTTGGGATCCCTGTTATGTGTCGAGTTTGTGGCTTCGTATTCTGCCCAGGTCTTGTGAAGTATGTTGCTGAGATCCTGGTTGTGTGAGAGATATGATGGGAAGCACCATGTCCTCATGGTATTGATTGGGGTAAAATTATGTAGGTGGACGGATATGTGGTCGTGATCTGAGATCACAATCTCGTGGATGTCGGTTTGGATGTGAGAGGGAGAAGTGCAGGACTGCATAATAAGTAGTCAATTCTGGGCAGAGTATGGTGTGGTGAGGAGTAAAAAATATATTTTCTACTTTCTAGGTGGGCTAGTTTCCAGATATTAGTAAGCTGGAGGGCTTCCGCAAAGGTTGCTAGGGGGGAGCCTGAGTGGGGGGTTTGGGTTGACCCAGTGACTTGTCTTCCATAGCATGCATGACTGAGTTAAAATCTCCCCCCACCACGAGAGGGACATGTAAGTAAGGGGACAGGTGAGAGGATACTGTTTGAAAAAAGTTTCATTGGGGGAGTTGGGGGCATAATCGTTGGTGATGACTATGTCTTGTTGTATATACGCATGTGTAAGGTTAGAAGGTGGCCAGCATCGTCTTGATTCACTGAGACTATCTCGCATAAGAGATTTTTGTGGATGAGAATCAATACCCATGCCTTGCTTTTTACCGATGCAGAGCCAAACATTTGGCCCACACAAATTTTGCGCATACGGTAAAATTCATCCATAGGTAGGTGTGTCTCCTGGAGGATAGAAATGTCCATTTTAAGTAATTTAAGTGTCAGAAGATTGACATCCTTTTTTTTGGGGAGTGTAGTCCTTTGACATTCCAAGAGGTGATCCTCATGGTGTGTGATGATTTGGAAGGTGCCTAGAGAGGACATGCGTGTTCTGCCATTTAACGTAGGTGATTATTTTTGATGGGAAATGTTTAAATTGTTATTGAGGCACATGGGGGTGAGGGGAGGGGAGGGGATGGGGAGGGTAGAAGATAGGGTGAGGCAAAGGTTGGCTAGGTGGTGAGCGAGGGGGTATGGAAAAAGGGGTGCGAAGAGGAATATTATAACTTTCCGAGACCTGAGAAACACAAGATAAAGATAAAGCAATTCAACTCGCAGTGGTAGAAGCCTGGACTTCACTTTCTTCCACATGTAGTTATGGCAGCATAACCGGAGAGGGGAGTAGAATTTGTTGACCAGGGGTCGCAGCTGGCATTATACAGGAAATTGGATGAATTAGGAAGTGAGGGTATCCCTCACTTCCGCTGCATGAATAAAAAACCTCTCCACTTCTCCAGTAAGGCTGAAATTACAAATCAGTTAAAGAATCAGCATGCAAACAAAACTGCATTCAAAACAGTACAGCAAGGTATATGTTGGTAGAAACAAAAGCTAATAACCCTTAAGACCTAGAGAGGTACATTTAGGAAGAGCAGAGAACTCTAAACTTTTGTTTAGAGTTCAGTTCCCTCGAGAGTGTTCAGTTCAGCAGAACCTCTGGCTCTCCCGTTGTAGCCTGGTGCCAGCCCGGTTTACAGTTTGTTCTAGCCCTATAGGCTTCAAGGTGTGATCCATGGAGGAAGATTATAGTGTGGAACACACTAAAGGAGTGGTTAGAAGAGTAGAGGGAAATAAGGAGAGAGAAAAGAGTCGCCAACCATAGAGCAATTGAATTATGTCTATTAGTGATTATCAATTCCGGGTATCAAGGAAATTCCCATATATTGGGCCCAGGGTTCCCAGATTGCTTCAAACTGTTTGGACGTGTCTAAAAGTAGACCGATTAACCTTTCTTGAGCCATTAGACAAGATATTTTCCTTTTTGTGGTGGCAATTGATACTTTAGGTTGTTTCTATGCCTTGGCTATTGAAAGTTTCGCCCTTGTCCGGATAAAGTGGATCAATGTTCGTGACAGTTTGGGGATGATCAGTACGTAGCCGTTCAGAAGGGCTATGTATGGCTTTTGGGTCACAGGACTTTACGTATAATGTGGAAAGTATTATTCCAGTATCCTCAGATTTTTGGGCATTCCCACCAAGTGTGTAGCATAGTCCCCATGCTGTGGCACCCTCTAAAGCATAGCGGTGAGGTGGCAGCAGGGCCGGACTGGGAATAAAAACCAGCCCTGGAAATAATTTCATACCAGCCCCATAGTATTTTTATACCAGCCCAACCGCATAACGTCGTTATTTTCTTGTTCACAAAAGGGAAAACCATGCATTTTAAAGCACATTTGAAGAGTGTATTATTGATAGATAAGAGAGACATGGAATTTAAAAACAGCAGCAATTTTTTTCAAGGCAAAAATCATGCCATTTACTGGCACATTTTTTATTGACACTGCAAAAAAAAGGTGCCGTAAATGGCAGTTTTCAGTGCAAATATCAATATTTAAGCTATAACTGCTATTAGCAATGTGTTAAGTTAAACAAAAGTCAAAAAACATATTTCTCCATTTACATGAAAGTCAGATTAATATAAGCCAACACAGAGTTCCCCCCATATATCAGGAGGATTCCCCTTTACAGTGCAAGGGAACTCTGATATAAAGGGAAACATTGCAGATCATGACCTAAGCGGGAACTCTGATATAAAAGGGTGGGACTTTGGACCAGAGACCCCACTTATATCAGAGTCCACTGTATTCCCCTTTACATCAGAGTTCTCACTTGCACTGTAAGGTGGAATCCTGCAGACTATGATGTAAAGGGGAACTCTGGGAATGTGGGGAGGACTCTGGTGGCCAGAGACCACCTTCCGCAGAAAGAAAACACTAAGATACGGGGGTTTACTGATATAAGGGGTAAACCTTTATATCAGTGCCCCCTTACAATATTGTATTGACCCCCCCCTCAGGTAGACCTGGCGGCGCTGTCACTGACCTCCTCTCAGGTGCACCCTACAGGACTCAGTCAGTCTGCTTCAGCTCGGTGGCTCTGGTTTTATCCCATAGTTTCCTCTCCACAGTCCATACATGTCTCACTTCTCCCATGACCCCCATCCCTGCGCCACTCCCACTGTTGACTCCACTCCAGACTGCAGTCGTGATATAAGACAAGAGATGGTCAGAGGCTACGGATGGTACAGGAGAGGTCAGAGGCTGCGGATGGTACAGGAGAGGTCAGAGGCTGCGGATGGTACAGGGGAGGTCAGAGGCTGCGGATGGTACAGGGGAGGTCAGAGGCTGACGATGGTACAGGGGAGGTCAGAGGCTGACGATGGTACAGGAGAGGTCAGAGGCTGCCGATGGTACAGGAGAGGTCAGAGGCTGCCGATGGTACAGGGGAGGTCAGAGGCTGCCGATGGTACAGGGGAGATCAGAGGCTGACGATGGTACAGGGGAGGTCAGAGGCTGCCGATGGTACAGGGGAGGTCAGAGGCTGCCGATGGTACAGGGGAGGTCAGAGGCTGCCGATGGTACAGGGGAGGTCAGAGGCTGTCGATGGTACAGGGGAGGTCAGAGGCTGCCGATGGTACAGGGAAGGTCAGAGGCTGCCGATGGTACAGGGGAGGTCAGAGGCTGCCGATGGTACAGGGGAGGTCAGAGGCTGCCGATGGTACAGGGGAGGTCAGAGGCTGCGGATGGTAAAGGAGAGGTCAGAGGCTGCGGATGGTACAGGAGAGGTCAGAGGCTGCCGATGGTAAAGGAGAGGTCAGAGGCTGCGGATGGTACAGGAGAGGTCAGAGGCTGCCGATGGTACAGGGGAGGTCAGAGGCTGCTGATGGTACAGGGGAGGTCAGAGGCTGACGATGGTACAGGGGAGGTCAGAGGCTTCCGATGGTACAGGAGAGGTCAGAGGCTGCGGATGGTACAGGGGAGGTCAGAGACTGCAAATGGTACAGGGGAGGTCAGAGGCTGCGGATGGTACAGGAGAGGTCAGAGGCTGCGGATGGTACAGGGGAGGTCAGAGGCTGCGGATGGTACAGGAGAGGTCAGAGGCTGCGGATGGTACAGGAGAGGTCAGAGGCTGCCGATGGTGCAGGGGAGGTCAGAGGCTGCCGATGGTACAGGGGAGGTCAGAGGCTGCTGATGGTACAGGGGAGGTCAGAGGCTGACGATGGTACAGGGGAGGTCAGAGGCTGCCGATGGTACAGGGGAGGTCAGAGGCTGCCGATGGTACAGGGGAGGTCAGAGACTGCTGATGGTACAGGGGAGGTCAGAGGCTGCGGATGGTACAGGGGAGGTCAGAGGCTGACAATGGTACAGGGGAGGTCAGAGGCTGCCGATGGTACAGGAGAGGTCAGAGGCTGCGGATGGTACAGGGGAGGTCAGAGGCTGCGAATGGTACAGGGGAGGTCAGAGGCTGCGGATGGTACAGGAGAGGTCAGAGGCTGCCGATGGTACAGGGGAGGTCAGAGGCTGCCGATGGTACAGGGGAGGTCAGAGGCTGCCGATGGTACAGGGGAGGTCAGAGGCTGCCGATGGTACAGGGGAGGTCAGAGGCTGCCGATGGTACAGGAGAGGTCAGAGGCTGCCGATGGTAAAGGGGAGGTCAGAGGCTGCGGACGGTACAGGGGAGGTCAGAGGCTGCGGATGGTACAGGAGAGGTCAGAGGCTGCAGATTGTACAGGGGAGGTCAGAGGCTGCGGATGGTACAGGGGAGGTCAGAGGCTGCGGATGGTACAGGAGAGGCCAGAGGCTGCGCATGGTACAGGAGAGGTCAGAGGCTGCGGATGGTACAGGGGAGGTCAGAGGCTGCCGATGGTACAGGAGAGGTCAGAGGCTGCGGATGGTACAGGAGAGGTCAGAGGCTGCCGATGGTACAGGGGAGGTCAGAGGCTGCCGATAGTACAGGGGAGGTCAGAGGCTGCCGATAGTACAGGGGAGGTCAGAGGCTGCCGATGGTACAGGGGAGGTCAGAGGCTGCCGATGGTACAGGGGAGGTCAGAAGCTGCCGATGGTACAGGGGAGGTCAGAGGCTGCCGATGGTACAGGGGAGGTCAGAGGCTGTGGAGGGGGGATGACAGGAGGTCAGAGGCTGCAGGGGGGTGACAGGAGGTCAGAGGCTGCGGGGGGCTGACAGGAGGTCAGAGGCTGCAGGGGGGGACAGGAGGTCAGAGGCTGCAGGGGGGGACAGGAGGTCAGAGGCTGCAGGGGGGGCAGGAGGTCAGTGGCTGCAGGGGGGGGGGACAGGAGGTCAGAGGTTGCAGGGGGGGACAGGAGGTCAGAGGCTGCAGGGGGGGGACAGGAGGTCAGAGGCTGCAGGGGGGGGCAGGAGGTCAGAGGCTGCAGGGGGGAACAGGTCAGAGGCTGCAGGGGGGGCAGGAGGTCAGAGGCTGCAGGGGGGGCAGGAGGTCAGAGGCTGCAGGGGGGGCAGGAGGTCAGAGGCTGCAGTGGGGGCAGGAGGTCAGAGGCTGCAGGGGGGGCAGGAGGTCAGAGGCTGCAGGGGGGGGCAGGAGGTCAGAGGCTGCAGGGGGAGTAGGAGGAAGAGGCCACCAGACGAGTACTCACTGCGGTACTTTTAAAAATGGCGCCGCTCGGCGCCATCGTCACTGCGCATGCGCCCGCATTTCCGAGAATTGCCGAGTGTGTACGGACTTCCCCGAGCACGGCTAGCTCGGGAAAGCCCTACACACTTCCAAGAGTAGCGCTAGCGCATGCGCAGTTGCATGTCAGCCTGGCGGCCCCGCGGCCATGTTTCTTTCAGGCACCGCTGCCCTCACAGCGGCACCAGGGGCAGCCAGACAGCCGGCCCACCGGGGGATTTCCCGGTATCCCGGTAGGCCAGTCCGGCCCTGGGTGGCAGGGAACATGGAGGCTAATCTGGTGGGCACTAGATATTATCTTGTGAAAAGTTTTATATTAGCTTCTAACAGGGAGGTATTGTAGATACCTTTAAGAGACCTAGAAAACGACTCATGCCAATCCTCTGGGTCTCGTTCCTCCTGAAGTTCCCTTTTTCACGCTGTCATATATGGTAGATTGTCTGCATTTTGGCCAGTGACGTGTAGATTATTGACCCCTCTGCTCCATGACTTGCCCACACCATCTTTCATACTCTGTGAAATTTGGAGGGTTTGGTTTGTTCTTGCAAATGGCGGTGAGGAAGTGAAAGATTTGATAGAACCAGAATCTTTCCGAAGTAGGGAGATCCAGTGTTTCTTCAAAATGTCCCAGGGGTAAGGGGCCACTTGCAGAATAGATATGCCCTATGCAGTACACTCCCTTATCCAGCCACCACTTAAATGCTGTAATGTTCATACCTGGTTGGAATTGAAGGTTATGGAAGATATCTGCTAGTGGTTGGAGCTCAGAGACCAGGGAGGGAAGCCCCCTCATGCTATCCCACAGCTTAAATGAGTGATGCCCCGTACACACGGTCGGACTTTGTTTGGACATTCCGACAACAAAATCCTAGAATTTTTTCCAACGGATGTTGGCTCAAACTTGTCTTGCATACACACGGTCACACAAAGTTGTCGGAAAATCCGATCGTTCTAAACGCGGTGACGTAAAACACGTAAGCCGGGACTATAAACAGGGCAGTAGCCAATAGCTTTCATCTCTTTATTTATTCTGAGCATGCGTGGCACTTTGTCCGTCGGATTTGTGTACACACGATTGGAATTTCCGACAACGGATTTTGTTGTCGGAAAATTTTATCTCCTGCTCTCCAACTTTGTGTGTCGGAAAATCCAAGGGAAAATGTCCGATGGAGCCCACACACGGTCGGAATTTCCGACAACACACTCCGATCGGACATTTTCCATCGGAAAATCCGACCGTGTGAACGGGGCATGAGAAAGAGTGGGGGAGAGAATTGGGGGTCTATTTTTTGGGGACACCAAGGTAGAAAGTCTAGCACATGGTTCAGGGCTGCGTGTCTCTCTATGGCTACCCAATCTGGTTTTTAAACCTTGAGGTAAATGGTAGATAACTGGGCTAGCCTTGCCGCTTGGTACTACCATAGTAAGTTTGGGAGGCCCAGACCTGCTTGTGTAGTCAGGTTAAATAGAGTGCATTGTGCATGTCAAGGTCCTTTCTTATCCCAGATGAACCTGGTAATCTTACCCTGAAATGATTTGAGGTGATCTTTCTTGATTGCGATTTGTAGTGAGCGGAAAAGGTAGAGTAACCTGGGTAAGAGGGTCATCTTCACAGAGTTTACCCTGCCCACCCAGGATAACTTGTGTTGGGACCAACCTATAAGGTCGGACTCTAGTTTGCAGAAAGTGGGAGGGTAATTGGCCTGTACAATTGTTCTATTTTGGGTGTGAGGTTGAGTCCTAGGTATCTAATGTAGGATTCCCCCCAACTGAACTTAATAGAGCCTTTTCAAGTACTTGACGCTAGCGGGTGGTAAGGATATGTTGAGTGCTTGCGATTTGGTCATGTTGACCTGTAGACCTGACACTGAGGCAAACGTGTCTAGTAAAGAACATAAAGTGGGTAGGGATGAATTGGGTGAAGTCAGGAACAGTAATAAGTTGTCAGTGAAAAGAGTGCATTTGTGAGTATTAGAGCCGCAATCTACTCCCCTGATATCTGGGTTCGAGCATATGGCTATCGCTAGAGGTTCCATTACCAAGGCAAATATCGGGGAAGAGAGTGGGCAACCCTCTCTAGTTCCTTTGGCTATTGTAATTGGGTCTGCATGGTATTCCTGTAGTCTCACTGTTGCTTCCAGAGTGGAATAAAGTACCTTTAATGTTCCCAGGAAATTTTCACCTTTGGAGAACTAGGAATAGGAATGGCAAGGAGACCAAATCAAAGGCCTTCTGGAGGTCTAATGATAGAAGCATTCCTTTCTGTTTGGGTCCCCCTTCCCAACCCGATTGCAATATGGAAATTATGTCCACTGCTCTCTGTACCTGATATGGGCCTTGTCGTCCTGGTATAAAGCCCACCTGGTCTTTGTGAATGTATTGGTTAATAAACGTCGCTAAACGGTTTGCCATGACTTTGGTCAGGATTTTTAAATCATTGTTGATTAATGAAATAGGTCTTCCACACAAGGTTCCCCACAACCCCTGCATCTTTGTCAGGTTTAGGAATTACAGTAATATATGCTGAATTGAGAGGGTTTGCCAGTGGCTTCCCGTCTTTTTTTGAATTAAAGAACCTCGTCATGTACGGAGTTAGGCTTTCTGCGAATGCTTTATAATATGGCACTGAGAAACCATCTGGGCCCGGGGCTGAACCCCCCTTCAGATTTCTGATTACTTCACCTACCTCTTCGGTTGTTATGGGTGATTCCAGGTCCGCTATATGTTCGGCTGTCAAAGTGGGGAGGTTTATGCCATTAAGGAATGATGCTATCTGTGTCAGGTTTGTGTCTACTGATGCTTTATATAAGTCAGAATAATATTCTTGAAAGGACTTTAGTATACGTTGTGGGTTTAGTGTGAAGGTACCATCAGCTTGTCTGATTTTCGTGAGTGAGTATGACTTGTGTTATGGGGAAAGTTTAGTAGCTAGCATTGTGCCTATTTTGTCTTTAAGGTAGAACTCCCACTCATCTAATATGTTTGTCTGCTCTCGCTGTCAAAGCTAGGTTTAGGGCCAGTCTTGCCGTGTCAAAAGCTGATATAGGGACACTTGTGGGGTCTTTTTTGTGTTTTTTGCAAAGGTCATCATAATCCTGTTCCAGCCTTACCAGGTCCCCCTGTCTTTTCTTTTTTTTTTTTTGTGAAGCTATTTGTATCAATTTGCCCCTAATCGTGGCTTTATGTGCCGCCCATAGTGTTTCCGACGATATCTCAGCAGTATCATTAAGCTTGAAGTATTCTTGTAATGTCTGTAGAAGTTCACTCTGATGGGATCACTGAGAATGGATTCATTTAGTCTCCAGTTTGGTATATTTTGTTTAAATGAGTCCCGGCGGAGTGACAGAGACACCATAGAATGGTCGGACCATGCTGCCTCTATAATAGAGAATTTTGTGGTTGATGGGATACGGTGAGTAGAAAGGAGAATATGGTCTATCCTGGAGTATGAATGGTGTGGGGTGAAGTAGTGGGTGAAATCTCGAGTAGAGGGGTTCAGTTCCCTCCAAATGTCCTCTAACCCTGCTTTAGCAGTGTGTTTGGGGTCATTGTCCTGCTGGAAGGTGAACCTCCGTCCTAGCCTCAAATCACACACAGAGTGGTACAGGTTTTACTCAATAATATCCCTGTATTTAGCACCATCCATCTTTCCCTCAACCCTAACCAGTTTCCCAATCCTGACTGCTGAAAAACATCCCTACAGCATGATGCTGCCACCACCATGTTTCACTGTGGGGATGGTGTTCTTTGAGTGATGTGATGTGTTGGGTTTGCACCAGACATAGCGTTTTCCTTGATGGCCAAAAAGTTCAATTTTAGTCTCATCAGACCAGAGCACCTTCCTCCATACATTTTGGGAGTCTCCCACATGCCTTTTCACAAACTCAAAACGTGCCATTTTGTTTTTTGCTGAAAGTAATGGCTTTCTTCTGGCCACTCTGCCATAACCCAACTCTATGGAGTGTACGGCTTATTGTTGTCCTATGTACAGATGCTCCAGTCTCCGCTGTGGAACTCTGCAACTCCTCCAGGGTTACCTTAGGTCTCTGTGCTGTATCTCTGATTAATGCCCTCCTTGCCCGATCCTTGAGTTTTGGTGTGTGGTCGTCTCTTGGCAGGTTTGCTGTTGTGCCATGTTCTTTCCATTTGGTTATGATAGATTTGATGGTGCTCCTAGGGATCATCAAAGATTTGGATATTTTTTAATAACCTAACCCTGACTTGTACTTCTCAACAACATTGTCCCTTACTTGTTTGGAGAGTTCCTTGGTCTTCATGGCAGTGTTTGGTTAGTAGTGCCTCTTGCTTAGGTGTTGCAGCCTCTGGGGCCTTTCAAAAAGGTTTGTATATGTAATGACAGATCATGTGACACTTAGATTGCACACAGGTGGACATCATTTTACTAATTATGTGACTTCTGAAGGTAATTGGTTGCTCCAGAGCTTTTTATGGGCTTCATAACAAAGGGGGTGAATACATACGCACATGCCAATTATCATTTTTTTATTTCTAAAAAAATAGTTTTATGTATATATTTTTCTACTTTTACTTCACCAACTTAGACTATTGTGTTCTGATTCATCACAAATAATTCAGATTAAAAAAACATTGAACTAAAGGCTGTAATGTAACAAAATAGGTAAAAAGCCAAGGGGGTGAATATTTTTACAAGGCACTGTAAATAAATATTTGTGTTCATATAGAATACCCTTAACAAGGAGAAACCTTCCCTCCGGGTCTCTATGCTCCAGCTGTGTTGTGAATTTGCAGTGCTTAGAAAACAAGATTGCCACCGCTCTGGTCTTGTCTTCAGCATTTGCTACATACAATTTTGGGAAGTGGGCATGGAGGAATGAGGGAGAGTACCACCCCAGGAAGTGGGTTTCCTGCAACAGGACCACATCGGCGTGATGAGATCGATAAGCTTGGAATGCTTTCCTCCTTTTCATGGGTGAATTTAAACCTTGTGCATTGTGAGAAATAATGCGAAAGGGGGTTATACTACTTTACTAGATGCCATAGAACAGAGAGGTGGAACAGCCATCTAACGCAACGTAACTTACCTTACCCTGGCTTGGAAACTAGGAGTTGTCTTTCAGTTTTGGGAACTTTAGGGTGTCGTAGTCATCATTGCCTCCGGATAATTTCTCTAGGTTGGCTAGAAAGAGGAAAAGTTTAGAAAAAGAAAGGAACAGGAACAGTAACATTATATAATTACGATCATAAGATGGCCATGACTGGAAGGAGGGGGAGAACTCCCTCCCTTCGATCCGAGCAAACAGTAGACTATAGCCCTTCAACTGGGCTAATTTCCCATCATTTGGATACGGAAAAACCATAACCGAATGATAGGGGGAGGCACTGGGCAACTGCCCCGGTCCTAAACAACTCTGCAATTAACCTTAAAGGAACATATACTAATTTTAACAGCAATGAACAGAACCAGCGTGAGCCTAGTGAGGCCTCTTATGCCGCGTACACACGAGCGGACTTTACGGCGGACTTTGCCCGGCGGACTTTTCGACGTACTTTCCGACGGACTTTCTGAATGAACGGACTTGCCTACACACAATCCACCAAAGTCCGTTGAATTCGTACGTGATGACGTACGACCGGACTAAAACAAGGAAGTTCATAGCCAGTAGCCAATAGCTGCCCTAGCGTGGCTTTTTTGTCCGTCGAACTAGCATACAGACGGCGGACTTTTCGACCGGACTCGATTTCAACGGATAAATTTGAAACAAGTTTCAAATCTAAGTCCGTCCAACTTTTGAGAAAACAAAGTCCGCTGGAGCCCACACACATCGAATTGTCCGTCGAAATCCAGTCTGCCGGGCAAAGTCCGCCGTAAAGTCCGCTCGTGTGTACGCGGCATTAGGCACTAAAATGCCCAGAGAGCCTCTGTGAGACGTTATGTCACTGAGACGGTGGAAGGGGTGGTTATATGTAACCATCCTGAATAAACTTAGCTTGCAGGCTATCCTGCCTTAAAAAAGTTAAAAAAAAAAACAGTTTAAGTGCATGGAAAAAATGTTGAGGCTCTGTCTCGCCGAATGGAGACCCATTGTTGGCCTTTTGGTTAGGTCAGCATAACTGAAGTCGGAGTCCCAGGAACCTTACAGAACCTCAGGGGGGAAGTTGTCCTTGACTTTCTTGGTCTTGCTTTTGTCCCAAAGGGGTGATGTGGGGCTTGTCGGGGTGGGACGTTTGAAGGATCCTTGTTGTAGATTGGAAGTGTCTATCGAGTAATCTTGAGTGATGATTCTAAGGTCTAGTAGCAATCGCTCTCCTTCTGCGAATCTGGAGAAGGTATATTGTTTGCCTCTGTAAGTAAACTTCAGAGCGAAGGGGAAAGCCCACCTGTACTTGATGTCCTTCTTAGTAAGGGCGAGGAGAAGGGGTTTCAGGGACCATCTTTTTTTAATTGTAAAGGGGGAAATTTCAGTAAATATTTGAATGTTGTGTCCCTGGAATTTAAGCTGAACTTGCTGTCTAGACTTCTTCATTACTTCTTCTTTAATGGTATAGAAGTGGGGCTTGACCACAATGTCCCTAGGTGATCCATCTTTCCTGGGTGGGCCTAGGGATCTATGTGCCCTGTCCAATGTGTTCTGGTACAGAGGGGATGAGGTATTTTATAACTTCCTGGACTGTGGTAGGGATATCTGTGATGGTTTCTGGGAGACCCCTTATTCTAAAATTCTCCCTTCTCGATTGATTTTCAAGATCGTCAATCCTCACCTGTGCCGTGTTAAGTTGTTCCTGTAGGAAGTGAATGTGGTCAGTGTTCTGATTGGCTCTTGAGATTGTTATATCCAATTTGTGCTCTATTCTTGTCCCCAAGTTTTTAAAATCCGATCAAATTTCCCCTGTAATCTTGTCATGCAGTCTGTGTCAGACCTCTATCTAGCAGCTCTGAAAACTTGATAAATAGGTCAGCTACAGATAGTGGCATGTCCTGTGCAGAGCCTCCAGAGGCTGTGGGGATGCCTGGCTGTGCTGGGGTTAATGGCATGGGGGAGAATCCATAGGCTCCCAGGGAGCATTCCAGGAGTGAGACTGTGGATGCTGGGGATGGGGTTTGGCTGCAGGGGAAGGAGCTGGGTACTTGGGGTGGAAAGGAGAGGTGCTTAGGAGCCAGAACTTGCCTGTGTTCCTTCTGATTCCCTGTGGCGCTGTCTCTTGGCTGAGACGCAGCCGCCATTTTGGAATTCCGTCGCTGCTCCCCGCTCTTGAATTGAAGCCCCTGGTCCCTCCTGACTGTCCCCTTTGACATGCGCTGGTGCTCGGGGTTTCCGCTGTGCTGTGCAGTCGTTTGTGGGAGCGTCCTGCTGGGCCGGTTCTGCCGCTATGCGAGTTGTGTGGCCGGGGCAGTGCGGATCTCTGCTCTCAGGCGGCAATCTTGGATGGCTCCGTGCATGCGCCTCCCTTTGGAAGGATTTTAATATGGTTACTCTGTCCAAATAATTTAGATAACGGGCAATGCTGGGTCATGGGGTGCGTCATTCATTTGAGGGGGGCCCCATATGGTAGGCACTTTCTACTGTACAAGGGGATATAATCCCCAGGGCTTCAGGGATGCGTGAGGTGCACAGATCCATCAGAGAGCCAGAGCTGTAGGTTTCAGGGAGGTTGATGATTCAGAGGTTGTTTCTGCGGGAACAATTTTCGAAATCGTCCAATTTTTCTAGGTTGTATTGCTGGGTTTGAGAGGCTTGGTGTGCTGCAGTTTGGGAGCTTAGGATTTTATTTTCCAGCTCTCAGATGCGGAGTTCAGCCTCAGATTTCCTGCCTGTATGATCCCTCAGCTCCTTGCAGAGCTGATCAATGCCCGCTGACACTGCTCTATCCACCGCTGCTGTGATGGTGGGTGATAGCAGGGCTGCCACAGCCTGAGCTATCCTGCTGTATTCTCCCTTTGATAGCGTGGGAGCTGAGCTGAAAGGCGGGGCTGGGAAGCCTGTGTTGGGAGGTTGTGTCTCTGCTGCCAGCGTGTTCGGGAGAGTACCTGGAGGGGGACCGGGGCCGCTGTGTATGAGGAAGTGATCCAACCACACTCGGGATGCATGTATGACAGGAGAGGCGGCGATCCGCCACAACCTTGTGTGGATATAGCCAGCTGTGTAAGCAGTCCCCTCCGGAGCCGCTGCCTCGCGTTCCTTTTACATGTCGCATCGGAACCGGAAGTAGACGCTATATGTAGCTTTAATTACACACCTCTGATATCCAAGATTGTTAAGGAGTTACAAGCTTGGGCGGCCCTGTCACCTTTTTTTTAAATGGTCTCATTCGCACGATTATTATACCCACTGCAAACCTTACCACTATTATTGAAACACTCTGATGTATATAAAATACAAAAAGCACTGCTTATGTTTCTGTGGTCTGGCAAAAAAACACACATAGATCTCCAAAAAATGTTGTCTCCCCAGGTCAGAGGGTGGAGCAGGTCTGCCCAATATATGACTTTATAATCTCTCCTGTCTACTTAGACAAGGCCTAGATTGGATATCTGGAAAGTCTTGTTATTCCAATCTTATGCTTGAGGATGCCCTGCTCACCCTTGCTGTTGATGATGTTGCTGATTATTATACCCACTGCAAACCTTACCACTATTATTGAAACACTCTAATGTATATAAAATACAAAAAGCACTGCTTATGTTTCTGTGGTCTGGCAAAAAAACACGCATAGATCTCCAAAAAATGTTGTCTCCCCAGGTCAGAGGGTGGAGCAGGTCTGCCCAGTATGTGACTTTATAATCTCTCCTGTCTACTTAGACAAGGCCTAGATTGGATATCTGAAAAGTCTTGTTATTCCAATCTTATGCTTGAGGATGCCCTGCTCACCCTTGCTGTTGTTCTACAGTCCTCTCTCAGAGCACTGCCGCCTCACGTTAGATCTAATGTTATCATTTGAGACACAGACATTGCTTGGAGGGAAGTGCAGAAGTTGATAGGGCTTCCCTCAAACATATCCCACCATTAACTGTACAAGGCAACCCTATGTTTCTTCCGTCCACTATCTATAAAACTTTTGACCATTGGCGCACTCGCGGCCTCATCAATATATCTTTCTTGTACCATAGCAATTCTGCTGCGTTCAAAACTTTCCAGACCCTTGCACAAGAATACTCTTTGCCACCATCGCACTGTTTCATCATTAACAACTACTTAGCTACCTACGAACCTGCCACAGCCCTCAAGTTGATCCTCTCCAAAAATCCTTTGTTGATGTAGTGCTACAATGTGATGATTACTCTAATTCCAACCTTTACTCCTAACTCATCAGGCAGATAAATACCATCTTGCCCTGTTCAAAAAGTGGGCTTCCATCTTCAATGACGCAGACCTCCCAGAGACACTTCTAAAAAGCTACCGCTATATCTACAAACTTGTCATATCAGAGACTTGGCAGGAAACCCAGTTTAAAATCATTCACAGGGCTTATCCCCCTTCCGTTTTAACACAGAAGATTCCTCGCAAGCACAGTGCCCCTGGTGCACAATACCACCCCCTTCACTGCTACACCACCTATGGGACTGCTCGGCTATCTCTATATACTGGGACTCTGTTACCGCCTGCATCTTCAAAATCACTAAGACCCAGCTACCCAAAGACCTTCTGTTATGCCTCTTTGGGTGCGAAGTCCCAACTTCTCCACCTTCATTGAAGACAACACAAAACCTCTCTCAATGGACCCAGATATATACTTGTAGCTCGTATGTTGATTCTGAGTAACTGGATAAAATCCTCACCACCTTGCCTTACAGCTGTAAAACAGGTGCTGCTTTCACTCTTGAACATAGAACGACTAGACACAATTGTATCGATTTACTGGTCTACTCAATGCTTTTTTGCCAGATCGTGAACGTTTATGGAGTTCACATTTACCCAGTAAGAGCTATTGGCTGCAATGCACCCTTTACTGCTACACAGAATGGTATCTAAAGCGGGACCTCACCAACTCTCTAGGCAGACTGAAACTACAAGATCTCAATGAGCCCTTTGTCAGGGCTGGCTCAGCCCTTCCTTCTCTTTTTTTTTTTTCCACAAAAAAGATTTTATTGAAAAATAAACACAATTACAAGTATAATCAGTTGAACAGATTTGACAGATAGTCCATGACATTTTATAGGATAGTGATACAGTAAGTATTGATGCCATTGACGTCATGGGGATTCAAGCGTATGGTAGGGTAATAGAAATGTATAAAAGAAGAACCGTCTAGATAATTTACAATGAGACATTTTCTGTATACAAGTATTATAGAAAACAGGAGTATCTTATGTGGTTCATTTACACTAGGATCAGTTACAAAGTAAATAAAATAAGTAAACTTGTGTGAAACTAAAACAGAAAGGTCTGTCTCTATTAGATTCCTGACTGTGTCCAATTGGCACAGTCTGATAATGTGGAGAGGTTATGTCTAGGTCTGAATAAGAGTGGGATATACATAGGGTGAGATGTGAGTACTGGAAAGATTTAGCGGGGGAGACTGTAGGGGTAGGGGAAGCAGAGGGGGAAAGGGGAAAGAGGAGGGACAGGGAGGAGGAATATACGTACGATATTAGGTTAAAGAAGGAGGGGATAGGGGGGCCGCCCCCCCCCAGCCAGCCCACCCCGGAACCAGGGGCTACCGAGGTCTCCACGTCTCTCAAGAGAGGGGGAGTACTATATCGGGAAATATGACTTGTAACAATTAGTGCTTTTGAAGTGAGTCCAGCAAGCCCATAGATTGGTAAATTTTTGTATGCGATCTTGTGATATATATATCAATTCTTCCATCTCCTTTATCTTAGCAATCTTTGTCAGCCATTCCCTGACCGTTGGGGGGCTGGTTGAGCGCCATTTTACAGGTATGCATAATCTGGCTGCATTTACCATGTGCATGGCCAGTGATCTGTGGTAGGATCTTTTAGGTAAGGTTGTATGATGAAGGAGATATTGTGCTGGGTCAAAATTCAGGGTGTATGTGGTTACTCGTTGGATTATGTCGTGAACCTCCCTCCAGAAAACCTGAATGATCGGGCATTCCCACCATATATGGATCATAGAGCCCACTTCTTTATTGCACCTCCAGCAAGTGTTTGGGATCAAGGGCGAAAATTTATGTATGCAAGATGGTGTTCTATACCATTTGGTAAGTATTTTATATCCATTCTCTTGGATGGCAACATTTAGTGAGCCTTTGTGGGTGTGGACATGAATGGTTTCCCAATCTTCCTCAGTGAGGTCTATGTGTAGATCTTTGTTCCAGGATAGATGGAGGGATTCAGTGTGTGAGTGGTGTGGAGATTCTTGGAGGAGAGAATAGATGATGGATATTAAATGTCTTGGGGGCGTGTCTTGGGTACATAGGGATTCAAATGGAGTTAGTCTTCTCGACCATGTATTACTGGAGGTTGTAGAGGAAAGAAAATGTGTCAGCTGTCTGTATGTCCAAAAAGGAAAGTTTTTGGTGAGGGATATTGATTTGAGATTGTCATATGATCGTAGCCGGGTTGCATGGAAAAAGTGGTGTGCTTGAACTTTTTCGTGTGGCCATTCAATGTTTTAAAAATGTACTTGATGACCCCGGGGGGAAATCTGGATTTCCCCTCAGGGGAGTCAAAGGCCCTGGTCGTGAGGATAGTTGAAAGGTCGTCATAGCGGAGGTAAAGGCGAGTAGTGACGGGTGGACGAGTGGGTGTTTTTTGATTGGTTGTGTCCAATGTTTGGGTGGGAGCCAAGGAAGATTGTGTAAATGGCCAGGCATAAAGGAGTTTTCTAGAGTCACCCAGGGTTTCTCTGTTTTATTGGTGCACCAGTCTACTACCCTAGTTAAGTGACAGGCAGTGTAATACTTGTAAAGATCTGGAAGTGCAATTCCACCTTTGGCCTTACTGCAAGTCAGTCGGGAGTATTTGATTCTCGGAGGACCGTTCTTCCAAATGAAGGTTGTACATGCCTTCTTATATGAAAAAAAGAATGCAGGGGGTAGATGAATTGGAATGGTCTGCATTAAGTACAAGAGGCGAGGGAGAATAATCATTTTGATCAGGGCCGAACGTCCGAACCATGATACGTTAAGTGTGGCCCATTCCTTTAGGTCTATTTGAATTTTTGAGAGGGTATGAAGAAAATTCTGTTCGTATAGGTCTGTGAGTCGTTTGGTGATTTGGATGCCTAGGTAAGAAATGGAGTCGTTTTTCCACTGAAAGGGAAAGGAGTGTTGGCAGTGAGTGACCATCTGTGGGGGAAGGGATATGTTCAGAGCGTGTGATTTAGTGTAGTTTATCTTAAGATTGGATAGGACCCCGAAATGGTTGATATCTTTCAGTAAGTTTGGGAGAGAAATGTGAGGTGATTGGAGTGTTAGCAGGATATCGTCTGCGAAGGCTGCTACCTTAAATTCTCTCTTGTTTATAGTTATTCCTTGAATGTCTGTATTCGCTCGCAGTCTATTTAAGAGGGGTTCTAAAGTTAAAATAAAAATAAGGGGGGATAAAGGGCATCCCTGGCGAGTACCATTGGTTATTGGGAAGGCGTTTGACAGGAGGCCGTTTGCTTTGACTCTTGCAGAAGGATTGTCATATAGAGCGTTGATGTAATTACACATGTGTGGCGGCAAACCGATGCCTTTCAGCACTGCCCGCATATAGTCCCAGGCCACCCTGTCAAACGCCTTCTCGGCGTCGAGAGACAACAGGAATCCCCTCGCTTCTGAGGAGGTGAGCCAGTGGTGTATGTTTAAGGTGCGAATGGTATTCTCTCTGGCCTCCCTCCCCGGGACAAAACCCACCTGGTCTGCTGAGATCAGGCTAGGAATCAGGGGTAATAATCTATTTGATATTATTTTTGCGTATAGTTTGATGTCTACGTTGAGTAGTGAAATGGGTCTGTAATTGGACGCCAGGGCTGGGTCCCTATCTGCTTTTGGTATGACTGCTATATGGGCTTCGAGCATGTTGCCTGGTGAGGTGGAAGGGTCCGATAGGGAGTTGAAGGCATTGAGCATTTGCGGAGAAAGGGTTTCTAGGAAGCTTTTATAATAGATTAGTGGTAGGCCATCTGGGCCTGGGCTCTTGCCTACTTTCATTTGTTTTATTGCCAGGTCCTCTGTGGTCATGTGGCCTTCCAAAGTGGCGGCCTGTTGTGGAGTTATCGGTTTAGGGCAGTATTGGGCTAGGAAGTCTAGTATTTGAGATTGGCGAGGTGGGGTGTTGGGCGAGTCTGTGTTATGAGATGGCAGGTTATATAGTTTAAAATAAAAGTTTTCGAAATGTGCTGCAATGTCTTCATTTTTAGAGATCATCACGTCCCCGTCGGTACGTAGGTAGCCCTTCCTTCTCTTAGCTGGCCGCTCAGCTGTCGGCTAATTGCCAGCTCTCATCTCTCTCCACAGTTAACCAGCTGTTGTGGATCTGCTCATCAGTCCCACCTACTTAAAGATCTCCAGCTCACTTCATTCCTGCCTTTGCCTTGGTCACATCACAAAAAAAATCTCCTGCGTTCCTGTTTTAAGACTGGCTTTGCTGACATCCCTTCTGGCTCCTTATCCTGCTTGCTGTTCCTCTACTTGGATCCCTGCTTTCTGGCCTGGGTGATTACCCAATCTGGTTACTGAACTCTGGCTTGGCTAACTACCCGATCTGGTTACTGGACTCTGGCTATGCTTTGACTACGCTTACTCTATTTACCTTTTTATTTTTATTCATAAACAAGTGTGATTTTACTGTACTTCTGTCTCGGTCTGGTTCATGGTTTCTGGCAGCAGGCGAAGGCCATAAATTCAGAAGATACAGTAAATCCACTTGTTGGTAATATTTTTTCCAGATTGGATGAGCAAGATCACCGCATGGATCAGTTTGCCATGGCGTTACAAATGCTCCTGAGTCGCGCGGTGCACCTGGAATCCCCCACTGTGGCTGCTCCGGTACAACCTGAGTTGCAGCCCGTCCCTGCTGCTGCGCCAGTCTCTGTGCAGGCACCCGCCTTGACTATTACCTCTATAAGAGGTATGTCTGGTTCCGCCCAACTTCCCCAGCGATTTGGGGGTGATCCAGTTCAATGCAGAGGGTTTCTCAACCAAGTTGAGATATACTTTGAGATACTGCCCCAGACGTTTCCCACGGAAAGAAGCAAAGAAGGGTTCGTGATATCTTTGCTTTCTGAGAGAGGCTTGGCCTGGGCTAACCTTCTATGGGCGACGCAAAAACCTGTTGTCTTGAGTTGCCCCGAGTGTGTGGCCTCCTTTAAAAGGGTATTTGATGTTCCTGCACGCTCCGCTTCTGCAGAGGTTGCTTGGAACAATGAGGCCCTTGTGGCTGCTTTTTCTCATGGTCTTTCAGATCCCATCAAGGATGATATAACAGCCCGAGATATACCTACTGAGTTGGAGAGCTTGATCTCGTTTGCCATCCTCATTGACTCCAGACTCAGAGAAAGACTTTTCTTTTAAGGAGCACTTTCGGAAGCCTCCTGTACGTTTGCCTCCGAGCTTTGCCTCCGAGCTTCACCATGAGATAATCCAATTCCAAGGAATTTCCTCTCCTAAGCTTCCGCTGGTTATTGGTTATCCTTGGTTACAGAGGCACAACCCCTCTTTTGAGGGTCTGTGGCTCCATGCTGAGGTTCTCTCCTGGTCACCACAATGCATTGAAACATGCTTCTGGAAGGTAGCCAAGGTCCTGGGTACCTCTTCACTCTCCTCCCTACCAAAGGAGTACCGTGATTTTAGCGATGTCTTTGACAAAGATCAAGCCTGTAGTTTGCCTCCACACCGGCCGTATGATTGCACAATTGACCTTCAACCTGGTGCCACTCCCCTTTGTGACCGGGTTTACCCTTTGTCAGTCTTAGAGGATAAAGCCATGGAGGAGTATGTTGCAGACGCACTTTCTCTGGGTTTCATCTGCAAATCCTCATCTAATTTACTGTGGCATTGCAGTGCATTGCTGGCTGATGATTGGCCAAGCATGCACTATGACCCACATGCTTGGCCAATCACAGCGCTGTCTGTACAGAGAGCCGTAATTGGCCAAAGCCAGGGTGGCTTTGGCCAATTATGGCTCAGGGGGTTTAGTACATGCCCCACACTATATAAGGCTGCCTGCACGGTGGCCCTGTGTAGTGTGTTCCGGCATTGAGAGAGAGATAGATAGACAGAGAGACAGTGTCATTTGATTTAAGTTAAAGTAAGCAGGTTGAGTCAGTTAGCTGCACTGACTATGTATTGTGTATATATATATGCATCCCAGGTGTTGTATATATATATATATATATATATATATATATATATATATATATATATATATATATATATATATATATATATATATATACACACACACTGTATTCAGTTTAGCTAGATCCTGTTCTTCTCTTCCTAATATACTGACAGGCAGGCAGGTGTTTTTACAGTATTTCCAGTTGCTGTACTGTGTACCCTGCACAGTTGCACCTACAGTATAGCTACCTGAAGCCAGGTGCTTGTGTGCTTCTTGGGATCCTATTAATAGCACAGGCAGGCTCTTGACGTATCTCCAGTTACTGTACTGTGTACCCTGCACAGTTGCACCTACAGTATAGCTACCTGAAGCCAGCTGCTTGTGTGGGCTCTTGACATATTTCCAGTTACTGTACTGTGTACCCTGCACAGTTGCACCTAAAGTATAGCTACCTGAAGCCAGGTGCTTGTGTGCTTCTTCTGATCCTATTAATAGCACAGGCAGGCTGTTAACGTAATTCCTGTTACTGTACTGTGTACCCTGCACAGTTGCACCTACAGTATAGCTACCTGAAGCCAGGTGCTTGTGTGGGCTCTTGACATATTTCCAGTTACTGTACTGTGTACTCTGCACAGTTGCACCTACAATATAGCTACCTGAAGCCAGGTGCTTGTGTGCTTCTTCTGATCCTAATAATAGCACAGGCAGGCTCTTGACGTATTTCCAGTTACTGTACTGTGTACCCTGCACAGTTGCACCTACAGTATAGCTACCTGAAGCCAGGTGCTCGTGTGGGCTCTTGACATATTTCCAGTTACTGTACTGTGTAACCTGCACAGTTTTACCTACAGTATAGCTACCTGAAGCCAGGTGCTTGTGTGCTTCTTCTGATCCTATTAATAGCACAGGCAGGCTCTTGACGTATTTCCAGTTACTGTACTGTGTACCCTGCACAGTTGCACCTACAGTATAGCTAACTGAGCCAGGTGCTTGTGTAGGCTCTTGACATATTTCCAGTTACCGTACTGTGTACCCTGCACAGTTGCACCTACAGTATAGCTACCTGAAGCCAGGTGCTTGTGTGCTTCTTCTGATCCTATTAATAGCACAGGCAGGCTCTTGACGTATTTCCAGTTAGTGTACTGTGTACCCTGCACAGTTGGACCTACAGTATAGCTACCTGAAGCCAGGTGCTTGTGTAGGCTCTTGACATATTTCCAGTTACTGTACTGTGTACCCTGCACAGTTGCACCTACAGTATAGCTACCTGAAGCCAGGTGCTTGTGTGCTTCTTGTGATCCTATTAATAGCCCAGGCAGGCTCTTGACATATTTCCAGTTACTGTACTGTGTACCCTGCACAGTTCCACCTACATTATAGCTACCTGAAGCCAGGTGCTTGTGTGGGCTCTTGACATATTTCCAGTTACTGTACTGTGTACCCTGCACAGTTGCATCTAGAGTATAGCTACCTGAAGCCAGGTGCTTGTGTGCTTCTTCTGATCCTATTAATAGCACAGGCAGGCTCTTGATGTATTTCCAGTTACTGTACTGTGTACCCTGCACAGTTGCACCTACGGTATAGCTACCTTAAGCCAGGTGTTTGTATAGGCTCTTGACGTATTTCCAGTTACTGTACTGTGTACCATGCACAGTTACACCTACAGTATAGCTACCTGAAGACAAGTGCAGGTGTTCTCATACTAATAATACTGCAGGCAGGCAGTTGATTCTGCTAGCTGCAGTATAATCGGTATATATATATATACATCCCAGTTTTGTGCAGCTACATCTCACTGCAGGCCAATAGTATGTCTGGAAGGCCAACAAGGAGATGCAGACAGTCACAAGCCAATAAAAGAGGGCAAGCAGGCTCTGTGTCTAGAGGCAACAGTGCTGGTCATGGACACGGTGCATCCTCATCAGCACGTGGCCTTGGGACACACTTGGCCTTTTTTTTGGCAGCTGGCCGTGTTGAGCCGCAACATGCGGAAGACTTGGTCGAGTGGATGACCAAGCCGTCCTCATCCTCCTCATCCTCTCTCACCCAGGCTCAGGGTACTTTGTCTGGCAAAGCAGCTGCCAACGCGGCCTCTTCCCTCGGCTCAATGGCATCAGTCACTCCTTCCCTAGCCCCACCATGTCCTCCTGAGGAGTCCCCCGAACTGTTTGACCACAGTGTTGGGTACATGCTCCAGGAGGATGCCCAGCGTTTTGAAGGCTCAGATGATGGCACTCAGCTAGATGAAGGCAGTAACGTGAACCCAGACAGAGGGGGTGCCCAAGAAGGACAGCAATCTGGCAGTCATGTTCCCCTTGCTGCAGCATACTGCCAGGTTTGCTCCAGTGATGAGGAGGGAGGGGATGATGAGGTCACTGACTCCATGTGGGTGCCTGATAGGAGAGAGGAGGAGGAGGAGGAGGAGGCACATTACCAATGAGGCAGGATGCCCTCCAGGGGCCAGCCTAAGGGCAGCACATTGACTGCATCACACCGCAGAGCTCCGCGTGTGCAGGGTGCTTGTCATGAGAAGGTCTACCCGTTGGTGGCGCTATCGGTCTCTTGGATCGCAGTACCAGTGTCCATCAGCAGGTGTCTTCCAACACCTAGGACCTGCAGTAAGAGGTCTTTCCTGCTGGTGGCACTGTTGCATCCTCGGGCCGTAGTACCGGCGTCAACCAGCGGGTGCACTCTGGCAGTGTGGAGCAAACAGCTCACACTGCGCTCAGCTGTGACATGAGGTCAATTACCACAGCCTTACAAATACCCGGCAAGCCCTCATAGGCTTGCCTTGGTATCTCTCTCTCTCCCTGTGTTCTGACCTTGCTGCCTGTTTGACCTTGAGCCTGCTATCTGCCTTGTCCTGATCTGATCCCATCCCTATCCTGAGGCCTTCCTAGTCCTGTCCCTTCTGTTCCTGGCTCCCTTGGATCCCTGCCCTGAACCCCATCCATCCATCCTCTCCTTGTCCTGTTCAGTTTCTGGTCCTTACCCTTCTGCTGACTTCCCTGTGTATGACCTTGGCTTGGCTTTGATTACGATTACGGTATCTCCATTTACCTATATATATTGTTGTTTGTAGTGGGTTGTTGTGTGGGTTTGCACTGTTTATATTCCTTTCACTTATCACTTGTTAATAAACACCATTATTTCACTTATATGTGTTTTGGGTTTCCTCTGTGTAGTCCACACAGTCTGGTCAATTAGATATCCTGACAGCATACCAAGGCCATCCCTGACCAGACGTGGCTGCACTGAGAAACCGTCCTGTTACGGTGGGCGCGCAAAATGGACTTTGATGGAATTATCTATTATTCTCTGCTGGCGGCAGAGGATGGTGAATATTGTTGTCAGACTCTTAAAGATTGGACCCGAGACCAACTGCTGGAAACGATACAAACAGCCCATTTACTTGTAGATCAAGGTCATGTGTTATTTGAGGATGTTCAGCCTTTGATCCAATTATGTTCTAAGTCAGCCTTGTCATACATTCCCGAAGGTAGTGACGATTTCTCCCCTCCTTTCAGTTGTGACCAGGTTGAATCCCTGGTATGGTTATTAGAGGACGATCCGGCTTCTTAGGATGAACATTATTCTGCTTGTTCCCAGCAGGTGTTATCCGATTGCATTTATTCAGTACAATCTTTGGTTAGTCAGGCTGTATGTGAATCAGCGTTTGTTCAACCTTTGCTGCAGGCATGGTCAGATCTCCTGTCTTTAGCTAAGCCACAATATTCCAGCCCTGCCATTAATCATCTGCTTTCCAAAAGATCTATCTCCCCGTCACCTATGGCAACCTCAGCTACAACCCAGTTTAATCAGCTCCCTACCAAATACTACCACCCAGTCTCCAAGTGTCGCACCCATCCTGTCTTCAATTCACCTGTCTCTTCTCCTCCACCTGTAACAGTCCCACAAAACCCCTCTCTAGCTACAGTTCCTTGGTCTTCCTTCTGCCCAGCTACTTTCTTTTCTTACAGCCCTGCACCTACATACAAAACTGCACGGGCTAAACCAAAGAAGAAGCAAAAATTCTTCCCGACCCACACCATCTTGCCAGTAACCCAACATGTTCCAGCCTTCCAGTCTGCTGTTCCAGCCTTCCAGTCTGCTGTTCCAGCCTTCCAGCCTGATGTTCCAGCTTTGCAGTCTGATGTTCCAGCTTTACAGTCTGATGTTCCAGCCTCCCAGTCTGTCGTCCCGATGCCTGCCTTCCAGCTCGATGTCCCTGCTTTCCAGCCGGATGTCTTGAAGCTGGCCTTCCAGCCTGAAGTCCCGGTGCCTGCTTTTCAGCCTGTGCCCGCTCTCCAGTCTGACGTTCCAGCTTTCCAGTCTGACGTTCCAGCTTTCCAGTCTGACGTTCCAGCTTTCCAGTCTGACGTTCCAGCTTTCCAGTCTGACGTTCCAGCTTTCCAGTCTGATGTTCCAGCCTTCCAGTCTGATGTTCCAGCTTTGCAGTCTGAAGTTCAGGCTTTGCAGTTTGAAGTTCAGGCTTTGCAGTTTGAAGTTCAGGCTTTGCAGTCTGAAGTTCAGGCTTTGCAGTCTGATGTTCCAGCTTTGCAGTCTGATGTTCCAGCTTTGCAGTCTGATGTTCCAGCCTTGCAGTCTGATGTTCCAGTCTTGCAGTCTGATGTTCCAGCCTTGCAGTCTGATGTTCCAGCCTTGCAGTCTGATGTTCCAGCCTTCCAGCCTGATGTTCCAGCCTTCCAGCCTGAAGTTCAAGCTTTGCAGTCTGATGTTCCAGTTTTGCAGTCTGATGTTCCAGTTTTGCAGTCTGATGTTCCAGCCTTGCAGTCTGATGTTCCAGCCTTGCAGTCTGATGTTCCAGTCTTGCAGTCTGATGTTCCAGCTTTGCAGTCTGATGTTCCATCTTTGCAGTCTGATGTTCCATCTTTGCAGTCTGATGTTCCATCTTTGCAGTCTGATGTTCCATCTTTGCAGTCTGATGTTCCATCTTTGCAGTCTGATGTTCCATCTTTGCAGTCTGATGTTCCATCTTTGCAGTCTGATGTTCCAGCTTTGCAGTCTGATGTTCCAGCTTTGCAGTCTGATGTGCCTGCCTCCCAGTCTGTCGTCCCGATGCCTGCCTTCCAGCCCGATGTCCCTGCCTTCCAGCCGGATGTCTTGAAGCTGGCCTTCCAGCCTGAAGTCCCGGTGCCTGCTTTTCAGCCTGTGCCCGGTCTCCAGTCTGACGTTCCAGCTTTCCAGTCTGACGTTCCAGCCTTCCAGTCTGACGTTCCAGCCTTCCAGTCTGACGTTCCAGCCTTCCAGTCTGACGTTCCAGCCTTCCAGTCTGACGTTCCAGCTTTGCAGTCTGACGTTCCAGCTTTGCAGTCTGATGTTCCAGCTTTGCAGTCTGATGTTCCAGCTTTGCAGTCTGATGTTCCAGCTTTGCAGTCTGACGTTCCAGTGTCTGCCCTTCAGCCTGATGTCCGGGTGTCAGCTGCCCAGCTCAAATGGTTCCTGTCGTCTGCTGCCCAGCTCAAGTGGTTCCTGTCGTCTGCTGCCCAGCTCAAGTGGTTCCTGTCGTCTGCTGCCCAGCTCAAGTGGTTCCTGTCGTCTGCTGCCCAGCTCAAGTGGTTCCTGTCGTCTGCTGCCCAGCTCAAGTGGTTCCTGTCGTCTGCTGCCCAGCTCAAGTGGTTCCTGCCGTCTGCTGCCCAGCTCAAGTGGTTCCTGCCGTCTGCTGCCCAGCTCAAGTGGTTCCTGCCGTCTGCTGCCCAGCTCAAGTGGTTCCTGCCGTCTGCTGCCCAGCTCAAGTGGTTCCTGCCGTCTGCTGCCCAGCTCAAGTGGTTCCTGCCGTCTGCTGCCCAGCTCAAGTGGTTCCTGCCGTCTGCTGCCCAGCTCAAGTGGTTCCTGCCGTCTGCTGCCCAGCTCAAGTGGTTTCTGCCGTCTGCTGCCCAGCTCAAGTGGTTTCTGCCGTCTGCTGCCCAGCTCAAGTGGTTCCTGCCGTCTGCTGCCCAGCTCAAGTGGTTCCTGCCGTCTGCTGCCCAGCTCAAGTGGTTCCTGCCGTCTGCTGCCCAGCTCAAGTGGTTCCTGTCGTCTGCTGCCCAGCTCAAGTGGTTCCTGTCTGCTGCCCAGCTCAAGTGGTTCCTGTCGTCTGCTGCCCAGCTCAAGTGGTTCCTGTCGTCTGCTGCCCAGCTCAAGTGGTTCCTGTCGTCTGCTGCCCAGCTCAAGTGGTTCCTGTCGTCTGCTGCCCAGCTCAAGTGGTTCCTGTCGTCTGCTGCCCAGCTCAAGTGGTTCCTGTCGTCTGCTGCCCAGCTCATGTGGTTCCTGTCGTCTGCTGCCCAGCTCAAGTGGTTCCTGTCGTCTGCTGCCCAGCTCAAGTGGTTCCTGTCGTCTGCTGCCCAGCTCAAGTGGTTCCTGTCGTCTGCTGCCCAGCTCAAGTGGTTCCTGCCGTCTGCTGCCCAGCTCAAGTGGTTCCTGCCGTCTGCTGCCCAGCTCAAGTGGTTCCTGTCGTCTGCTGCCCAGCTCAAGTGGTTCCTGTCTGCTGCCCAGCTCAAGTGGTTCCTGTCGTCTGCTGCCCAGCTCAAGTGGTTCCTGTCGTCTGCTGCCCAGCTCAAGTGGTTCCTGTCGTCTGCTGCCCAGCTCAAGTGGTTCCTGTCGTCTGCTGCCCAGCTCAAGTGGTTCCTGTCGTCTGCTGCCCAGCTCATGTGGTTCCTGTCGTCTGCTGCCCAGCTCAAGTGGTTCCTGTCGTCTGCTGCCCAGCTCAAGTGGTTCCTGTCGTCTGCTGCCCAGCTCAAGTGGTTCCTGTCGTCTGCTGCCCAGCTCAAGTGGTTCCTGTCGTCTGCTGCCCAGCTCAAGTGGTTCCTGTCGTCTGCTGCCCAGCTCAAGTGTTTCCTGTCGTCTGCTGCCCAGCTCAAGTGTTTCCTGTCGTCTGCTGCCCAGCTCAAGTGTTTCCTGTCGTCTGCTGCCCAGCTCAAGTGTTTCCTGTCGTCTGCTGCCCAGCTCAAGTGGTTCCTGTCGTCTGCTGCCCAGCTCCAGTGGTTCCTGCCGTCTGCTGCCCAGCTCAAGTGGTTCCTGTTGTCTGCTGCCCAGCTCAAGTGGTTCCTGTTGTCTGCTGCCCAGCTTAATGACTCTGACATGCCAGCAGTACCCACTGTCCAGGTTGATGTACCCGATGCCCGGCCTGATGTGCCCTCATCTGTTCAGTTGGAGGCCATGAACTTTGAACAGATGCACCTTGTTGGAGCGTCCGGAGGCCGCTCCTTTAGGGGGGGGTATTGTCATGAGAAGGTCTACCCGTTGGTGGCGCTATCGGTCTCTTGGATCGCAGTACCAGTGTCCATCAGCAGGTGTCTTCCAACACCTAGGACCTGCAGTAAGAGGTCTTTCCTGCTGGTGGCACTGTTGCATCCTCGGGCCGTAGTACCGGCGTCAACCAGCGGGCGCACTCTGGCAGTGTGGAGCAAACAGCTCACACTGCGCTCAGCTGTGACATGAGGTCAATTACCACAGCCTTACAAATACCTGGCAAGCCCTCATAGGCTTGCCTTGGTATCTCTCTCTCTCCCTGTGTTCTGACCTTGCTGCCTGTTTGACCTTGAGCCTGCTATCTGCCTTGTCCTGATCTGATCCCATCCCTATCCTGAGGCCTTCCTAGTCCTGTCCCTTCTGTTCCTGGCTCCCTTGGATCCCTGCCCTGAACCCCATCCATCCATCCTCTCCTTGTCCTGTTCAGTTTCCCGTCCTTACCCTTCTGCTGACTTCCCTGTGTATGACCTTGGCTTGGCTTTGATTACAATTACGGTATCTCCATTTACCTATATATATTGTTGTTTGTAGTGGGTTGTTGTGTGGGTTTGCACTGTTTATATTCCTTTCACTTATCACTTGTTAATAAACACCATTATTTCACTTATATGTGTTTTGGGTTTCCTCTGTGTAGTCCACACAGTCTGGTCAATTAGATATCCTGACAGTGCTGCTGTCTCTGCGCATTATTCCAAAAGTTCTTTGGTATGGGCCTTTTTTGAGACGAGTGCACCGCTGCTATTTGCAACATATGTCTCAAGCATATCTTGCGTGGCCAAAACATCTCCCACTTGGGCACCACATACTTGACCAAACATATGTTGACCTGCCATGCAGTTCGTTGGCAAGTGTACCTAAAAGACCCACACCAAAGAACAAAGAGGACCTCTCCTTGCTCCTCATCAGCTGGGATCTCCAACCCCACTATACCTTCAATCCTCTCTGAGACCTGCACTGAGAGGAATGAAGGTGTAGAATTAGGTGTGTCACAGCCAACTACTTGCGGGCAATCTGCTATTGGTACACCGACGTCAGATAGTACCAGTCAAATTTCCCTGCCCCAGCTGCTGCACCGCAGAAAGAAGTTTGCTCCCAGCCATCCACATGCCCAGCGGTTGAATGCTAGCTTGGCAAAATTGCTAGCACTTCAACTGCTACCTTTTCAGTTGGTAGACTCTGCCCCCTTCCGTGAGTTTGTGGAATGTGCAGTTCCTCAGTGGCAGGTTCCCAAACACCACTTTTTCTCATGGAAGGCGATTCCGGATCTCTACCGGCATGTGGAAGGCAATGTCTTGGCCTTGGTGGACAGGGCGGTCAGCGGT
Source organism: Lithobates clamitans (assembly GCA_037952925.1). Lineage (NCBI taxonomy): Eukaryota > Metazoa > Chordata > Amphibia > Anura > Ranidae > Lithobates > Lithobates clamitans. The sequence continues at coordinate 2,075,376 of JBBGZY010000356.1, read as the reverse complement.
AAGGTGCATATTACCACTGACTCATGGTCCAGCAGGCATGGACAGGGACATTACCTAAGTTTTGCAGCCCATTGGGTGATTCTGCTGGCAGCTGGGAAGGATGCAGGACAAGGTGCAGTAGTGCTGGAGGTTGTTCCGCCACCATGCCTCCAAAATGCCACTACTGGTGATTCTGACACACCTCTCTCCTCCACCCTTCCTCTTCTTCTTCCTCCATGGCCTCTTCCTGTGTTTTGTCCTCGGAACCAGCAGTGCTCTGTAGGCGTTCAAGGTGCTACGCAAGTACGCAGGCCAAGAGATGCCATGTGATGCTTGAGCTGGTGTGCTTGGGGTACAGAAGCCACACTGGGGCAGAGATTCTGTCAGCTCTGCAGGGGCAGGTTCACAGGTGGTTGACGCCACACCAACTTAAGACAGGAATGGTGGTTTGCGACAATGGCACCAACCTCCTCTCCGCCCTCTGGCAGGGACAACTGACCCATGTGCCCTGTTTGGCTCACGTCCTTAACTTGGTGGTGTAGCAGTTTTTGGGCAGGTACCCAGGCTTACAGGATGTCCTGAGGCAGGCCAGGAAAGTCTGTGTGCATTTCCGCCGGTCATATAATGCCAGTGCTTGGCTGGCAGACCTCCAAAAGGAATTTAACCTGCCCAAGAACCGCCTAATCTGTGACATGCCCACCAGGTGGAACTCAACGTTGGACATGCTGCAGCAGCTGCACACGCAGCAGAGGGCCATCAATGAGTACCTGTGCGACTATGGCACCAGGACAGGGTCAGGGGAGCTTGTATTTTTCCCCACGCCAGTGGGCCATGATCAGGGATGCATGCACTGTCCTGTCACCATTTGGGGAGGCCACGAGGATGGTGAGAAGTGACAGTGCATGCATCAGTGACACTGTCCCCCTTGTCCACCTGTTGGAGCACTCGCTGCGTGGAATTAAGGACAGGGCACTTGATGCATAACAGAGGCAGGAAGAGGAGGACTTCCTTAGCTCTCAAGGCCCACTTTATCCAGACAGTGGATTGTGTCAGCATGGAGGTGGAGCCTGGCACTCAGCATCAGCAGCAGTCTTTAAGGGATCATTTACAGTCCCAAGAAACCCATGGACTTGTACATGGCTGGGAGGAGATGGCTGCGGATCATGTCGTCCTTAGTGACCCAGAGGACTCCGGACCGAATGCCTCAGTAAACCTATGCTGCATGGCCTCCCCGATCCTGCAAAGCCTGCGGAAGGATCCTCGTATTCGTGGTATCAAGGAGGGGGTCGTTACTGGCTGGCAACCCTCCTTGATCCACATTACAAGGGTAAGGTTGCGGACCTTATCTTGCAATCGCAGAGGGAGCAGAGGATGAAACATCTTCAGGAGGCCTTGCAGAAAGGTTTGTGCAACACGTTCCCAGAGACTGGGAGGTTACAAACTCCTGTTCCTGGACAATGTGTTGCTGAGGCTTTGGTCAGTCAAAGAAGGAGCGGTGGAGAAGGTGGCCATCTGACCGATGCGTTCAGACAATTTTTTAGTCCGCAGCCCCAAGGTATGATCGGTTCTAGCAACCATCGCCAGAGTCTGTTTTACATAGTGCAAGAATACCTAGGGGCAAAATCTGACTTGGATACCTTTCCCACTGAAAATCCTCTGGGTTACTGGGTCTTGAGGATGGATCACTGGCCAGAGCTTGCACAGTATGCAATTGAGCTACTGGCCTGTCCTGCATCCAGCGTTCTTTCGGAACGTACATTCAGTGCTGCTGGAGGCTTTGTAACCGCTCACAGGGTGCGCCCGTCCAACGACTTGGTCGATCGACTGAACTTCATAAAAATGAATCAGTCTTGGATCACCACCAGATACAAAGCACCTGATGCTGATGTAACCGAGTAAATTTTTTTGAAATGTCTGATCCCTTCAAGACTGCCTATGCTGATGCTGAGTGACTATTCTGTTATGCTGAGTGACTATCCTCTTCCTCCTCAACGATCATGCTGATAGCTTGTAACAATATTTTTGTTTCTGGGCGCCGCCACCAGTGGCTAAGGCCCAATTTTTCAGCCCCTGTTTAACAGGGGCGTGTAACTACAATTTTTTTTATTTTTATAATTAAGTTTTTATTAATTTTTCAAAGTAATACAGAAATGTATAACATATAATATTAATACAGAGTTGGTACAATACTGATTGTAAATTTTCATAGTACAACATTTGATTCGTTCATTTATCTGCAAATATAACAGCTAGGCATGTCAGCTATCAGGTCCGACCCACCGACCAGGTCACCCACTTGGGAACTAACTGTGACCAGGTCAGGGTGCCATCCAAAAAAGAAGGAATGAATTTCTTACTGCGTTAGTTATCACCAACAGTACTGCTATTTTGGGTGTACATGTAAAGTAGTAGTAGTGTTTCCAACTTCTTTCATATATGTTATAAGAGAACAATGGGAGAATAAACTTGGAGGTGGGGTATAAATAAAGAGAAAAAAATAAAAAGGATAGGAGAGAAGGGAAAGAATTTAAGGAACTATAGTTCTGTAATTATTTTCATTGTAGATTAATTTATAAGACTTGTCTGGGTAGAATATGAACTTATTTCTATCTGGTTATGCCCGCTGTAGTAGTTGTCCTCTTGTGTGTGCAGTATAGGATGTGTACCATGCTATCCATGGATCCCAGTGACTAAGAAATTCTGTGTATTTCGCCGCTATATTAGCTAGCATACCTTCATAAGTGTAGTGAATTGTCAGTGTGCGTATAACGTCTTGTCGGGAAGAACAGGGGACCTCCACAGCCTCAAAATTACCAATTTAGCGGCGAGGAATAGATGGGTAGTAAATTTCCTATGAAGTGGTGGTATGTTTTCTATTCCTAGATTTAGTATAGCCAATGAGGGTGAACATTGTTTTGCAACTCCTGTGACCTGTTGAAAAATTGCATACACCTTGGGCCAAAATTTTGCCAGTCTTCCACAGGTCCACAGTATATGAAACAGGGTTCCTGTTTGTGTGCAATTTCTCCAACATGACGAGGGTGTAGAGGGGTCAAATTTGGCTATTCCCTATGGCGTTAAATACCACCTCTGTGTGATTTTATGGGATAATTCCCAAAGATTAGTACTTTTAGTTGCTGAGTAGATATATTGTAGTGCTTTATGCCACTGTTCTTCTGTATACGATATGTCTAGGTCTCTTTCCCATGCAAGCATGGGAGTTGTTTTCTCGAGAATAGATTTCCGATCGAGAAAATTGTAGAAAAGTGAAATTCCACCTTTGCGATTTTCTTTAGAGGTAAGGTAAACATGTATTTTCCAAAACAGATTACATTGTAGTGGTTGTCTCCTTTTGAGATATGAGGACACCCTGATGTAGTTGAATTGTTCAGAAGATGGAAGCGCATATTCTGATTGTAATTGTGTAAAGGTTTTCAGTTTATTATTTATGTATAGGTCTGAAGTCCATTGTATGCCTCCATCTATCCATTTGGCTAAACCTAAGTTAGGTATTAACAGTGCTATTACAGCAGAGGGTATGGCTAGATTGATATTGGGCGTTAAGGGAGATTTGGATAGTATTAATTTTTTCCAATAGTCCAGAGTGACTAGGGCTGTGGGGGATGCATTTTTAATCTTTTCTTTATAGTAGGGGGAAACTAAGATGAAATTGTTAAGATTCTTGCCTGGTATTTGGGTTTGTTCTAGGAGTCCCCAAAGTGGTGTTGTTTGATTAGAGAGCCATCCTTTGGCCTGGGTCAGTAATGCAGCTTTATGATAATCATGGAATACTGGCGCTCCTACCCCTCCTGCTTTTTTTAATTTGCTGAGTTTAGAAAACGCACTTCTTGCCTTTTTAACCTCCCAAAGAAAGTTGGAGAGTATGCTTTGTAAATGTTTAAAGAAGATTTTTGGGGCTGGTATGGGAACCATTCTAAATACATATAATACTTGCATTTTAAATGCTGCCAGTCTTCCTGACCATGACAGTATGTGTTTACTTAATGTCTACATTCACCTCCTTCACTTTAGTTTCAAGCAGGAGGTAATTGGCTTTGAACAACTGATCGGGATGAGAAGTGAGGTTTATCCCCAAGTAATTAATCATATTGGTATTCCAGATGAATGGGAAATTAGCTTGCAGATCTATTTTGTTCTGTTGCGACATACCCAAATCTAGTATATACTATATACTATATACTTTGCCGTATCCTTGAAGAACAGAAGACACTTTACCTAGGGAAGACACCAGATCTGTAAGCATTAGGATTACGTCATCAGCAAATAGACTAATGACGTGTTGACCATGAAGCCCTGTATGTTGGGTGATTGCCTAATATAGGCTGCGAGAGGTTCCATCAAAAAGTTAAAGATAAGAGGAGACAAAGGGCAGCCCTGCCCTGTGCCATTCGTGATTTTGAAGGATTTAGAGAGCATCCCCCGATGTGTACACTTTAGCTGATGGTGAGGTATATAGAGCTAAAATCGTAGACTGTATCTGGCCCGTAAAGCCAAATTTCTTCAGGGTTTGCGAAAGATAGATCCAGTGTACCCTGTCGAACGCCTTTTCTGCGTCCAGAGATAGGAGCAGAGAAGGCGTGCGAGTTCTTTTGGCTATGTGAATTATGTTGATTAGGCGTCGTGTTGCATCAGAGGCTTGTCTACCCTTTGTAAAGCCCGATTGATCAGGGTCGATCAAGGTGGGGAGAATATCTACCATTTGGAGTGCTATCATTTTGGCGTAGATTTTTAAATCATTATTTAATAATGATATAGGTCTAAAGTTTTGGGGTTGGTCCAGCATCTCCCCAGGTTTAGGCAGTGTCACAATGAGTGCTTCAAGCATTTCAGGAGGAAAAGAGGCAAAGGCAGCTGCACCGTTGAATACTTTGAGGAGGTGTCATCCTAAAATTGACTGGAAGCTCTGATAGTAGTCTCCTATGAGTCCATCTGGGCCTGGGGATTTGTTGCTTGGGAGCGTTTTAATTGCCTGCAATAATTCAGTTAGGGAAAAAGGTGAGCTGAGTACTTGGAGTTGAGTAGATGTGAGTGTAGGTAATTTGATGTTAGACAAAAATTTGTTTATAGTTGCTGGTGTAGGTTGTGATGTAAGGACATCTTGGTTCAAGTTGTAATGAGAGCGGTAATAGTCGCTAAATGCATCAGCGATGCCTTGTGGGTCATATATTTTTTTTTGCTTTGGGGGTGGGTGAGGTGAGTTAATTTAGTCTTAAAACATTGTCCCTGTATTCTCCTAGCCAACCCTTTCCCAGCTTTGTTACCAGTAGAATAAAAGGACATTTTATATTTCTTTTCTGTATATTCAAATTTTTGTAGTAGGATGATTCTAAGATCATGTCTCAGAGTGGAAAGTTTTGCGCTATTAGAGGGAGTGGGTTTAGTTTTATTGAGAGCTTACAGTGAATGAATTTCTGTTATTAATTTGGTAATATTCTGCTGCCGCTGCCTCCTCTCCCTTGCTCCTAGTTGGATAAATATGCCTCTTATATAGGCTTTGTGTGCGTTCCACAGTAAAAAAGCATTATCAGTGGACGAGGAATTGATCTGAAAATATCTGGACAGGTGATCTTCCAGTATTTTTTTAGTTTTAGGATTTTGTATGATGTGTGAATTGGCATGCCATACATAAGTAGAAGTGTTAGGATAGGAATCATTTAGTACAAGAAGAATGGGGGCAAAGTCTGACCACGTTATTGTGCCTATTTTGGTCTGGGATACTTTTTAAAGAAGCCACTTATTCATTGAGAACAGATCAATTCTCGTGTATGTGCAATGTCTATGAGAAAAAAATGAATAATCCCTTTCATTGGCATGCATACAACGCCAAACATCATATAAATCATGAGAACGTAGAAAATTTGTTAAGGATGGGGTCCTTTTTGAGGGTACAGTAGTAGTAGAGTCCATAAGTGGATTAGGGACAATGTTAAAGTCTCCACAGATTATAAGAGCTCCTTGTTGTATTTTCTTCACTTTCCGCATGAGACCGTTTAAAAATTTAATTTGGTGTTTGTTAGGAACATAGATGTTCATCAGAGTGTAGCGGATATTGTTCATATCACAAATAACAAGATATCTTCCTGCTGGATCATATGTAGTTGATATTAGGTTGAAGGAGAGTGTGTCTTTAACTGCGATCATCACTCCTCTTTTTTTGGCTGGCATGTTGGAGAAAAAGAGGTGCTGGAAGGATTTGTGAGTGCACTTAGGAGGAGCATTGTGATGAAAATGTGTCTCTTGAACACAAAGCACATTGCACTGAGACGAGTCGTCTTCTTTCCATAGGGAAGCCCTCTTAGCTGGGTGGTTTAAACCATGTGCATTTATAGAAAGAATTTTAACTGGCATTGTGGGTTATTTGGTGGTGCTTTGTGTCAGGTGATAAGTGTACTCACGGTTGGAATGACATATAGGCGGGCTGCGGTCATCGATTTGTCGATTGTTATTCTTGTTGATGCTCATATAGGATCTGTGGTTGGGTTGTTCAGGGTGTTGAGAGATGTTAGGAGAATTCGTAGGAATAGTTCCTGTGGGAAAGGAGAAAAAAGGAAACAAAAAAATGAACAGCATAAACTGAAACTTAAAAGGAGGGTATTGATAACCCAGGTGCAGATCATAACTGCTCAGGTTGTGGGAGCTTGCGGTGCGGAAGAAGCTCCAGAAGGCAGGGCCCTACATCAGGGCTGAGACTTGGAGGCATAATGATAAGTAGATACTAAAAATCATATCATTTAGAGGTTGAGATCTGTTTCCATTCAGGAGGAATTTTGGTGAGATTCCCGGTGTCAGAAGGGGTGGAGTGTTCCTCTGGCGTAGTCTTCCATTTTTGGAGCAAATGGTAGCCTTTGGATGGAGATGTGATCACATGGTTCACTCCATCTTTAGTAATCAGCAATTTGGTTGGATAACCCCATTTGTAGGTAATCTTATAGTTCCTTAATGCTTTAGTAATATTATTCAAATTCTTGTGCAATTGTAAGGTGAATTGCGACAGGTCTGCATAGAACTGTAGTGCTGCGTAATCAGTATTGCGGTGTTCCCCTTTACGTGCTGCTAACATCAAGTGCTCTTTTGTCTGGTAAAAATGCATTCGAAACAAAACATCTCTTGGAGCATGTTCTGGGATGAAGGAGGGTTTAGGTAGCCTGTGGATCCTATCTATGGAGAGTTCAATGACAGGGATATCAGGCATGAGGGCAGTGAGCATTTCTGTGGCATAGGTACGCAGATCAGAAGATTGCACCGTTTCAGGGATCCCTTGGGTCTTAACGTTATTTCTTCTAGATCTGTCTTCCAAATCTGCTAATTTAGCTTTGATCCATTTTTGTTCGTCCTCTGTAGCATCATGTGCGTCTACTAAGTCGTTAATGGTGGAGGCGTACTCTCCCATTTTGTTCTCAATATGGTCAACTATGTCACCCACTGCTGTAAGCTCTGTCTTAAAATTCCTCATACATGCCATCATTTTAGTATGAATGGTATGTCTTAAAGAAATCAGCATGTCTTTAAGTGTTGTGTCTGACACTGGTTGGTTCAGCGTGGGGAAGGAGATTATGGAGTCAGGGAGCTCTCTTGTGCCTTCTTGTGAGTCAGCATTAGACTTTACCTCACATTGTTGTATCCCTGGCTCATCCATCCTGAAGTGAGACTTAGCTGGGCTTCTATTGAGAGGTGAGGGAGGTTGAGAAGATTCTCCTGAGTTGAAAGCTTGTCTGTAAGCTTGTTCATCAAGGCTCTTAGGGTGCCTGTGAGCCATTCGTTGTGAGGGCGAGGAGCCAGCGCCATCTTGTCCACGAGGCCACGGCGGCTGTATGTAATAGTCCGTAAGCTTTTTTGGCCGATGTTCCGCTTGTCTCTTTCTGGGCATACTGCCGGTCTATTTGGGGAACACTCCGCTAGCTCGGGTGATTGTTGCGGTGCCTCTAGCCATTGTGAGCTGCTATATTATCCCGCTGTATGCCAGAGCTCCGGGTTCACACCGCCATCTCGGTGGAGTTCAGGCCACGCCCCCGTAATTACACTTTTTGATGCAATTCTTTGCAGCAGGGCTCGTTCCTGCACTCCAACTAGAGTATCTGTGAGGGGTTGCAGTGTTGTGGCACCAGCACCAGTGCCTAAGGCCCAATTTTTGTTCAACAGGGACATGTAATTACAATTCTTGATCTGATATTTCACAGCAGGGTCCGTTCCAGCGCCCACCAAGAGTAACTATGAGGACTTACAGTGTTGTGGCACCAGCACCACCACCACCACTAAAGTCCCAATTTTTCTGCCCCTGTTCAACAGGTGCATGTAATTACAATTCTTGATCTAATATTTCACAGCAGGGCCTGTTCCAGCGCCCACCAAGAGTAACTGTGAGGACTTACAGTGTTGTGGCACCAGCACCACCACCATCACCAAAGGCCCAGTTTTTCTGCCCCTGTTCAACAGGGGCATGTCATTACAATTCTTGATCTAATACTTCACAGCAGGGCCCTGTGAGGGCTTACAGTGTTGTGGCAACACCAACACCTAAGGCCACTCTGCAGAGTATATAGGGCAGGCCCCTACTTTCAAACATCCAACTTACAAATGACTCCTACTTGCAAACGGAAGGAGACAACAGGAAGTGGGATGAAATCTACCCCTAGGAAAGGAAATTCTCTCCTGTAAGAGTTAATATGGGAAAAACGTTTCTCCTTTCCACTGATGCTTTATCACCAATCCTTGTTTCACTAAAAACTCCAAATTTTCTAAAAACATTTGTCATTGGGACAGAAAGTGAGGTGAAATCTTCTGAAGAGGAGCACAGACAGCAAAACAAATATCACAGGTGTGATAACCCTTCCCTATGTTTTCCAAAAAGCTTAAAATTGATTTTTTGGCTGGAGCTAAACACGTTAAAAATGTACCAGTTCAAAATTACAAACAGATTCTACTTAACAACAAACCTACAGTCCCTGTCTTGTTTGCACCGCCTGTATACTGCTGTTCAGAGTATATAGGGTCTGGGGGGCCAACGCCTTTCCTTTTTTTAATTTGGGTGCGGGCTTCCCCTTAATATCCATACAAGACCCAAAGGGCCTGGTAATGGACTGGGGGGTACCCATGCCGTTTGTCTCACTGATTTTCATCCCTATTACCGGGACCCCACATTACATTAAAGCCGTAAGCAGTTTTAAATGACTTTTATTCCTTTAAAAATGTCATTTTGTTGCAGGGACTGTTCTAAGTACGGGAAACACGCGCCACTTTACAGGAATACTATATGTAGTGATATAATGTATAGTGGGTAGATAATTAATTAGTGGTTATTATAATGATGATGTAAGTATTCTTCCGCAGCAACCCAATTATTAAAGAGAGATGCACTTTATTGACTTCCAACACAGAACAAAGTCCAAAGTCCACAGATGACAAAAAAATGCGACAGAGTAGATATAATTTAGAGTCCCATTTTCTCTAGATTTGCTCCTTCATAGTCATACACAGACAAGACTATACTATAGACTGAACGCTAGAACTAGACACTGAATGGCTGAGCAATTTGATTGGCCATTTCCATTCAGGCCTTTGATATGCTTTAGTCTTTCAGACAGACAACAACCCCCAGCCGTAAAGAGCTGCAGTCATAAACCGCCCCAATTTGCACTCCCGCATATCAACATCAAGTCCCCTTAGATATGTGTAATTAGATTAGATTAACAGATACCACCTGAACACCCTTTGAAATGTTCAATTAGGTTAACAGGCCATACCTCACACCTAGGTAGACTTTCATAAGATTAACATATCAAAGGGTCTTCAGCTGTCCCCTTGCTATGTTAAAATTCAGTTGACTTGGACAATTCAACTGAATTTCTGGTCAACATGGCACTCCAATACAACATTATACATAAATCGGCCAACATATTACAACATATACCCCCACTTGGGTTGGTTCTAACTACTAGAACTGACCCATAAATTAAACAACAAAAATATTATGATTTAAGGTACTGAATGCTTTACAACGGCTCATATAAAATGTGAAGTTGAAACTGGTTACATCTTTCTTCACCAGTCTCTAAAAAATCCCCATGAAACAGTTATTAGATGATATAACTTTTAGACTATGACTGGAAAAGGATTTGGTAAACATCAGTGGCCCATATAGCTGTTAGGCCTTATTATATCACATCAAGATCTTGAATATTGCACAAAGACTAGCTGATGACACAGTCCATTCTTCGGTCTGACTTCCTCACATCTCTCACCATCTCACCAAAATTAACTTGGTATGCTCTGGGAGCTCCAATCCACATAAGTCCAGGATTCTCTCATCTCCAGGCTCAAGCTTTTCATTTTTAAAGATGCTTTTACACAAACATTCTACTTATATCTTTATGGTAAGAAGAACAATCAATGTACCAGCACTAACTTTCAAGGTCAAAAGGTTTGGATACGGCAGTAAAAACTGTGCTGCAAACTATTTCCTTGCACTTGACATTCATGAGTCCATCTTGCAAGCATTTTACAATTCACATCTGCTTATTTCCTATTTGAGCAATGATGATTGGTTGTGTACCTGTCAAGTACCAGAATTTGTCGATTGCCAGCTACAATTTGCTGTTGTAATTTGCTGTAGGCCGACCCCTCATAACCTTCAATAGAGAAGTTACTTGGATCATTCAGTCCATAATTCCACCTGAATGGTATACCAACATATACATATACCCCCACACGATGATTCAGATAGAATCAGCTTGACATCAGTGTTTATCAGATCTTCTTTCCAGACAAAGCGGCAGTGGAAATTCTTGCCAGTATCCTCACCATGAAAGGTAGAAAGGTCTTTTTCATTCATATACCTGTATGTCATAGCCTTTAGCATATGATAAACAACTGAATCAACAAAGTTTCAAATCATGACTAGAGTGATGAATTTCACTCACCCCTCTTATAAATTTAGGAAAACCACCCAACATACTATAATTTATGCCATGCCAAGCCATTGTGCAGCATCTCACCTTAGATGTCAAATATATTGATCAATACACATTATGTAATATGTACAGATGTTATGAAAATTATTTTAGGTTTAAATGCTTCTCTTTGGTTTTAAGATAAAGTTCAAGAAATGAAACATAATAAAAATAAAAAATTAAAAGCAAAATATATCAGCAAAAGGGAGAAAAATTAAAAATTAGGGTGTTGAAGAAAAAAGAAAAAAAGGTTCATTGCTTGATGAAAATTGAGAGAGTCCGTGAATTCTTTATAATTCCTTGTTGTCTATTCATCATTTCTCCCATAATTCTCCCCAGCAATTTCAGACTGTGCTTCTGCTATTCACATGCAAGCAATTATCTCTGGCGGTACCTGAAAGACAAAACTCTCCAACAAAAACTCATTAGCAAGGTCCTTAAACGTTGTTTGAAGTTAAAACAAAGCACTATTTACACATTTACAGTTTGAAGCTAATCCGGGTCACGGCACCAATGTAGTGATATAATGTATAGTGGGTAGATAATTAATTAGTGGTAATTATAATGATGATGTAAGTATTCTTCCGCAGCAACCCAATTCTTCCAGAGAGATGCACTTTATTGACTTCCAACACAGAACAAAGTCCAAAGTCCACAGATGACAAAAAAAATCCGACAGAGTAGATATAATTCAGAGTCCCATTTTCTCTAGATTTGCGCCTTCATAGTCATACACAGACAAGACTATACTATAGACTGAACGCCATGTTATATTCACTAGACACTGAATGGCTGAGCAATTTGATTGGCCATTTCCATTCATTCCTTTGATATTCTACGGTTCGCACCAGTCTTATTTCTCCTTTGGGTGACAAAATTCTTGCTGCTCAGGTCCATGCACCTCCTGAGAAACCTTGTGACTGCTGCTTTGTCCCAGAGTGTCTCCATACTGCCGTGCTCCAGACTTATCATTCTCTCAAGGCAGCTGGCCACCCTGGTAAGAATCAACTCGTTTGGGCCATTTTTCAGCAATTCTGGTGGCCTAGTCTACGTGCTGATGTAACTGCCTTCATAGCTGCCTATTCCGTGTGTGCTCAGAGTAAGACTCCACAACACCTTCCAGTGGGCCTCCTACAACCCATACCCAATGGAGAGAAGCCCTGGACTCACCTGTCTATGGATTTCATTGTGGAGTTGCCCAACTCCCAAGGCAACACAGTTATCCTTATGGTGGTTGACCGGTTCTCAAAGATGTGTCATTGTATTCCACTTAAGAAATTGCCCACTTCTAAGGAACTGGCTTCCATTTTTGCTGAGGAGATATTTCGCTTACATGGGCTACCCAAGGTGATTGTCTCGGACAGGGGTAGTCAGTTTGTGTCCCGGTTCTGGTGAGACTTTTGTGCACAGCTGGGAATTCAGCTTGCTTTCTCCTCTGCGTATCACCCGCAGTCTAATGGGGCCGCAGAACGAGCCAATCAGTCCTTGGAGCAATTCCTACCTTGCTATATTTCTGACCATTACAACAACTGGTCAGTCCTATTACCATGGGCAGAGTTTGCTCACAACAGTGCCTTGAATTCTGCTTCCCGATTGTCTCAGTTTATGACGAATTATTGTTTCCAACCTTCCATGTTGCCTGACTCGTTTGTTCCATAGAGTATTCCTGCGCTAGCGGAGCATCTGTGTGGTCTTCATTCCACTTGGGCACAAGTCCAGGAGGCTTTGCATCATGCTAATAATAGGTAGAGACTCCATACTGACTGCAGACGCCTCCCTGCGCCTTCCTACCAGGTTGGGGACAGGGTCTGGCTGACATCTCGCAACCTCCGACTTCATGTTCCCTCATTGAAGTTCACACATCGGTTTATTGGGCCTTTCCTTATCCTTCACAGGATTAACCCAGTGGCTTACGCGTTGGACCTTCCTCCTAGTATGCGCATCTCAAATGTGTTTCATGTCCCCGTATTGAAATCATTGGTCTGCAACCACTTTACCACCTCGATGCCACGTCCTCACCCTATACAGGTTGAGAATAGGCAGCATCAGGACTGTGTCAGGGGAGGCTAGATATAGCCGCCCAAAGCGCACGCACACCGTCCGCCACCAGTGTCACGCTGGGTCTGGCAAACAAGAGGGAGGCGTCCCGACGCAGACGGCGTACACCTCCCGCGGGGAATGCCCATATTCCCCAGTTGCCCAACCCAGGATGGAAAGACACACGCTCCACGTCATGACGTCAAGCATGACGTCACACATGAAGTGGGAGGCATGGCGCCAATGCACTGTGTGTGCCAAAGGATTCTCCATGCATCCGTCCGCCCAAAGGGGGCGGAGGGAAGAGTGATGGGGAGGCGGCACTCAGAGCGCATTTGGAGCTCCCAGAAATAGACAAGTAACGGCCACGGACACATAGCCAAACACACATCAAACCCAGAACCATGTAATATTGCGAGGCTGCTAAAACAAATTCCTGGACACAAAGTAGTTGTGTTCAGGATGGGCCAAGCCCAGACATGATGCATGGTCATCCGGGACTTAGGGACCTAACACATGGGTAGCACTGCTGACCCTGTAAAAAATGCCTCCATCCCTATTATGAGAAAAGGAAGGGGGGAGAATTTGGGACTTTAAAATGAGGCACATATGCGGTGTGCCTCAATCCCTGGTACAAAGGCTGAGAAGGGAGGTCTTGGGACTTTGATTGAGGCAGTAAACATTGTGAAAGGCAGTTTAAATAGAGGTACAACTTTATTAATCATAAATTCATAATACATCTAAAAAGACAGAAACCACATGCAAGAAGGACATTGTAGTAAATGTGATTCTATAAATATTAACACGCACATAAGTATGCGCGCATTCAATACAGACATCAAGGGTACAACAGTGCATAACAACCAAGTGCCACATAGTGGTCTGAATAAATAGGGTATGACATGAAATGAATTAATATATGTACATGGATCATCTGAACAACATTGCAGAAACAATAAGGATGTATAAAAAACCATAAGGATCATGATAGATTAAAATTGATGCTAAGGAGTTCAATGCATCAATCAATGCATGTATCTGCAGCCCTGTTGTCTGATGCGTTTCATGTATTAGGAAAGAAGAAAATATTACAGCGCACACATGCAAAAAAGACATTTACCTCAAGCAAGGCTAGTTTAAAACATCTAAGCATTTTCAAAAAACATTATCAAAAAATATGGGGATTTGGTCACACCATATTGCTATATGGTGCTAAGCCCACTTAGTGCGACAAAGTACCCCATAATCAGTGGGTCCTACACTATCCATGGAGTGGGAGATCCTGCATCTCTGAACCATGAGAGCATTACACTCTTCTAAATGGGAGAATCATAAGGTCTCCACCCATGACACAAGTGGACACTAATGAGAGGTAATTATATGAAGGAGTGAGGTGCTCCGCACCCAAAGGGATTTGGTCAGAATCCATACAATATACAAACAAGATATTTGGGGGGCACACTCTAAAAGATGCATTAAAGATGGTGCAGCAGGGGGCATGGCTTCATGGTTTCACCTCAGCTCCTGCATCCTGGATTACAAATCCTGTAAATAGCCAAACATACTGCCGCAATAGACCGGATACTTCGCTCCCGGAGTGGAGCTACCCCCTCTAAGACACCCAGTCAGCATAAAAGCAAAGCGGGGATGCCGAAAACTAAACCGGAGAGCGATCCCGCCGGCGGAGCGGCCCAACATGGCGGACCTCCGCTCCAGCAACGTGTGGGGAAGGGGTCCTATGCCGCTGCAGCAGCTAAACTGGGTCAATATGCCCACGACAGCAGCGCCAGAACCGGACAACATTTACAGTCACCCAGTGCTGGAAACTTGGCTAAGCACGGCTCTCCGGAGAAATCCACCCCAGCTAAACAACATGTGCCTGACAAGATGGCGCCGACGGCCCAGGGGAACGCAGTGAGTACCCCAACCTCTCCTATTACCACTTCTGACCTAGCTAAGCATACTGACATGGACTGCTCAGAACCCTCATTATAGGACATTCTCACAGCAGTGCATTCATATGGCTCTTCTATTACTGAATTGTCAGCAGATATTAAAAGTGTGAAAGAGGGTCTGTTGCATATAAGGCCGGATATGCAGAAGCTCAGGGAGAGAACCACTGCTTTGGAGGGAAGAGTGAGCTCTTTAGAGGATGAATTACCCCCCATGACGCATGAACTGCATAATATCTCTATAAAGCATAATGAAACAGCAGATAGAGTGGAAGATATGGAGAATAGGCTGCAAAGGTCAAACATCCGCATAGTTGGTATGCCTGAAAAGGCTGAAGGGAAACATCCTACTGATTTCATTGAAGCATGGCTGGCTGATACTTTTGGGAAAAATAACTTAACTCCATTCTTTTCAGTGGAAAGAGCTCACAGGGTGCCATCTAGACCACCGCCACCAGGGGGCCACGACAGACCATTCCTGATGAAACTCCTACATTATAAGGACAGAGACATTATACTTCGTCTAGCCAGACAACAAGTAGATATGGAAATACAGGGAGCTAAGATCTCTATTTACCCGGACTTTTCAGCTGCTGTTCAAAAACAGAGAGCAAAATTTACTGAAGTCAAAAAAAGAATGAGAGCCATACCATTGATGTACTCCATGTTATACCCCGCTAGGCTGCGGGTGGTGGCGGATGGAGCAGTCCATTTCTTTGATAGCCCAAATATGGCTGTGAGCTGGCTGGATCGACATGAAAGACGCCTAAGAGGAGAACCTCGAGGTCAATCACCCGCCTGATGATTTCCTGGGGGAAAATATTTACCTTCAATCCTTTGCTCACGATTGTTTATATAGGAGCTTAAGAAGAGGAGTAACTGAGGTTAATTGTTAACTTCTACTGTACACCGTTACGTCTTGTGCCTTAAGATAAGATCACAGGGCCCTAGCCCTCACTACTACCCCCCGTGTAGCCCTGCGGGGCAACTACAAAAGTTCTCTTTTAAGAATGCCTGAGTTTATGGGCAATATGTTTTTTGTTCTTTATGTTTTTTATGTTTGTCCTTTTTGTATTGACTACACTGTTTTTCAGTCTGGATTATTAGGACTGCACTTCCGCAAGTGCCCAAGCGGCATGCCTCCGTTTCACTCTGACACAGCCGGAAATAACACATCTCTGCACATGGATGAACTCTGTCCACCACCATGTAATAACTCAGGTAACATTCGGTCATGGTCGGGGCGGTGTGTTGTCTGGGTACTGAACACCCATAGGCGTTACCACCCGGTATTGTACCCCCCAGGATACAATGAGTAATAGGAGAGACACAATTCTTTCTTGGAACATTAGAGGATTACATGATCCTACAAAGAGAACTGCACTATTTATTTACCTCTCTCAACAGAATCCCACTATCATTTTTTTGCAGGAATCACATCTTACCAGTGACAGTATACACCTTTTACGTATGTCTAAGTTTCAGCAGCAATACCACTCTATTCATACTAGATACTCCAGGGGAGTGAGTATTCTGTTCTCTAGATCCACAGCATTTAGTAAGCAAGATGCAGAAATAGATGCCGAGGGCAGATATATCTTTTTGATGGGTGTATGGGAATCTCAATCATGTATTTTTGCCAATATATATATACCTCCGCCATTTACATTAACAGTACTACAATGTTTTGCTAGATTTTTGTCTAAATACCCCCAGCTGCCGGTGTACGTTCTGGGGGATTTTAACAGTGCAATGGATTTGTCTTTAGACATACGTAAAAAAAATTGTCCCCAGGGACCTAGATTGTACACCCCGCTGGCTAAATTTCTGGGAGAACTCGGACTGATAGATATATGGCGACGTTCGTCTCCTCTGCAGGCCCAGTTCTCCTGTCATTCGCTGACGCACTCGACTCTATCTAGAATAGACTATGCTTTTGGGAATTAGTTAATTTGTCGATATGATCCGAAGGTGATATATTTGGCTAGAGGGTTGTCTGACCACTCTCCGGTGCAGCTTAGTCTAAACCTCCACAAAATTAGTATGCCTGTACACTGGAAACTGAATCCATTTTGACTCCAATTGTTCACTAACACTGAACATATGCAAATGAGCATTAGTAATTTTCTAGAGGATAATAAACATTCGGCTGCACCTGGGATGGTTTGGGACGCCCTGAAAGCGTTGGGTGTGGGATGTGTGTAAGGGAAATTAGTACAATCAAGACCAGGAGTAGGGATGAGCTTCGAGTTCGAGTCGAACTCATGTTCGACTCGAACATTGGCTGTTCGCAAGTTCGCCGAACAGCGAACAATTTGGGGTGTTCGCGGCAAATTCGAATGCCGCAGAACACCCTTTAAAAGTCTATGGGAGAAATCAAAAGTGCTAATTTTAAAGGCTTATATGCAAGTTATTGTCATAAAAAGTGTTTGGGGACCCGGGTCCTGCCCCAGGGGACATGGATCAATGCAAAAAAAAGTTTTAAAAACGGACGTTTTTTCAGGAGCAGTGATTTTATTAATGCTTAAAGTCAAACAATAAAAGTGTAATATCCCTTTAAATTTCGTACCTGGGGGGTGTCTATAGTATGCCTGTAAAGGGGCGCATGTTTCCTGTGTTTAGAACAGTCTGACAGCAAAATGACATTTGGAAGGAAAAAACTCATTTAAAACTAGCCGCGGCTATTGCATTGCCGACAATACACATAGAAGTTCATTGATAAAAACGGCATGGGAATTCCCCACAGGGGAACCCCGAACCAAAAAAAAAAAAAAAAATGATGTGGGGGTCCCCCTAAATTCCATACAAGGCCCTTCAGGTCTGGTATGGATATTAAGGGGAACCCCAGCCAAAATTGAAAAAAAAAATTGACGTGGGGTTCCCCCTAAATTCCATACCAGACCCTTCAGGTCTGGTATGGATTTTAAGGGGAACCCCGCGCCAAAAAAAAAAAAAAAAACGGCGTGGGGTCCCCCTAAAAATCCATACCAGACCCTTATCCGAGCACGCAACCTGGCAGGCCGCAGGAAAAGAGGGGGGGACGAGAGTGCGGCCCCCCCCCCTCCTGAACCGTACCAGGCCACATGCCCTCAACATTGGGAGGGTGCTTTGGGGTAGCCCCCCAAAACACCTTGTCCCCATGTTGATGAGGACAAGGGCCTCATCCTCACAACCCTGGCCGGTGGTTGTGAGGGTCTGCGGGCGGGGGGCTTATCAGAATCTGGAAGCCCCCTTTAACAAGGGGACCCCCAGATCCCGGCCCCCCCCCTGTGTGAAATGGTAAGGGGGTACTTACCCCTACCATTTCACTAAAAAACTGTCAAAAATGTTAAAAATGACAAGAGACAGTTTTTGACAATTCCTTTATTTAAATGCTTCTTCTTTCTTCTTTCTTCCTTCATCTTCTTCTGGTTCTTCTGGCTCTTCTGGTTCTTCCTCCGGCGTTCTCGTCCAGCATCTTCTCCGCGGCGTCTTCTATCTTCTTCTCCTCGGGCCGCTCCGCACCCATGGCATGAGGGGGGAGGCTCCCGCTCTTCTCTTCATCTTCTTCTCTTCTTCATCTTCTTCTTCATCTTCTTCTTCTTCTTCCTTCTTCTCTTCTTCTCTTCTTCTCTTCTTCCTGTCTTCTGCGGGCCGCTCCGCAGCCATGCTGTGGCATGGAGGGAGGCTCCCGCTGTGTGACGGCGTCTCTTCGTCTGACGGTTCTTAAATAACGGGGGGCGGGGCCACCCGGTGGCCCCGCCCCCCTCTGACGCACGGTGACATGACGGGACTTCCCTGTGGCATTCCCCGTGACGTCACAGGGAAGTCCCTCAAGTCACCGTGCGTCAGAGGGGGGCGGGGTCACCGGATGGCCCCGCCCCCCGTTATTTAAGAACCGTCAGACGAAGAGACGCCGTCACACAGCGGGAGCCTCCCACCATGCCAGCATGGCTGCGGAGCGGCCCGGAGAAGACAGGAAGAAGAGAAGAAGGAAGAAGAAGAAGAAGAAGAAGATGAAGAAGAAGATGAAGAAGAGAAGAAGATGAAGAGAAGAGCGGGAGCCTCCCCCCTCATGCCATGGGTGCGGAGCGGCCCGAGGAGAAGAAGATAGAAGACGCCACGGAGAAGATGCTGGACGAGAACGCCGGAGGAAGAACCAGAAGAGCCAGAAGAACCAGAAGAAGATGAAGGAAGAAAGAAGAAAGAAGAAGCATTTAAATAAAGGAATTGTCAAAAACTGTCTCTTGTCATTTTTAACATTTTTGACAGTTTTTTAGTGAAATGGTAGGGGTAAGTACCCCCTTACCATTTCACACAGGGGGGGGGCCGGGATCTGGGGGTCCCCTTGTTAAAGGGGGCTTCCAGATTCCGATAAGCCCCCCGCCCGCAGACCCTCACAACCACCGGCCAGGGTTGTGAGGATGAGGCCCTTGTCCTCATCAACATGGGGACAAGGTGTTTTGGGGGGCTACCCCAAAGCACCCTCCCAATGTTGAGGGCATGTGGCCTGGTACGGTTCAGGAGGGGGGGGGGCGCACTCTCGTCCCCCCCTCTTTTCCTGCGGCCTGCCAGGTTGCGTGCTCGGATAAGGGTCTGGTATGGATTTTTAGGGGGACCCCACGCCGTTTTTTTTTTTTTTTTTTGGCGCGGGGTTCCCCTTAAAATCCATACCAGACCTGAAGGGTCTGGTATGGAATTTAGGGGGAACCCCACGTCAATTTTTTTTTTTAATTTTGGCTGGGGTTCCCCTTAATATCCATACCAGACCTGAAGGGCCTTGTATGGAATTTAGGGGGACTCCCACATCATTTTTTTTTTTTAATTTTGGTTCGGGGTTGCCCTGTGGGGAATTCCCATGCCGTTTTTATCAATGAACTTCTATGTGTATTGTCGGCAATGAAATAGCCGCGGTAGTTTTAAATGTGTTTTTTCCTTCAAAATGTCACTTTGCTGTCAGACTGTTCTAAACACGGGAAACATGCGCCCCTTTACAGGCATACTATAGACACCCCCCAGGTATGAAATTTAAAGGGATATTATACTTTTATTGTTTGACTTTAAGCATTATTAAAATCACTGCTCCTGAAAAAACGGCCGTTTTTAAAACTTTTTTTTGCATTGATTCATGTCCCCTGGGGGAGGACCCGGGTCCCCAAACACTTTTTATGACAATAACTTGCATATTAGCCTTTAAAATTAGCACTTTTGATTATTCATGTTCGTGTCCCATAGACTTTAACGGCGTTCGCGTGTTCGAACAAATTTTTTTCCTGTTCGCATGTTCTGGTGCGAACCGAACAGGGGGGTGTTCGGCTCATCCCTAACCAGGAGCAAACAATGGGCTGAGGATGTAGCTAAAGGTGTAGACAGAGCAGAGGAGGTATTTCTGAAGGATCCTAACTCTGATAATGAACGGCAGTGGATAGATGCGCAGAAATTATCCCGCTCTGTACACCTGCAACAAGCTAATAATAAAACATTTTTCACTACATAAACATATTTTGAGGAAGCAGAGAAAACTGGGCACATGCTGGCATTGATAGCTAGATCACAAACCCCTCTCAAATTATACATAACATAAAAACTAAATCTGCATTAATAGTGACTGATACACAATCCAAGAATTTGCAAGAATTTTCCTCCTTTTATCAGGATTTATATTCTTCTAAAGTTTCTCACCCAGAGGAAGAGCTGACACGGTTTCTGGAATCCATTACACTACCCAAACTCCAGAGTATAGATAAAAAACTTCTAAATGCACCTCTTTCCCTAGAAGAAATACAACTTGCTCTAGCCACGTTCCCCAACTCAAAAGCTCCAGGTAGCGACGGTATACCGATCGAACTATATAAAAAGTTTGGAGGAATACTTTTGCCAGAATTGCTCCACACACTCACAGAAGCAATTAAATCTGATTCCTTGCCTAGATCTATGTATGAAGCGGTGGTAGTGGTAATTTTAAAACTGGGGAAAGAACCAGATCAACCAAAATCATACAGACCCATTTCACTTCTGAATACGGATCTGAAACTTCTTACGAAAATTATCGCCATGAGGATTTCCAAAGTGGTGTCTAAATTGGTACACCTGGATCAGGCCGGTTTCATACCAAATAGGTCCACGGCAAATAATCTAAGACGTCTCTATCTTAACATGCAAATCCCCAGAGACAATCAGGGACAAAGAGCTATACTATCATTAGATGCCGCTAAGGCGTTTGATAGTGTGGAGTTGGAGTACCTATGGAAAGTATTGGCGAAGTTTGATCTGGGGGACACCATAATCTCATGGATCAAACTGTTATATAAAACACCTAAAGCCTGTATCAGAATTAATAACACACTATCATCGTCATTTGATTTATACAGGGGAACCCGACAGGGCTGCCCTCTGTCGCCTTTACTTTTTGCTTTGGCTGTTGAACCACTGGCGGTGGCTATAAGGGGAAACACAGAAATAGTAGGCTTTAGGCGGGGAGAGACGGAAGAAAAAATAGCACTATATGCGGACGACGCACTTATATTCTTAGGTGACACGTCCACCTCTCTGATTAAACTTATGGAACTGATTGGGACATTCGGAAATTTTTCCGGATTCAAATAAATTGGGATAAATCGACAATTCTACCCCTAGATCCATTAGTAGGATCCCTACCTCAAATAGCCGAACAAATTAAAGTGGTGGATAAATTTAAATATTTAGGCATAATCATACGCCCTAATTTAGATCAATATATAAAACTAAATGAAGACCCACTCCTCAAAAAATTTAAAGAAAAGCTTGTCAGTTGGACCCGGCTGCCCCTTTCGGTGGTTGGTAGGTGCAATCTGATCAAGATGATCTGGAGCCCACAACTGCTGTATGCACTGCACAACGCCCCTATCTGGATCCCTATCCATGTGTTCCGAAGATGTAATACCCTATTACGAGCACTGATTTGGAGGGGATAAGTCCCAAGGATTAAACTAGAAACACTACAGGAGATGAAGGGTGGATTGGCGGTCCCAAATCCATTTTATTATTTTATAGCGGCTCAACTGCAACAATTAACAGGCTGGCTCCACACTGAGTCTTCTGATCCTATTCGGAACATCGTGAGTACACAACTATCTTGTGATGGTCTTGTGGAGTGCATAGAAGCAGGCGAGTTGGGAGCACTGATATAGTTCCCCACGCTACTGCTCATTGACAAAATTTGGAACAAAACAAAACAGCATCTCCAATATGATGGATACACAAACTGGTCACGAATATGGAATAATCGTAATTACCCAGAACTGAATAAATTGGAGAATTTCTCTAATTGGGGGAGAAAGGGAGTTCAATACATTCCACAATTGTATTTTGGGGGGGTCTTACGAGATTTCCAATCAATACGCTCAGAATTTAATTTGCCAAACACCTCATTTTATCAGTATTTACAGCTTAGACATGCCATAACAACACAAAGCAAAACATCCAAATGGGAGCTGGTTAAAACTAGGGGGGGGTTTAACAACTAGTTACGTCATCATCCCGGAAGGGACAAATATCCATTATATATGGCTCCCTTATTAACCATGTATCTAAGGCAATGACTTTTGGCAGTAGAAGGGGCTGGGGAGAGGACATAGGGGAAATCTCAGACGAGGAATGGAGCAACATTCTGGAGAATGTACTTAAAGTGTCCCTGTGCTCCTCTCAAAAGCTCACTCAATTATTTATTATTCCAAGTACATATCGCACAACTGAAAAACTACATAAATGGCACAGGAGAGATGATCCACTATATCCTCGCTGTCGTATCGACAACGGTACATTTATTCATATGCTATGGAAATGCCCAAAGTTACAGAGGTACTGGGCTTCAGTGATAAACACTATTAACAGTATATGGAATATTAAACTTATAAATGACCCTAAACTTTGTACACTCCTCATACGTACACTGCCATCTTGAGGACACTATTCTTAGCTAGGAAACTTATTGCCAGAAAGTGGCTATTCACAATGAGCCCTACAGTGACGGAGTGGATGGCGTGGTAAATGATTCTCTAATTAGAGAACAACTCACATATAAACATAGAGGCTGTCCAAACAAATTTGAAAATATATGGGATCCATGGCTAGACACACCTGGACTGGCTCCATTGAGCTTGGTCCATAATAGAATCTTGGGTGGTAGAGTTCACGCAGTAGGAACACCAGCATAAATAATGATAGAGAGCAGGGTACAACGATATTGATCTAGAGATGAAAAACCTTATCCCGTATATGTGATGTATTTTAACCACTTCAGCCCCGGAAGGATTTACCCCCTTCCTGACCAGAGCACTTTTTACAATTCGGCACTGCGTCGCTTTAACTGCTAATTGCGCGGTCATGCAATGCTCTACCCAAACGAAATTTGCGTCCTTTTCTTCCCACAAATAGAGCTTTCTTTTGATTATATTTGATCACCTCTGCCGTTTTTATTTTTTGCGCTATAAACGGAAAAAGACTGAAAATTTTGAAAAAAAATGATATTTTCTACTTTTAGTTATAAAAAAAATCCAATAAACTAAATTTTAGTCATACATTTAGGCCAAAATGTATTCGGCCACATGTCTTTGGTAAAAAAAAATGTCAATAAGCGTATATTTATTGGTTTGCGCAAAAGTTATAGCGTCTACAAACTAGGGTACATTTTCTGGAATTTACACAGCTTTTAGTTTCTGACTGCCTATGTCATTTCTTGAGGTGCTAAAATGGCAGGGCAGTACAAAACCCCCCCAAATGACCCCATTTTGGAAAGTAGACACCCCAAGGAAATTGCTGAGAGGCATGTTAAGCCCATTGAATATTTATTTTTTTTGTCCCAAGTGATTGAATAATGACAAAAAAAAGAAAAAAAAAATTACAAAAAGTTGTCACTAAATGATATATTGCTCACACAGGCCATGGGCATATGTGGAATTGCACCCCAAAATACATTCAGCTGCTTCTCCTGAGTACGGGGATACCACATGTGTGGCACTTTTTGGAGCCTAGCCGCGTACGGGGCCCCGAAAACCCAGCACCACCTTCAGGATTTCTAAGGGCATACATTTTTGATTTTACTCCTCACTACCTATCACAGTTTTGAAGGCCATAAAATGCCAAGATGGCACAAACCCCCCCCAAATGACCCCATTTTGGAAAGTAGACACCCCAAGCTATTTGCTGAGAGGCATGGTGAGTATTTTGCAGCTCTCATTTGTTTTTGAAAATGAAGAAAGACCAGAAAAAAATTTTTTTTTTTTCTTTTTTCAATTTTCAAAACTTTGTGACAAAAAGTGAGGTCTGCAAAATACTCACTATACCTCTCAGCAAATAGCTTGGGGTGTCTACTTTCCAAAATGGGGTAATTTGGGGGGGGTTGTGCCACCTGGGCATTCCATGGCCTCCGAAACTGTGATAGGTAGTGAGGAGTGAAATCAAAAATTTACGGCCTTAGAAAGCCTGAAGGCGGTGCTTGGTTTTCGGGGTCCCGTGCGCGGCTAGGCTCCCAAAAAGTCCCACACATGTGGTATCCCCGTACTCAGGAGAAGCAACAGAATTTATTTTGGGGTGTAATTTCACATATTCCCATGGCATGTTTGAGCAATATAACATTTAGTGACAACTTTGTGCAAAAAAAAAAAAAAAAAAATTGTCTCTTTCCCGCAACTTGTGTCACAATATAAAATATTCCATGGACTCGACATGCCTCTCAGCAAATAGCTTGGGGTGTCTACTTTCCAAAATGGGGTCATTTGGGGGGGGTTTGAACTGTCCTGGCATTTTATGCACAACATTTAGAAGCTTATGTCACACATCACCCACTCTTCTAACCACTTGAAGACAAAGCCCTTTCTGACACTTTTTGATTACATGAAAAAATTTTTTTTTTTTGCAAGAAAATTACTTTGAACCCCCAAACATTATATATTATTTTAAAGCAATTCCCCTACAGATTAAAATGGTGGGTGTTTCATTTTTTTTTTTCACACAGTATTTGCACAGCGATTTTCAAACGCATTTTTTGGGGAAAAAACACACTTTTTTAAATTTTAATGCACTAAAACACACTATATTGCCCAAATGTTTGATGAAATAAAAAAGATGATCTTAGGCAGAGTACATGGATACCAAACATGACATGCTTTAAAATTGCGCACAAACGTGCAGTGGCAACAAAATCACTACATTTTTAAAAGCCTTTAAAAGCCTTTACAGGTTACCACTTTAGATTTACAGAGGAGGTCTACTGCTAAAATTACTGCCCTCGATCTGACCTTCGCGGTGATACCTCACATACATGGTGCAATTGCTGTTTACGTTTGACGCCAGACCGCCGCTTGCGTTCGCCTTAGCGCGAAAGCAGGGGGCGACAGGGGTGCTTTTTTTTTATTTATTTTTTTGCTTTATTTTTTTTTGCTTTTTTATCTTATTTTTAAACTGTTCCTTTCATTTTTTTTTTTTAAATCATTTTTATTGTTATCTCAGGGAATGTAAATATCCCCTATCATAGCAATAGGTAGTGACAGGTACTCTTTTTTGAAAAAATTGGGGTCTATTAGACCCTAGATCTCTCCTCTGCCCTCAAAGCATCTGACCACACCAAGATCGGTGTGATAAAATGCTTCCCCAATTTCCCAATGGCGCTATTTACATCCGGCGAAATCTAAGTCATAAAATGCTCGTAGCTTCCGGTTTCTTAGGCCATAGAGATGTTTGGAGCCACTCTGGTCTCTGATCAGCTCTATGGTCAGCTGGCTGAATCACCGGCTGCATTCTCAGGTTCCCTGTTGAGACAGGAGAGCCAGAGAAAAACACGGAAGACGGTGGGGGGGGGGCATTCCCTCCCACTGCTTGTAAAAGCAGTCTAGAGGCTAATTAGCCGCTAGGATTGCTTTTACATGAAAGCCGACCGCTGGCTAAAAAGAATGATACCAAGATGATACCTAAACCTGCAGGCATCATTCTGGTATAACCACTCAAAGTCGTGAATGGCGTACCTGAAGACAAAAAAATGGTTAACAATAAAGCACAGTAAACGGTAAAGTATAAATAATTACATACCTGAAAAGCAAACATGATAAAACATAATAACAGATGACATCACATCCTCTGCCTCTGTGTACTATACAGAGGCAGGGGATGTTTCTCATTGGCTGGGAGCGATCGCGAGGGGGGGGCCACGATCGGATGGCCTCCCCCTCGTCTGTCATCGCTCTCAACCAAATGCCGACCGCAGCTGGCACCGGGGGGGGGGTCCGATCAGACCCCCCACCCGCGGGAAGGCAATCACGTTTCAGGTACGTGATTTTGCCTGCCCGTGCCGCTCTGCTCACGTATATAGGCAGAACAATAGAGAGAGAATAGAGAGAGAGAGAGAACAATAAAACGACAACTATTTTTTTTTATTTTTGTTTGTGTTTTTTTTTACACTTTTTTTTTGTAACTGTAACTTTTATAACTGTAACCGGTTCCAGGTTCGAGTCTCTCAAAATGCGCTGGCATCTTGGGAGACCCTGTGAAAGTGTGCCTAGTCTGTGCAATGCTGTACGCTACGCTAATACTCAACTAGTGCATGGTAGCGTTCAAAACATTCACCAAGTGTTACTGCAGTGCTGGTTTGACTACGACCGGGGTGTACTACGCCGCTGGTGCTTGCCAGTTCACCAAAACGCTACAAAGAAAAGTGTCAGTGATCGATCGATACTGCACTTGGGTGGGCTGGACTGGGCTGGGCCGGGCGGAGGGGCAAAACGCAGGTGCTAGCAGGTATCTGGGCTGATCCCGCTAACACTGCGTTTTTGGGAACCCTAAACTGCTGGGGACGCTAGTATAGATCTGATCGGATCAGATATTGATGCGTTCAGATACTATACCACTAAGGGAGGTGTACGGTGCGTGTACGGTGCGTGCGTGGGTGTTCGCGGTACTGGCGCTAATCTGACGCTGCCTAGGGCGACGCATATCACCGCCGGGCGATCAGGGGGCTAAACCTTTATTCGGTAATAAACGGCGGGTGCCCTGACACTATAAAAAATAAACGAACTAACCAGCGTCACCCGTAACGTGGTGAAAGGGTTAACTAGGGGGCCATCAAGGGGTTAAAACATTTATTAGATAGTATATGGGGGTCCCTGTCGCTATAAAACACTGACGGCGAACGTAAATATTTACGTCCCTAACTAGCGTCACCAGCGACACTAATACAGCGATCAGAAAAATGATCGCTTAGCGACACTGGTGACAGGGGGTGATCAAGGGGTTAAAACTTTATTAGGGGGGTAAGGGGGGTACCCTAGACCTACAGGGGGCTAAACCTTTATTCGGTAATAAACGGCGGGTGCCCTGACACTATAAAAAATAAACGAACTAACCAGCGTCACCCGTAATGGTTATACGGTGATCAGTGGTGAGAGGGTTAACTAGGGGGCAATCAAGGGGTTAAAACATTTATTAGGCAGTATATGGGGGTCCCTGTCGCTATAAAACACTGACAGCGAACCTAAATATTTACGTCCCTAACTACCGTCACCAGCGACACTAATACAGCCATCAGAAAAATGATCGCTTAGCGACACTGGTGAGGGGGGGTGATCAAGGGGTTAAAACTTTATTAGGGGGGGTAAGGGGGGTACCCTAGACCTACAGGGGGGTAATACTAACTGTCCCACCACTGCTAACTGTCACAAACTGACACTATGCAGTAATCAGGAAAAAAAAAAAAACCTGCTTGGTGTCAGTTTGTGACAGGGGGGGGGTGATCGGGGGGGGATCGGGGGGCGATCGGGGGGGGATCGGGGGTGTAATGTATGCCTGGCATGTTCTACTGTGTGTGCACTTACATGTCATCTCTCCTCGGCGCTGGAACGGAAACTGCCAGACCGAGGAGAGATGACATCACATCCTCTGCCTCTGTGTACTATACAGAGGCAGGGGATGTTTCTCATTGGCTGGGAGCGATCGCGAGGGGGGGGCCACGATCGGATGGCCTCCCCCTCGTCTGTCATCGCTCTCAACCAAATGCTGACCGCAGCTGGCACCGGGGGGGGGTCCGATCAGACCCCCCACCCGCGGGAAGGCAATCACGTTTCAGGTACGTGATTTTGCCTGCCCGTGCCGCTCTGCTCACGTATATAGGCGTGAGGCGGTCGGCAAGTGGTTAAAGGAACGGATGTGAGGTGGCAGATGGGTAATGCGGAGGTCAATATGTACATAGTTTGCCTAGTCTAATAACAGTTACTGTTGACCCAGTTGGGTCCGGCGGAGCGGAAAATAAGGAAAGGGAACAAAACAAAAATTTAATTGGAAAATGACCAATAGAAGTTATATAGAACAAATAACGACCTGCAAATGGCATAACTATAACAAATGCATCGTACAAATATATCTAATTCAGTGATTAGTATTGCTAAGTGCCTTATGTGGAATGTGATGATGTATTTAGTCATATAGCATTAATGTTGGTTGTTCTCATGTAATATGGCATTGAACCTGATCTTATGCTGGAATGTAACCACTTGATTTATTGTATTCAATGGAATTTATTTTTAATAAAAAAAGATCTAATTTAAAAAAAAAAAGATGGTGCAGCCATAAGAGCATACAGTAGAAGAAAATATTACAGCGCACACATGCAAAAAAGACATTTACCTCAAGCAAGGCTAGTTTAAAACACCTAAGCATTTTCAAAAAACATTATCAAAAAATATGGGGATTTGGTCACACCATATTGCTATATGGTGCTAAGCCCACTTACTGCGACAAAGTACCCCATAATCAGTGGGTCCTACACTATCCATGGAGTGGGAGATCCTGCATCTCTAATCATGAGAGCATTACACTCTTCTAAATGGGAGAATCATAAGGTCTCCACCCATGACACAAGTGGACACTAATGAGAGGTACTTATATGAAGGAGTGAGGTGCTCCGCACCCAAAGGGATTTGGTCAGAATCCATATAATATACAAACAAGATATTTGGGGGGCACACTCTAAAAGAAGCATTAAAGATGGTGCAGCCATAAGACCATACAGTAGAAGAAAATTGTACAGTGCACACATGCAAAAACGACATTTCATGTATTAGGAACACTCATCAGGGGCAGGTGCTTCTGGGATATCTACAGAATATAAGGAGGTGTAATTAGTAGGTCTGGTTATAGTGAAATATGTCAAAGGTGAGACAAAAAAGCCCACCCTGGGTACTTACATGGAAATACTGCGATGAGATGTGGTGAGTGTGGAGTCAGAGCCAGAGTTTTGCCTATCATGGGAGCTGAGGTGGCCTGAGGCCGCACGCCAGCGGGGTGCATATACAGAGCCCCCCCATACAAAGACACAGGACGTGGGGTGTTAAAATTCTTGGTGGGACCAGATGGCGAACCAATGGGGACAGCCAAAAAAGAGCCTGGAAAAAATAATATCATTGCATCGTATTAATTATCCGCCCAGAATGATTAATCCAGGCAGATAGAGAATATGTGCATGTGGTTTCTGTCTTTTTAGATGTATTATGAATTTATGATTAATAAAGTTGTACCTCTATTTAAACTGATCTTCACTATGTTTACTGCCTCAATCAAAGTCCCAAGACCTTCTTTCTCAGTCTTTGTACCAGGGATGGAGGCACACCGCATATGTGCCTCATTTTAAAGTCCCAAATTCCCGCCCCCCTTCCTTTTCTCATAATAGGGATGGAGGCATGTTTTACAGGGTCAGCAGTGCTCCCCTGCTACCCATGTGTTAGGTCCCTAAGTCCCGGATGACCATGCATCATGTCTGGGCTTTGCCCATCCTGAACACAACTACCTTGTGTCCAGGAATCTGTTTTAGCAGGCTCGCAATATTACATGGTTCTGGGTTTGATGTGTGTTTGGCTGTGTGTCCGTGGCTGTTACTTATCTATTTCTGGGAGCTTCGATGCCCTCTGAGTGCCCCCTCCCCATCACTCTTCCCTCCGCCTCCATTGGGTGGACGGATGCGTGGGGGAATCCTTTGGCGCACACAGTGCATCGATGCCACTCCTCCCACTTCACGTGTGACGTCATGCTTGACGTCACGATGTGGAGCGTGTGTCTTTCCATCCTGGGTTGGGCAACTGGGGAATATGGGCATTACCCACCGGCGGTGTACGCTGTCTGCACCGGGATGCCTCTTGTTTGCCAGACCTAGCGTGATGCTGGTGGCGGACAGCGTGCGCGTGCTTTGGGCGGCTATATCTAGCCTCCCCTGACACAGTCTTGATGATGTATCTTCGGATGTCACATTTCATCTCCACATCTCATCTTTTTCCTTTTTGGGACCAAAGGACGCCACTTGCAGGTTGATATACACCCTTTACATACAGTACCTGGTGCATTGGAAGGGGTATGGTCCGCAGGAACGCTCCTGGGTCTCATCCTCAGACGTACATGCTCCTGCCCTCCTCCGTGATTTCCATAGATGTTTTCCCCTCAAGCCCGGTGGTCCTCCGAGGGGGAAGCGTCGTTGAGGAGGGGGGTACTGTCAGGGCTGGCTCAGCCTTTCCTTTTATGAGCTGGCTGCTCAGCTGTCAGCTAATTGCCAGCTCCCATCTCACTCCACAGTTAACCAGCTGTTGTGGATCTGCTCGTCAGTCCCGCCTACTTAAAGATCTTCAGCTCACTTCATTCCTGCCTTCGCCTTGGTCACATCACAGGAAACCATCTCTTGCATTCCTGTTTAAAGACTGGTTTTGCTGACATCCCTTCTCTGCTTGCTGTTCCTCCACTTGGTTCCCTGACTTCTAGCCTGGCTGATCACCCTATCTGGTTACTGAACTCTGGCTTGGCTGACTACCCGATCCGGTTACTGGACTCTGGCTATGCTTTGACTACGCTTACTCTATTTACCTTTTGTGTGATTCTACTGTACTTCTGTCTTGGTCTGGTTCATGGTTTCTGACACCATTTGACTTCTCCATCCCCTTGTGCTGTTGGGGGACTCCCTTCCCAAAACCATATGTTCATGTTAGGTAGCCTTGTTATTCTATTACTGTTACTACTTTTTCCTTCTATGGTCACCACCGTAATACATGCTGTTCTGCTTTCACTCCTGAGGGTTGTATTACATATTATTATATCACCTTGTAATATTATCATACTATTATATATGGGTACATTTACCCCCCTACCCCTCTTCACTGCTCCCCCTTCCCTTCTTTTTTTTGGCCCCAATTGGTCTATTGTTTTTGTCATATGTATGCATATTACACAGAGCTTGTTTTTTCTAGCTCTACAGCTATTTGTTCTTTAATGGTCTCTATCTTTCTCTATCTTTCTATTGTGAAAACCCGATAAATATTTTTAATATTTTTAATTAAAAAAAAAAGGATAAGTTCACCTTTAGGATCATGATCTGTGTTTCACTCATGTTGTGAGCACTCACCCACATTGTGATTGATTCTGAAATCTCACCGAGCAGCCCCCCTCAGCCCCCCTAACACTTACCCGAGGTCCCTCTCTGTCCAGCAATGTCCACAAGAGTCTCAGCTGACCAAGATTCTCCCTCCTGATTGGCTGAGACACAGAAGAGGCACCATTGGCTCCCACTGCTGTCAATCAAAGTCAGCAAGCCAATAAGGGGAGAGAGGGGGTGGGGCCCTGTCGAGGCTTCATGTCTGAAAGGACACAGGGAGCTGTGACTCGGCTCGGGTGCCCCCATAGCAAGCTGCTTGCTGTAGGTTCACTCAACAGAAGGGAGGGGCCAGGATCAGGCAAGAGGCAGCCGAGAAGGGGAGGATACGGGCTGCTCTGTGCACATCCACTGCAACAGAACAGGTAAGTAATAGGTAAGTTTGTTATTTTTATGGGAAAAAAAAACGAGACTCTACAATCACTTTAAGGAAGAGCGTATATAGTAACATTCATTTGTCATTCTTTGTTGATGCTGGGTAAAAAATAATAGCTGTAAAAAAAAATTTAATTAATCTCACTGTATTTCAGATAAATCTAAACACATTGCAAATAACAATTTCCAACATTAGTTAAAGAAAGCCAATGCCTAATGTTTCTGTTCATTGCTATTGTTAGAAAAAGTATTCCCTGACCCAATTAAAACCATGTATTCTATTCAATGAATTGCTTCTCTTTCAGAAAATGCTACAAAGTGTTTGTCTGACTGTCATTGTAACCCAATGGGCTCATTACTTTCTAAAGCTAGGAACAAAGTGATAGTTTTTTCGTTCAACCCAGCAGGTTGAATGAAAAAAAAAAAACTTGACAGATCGCAATATCAACACAGGCAATTTTGGAGTGGCAGTCTTGCCTGCTGTTGTATTGAATTCCATTGGCTACAAGTGCTGATCAGGTGCTGGTTTTTCAGCATATCCCTTTGACAAAAGTAGTTTGTTAGGCCGGCTTATATCGGACAGACAAATGTACACACTGACTGAAAGTCGGCCAGTTAAGAAGGAACCAACAAATTTTCTGGTACAATAGTTTTTATTTGGTTAAACAAAGACAACTTACAGGCTTGAGAAGAAGAAAGTGAAATGATCCCGTGCATGGGAACAAACATCAAATCACTTGTGAATACAAACAAAACACATTTCCATTTCAAAGCGAACAATAGAAGCATCCGGCACAAGTGTCAGAGGTTGTAATGAGTAACCAGCCACGGGGGCTCGAGAACCAACAAATTTTCAACCAGTGTGTACCCAGCTTTAGTCATTGACCAGGAACCAATACGTATAATTATGTATATCAGTGAAACTGATTTTAGAGGCCAGAGACAACCAGGTAACCAATAGTTTGAGAAGCAGGTCAACAATGGCAGTCCCTAATTTTTCCTCTGTACAGGTTTCTGTTTCATTAATTTTTACTAAATGTTATAATAAATCATATACAGTCAGAATACATAATAAAGACGAAGAAACACAAACCTCGACCTTTAGCAAAAATTAAGAAAAACAGAAGTAAATAAATAATAATTTGGTCTGCATATTATGAATTTAAAGTGGTTGTAAACCCTCTCATATACCCAGTGAAGTGAATAGCCTCAGATGATACACAGAAATGAAAAAAATTCCTCCTACATAAGTTTTACTTGTTTATCTGCAGCCATCTCTTCTCTACATTCTTTCAAAAGGGCAGAATTGTGTTAAAATCCTTCTCGATCTATCAGGAGCACAGAGGAGGGGTTGGAGAGCTGCTGTTACAGTGTGTGAAAGATTGGAGGAAAGGGACACACCACCCTCACACAACACACAGGAGTGCAGGAAGGATACAGAGCTGTGTTCTGAATAGACAAGCTGTGTGCTGAGTTCCCTTCCCATCACAAATTTATCTCATGTGTCACAAATAATGCAGAATAGGATTGGAAGGGGGGACAACAAGGACCTCTCCAATTGGGTCCTGCCCCTTTCGGAGATATTAGGACTATTGCGGTACCAAAGGGCAGTGGACACAGATATTATAAAAATGTTTTGTTTTATTCAAAAATAAGATATTAAAAAGCCTCATAAAGGACACAATGTATAAACCATAACATATTGACACAATCACAGATTCATTGTTACAGCAATGTTAACAATCAAATTGTATAGATAATGCCCACACAGATATATGGAGGCAGGTTATATGATACTTGCAGACGTGACCTCTACAGTTTCGCGGTCACAGCCGCTTCTTCAGGAGGGGTCTATTAGTACATATTCTATAAAATGAAAAAAGTAAAGTATCAACATTACAAAACATACCTAGAATAGAAAAGAGAAAAATATCCTGGACGGCCGCACACCATAGAAGACATCTTTATTGATATGAAGAAATAAAATCCAAATGCAGTCACCTCATGTACAGGGAGGAACAGGAAAGATAGCTAACATGTTTCACGCCCCATCATGGCGCTTATTCATAGCTATGAATAAGCGCCATGATGGGGCGTGAAACATGTTAGCTATCTTTCCTGTTCCTCCCTGTACATGAGGTGACTGCATTTGGATTTTATTTCTTCATATCAATAAAGATGTCTTCTATGGTGTGCGGCCGTCCAGGATATTTTTCTCTTTCCACAAGCTTGTGCAGAGCCAGCACCTGTGAGTTCCATTAGGGCGGGTGTCTTGATACGGATTTGAGAGATTGGAGCGGCAATCTTTTGCTTAGAATAGAAAAGACACATGTAGCATAGAAAACACACATTTGATATTGGAGAGAGTAGTCTTAGTTATATGTTGCACTCACCAGCCTATACCCAACAGGGGGTTTGGAGCGATACTGTGAGACGCCCTTGAAAGGCGTTCCCCCGGGGGCGGGCCAGGGAGGCACTTAAAGTGATTCTATTATAAGAAATTAAAGGTATAAAAAATATGCACTCAGGGTTTTAATAAATAAAAGAACCACCCGGGTGTGTAAGGTTAGGGTAAAACATGGTGGAAAAGAAAGAGAGAAAAAAGAAAAAAAAAAAAGTGTCACACAGTGACACATGCTGAAGTGAAGTGACACATGCTGATAACAGAGGGACGAAACAGAGGGAGAGAAACCACACTTAGAGCTTTGGAGAGAGATAAGTAAACACTATAGATATGCTGTATGTGCTTTTGTTCAGATTTTGTGACTGAGGTTTACAACCACTTTAACTTAGAATCAAGTAAACAATAAAGTACGCATATCATCTACAGTATAGGCAAAATAGAAAGAAAGAAAAAAAAGACATATAAATGGTTGATTGAAGTAATTTCACATAAAAGTTTAAAGCTGATCTATCAATCCAAAAACCAAAGCCAGTAAAAGGTCTGGCCGCACAAAAAAATGGGGGAGGGGAGAGGTAAGGTAAATTACCGACCAAGACCAGGACATAGGGGGAGGATATATGAAATGCTCAAAATAGGTAAGAGAAAAAAAGAAAAACAAAAAGAAAGGAAAAGGAATAAGGAGTAGAGTTAAGAAGAAGAAGAGAAAGTCATGGAAGAAAGGGGAAATACAAAGGGTACCTCAGGGACTCTGGTTGGCATTGGTTGATGTGGTTATAGCTCTTTGAAGCTGGAGGTCATATGAGATAAAGGGAAGAGATCTGGCCAAGGCTTCCAAGGCTTCTGTACAGGTTTCAATAAACAGTTCTTAAAATTCTGTCTGTTAAACAAACTTAAAAAATATACACATTCTGCAGTATCTCAAATAAAAATAAAATAAAATAAAAGCCCATTTTTGGCAAAGGTCAATTTCCAAAAGTAGTTAAGAAAGACGATGCTTGATGTTTCTGTTCATTGCTATTGTTAGCAGAGGTACTTCCTGATCCAATTAAAACTATGTTTTCTAGTAATTATATTGCTTCCTTTTATGTCATTGCTAGTTGTTAACCCAATGGGTTAATTTATGTTCACTGTCACTGACCAGGAATAAGTATTTATAGTTATGTATATTAGCTGTTCTGATTTCAGAAGCCAGAGAAAGCCAGGCAGTCAACAGTTTGAGAAGAAGATAGTGAGTCCCTATTTTTTTTTCTGTACAGGTTTCTTTTGAAGGGTTCTCAAAATTCTACCTGTTAAACAAAGTTAGGCGTTCTATTCAAAATGTATCAAACTGCTTTTGAATAAAATAGAATTCCTGTTGTGTCTCAATAAATAGAACATGCAATCTCCCATGCAGGTTGTCAAATAAAATACAATACAATTATTGACATATGTGATGTGACTTTTGGAGATCAGCTAACCAGTTAAAAAAAGTCTTCAAATAAGAAAAGTGGTAGCAGACATGGCAATAGAGAACAACATTATAGTGCCATCTTATCTAACATTAAACATTTTGAGGGATTACTGGAAATGAGAGAAGCAACAAGTGTGGGCTATAGTAACTAGAAAAGTCTGCAATTCCAGAATTTGTCACAACAAAGTATTATCAACAGACCTATGTTACCCTTTCAAGTGGCTGGCATCATAGACAGAACAGCCTGTTTATCTTCGCAGTCACATATAAATGTTGAATCTCAGACTGTAAATTTAATACAAAAATGTGTAATGACACACAGTAAGGAACATTTTTATTACCAGCCTCAAAAAAACTAAAAAAAAAAATAGGAAAAATTAACAAATTAATCAATAAATTAAAAAAATCTCTGGTGGAGAACTTTACGAAATTGATTGTAATTACTTCCAAAATGATGAATTTAAACATTTAACCTAGAACTTGATTCTAATCTCTCTCAGGTGCTTTTAAGTAGTCAAAACAACATTACGGACGGTTACAGAATAATGCAAATTGATGAAGTAAAGAAACCTCTTCCCTACTCTCAACACCATTTTTTAATAAGGGTGACATACCAAGACTCTGGCAATTTTTTCCAGTGTCCCTTCAAGGCAAATTTTACATAATCAGTACAAACAAATGGCAACCACCCCAACCTATAACTGGCCTTTGCAGCAAGGTGCACATGGAAGGGCGATGTATGTCAAGAAACAACAAACAAAAATTCCCAGGTCACTAACCAGTCAGCCTGCAACAAACCAAATTGACCTCATTTAACAGTTCACATTAAAACCAAGGGGCTTGGTTTGCACACATTTGCAAATGCATGGGTAAGCTACAGCGGCCACATCACACCACCCCAGTGTACTGCAGTCCTAACTCTATACTTTTATACCTGAGTTGGAGCACGTATATAACCCCACGCCACCTTAAAGGTGCAGGAACACACCGGACACGCAGCAATTTTACATAATTCCTCTGAGATTTCATCCATTTTACTATATGACTGTTCATATTCCTCCAGTTACTTGAAGAGATGTGGGCAACCCAACCTGTAGTAGTAAGTTTTTAGATACCTTAAAGGCTAAGTTCAGCTCTTCTGTATTTAGTATAGCTTCCCTATGTCAATATACAGTGAGGATGGAAAGTATTCAGACCCCCTTAAATTTTTCACTCTTTGTTATATTGCAGCCATTTTCTAAAATCGTTTAAGTTCATTTTTTTCTTCATTAATGTACAAACAGCACCTCATATTGACAGAAAACACAGAATTGTTGACATTTTTGCAGATTTATTAAAAAAGAAAAACTGAAATATCACATGGTCCTAAGTATTCAGACCCTTTGCTCAGTATTTAGTAGAAGCATCCTTTTGATCTAATACAGCCATGAGTCTTTTGGGGAAAGATGCAACAAGTTTTTCACACCTGGATTTGGGGATCCTCTGCCATTCCTCCTTGCAGATCCTCTCTAGTTCTGTCAGGTTGGATGGTAAAGGTTGGAGGACAGCCATTTTTAAGTCTCTCCAGAGATGCTCAATTGGGTTTAAGTCAGGGCTCTGGCTGGGCCATTCAAGAACAGTCACAGAGTTGTTGTGAAGCCACTCCTTCGTTATTTTAGCTGTGTGCTTAGGGTCATTGTCTTGTTGGAAGGTAAACCTTCGGCCCAGTCTGAGGTCCGGAGCAATCTGGAGAAGGTTTTCGTCCAGGATATCCCTGTACTTGGCCGCATTCATCTTTCCCTCAATTGCAACCAGTTGTCCTGTCCCTGCAGCTGAAAAACACCCCCACAGCATGATGCTGCCACCACCATGCTTCACTGTTGGGACTGTATTGGACAGGTGATGAGCAGTGCCTGGTTTTCTCCACACATACCGCTTGGAATTAAGGCCACAAAGTTCTATCTTGGTCTCATCAGACCAGAGAATCTTATTTCTTACCATCTTGGAGTCCTTCAGGTGTTTTTTTAGCAAACTCCATGCGGGCTTTCATGTGTCTTGCACTGAGGAGAGGCTTCCGTCGGGCCACTCTGCCATAAAGCCCTGACTGGTGGAGGGCTACAGTGATGGTTGACTTTCTACAACTTTCTCCCATCTCCCAACTGCATCTCTGGAGCTCAGCCACAGTGATCTTTGGGTTCTTCTTTACCTCTCTCACCAAGCTCTTCTCCCCTGATAGCTGAGTTTGTCTGGACGGCCAGCTCTAGGAAGGGTTCTGATTGTCCCAAACGTCTTCCATTTAAGGATTATGGAGGCCACTGTGCTCTTAGGAACCTTAAGTGCAGCAGAAATTTTTTTGTAACCTTGGCCAGATCTGTGCCTTGCCACAATTCTGTCTCTGAGCTCTTCAGGCAGTTACTTTGACCTCATGATTCTCATTTGCTCTGACATGCACTGTGAGCTGTAAGGTTTTATATAGAAAGGTGTGTGGCTTTCCTAATTAAGTCCAATCAGTATAATCAAACACAGCTGGACTCAAATGAAGGTGTAGAACCATCTCAAGGGTGATCAGAAGAAATGGACAGCACCTGAGTTAAATATATGAGTGTCACAGCAAAGGGTCTGAATACTTAAGACCATGTGATATTTCTGTTTTTCTTTTTCAATAAATCTGCAAAAATGTCAATGATTCTGTGTTTTTCTGTCAATATGGGGTGCTGTGTGTACATTGAGGAAAAAAATTAACTTAAATGATTTTAGCAAATGGCTGCGATATAACAAAGAGTGAAAAATTTAAGGGAGTCTGAATACTTTCCATCCCCACTGTATATCAATGTATCTAGATTGCAAAATTAGGAAAGCAATTTATATGTGTGGACCAAGTCCACCACAGCAACCAGTGGCCTTTTGCTAAAAACTCTTCCATTACTTCTAGACAGGAATCCTTTGCACACTTTAAGACACCCTGACAGTTGACAAAGTGCAGAAGTTCTCTGCCTTCTGTGTTCCTGGCATCATTGGGACACTCTTAGCCCCACTCACTGCTCTCAGACATTGCTTCCGCCGTCTGCTCTCAGACATTGCTTCTGCCCATAATTCCTGCCCACCTTTCATTGTCCTGCCATTTTATCTCTCCCTTCCTCTCACTGCAGTGTGTGCACCCTGCCAAGTTGTGCACACTACTGCTGCTGTAGGAGAGGGAGCAATTGGGAGAGATTCCATCCCATGTATACCAGGGCTTCATTATAGGAAGCAGTGATAGAAGTCTTCTGAACTTTTGTCAGACTTTTAGTAAGTGATATAGAGAAGATAGAACATCAAAAAGTAATGATTTTATTGAAGCACACACAATATTACATAGTGGTCTAGTTATACAAAAATTTACTTTGTGAATGTCTCGTCATTCACCCAAATGTAATGAATATTATCCATAATGTGTATAAAATGTGTTTAATTTCAGTTTCTATTTGTTGACTTTCACCGGGTGAATGTAACATTCTCTAACATTCAATCCTAGAAGGATCACCATAAGAACTTTCAACCATAAGAACATTCATAGTTACATAGTTGTTAAGGTTGAATAAAGACACCAGTCCATCGAGTTCAACCTGTGTGGGTATGGGTTTGTGGGTGCATTTGTGTGTTTGTGTGTCAAAACCATTTCCAATATCCCAGTGTATTGCGATCGCTAAAATGACCATCTAAGAGTTTTTTTTAACTATTTATGCTTCCCTTAGACACCACAAACTGTGAAAGGGAGTTGTGCATCCTAACCTCTCTGACAGTAAAGAACCCCCAATGCAGTTTTAGATTAAACTGTTTCTTGTCCTACTTCATTGAGTGGCCATGTCTCCTCTTAAGTGACCCTGAGACTGAAAAGTTTCCTCCCTATGCTAGAATCACCATTGAGATATTTGTATATTGCCATCATATCCCCTCTTAAGTGCCTCATCTCCAGGGAGAATAAGTGCTTGTAGTCATTCCTCATAACTGAAGTCCCCTGTCCCCTTATTAGCTTTGTTTCCCTTCTATGGATTCTATCCATTCCAGCACATCCTTCATGAGGACTGGTGACCAGAACTGGACAGCATACCCAGGATGTGGCCAGACCAGCGTTTTCTAAAGTTGTAGAATTACTGTCTTATCTTTTGAGTAAATACCTTTTGAATGCATGCAGTGGGATATATTAGGCAGCAAGAAAACATGTTGTTCCTTAAGTTGGTGTATTGAAAGCAGAAAAAATGGGCATTGCAATTTGTTGTGTATGGAGCTGTGTAGCTACAGACTGGTCAGGATGCCCATGCTGATTCATGTCCACAGTCAAAAGTAACTACAATGGGAACATCAGAACTGGACCACGAAGCAATGGAAATAGGTTGCCTGGTCCAAAGAATCATGTTTTCTTTTACATCATGTGGATGGTCAGGTGCATGTGTGTCACTTATCTGGGAGAGGGATGGCACCAGGATGCAGGCAAGACCAGGAAGAAGGCAAGCTGGCAGAGGCAATGTAATGCTTTGGGAAACCTCGGTCTGCCAATCATGTGGATCATACTTTGAAAAATTGTTACTGACCAAGTACACTCCTTCACAGAAAATGTATTCCCTGATGGCTGAGACCTTTTTTCATTAATATAATGTGCCCTGCCTCACTACAAAAATGGTTAAAGAATGGTTTGAAGCACATAACATTGAATTTGAGATTTGACTTGGCCTCCAATTTCTCCAGGTCTTAATCCATCTCACATGGATGCCAGATACCACAGCATACCTTTAGAGGTCTAGTGGAGTCCATGTTATAATGGATCAGGGCTGTTTTGGAGGCAAAAGTGGGACCTATTTAGTGTTAGGTGGGATATTATAATGTTAATGCTAAACCCCCCTAAAAAATATAGAGCGCCCTCCTCCCATTTAAGCACATATGTAGGAAATTGTGATTTTAACATTTCTTGCAAGGGTCCATCCTGTGGTTTGCTTGGATATTTGTGTTGTGTTATGGTTCTTTGCCACAAGAAATATCCCAAAACCTATTTTTCTGAAGTTATTTCCAAGTTGCAAAAAATTTTGTATTTCTTGCCAGGGTCTATCCTGTGTGGTGCCTGAATATTTGCTTTGAGTCACCAAGTTTTGACACAAATAATATTCAAAATCAAAATTTTCCTTTGCTGTTTCCTGGAGTTTAAACGTAGTCTAAAATTTGAACCTTGAATTTTCTCTACCTCTTCTCGTTGAACGTTCTTTAGGCTATATTTTCTATGAACTACTGTTAGGGAATATTGCATTTGAGATGTGATGGGCAAAAAATTGAAATTTACATTTTACACATATTACAAACTTTACAGGCATCAAGATGTCAGCCTTATACCAACCACAGCATAATTCTATATAATTTCCTGGGAAAGAGCCCCATAGTGGGTAAGCTATGATCACACAGACACACAATGTTTGCAGCATGAACTTGAATTTGGTTACATCCTACTCCAATTCATATTGTAGATGCGCATGTGCCCCTCGTGTCCCTCACATCCAGCAGGTGTGATCTGCCATAGGCTTGTTTTGGAGCATCTGCACCTCCTTGGTGGGTGACTAACTGGAAACTACCTAGTTTTGGTGCTTTTATTTCGCTCTTGCCATATATAACATCTCTATTAAGGGTCTGACTCTCATGGTTAATGAACAGTTAATAGATAATATGATGTGTATATGTACATATTCTTCTATGCAAATACTTTAAAATGATACGATATAGATGTTCACATCCCCTGACTGAGGAAAAATGTAACTAACATAATCGAATTGTATTGGGGTCTTTCTGAGCAACAACATTAAGTTGAAATTTTCAGATATATATTGCTATTTGCAAGTATAATTAGGACATCTCCTTTATATGGAGGCCATGCATATCAAAGTCCATGTTT
This sequence comes from Lithobates clamitans, assembly GCA_037952925.1. Lineage (NCBI taxonomy): Eukaryota > Metazoa > Chordata > Amphibia > Anura > Ranidae > Lithobates > Lithobates clamitans. The sequence goes on along the minus strand of JBBGZY010000356.1, from coordinate 2,033,908 downwards.
TTAAGTGACGTTGAAATCATATGCTATTTTTTACGAATAAAAAACTTTTTTATACTAATTTATGGTTTAGTTTGACCTTTTTTTTTGCTGCCTAAAAGCCCTTGGAAGCACTTTTCTGGTTTTGTTATAATTGAAGATTTAAGGCTATGCCATGAAAACAAATTAGCTTAGTACTGTATAAACAAGATTTTACCTTTTTAAAAATAGCATGTGTATTGGGCAGATTTCCTAAACGGAATGAAAAGCAGGGATCGATCATTATGGTATGCTTGCATTGGTACTTGTATTTATTGTTGAAGCCTCTATCTCTATGAGCACCATATGTTGGGAGGAGGCATCAATGCTTGGGAGGGTTCCTGAGGAGGGAACAGAGGGAGGGTAAACTTTGCGGTTTGGAGAGTTCTTGCTTGGAGGTAGTTAAATGGATGCAGGGTGTGTACTATTGAAATATGTACACAGGACCTTAGGTTACATACCTCTAAATACTTCACACCATGCTGTCTTCCTGCGTTCTGCGCACTGAGCTCTATGTTATGTACTACTGACCCCTGAACCCATTATGTTACAGAATATGACTATGGTGCTTTTTATGTTGGACTGTACATTACATACTTCTAATCACTGTACTCCGTACAATACATTGTATGGTAGACTGATAACCTGCCTGAGGGTTGGTTTACTGAATGTAGCTGTTATTATTGTGTACCTACAATTTATACAGCGCTGACAGCCACTGCATTGATTAGTAAAGGAAATAGTATTTAAAGTCTAATGCCCTGTACACACGGTCAGATTTTCTGATGGAAAATGTGTGATAGGACCTTGTTGTCGGAAATTCCGACCGTGTGTGGGCTCCATCACACATTTTCGACACACAAAGTTTGAGAGCTTGCTATAAAATATTCTGACAACAAAATCCATTGTCGGAAATTCCGATCGTGTGTACACAAATCCGACGCACAAAGTGCCACTCATGCTCAGAATAAATTAAAAGACAAAAGCTATTGGCTACTGCCCCATTTATAGTTCTGACGTACGTATTTTATGTAACTGTGTTCAGAACGATCAGATTTTCCGACAACTTTGTGTGACCGTGTGTATGCAAGATAAGTTTGAGCCAACATCCGTCGGAAAAAATCCATGGATTTTGTTGTCGGAATGTCCGATCAATGTCCGACCGTGTGTACGGGGCAATAGTATTCCTGCAGGTAGGGTTTACCCTGTATTAAAAATGAGATCAACTTGTTCATTTATTTGCATGATCTGATTCAGATCATATAATCAGTCTGTTTGTATTTGTATGTAAAGAATATATTACCATAAGAGGTTTATTTTGCATATTGAGCTTTAGCTCAATACCCACGTCACATATTAGACTATAAAGAATGCAGAAAGAAATTTTAAAAAGAGAAGGACAGTCCCTGCAGACTTCTAGACCTAGACAAAGCATAACGGGGATAAATTAGAATTCCTGGCATCAATGTCTCCATTAATAGAGCAAGTCTATTTTATTTTTTTTTATTCTTTTCTCTGTTAATATTTTAAAAAGGGGGTGTTTACTATAAATATCAGGTAGATGGCGAAGATCACAATCACCTCTAAAATATCATATTAATAAACCATAGATTATAGTCAATATTATATCAATACCTAGAAATTCTCAGTTTGAGCTGTATAATCTTTGGTCATTTTATCCACTACCCACTGTATATCTTTGAAAGAACTGCAAATGAAAACCAACTTCCAATGTTGTAAAGCATTTTCCTCAGGAGGCTAAAATAGATTTATTATTTTCTCTGGACAAGAAGTGTGTACACTGTGCCACAAGGGGGCAGTCTATTAGAGCATATTTACAAGCCCACGGATTTCTACAATGCATCAAATACTTTGTTATTCCAAAACATACTATGTGCTGGGTTCCAATAACTAGTAATAGCAGATTCTTCCTTCGTTATGAATAGCCCCCTTTTTAGTGTGTCTAAAACATATCCACTTCATAGCAGCATACCTCAGTTGAGCCACAATACGTTCACAGAAGTGAATGCATATCTAAAAATTAACAGATAGCAAGGTACTCAATAAAAATGGTTCTTAATAAGCTCACCTTAATAGAGTTAACCAATAAAGTTCTATTCCTTCCTTTAAACCTCCTATCACTTGCCCAGCCACAACCCTAGTCACACGCAGACCTGCCCCTGGATGTAACCACAACACATATGCAGACTTTGCCCACAAAATGTTGTGATAACATGGCAAGCACAGTGCACTACCTCTGTCCACCAGAGGGGCATTACCTACTGCCCATCTGTCACGTGACAAAGAGATTTCCAAGATGGCAGATACAGTCCAGTATATGGATGGCCATACATAAGGGGGTACACCGGATTACCAAACCACCGGCTGTATGGTGGAGAAAGGCAAGGACTCTCAGGAATGAATATAGGGCAATGCAGAATTATTATATCCCCCATACCCCCTATTGGTTAAAGCAACCAGCGGAAGCAAAAAATGTCATGCCTGTACTGCCCCACCCCAATAAATACTCACAGAGGGCTCTAACTACCAGTGGAACCTCACAATTACTACAATAGTATAACAAAAGCATAACTAAATGCATGTTTTGACTTTATTGATAAGCTTACAATATTAATGTAACAATAATGACAATAAATTTCTCAACTAATAATTGTCATTGGGAATTAGAGTATGCTTCCCCATATGTTTGGCTGGGCTTAGAGAAATGATTTGAAGCTTAGTGCCTCATTGAGGTCCAGCTGAGTGGTAGCTTTCAGCCTATAAATTCACTCCATTGCTCGTTGTAACAAATTTCCTATCTAAATTAAGGACCCTCATGTATCCCATCTAAAGCCAGCAGCCAGGAAGCAAGTACAGGAAGCTTGGTATTGGTGACAGTAAAACCCACAAGGGAGATAGGTTGCCATATTAGTTGGAGTATATAATCTATAGGCTTCCAAAGGGGGTGTTTGGTTTTGCCAACATAGAAAGACCTGCAGCAAAATAGTAGTAGATATACTGTATCACCCCTGCTCTCCTGCAATTACTAAAATGATTTTGTCACAAACATCATGCCAGCCATCAGGGAGATGTGAAGTGCCCAAGTCCCCATAAACAGGCTTGTACAACACAGATCCTGGCACCTAACATTCTATTAAAACCAGATTTCTGCATAGGATCTTTGCTAAATGGTCTTTTAATCTGAGTTCCTACACTTCCAGATCCTGAACCTAATGTGTGACCTGGTATTGACCCAGCATTTGTCTGACCTGCTTTTGAATTATCCCTATCCGTTAGACAGTGTGCACACTGAAACATTTCATTTCGGAATTTCGTTTTCGTCCAAAAAAAAAAAAATTTATTTAGTTACTCCAGAAATTCGTTTTCATTTATTTTGTTTTTTGTTAAAACTTGCATTCGTCCGAAAATCCAAATTAATGAAGGTGGAATCTGTCATTGAAGGCTTATGGTGTCTGTCGAATGTTTCGCTGCTTTGCCGAATCTTCGTCGTTCATGTTGAATGTATATAGTTCAAACAGAAAATGGACTGGTGATAGTGATCACTGATCAGACATGTCGAATCTTTTTCTCTCTATGTCGAATCTTTTCTCTCTATGTCGAATATTTTCTCTCTATGTAGAATAATCTTGGACTAATAGAGTTAAGGTTAGGCACATTCGACCACAGGTTCGATGGACACAGATTGTTATTGTTAGCATCATGTTGAATCTCCTATCTATATCGAACTGTTGTCACAACGAAAACTAAAATAAAGCATTTGTTTATGTTGGATCTTTCGTTTTTCGGATGCTGCGCTTTCATTATCGTTTGTTAAAACGATAACGAAAATACCGTAATTTGGACGAAAATGCATTCGGATGAAAACGAATGCACATGTCTACTATCCGTCTATGTTTTGCTTCTCATTTTTGTTACTGACCTCAGCCTGTACTCCTTAGATTTTGTGAGGAATCAGCTCAGTATCGGTGTTGTGCATGACTGAACTAGACAAGTCGCAGCAAGGTGAAAAAGGCACAGGCAAAGAATTCAGGCCTGTTTTAAAGCAATCTACTGAGCTGGACAGAACTAGCTCTTGAGGGAGTCTATTCCACATTTTCACAGCTCTTACTGTGAAGAAGCCTTTCCGTATTTGGAGATTAAATCTCTTTTCCTCTAGAAGTAAGGAGTGCCCCCTTGTCCTCTGTAATGATCCTAAAGTGGTATTAAAGGCAGAAGGTTTTTTTATCTTAATGCATTGTATGCACTAAGATAAAAAACCTTCTGTGTGCAGCATCTCCCCTCAGCCCCTCTAATACTTACCTGAGCCCCATCTAGATCCAGCAATATTGCAGGAGTCTCTCAGCTTCCCAGGACTCCCCTCCTCATTGGCTGGTTACAGCAGTGCGGTGCCATTGAATCCAGCTGCTGTCAATCAAGGTCAGTCAGCCAATGAGGAGATAAAGGGGGGCGGGTCAGGCCACGGCTCCATGTCTGAATGGACACAGGGAGCTGTGGTTCAGCTCGGGTGCCCCCATAGTAAGCTGCTTGCTGAGGGGGCACTCAACAGGAGGGAGGGAACCAGAGAAGAAGAGAATCTGGGCTGCTCTGCGCAAAACCACTACACAGGGCAGATAAATATAACATGTTTGTTATTTTTAACTAAAATCAAATTTAGACTAAAAAAAAAGGCCACACTCACCTCAAATAAACCTTTTCCCCAGATACCACCAATTAAATAAACAAACAAGATTACATTTGGCAAAATATTGGCCGCGGCACCTTTATTGTATTACATATTTCAATATTATACATTTTATTGTAAATAATACATTTCAGCATCACTTTAATGAAAACAAACATTATTAAACTGCCCAGTTTCTAGAACTCAAGCAGCAAGGCATCATCATTGTACCGTATACAAAAACGTCCCCACAAGCCAGGCCTGAAGTCAAGGCTGGCGCACCCCCACCACCCTAGCCATTTCAATCCCGTACTGCAAGCCAAGGTTAAATATATTGACACCAACATCCGAGAGGTGCACCCCGTCTGGCCTGTATAGCCCAGGGATTCCACCCTCCAGATCCACGTGTCGATATGATACCCCACCGATCAAGGGCATGTATTTTTCCATCGCCTTATTCACTCTCTTTCTCATCTTCTCCATAACCATCCTCTGGGGCAAGGACAGCCAAGAAAGACGTGGAAAAATCTCAGAAAACAAAATAGTAGTACCTGGGGAAGTCAAGGTAAAACGGTGGAGATCCTGTTTCATCATGAACAGCAAATCCAACGTTCTAATGTTTCCTAGGTCATTACCCCCTAAATGCACAACTAATATAGAGGGCGAGGGCCAAATCTGCAATAACCTGGATAAGTGGAAGCATAACTGGTGCCACTGAAGACCTCTTACCCCTTTCCACAATACATTAAAGGATTCCGGATGTAATGATACTGTCAGGAAGCCCATGCCAGCAACCAAGATGGTGGTGACAGAACTTCAGTTCCTGTGGAGAGATTGCAGAGGGTGCGCTTGCACGCGCCTTTGCGTGCACCTAGAAGAAAATATTACAGCGCACACATGCAAAAAAGACATTTGCCTCCAGCAAGGCTAGTTTAAAACACCTAAACATTTTGAAAAAAACATTATCAAAAAAATATGGGGATTTGGTCACACCATATTGCTATATGGTGCTAAGCCCACTTACTGCGACAAAGTACCCCATGATTAGTGGGTCCTACACTATCCATAGATATCTTGTTTGTTTGTTTATCTTTTTGTCTATCTTGTTTGCTTGCATGCACCTATGCGCGCATCTATGCACACACCTGTGCGCGCATCTGTGCGCACACGTGCTAATTGTGACAGTCATGGCACCAAAATGCCTATTTAAACATGGTCAGTACCTGGACTCAATGCTGTCTGCTCTACAGCGTTCCCTGTGTGTCTTGCAATTACTTACATGACTTCCGTTCCTGTTGTGACCCGGCTTGCTTCCTGACGTTCCTGTTTCCTGCCTGCATCCGACCTCAGCTTGTCCTCCACTCCACATCTGCCTGTTCCTTCTGCCACTCTGCTGCCAGCCTGTTGACGATCTGGTCTGTATCCTGACTCTGCTTCTGCCTCAGCCTTTGTTCCTGATGTGCCCGCTTGTGTATGACCCGGCCTGCCTGTACCTGCCTTCTCTTCAGCCTTGGAGGTGCCACCATCACTCCTGCTGCTGCATCTGCACTTCCGCCTTTGGGGTCCCGGTGCCTGCTTGTTCCAGCTTCCTGCCTACTACTGTTCTTGGACTACTACAGACATCTCTACAGTCCAGGCAGGAGTTCCGATCCAGCTCCAGGTTCAGCGATCCTGCCAGGCACTCATGCGGCTCTGCATCTCGGTGCTCCCTGTCAGCTCTATCAGGGGCTCCAAGTCAGAGCTGTAAGAGAGTCCGTCCTCTGCATATCAGGCTCCATCATCAGGTACGTGACAGATACATTTACAGAATTATGTTGAGCTGCTCTTTTTTGCACCCAGTAAATAAAATAATGTCCAAGAATATACAAAAATATTTGATATCTATTCAATTGATGTGCACCTTAAAAATCCCCACTCTCTTTGGTTCTAAACATTCTTTTTCAGGATGTGGTGCTAGAAATTAAACTTGGGCTCATGCTCATATAATTTTCATTGCGACATAAATCTGAAAAATTAAACAAACAAGTTAGGTCTCACATATATTTGAAAACATTTTGACCTCCACCTCTCAATTGCTTTAATGGCCGATTCTTCCCAACCCCTCCTGGCCACCTCTGAAGCTGTGCCAATTCTAAAGGAATGGGAAGAGAACTGAAACTTGTGTAAACCCATGTGGCTAAGGCATTTATGCAAAATAAAATCAAACTGGTACTTCGTTAGTGGTGTTAATTTCAAATGTACGAGTAAATGCCCTGAGACTGGGGGCCTGACCCCTAAAAACTCCTCATCTATCGATAAAGGGCACATTGATTTATTAAGTCTGCAAAGTAACCCGTGAACTTCTTCCACAAGGATCAGTTTTGGAACGTTGCAACCAAATGTGAACTGCTGATTATTCCACAGAAATATGCTCATAACATATACCCGAACTGCCCATTTTGGAACGTGGAACAAGCTCCGACATGCAAACTGCCCCAAACAATGAGAGGAAAAAGGCAGTCCTAAACATCAAAGCTTCATATGCAGAAACACAGACTGCTGGCATTGCAGCTCCCAGACCACCCAAAATGTCTAACGAAATCAGCCACAACCATCATCCTTTTGTAACCTTTGACCGCCTGCTTAACTGAGAAGTAAGACATACATGAAGGTAGGCCCCTCAACTGAAAGAAAAAAGGAGAGACCTGCCAATGTCTTCACTAGGGATGAGCCGAACACCCCCCGGTTCGGTTCGCACCAGAACCCGCGAACGGACCGCAAGTTCGCACGAACGTTAGAACCCCATTGACGTCTATGGGACTCGAACGTTCGAAATCAAAAGTGCTCATTTTAAAGGCTAATTTGCATGGTATTGTCCTAAAAAGGGTTTGGGGACCCGGGTCCTACCCCAGGGGACATGTATCAATGCAAAAAAAACTTTTAAAAACGGCCGTTTTTTCGGGAGCAGTGATTTTAATGATGCTTAAAGTAAAAAAAAAAAAGTGAAATATTCCTTTAAATATCGTACCTGGGGGGTGTCTATAGTATGCCTGTAAAGTGACGCGTGTTTCCCATGTTTAGAACAGTCCCTGCACCAAATGTCATTTTTAAAGGAAAAAATCTCATTTAAAACTGCTTGCGGGTTTAATGTCATGTCGGGTCATGGCAATATGGATGAAAATCAGTGAGACAAACGGCATGGGTACCCCCCAGTCCATTACCAGGCCCTTTGGGTCTTGTATGGATATTAAGGGGAACCCCGCACCCAAATTAAAATAAGGAAAGGTCCCTATATACTCTGAACAGCAGTATACAGGCGGTGCAAACAAGACAGGGACTGTAGGTTTGTTGTTAAGTAGAATCTGTTTGTAATTTTGAACATTTTTAATGTGTTTAGCTCCAGCCAAAAAATCTTTTCTAAGCTTTTTGGAAAACATAGGGAAGGGTTATCACCCCTGTGACATTTGTTTTGCGTCTTTCCTCCTCTTCAGAAGATTTCACCTCACTTTTTTGTCCCAATGAAAAATGTTTTTTGAAAATTTGGGTTTTTTTGTGGAACAAGGATTGGAAAGCATCAGTGGAAAGGAAAAATTGTTTTCCCATATTAACTCTTACAGGAGAGAATTTCCCTTCCTTAGGGGTAGATTTCATCTCACTTCCTGTTGTCTCCTTCCGTTTGCAAGTAGGAGTCGTTTGTAAGTTAGATGTTTGAAAGTAGGGTCCTGCCCTATATACTCAGCAGAAATTTGGGCCTTAGGTGTTGCTGTGGCCAAAACACTGTAAGCCCTCACAGGGCCCTGCTGTGAAATATTAGATCAAGAATTGTAATTACATGCCCCTGTTGAACAGGAGCTGAAAAATTAGGCCTTAGGCACTGGTGCTGGTGCCACAACACTGCAACCCCTCACAGACACTCTAGTTGAAACGCAGGAACAAGCCCAGCTGCAAAGTATTGCATCAAAAATTGTAATTACACGCCCCTGTTAGACAGGGGCTGAAAAATTGGGTCTTAGGCACTGGTGCTGGTGCCACAACACTGCAACCCCTCACAGACACTCTAGTTGAAACGCAGGAACAAGCCCTGCTGCAAAGTATTGCATCAAAAATTGTAATTACACGCCCCTGTTAGACAGGGGCTGAAAAATTGGGTCTTAGGCACTGGTGCTGGTGCCACAACACTGCAACCCCTCACAGACACTCTAGTTGGAATGCAGGAACAAGCCCTGCTGCAAAGTATTGCATCAAAAATTGTAATTACACGCCCCTGTTAGACAGGGGCAGAAAAATTGGGTCTTAGGCACTGGTGCTGGTGCCACAACACTGCAACCCCTCACAGACACTCTAGTTGGAATGCAGGAACGAGCCCTGCTGCAAAGTATTACATCAAAAATTGTAATTACACGCCCCTGTTAAACAGGGGCTGAAAAATTGTGCCTTAGGCACTGGTGGTGGCGCCCAGAACCAAAAATGTTCTTACAAGCTATCAGCGTGATGATTGAGGAGGAAGAGGATAATTACTCAGGGATAGTCACTCAGCATCAGCATAGGCAGTCTTTGAAGGGATCTGAGATTTCAAAAAAAATTATTCGGTTACATCTGCATCAGGTGCTTGGTAGCTGGTGGTGATCCAAGACTGATTCATTTTTATGAAGGTCAGCCGATCGACCGAGTCGGTGGACAGACGCACCCTGTGATCGGTTACCACGCCTCCAGCAGCACTGAATGTGCGTTCCGAAAGAACGCTGGATGCAGGACAGGCCAGTAGCTCAATTGCATACTGTGCAAGCTCTGGCCAGTGATCCATCCTCAAGACCCAGTAACCCAGAGGATTTTCGGTGGGAAAGGTGTCCAAGTCTGATCTTGCCCCTAGGTATTCCTGCACCATGTAAAACAGACGCTGGCGATGGTTGCTGGAACCGATCATACCTTGGGGCTGCGGACCAAAAAATTGTCTGAACGCATCGGTCAGACGGCCACCTTCTCCACCGCTCCTTCTTTGACTGACCGAAGCCTCAGCAACACGTTGTCCAGAAACAGGAGTTTGTAACCTCCCAGTCTCTGGGAACGCGTTGCACAGACCTTTCTGCAAGGCCTCCCGAAGATGTTTCATCCTCTGCTCCCTCTGCGATGGCAAGATAAGGTCCGCAACCTTACCCTTGTAACGTGGATCAAGGAGGGTTGCCAGCCAGTATTGGTCCTTCTCCTTGATACCACGAATACGAGGATCCTTACGCAGGCTTTGCAGGATCAGGGAGGCCATGCAGCGTAGGTTTGCTGAGGCATTCGGTCCGGAGTCCTCTGGGTCACTAAGGACAACAACGTCCGCAGCCACCTCCTCCCAGCCACGTACAAGTCCATGTGTTCCTTGGGACTGATCCCTTAAAGACTGCTGATGCTGAGTGCCAGGCTCCACCTCCATACTGACACAATCTTCCTCCTCCTCCTCCTCCTCCTCCTCGTCCTCTTCCTGTGTGATCGGCGGGCACGCAGGAACACTGTCTGGATAAAGGGGGCCTTGAGAGCTAAGGAAGTCCTCCTCTTCCTGCCTCTGTTCTGCCTCAAGTGCCCTGTCCATTATCCCACGCAGCGTGTGCTCCAACAGGTGGACAAGGGGGACAGTGTCACTGATGCATGCACTGTCAGTGCTCACCATCCTCGTGGCCTCCTCGAATGGTGACAGGACAGTGCATGCATCCCTGATCATGGCCCACTGGCGTGGGGAAAAAAAACCAAGGTCCCCTGACCCTGTCCTGGTGCCATAGTCGCACAGGTACTCATTGATGGCCCTCTGCTGCGTGTGCAGCCGCTGCAGCATGGCCAACGTCGAGTTCCACCTGGTGGGCATGTCACAGATTAGGCGGTTCTTGGGCAGGTTAAACTCCTTTTGGAGGTCCGTCAGCCGAGCACTGGCATTATATGACCGGCGGAAATGCACACAGACTTTCCTGGCCTGCCTCAGGACATCCTGTAAGCCCGGGTACCTGCCCAAGAACCGCTGCACCACCAAGTTAAGGACGTGAGCCAAACAGGGCACATGGGTCAGTTGTCCCTGTCGGAGGGCAGAGAGGAGGTTGGTGCCATTGTCGCAAACCACCATTCCTGCCTTAAGTTGGCGTGGCGTCAACCACCTCTGAACCTGCCCCTGCAGAGCTGACAGAACCTCTGCCCCAGTGTGGCTCCTGTCCCCCAAGCACACCAGCTCAAGCACCGCATGGCATCTTTTGGCCTGCGTACTTGCGTAGCCCCTTGAACGCCTACGGAGCACCGCTGGTTCCGAGGAAGAGGCCATGGAGGAAGAAGAAGAGGAGGGGGTGGAGGAGAGAGGTGTGTCACAATCAGCATTTTGGAGGCGTGGTGGCGGAACAACCTCCAACACTACTGCACCTTGTCCTGCATCCTTCCCAGCTGCCAGCAGAGTCACCCAATGCGCCGTGAAACTTAAGTAACGTCCCTGTCCATGCCTGCTGGACCATGAGTCAGCGGTAATATGCACCTTACCGCTGACCGCCCTGTCCAGCGAGGCATGGACATTGCCTTCCACATGCCGGTAGAGAGCCGGAATCGCCTTCCGTGAGAAAAAGTGGCGTTTGGGTACCTGCCACTGAGGAACCGCACATTCCACAAACTCACGGAAGGGGGCAGAGTCTACCAACTGAAAAGGCAGCAGTTGAAGTGCTAGCAATTTTGCCAAGCTAGCATTCAACCGCTGGGCATGTGGATGGCTGGGAGCAAACTTCTTTCGGCGGTGCAGCAGCTGGGGCAGGGAAATTTGCCTGGTACAATCTGACGTCGGTGTACCAAAAGCAGATTGCCCATAAGTACTTGGCTGTGACACACCTAATTCTACACCTTCATTCCTCTCACTGCAGGTCGCAGAGAGGACTGAAGGTCTAGTGGGGTTGGAAATCTCAGCTGATGAGGAGCAAGGAGAGATCGTCTTTGTTCTTTGGTGTGGGTCTTTTAGATACGCTTGCCAACGAACTGCATGGCAGGTCAACATATGTCTGGTCAAGCATGTGGTACCCAAGCGGGAGATGTTTTGGCCACGCGAGATACGCTTGAGACATATATTGCAAATAGCAGCGGTGCGATCTGATGCACTCGTCTCAAAAAAGGCCCACACCAAAGAACTTTTTGAATAACGCGCAGAGACTGCAGCGCCCTGCACATGTGGAGCTTTGGGGTGTGATGCAGTCAATGTGCTGCCCTTAGGCTGGCCCCTGGAGGGCATCCTGCCTAGTTGGTGATGTGCCACCTCCTCCTCCTCCTCCTCCTCCTCCTCCTCCTCCTCCTCTCTCCTATCAGGCACCCACGTTGAGTCAGTGACCTCATCATCCCCTCCCTCCTCATCACTGGAGCAAACCTGGCAGTATGCTGCAGCAGGGGGAGCATGACTGCCAGATTGCTGTCCTTCTTGGGCACCCCCTCTGTCCGTGCTCATGTTACTGCCTTCATTGAGCTCAGTATCATCATCAGAGCCTTCCAAACGCTGGGCATCCTCCTGGAGCATGTACCCAACACTGTGGTCAAACAGTTCGAGGGAATCCTCAGGAGGACATGGTGGGGCTAGGGAAGGAGTCACTGATGACATTGAGCTGAGGGAAGAGGCCGCTGCTTTGCCAGACAAAGCACCCTGGGCATGGGTGAGAGAGGATGAGGAGGATGAGGACGGCTTGGTCATCCACTCGACCAAGTCTTCCGCATGTTGCGGCTCAACACGGCCAGCTGCCGAAAAAAAGGCCAAGCGTGTCCCATGGCCACGTGCTGATGAGGATGCACCGTCTCCACGACCAGCACTAGACACAGAGCCTGCTTGCCCTCTCTTATTGGCTTGTGACTGTCTGCCTCTCCTTCTTGGCCTTCCAGACATACTAATGGCCTGTAGCTGCACTAAGCTGGGATAGAACACCTGTAATTTTCTTCAGGTAGCTTTATATACTGTAACCAGACAAGCCTGCCTGTCAGTAGGAAGATAACAGGAACGGATCTAGCTGAACACTGTGAGCAGGACGTACTGCACTAAATGTATATAGCAGGAACGGATCTAGCTGAACACTGTGAGCAGCACGCACTGCACTGAATGTAAATAGCAGGAACGGATCTAGCTGAACACTGTGAGCAGGACGCACTGTACTGAATGTAAATAGCAGGAACGGATCTAGCTGAACACTGTGAGCAGGACACACTGCACTGAATGTAAATAACAGGAACGGATCTAGCTGAACACTGTGAGCAGGACACACTGTACTAAATGTAAATAGTCTAGCTGCCTGACCGTGGTACTAATAGGATCAAAAAGAACACCTGTAATTTTCTTTAGGTAGCTTTATATACTGTAACCAGACAAGCCTGCCTGTCAGTAGAAAGATAACAGGAACGGATCTAGCTGAACACTGTGAGCAGGACGCACTGCACTGAATGTAAATAGCAGGAACGGATCTAGCTGAACACTGTGAGCAGCACGCACTGCACTGAATGTAAATAGCAGGAACGGATCTAGCTGAACACTGTGAGCAGGACGCACTGCACTGAATGTAAATAGCAGGAACGGATCTAGCTGAACACTGTGAGCAGGACGCACTGCACTGAATGTAAATAACAGGAACGGATCTAGCTGAACACTGTGAGCAGGACACACTGTACTAAATGTAAATAGTCTAGCTGCCTGACCGTGGTACTAATAGGATCAAAAAGAACACCTGTAATTTTCTTCAGGTAGCTTTATATACTGTAACCAGACAAGCCTGCCTGTCAGTAGGAAGATAACAGGAACGGATCTAGCTGAACACTGTGAGCAGGACGCACTGCACTGAATGTAAATAGCAGGAACGGATCTAGCTGAACACTGTGAGCAGCACGCACTGCACTGAATGTAAATAGCAGGAACGGATCTAGCTGAACACTGTGAGCAGGACACACTGCACTGAATGTAAATAACAGGAACGGATCTAGCTGAACACTGTGAGCAGGACACACTGTACTAAATGTAAATAGTCTAGCTGCCTGACCGTGGTACTAATAGGATCAAAAAGAACACCTGTAATTTTCTTCAGGTAGCTTTATATACTGTAACCAGACAAGCCTGCCTGTCAGTAGGAAGATAACAGGAACGGATCTAGCTGAACACTGTGAGCAGGACGCACTGCACTGAATGTAAATAGCAGGAACGGATCTAGCTGAACACTGTGAGCAGCACGCACTGCACTGAATGTAAATAGCAGGAACGGATCTAGCTGAACACTGTGAGCAGGACGCACTGCACTGAATGTAAATAGCAGGAACGGATCTAGCTGAACACTGTGAGCAGGACGCACTGCACTGAATGTAAATAGCAGGAACGGATCTAGCTGAACACTGTGAGCAGGACGCACTGCACTGAATGTAAATAGCAGGAACGGATCTAGCTGAACACTGTGAGCAGCACGCACTGCACTGAATGTAAATAGCAGGAACGGATCTAGCTGAACACTGTGAGCAGCACGCACTGCACTGAATGTAAATAGCAGGAACGGATCTAGCTGAACACTGTGAGCAGGAAGCACTGTACTGAATGTAAATAGCAGGAACGGATCTAGCTGAACACTGTGAGCAGGACACACTGCACTGAATGTAAATAGTCTAGATAGAAGATAACAGGAACGGATCTAGCTAAACTGAATACAGTGTATATATATATATGCAACACCTGGGATGCATATATATACACAATACACTGTAAGTGCAGCTAACTGACTGACTGTTCTGCCTAATCTATCTAACTCAAATCAAACACTGTCTCTCTGTCTATCTCTTTCAACGCCGGAACACACACTACACAGGGCCGCCGTGCAGGCGGCCTTATATAGTGTGGGGCGTGTACTAAATCCCCTGAGCCATAATTGGCCAAAGCCTCCTTGGCTTTGGCCAATTACGGCTCTCTGTTCAGGCGGCGCTGTGATTGGCCAAGCATGCGGGTCATAGTGCATGCTTGGCCAATCATCAGCCAGCAATGCACTGCGATGCCGCAGTGAATTATGGGCCGTGACGCGCCACACGAATTTGGCGCGAACGGCCCATATCGTTCGCAATTCGACGGACGGTCGAACAGCCGATGTTCGAGTCGAACATGGGTTCGACTCGAACACGAAGCTCATCCCTAGTCTTCACTAACTGACTGCAATAGTAATGTTGTAGCATGAGGGGGGTCATGAAAGCCAAAACGCTTCCTTCCATCTGACATCATCAAAACCCCTATCGTTCGCAAATGACAGCCAACTCCTCCAGGCAGCTGAATAACTTGCCCAAGTCTTCAGAGAAACCGATCCCTGTATAGCTTCTGACGCCAGCTTCATATTATCTGCCACAGGCCCTCCGGGCACACAAATGGCCTGCTTGTCCATCTGAAACCGGGACAAGGAATCAGTTATAATGTTCAAACTACCCAGAGTGTATTTAGCTTTTAACCATAAGTTGTACTAAAGACATAAGAAAACAATCTGTCTCAATACCTTAATTACAAATAAGGAACTAGAAGAAAGGCAATTCTCCCTTCTCCCTTCTTATCCGTTTCCACTAAAATTCTCCTATTTGCAAAGCAAGGGCCCTAAAGCTCCATGGCTACCAAAATTGGGAACAATTCCAAAAGGACTACATTCTCCACGGCAATTTTTCTAACCCAAGAATCTGGCCATGCCACACAACACCAATGCGTATCCCAAATTGCCACAAAACCTTTGAAACCAGCCACATTGGTGAACAAGTGGGGCAGACACAAACTCACTCTGAAAGAAAGACCGCCCGTTATATGTATCCAGAAACTTAGCCCACACCAACAAATCTTCCTTAAGGGGATTAGACAGTCTGATATGTGCAAACTGAGACTTGAGTCCTGATATAGAAAGGTACAAATGTTAAGAAAAAATCCGACCTACCGGCATGATCCTGCATGAAAAGCTAAATTACCTAGAAGCGGCTGCATGTTCCTCAGAATCACTACCTTTTTTTGTAAGAAACGTGCCAGTAAAAACTTTAATTTCACAATCTTTGTCTCGGGCAAACAGAATTCCATTCTGCACGTATCTATGTAAATCCCCAAGAATTCTAATGATGAGATAGGCAAACATGTTTTTTATTCCGCCAATGACACCCCTAAATCCTGGGCAATACTGCGGAATGTTTGCAACAATTATGCACAGCTATTAGAGTCAGGCGGTCAAACAAATAAAAAATCATCCAAATAAAGGATCACATATTTTCTGGGCTAATAGGCAAAGGGATATTAAAAAGTAGCATGGGTGGTGGGCACTGTTCTAGGAAATTTGTACCAATGCAAAAAATAGAAAAAATAAAAATGTCATGCGAACTGGAATGTTTTTTTTTCAAATGCTTAAAGCGAAACATTATAAATGCCCAATTCTGTTAAATAATATGAAAAGAAAACCAAAAAAGTGTAGCGCTAATATGAACCGTAAAATGGCCACATGATATGTACAATGAAGACCATTACATCAAAACATTGGCAAACAATACCAAAAAACTGAAAAGAACATCAAAAGTGAAAAAAATTATTATTGTCCTCTATAGGTATGTGACTTCATACGTAGATCATATCAATACACTCGTGAAATCTTGAAATAAGAAGAATACCACCACCAACAATAGGGAGGCTTACCGGAACGTTTGAACCCAAACAAACGTACGCTCAATTGGGTCAAACAAGCTTGTGTGGTAAACAGCCAATAGGATTCTGTAGAAGTTGAGAGAAGATCTTGTGATGATCTGTAAACCGGTGCGTCCCTCAGGGATGGCGCCCAGATTGCATGGCCGTTAGATTCGATAGGAAGGAACAAAAGAAGGCCACATAGTGTAATTCCGTAGAAAATATATAGCACCCTCACAGCCAAAAAGAAAGATGGACTCCGACGTGATATAATCACAAAATTTCATTATTACAGAACGAAAGAACAAATACTAATTGCTGCAAGGGAAAAAAAGGAACTTAATTTTCAAGGACACAATTATCAAATTTTTGCTGACCTATCCCAACTTACTATTACTAAAAGACGATCCATGAAACCCCAACTAATGGAACTGCAACGCCACAACATTATGTATCAATGGGGTTTCCCCTTTTCAGTCAGATTTAACTACCAAGGTACAATTTACAGAAGCAGATCAGCAGATGAACTACAACAAACCCTTTTAAAATTAAATCTGACAGAACCCACAAGCAGCAACTCTCCCACACGCAGAAGAATGGCATCATCTTCACCTTCAGGCAGCACCCAGAAAATATCAGAACAAAATGGGAATCATCATTCTCACAAAAGAGGCCGTTATGCCACACCATCCATGGACCAAGAAGATTCAATGGACTGACATCCTATTTCCTGATATCTCTTCATTTATTATACTAAGAGATGGTTCTCTATAAAAAACCTGTATTTATAACTGAATGTAACTGCATTTTGATAGTCACACACTGTGTGGGATCAAGTTACATTCCAGTTATATTTCTTATTACTTCTGATTCATATAGCCTTAGAATATATAAGTGAAACAATGAAATTCTTGTTCAGTTATATATTTTCAGGTAATAACAATAGATTTATTACTTTTTAGGACAAATATGTTCAATAATCCAGAAGTAATGGAAGCTTTTTCTTTCTTTTCTTAAAACAAATATATTATTACCTAACTAGTTCCTAGAACTATATTTTTGTTTATTCTAATCTGAAGCAATACAACCTCAATTTTATGAGTTAACATATCTAAACAGTTACATATGAATAAAATATGTAATTGTTTACTCTAAAAGGGTTAAAATCCCAAAATAATTCAAACCATCTTCATCAATACCAAAGTTATTAACAGTACCTTTCTAACTGAATTATTTAGCCTAGGGCAAAACTAACCATATACAACCACCCTGGAATAAATAATTTCAACAAAAACTATATTCTGCACTCCAATTAATGAATCATCATTTTGATGTCTTTTGACATAGCACTTCTCTCCTGTAAGCGGAAGATCCGTGTACCCCCATTAGCCCTCCTCATTCTCCCAACCATATTATGTGGGAGTGTGACGAAGGCACTTATTCCCCTGAGAGAGATATTTATTCTCTTTCAAGGGTAAATTGTGATTACTTGCAAAAAATAATTTATACAATGTATCATCTAATCTCATATGTTTTTTGTTTACTCTTTACTCCAGAATTCACTGGTTTCTTTCCTATCTTTTCATCTCTTCAGTCCACACAGGTTGATCTGCGCAGTCAGCTCTGCATAACAAAAAGTAAGTCAAAACTATTTGATCTGTTACCATGGCACCACTGAATATACTTTCCCTGAATTTTCAGGGAATAAATGTCCCTCAAAAAAGGACCAAAGCCTTCCGTACTTTCCATAACAAGAAGGCTCACATAGTATGCCTCCAAGAAACACACTTCACCAAAGATTCTACTCCAAAATATATTTCTCCTTTTTATCAACAAATTTACACGGCTTCTGCCTGTACCAAACAAAGGGGTACTCTAATTGCATTTCACCGATCCACACCATTCACCTTATCATCAGAAATTAAAGACCCAGAAGGTAGATACCTGATACTCATGGGTTATATAATGGATACAGCAATCACGGTGATTTCCTACTACGCTCCTAACAAACAACCTACACCATTCCTCTCACATATATTACAAGTGATTAATACACACAAAATAGGAACAGTGATAATGTGCGGGGATTCGAACCAGGACCTCCTCCCATTTCTAGATAAATCACCTTTTACACCATCTAAAATAACCTCTAGATTACCTTTTCCTCAACTTCTTTCCAAATACAATCTGGTAGATTCGTGGAGAGAAAGTAACCCAATGAAAAAGAAATTCACTTATTTCTCGCACCCTCATCAAACCTTCACCAGAATAGATCATATTTTTCTAACAATAGGAATGATACCAGAAATTATTGCATCAGATATAATTCCGATTCCGTGGTCTGACCATAATGCAGTATACACTACTATAGCCTCAGCCATACCAAAAGCGCATGACCCAACGTGGTACTTACCGGACATAATGCTCAAACACCCACTACATCAGATGGCCATTGAACAAGCTTTAAAGGAATACATAACAATTAATAATACAACAGACATTTCCCCAATAACACTATGGGAAGCTCATAAGCCTGTCTTGCGTGGTACAATACAAAGACAAATGGCACTATTTAAACGGGAACGCAAAAATCTAGCAAAAAAACTAGAACTCAATTTTAATGCAGCCTACATATCATTCCAAGATAATCCATCTCAGAGTACAAAATCTCATCTGGAAAAATCTAGATTGGAATACGATCTATTTCTCACTGAGTCAGTTGATAAATCCCTCAAACGCTCCAAACACAATTTCTACATGAATACAAACAAACCAGGCACATATTTGGCTTGGGCATTAAATTCAACTAAGAAATCTTTCAAACCAATACAATTGAAATGATCAAAAAATGTTTATACTTGTAATCCAGTTAAAATAGTCCATAAATTTCACTCACAACTCGCAAATTTATACAAGACAAACAATGAATTTAATCCTACAGAGGCTGAATCCTTCTTCTCAAAAATAACCTTACCTGAGTTCTCTCAGAATCAAAAAAAGCAGTTTGGATGAGCCTATAACTATAGATGAAGTTGCTAACGCCATAAAAGACCTAAAACTTAACAAAAGACCAGGCCCAGATGGCTACTCGGTTTTATACTATAAAACATTCTCAGAAATACTCTCTCCCATTCTCACTGAAACTTTTAACAAACTTCTAGAAGGACATTCTTTTCGGCAAGAAACATTAATGGCAATTGTTTGTATGATCCCAAAACCCCTTTCTGATGATACTTCCTGTGTGAATTATCGGCCTATCTCTCTGTTAAACCTTGATATTAAATTATTAGCAAAAATAATAGCAAAACGCCTCAATAGCATTATAGGAAAATTAATACATAGAGATCAAGTAGGCTTCATGCCAAATAGACAGGCAGGCGATAATATACGCAGGGCAGTGTTATTGGCACATATTGCTAAAAAACGGAAAATCCCTTTATGTTTTCTATCTCTCGATATTAAGAGGGCATTTGATACAGTATCCTGGCAATATATGCAATATTCATGACAAAAATGGGGTTTTGGACCCCACTTTTTAACATGGATCAAAGCATTATATAATAAACCCAAAGCCTATATAAAATATGCTGGATACGGGCGTGGCTTGGCGCGCGATGGAGATGGCAGCCTAAACGAGGAGCTCTGCCAGACCAGCGGCCCTAACCTGTCTTTCTGCCGCACAGCAAGCGACGATGAGCAAGCAGAACCGCGGCTCACAGCACTCCCGTTCCCGACGCTCTACCGCTGCATCAGCCGGGAGGAACATCTCAGAGATTTTTAGGAATCAAGCCGTAATACAGAGAGTGACTGCAGGAGGGAAGATGGCGCCGGTGCAGCGTGAGGAGGATCTCAGCGAAGACTCCCTGTCTGCCACAGAGGACAACGGTAGGAGAGGGGCACGTCCTGATCACCCACTAACCTATGCAGATATGTCAGGCTTTGCTGCTGACATCAAAGCCTCGTTCTCTGCAGCTATCACAGATCTTAAAACTAACCTGTTAGTTCTCACAGAAAAGATGGCCACCACTGAGACAGCAGGAAAGCACAGAGACAAAGCCATAAACAGGCTGGACAGGGTGGTTTCCTCTCACGCACTCCACTTTATCGAGATGAACAGGCACCTGGAAGACCTCGATAATAGGGGGAGAAGGAACAATATTAGAGTTCGAGGTATACCAGAATCAGTAGATCCAGACCAAATAACTCAGGTATTACAGAGGGTTTTCAATAGCCTCCTGGAGAGACCAGAGGACACGGACATTGAATTTGTCAGAGCGCATAGGGCTCTAAGAGCCAGAGGCCCAGATACACTTCCCCCTCGTGACATCATTTGCTGTCTGCAAAACTTCTCCCTTAAAGAGGAGATCATGTACAAGGCACGCAGAAATGAGCAGATTGTGTTCAATGGTGCGCACATAACTTTATTTCAAGACCTTTCACAAATAACGCTGAAAAATCGCAGGGCCCTGCGACCCTTGTTAGAGGTGCTACGGGCTAAAGATCTCCGGTACACGTGGCGCTTCCCCTTTGCCCTCTCAGTGTCGCACAATGGCAAACAACACTTTCTCCGTACCCCAAGTGACCTCCAGGAGTTCTGCAGCGCCCTGCAGTTAGGCGAGATCGACCTACCGGAGTGGTATCAGGAATTTTTACTCCCATCCGGAGAAAGAAGCCCACCACACTCCCCTATGGTGTCCCCAGAGAAGCATCACGCAAAGAAACAGAAGCAGAGTCGGCAAGACGGATCAATCGCTGGCACTCCAAGGGGCAAAGCACATTCCTCCAAGATGTTAATGGATGCATGAGCGCGAGATTCCTATCACCTACCGATGTTCTGTTTCGCCCAGGTTTCAGCTCACACCTTAACACATGTGCTACATGAGCAGATACTCTGTTAATTCGAATGCTAAGTTTTCACGCTAGGTCTCCCCATTCCGGATCATTTGACACCTGGAGGAAAAGAACTACTACTACTAGTGTCGTCCTTGTTCTTGATCCCCCCCCCCCCCCCGTTTTTTTTCCCTCTTTTTTTTTTTTTCTTTTTTTTATATTATTCATGGGAGGGATAATGTGGGCTGTTTGGCATAGACCTGGGATCCTCCTAACCGCCCACCAGGGGGTACCACAAGATCCCTATGGTAAATCACACTAACCGTTGCTCCACTCACTGTGAACTTGTCAGTTTAACGGGAACTTAAGAGACAAAGATTTGGCTTGGGGCATTGACATACACCCCACTCAGAGGTCACAACACATCTCGTTGATTGGCTACAAGAAGCTCAGATGGACTATGATGCCCATTCGGCCTACCTAGGGACTTAGCAAGATTCTCTAACCTCCTACCTATTTTAAATGTCACTACAAACCGGATGGGGACTCTTAGCTTAATGCAGAGTTCCTGCTTATACTACCCTCTGCATGTTTTTGGGTTTGTTTATTCTGTTTTTTGTTTTTTGGTTTTTTTTAGGTTCCTGCACAAAGTTACTCCCGTACGGGAAGGGGAGGGGGAAGGGCAGGGAGGCGATTATGCCTTTCATGTCCAGACCCCACCACCCCATATATTTCTACAAGTTACTATTATAGTTATTACTGGTTCTGCTTCGTTCTCTTGGTTGGAGCTCCGCTCTAACAGTCTAAGTGGCAGAAAAGACCATCAGGCACCACCCACTTGCTAAAATGGGCCGAGGTCTGGCTGTCCAAAGTCCCTGCTAGTTCATTTCAAATTTTTTTATTTTTTTTTTCTACTTTTGTTAAGTTGGGACTGGTATCTAGCCGTGTGCCTCCCGCGTACCCACAGAGTGTGCCAGAGGGGTAGTAGACCCACTCTCACACACTAAATATCGACCCACTCAGACGTTGTTGTTGTCTGGGAGGGTTGTAAATCTCACTCTCCATACTCTTACTTCTAATTTCTCACTACACTCATATCTTTCTGTCTATCTCTTCCTATTTATCTTAGTCACTGATTGGGGTGGTATAACTACGTTTAAGTATTTAAATTCTAACAAATACTTTATTTAATTTTTTTTTTTTTCTCTAGTTGTGATCACAGGTATTGTCTGCAGTCTCTCTCTGGCCCTGAATAATGGCTTACTCTGCGCTAGGTCGAACCCCTACGGTGGTATCTCATAATGTCAAAGGCCTAAACATTCCGGAGAAACGCACTACTCTCTTGCGGGAATTAAAAAAAGGTAAGCCTAAAATTGTTTTCCTGCAAGAGACCCACTTTAAGACAAACCAGGTTCCCAGGCTCACCGACTCCTACTTCACAGAGGCACACCACGCCACAAACGACAGCTCCAAATCTAAGGGAGTGTCAATACTACTCAGTAAGGAGGCTTCATTCGAGATCACAGACAAATTGGTCGATCCGGGAGGGAGATATGTATTTGTCAAGGGGAAATGGTCTGGGGTGCCCACCACACTAGCAAATGTTTATTTCCCTAATACCTCCCACCTGTCCTTTTGCAAAAAGCTGGTGAGGGAGTTAGAGGGTTTCAGCTCAGGCCGCTTAATCTTAGGGGGAGATTTTAACATTCCCTTAAACCCGTTAGTAGATACGTCAACAGGGAAAACCTTCATCACCTATAAAATATTAAACAAAAATTAAAATTCTCCTACACTCTTTAGATTTAGTTGACACCTGGCGCTTCCTACACCCTGAGGACAAAGATTTTTCCTTCTATTCAATCCCACATGATCGCCACTCCAGGATTGATTACCTCTTCATCACACAGAGGGATCTCCATTTAGTCAGAGAGGCAAACATAGGGATACAGACAATTTCTGATCATGCCCCAGTTTCCATTGGCCTAAACCTGACCGATACCCCGACCAAATCGGGAACCTGGAGACTAAATTCCTCTCTCATAACAGATCCAACCCTACTGTCCACACTGACCGCAGCTTTGAAAGAGTTCTTCAGGCATAACGTGACCCCGGGTATAGACCCACTGATGGTATGGGAGGCCCACAAGTGCTCCATCAGGGGAGAGCTAATTAGGATGGGTGCACAAAAGAAGAAAGACAAAGAAAAGGAAATTCTCCAATTAACACAAAAAATCCGTCATCTAGAAACCTTACACAAGCAATCCTTGACATCCAAATCGGCAACTACTCTTCTCGAGACAAGATTGACCCTTAAACAGCTTCTAGAATCCAAAACGAAGCGCTTCCTTTTTTTTAAGAAAAAGATATACTACGAGCAAGGTGACAAACCCGGCTATCTGCTTGCCAGGGCTTTGAGGGGACCCATTTCTAAATATAACATCTCAGGCATTCAAAATAAGGATGGCAGGGTGGATAGAACAACGGATAAAATAGCACAACACTTCCAAGAATTCTATACCAATTTATACAATCTCCCAACCCAACACAGACCGCATGATTTACAAGGAGAAAGGCTCCGGGTGATGCGGGATTTCTTGAGGGGTTCAGGCCTCCCTTCGCTTACAGCGGAGGATGCCGCATCACTCGAGGACCCCGTGGACCTGTCGGAACTCAAACTCGCTATTAAGGACTTAAAACACGGCAAGAGCCCGGGTCCCGACGGGTTCACGGCCATCTACTATAAGACTTTAGTTGACATATTGTCTCCACACCTTCAAGACGCATTAAATTCCCTATCAAAGCCAAGAACGGTACCCACAGAGTTTCTATCGGCCTATATCACCGTGTTACCCAAGCCGGATAAGGATCCGCTTCACTGTTCCAGTTATAGGCCTATATCGCTATTGAATTTAGATGTGAAGATATTGGCCAAAATCATCTCCAATAGACTGAAACCTCTACTACATAACGTGATAGGACCGGAACAGGCAGGCTTTATGCCTGGAAGAGAGGCAAGGGATAATGTCACCAAAGCTCTAAACCTGATTCACGCTGCCCATAGACGAAAGATCGAGGGTCTTCTCCTATCTACGGATGCGGAGAAGGCCTTCGATCGAGTAGCCTGGGACTACATGTTTGAAACTTGCAGGCACATAGGCCTGGGACCAGGAATGATGGCCTGGATAACCTCCCTCTACCAAAACCCTTCAGCCAGACTCAAAATAAACGGTGCACTCT
Organism: Lithobates clamitans; assembly: GCA_037952925.1. Taxonomy (NCBI): domain Eukaryota; kingdom Metazoa; phylum Chordata; class Amphibia; order Anura; family Ranidae; genus Lithobates; species Lithobates clamitans. The sequence continues at coordinate 2,009,528 of JBBGZY010000356.1, read as the reverse complement.
CCAATAAAGTAAACATAAACAATGGGACAAGGCAGGGGTGTCCACTGTCGCCCCTGCTATTTATAATATCACTAGAACCATTTATTAGACGAATTATAGCAAACACAGCTGTAAAGGGATTTGAGGTCATAGGGCGTGAATTTAAAATAGCGGCATATGCCGATGACCTACTCTTCTTCTTGACTGACCCACATATATCCATCCCCTCCCTTATGAGAGAGTTCGCAATATTTGGTTATATTTCTAACCTTAAGATAAACTTTTCTAAATCGGAGGCGATGAATATCTCACTCCCAGAACAAACATTAAAGACAATTAAGAACAATAGTCCATTCAAGTGGGAAGCACAGGCCGTCAAATATCTGGGAGTTTGGCTTACTCCTGAGCTGTCCTCTATCTTCTCCCGAAACTTCCTTCCCCTTCTCAAGACCATAGAAAAGGATTTACAAACCTGGCACACGTGGTTCTTTTCGTGGTTTGGCAGGGTGGCCATTTGCAAAATGACCATACTCCCTAAAATTCTATATTTATTACGCACACTCCCCATTAAAATCCCACTAAGCTTCTTTAGGTCGCTTCAGGCCCTTCAAATATGCTTCATTTGGGCACACAAATCCCCACGTATTAAATTTTCCCTACTAACAAAAGCCAAAGCAATGGGTGGGTTGGGGATACCAGACTTCAAAATGTACTACCATGCCACGCACATTGCCAGGATCATAGACTGGCACTGCCATGGCAGCATTAAGGATTGGGTGTCGTTGGAAAACGATCTGAGCCCAATTCCCCTGATGTTCTCCCCCTGGATACCAAAACCCAAATACCCCCCGACTCTGAGATTACACCCTTTGATAGGGACCACTTTGGAAATCTTTCATCATCTAAACCAACAACCCAAACTTTCTTCTCCTCTCAGTCCTCTCACCCCATTGCAAAACAACCCAGACTTTCCACCTGGAGTGGGGAACCGCCTCTTACGTTCCTCTGATCAAAAAATACCACTTCTGACTTCCCACTGCTTTGATAACAAGATAATGAAAGACTTGATTAAGCTAAAGACTGACAACAATATACCTTCCCTTCCCTTGTGGTCGTACTTTCAAATCAGAAGTTACGTTAACAATGTCACTCGCAAAAGACACTTCATTAGAGAACCTACTGAGTTGGAGTCGGTGTGCCTAAAAGGAGAGCAGGTTGAAAAGACCACATCAGTCGCTTACCAGTGGCTACAAAATTCACAAAAACCCGCAGATAATAGGTTCAGAGAGAGATGGTCAGACTACCTTGACATGACGATTTCGGATACCCAATGGGAGAGAGCATGTATTTTGGCACATAAATGCTCCTTGAGCACGAGAATGCAGGAGACGGCTTATAAAATGTTTACTCATTGGTATGCAACCCCAGCAAAGATTCACAAATGGTTCCCCCAGTCGCCAGACACATGCTGGAGGTGCAACAAAGAGAAAGGAACTCTAATGCACATTTGGTGGCAATGTGAACGTATAACACCGTACTGGAACAGGGTTACAGAGGTAATATGCCGAATCACGGAGACCAAGCTCAAACTTAACGCAGCATGTTGCCTGCTTCACATTACAAATTCCTCCTATAGAAGATACAAAAACTCTCTCACCAGACACTTACTTAATGCAGCCAAGTCTCTCATTCCATTGTTTTGGAAATCAACAACAGTCCCTTCTCTGAAAGACTGGTTGCACAAAATTTCATATATTTGTGAAATGGAAGACACACGGGCACAGTCAGAAGAAAAAGTTGAGCGTTATCATGAAACTTGGTCTCCCTGGTTCATATATAGATACTCCCAGGATTATGAAAACTTGATCAAATAACTGGTCAATATTTACCAATACTTGATCGAATACACAACCATGCAATAACCTGTACTGTTATGTTACATTGAATCTAAGAAGGTACATTAGACGTTAGAACTCAATAAACTCTAAATAACTCCCTCAAGTCATTGTGACTTCTAGGTCATAACACTTATCCTCTTCACTAGCTTCCCTACCTCTTCTTTTCTTATCTTTATCCTGTTCTTTACTCTACTCGTTAAACAAATGCAGATCTCAAAAAGATACTTATGGGTGGGCATAGTTTCCTGAACCCACAGAAGTTCTTATTTAAAGACAGCCTACTTAGTTGTCAGAATGCATAGCTATGACCCACGAACATGTTAGATATGACTTTGATTTAAAGTTTGATACCAGTTGATTGTTGTATATCAGCTCCTATCTGCACTCATGTATGTTTATATATGCTTCATTTTCTTCAATAAACTATTTTATGCAAAAAAAAAAAAATATGCTGGATACAAATCTGATGCCTTTAATATCGAAAGAGGTACCCGACAGGGTTGCCCATTATCTCCCTTATTATTTGCCCTTATACTCGAACCCGTGGCCCAATACATCAGAACAAACCAAACTATAACTGGCATTGAAGTAGGAGGTATTACACACAAATTATGTATATTTGCAGACAATATATTACTTTTTCTATCATCACCACAGGTCTCTGGTCCTAACTTAATACCAGCTCTTGATGGATTTGCAGCCCTATCCAGCCTTATGATTAATCCTAAGAAATGCCTAGTGCTTAATATTTCGCTCACAAACATGGAATTGATCCCGGCTAGGGCTGCACTCCCATTCACATGGGCAGAAAAATCAATCCCATATCTTGGAATGTATTTAACAGCATCTCATTCTGACTTATTCTCAACCAATTATCCTCCTGTATTAAGACAGATCACAAATCTAATAAAACAATGGTCGCAACTTCCTTTATCCTGGATAGGGAAGATTAATGCAATCAAAATGACTATTCTACCCAAATTGCTTTATCTATTCAGAGTCCTCCCTATTCCAATTCCTTCCTATTTTTTGAGAATAGTACAAAAAAGAGCAACTTCGTTTATATGGGGCTCTTCTAAACCACGTATACCTATACACACACTACATCTTCCCAAAAATAAAGGAGGCCTGGGATACCCTAAATTTTACTAACTACTACAGAGCAGCACATTTGGCCAGTCTGTCCAAATACCATGCAAAACAGGAAATCCCATTATGGGTATTTATAGAGGCTTCAGAAAATGACCCTCTATTAATATCAATCTTGTTATGGCTTGATCCTAAAGACCACTTTAAAATTCATAATCCCATAACTAAACACTTCTTATCTCTCTGGGATAAACTAAAAACCAAATATCAGTTACAATCTCCACACAATCCTCTCCTTTCTTTTATCAGAAATCCGGCCTTTTATCCGGCATGGATCTACCCAAATTCTTTTAAAGCTTGGACAACATCAGGCATTGGACAACATCAGGTACAATTTCATCACTTTATAATCAATTTTATGGAGTAGTAAATCTTAATAGACCCTCTTACGTTCAGAGGTGGGAGGAGGACCTGGAACGAACTTTAGAAGACACGGACTGGTCTAACATATGGCTCACATCTAAGTCATCTTCACCCAACATGTTAGCACTGGAGACAAATTATAAAGTCCTAACTCGCTGGTACCTTGTACCCGCTAGAGTGGCAAAATATTCACCTAATACCTCAGCTCTTTGTTTTCGAGGATGCCCAGAAATAGGCACACATTTACACATATGGTGGACGTGCCCAGTAATCCAAACCTTCTGGAAGGAAGTCTTCGTGATTGCATCTAAAATATTTTAAAAAATAATACAACCAGATCCATATATAACTTTACTTAATCTAAAACCGGAATGGTTAACACTCTCTCAATTCAAACTTATGATCCAACTAATAACGGCTGCAAAACAAACAGTGGCCAAGGCATGGAAATCTCCTACATTGGTACTAGCAGAAACAATTCACAGAATGAATAATACAATGTCCCATGCTAAGATGGTAGCCATCGATCAAAATCAAATTCCAAAATTTGAAAAACTGGCATCCTTGGATAAAACAACAGTTCCTGTCAAATTTCAATGACTCTGTCCTGTTGCCATGGTAACAGATTAAATGACTTACAGAGATACCCATTCTAAGGCTTCAAAGAGAACTAAAAAGAATAATAAACTGACGAGCGGGACAACCTTGTGGACCATACCTCTGCTTTTCTACCCTTTTTCTTCTTTCTCTTTCCTTTTCTCCACTTTACGATTAAAGCTCATTATCAGAATTTATTTGACCTATATACACTCTACCTGTAAACAATATGTATAGTAGGTATAAATCATTTAAATACCTACAAAAGTAACTAAGGAAATGATATATATCTTTAATTTAGGTTTACGTGAACCCAATGTTTAATATTTGAAATTTCATGATATTTACCTATATAAACCCTACTGTAAAACAATGAGCTTACTTTATAGATCCTTGTAAACTTACTTTATGTATCTTTATAATATTGTATACTCAATAAACTTCTTTTGACAAAAAAATATATACCAAATGTATTAAAAAGAAAGAAATACACTCACATGGGAATAGATAAAACAGCGCTGTGTAAGTAAAAATGGCAGCAGTGGGGTCCTACTCGATGCGTTTCTTCTTCTTGGACATCATCTGGGGGGTCCCCCCACTGCAGCTGACAAGGTTTATATAGGCAGTGTTGTATTGGTGGTCACACTGACTATATAAACCTTGCCGGTTGCAGTGGGGGGACCCCCAGACGATGTCCAAGGAGACAAAATGCGTCGGATAGGACCCCACTGCCGCCATTTTTACTTACACAGTGCTGTTTTATGTGTTGGATATTAAGGGGAACTCCACGCCAACATCTATAAAAAAATCCATACCAGACCCTTATCCAAGCATGCAGCCTGGAGGACAGGATGGGGGGGATGAGCCAACACCCCCCCTCCTGAACCATACCAGGCCACATGCCCTCATCATGGGGAGGATGCTTTGGGGTCCCCATAGGGACAATGGCCTCGTCCCTACAACCCTTGCCCGGTGGTTGTGGGGATCCGCAGGAGGGGGGCTTATTAGAATCTGGGGCCCCCAGATTCCACCCGCTATGTACATTGTACGCCTACCCATTCACCAAAAAATTGTCAAAAGGTAAAAACCACAAAAGACAGTTTTTGACAATTCCTTTATTAAAAAAGAATAGAAAAAAAAGTGTCCGCAATGTCCATCTATCTTAAATCACTCCGCCCGATGGACCCAAAAATAGAAAAAAATCCCAAAAATACTCTGCCTCCATGAGAGGGGTCCCGCCAACTGCTGCGATTTTGCTGTGACAGCTATTATATAGGCAAGGGCGGGGCTTCCAGATTCTGATAAGCCCTAACTCTCAGACCCCCACAACCACTTGGCAACCACCGGATGTGGGGAGGAGGCCCTTGTCCCCATCAACATGGGGACAAGGTGCTTTGTCCATGTTGAGGGCATGTGGCCTGGTATTGTTCAGGAGGGGGGTGCTTGCTTGTCCCCCCTATCCTGTCCTCCAGGCTGCATGCTTGGATAAGGGTCTGGTATGGATTTTGGGGGGACCCCATGCCAATTTTTTTATATTTTGGCACAGAGTTCCCCTTGAAATGGATACCAGACCTGAAGGGCCTGATATCGATTTTGGGGGGGACTCCATGCTGTTTTTTTTTATTTTGGCATGGAGTTTCTCTTAAGCCTTACCAAACCCGAAGGACCTGGTATCGACGGGGGGGAGGGGGGCACACTGTTTTATTTTTCTTAATTCTGTCATAGGGTTCCCTTAACCACTGTATTATATACTGTATGTACACTGACTGCACTGTATATATCTATCTATATCTATATATACTAGATAGATAGATAGGTAGATAGATAGATAGATAGATAGATAGATAGATAGATAGATAGATAGATAGATAGATAGATAGATAGATAGATAGATAGATAGATAGATAGATAGATAGATAGATAGATAGATAGATAGATAGAGTGTAAAATTGGGGTATCAGACTCAAACGGTAGGTGCGTTGTCAGTGAGTACTCCAGTACAAAACTGTATTTTTAAGGGCCTGGTAGCCCACTTTTATTTAAAAGCACAGAAAAGTTCACAAAGACATCAGTAGCCCACGCAGGGGGTTCCACCATTACTGTATCTTGCACACGCAATACTTTAGCCTACTGGCTTACATTCTTGCCATACGGCTGATTCAGGCCTTTAGCCTAGGCCTTAAGTCTGCTCCTCAGACCCAAAAGAGTTTCCTAGAGTGAAGCTCTCTCCTAGCTTACTCCTGCTGCTTACTACTTGCTGCTCTGTCACCAAGTACATCTGCCTCCTGCAGACATGCATACCCTGGCTGTAGCCTCTGACTCCTGCAGAGGAATGGGAGTCCACCTGACTCCCATGCACAGACTTTCTGTCTGTTGGGTGGAACCCTGAGCCATAGCCACGTCACAATTAAATAGCCCAGCACACAGCTGTGCAATCAGCGTGCCTCTCCCTCCAAAATCTGGCGTAAACCAGCAATCTTCCAGGTAGCACAGGGTCCTACTGCCACAATAGATATATATATATATATATATATATATATCTATATACTATATATAGATATCTATCTACTCTATCTATCTATCTATCTATCTATCTATCTATCTATCTATCTATCTATCTATCTATCTATCTATCTATCTATCTATCTATCTATCTATCTATCTATCTATCTATCTATCTATCTATCTATCTATCTATCTATCTATCTATCTCTCTCTCTCTCTCTCTCTCTCTCTATATATATATATATATATATATATATATATATATATATATATCTATATCTATATCTATCTATATATATAGATATATATATAGATATAGATATAGATATAGATATCTATATATATATATATATATATATATATATATATATATATATATACTAAACTGCCTGTACACCACTAGCTAACCTGCCCCTAGCTAATGTATTCGCAATCAATCTGATATGGTGTGGGGTGTGGACTTAGCCCCCTGAGCCATGATTGGCTAAAGGCACGCTGTGATTGGCCAAAGCATACAGGTCAGGTGCATGCTTTGGCCAGTCATCAGACGTCAATTCACTGCGATCTCGCAGTGCATTATGGGTCTTTCGGTGGCGCTCATATTTGTCACGAATGCTCCATAATGTTTGCTATTCAGTGAATGGTCGAACACCCGATGTTTGAGTCCAACTTACATTCTACTCGAACATTGGGCCATCCTTACTTTAGTGTAATAAATGGAATAATAATAATAATTCTTTTTTTTTTTTTTTTTTTCAAATAAAGCTTTATTAAGTTAAATCCATACAGAAAAGTAGTACATAAAAGCAAGGTTTGAGATAAAATGACAATAGTGTTATACAGAGGGAACAGTCCAGAGAGTACAACGTTGTATTTTAACAAGTATTCAAATCTACGACTGTGGATTTGTTGAAAAACACATTACATCTGGTGTGTGGATAAATGGGATTACAGAGTAGTGTGGGCAGAAAATATAAAGAACATATAGTAAAGCAGGTAAAACATTTTTTAAACATGTTGATTTTTGAGGGCGAAAAAGATTAAAAAGGGAGAGAGGAGTAAAAACCGTATTATAATAGATTGCCTATGATAGCCTTAGTATATGAGTCTGAGATTTTTGTTGGATTGTGTTTGGAATAATCGTTAATTACTATGTCTGTGTGAGAGTGTGAAATTGATCCTGGTGCGTGGTGTCCATAAGTCGGGTAATGTCTGTAGATAGAGATATAATCATAGCATACAACCATGGATATCTAACATAGCAAAGTTTCGATTAAATGATGGTCAAAACATAGTGAGAAATACAAAGGGAAGGTAGGGGAAAGTTATTTCCCGTCCCTGGCTCAGCCATGGGTCTAACAGGAAATATCTTTACAGAAGGACCAAGTCCCAGGAAGAAAAGCATAATAGAGCTTTTGAAGTGGATTCTGTATGCGTAATGATATAGTTACCTCCTGAATTTTGTTTCATGCACGACTATAGGGAGGACTATAGACAGTTGGGATGGGATGTATGATGTGTCTAATGGTGTGCTGGAGGAGGGTTCCTAATTGATTAATTGGGTATATTCAGATGTTGTGCGGAAATGTAGCCAACAGGCCCAAGTGTTCCTGTATTTAGTATAGGAATCCTGTGCTTGATGTACAAGTTCCTCCATTTCAGCTATTTTGTTTACTCTTTTGAACCAGTCTGCGATTGTGGGTGGGTTGGGAGATCTCCAGAGAACTGGGATACAGAGTTTGGCAGCATTGATTAGATGTAGTGCTAGGGATTTGTGATAAGTTTTCATCGGTAGGGAGGAGTGGTGTAAGAGGGCTTGTGCTGGAGAGAATTCTAGCTGAAGTGTAGTGATTTGGGAGGAGAGGTGAAAAACTTTAGTCCAGAAGGCAGAAATCGCAGGGCAGTCCCACCATATGTGAAGGAGTGATCCGTTTTTGTCATTACATCTCCAACAATTAGATGGGATCTCTGGATTAATGGTGTGTAACTTGAGAGGCGTTTTGTACCATCTGGAGAAAAGCTTGTATCCGTTTTCTTGAGTTGTTACATTAATGGAGCCTTTGTGTATGTTAGAGTATATCTTTTCCCATTCCTTATCAGAGAGGTGGATGGAAAGATCTTTTTCCCATTTTGCACTAGCTATATTTGTTTTAGGAGTATGCTCGAGAAAGAGGTTCAAGTATATGGTGGATATCAGGTGTCTTTGGGGTTCAGTGGCAGAGCAAAGGGATTCAAAGTGTGATTGGTTTCTTGAGTATGCAGCCCTAGTTTGGGGATCAAGAAGAAAATGTCTGAGTTGCATATAAGACCAGAAAGGGATCTGGTGATTCGTTTCTTGGGAGTTCAATGAGGACAGCGGTTTAATATTCCCCTTAGCGAAGAAATCTCCCGCTGTCATCCTTGTCTGGGATCCTATGTGATGAAGGAACGAATCATCATTGCCTGGTGGAAAGTCTGGGTTATGTTTGATTGGCGTGAGAGGGCCTGGAGAGGAGGAAATGTGCAAATTTTTACATGTCTTTTTAAAGGAATTCAGTGTCGTATCGATAAGGGGATGTTGTTTGCAATGTGCAGAGATGTGGCGAGGGTGAATCCAGGGTAGGTTATGGATCGGGATTTGTGAGAAGGCTTGTTCAATTGCGATCCACGCTTTAGTTTTAGGGTGAACATTCCAGTCCACTATTCGAGAGAGTTGACAGGCCCAATAGTATTTTCGAAGATCCGGTAGGCCTAATCCACCTTTCATTTTGGGTACGGTCATTCTGTTGAAACTCATTCTAGGTCGCTTATCGTTTCAGATGAATTTCATACAGGATTTGCGGTACGCATTAAAAAAAGTTTGTGGTAGAGACACTGGGATTGTTTGGAGCAGGTATAGTAATTTTGGCATTATAGTCATTTTTATAATGGAGACTCTGCCAAACCATGAGAACAAACCCCTTGACCAAGTGTTGAGGTCTTTTTGAATATTTTGGATAATGGGAGTATAGTTTTTGCTGTATAAGTCCGATAGCGAGGTTGGAATGTAGACCCCAAGGTATTTAATGGCGCTCGGTTTCCATATGAAAGGGAAATTAGTTTGACATTGTTTCACTATATTTGGTGGTAGAGTGATATTTAGGGCCTCTGATTTAGGGAAGTTAATTTTAAGATATGTGAGATTTTCAAAGAGAGTGAGATCTTTGAGGAGATTGGGTAGCGTAATGTGTGGCTCTTTCAGGAATAGTAGGATGTCATCCGCAAATGCCGCTAATTTATAGGTAGATTTTGCGATGGTTATTCCTTTAACGTTTGGATTGTTTTTTAGATGCGTTAGACAGGGTTCCAGTGCCAAGACAAAAATAAGCGGAGAGAGTGGGCATCCTTGTCTTGTACCGTTAGATATGGAGAAGGCATTCGACAGGTGTCCATTTATCCGGACTTTGGCAGTTGGGGTGGAGTATAGAGCAAGAATAAATTGTAGCATGCGATCTCGTATGCCAATGTGTGTTAGGACCTCTTTTAGGTAGTCCCAGGCTACCCTGTCGAATGCCTTCTCCGCATCAAGGGAGAGAAGGAATCCCGGTTGTTTCTTTGAAGTCAGCCAATTGTGAATACTAATTGCCTTTAGGGTGTTGCCCCTTGCCTCTCTACCTGGGACAAAACCAACTTGGTCCAAGGAGATAAGGCCAGGGAGAAGGGGTAAAAGTCTATTAGCCAAAATTTTTGCATATATTTTCAGGTCAACATTTAGTAGAGATATTGGTCTGTAATTGTGAACTAAATTTGGATCTTTATCAGGTTTTGGAATAACCACTATGTGAGCTGTGAGAAGATCTCTGGGAGGGGGGTTCTCGGATGAAAGGGAGTTGAAAGCATTTAAGAAGTGAGGATAAAGCGTAGCTATGAATTCCTTATAGTATCCTGCTGTTAGGCCATCTGGACCTGGACTTTTGCCTGTTTTGAGTTGTTTGAGCACAGTCTCTAGTTCGTCCTTAGAGATGGGACGTTCTAGATGCGAAGCTTCTGCATCAGAAATGGGTTTGGGACCATGTTGGGCTAGGAACTCTTTAATCAAGTGTGTTCTACGATCATTGTTTATCGTGGGTTGATGAGGATTGATATTATAGAGCTGCGAGAAATAATTCACAAATTGGTCTGCTATCAGTGTATTAGACGTTACTTTAGAACCGGAAGGGTCATTAATGGAATGAAGTGTTGTAGATGATCGTTTTGCACGGAGGGCTCTGGCTAGAATTTTACCGGATTTGTTGCCATGTTCGTAGAATATTTTTTGTGATAATATGTATTTGCGTTTTATTTGTTTATGTAACACTTCTTTCAACTCTGTCCTCACCTGAGTAAGTTCCTCAAGCGTGGAGAGCGCTCGAGTTTTCTTATGTATTTTTTCTAAATTCTGTATGCGTTTGGAAAGGATAGAAATATGCGCTTGTCTTTCTCGTCTTCTCTTGGAAGCGATAGCTATTAATTTTCCCCGTATGGTGCATTTGTGGGCTTCCCATTTTATCATTGGGGATATGTCCAAGGAGTCGTTATCCTGGAAATAAAGTTTTAGATTGTCGTGTATAGTAGACACAATTGAAATGTCTGTCAGCAGTGAGGGATCAAGACGCCATATTTGTGAGCGAGTATGTTTGGATGGAAATTCCAAGGACATGGTTATCGGGTGGTGATCTGATATGTACATTGGTTCGATGGAGGTGTGCTTGAGCATGGGGAGATCGTTTTGTGAAATAAAGAAATAGTCAAGTCTGGAGTAGCTGCCATGTGGGTTGGAGAAAAAAGTGTAATCTTTAGTTGAGGGGTTTAAAGTACGCCATGCGTCATGTAATGTCAATTCTTGAAAACATTGTTTAATTGCTCGTAACGCTGAGAAGGGTAATTTGGATGCACCCGAAGATGTATCCTGTATTGGGTTTAAGGGAACATTAAAATCTCCTCCAGTTAATAGTATACCCTCTTGAAACGATGCGAGCAATTGCAGTGTGTGTCGGAAGAACGGGACTTGTTTAATGTTGGGGGCGTATATGTTTGCTAAGGTTAAAGGTTTACCGAAAAGTGAACCTTTGACAAAAAGAAATCTTCCATCTTCATCCGCTAGAGTGTCTTTGATTATGAGTGGACACTGTTTTGAGATAAGGATAGAAACTCCTTTTGTTTTTGATTGTTTGTTGGTAGCATGAAAAGCTGTTGGATAACGTAAGTCGGAGAATTTGGGGATAGAGTCCGTTTTGAAATGCGTTTCCTGGATGTATATAATGTCTGCCTTGAGTTTATGCATAGAAAGGAGAACTTGTGTACGTTTCTCAGGGACATTTAGTCCCCGTGCGTTGAGCGAGACTAGTTTAGTAGTGACTTTGTGGTGAGATATTGGTGTAGAATTGTGTGAGACCGGTGTCATTCTGTAATTTGGGAGGTGTTGTGAGTTAGACTGGAGTGGTGTTTACTGAAGATAGTCCGCGGTGCAGGTGTATGTGTGGCAGAAAAAGAACAGTAGTTGGACTTGTGCCTTATGCTCTTATGTGTGGAAGGTGTGCTCTAGGAGAGTGATGAGATTCTATTCAGGATGAAAGTAGATTGTTCAGGAGTAGAGAGTGATGTGAGGGATATTGGGTATGCGGGGGAGAGGAAACTGTGAAGACCACTGTGTAGTGTTGTTAGGGGTTATAGGTAGTGGAAAGTAATCCGGGGACTAGCGATGCCTGCTCGCTAGGCTATGTACGAGTATACACTCGTGATATATGGTACCGGAATGGGTCAGTGGTGGTTTAAAGGAGGGTTGAGTGAAGAAATCAGGTAATCAATTGAAACCACTGTTTGGGAAGGTGACCAAACGGTAACGTAGAGAAAAGTAGAACCTGTCAATAAGGGACAAGAGCTGCTGACATATGGGATAGATGTAGGAAGAAGGCATGGACTGAAGATGGTCCATGTGTGAAATGGTTGCATTTAGATTGCTGTGAATGCCGCCTATTAACTTTCTCAGTGGATTTGGAGAAACAGCATGGGTTAGATTTGCGAAAAGCAGATAAAGAATTAGGTGTATGGTCAGATGAAACATTAAGTTAATGACATATTTTGTGAGATCGTTCCCCTGGTGATCGTTAAGTGAGAGGAAGGAATGAGAAAAAAACCCAAAAACAAACAGAAAAAGAAAAGAAATAAAAGAAAAAAAATCCCCATGAGTAGCACATAAAATAAACATCTGGTGAGGCGCAGATATTCATAACGCAAAAGTCTATGTAATAATTCAGTTAAACAGTCAGCCAGAAAACTTGAACAGTTTGCAGATCAGAGTATTCAACATAGGTAGAAAGTATTATCTCTTAAGATAGATAAACCGTGCCTGAACTAATTAATAATGAACTACCCCTGAAGGCTATGAAGAAGCTTGTCAAAATAATTAATAAAACGAAGTATCCATGTAGATCGTTATGCTGTTTAGGAGCATATCTCAGTGGATAGGAGGGGATGAATATATGAGAAAGATCAGTGTCTGTGAAAGTCCCTTAGAGTGCCTTTATCTGGGAAGCCTGTCAGTTCCGTTTTTGGTGTGTAGACAGCTGTCTAGTCAGGGAAAGGCACTCGCAAGGATACGTTCTATATAACCATACAGGGTAGTGAGTGCCCTAATCTTTGCGTAATTCATGACAGATAAGGTGATGTTAGGACTACTAAGGAGATGAATCATGTGTCACAACCATCTCGGACTGGGATGACACAGGCATCCTCCTATGGGAGGTGCTTGTGTGGAGGCAGGGGAGAGAGGTCTGCAGTGTGTCACCACGGTAACAAGTCAGGTCTCTAACCTTGTGAGAGCCAATGAGCGAGTGCATGAGTCATGGTGGGGGAGAACTTTTTACCTCAGACCTTGGCTCCTCTCATGAATTCGCACCAAAAGACAGCAACCAATAGAGCGATGAACAGCTGGTTGTCATGGCAATAAGATTGTGTGGTAGTTCTAGTAGTTATCTACTAATGTAGTTGCTATCTAAGAGGAACAGAGAGTTAATACAGGATCAAAATAGGGGTGTCAATGAATATTACTAGCAGCCTGTTGTGTGTAAAAGAAGGGCATATTTGCAGTTATAATTATCAATCCGTGTAATCGGAGCGGGATGAAACCCTGTTAAACTGTCAGTGTACCGATCAGCTAGAGGAGGGAGAGATAAAGTAGATTGGAGATCTCTGATGACACTATACCTCACTAGATTGGAAAATACAGCCACATAAGAATTTAATTATAATAAAGCTCTAATGAAGGGTGGAACTGCTAGTGTAGGGCTGTATTGGAGAGTAAGGTGTGACAGAATAAACCATGCAGACACAGCGCTGCTTTGATAATCAGCGTTAAGGGGGATATAGATATGCCTGTGTGTATGAACTATGATCTACATAAACTAAACTTAACATATTGAAATACTTTAGGAACATATTACCAGCCGGGGAATGAACTTTCAATATTCTAAAAACGGCACATGAACAGTCAGAGGAAATCTTTCAGTCTATGCTGCAGATGCCATCTGTGTTCACCGATCTCTTCTAGCTCTTCTGGAGCGTGGAGGTTTCGTCGGGCTGTAGATGGAAGGAGACTGCGGGTCGGGTTGAAGAATTCTCGGTTCCGATGGCGAACGGTGTCTTCGGTAGCTTGTGTGTTGGGTCTCCATTGCTTCACTCCTGGAAGGTGCTTTAGATGCTGTAGGGGTACGAAATTCCGCGTACCAATCTGGGACCTCCATGAGAGGGATTCCGAGCGTGTCACAGAAGGAATGTAGATCCTCAGGGACTCTGAGGAGAGCTGAGCGTCCTTGTACTGTTGCCGCCAAACCAAAAGGGAACTTCCAGCGGTAAATTATACCTTTAGCCCGGAGTACTGTCAGAAGGGGTTGCAGTTCCCTTCTGCGCTGCAAGGTTATGTTTGATAAATCCTGGAATAGACGAAGTTCTGTGCCGTTATGTAGTAAAGGGGTCAGGGAACGTGCAGCCCTCAGAATGTCTTCCTTCAAACGGTAGTCAATAATGCAGCATACCACATCCCTAGGCGGGTCAGAGTCTTTTCCCTTCGGTCGCAGGGCACGGTGGATTCTTTCCATCGCAATAGGAACCTCTCTGGGTCTGCCGAGTATGTTATTAAAGATATGGATAACTTCACTTTGAAGATGATCCGCATCCACGGTTTCAGGCAAACCTCTCAGCCTGAGGTTATGGCGTCTGCCGCGATTGTCTAAATCTTCCAAGTGGCGATTGACATCTCTTAATTGCCGTGTATGTGTGTCAATTGCCAGATGCTGGTGACGGATCTTGGATGAATGAAGGGCAGTCGTTTGTTCCACCGCCTGAACTCTGCCTGTAATAGCTTGGATTTCAATTTTTAAATCTGAGATTGCTGCTGTCAGGGTGTCCTTAATGTCCTCAGCTACGGATCTGAGATCGCTCAGGCTCGGATGCTGATGAGGAGTGAGGAGAATTCCCCTGTCATTGAGTTCAGCGTGAGATGGAGAGGCAGCAGCATTAGAGTGAGGAGGATGCTGATGCTGGCTCCGTGAGGTGGGAGCCGGCGCCGAAGTTCCCATCTGTGCCCGGAACATCTCCGGGATGTTCTGACTGGATCTTGCCGGTATTTCACGAGGAGAACGGGACCGGGAGGTCTACGAAGTTCTAGAGGATGTATCCATCGCTTTTCGGGTGTTTGGGAGGCCGTTGACCGTCTTTAAAATTCAGATTTCTATCCCTGTCAGCAGAGCTCTGAAGTTAAGCAGCCATTCTCTACGAGGTCAAGCCACGCCCCCCATAATAATAATTCTAAGTTATGATCATGCAACACTGGTGTCAGGAATGCCCAACTGCTGACCTCTTTGGTACATACTAAAAATATATGGTCTTACCAACTTTAATTCATCCACTTAATTAGTTTTTGAGATATTATAATTTCTATTACGGCTAAATTATTATCCATCACTGAAATACAATCTATACACTCACTATTCACCGATCTACAAATTAAACATTATGCACACTCATTTATTAACAAACTCACATTCTCTAAACTATTCCCATATGGGAGAATATGCCTTGATAGTCCCACAGGTCAGCAACTTATTACAAGACTTCTTACCATTATTGACACATTTCCATTTCCCAAACATCGTTACATGCTAAAGTTGGAATATACCTGAGGTCGGACCCTAGAATTGGAAGAATGGGAAGACACCTGGAATTACAATAGTAAAACATCTTTGTGTACACTCTATAAAGAAAACCAATGCAAATTTTTATTTCACTGGTATCCAACACCTGAAACCTTACATGCTATAAACCCAATACTGTCTTCCACTTGTTGAAGATGAATGAATCCTCAGGGACAATATATCAAATCTATTTGGAATGCCCTTAGATATTGTCAGGAGCACTAAGTGCTCCTGTTCTTAATTCCAGCATCCGGGGTTTGGCTATAGCACTCTCCTTGTCTGTCTGTCCACCTGCAGGCTGATTAATGTGATCAGTCTCTGGGTGGAAACCAAGCCTGTTATAAGTCAGCTCAAGCCTCATTAGTGTGATTGTGATATAGAGTGATACATGTGTTGCTGATCAAGCTCCCTGTCTGCCTGCCCTGCTTAGCTAGTTTGTATTTCCCTGTGTATGACTTTGGACCAAATTATTGGACTATTGCTTGAACTCAGCCTGTCTTTTACCTGGACTGTCATAAAACCACATTATCTGACTGCTAACCCCAAGTATCTATTTGCTGTTTACTGATGGGGCACTCAACAGCAGGGAGGAGCCAGGAGAGCCAAAGATGGACTCGAGAAGTGAAGGATCTGGGCTGCTCTGTGCAAATCCACTGCAGACAGCAGGTAAGTATAACATATTTGTTATTTTTAACTAAAAAAGGGATTTTAGTATCACTTTAAATTTAAAAGTGAATTTTGAGTTTCAGCCTTACAATTGTTCAGATGTATAAAAACTGAAGATATAATGAATGCTTATCTTGAGAGAGCTTTATCAATTTTATTTTTGGGTAACTGTGAGCACCACTAATGATTTAAACAAATTATAGGAAAGTGATTTTTTTCCTTTATTTCCACTAAAATAATGCCTAAAAATGTAAATAAAATGTGTCCAAAACTACTACATAAAGCTCTGAATTCCAGATCATGTGTTATTAGCCCTGTCTACATAATTTCTAATCCATTAAAAAGAACACAGATTTCTCCTTGCCTCCATAATCCATTCTTATACTCAGGAAGTTATTAGCTAACATTTTTTGTGTAAAAAAAAAAAAAGCTTTTGCACTTTAAGAAACAGACATAACAAATCATTTTTAATAGTGTACATACACTTTAAGTGGTAGTGTGTATCCAGGGAGTTTAAAAAAAAGAATTACTTACCAGCAAGAAGTGGTAGACACAACATGATTTTTTTATTCCTCTCTAAAACCAGCAACACTAGAAATCTAAATAGCTCTAAATCCCTATTGGTATGATATACACAGTGGACCCCACAGTATACTTGCAACAACAGGCTACACTAATCACACATAATAATAATAATTTACACTAATAACATTATAATCTGCTCATGGCATGATTTGAGTTCAGCTCTAGGACCTGCGTGAAACACTAATACCATCTGTTGATGCTTCTGTTCTGTATTTTAAATAGTCAAAGGACCTGGACATTAACTAAACAGGTACTAAAATACATTGAAAGATTATGGAGGGGTTCAAACTTGTATGTTATTAAATTCAGACCACAGCAGATGCAATATACAGGATAATTTGCAGGTACTGCTGAAAGGGACATTTCAACATTTTGCTAGGCACTTTTGTCTTCCATAGGACAACAGTGAAGTGAAACAAAACAAAACAACGTTCAGATTATTATTATTATACAGGATTTATATAGCGCCAACAATTTGCACAGCACTTTACAAAATGAAGGCAGACATTACAGTTACAATACAATTGTCAGGTGACCTGAAGCCAGGTGACAGGTGAACACCACTGGGGTTAGAAGCGCACAGCTAAGGTTGTGGACCCTTTGGCTGACTGCTGGGGATGAAGCTCTGGGTGGTTCAGGAAAGCAGCTCCACCTGAGCACTGACACGGATCAAACAGGGAGGTAGAGCATAAGATTCCCCAGGGTGCAGAGTCTAAGAACCAGCAGGTTTTCACCAAATCCTCTGATGGCGAGGATGGACTTTGCTGCAGCTGACTCCAGGTCACAGCCCCCAGGGTCTCCCAGCTCATGCTCACGGCTGGCTCTGGTGGATGAAGAGGAAGCAGCAATCCAGGGCAACAAGGAATAGTCAGGAGGACAAGCCAAGGGTCGGGGCAACAAGCAGACAGGGATGATCAGAAGAACACGCCAAAAGCTGGGGCTACAAGCATATAGGGATATTCAGGATAAAAAACCAAAGTCAGTACATGGAATCAAAAATAGAGCACACGGCAAGAAACACACAGGGAAGCCTTAACACACTATTTGTCATGTACCTTACAGTGGAGTCTGAAATGATGAGGGCGGCCTCTTGCACGGTCCCGGTCCTAGCATCCCTGGAGGTTGAGACAGGGTTGCTAGGGCGGTGGAAGGGTGCAGGTGCCTGCTGGCAGGATCAGGAACCCAGAAGTCTTCGGAAGGAAGCTGAGGTGCTGATCCCTGGATGGATGCAGGAGAGGTCCAGCAGAGGAACTTGCAGGGTCAAGGCAGGCAGGAGTTGGCAACGTGCTGGCAACGAGGTACACAATCGGCAGGCAGATACGTGGTCAGGGACTGGCGGAGGTTGGCAACAAACTGGCAGCAGGGTACCGAATCGGGAGACAGAGCCATAGTCAGGAGTCCAAGCCGGGTTCAATACAGGAAGCAAGGCAGGCAGAGATGTAGGGGTGATCCGAGAGGGTAGTCAAGGCAAGCAGAGGTTCAAGATCAGGGTCAAGTAAACAAGGCAACAGCAAGGGTTCAGGAACGAGCTGAGACAATCCAGCATTGATGCTAGTCTGCTGATCGTTTAAATAGGGCACCTTCTGCCGTGATTCGTTGGTGTGCGAGCATGCACGCACTGACGTGCCCTCGTTCGTACGATCGCATTACGTGCGTGCCTAGTCCGGGGCTCGCTCGTTCTTACCGTACGTCTGGCTGGCACCCGGGAATGAGCGTTTGTGATGGTTCT
This sequence comes from Lithobates clamitans, assembly GCA_037952925.1. NCBI lineage: Eukaryota > Metazoa > Chordata > Amphibia > Anura > Ranidae > Lithobates > Lithobates clamitans. Next base: position 1,990,869 of record JBBGZY010000356.1, on the reverse strand, counting down.
CTAACACTATTGTTCAGGCAAGGCTGGCTTGCATTGCTTGGTGTTAAGTGGTATCTCCTTTTAGAGGCTGGGGTGGAGCCATGCTGAGTGAAGATTACTTAATCATTCAGGTGTGAGAGCGTGGTCCTTAAGCTGATACACAGTCCAGAGAGGTAAGTAATCAGACAGGGCATGAAACATTGCTAAGGATTCATGACAATAATTTGGTAAGAGGAATCAGAGAGCCCAGCTCGTTATCGCTTACAATCTAAGAGGGAGGGTCAAGTGATACAAAAGGTAATAACTGTGAGAGATGAGCTCATGGAGAAAGTAAAAACACAGTGTATTAGTCAGAAGCAGAATAGGCTTCTTTAAACTAGATTAGGAGATAGTCAGACAGATTGGGATAGGGTTCAAAAGGATGGGAGAAGCTGAGGAGAAGTCCTGGAGACTAGCATGAGAGGAGGTGACAAGGGAGCTACAGAGCAGGAGATCTTGGGAGGACCAAAGAGGGCAGTTTGGTTGATTTTTTGAGACCAAGTTAATGATGTAGCTGGGGGTAGAGTTGTGGATGGCTTTGTAAGTTGTTGTCAGTATTTTGAATTGTATTTGTTGGGTGACCAGTAGCCATTGGAGGGATTGGCAGAGAGTTGTGGCAGACACTGAGCAGTTGGTAAGGTGGATGAGTCTGGCAGTATATTCCCTAAAAAACCCTCCTATCATTACCACCCACATGTGATGACATCATAAAGTGCACAGGTCAAAACTCCAGCTAAAAAATGTCAGGCAAATGTCCAAATGGAAATCACAGAAAAACAACAACATTTTAAATGATAAATTAAAATTGTTTGAGAAGTCCTGGAAACACTGGTTTAATTATCTGAATAACAAATCCAAAGATGAATCCATTTAAGGTACTCGTATACACAAATGAATTGGCATACAATACTTCATATCTGTCACTTCTTTATTCCTTATCTCTTTCTCTCTTCCCTTTCCTGTTTCTGACTTTCGTTATGGTCTAGTAGGGTCAGTCGGATCCAATGAGATACCTATTTTCCATAAAAGGATGATGTATAAAAACCCATCCTTATTTTATTGGATAATATAAGTGACTTTGTATATTGGCTATGAATTACAATTGATACATTCCTGATTTCTTTAGTATCTCAAATTTTAAATCTAAATATACATATTCTCATAATTTAAACATCTATACCCATACATATGTTTGATATCTTAAGTTGCTTTGACTTACAGTCATCCTATCTATTATTACAATGTTATTGTACATCCTAAATGCCAATGTAACCAAATATTTTTTTCTGTACTACTTCATTCTACTTCATTCTTTCATTGAAATTGTGAATTCTGACATTCTGAATAAAAACAATGAAACAAAGTAGTATATACAAAATGATTATAAATAAAGAATGAAGCCAAACCCAGACACCAATGGCAAATGCTAGAAACAAGAAAAAGGCATTATATCATGCTGCCTAGGTTGCCTAGGCTGCCTAGGCAAAATGGTTGCCAGGTTGGGATAGGAGAAAATGGTGTACAGTTAAATGTACAGGAAAAATACAATAGAGGTGCTGCAGTACAACCTACAGCACCATAGATTTGCAGATCAAGAGACAAAGACAGACATGAACCTGATGTAAAAACCAAAACCAAAAATCACCAAATACATTTTCTCAAAGTGCTACTGTCCAGAACAACTAGAATATGCATCCAGGCATCAAAACTACATCATAATTTGCTCTCCTTTAAGTAATGGAGGCTATTGTACATATTGTTCATACTACCTAGTCTAAAGTGGAACAAGACCTACATTGTAAAAGGGTGTGCCTCCTCTAATATTTCTCTGCGTTTCCTGTTATTAAGTGCCTGCTTCAGCTGGTGAAAGGGGATATCAACAAATATTGCACTGGAAACCAGTAGGTAACATCACAGTTCTCTAGATTGAGCCCTTCATTGTCAGGTTTGCACTGCTGCACAGGGGAGCCAGATTTGTGCTATTACATGACTGCAACGAAGAAGAGAAAAAAGACATACACTGAAATTTTTTTATCAGCAGTATGCAGCCTGTGTATAAGCATAGGGGTTGCAACATTTTAAACCCTGTATATCTGAGCTTTTTCTATTACTTTAACTTTCTTTAGACTTTCAGAACTTGTGAATATTACTTTTTTGAATGTTTGGAATTATTTAAAATTCTAATTGTTTGCTATGAGTAACTGATATTTACACATGATCGGTACTTTCTAATTTATTAAACAAGTTTGGTAATTATGTATGAGGAATGAATTGCAGAAAATCAATTTCACCTGCGATTTGGCAGAGCAGACTCTTCAATCAGTTAGTGATGAGTATTCGGAGAATAGACAATCTTCCATTTTCCTCTTACTTATCAACTTCCAGTAAGTTGGCGTGCAGGATCCAACTGGGGTGCTGCTTGTATTGATTTATACAGAGAGCAGCTAATGTTGGAGAGAGATTCCATAATGTCCTCACACTATAATCTCTTGTATTCTCTGCCAATCAATAAAAGAGAGATCCCCCTTGGATCCAAGGGAAATTAAAGGACCATGTTTCAGGGTCACTAGCTAAGCATTGTTTGCTGGTGGATCAGTGATAGTGTGACTAGCAATTCCCAGCAAAGAAATCAGCTGATCTAGGTCAAATCCTGATTTCGGAAAATCACTCAACACAGTTGAAAATGTTACAGAATCCATAGAATTGTCATTACTTTTTATTACCAGTGACCTGTGAAAAGAATTGTGTGTATGTTTACAGATAAGTAAACCATGTAATGATATAATCATTAAAAAACATCTGAGCTGTTGGGGGCTTGTGACAGAAATTTGCAGGCTCTATAATGGCTGTGACATTCAAAAAAGGCAGAAAAAGTGGAAAGCCACAAACTATCTTAAATTCTTCATATTGTTTCATTCCATAAAAGCCAAAGTGTATTCATCTATTCTGTCCCCACCCAAAATACCCCCCAAATACCTACTTTAATCCCTGTAAGCAAGCCCTTAGGAGTTAACCATATCTGGGGAGTGTGATATGTTGGGTAATGACAGAATGTATGTATGAATGTATGCATTCACTTTGGCTTTCATGTAATAAAACAATGTTAAGAATTTAAGATGGAGCATCACTTAACTTTTTCTACACTTCCGTGGAAGCAGAGATGGGCTACAGGAGGGGCTACAGGAGCCAGAACCCTAAAAGCTCATAAATGATGAGTGGAGGTGGTTTGGAGCATTGTTGCAGATTTTGGTATGTGATTACTATGCAGAAAAGGCAGATATAGAAGGATTGCAAAGAAGTTAATTGAGTTGTTGAAGAAACTGCCCGAGAATATTGAATTTGGGGTTCAATTCTAGCTGCTGCAATCCTTGTTCCTACTCCACGGCTTACATGAATGGTTACTTTTGCTATTATACTTCAGTATTCTTTGCAGTATATATTACAGCATAAACCACACACATTTTCCCAGCAAGTGGAGATGTTTGTCTATATTGATTTTTATTTAAGTAAAGGATATATTCTTCTCCTTTAAATGTTTACGTATAATGGCATAAGTCCAAGTCATAAAGTCTGAATACGACAAGAAAAACATACCGTACTTAAAACTAAGAAGAAGTAATTGAGGAGCTCCTTGAGGCAACTCCCTTTAAATGAATATTAAACAAAAGAAAGCTGGGGTAAATTTCTGAAGGGTTGACATATTAAACCTTGATGGCACTTAAGAGAAAATAGTATTCTCCTTGAAATATAGCTATTAAGCGGATTATGTTTGAAGAGAGGCCTGTTACTGAGCTGCATTATCTAAAGTATTAGAAAGCTTTTTATTCTTTGATCGGAGGTAATGGAAACTCTGCAATAATTCAGATTCTTTCTATTACATTGTTTTACATTTTTCTAAAGATTTCAAAATCAAGCATCAAATGTCAGGGAAACTCTATATTTACAGTTCATGTTGCATTGATTTATTTTAAATGTACAGTATATTTAGTTTTTGAAGGCATTGTTCAAGGTAGCATCCACGTTAAATCATGTTTAAGAGGTAACATGATGATCGTCCATTAGAGAAATTGAGGATAGTTTAATGTATTATGGTTTGTTGTACCCAATTTAGTAATCCTCAAAGGCTGCAGGAATCATTAATGTTACCAAGGATTCAGGCAAGCATGAACAGGCTACTAATTGATTAGCCATATTATTTATGTTGTGGGATGAAATGGCAAACGATGGTCATAATTTGAATAATAACATTAATAAAGGACATTTATATGAAAAAATATGCAATGTTGAAATCAGAGTGCATATTTCATATTTCATTTTCAAATAGATGCAAACACCTTGGCTGTTTAGATCAGATGGTGATGGTTATGTAAAGCTCACCCTCTGACCACTTTATAATCACTTCTTCATTGCTTTCTATGTCAGAGTTCAGAGGGAGTGATGACATCATCCATCTGTCATGCAGCAGTCCTCAGGCCTAGTGATTGTCTGCTAGGCCAATTACTGTATTATGCAAGGGGGTCACATGCGGCTCCATACCCAGAATAACTGGCATCCACAGAAGAAGGAGCAGTGGGACAATGCTGGAGAGGTGTGTAAATAATGTGCTTTGCCCTGAATCATCAAGAGAACCATCTGGCTAACTTGCTAGAGGAACAAAGCATGTTCACTTTACAAAGTGAATTTTCCATTTTCAACAGAATGTTCACTTAGTTTAGGAGTTTTTTTACAATTTTCCTTACAGGTGAGTGGGTATTCTCTGCAAAGTGAATTTTATTGCATGATTATAATTATGAAGTGGGGTAAAATTCTTAGGCAAAGTAAAATTTGCACACATTTGTAAATACATGCTTAAGCATTGGTGAGGGAGGCACTGCACACTTTTGCTGCCATTGTACAATTTGCTGGGTGTCCAGCGAGCCCCTGTGCTTTTAAGGTGAAGTGGGCTGCCTCCTCCCATACCTGTCCTCAATCCATCCTACTATGGAGGCTCTCAAAGTTTATAGTGTTAGGGCCGCAGATAATACTGGGGGGCCATGGAGTGGCCTCTGCAGCTTACATACACTATATCAACAAAAGTATTGGGACACCAATCTTTACATACACATGAACTTTAATGGCATCCCAGTCTTAGTCTACTAGTCAGACCAAATCCTCTCACGTGTTCAAAATAGCACAACCGAAAAAGAAAATACCCGGCATAGTGTGAATCCATATAAACATAGAAATGTATTAAAAGTTGGGAAGACTCACATTTAGAATGTAGATCAAGCACTTGAACAATAATGGTTTTGGGTAATGTAGTGACATCAGCAGAGACATCATCTTTAGATGAAAGGCGTCAGACACAGATTGGTGCCAAATGTGGGCACTGATTTCTGGCAGTGGCATTGCTGGCACTTAATTGTGATGAGGGCACTGATGATCAGTGCCCTTATTACATCCCTAGATGTCCTCTGTGTGGAGATGCCGCTGATCGGCTCTCCTCTCCTCACACTCTGTCAGTGTGAGGCGAGGAGCACCGATTACTGGCATCTCCGTGTTTACATGTGACCAGCTGTTATTGGACACAGTCAATCACATAGTTAAAGAGCCGTGGCCGCAGCTCTTTACACAGATCGGGGTCATGCCATGTCCTAGCAACATGGCGCACCATGCCATTGTACAATTTGCTGGGTGTCCAGCGAGCCCCTGTGCCATGCTGCGCGCCCCCGGGGGTGCACAAGAGCAGTCATTCTGGAGGGCCGTCAGATAAAGTCCACCCAGAACGAGAGCCATGTTGCCCTGACATCCACCCAAAACGAGAGCCGTGCCGCCCAGCCGTCATTTGACGGCCGGCGGGAGGGAAGAGGTTAAAGTCCAAAACTGTGACCAAATTTCCCCCAGTGAATTGCGTCCTGGAACTCTGGTTATTCTGTAATATACAGTATAGTTCCTATCGATCCTATACACCTTTTCAATTTTCTCATCCAGATCTCTATTTGGATAACCTTTCTGTAAAAAATCTATGTTTTAACACCTCAGCTTACCTAAAATAATCTGTGTATCATGATCACATCATAGATGTAGCATTTATAGTAATTGTTCTGGTCTATTCCTAAGTATAGTTCAGATCTCCACTTGGCCATAAAGGGAATAACCTTATTGGGTGCAAATTTTGCACCCATGACTACTCCGTTGATCTGCCTAAAGACTTTACCCCCAAACCAAAAGTAATTATGTTCAAGACCAAATTTTAAGGCTTTAAAGGTGAAATCCTTTTTGTATGGTATTAAGGGTATTCAATCTTTCTAACAGCCATTTCTCTGCAGATAATGCCTCCAAATTTGTTATTGTATACAGAGAACTTACCTCTGACCTTACATATGACTAAAAAGTATATTAAGTCTATAGCGATGTCCTTTGAGATCTGTTTTTCCACAAAGACTATATTGAATTGAATTTAAACATATACAATAATACAGCGTTTTCAGTATCAAGAGTAACAGTAGAAAAACAAAAAAAGGGAGAAGGGAAGACTGAGAATAGGGTGGATTTGTGTGGGAGAGGACATGAGTTGGCAACCTTCTCCATCATCCCCCTCATCCCCCAAACCCAGTACAGAGTAGGGTATCTGAGAAGATTTAAAGTCTCTAGGGGTAATGGAAGGGGGCGGAAGCCCAGATGGGTGACTATTCTATAGAATGTGTATGTCACGATCAGGGGTCAAGCTTGAAGAACAGTTGCTTTAGCAGTAGCAGGACTACCACTAACCAGCAGGATAGGTACATAGGCAGTCACCCTGGCAGATGACGCAGGCTCACCTGAGGTGCGGAGTCTAAGTACTAACCAGTGTTCACCAGAGCTCCTGATAGTGGAGACGGATTTTGCCTCATGTTAGTACCAGGTCGCTGTCCTCAGGATTGTCCCACCAGGAGGTGAGCAAGCCAGGGTCCAGTAGCAGATAAGCAAGTAAGGATCAAACATAAGCATAGTCAGTAAACAAGCAAAAAAATGTTAGTAATGAGTAGTTGAAGGTTAGGATCAGGCAGAAGCATAGTCGAGGAACGCCCCAGGGGTCAATAATGAGTGGCAGCAAAATATGGACGGCAGCAGGGAAGACAAGAGCGAGATACTGGCTGAAGAGAGCACAATAACCTGGCAAAAAGGAAGTGCAGAAACATGACTTAAATCAGAAAATTAATGGAAGTTACAAAGAGCTGAAGCTTCAGCAGAAGTCAAGGCACACGGCAGGGTTGCCCAATGGACCAGACAGGGTGCTGTCCAGTATAGCAGGTAGCTTAGTATCGCAAGTAGCTCAGTGAGAAGAGTCATGGCCAAACACATCAGAGGTTGAAGGTTCAAGTCCAGACCCAGACAGTGTAGTTACGAAAAGTCTCCCATCATGTGTATTCCACAGATGTGTGGAAATGGAGAAATCAGGAACAGGTATGCGTGAATTTTGAGGGGATATCATTTGCTATACTGGTTCAACTCTTCCGTCTCTGCTATTTTGAGTAATCAGGTAAGCTATTCCTGAATGGTTGGGATATGAGTTGTGGCCCAGGTTTGCATTCACAATGTGCATTGTCAGCAATTTAAAATATGTTTTCCTTCAAAGAGATGAATGGTGCAAGAGAAATTGGGCAGAAGTAAAGTCCAGGGTTTAGATGGAGACTGTGGATATATTACTGTGGACTTCGGACCAGTACAGTTGGTGAACCAGCTATGTCCACCACATGTGTAATAGCGTATTTGATTCTGCACCATATTTCCAGCATATGTTGGGTGCAATAAGGGCAAATCGATTTTATCTTGTGGCCGTTTTCCTGGACTGTCACAGTCATGGGTCCTTTTTGAATGTTGGATTGGATATGTTTCCGATCCTCAGGAGACAAGTCCAGGGCTCAGTCCACCTCCCTTTGATTTTGGCCAAATTCCTGAGAGAAATCATTGGTGCATCCTTGGGGGACTTAGGATTGAGCTGAAGTGGTGTTAAGGGGCTTGTGGAAGAGGAAATCGGGAGTTTTCTGCAAGCCTCATAGAAGCAATGTTTGGTGGGGCAATGAGGGGCAATGTAGGAGGGGATGTTCCAGCAAGACAGAGGGGACATGATAGGAGGCGAGCCATGGCACTAATCCAAGAGACATATGGATGAAGGTGTATTTACCAGTACCCAGTCTCTCACCTGAGCAAGGTATTCCAGTTAACAAATCTGGTAAGGTGACAAGCCCAATGGTTTTTTGTAGATATCAGGGAACCCTATTCCCCCTTTCATATTAGGTAGAACCAAGTGGTCGAAAATGATCCTGGGGTGCATATTGTGCCACAAAAAACTAGTAGAGTTTTTGGGAACTACCTGCATAATATATAGCAGTCTTGGTAAAACACTTATCTTCATAATGGCAGCTCTGTCAAACCATGAAAAAACGGTATGTCCCAATTTTGGAGATCACATTGTATGCTTTGCAAGGTTGGTAAATATTTTCTGGAATATAGCTTGGAGAGCTGTACAGGAATTTGAATGCCAAGGTATGTTATGACGTTCATCTTCCAGATGAATAGAAAATTAGATTGATAGTAAGTAACTGCTCCCATAGACAGAGTAAAAATCAAGGCGTATAATTTTGTATAGTTAATTCTTATGTTAGACAAGTTTTGAAAGAAAGTGAAGTCCACTAGCAGAATTGGAAGCATAATGTGGGGTTCCCTGGGTATGTTGTCCACAAATGTGGCAAGCATGAAAGTACGACCAGAGACTGATAAGCCCTTAATATCCACATTAAGCCATAAGATATTGGAGGAATGGTTTGAGAGTTATCACAAAAAGTAATGTCAAGAGGGGGCAGCCCTGCCTGGTTTTGTTTTGTATGGGGAAAGCATTTGATAGGTGGCCATTGATGCAAATATTTGTGGTTGGATTACAGTATAGTGACATGATATAGTTGAGCAATTCCTTATTTGCATCCAATAGTAGAAAGAACCTGCATTGTTTAGAGGAGGTCAGACACTATTGCAGGTTCAAGGCTTTTATAGCTTTGCCCTTGGCTTCCCTGCCAGGGACAAAACCCACTTAGTCTTTGACAACTGGGGAGGGGAGTAGTGGAAACAGACAGCCCGTATTTTGGCATAAAATTTGATATCCCTTTAGGATATTTAAAATATGCTTCATATCTTTTACATACGATTCCGTAGTACCAAAGGCTGTAAATAAAAGTTGACATATTTCTGTAACCTGGCCATCCAATTGTCAATGGAATTTATTCCCTGACGGACAGGTTACATAAATATGTCAACTTTTGCTGAGTCTATATGTATCTTTGGCAGATAACTAATGATTGGCACTTTACACTCTGTAGGTATTAAACGTCTTTTCTTCTTCTTATTTAGAACTTATAAGAAAAACAAATTATTGGAGGCTGATTGCTCATGTACTATTGCACTTAGTGACCAATTAATATAATCTGCACTATTGTGATTACACAGTAGTATTAGCATTTTGGACATTATTTTGTGGACTTCAGCACAATTTTAGGTTTTTCGCCTATTTGTTTCATCACAGATGTATTTAGATGATTTATTTCCATAATATTTTTTCTTCTTTTATGCACTATAATTTGTTTGTTTTAGATGGATTGTTTTAGATTAAAATATTGGTAGTGATTTACTCATAATCTGCTTGCAAAATAGTTTTGCGTGTTTTTTTGTGCACAGAATTGCTTTTACACTATAACTAGGCTGGATTTTTAACATGAGAGACCCAGCCAGCCTTAAATACAAAAATCAACATTATGGTATATTTATTTTACTGAGAAAAGACAGAAAAAACAAAATGTTTTAGTAACTGCATGTAGAGTACTTAAACCCTTTCACTAGACCACATTTTGAAAAACATCCTTTAATAAAAAATCCTTTAATTAAAAAAAAATGGAGTGTATTTATTATACAAATAATTGTAGTAATTGCATCCAGAGTAGGTAAGTACTTTACTAGGCCACATTTTCTGACTGGATGACCAGCCAGGTTTTAATCAAGTAATCGCAATTACATTGTATTATTTTACATAAAAATGCCAGAAATTGTACAGACTATGTAAGCAGGTTTAGTAGGCCACATTTTCAAATGGAGAGACCAGGCAGGTTTATTATAAAATTTAAATTATAGCTTGATTGGTGCAGTTAAATGTATTTGAGACTGCACACAAAGTGCATATTGAGACCTGTGCTGTTATAATCAGCTGGCTGTCCATACATCTACATTTCCATCCAATGTTTTATTTTAAAATTATACAAAAACGTACTGTATGTCCTTTTAGAGATAGAGCTGCATCAGACACATAAACAAAGAAAACAAGTGCACAATTCATGAATTTTCCATTTATTTTAGTACAGGAAGTACCCTCTATCCCCAAAAAACATTAGAAAAATATCCCCTCCCAAAAAAAAAATATGAAAAATTTACTTTAAAAAAAAACACATTCTTTTGCATACAAAATGATTACTAAACATATGTAAACTGCTGGATAGCTAATCACACAATCTGAATCACTTCTGCCATCAAGGAGAACTGGCTAAACATTCGCTCTGCAGTACACATACCACAGTAGTGTGGGAACTTAATGTTTTACAAATAAACCTCATGATTTTTTGCCCAGGATTCTGTGGACCTGCATTTTCTTTATTGATGCTTAAGATGATTGTGCTGCTTGTACCTTAGAAGAATGAGGTTACCTCAAAAAGCTTGTCCTGAAAATGTAATTGTTAGTGCAAATAGAAATATATAACCGTCAGTATTTACTGGTGCTGAATTTCAGATTTTGATTTTCTTTCAAGCTAAACTTCATGCATAAATATGTATAATGAGTGTATTCCTTAAAAAATATTTAATATATTTTTGTATACAGCCAACATACTATAAGTACATAAGTCCTAATATCAGCCACCTTTCATCACCTGCGGCACTCAGACTTGGCAAAGAAGGGGCAACCATATGAACCATTTGGGATCTACTGCATGCACATGTGCTGACAGGGAACAAGCTGACATGATGAGAGGGCAAAATGATCATATATCAGTGTATTGCTGCGTGTTCATTGAGGAATCAGCAGGAAGCAGGTCGGGTGGTGATACCACTGTATACCTCAACTTCCCTCAAACAGAGGGGGTGGTATTACCCTCCAGAGTGTGTTGTCTGGCAGAGGCCTTTAAATCAAAGTGGCTTAATAGAATTGTAAATCTTTTGACAGGTAAGTGTTCATATTTTAATTGTGTATGTAGCCGTTTGCTGAAAACTTAGCTTTAGATGTGTACATAAAGCCAACACTTTTTTTTGTTTTGTTTTGAAAAGTGTAGGAAGGGGCTAGAACTGTCAGGTATTTATTGCTGACTGTGTCCAGACTGAAGAGATTTTCTCTCTCTCTCTGTTTACCCCACTAACAATGATTATTGAAACTGAAAGTTATGAAAAATCCAACATTTTGAACTGTCACCTGAGTAGGAATAAAGAGGAAATATTCCAATGGGGATAAGTAAATTTGTGGGATTTTTCAGGTGCAGGAAACGAAAAATGCTCAAAAGTATATAAAAAACATAGATTTTTTATTCAACAATTTAGAAAAATAGAAATTCATCCATTAAAAACATTAAAATAGGACATAAGTTAGGCAAGTACGGTTTGGCACATAGACAGTGATACAGCAGTATAGAATGGTCTTCCCTACATGTTTCACCCCGATATCAGGCTTCTTCAGGGTATGCTGGTCACATGCATGATACAGTGCTTTCTGACAAAAAATACAGATAGACAATTAGGTGAATTGAAGTCATTAGAGATGTATACATATGATTACCAATTAACAACCAAATACAAAAAATAATAATAAATATGCAAGTGCGTCTCCCAAGGATAGAGCACGGCTGCTTATCCGTATCTCCTATAGATAGGGGACAGGTTTCTACTGCCAGGGCGACTAGTCATAACTGCTACGTCAGGATGCTCAGGTGCTACAGGTGACCATAGATGGCAAAATAGACCAGCTAAAAAATAATAAAAAATAAAATAATACTAAACCCTACTGGCTAAGGAAGAGTTGGAATAATCTCCTAGAAAATAGGGGCATACAACATGATAATCAGAGAAAACTCGCAAAAGCAGATGTAGCAGTTCACTTGATGCTATAGGGCAACAAGCCACCAGAAGATGGATCACTGAATGAGCATATCTAGAAAAAAGGAGGGGGGCATAAGGCAAAAATGTATAAATAAATACCCGCTGTATATCAACAGCAGGGCAAGAACACAATCTTCATCATAAAAAAGGGGAAAGGGAAATAACGAGAAAATATTTTTCAGATAGCTTCTGTGATAATAAGAATCTACTGGATAGGATAGCTTAAAATGGTTACCTTGGTGGAGCAAACTGGTATGCATACGTCCCGCAAGTCCTGCAGCGTCTCCATGCTGCAAGTGAGGGCTATTTATGCCGTCCATCCGGTCCGTGGGATCGCATGCAGACGTAATGGCTGCACTGCGCAGGCGCTCGCAATGCCATGACAACGGACGCCTATCTGGGACTCGGTCCGAAAATAGCAGAGAGGGTGCCTCTGGTGGTGAAGAAGAAGAAACCAGCCTGTCAGAAGACAGGCAATATTTCTAAGGTAAGGCAGTGCTCACGCCGGGCGTGCAGAAGATCGGGTGCAGCGCTAGAGAGGCAGCGGCACCCTGGGTGTCCATATGGTCACCCAAGGGTGCACATGAGGGCCATGACATGTAGGGTATACTCCTAAGTCACGGAGGCAGGCCAGAGAAGGCTAAAGATGGATACCATGTCCTGTGATCAAAAAATTGTTAGCTTTCTTGATCTTCAAATATTTGTTGAACATGGCGGCTCACTTGGTACTACTCTATATAGGAAACCTTCAGCGAGTAATGCTTTATTGCATGCTTCATCATCACATCCTAGGTCCCTAATCAATAGCATCCCCTACAGCCAATACTTAAGATTGCGACGCAATTGTAGCAGGGATAGTGATTTTCAAGCTGAATCCAATCTTCTCTATGGCCGACTAAGAGAAAGAGGCTATACTCATAGCATACTAAAGAAAGCATTTAACAGAGCCAAGACTCATGTTAGAGATACTTTGATACATAAAAATAACACCAAAATTCAGTCGCAGACTGTTAGAATTATTACTGCATACACTAAGCAGCATAAACAAGTTAGACAAATCAAAGTATTGGCCACTTTTATTGGCAGATCCAGTTGCCACTAAATATGTCAATGAACAACCCCAAATCACCTATAGACGTGCAAAATCTCTTAACGGCCGCCTGACTCGGAGTCACTATCAAATCCCTTCATCATCAAATCAATTCCCAGGTACTTTCTCATGTGGCAAATGCGACATTTGTCACTTTATGCCCAATACCAACGAGGTAAGATTACCAAACGGACAGATCCACTCAATTAGACACAGGGTCACTTGCCAAACTCAAGGTATTGTTTATCTTATGCAGTGCACATGCCAATGCTTTTACGTAGGCAAATCAAAGCGTCCATTTCATAAGAGAATTAATGATCATATTTCTCTCATAAAAAAACGTAAGATGGAAATGCCAATTAGTCGTCATGTGGGCCTTTTTCATGGCTTTAGCCTCAGCACCATCAAATTTATGGCCCTTGAGCATATCCCCCCAGACGTTAGCGGAGGTAGTAACGATCAAAAATTGTTACAATTGGAATCACGTTGGATTTATTTATTAAAAGCTACAGTATATCCTGGAATAAACGATATGCTTAGCTATAAACCTTTCCTATAACCAATAGGTTGTTAATGTCTTTTTGGTCTCTGCTGCCTTTTATTCTCACTTGTCAATCCCTTTCTCCTTCCCCCCTTTCCTTTCCCCTTTCTCTCCCCTCCCCCTCCTCATTTCCCTTTTCCCCCCTTTTTTCCTCCCTTTCCCTCCCCTTACACCCCCTCCCCTTTCTTCTTTCCCCCTGACAAATTTTTGGCCAACAATGGTATAGTTTTAATTATTGTTGGAATTATTGTTGATCCCTTTCGTCTCTTTTTTTAAAATTAAGTATTTTTCTCTCATAGAAATATATACTAAATTGTCATTATTAGTGATTTGTATTTAATATTACCACTTGAAATTAATCACTATATAATCTATATATATATATATTAGTATTCAATGTATGTCTTTTTCTCATTTTTTGTTATGTCCTTTTATGTTTTATATGTATTGATCTATGCATTATTGTAAATGCATCTGCGTCTCCCTTGTTTATGGCTACGTATGTCCCCTTAGTGTTTCTCCATCTTTAGCCTTCTCTGGCCTGCCTCCGTGACTTAGGGGTATACCCTGCGTGTCATGGCCCTCATGTGCACCCTTGGGTGACCATATGGACGCCCGGGTGCCGCTGCCTCTCTAGCGCGGCACCCGATCTTCTGCATGCCTGGCGCTAGCACTGCCTTGCCTTAGAAATCTTGCCCGTCTTCTGACAGGCTAGTTTCTTCTTCTTCACCACCAGCAACTCGGCTCCCTCCTCCTTCCCTCACCGCCGGGCCAGTATGAGAGCGCAGCAGTGCCTCATGCATGCACAGTAGGGACCCCGTGTGACACTGTAATGCTTCACTACCAGGTTCCCTTACCCGCAATGGCAGTAGCAGCACCCGACAACTGATGGAAACATCAGTTGCGGTGCCGACATCACTGGACTCCAGGACAGGTAAGTGTCCTATTTATTATTAAAAGTTAGTAGCTGCAGTATGTGTAGCTGCTAACTTTTAATTTTTGCAGGGGTGGGCAGACCTCCGCTTTAAGGTTTGATCTGATAGTCTGCAATTACTTTTTTTTTTGCAAGCACACACAATATTTAGCCTGGAAATGTTTGTTTTTTTAATTTTATTAAAATGTATTCATGTATATTCTTTTTCGAGATACATATGCATATATATGTGTGTATGGAGAACAATTTTCTTCATTTCATATGTTTATGCATATGTGTTTTAACACATACAATAGTTTTATAGTTTGTGTTTATATGTTTTTTGCAACATTGTATATCTGTGACATAGAATTCACTGTGCTGGCCACGATTTTGTTAAATTCTTTTGGGTGAGTGACTGGTTATCTGATGTCGATTTTCACAGGTTTTTTCAATTTGTTAATTGTCAATTAACATTATACACACTTGTGTCTAAATGTTTAGATATATATATATATATATATGCCAGTATGTACAGTATGTCCAGTACTCTAGCTATGATTAAGCACCACATCTGGTGTGAAATACGTTAGTTGTGCCTGTCAGTCTGTTCTTTCCATGGATGCTTTGTTTTTACACGCAATAAAGGTGAATATTTTGGAGTGCGGCTATCCAGCTTTTCTCTGTTCTATGCTCCTGTGCAAACAGAGCCAGAACCCATTGCTTTGCAGAGGCAGCTGTGTTAAGGGAGGGGTTATTGCTTGGAGTGATAAGCCTCTCCTGTATCCAATTCATAATGACCATGTGGTACATTATCATTATCCCAGGTTGGTCAGTGTATTAAAACCATAGTACTAGAAAATGCCTAATATTTAAAAATCTTAAATATATACACTTGTTTATGCATACAGAGCTCACTTACAATACAGGTCAAAACCTAAACATATTTGTGTTCATATTTAGGATAAATGGAAAATTATTTGTTGAAAATGTGTGGAATAGTGTTAGTTAGGCAAAGTAAGTTTAGTTTTTACCCATTTTTGTCCATTTTGCTGCTTATTATAAACATATATTCAGGGTCATTTTAAAAAGAAATGATCAAATTTAAAAGTGCCCATATGCCCATAATTTTGGTGTTCAAGGCAAATCAAAAGTTATTTTTGACTAAACCACTGCATATCAAAAGTGCAAAATGTGGTCTAATTGTGCAGGTTTTATTTACCCTGGGACTTTAAGGAGTTAATAAAGAAGCTCTGTCACATATAATTTAAAATATTTATTCATTTTTTATTTACAGTATACAGTATTTAAACATAAAAACGAAATCTAAAACAGAAAAGAGATAAAATAAAATAAATTGTATTTACAATCACATAAATCTTATAACACACACATATAAATAATATGATATACGCTCAGGTCACTGCCATTAAAATAAAGGTTGGAAAGCCAGCCAAGATTTTCTCAAATAATTTTACTAGAGGGTCTTACCATATATACAGTAGTTCCATACCTGCTGCTTTGTCAAATTTATGATAATAAGACCGTATGAAATAGTTCAAATGAAAAGTGCAAATGGGACCTCCTTGTACAACGAGAATATAAAACACGGTATATTCTCCTAAACATCTTTAATTCATATAATAAAATATTACCATAAATAAAAAAAAAACACATGATCATATTAGATGCTGTAGCAAGATGGCTTAAGCTTTCACAAAGTGACCATATGGCTATAGTTAAGGGCTATGTGTATTAGCCATCTCAGTAAAAATTCAATTTCATGTCATATGGCTGATGACAGACTGTAAGCTTTTGCCAGCCTTAAATACTGAAGGACAGATGTTGACAAAAAATTGCATTTACCCAAAAGCAATCTCACACCAGCAGCAGATGCAACAAAATTATGTCATGTACTGCCCGCCAAACCCATGACAAAGACTGGGGACAAAGATGGCATGTAATTAGCAGAACAATAGTCACTGTAGACCCTGACCAGTAGCTGTACAATAAATATACTGTATACAGTATATAATATATTATAAAAAAGCCCAACTTCAGTTATAATTTTTTTTTCTAGTTTGCAATAATGTGGGTAAAACTAAAAGTTTTTTTTATCCCTATCTGGGTCCTCACTGGGCAGATTTGCTTCCTCTTCAAGCCTTGGTCAACCTAGAACAAGAAATGAAAGAATGTGGGTGTCACTAGGACAAAAAGAATCAGAGAGCAATAAAAAACAGACGTGTAAAATTTCTTCATAAGAGTTGGCCCAGTGTCATAATTAAAATGATTCCAATGTTCATGGATTGCAAGTGAAAGCAGAAATCTCCATAACAGCTTTTAAATAAAAAAAATCAGCTACAATTAAAAAAAGGTAAAAGAATGTTAAAAAGGCAGGCGGAACCTAGTTCCTTGACCAAAAAATGTCAATTGGTTTGACTGAGGTTGATAAAAAAAGTCACTTAAAATCCAACTCCTTTGCCAAAAAATGCTAATCAGTTTGATTCAGGATGATATTAAGCTTGCTTGATTTGGCTCAATATTTTTAACATCCAGGCTTCAGCCAAAAATAGCCACAAACAATGAACAATAGGTTTCATTAGGCTTTGTATAAAATGTCAGAATATGATTAAATACTTCAAATGTGGCACACAGTATGGGTTCTTAGTATATATGGTATGTGTGAATTGTTCTAATACATTTTAGTAGGGATGAGCCGAACACCATTCGGTTCGGTTCGCAGCAGAACATGCTAACAGGCAAAAAATTTGTCAGAACACACCAACACTGTTAAAGTCTATGGGACACAAACACATATAATCAAAAGTGCTAATTTTAAAGGCTTATATGCAAGTTATTGTCATAAAAAGTGTTTGGGGACCTGGGTCCTGCCCCAGGGGACATAAATCAATGCAAACTTTTTTTTTAAAAATGGTCGTTTTTTCGGGAGCAGTGATTTTTTTAATGCTTAAAGTGAAACAATAAAAATGAAATATTCCTTTAAATATCAGGCCTGGGGGTGTCTATAGTATGCCTGCAAAGTGGCACATTTTTCCCATGTTTAGAACAATACCACAGCAAAATGACATTTCTAAAGGAAAAATTGTCATTTAAAACTGATCGCGGCTGTAATAAATTTTCAGGACTCGGCAATACAGATAAAACTAATTGAAAAAAAGAGCTTGGTCCCCCCCCAGTCCATTACCAGGCTCTTTGGGTCTGGTATGTATATTAAGGGGAACCCCATATCAAAATTAAAAACTAAAAAAAAATTGTGTGGGGTTCCCCCTAAAATCCATACCAGGCCCTTCAGGTCTGATATGGAAATTAAGGGGAACCCTGCTCCAAATTTTAAAGGAAATGGCATAGGGGTCCCCCCAAAATCCATACCAGACCCTTTAGGTCTGGTATGGATTTTAAGGGGAACCCTGTGCCAAAATTTTTAAAAAATGGCGTAGGGGTCCCCCCAAAAATCCATACCAGACCCTTATCTGAGTACACAACCTGGCAGGCCGCAGGAAAAGGGGGGGACGAGAGAGAGCCCCCCTCCTGAACCATACCAGGCCACATGCCCTCAACATGGGGAGGGTGCTTTGGGGTCTGACCCCAAATCACCTTGTCCCCATTTTGATGGGGACAAGGGCCTCATCCCCACAACCCTTGCCCGGTGGTTGTGGGGGTATGCGGGTGGGGGCTTATCGGAATTTGTAAGCCCCCTTTAACAAGGGGACCCCCAGATTCCAGCCTCCCCCCTGTGTGAATTGGTAATGGGGTACATCATACCCCTACCATTTCAGAAAAAAAGTGTCAAAGATGGTAAAAAAGACAGGAGACAGCTTGGGACAAGTCCTTTATTAAAAAAATAAAAAAATAATGTCCCGCAATGTAAATTCATGCCGCCCGATAGACTGAAAAAGAAAAAAAAGCTGCAACCATTCCCCCTCCATGGGAGGCTCCCACCGAGTGACCCTTCTTCTGGGTTCTTATATAACTGAGGGCGGGGCCACCCGGTGATATAAACAGGTGACCCCGCCCCCTCTGATGCCACGGGGGCTTCCTCGTGGCGTCAGAGGGGGCAGGATCACGCATTTACATCACTGGGTGGCCCCGCCCTCAGTTATATAAGAACTGTCACAGAGAAGATGCTTCAGTTGTATGTAAACAAGGCAGATCCTGTTCTGTCAGGGGGAAAGGGATGGATTCTGTGTCTCTGAAAAGCAGACTAGAATCTATCTCTTCCCCTAGTGAAAGCAGCACACATAGTAAACATAAACACTGACTAGGCACACATTTAACCCCTTGATTGCCCTAAATGTTTAACTCCTTCCTAGTCAGTGTCATTAGTATAGTGATAGTGCATATTTATTAGCACTGATCACTGTTTTAGTGTCAATGGTTCCCGCAAAGTGTCAGCTATATTGCAATATCACAGTCCTGCTATAAGTCGCTAATCGCCGCCATTACTAGTATAAAAAAAATCCATAAATATATCCCATAGTTTGTAGACTCTATAACGTTTGTTTAAACCAATCAATACACACTTATTGTTTTGTTTTTTACCAAAAATGTAGCAGAATACAAACTGTCTTAATTTAATAAAGAAATTAGATTTTTTCATTTTTTTTATTGGATGTGTTTTGTAGCAGAAAGTAAAAAACATTGTTTTTTTATTTCAAAAACAATCTTTTTTTTGTTTATAGCACAAAAACAAAAACTGCAGAGGCGATCAAGTACCACCAAAAGACAGCTCTATTTGTTGGGGAAAAAATTACATAAAATGTATTTGGGTACAGCGTTGCATGACCTCGCAATTGTCAGTTAAAGTAATGCAGTGCCGTAACACAAAAAATGGCATGGTCATGAAGGGGGTAAATCTTCCAGAGGTTAAGTGGTTAAATGTACTTAAATAGAGCTTGCATTGCTCAGGACTGATTTACACAAGTTGAAGTTTGTACTGTGCAGTAAATTTGAATTCAAATGTATCTTTAACCACTTCCCGCCCGCCATATAGCAGAATGAAGGCCGGAAAGTGGTTACATTATCCTGACTGGATGTCATATGACATCCAGCAGGATAAGCCGCTAGCACATGCCCACGGGGCATGCAGCTCGGCCAATGGTGGTGCGTCAATCTGACACACCACATCTCTGATCCTGGTAGAGCCTCTGACGTACCATGTGATCAGCTGTGTCCAATTACAGCTGATCACAGTGTAATCAGGAAGAGTTGTTTATTGGCTTTTCCTCCACTTGCACTGACAGGGGTGAGTAGAGGAGAGCTGATCAGCTGCTTCCCTGACGGGGGGTCTGTGCTGATAATTATTGATTGAAGTGGTTAAAATGACCCTCAGGAAATGTTTTCAAATCTTGTTTGCAAATGCAATGAAAATTAAGTTCAAAGCATGTGTTTACGAGCCACTAATTTTGTGAGAAAGGATACCTTAAGGTAGCCTCAGACTACCAAACTTAAAGTGATTGTAAAGTCTTGTTCTTTTTTTTTTTTTTTTTTAAATAACGAAAATGTTATGAAAAATGACGATACACAAGTTCCATGCTCCTAAACTTGATGTTCCACCACTGCGCTCATGTAAATCAGTAATACTCCCTGAAGCTGCCTACTTAAAGAATTATCAATGATACAGTATTTTAAATGAAAAAATAATGGCGCTGTGTACACATAAATAAAGTGACAAACTCTAAATACATCAATCCAAAACTTATAGTGATAAATTAAACAGTGCTGTATAAAAATAATCAAAATATTAATTTAGTGTCCCGAAAAAATCAATAAATTTCACTCCCAGTGTGTTTATCAACAAAGATATAAAGAGTGATAGTAAAATTAAACTGGGGATGAAATCAGAAATGAAGATGAAGTCCATGCATAGTGGTATAATTCATAATAGGTGAATAATCTTCTTAAACATTTTAAAACTCACACTCTCATGCTCGGCATAAAGGCTGTTTTAAACCCACCAGGGTTAATCAAACTTTGGCTTACAGCAGTACTCAGTAGAGGAGGGTATTCCCATATGCAAACAGGAAATAAAAAAATGCCTCCAATAGTGTGATACTGTAAACTATTTATTTATAAAAATGACACACAAAATCCTCAACTATAGCACTCACATCATTTCAATCATATAAAAGCATTTCAGGGAACAAAACCCTTATAACTGAGCTGTAGCGATGTAATATGGTCACGACGGACCCAGAATGCAGCTGTTGAACCTCACCCTCCACTAGCTCGCTCGCTCGTATCACAGCACCGTCATAACCGGAAACGACAGAACGTCACACATCACACCTCACAGAGGGCAACCATCTATTTATGTGTACACAGTGCCACTATTTTTTCATTTAAAATAATGTATCAACAAAAATGTTATACTTACCTCCTCTGTGCAGTTGGATTTGCACAGAGCAGCCTGGATCCTCCTCTTTTTGGGGCCCTCTTTGCTGCTCCTGGCCCCTCCCTCCTATTGAGTGCCACCACGGTCAGCAGCTTCCTATTGGGCACAGGAGCCGAGTCACAGCTCCGTGTATCCATTCATACATGGAGCCCCGACTCGGTTCTGCCCCCTCTCTCCCTTGATTGGCTGACTGACTTTTATTGACAGCCACGGTAGCCAATAGCGTCGCTGCTGTGTCTCAGCCAATCAGGAGGACTGTTCCGGACGGCTTAGGAATCCATGGACTTCTATAGAGAGAGATAGGGCTCAGGTAAGCAATGGCTGCTACACACAAAAGGTTTTTTATCCTAATGCATAGAATGCATTAAGTTAAAAACTTTCTGCATTTACTTTACATTTAACTCCTTTAAAGAGGAAGTAAACCCTCCTGTATACTTTGTACCTATAGGTAAGCCTAGAATAAGGCTTACCTATAGGTTTCATAAATATCTCCTAAACATGCGCTGTTTAGGAGTAGGGATGAGCCGAACACCCCCCTGTTCGGTTCGCACCAGAACATGCGAACAGGAAAAAAGGTCATTCGAACACGCGAACACCGTTAAAGTCTATGGGACACGAACATGAATAATCAAAAGTGCTAATTTTAAAGGCTTATAGGCAAGTTATTGTCATAAAAAGTGTTTGGGGACCTGGGTCCTGCCCCAGGGGACATGGATCAATGCAAAAAAAAGTTTTAAAAACTGCAGTTTTTTCAGGAGCAGTGATTTTAATAATGCTTAAAGTCAAACAATAAAAGTGTAATATCCCTTTAAATTTCATAGCTGGGGGGTGTCTATAGTATGCCTGTAAAGGGGCGCATGTTTTCCGTGTTTAAAACAGTCTGACAGCAAAATGACATTTCGAAGGAAAAAACCCATTTAAAACTACTCGCGGCTGTTGCATTGCCGACAATACACATGGAAGTTCATTGATAAAAACGGCATGGGAATTCCCCACAGGGGAACCCCGAACCAAAATTTAAAAAAAAAATGACGTGGGAGTCCCCCTAAATTCCATACCAGGCCCTTCAGGTCTGGTATGGGTATTAAGGGGAACCCCGGCCAAAATTTAAAAAAAAATGACGTGGGGTTCCCCGTAAATTCCATACCAGACCCTTCAGGTCTGGTATGGATTTTACGGGGAACCCCGCGCCAAAAAAGAAAAAGAAAAACGGCGTGGGGTCCCCCCAAGGATCCATACCAGACCCTTATCCGAGCACGCAACCGGGCAGGCCGCAGGAAAAGTGGGGGGGACGAGAGTGCGCCCCCACTCCTGAACCATACCAGGCCACATGCCCTCAACATTGGGAGGGTGCCTTGGGGTAGCCCCCCAAAACACCTTGTCCCCATGTTGATGAGGACAAGGTCCTCATCCCCACAACCCTGGCCGGTGGTTGTGGGGGTCTGTGGGTAGGGGGCTTATCGGAATCTCGAAGCCCCTTTTAACAAGGGGACCCCCAGATCCCGGCCCCCCCTGTGTGAAATGGTAAGGGGGTACTTACCCCTACCATTTCACTAAAAAACTGTCAAAAATGTTAGAGACAGTTTTTGACAATTCCTTTATTTAAATGCATCTTCTTTCTTCTATCTTCCTTCATCTTCTTCATCTGGTTCTTCTGGCTCTTCTGGTTCTTCCGCCGGCGTTCTTGTCCAGCATCTCCTCTGCGGCGTCTTCTATCTTCTTCTCCTCGGGCCGCTCCGCACCCATGGCATGGGGGGAGGCTCCCGCTCTTCTCCTCTTCTTTTCTTCTCTTCTTCTCTTCTTCATTTTCTTCTCCGGGCACAGGGAAGTCCCATCATGTCCCGTGCGTCAGAGGGGGGCGGGGTCACTGGGTGGCCCCGCCCCCCATTACTTAAGAACCATCAGACGAGGAGACGCCGTCACACAGCGGGAGCCTCCCTCCATGCCAGCATGGATGCGGAGCGGCCCGGAGAAGAAAATGAAGAAGAGAAGAAGGAAGAAGAGAAGAAGATGAAGAAGAAGATGAAGAGAAGAGCGGGAGCCTCCCCCCATGCCATGGGTGCGGAGCGGCCTGAGGAGAAGAAGATAGACGCCGCGGAGGAGATGCTGGGCGAGAATGCCGGAGGAAGAACCAGAAGATGAAGGAAGATAGAAGAAAGAAGAAGCATTTAAATAAAGGAATTGTCAAAAACTGTCTCTTGTCATTTTTAACATTTTTGACAGTTTTTTAGTGAAATGGTAGGGGTAAGTACCCCCTTACCATTTCACACAGGGGGGGGCCGGGATCTGGGGGTCCCCTTGTTAAAGGGGGCTTCCAGATTCCGATAAGCCCCCCGCCCGCAGACCCCCACAACCACCGGCCAGGGTTGTGGGGATGAGGCCCTTGTCCAAACATTCGCCCCTTTACAGGCATACTATAGACACCCCCAGCTACAAATTTTAAAGGGATATTGCACTTTTATTGTTTGACTTTAAGCATTATTAAAATCACTGCTCCTGAAAAAACGGCCGTTTTTAAAACTTTTTTTTGCATTGATCCATGTCCCCTGGGGCAGGACCCGGGTTCCCAAACACTTTTTATGACAATAACTTGCATATAAGCCTTTAAAATTAGCACTTTTGATTTCTCCCATAGACTTTTAAAGGGTGTTCTGCGGCATTCGAATTTGCCGCGAACACCCCAAATTGTTCGCTGTTCGGCGAACTTGCTAACAGCCAATGTTCGAGTCGAACATGAGTTCGACTCGAACTCGAAGCTCATCCCTATTTAGGAGATATTTACTGTATACTGCGCTGATGATGTCATTGGCACATATGCTCTGAAGTTACAGCTGCCATTGCCGTTTCTTCAGAAGCGTGTGCCATGACTGTCTCTTCAGAAGTGTGTGCTGTGACCGGCGGCTCCCACGTGCATGCGTGGGAGTGATGTCATGTGGCTCTGGCCAGTCACACAGCTGAAGCCTGTGGCCCCGGAAGGAAAATGGGCAAAGATGGATGCAGTATCCAGCAGGGATGATGCAGGCTTTGTTTGCAGATAAGTGTCACATAATGTGATAGTATTACTTCCTCTTTAATGCAAATTAATGTTTTCAAACCCAAAAATCCAAACCAATAAAAGCAGTATACATTTGACAAAAAAAGATAAATTCCATGAGGTACTTTGAAAAGCTGAGCTGAACAAAAGAACATGATTGCAAGCATTTTAAGTTACTAGTTCAGAGGAAATTGCAAATTGTGCAACGTGACACAGAAAAAAATAAAATAAAAAATCATTCAATTACATATCATTCCACCAGCACTAGTTATTAGATAAAAATAAGTTTACTGTATGTTCTGTATGAAATTGTTTTTTGTTTAAGGCTGGGTTCACACTATTGTAATTCGCAATAGCAGGGGATTTAAATCGACTCCGGTGCAAATTTGCACAGGGGCTCTATGTGTCTTTTGTTCCGTTTCAGGTCCAAATTCCACCAAAAATTCTATTGACACAGACAGCAGGGCTCAGCCCCGCCCCAGCCCGCTCATCATAGTATTTGATTGACAGGATTGGAGCCAATGGATCCCACTGCTATCAATCTGCCCAGTAAGGAGGGACAGAGCCAGGAGAGCTGCAGCTCTCGTGCACTGGATCGAGTTTGGTCTCGGGTAAGTATAAGTGGGGTGAAGGGGCAATCCTCTTCAACCAAAGGTTTTTTACCTTTAATGCATATAATGCATTCGGGTAAAAAACTTACGGCTTTAGAACCATTTTAATGTCAGGTTCAGCATAAAGGCTAAGTTCACTTTTTTTTCCCTAAAATCCATCTCTCATATGTACCAATATATCAATAATGTACCTCTGTTGCACAAAAACACAAGTATTCTTTGATTTTGAAAACAAGGCCTTACCTCAGCCATGGCTATATTTTGCAGATCACTTCAGAAACTTCTTGGTATACAGACACAGACAGACTAGCCAGCAAAACGCAGGAAGGAGTTTACCAGCTGACTTCATTAGCACACCTTCACCCATCAACTACGTTTTTACAGCATCCCTCCATGCGTGCATTTGCCTGGCTTCCCCAGTGTCCCTTCAGATGGGCATGGGGTGCATGCTAAATTCTCTGGGGCCACATGCAGTAAACAAAAATTACAATTCACCCTCAATTCATGGGGTCATGTGAGGCGTGATGATGTCAGCGCGTAGCTTCACCCAACATGTTTCGTCATACGTGATATCTTCCTGGGGCACGGGCGATGTGCTGAGCCATCACCTTATATACCACAACATTATAACCAAGCCTCATTTTCACTTAGCTGCCATCTTGTGATAGATTAACATCTGATTAACATTTTTGATATGGGGAAAAAAAGGAAACCAATCCTCGATATGACTCAAAAGACTCAAACCTTTGCCGATGTCAATATACAAGATTAGTTTGAGATATAAAATTTAACCAATCAGAAAGATTTTTTATATACCAAACAGTACGACCCCTACAAGTAAGACTTAATGAACACATTGGGAACATTAGGAGAGGCTTTAAAGTTCACCCAGTCTCTAGACATTACCTTGAGGTCCATAATCGAAATCCCAAAGGCCCTTTGTTTATTGGGTTAGACAAGCTTAAACTACTTTGGAGAGGAGGACCCAAAAGACAGGCTATTTCCAAACTCAAAATGAGTTGGATATACAGAGTTAAATGTCTGAGACCGTTGGGCCTCAATGCTGATGTGGAAATTAATGCCTTTACTGATAATGCAAAAAACTAATAATTTTTTACCATAAATGTCCTTTATTTTAGCGTTATTCAGTTGATCTGTTTGTTTGGATGAAACATTGGAGAGGTTGATGTATTCTCGATCATATCGACTTGTGGTCCTCGTTTCGGTGTGACAACTAGAGATTAACCTTAAAAACAATTTTTCTTTAATAACAATTTTTCTTAATAACAATTTTGGTATATACAAAATCTTTCTGATTGGTTTAATTTCATATCTCAAACTCATCTCGTATATTGACATCGGCAAAGGTTTCAGTCTTTTGAGTCACACTGAGGCTTAGTTTCCCTTCTTTTCCCATGTCAAAAATGTTAATCAGATGTTAATCTATCACAAGATGGTGGCTAAGTGAAAATAAGGCATGGTTTCCATGTTGGGGCATATAAGGTGATGACTCGCCCGTGCCCCAGGAAGACATCCTGTATGACGAAACATGTCGGGCGAAGCTATGTGCTGACGTCATCGTGACCCAGGAAGTGTGGGTGATTTGTAATTTTTTTTTAGGAAAACGTTCATTTTAACTCAGAATTTTTTATGCTACATGCATTTTAAAAACATAAATAGTGCAGCACTAAATAAAACAAGACTGAATCACTAAGGATTAATAAATGTATAAATCTAAAAACTTCAGAGAGAAAATCCATGCATATAAATGAGTAAATATGGAGTAAGGCAGATAAAGTTCAGCTCAGCTGTGAACACTTGTGCTGGTAAAGATGCTTTTCGATCTGGTGCAGATTTGTGAAAATACCACCACCGACAGAAATACAGGCCGCTCACCTTGCACAGTGGACATACTAAGCTAACAGATAGGTCTACAAAAGCCTTCCCCTCACAAGGGGTTAAAGAGACATCCACTGCTCCAAATTGCTCATTGGATCTCCCAATCAATGTGATCAATGATCTCCCAATGCATGGATTTTCTCTCTGAAGTTTTTAGATACATAAATGTATTAATCCTTAGTCATTTAGTCTAGTTTTATTTAGTGCTGCACTATTTATGTTTTCAAAAGTTTACTGAGGATTTTCATTTTAGACCTTGAGTGCTGTAGCGGCTTTTTAGGTTTGGATATTTGTTTGCTCCAATTGATCACTATTTATTTTTACATGCGTTTTAAGCAATAAACAACAATTTTTATGATAATACACTATTGGAGCCTTTTTTCTACATACTCTATGACACTGAGCTGACGGAGGCCCCTAGATGAGATTCGGATGCAGATTGGATATCGAGGAGGATCTCTAGCGATTTCCAGGGAGCCCTGGGACGAGGCGAACCATCTGACTCTGCAGAAGGCTATATCTGCAAGCGCATATGACCTCACTCATAAGGAGGTCCAATGTTTCTGGTAAGAGTTCCCACTCACAGAGTGCCTTTTTACATGAACACTTATTTTCCCTTTGGTGGTGCTGGAAAAGTTTGGAAGATTTCATCCTGTTGGAACTTTTTCACTACGAGAGTTTATTTGTGGATTCAAGATTTCACTGTCACTTTTACTTTACAGAGACACTTACCATACTGTCACATATATATTTTTGTCCTAACACTTACTTGTTTCAACACATTTTTTAGATTGTAGCCCATCCAACATACAGTTAGTAAACACACCCAGGGAACACAGTTAACCCCTTGATCGCCCCTGATGTTAACCCTTCCCTGCCAGTGTCATTAGTACAATGTCAGTGCGTATTTTTAGCACCGATCACTGTAATAATGTCACTGGTTCCCAAAAAAGTATCAAAAATGTAAATTAGGTGTCTGTTCTGTCTGCTGCAATGTTGCAGTCCTGCTAAAAATCACTAATCACCTCTATTACTAGTAAAAAATAAATAAAATGTCATAAATCTATCTATTTGTAGATGCTATAACTTTTGCGCAAACCAATCAACATACGCTTTTTTTTTTTTTTTTTACCAAAAACATGTAGCAGAATACATATTGGCCTAAATTGATAAAGAATTTTTTTTTTTTTTTAATTGGGTATGTGTTATAGCAGAAAATAAAAAATATTGTTTTTTTTTCAAAATTGACAGTCTTTTTTGTTTATAGCGCAAAAAATAAAAAACGCAGAAGTGATCAAATATCACCAAAAGAAAGCTCTATTTGTGGGGAAAAAGGACATTAATTTTATTTGGGTACAGCGATGCACAACTGCGCAATTGTCAGCTAAAGTAAAGCAGTGCCATATCGCAAAAAAATTGCCTGGTCATTGAGGGGTAAAACCTTCCAGGGCGGAAGTGGTAAAGTAGGGTTAGGTTATGAAAACAAATCCCAAGGTTTGAACATCTCACGGAGCACTGTTCATCATCTGAAAATGGAAAGAGTATGGCACAACTGCAAACCTACCAAAACATGGCGGTCCACCTAAACTGACAGGCTGGGAAAGGATAGCATTCATCAGAGAAGCAGCCAAGAGGCCCATGGTAACTCTGGAGGAGCTGCAGAGATCCACAGCAATCCATTGTTGAAAAAAGACATAAGAAGTCCCATTTGCAGTTTGCAAGAAGCCACGTGGGGGACACAGCAAAGATGTGGAAGAAGGTGCTCTGGTCAGATGTGACCAAAATTTTAAATTTTTGGCTGAAAAACAAAACACTATGTGTGTTAGAAAATTAGCACCACACATCACCCTTAACACACCATCCCCACCGTGAAACATGGTGGTGGCAGCATCATGTTGTGGGATGCTTTTCTTCATCAGGGACAGGGAAGCTGGTCAGAGTTGATGGGAAGATGGATGGAGCCAAATACAGGGCAATCTTAGAATAAAACCTGTTAGAGTCTGCAAAGACTTGAGACGGAGCTGAGGTTCACCTTCCAGCAAGACAACAACCCTAAACATTCAGCCAGAGCTACAATGCAATGGTTTAAATCAAAGCATATTCATGTGTTATAGTGGCCCAATCAAAGTCCAGACCTAAATCCAATTGAGAATCTGTGGCAAGACTATTTTGCAAAGAAGAATAGGCAAAAATATCACTCTCTAGATGTGCAAAGTTGTTAGAGACATCCCCAAAAACACTTGCAGCTGTAATTGCAGCTAAAGGCGGTTCTACAAAGTATTGACTTGGGGGGGGGGGGGCTGAATACAAATGCATGCCACACTTTTCACATATTTATTTGTAAAAATCTTTGAAAACCATTTATCATTTTCCTTCCACTTCACAGTTATGTGCCACTTTGCATTGGCCAATCACATACAATCCCAATAAAATACATTTACATTTTTAGTTGTAACATGACAACATTTGGAAAATGTCAAGAGGTGTGAATACTTTTTCAAGGCACTGTAAGCTCCTATTATTCTCTCTGTTTTAAGGCCATTGTAATTGGAGCATGTTTTTTTTTTTTAAATAACATTGCTAAATACTTTTTTAAAACCAGAGCTTCTGCTGGTCACATGGTCTTCTCCCTAGACTTGGGAATGAGAAGAGAGTCCAGTGGGAGGAGCTGATAGTCCTCACTGATCTATGCAAGACTCAGGGGAGGAGGGCAGGAGCAGCTACAGGGGAACACTCAGTCATTCAAGGAAGGAGGGGAGGGGCGGGGACGAGAATGGCATTACATAGACCACAGAAATGACAGGGAGGGAGATATAGACATGCTGCACAGAGAGCAGGATAACAAAAGATGTAAACTAACCACACTATCATGGATCAGCAGTCATGATTGTTGTGACCAGTTTACACACAAGGACACAGGCTAAGTCCATGCTAAAACTAAAATTCCTGCATCTATAGCCACCAACATTCTAACACTAATCTCTCTAATCCTGAAAAAGAAAAAATCAGTATACATACCTATTTCTGCAAACAATTTGTCTCGATCTCCAGTGACGGAAGCCACCAACATTCTAACACTAATCTCTCTAACCCTGAAAAGAAAAAATCAGTATACATACCTAGTTCTGCAAACGATTCGACCTGATCTCCAGCGGCGGAAGCTCTGATCCCACGCTGAGCTGTCAGTCGCGGGTGCAGAGGACACTTTCGTCAATGGAAGTCCCATAGTAACTCTATGGGTGACGTCACTTCCCATTCATTACACAGAGGTGTACCCAGCAGAGCTTCTGCCGCTGGAGATCGGGTTGGATAGCCTGCAGAAAAGGTATGTATACTGAGTTTTTCTTTTCAGGGCTAGATAGGTCAGTGTAATGCCCCGTACACACGGTCAGACATTGATCGGACATTCCGACAACAAAATCCTAGGATTTTTTCCGACGGACGTTGGCTCAAACTTGTCTTGCATACACACGGTCACACAAAGTTGTCAAAAAATCTGATCGTTCTGAATGTGGTGACGTAAAACAGGTACGTCGGGACTATAAATGGGGCAGTAGCCAATAGCTTTCATCTCTTTATTTATTCCGAGCATGCGTGGCACTTTGTGTGTCGGATTTGTGTACACTCGATCGGAAATTCCGGCAACGGATTTTGTTGTCGGAAAATTTTATAGCCTGCTCTCAATCTTTGTGTGTCAGAAAATCCGATGGAAAATGTGTGATGGAGCCTACACACGGTCGGAATGTCCGACAACAAGGTCCTATCACACATTTTCCATCGGAAAATCCGACCGTGTGTACAGGGCATAAGAATGTTGGTGGCTATAGATGCAGGGATTTTAGTTTTAGTCTGGACTTTCACTTTAACTATGACAAATAGAGCAGTTGAAGTGGTCATAGTCAGGATCTGTCAGAAAGCGTTAAAAATATTAGAATTCAGTGTACAACTGAACTTCCAGCAGTCATCCAAAACTATTACTCTGATTTGGTTAGGAATACACCTTAGAGTCCCTCTATGTATTTACACAACATTAGAGATTAGTGCTGTTCATATCATTTTTTTCACTCAGGCCATTTGATTTGCTTTAAATTTGCAAGCCCAGAAGCACACAGCAAATGCAGGAAGCTTTTTGTTTTTGTCAAGCAATGATCTCTCAGATATTAAAGCAAGAGCTGAGAGACACAAACCACCTGTCACATGCTCAATCCCTTGCTGCTTCCTTTCATTCACACACTGGATGTCATCAATATTTTAGCGGGAACATTGTTTCACAATGAGTAGCACTCAGGGTTTGCGTGCTTCCTTCTTAGTATCATTTTTTTTCTTAGAGCAGAAAATAAAGAGTCAAGAGGAAAAAAAAAAGTGAATGATGTATGGTGACAGCAGCTGACAGTTAGCATGATTAATTTGCTGTTCAATGGTATGAGTCGTTGCTGGCTGCATGGGGACCAGTTTAAAGCGAGACATATGGAATCGGCTTTGCTAATCTACTCAATCATGTCATGCTTTAGCCTTACTTCTTGATATCATTTTAATTGCTGCAGTTTTGAGGCCATATGGGGCTACACTGGTGGCAGAACTATCTTCCCTTGTGTTTTCTGAGAAATTAAACACTGTCCCCTCAAGAGGGGTAGAGGTGGCCTGTTGTACAGCACTGGAGCAGAATGTGAGAGCTGGAGAGATCATTTGATATATTTTTTTATGCAGCATATTTAAGCTGCCATTAGGAACAGAAATACAGACAGGAAAATGAAAGCAATAACACAATAAGGTTTTCAGTGAACGATATAAGCTATGTCATTAATATTATGCTGATAGAGAACAGATCGCCAAGCTTAAACTGTATTTCTGAAAGCAGACATTTTATCATTAAATCTCTAGTTGCATATTTTTATGTTTAGCTTGATAACCCTTATGAGCCTGAGGAAGCATTCAGCATTTTCTGGATATGTACAGCATATTACTTGTGTCCTCCTGAGTACCACATGTGAACAGCAACACTTAAAAAAGAAAGTATTTAAAGCTAAACTCTAGGCAGATAAAAAGGCACAAATTAATGTAGCTACATTATGCAATTATTAGTACACCATTATTTTGTTTTTATTGCAAGCTGTGTAAGCTAAGTACATGAATTTTAACCCAGGATCAGCCTCTTTGTACAGCAGAGTTGAAGTGTGAGAGGAAGAAGCAGTACAAGCAGCCAATCAGTTCATGTGCTGACAAAAAGCATGCTGATAGGAAGAGAAAGTAAATGTGAAAGACAGATGAGTTTATCATTGTACTTGTAAGACCCCTTTCACACTTGGGCCGCGTTAGCACTAAAGCACCGCTCGTTTAAGCGGCACTTTAGTGCTGTTTAAGTTAAGGTTTTTGGCCGCTAGCTGGGCCCTTTTTATCCACAAAGAAAATTGTGGCGCTTCAGAATCACTTTTCAGGTGCTTTGGAAGCGCTGCCCATTCATTTCAATGGGCATGGCATTTTGGGACCGCTAAATACAGTACTTCCAAACCGCCCCAAAGATGCCACTTGCAGGACTTTTCCTAACATCCCGCCAGTGCACCGCCCCAGTGTGAAAAGTCACACTGAAATGAATGGGAGGAGGTTTTCAGGCAATTTACAGGTGCTATCTCTAGCGCTAAAATGCCAGAAAACTGCCTCAGTGTGAAAGGGGTCTAAGGGATACTGAACGCGGGTATCCAGCGGCAGCAGGGACGACCAGCTCAGTGCAGCTGTACCTGAGAACTTAGAATCAAACTGAGTATGATTAGATACACCAACAAATAATAAGCAAAGCAAAAGTAAAAATTAAACATGACAGTAAAGCATAACCAAACCAAAGACCTAACTATAATACACTGTATACAAATGGAGGGAAGCTGATAAACAGGCCATGACCAGGACTGGGACTGAAAACAAGGGGATCAGAGATGGGATAACAGGATAAAGGGAATATGATGCAAGTTACAGAACAAGGCAAGGTTTCTATTATTAATGTGTTTCACAGGCTGGGATGGGTTCAGCATTAGTTGGGCTCAGAGGAAGTGGGTTAAATATTGTTAGCCAAGAGGCAGAGGACATTGAAAAGTAGTGACAGAAAATGTATTGTGCATTTAATCTTGAAATTAAAGGTAAATATTGCGGCAAAAGCTAATTTTCATGTTCTATCTTTTATTTGGCTAGTCATTTTTATCTTGTTATTTGGCTGGAGGTCTGCTTTAAAGGGGAACATGATACTGTCCTGATCTGGTTAGTAACACCCCTTTAACACTGAGGCTATTTTCAGGCATTTTAGCACTAGAAATAGCCTCTAAATAGCGCCTGAAAACCACCTCCCATTAAATTCAGTGTGTCTTTTCACACTGGGGCCAGGGGCGGATCCAGGGGGGGGGCAACAGGGCAATTGCCCCCCTCCCCCCAAAAATACCACACTGACATGTCATGTTGTCACTTGCCTCTGCCCAAGTCTCTCTCTCACATCAGCCAATCAGCGGCACTGAGACAGAGACTCGTCTAATGTTATTAAGCCGCTGCGCTGCACTGACCAGGAGCTGGAGGAGGTGGGTGGAGCCTCTTCCCTGCACTCGTTGCTAGCACCTGGGCCGTCTGGCGTCTAGCAATGTGTGATGTCAGTGAGTCACGTCGGACTCCGGTCTCAGATGAGTGACGTCAGTGAGTCTCAGACCCATGTGACAGGAGCCTCAAATAGGGGAACAGTTAATGCTGCAGTTTAGACAGACTAGTTAAAATGTCCAGCGTCCACTGTCAGTGGCAGAGCGCCAGCATTCTTCCTTCTCTGAGTGAGTGTTGGCTCCACCCACCTCCTCCCTCCATCTTCTCCACCTTGCATTCTGCAGAGTGACGTGGCAAGTGGACAATCTGCAACTTGTGGCAGGTGACATGGCAAGTGGACAATCTGCAACTTGTGGCAGGTAACGTGGCAAGTGACAATCTGCAACTTGTGGCAGGTAACGTGGCAAGTGACAATCCGCAACATGTGGCAAATGACAATCCGTAACTTGTGGCAGGTGGCGTGGCAAGTGACAGTCTGCAACTTGTGGCAACTGATGTGGCAAGTGACAATCCGCAACATGTGGCAGGTGACGTGGCAAGTGACAATCCACAATGTGAGGCAGGTGACGTGGCAAGTGGATAATCCACAATGTGTGGCAGGTGACATAGCAAGTGGACAATCTGCAACTTGTGGCAGGTGACGTGGCAAGTGACAATCTGCAACTTGTGGCAAGTGACAATCTGCAACGTGTGGCAAGTGACAATCTGCAACTTGTGGCAGGTGACGTGGCAAGTGGACAATCCGCAAAGTGTGGCAGGTGACGTGGCAAGTGGACAATCTGCAACATGTGGCAGGTGACGTGGCAGGTGGACAATCTGCATTTTGTGGCAAGTGGACAATCCGCAATGTGTGGCAGGTGACGTGGTAAGTGGACAATACGCAACTTGTAGCAGGTGAAGTGGCAAGTGACAATCCGCAACTTGTGGCAAGTGACAATCCGCAATGTGTGGCAGGTGATGTGGCAAGTGGACAATCTGCAATGTGTGGCAGGTGACATGGCAAGTGGACAAACTGCAACTTGTGGCAGGTGACGTGGCAAGTGACAATCTGACAATCTGCAACTTGTGGCAGGTGATGTGGCAAGCGATAATCCGCAACTTGTGGCAGGTGATGTGGCAAGTGACAATCCACAACATGTGGCAAGTGACAATCTGCAACTTGTGGCAGGTTACGTGGCAAGTGTACAATCCGCAACGCATGGCAGGTGACGTATCAAGTGGACAATGTGCAACTTATGGCAAGTGAACAATCCGCAACATGTGGCAGGTGACGTGGCAAGTGGAAAATCTGCAACTTTTGGCAGGTGACGTGGCAAGTGGACAATCCGCAACTTGTGGCAGGTGACGTGGCAAGTGACAATATGCAACGTGTGGTAGGTGATGTGGCAAGTGGACAATCCGCAACATGTGGCAGGTGACATGGCGAGTGACAATCTGCAACTTGTGGCAGGTGACATGGCAAGTGACAGTCCACAACATGGGAGTCCCACTGATTCTGCATTATGGTGAGTTGAACTATTTAATTTTATATTACAATGTAATAATAGAAATAATGCTATACAATCATCCTGACACCATAACAACCATGGTGCCGTTATGATTGAAGTGCCAACACCAGCCATTTCCCTGATAAATTGCCTGCAAGAAATTTTATTTTTTGGCAGTGCCCCTCCCGAGATTAGGCTCTGGAATCTGTCCCTTACTGGGGCGGTGCGTTTGCAAGACGCTAGGAAAAGTCATGCAAGCAGCATTTATTGGGGTGGTTTGTGAGCTCCCAAAATGCCCTGCCCATTGAAATGAATGGGTAGCGCTTCCAAAGCACCTGAAAAGTGCTTTGGAAGCGCCGCTACACGGGCATTTTTAACCCCTTCTTTTCGGTTACCTGCTAACGACCAAAGAGCGCCGCTTAACCGCTTGCCGACCAGCCACCGTCATACGTTGGCCACTTTAAGAGTGATAGGGGGTGCCAGAGCCGATACACGTGGGCGGCGGCTGCAATGTCCACCGGCCACTCGCGATCGCTCCACAGAAAGCCAGAATAGGGATCTGTGTATGTAAACAAACAGATCCCCATTCTGACAAGAAAGTAGAGAGAGATCTGCTGTTCCTGGTAATCAGGAACAGCGATCTCTCTCCTCCTCCAGTCAGTATACTCCCCCCACAGTTAGAAACACCTCCCTAGGGAGCACTTAACCCCTTGATTGCCCCCTAGTGTTAACCCCTTCCCTGACAGTTTTTTTTTCTACCAAAAATATGTAGAAGAATGCATATTGGTCTAAACTGATATAGATTTTTTTGGGATATTTATTATAGTAAAAAAATAGGTTTTTTTTTTCAAAATTGTCACTCTTTTTTTGTTTATAGCACAAAAAATAAAAACCGCAGATGTGACCAAATACCGCCAAAAGAAAGCTCTATTGTGAGAAAAAGAGGACATCAATTTTGTTTAGGTACAACGTCGCACAACCATGCAATTGTCAGTTAAAGCGACACAGTGCGGTATCGCAAAAATGGTCATTAAGGGGGGAAAACCTTCTGGTCCTTAAGTGGTTAAACAGCGCTAAAGTGCCGCTAAAACAAGCAATGCTTTAGCGCTAACATGGCCACAGATCAGTGTGAAAGGGGTCTTAGATACAATGCAGGGATGTTAGTATGGATTGTTGAATATTTTTACCTACTGCAGTTGAACTTAAAGCCCAACCCTAGGTAGACACCGAAACTCTCCACCAAAAGCATTTACATCCTCACCTTCCGAGGTCAAACCCAGTGGAACTAGTAAAGTTCTAAGTGCTAATGTAAAAAAAATAAAAAACATGGTGCCGTAGACATCAGCACTAGGGATGAGCTTCGAGTTCGAGTCGAACTCATGTTCTACTCGAACATTGGCTGTTCGCAAGTTCGCCGAACAGCGAACAATTTGGGGTGTTCGCGGCAAATTCGAATGCCGCGGAACACCCTTTAAAAGTCTATGGGAGAAATCAAAAGTGCTAATTTTAAAGGCTTATATGCAAGTTATTGTCATAAAAAGTGTTTGGGGACCCGGGTCCTGCCCCAGGGGACATGGATCAATGCAAAAAAAAGTTTTAAAAACGGACGTTTTTTCAGGAGCAGTGATTTTATTAATGCTTAAAGTCAAACAATAAAAGTGTAATATCCCTTTAAATTTCGTACCTGGGGGGTGTCTATAGTATGCCTGTAAAGGGGCGCATGTTTCCTGTGTTTAGAACAGTCTGACAGCAAAATGACATTTGGAAGGAAAAAACTCATTTAAAACTAGCCGCGGCTATTGCATTGCCGACAATACACATAGAAGTTCATTGATAAAAACGGCATGGGAATTCCCCACAGGGGAACCCCGAACCAAAATAAAAAAAAAAAAATGATGTGGGGGTCCCCCTAAATTCCATACAAGGCCCTTCAGGTCTGGTATGGATATTAAGGGGAACCCCAGCCAAAATTGAAAAAAAAAATTGACGTGGGGTTCCCCCTAAATTCCATACCAGACCCTTCAGGTCTGGTATGGATTTTAAGGGGAACCCCGCGCCAAAAAAAAAAAAAAAAAACGGCGTGGGGTCCCCCTAAAAATCCATACCAGACCCTTATCCGAGCACGCAACCTGGCAGGCCGCAGGAAAAGAGGGGGGGACGAGAGTGCGGCCCCCCCCCCTCCTGAACCGTACCAGGCCACATGCCCTCAACATTGGGAGGGTGCTTTGGGGTAGCCCCCCAAAACACCTTGTCCCCATGTTGATGAGGACAAGGGCCTCATCCTCACAACCCTGGTCGGTGGTTGTGAGGGTCTGCGGGCGGGGGGCTTATCGGAATCTGGAAGCCCCCTTTAACAAGGGGACCCCCAGATCCCGGCCCCCCCCCTGTGTGAAATGGTAAGGGGGTACTTACCCCTACCATTTCACTAAAAAACTGTCAAAAATGTTAAAAATGACAAGAGACAGTTTTTGACAATTCCTTTATTTAAATGCTTCTTCTTTCTTCTTTCTTCCTTCATCTTCTTCTGGTTCTTCTGGCTCTTCTGGTTCTTCCTCCGGCGTTCTCGTCCAGCATCTTCTCCGCGGCGTCTTCTATCTTCTTCTCCTCGGGCCGCTCCGCACCCATGGCATGGGGGGGAGGCTCCCGCTCTTCTCTTCATCTTCTTCTCTTCTTCATCTTCTTCTTCATCTTCTTCTTCTTCTTCCTTCTTCTCTTCTTCTCTTCTTCTCTTCTTCCTGTCTTCTGCGGGCCGCTCCGCAGCCATGCTGGCATGGTGGGAGGCTCCCGCTGTGTGACGGCGTCTCTTCGTCTGACGGTTCTTAAATAACGGGGGGCGGGGCCATCCGGTGACCCCGCCCCCCTCTGACGCACGGTGACTTGAGGGACTTCCCTGTGACGTCACGGGGAATGCCACAGGAAGTCCCGTCATGTCACCGTGCGTCAGAGGGGGGCGGGGCCACCGGGTGGCCCCGCCCCCCGTTATTTAAGAACCGTCAGACGAAGAGACGCCGTCACACAGCGGGAGCCTCCCTCCATGCCACAGCATGGCTGCGGAGCGGCCCGCAGAAGACAGGAAGAAGAGAAGAAGAGAAGAAGAGAAGAAGGAAGAAGAAGATGAAGAAGAAGATGAAGAAGAGAAGAAGATGAAGAGAAGAGCGGGAGCCTCCCCCCCATGCCATGGGTGCGGAGCGGCCCGAGGAGAAGAAGATAGAAGACGCCGCGGAGAAGATGCTGGACGAGAACGCCGGAGGAAGAACCAGAAGAGCCAGAAGAACCAGAAGAAGATGAAGGAAGAAAGAAGAAAGAAGAAGCATTTAAATAAAGGAATTGTCAAAAACTGTCTCTTGTCATTTTTAACATTTTTGACAGTTTTTTAGTGAAATGGTAGGGGTAAGTACCCCCTTACCATTTCACACAGGGGGGGGGGCCGGGATCTGGGGGTCCCCTTGTTAAAGGGGGCTTCCAGATTCCGATAAGCCCCCCGCCCGCAGACCCTCACAACCACCGGCCAGGGTTGTGAGGATGAGGCCCTTGTCCTCATCAACATGGGGACAAGGTGTTTTGGGGGGCTACCCCAAAGCACCCTCCCAATGTTGAGGGTATGTGGCCTGGTACGGTTCAGGAGGGGGGGGGGCCGCACTCTCGTCCCCCCCTCTTTTCCTGCGGCCTGCCAGGTTGCGTGCTCGGATAAGGGTCTGGTATGGATTTTTAGGGGGACCCCACGCCGTTTTTTTTTTTTTTTTTTTGGCGCGGGGTTCCCCTTAAAATCCATACCAGACCTGAAGGGTCTGGTATGGAATTTAGGGGGAACCCCACGTCAATTTTTTTTTTCAATTTTGGCTGGGGTTCCCCTTAATATCCATACCAGACCTGAAGGGCCTTGTATGGAATTTAGGGGGACCCCCACATCATTTTTTTTTTTTTATTTTGGTTCGGGGTTCCCCTGTGGGGAATTCCCATGCCGTTTTTATCAATGAACTTCTATGTGTATTGTCGGCAATGCAATAGCCGCGGCTAGTTTTAAATGAGTTTTTTCCTTCCAAATGTCATTTTGCTGTCAGACTGTTCTAAACACAGGAAACATGCGCCCCTTTACAGGCATACTATAGACACCCCCCAGGTACGAAATTTAAAGGAATATTACACTTTTATTGTTTGACTTTAAGCATTAATAAAATCACTGCTCCTGAAAAAACGTCCGTTTTTAAAACTTTTTTTTGCATTGATCCATGTCCCCTGGGGCAGGACCCGGGTCCCCAAACACTTTTTATGACAATAACTTGCATATTAGCCTTTAAAATTAGCACTTTTGATTATTCATGTTCGTGTCCCATAGACTTTAACGGCGTTCGCGTGTTCGAACGAATTTTTTTCCTGTTCGCATGTTCTGGTGCGAACCGAACAGGGGGGTGTTCGGCTCATCCCTAATCAGCACTTTCCATTCTTTGCAGGTCTATTTTTCATATAGGGCCAGTTCACACCAGATGCAGTCCAGTGTGTTTTTTTTTTCTGCATCACAAATGCATGAACAGTAGGTTTTATGGGTTCCAGTGGTATAGATTCACACAAGTACAATGTGTTCCAGTGCAGTCCAAATGCACAGGAATGTGTTTTTACCTGAGCTTTCTGTTGGTTGTTAGCACCCACCGGCATCCTAACAATGATAAGTCATCTCTACTGCAGACAGCAGGGATAAATCATTGGCTGTTAAATTGTCACTAAACCCACATCATAAATGTATTACATGTGGTTCATACTCACTAAATCACTATGAGATTTGTTTTCTTTATTCTGCAAAAAACCTGGTTGATCCTGCTGCTCTCTATCTCCACCTTCTGTCCATGTCCCCAATTCAGCTAGGGATTTTTGCAACTGTGGTGGCAACTCTGCACATGCTCAGTTTTCAGTGAGTTTCTATGCTGAGCATGTCCACCCTATCACATCTGAGCAGCCCATGTGACTATAGAGTCACACATGTGGGCATATAAACAATGATAAATGACAACCCACTCCCTCCCTCCTAATCCATGCCCACTAACCAGCTAAACACAATTGGGGCAGGATATTACATGTAGATTGATGGAGGCTTCATCTTCTTTCTTATTCTAAGGCATAGGGTGGAGGGGAGTGACACACCCACCCACACCATGTTATTGCCAAAATATAATAAAGATTTGATTTCAAATATATTTTAATGATAATTTAAAACAGTTTATTGATATGCATTTTTTATTAATTATTTATTTTTAATCTGTATTCCAAAGGCTGTATTTATCTGAACATATTGCCAGAAACAGGGGACTGGAAGCCCCTCCTGCTTATATTTTCCTACAGCCTGGGAAAGAGCTGAGTCATGTGACAGTTGTTTATCGAAAAGGTACTTCATTTTTTTATTATTAAAATAATTACAGTGCCATCCTCCACATATAGAAATAGAAGGGACAATGTAAATTAAAGAGTGTGTGTTTAGTATCACTTTAAGGAGCCAACACCTGCCTGCTTCCCAACAACTATGAGCCATCCCTGCTGTCAGCATGGGGGCCCTCCCCCCAAAGTAACCTGGCCCTTCAGGGGCATAACTAGAAATAGCAGGGCCCCATAGCAAAATGTTGTATGGGGCCCCCTGCAAACAGCCCCCCCCCACAGCTGCCCTAGTGTCAATGCAGCGTGACCTGTGCCACATACAGCGTGACCTGTGCCCAATGCAGCATGACCTGTGCCCAATACAGTGTGACCTGTCCCCATACAGCGTGATCTGTGCCCAATACAGCCTGGTCTGCCTGTGCCCCATACAGCCCCACCTATGCGGAGGAAGAGGCAAGCCACCCGGATCAGCAGAGAGCGGGATTGCCCGCTGTAATAGCTTTCATTTTAATTTCCTGTCTTCCCGGGGCTCATCGTCACATAGCCCCACCTCTTGGCCTGACGCCTTTGATGACGTCACATGTCCCGCATTGGATCGGCCTTCTGTCTATCAAAGGCACCGGGCCAAAAGGTGGAGCTATGTGACATGAGCCCCGGGAACACTGGAAGTTCTAATGAAAGCTCTTACATCAGGCAATTCAGCTCTCTGCTGATACGGACAGCTCGCCTCTTCCTTTCCTCTCTCTTCCCCTGGCTGGGAGACGGTGCCGGCGATGCTCTTATCCTCACTGGGCCCCACTCGGCTGCGGGCCCCATAGTGCCCGCATGGGTCGCTATGGTGGTAGTTACGCCCCTGTGGCCCTTTGAGTCTGGTATGAATTTCCAAGGAGACCCCATGCCCAGTAAACAATAATCAATGCCAGACCCTTTTCCAAGTATGGGGTCAGCAGGTCAGGAAAGGGGGGGCGCAATACCTGGCCACATGCCCTCAACATGAGGGAGGCACTTTGCTGGGGGCCTCTGCTGCCCTCAACATGAGGAAGGCACTTTGCTGCGGGCCTCTGCTGCTGCAAAGCACCTTGTTCTTATGTTGATGAGAACAAGGACCTCTTCCTTACAACCCTGGCCAGGTGGTTGTGGGGGTGCATGGGTAGCTTACCAGAATTTGGAAGCTTCCTTTTACAAGTGGCAGGAGAAGTGGCTGTCATTTGGCGAGTGTCTTGCAACTGGAGCGCTTATGTTCGGCAGGCGGGGTTTATTATTTGTATGGATCAGCAGCTGGCTTTCATTATGATTGATGATGTTACCATGGGGGACATTTTTTTTCAACTCCAGCCAACTGCTCACAGTAAATATACTGCAAGCAGGTGGCAGGTACAAGCACAATCACGGATCTGTACGTTGGCTTTTTCTTCCAAGCTGGGCGGCACGCATGTATGTGCCCCAGCCAACCTGTGCTGTGATTGGACACGGCACAAGTTTGGCAGCTGAGTTCAGCCATTGGTTTTGGCTAAAATCAGTTAATCAGTTGTGTGCAATCACAGACAGAGGTCTGTGTTTACCAAAACACAGAACTCTGTGTACAGGGAACAGCAATCGGTCTGTTTCTTCTCCTAGCTAAGCAGGGAGAAAAAAAAGATAGAAAGTAATGTAAAAGCAGCACACATTACACACATTACACATTGTTAGGCACACAGACCCCGAGGTCCTGGTATGGGTTGGTGGGGCCCCCACACTGTTTTTTTTTTATGCCAGCTCTTTTGCTTACATTCTTCTCTCAGCTGGGAATCCCGCTGACAGCAGGGATGACACATTGTTGTTGGAAAGCCTGAATGCAGGGAAGAGTCACTGGTTGTTAGGATACCAGTGGGTGCCAGCTTCTAACAACAAAAGCCAATGAAATTGTAGTAGAAAAAAAAAACTGAGGGAAAAAACACACTGGAACACTGAAAAAATGAATACAAAACACATGTTAATACGCATGTAGGAACACATCTGGAACGTGTTTCTGTGGTGTGAACCAGCCCTTTATGCAGTGGCCACTTTAAAATACCCTGTAGGATTGTACCCTCTCTCAGGTTTTTATCATCTGGTGGTTCCATCCCCATAGGGGAACCTATGAAGCTACCTTTGCATGCAAACTCCTAGCTAGCTTTATTGATGTGACTCCTAATGTCCACTGAAGTTAATAGCAGCAAGCCACCCCCTTCTCATTTCTCCAGTTGGGTTCTGTGCTTGAACCTGTGCTGTTCTTGCGGTACAGAGTCTGTGAAGGGTACATAGAATGTGTTCCATTAACCAGAAATTTAAGGAGACTAATGCTGAGGGCCTGGAGCCTGCTGTGGTGAGTGGGAATGGGGGGGGGGGGGGGGGAGGAAGAGTAAAGTTCTGGTTACAAATACATTTTTTAAATGTGATAAATAATACTGTGCCACTTAAAATCACCCAGTACATTTAAAAAATCTAGGGTTTAATACTACGTATTTTTTTTTTGGATTAGCTTACTGTGATGTCTTCTGACTTATCACATGACATGCTGGGTCCTCTTTCTCCTCAGTCCACTCTCAGCGTACACATACAGAGTTATGGAACCAGTACTCAACACTATATAATGTAATATGGCCATCCTATGCTTGCTAAATTTCTAAACTAGAAAGGTTTATACCCTCCTCTGCCTAAATAAAATGTCGTAACTCAGCCAAAAAAGGGCAGTGGCTCTAACATTTAAAAGAAAATCTCCCTTTGGTTTATATTGCCACTGTTTGCTTCTATTACTTGGATAATTTTTACCCACCAATACCGGAGGGCTTTAGCTCTAATTTGCTTAGGAAGGTGGCTACCTGTGCCTTATCATCTCACATTTCGGCCTATTGTTGGTGCTGAAAAAAAGATAGGAACAATTTGTAAGAGTAGAGTGAGTAGAATGGTGGGTTGTGTGAGAAGTATCATTTGTGCATGCTGTTTTTACATTTTTTAAACATACATTTATTTCTTAAACAATGAATTGTGGTGTTAAAAAATTGCAGCTTACAATGCACAGTCAGCAATAAGAAGAAAATGAATCACCCAAAATTAGAAGAAAAAAGAAGCTTATCACCACACATTTACACTATGGCACCATGGCTGCGTTTAGCACCTCCTCATAAAGGATTTCAAGCACAGTGGTTACAAATATACAAAATAAGTGGGTATGTTTAGCACAATAATTTGTGTGCATGCCATAAACAAACACTCAATTTGTAGTGTGATTGCACTGATGGCAACAGCATACCACCACTCTTGTGCAGCTCTTTAAACTGCAAAATAATATTATCACAGGTACATACAACCATTGGTTTATTATA
Source organism: Lithobates clamitans (assembly GCA_037952925.1). Taxonomy (NCBI): domain Eukaryota; kingdom Metazoa; phylum Chordata; class Amphibia; order Anura; family Ranidae; genus Lithobates; species Lithobates clamitans. The sequence continues at coordinate 1,947,442 of JBBGZY010000356.1, read as the reverse complement.
TATTGTGGTAAAATATTTCCTCTGCTGAGTGCTCTCCTGTATCCACATATGCCTGAATATGCTGAAAGACACTGTTTTTTATCTTTTTTTCTCCATCCTATAAAAATAAAGATGATGGAATAAGCTAAAAAAACAGAATAAGAGAAATGCGGCAGTAAAAATAATAGAGAATCAACTTAGATGATAATAAGAAGCATCAAGGAGAAAAGGTTAAAGGGTTTCTAATATCCCAGTTAGATTCCCTAGATCAAGGTCAGTCCATTTGCCTCCAAAGGTATTAATATAATTCACAATGAATTCCTCTAATGTTCATACCAAGCTATTTTTGGCTTGCTCAGATCTTGCACCTAGTTAACTCCTGTCCTTACTAGCAAACTTCTCATTAGCTTATTCTGAATGTAATTTCAAATACATCTATTGTCTGCAATAGCTATTTAATACTATAGGTAAATCAGTAGTGTCTAGGGGAGAGGCTACATTTCATACGTCTTATGCTGGTGACATTTCAGCAACTATTTGACATTTTAAAAATGTAAATGCATACACATCTTTTCTCATATTCCTCTATCATCTATTGTCCTCAGACTCTCACTTTGCAAAAAAATGCAAAGTAAGTTGCACATACATACACAATGTGTGTGTGTGTATGTATATGTATATATATATATACACACACACACACACACACACACACACACACACACATATATATACACAGTATCTCACAATCTCACAACAGTAACTACACCCCTCACATTTTTGTAAATATTTTATTATATCTTTTTATGTGACAACACTGAAGAAATGACACTTTTCTACAATGTAAAGTAGTGAGTGTACAGCTTGTACAATGGTGTAAATTTGCTATCCCCTCAAAATAACTCAACACACATCCATTAATGTCTAAACCACTGGCAAGAAAAGTGAGTACACCCCTAAGTGAAAATATCCTAATTGGGCCCAAAGTGTCAATATTTTGTGTGGCCATCATTATTTTCTAGTACAAAAAGACAATGATGGATAGTGGCGCTAGGCTGATGTGAATATGTAAGGATCACAACAGGAATAACCAAAAAAACATGGCGCCGGGCCAGACGTGACATCACAGGAATAGATGATTGGTGTTCAGACATGAAGAGGGCAGTAATGCATTTCAAAGCTACTGCTTCTTCTTCAGACCGTATTAGGCTTAATAGGCAAAATGTCAGTCTCTTAACTTGTCTCTGGTGTTCTGTCCATGAGGGGGTGTTGCAGGAAAAAAATCTCTAAAACTCTCCTGGGCCACTTCTCAAGAGTAGCTTCAAAATGCATTACTGCTCTCTTTAAGTCTGAGTGCCAATCATCTGTTCCTGTGACGTCACGTCCGGCTCGGCCTCATCTTGAGGTTCACGCCATTCACAGCCGTGATCAGCGGCTTCCTGGTTCCTGGCTTCTGGTTACACCACATATATCATCTGTGCTCAAGGCTGCCACAGCCACAAGGATGATCCGGATAAACTCCAGGACTGGCGATTATCAGCACATATGTCTTCATGATTCATGAATCTTGGGAGTTGCTCATTTGCTTTTATTATTAAACCTTTTATTTATACTGCACTTAGTCTGGTGCCCCTCTGTCCCTACCATTATTTTCCAGCACTGCCTTAACCCACTTGGGCATGGAGTTCACCAGAGCTTCACAGGTTGTCACTGGAGTCCTCTTCCACTCCTCCATAAAGACATCATGGAGCTGGTGGATGTTAGAGACCTTGCGCTCCTCCACCTTCCGGTGGAGGATGCCCCACAGATTCTCAATAGAGTTTAGGTGTGGAGACATGCTTGGCCAGTCCATCACCTTTACCCTCAGCTTCCTTAGCAAGGCAGTGGTCATTAGGGATGAGCCGAACACCCCCTGGTTTGGTTCGCAGCAGAACATGCAAACAGGCAAAAAATTTGTGCGAACACAATTAAAGTCTCATTTTAAAGGCTTATATGCAAGTTTTTGCCATAAAAAGTATTTGGGGACCCAGGTCCTGCCCCAGGGGATATGTATCAATGCAAAAAAAGTTTTAAAACTGCAGTTTTTTTGGGAGCAGTGATTGTAATAATGCTTAAAGTGAAGCAATAAAAATGAAATATTCCTTTAAATATCGTGCCTGGGGGGTGTCCTTAGTATGCCTGGAAAGTAGCGCATCTTTCTCATGTTTATAACAGTGCCACAACAAAATGATACTTCTAAAGAAAAAAATGTCATTTAAAACTGCTCGCGGCTGTAATGTATTGTCGGGTCCTGGCAATATAGATAAAAATACCAAAAAAATGGTGTGGTCCCCCCCAAAATCCATACCAGGCCCTTAGGTTCTGTACAATGGTGTTCTGCTTAAAATATTTTCAATCCTAATCCACTTTTTTCACTTTTTTCATTAACCCATTCTACCATTCTTAAGATAATAACTGACTTATAGTATCAATTTTTTTCCTCTGTCTGGTGCTGTTAAGCCCCCATGTTTTGTTTTTTTTCCTAGTGATTAGTTCAAATTTTACTCTCGGCTTTTTATTTTTCCAAATATATTTTATCATCATTGTTTTTATTATTCTGAAAAAAACTCTGTGGTATAACTATTGGTAACATTTGGAATATATATATTATTTTTGGAAGGATCATTTTAATCATATTTATCCTTCACATCCACAATAGGGATTGCAGTGAGCCTTTCTTTAATTCCACTTTAATCTCATTCAATAATGGGATGTAGTTTGCCAGGTAGAGCTTCTTGACGGTAGATGTCAATTTGATTCCCAGATATGACAGTTCTCTTCCCACCCAAGTGAAAGGGAATTCCTTTGTAATGCGAGTTCTTTTTTTTTTCTACTCCAATATTTAATATTTCTGTTTTTATGGGGTTGATTTTAAAATTTGAGAGTTCGCCATTTTTTTTATTTCTCTAATTATGTTTGGCAATGTCTCACCCTTTGGTTGGTTGCATACATCAAAATGTCATCTGTGTATGCCGCGATCTTATGTTCCTCTTCCCCCACTCTCACCCCTCCTATTTCCCTATGTCTCCATAGGGATGTGCCGAACACCCCCCTGTTCGTTTCGCACCAGAACATGTGAACAGGAAAAAAGTTTGTTCGAACACGCGAACACCGTTAAAGTCTATGGGACACGAACATGAATAATCAAAAATGATAATTTTAAAGGCTGTCTATAGTATGCCTGTAAAGGGGGTGTCTATAGTATGCCTGTAAAGGGGCACATGTTTCCCGTGTTTAGAACAGTCTGACAGCAAAATGACATTTCAAAGAAAAATGTCATTTAAAACTACTCGCGGCTATTGCATTGCCGGTCCGACAATACACATAAAAGTTGATAAATTGATAAAAATGGCATGGGAATTCCCAACAGGGGAACCCCGAACCAAGATTAAAAAAATAAAATAACGTGGGGGTCCCCCTAAATTCCATACCAGGCCCTTCAGGTCTGGTATGGATATTAAGGGGAACCCCGACCAATATTTAAAAAAAAAATGATGTGGGGGTCCCCCTAAATTCCATACCAGACCCTTCAGGTCTGGTATGGATTTTAAGGGGAACCCCGTGCCAAAAATGTAAAAAAAAATGGCGTGGGGTCCCCCCAGAAATCCATACCAGACCCTTATCTGAGCACGCAACCTGGCAGGCTGCAGGAAAAGAGGGGGGACGAGAGAGCGCCCCCCCCTCCTGAACTGTACCAGGCCACATGCCCTCAACATTGGGAGGGTGCCTTGGGGTAGCCCCCAAAACACCTTGTCCCCATGTTGATGAGGACAAGGGCCTCATCCCCACAACCCTGGATGGTGGTTGTGGGGGTCTGCGGGCAGGGGGCTTATCAGAATCTGGAAGCCCCCTTTAACAAGGGGACCCCCAGATCCCGCCCCCTGTGTGAAATGGTAAGGGTGCCCCTACCATTTCACTAAAAAACTGTCAAAAATGTTAAAAATGACAAGAGACAGTTTTTGACAATTCCGTTATTTAAATGCTTCTTCTTTCTTCTATCTTCCTTCATCTTCTTCTGGTTCTTCCGACTCTTCTGGTTCTTCTTCCGACTCATCTTCTTCATCTTCTTCTCCGGGCCGCTCCGCACCCATGCTGGTATGCAGGGAGGTCCCGCTGTGTGACGCTTCTCCTCTTCTGACGGTTCTTAAATAATGGGGGCGGGGCCACCCGTGACCCCGCCCCCCTCTGACACAGGATGACTTGACTGGACTTCAATGTGACGTCACGGGGAATGCAACAGGGAAGTCCCGTCATGTCCCGTGCGTCAGAGGGGGGCGGGGGTCACCGGGTGGCCCCGCCCCCCATTATTTAAGAACCGTCAGAAGAGGAGACGCATCACACAGCGGGAGCCTCCCACCATGCCAGCATGGAAGCGGAGCGGCCCGGAGAAGAAGATGAAGAAGTGAAGAAGAGAGGAAGATGAAGAGAAGAGCGGGAGCCTCCCCCCATGCCATGGGTGCGGAGCAGCCTGAGGAGAAGAAGATAGAAGACGCCGCGGAGGAGATGCTGGACGAGAACGAAGAAGAAGAAATAAATAAATAAATAAAGGAATTGTCAACTGTCTCTTGTAATTTTTAACATTTTTGACCGTTTTTTAGTGAAATGGTAGGCCCTTACCATTTCACATAGGGGGGCGGGATCTGGGGGTCCCCTTGTTAAAGGGGGCTTCCAGATTCCGATAAGCCCTACGCCCGCAGACCCCCACAACCACCGGCTAGGGTTGTGGGGGTGGAGCCCTTGTCCTCATCAACATGGGGACAAGGTGTTTTGGGGGCTACCCCAAAGCACCCTCCCAATGTTGAGGGCATGTAGCCTGGTACGGTTCAGGAGGGGGGGGGCGCTCTCTCGTCCCCCCCTCTTTTCCTTCGGCCTGCCAGGTTGCGTGCTCGGATAAGGGTCTGGTATGGATTTCTGGGGGGACCCACACCATTTTTTTTTTATTTTGGTGCGGGGTTCCCCTTAATATCCATACCAGACCTGAAGGGCCTTGTATGGAATTTAGGGGGACCCCCACGTCATTTTTTTAAAAATTTTGGTTCGGGGTTCCCCTGTGGGGAATTCCCATGCCGTTTTTATCAATGAACTTTTATGTGTATTGTCGGACCAGCAATGCAATAGCCGCGTAGTTTTAAATGACTTTTTTTCCTTTGAAATGTCATTTTGCTGTCAGACTGTTCTAAACATGGGAAACATGCGCCCCTTTACAGACATACTATAGACACCCCCCAGCTACAAAATTTAAAGGGATATTACACTTTTATTGTTTGACTTTAAGCATTATTAAAATCACTGCTCCTGAAAAAACGGCCGTTTTTAAAACTTTTTTTTGCATTGATCCATGTCCCCAAACACTTTTTATGACAATAACTTGCATATAAGCCTTTAAAATTAGCACTTTTGATTTCTCCCATAGACTTTTAAAGGGTGTTCCGCGGCATTCGAATTAGCCGCGAACATTGTTCGATGTTCGGCGAACTTGCGAACAGCCGATGTTCAAGTCGAACATGAGTTTGGCTAGAACTCGAAGCTCATCCCTAGTCTCCATTATGTCCCGAGAAATGGTTCCATCGATAGTACATACAGGAGTGGTGAGAGTGGACACCCCTGTTTTGTTCCGTTATACATTTCAAAGGATGGCGACATTTTCCCGTTAACTTTAACCACCTTATTATACAATTTTTAATCCATCGCATAATTTTGGGTCCCAGTCCTAAGTGTTGATGCGTACCTATCATGAATCCCCAGATTACCCTGTTGAATGATTTTTCTGCATCAATTGACCTATTTTTCCCCTTTCACAACATTAATAATGTTTTTATGCTATTATCTCTACCCTCTCTGCCAGGTATAAACCCTGTTTGATCTGGGTACACTCACTCTGGCATCAGTTTTTTTTTTAATCTCAAGGCCAGAATTATTGCATAGATCTTCGTGTCCGCATAAGGCCTTCAATAAGGCTATGGGCCTATAGTTAGAGCAGACAGTTTTATCTTTTCCCATTTTGGGTATTATTGTAAATTGTTCTATAGTACAATTGAAAGACCATTGCGATATCTGTTGTCTTCTTTACCATTTCTCCTCTCTCATTTTTTATCTTTTCAATATAATTTAAGGTCTTCTTTTTTCTTAAAATTTTTGCGAGAAGTTTCCCTGGTGTATTACCCCATTTGTATCTCTCCTGTGTTACTCTGTTAAACGTATTCCTAGTTTCCTGTTCCATCAGGTCTTTAGTTGATCTCTTTTTATAATTAGGATCCGATGGGTTTCACTTCCACTTGCTTGCCCTTGTTCCAGATCATATATTTCTTTTACAATTTTCCCCATGGTATTTTCTCTCTCCTTTTTTCTTGCCCCGATGGAAATCAGTTTTCCCCTTATGATAGTTTTGTGTGCTTCCCATATAGTAGCTTTTGTTAGTTCTGGTGTCTCATTCCTCAGAAAATATTGATCAATCACTTTTATTATGATCTTTTCTATTTCCATAACTTCTATTAGATCTTCTTCCCCAGGGCTTCCCCATGTAATTTCATCTTCATTATTATAGGAGCATGGTCCGACATTGTTGTTATTCCTATTGTTGTTTCCATTACTAATACCTCCAGGTCTCTGGGCTGAACGAAAATATAGTCCAGCCTGGTGTACGTATCATGCACTGCCGAGTGATATGTAGAATCTTTCCATCAAGTCATTTAATATTCCTACCGAATATTATTTGGGGTTTTTGTTGGGGCAGTATACATTTGCAAGCATGTATTTTGTGCCCTGTAAGGTCCCTCTCAGAAAGAGGAAGTGACCTTCTGTGTCCACTTTTCATTCTTCTACTATATAGCAAACGTTTTTCCCAAAACCTATTGCTATTCCTTTTGCCCTTCTAATTGGCCAGTCTCCATAGTAACAAATTGGGATATTTTTGGAGTATAACTTGACATTTGTGTTCTGTGCAATATGTGTCTCTTGTAAGAATATTATTTCTGCAGCATTTCTTTCCAGTTCTCGTAATACCATATGTCTTTTTTCTGGGGAATTTAGACCTCTGACATTATACAGTATGTCAGGAATCTTGTGTTATTCATGCTTCTATATACCTCTCCAGCTCCCTCGCATCTCCACCGCAGTGTCCTCCCACCTCCCACCACAGGGGGGTCCCCGAACATAGGGAGGCACAGGGAGCACTTCATACCTATTAAGACCCAGAGGGCCGTAGACCATCCGAGATTCACAAACCATTTCCCACCCTCACCCATCCTTCCTCCTACCCCCCCCCGACCCCTACCCCCTTGTTGTTGGTATTTTGACCTTATGGTCTTAGAGCAGATAACTAATCTTTTAGGGGCTCCCTTGCCCCTCTGCTCTTTCTGCCCTGAGGTGGAGTTCTGTTTGGCACTCAATGTCAACCTCTCCTACAGTTAGAGGTGACCTCAGGGCGCATCGCATGTCCGGGTCTCCATCTCCTCTCTGTTTGTCTTTTCTTCTTTTCTTCTATTCACCCTCCCCTACCTCCCCCTCTCCCCCTACCCCATTCCAGACTTCTTTATTTTTATTAAGACTTGAGTATTAGATCATTTTATTGTAGTTGCTCCAATTGCTTCCTAGGGATCAACTGCCATTGTTCTTCTTCCTGTGTCATTCTTTCTTGTCTTAGAGTTATCTCCCTGATGATTTCCGGTGTTGGGATTTACAATTTTTTGCAAAAATCAGTGATTTCTTCTATGAACCTAAGTTTAGCAGTACGTCCATTTTTCCTAGCAATCAAGCATGCGGGGAAACCCCAGTTATGTTGGATTTCTTGTTCCTGTAGAATTTTCAATAAAGGTTTTAATGTCCTTGTCCTTCTCAGGGTTCCTTGTGAAAGGTCCTGGAAAATTTGTATTGTCTTTTTCCTCATATTCAGTTGGTGGCTTTCCCCTCAAGTTTCTACAAATTAGACCTTTTTCCTCCCAGTTTTCAAATCTGACTATTATGTCTCTTGGACTTTCTGATGGAAGCCCATGCAGTCTGATTAGTCTATGCACTCTTTCAGTTTTTATTGAGTTTATTTCTTCTCTACCAAGAATTGGATTAAAAACCTTCCTTATTATTTCTATTAAATTTTCTGTCTGGGTGGGTTCAGGAAGACCTTTGTATTCTTAAATGTTTCCTTCGATCCTTATTTTCTTGGTCTTCTAATCTATATGCCTGTTCCTGTTGGACTTTAAAAAAAATTGTATTTCTCCTTTTAGCTCTTTTATTATGCTTGTGTGGGAGTCCATTTTTTTCCACTTCCTCTATTCTTATAAGCATTTAGCCCAGATCTTTATGGATTATTTCCATTTCTGTTTTTAAAGAATGTTCCAGGGCCGCAAACATTGTTTTCATGTCTATTTTAGTTGGCAATTGAGCTGTCCTCTGTTGTTCCTCTTCTTCTTTTCTTGTGCGTAGATCTGATTCAAGGTCCTGTTCTATTCTGGATTCTGAGAATGTGCTAATTTCTAGCGATGTTTTATTCTGGCCCTTTTTCTCCTTTTTTTCCCTAGTCTTCGTTTGACGCCCCTTAGTGCTTTGTTTTTTTTTGTTATTTGCCTTTCTCTGTCCCCATCCCCTCCTTGGGTTACATATTTATTCATAGGACCAGAGCTGGGACTTAGACTAGCATGGGCTTATTTAGCCACCACTCCGCCTCCTCTTGCAGACTTACCCCTCATCTCCTCCCCCTCTTCTCCCTTCCCTCCTATACCTTCTTTCTCCCTCCTCTCCTACCACTCTCAAAAAAAAAAAGGGGGGAATTCCCCTTTTCTCCTTCCCCTGTCCATTTCTTCTCAATAATTGGGGCTTTATAGTTATTACAGGGCCGTGGAACTCGCCGTCTACTCCTATTGTATCCCAGGAAACCAAAGCATACGATATACTTGTAAACTTGCAAAAAGGCAGAGCAAAGACAGAGCAATTCAAAAGTTCAAGATGGTAAGCTACCTCAGATAGATGCGCAATTTCTTTGGACCACCTCTTGTGTACCTAATTCATTCAGTATATATAATACTGACAATTTTAAACCAATTTATATCTTTGCATACGCTTGTATACCACACTTGCTTAAATAACTTTATATATAGGAGCTTTTATCATGCACTTTCGTCTTTGAGTTTTCTCCTTATACTTCACTTTGTAGGAACAATTGTAAAAACACATAGAATATCGAATTTCTACTTATTTAAGGGGAGGGGACCTTGTCCTTGACCCACAGAATCTCTTCAGGCAGACGCTCTCCAGCCAAACCTCCCCTCGGTCCTGCTCGGCTCTGCTAGGCTGTTCCCGGCCTGCCGCTCACTCTCCAGTGATTGGCTCCAGTTTCCTCAGAATGGCCGAATGTCGTTCTCCGAGCACCCGGGTGTCTCCTCCCCCTTACCTTGTCTCCGAGTCCCGCCGGGTATCCACAATCTCCGCTCCAGGCTAGTAGGGAGGAGGAAGGGGAAGTTGCACCGAACCCAAACTCCTCATCCTCCATGGGCGTCCTTCAACCTCACCCTCCTCCGTCCCGTCGCAGCGATGCCCTGTATGTCTTGGTAGGGAGAGGGAAGACGGAGAAGCAGAGAGATGTCCTCTCAGCAATGGGATGGACATCCAGGCATGGCAGATGGAAGCAGCAACCTCCCCCATCCACGACTGTAGTAGCCCCGCCATGGAATGCCGACACAAGGTAGGCTTACGTGGGACAGGGAATCTGGCCAACCCTCCCATGGCCGGTGTGAGGGAGCAGGGGAAAATTAGTAACACTCCATTAGAGGGGATTGGAGACCGGGAGCTCCTACAGCGTGCACCTAGCTGGCGCCATTACTAGACTCCTCCCTCCCTCTGCCAAGCCAGCATTTAAACGCTTAGCATGTGGATGGCTTGGACTGAACTTCTTTTTACGGTTCAGCAACTGGGGTAGGGAAATTTGCCTGCTAAAATCAATTGATGGTGTACTGCTAGCAGATTGGCTGCAAGTACTTGGGACACCTATTGCTATACCTTCATTCCTCTCAGTGCAGGTTTTTGAGAGGACTGGAGGTATAATAGGGTTGGAGATCCCAGATGAGGAGCAAGGAGAAATCCGCCTTTTTCTTCGATGTGGGTCTTTCGAGTGCTGTTGCCAGTGGACAGCATGGCAGGTCATCATATGTCTGGTCAAGCATGTGGTGTCCAAGTGGCTGCTGTTCTGGCCATGCTTGATCCACTTCAGACATAGGTTGCAAACAGCTACGGTGCGATCTGCTGCACACATGTCGAAAAAGGCCCACACCAAGGAACTTTTAAAAGTCAGTGGGGAGTCAGCAGTGCCCTGCAGCTGCGGAGCTCTGCGGTGTGATGCAATAGGGTGGCTGCCCTTAAGCTGCTCCCTAGAGGACATCCTGCCTCGGAGCTGTGCCTCCTTCTCACTTTCCTACTCTCTTCTCTCAGGCACCAAAGTACAGTCAGTGACCTCATGATCCCCTCCCTCCCCGTCGCTGGAGCAAACTTGGCAGTATGCTGCAGCTGGGGGAACATGACTACCAGCTTATTGTTCTTCTGTGGCACCCCCTCTCTCTAGGCTCACGTTGCTCCCTTCCTCAACCCGTGAACCAACATCGGAGCCTTCAAATCGCTGTGCATCCTCCAACAGCATATAACCAAAACTGTAGTCAAATTCTGGGGACTCCTCTGTGCATGATAATGGGGCTACAGAAGGAATGACTGTGGACAAGGAGCCGGTGGAATAGACCGATTTGGCAGCTGCGTTGGAAGGCAAACTACTCTGAGTCTGGGTGACAGAGGATGAGGAGGATGAGGACGGCTTTGTTATCCACTCCACCAACTCTTCTACATGTTGTGGAACAATAACACGGCCAGCAGCAGCAAAAGAGGACAAGTGTGCCCAATGGCCACCTGCAGAGGATGCACCATGTCCACGACCACCACTGTTGACTGTAGACACAGAGGCTGCTTGCCCTCTTTTAGTGGCCTGTGAGCATCTGCCTCTCCTTGGTGGCCTTCCGGACATGATGTATTTATTTTTGTTTTAAAACACCACACTACACTGTATTAGATACTGTGTACAACGGCTGCACTGTGATGTATACTGTGTACACCACCAAAAGTGTAGTAGAAACTGTACACACTGTATTAGATAATGTGTGCACTGTCTGCACTGTATTAGCAACTGTACAATGGCTGCACTGTTCTGTATACTGTGTATACCACCAGAAGTGTAGTAGAAACTGTACACACTGTATTAGATACTGTGCACACCACCTGCACTGTTTTAGCAACTGTACAACAGCTGCACTGTTTGTATACTGTGTACACCACCAGAAGTGTAGTAGAAAATGTACACACTGTATTAGATACTGTGTACACTGCTTGAAGTGTATTAGAAACTGGTCACACTGTATTAGATACTGTGTACACTGCCTGCAATGTATTAGCAACTGTACAATGGCTACGCTGTATTCTATACTGTGTACACCACCAGAAGTGTATTAGAAACTGTACACACTGTATTCCATACTGTGTACACCGCCTGCACTGTATTAGAAACTGTTCAATGGCTGCACTGTATTGTAGACTTGTGCACAACGGGAAATTTTGTTTGGTTTTGGTTCGTTGTCATTCGTAAAATACATAATTTTGTTCTGTTATATTTGTTATGTTATGTTAATTCGTTTTCAGATGATTTGTTATTATTCGTAGAGTGTCAATATTCGTTATACTGAATCTCGAATCATGTCCAATTCATTCATTATATCCGCTGCAAATTGAAATTCGATATTTATTTATGTATATTGATTTGTGATAACGATTCATAGTTTGGAAAGTCGTTTGTATATTGAATCTATTAACACACACAATGACAATATCTCTTCTCCTCTGCTCAAATACAATACAAAACCCTTCTCACTCAGTTCTCAGGAATGCACTTTGCCAGTAATCCAACCTCCAGCACAAAATTAATCAGCTGATTGGACTGTAAGATTTACTTTGAGTTGATCTTTTGTTTCAATAGATCTTTAACAAATTACCGAATCATGTCAAATTCATCTGTTATATTCGCTATAATTTCTTTCGTATTAGTTGAAGTTCATTATTTTTTTTTATTCAGACATTTGGATGCAAAGATGCAAAAATTCGGCCGAATTTCGATTTGTTACGAAACGAATTGCACATGTCTACTGTATTGTATACTGTGTACACCACCTGAAGTATATTAGAAACAGTACACCACGAATACACTGTAGATATAGGCTACATTGAATGCAGAGCATATATATATATTTATTAATGCACTGACTGAATATATAGTCTATGCTAAACGCAGAGCGTGTGTGTGTGTGTGTGTGTGTATATATGTATATATATGTATATATATATATGTATATATATATATATATATATATATATATATATATATATATATATATATATATATATATATATATATATATATATATATATAATACTAGACTGACTGAATAACCTGCCTGCTTAGTCTAACTCAAGCTATCTCTGTCCACCCCAACAACACTACACAAGGCCACTCTGTAAGCAGCCTTATTTTGTGGGGTGTGGACTTAGTCCCACTGAGCCATGATTTGCCAAAGGCACCCTGCATTGCAGTGCATTTTTGGGTGTTCCGCGGCGCTCACATTTTCCACAAACGACCCATAATGTTCACTTCGGCAAACAGCCAAACACCTGATGTTCAAGTCGAACTTATGTTCGACCCGAACATTGAGCTCATCCCTAGTGGTCATCTTGGAGGTGTGTTTGGGGTTGTTATCATGTTGAAATACTGCCCTGCGGCCCAGGCTCTGAAGGGAGGAGATCATGCTCTTGTCACAGTACATGTTGGCATTCATTGTTCCCTCAATGAACTGTAGCTCCCCAGTGGAGGCAGCACTCATGCAGCCCCAGACCATGACACTCCCACCACCATGCTTGACTGTAGGCAAACTTATCTTTGTACTAATCACCTGGTTGTGGCCACACACACTTGACACCATCTGAACCAGATAAGTCTATCTTGGTCTCATCAGACTACAGGACATGGCTCCAGTAATCCATGTCCTTAGTCTGCTTGTCTTCAGCAAACTGTTTGTTTGCTTTCTTGTGAATTATCTTTAGAAGAGGCTTCCTTCTGGGACAACAGCCAGACCAATTTTATGCATATGGTCTGAGCGTTGACAGGCTGACCCCCCCACCCCTTCAACCTCTGCAGCAATGCTTGCAGCACTCATATGTCTATTTCCTAAAGACAACCTCTGGATATGATGCTGAGCACGTGCACTGAACTTCTTTAGTTGACCATGGTGAGGCCTGTTCTGAGTGGAACCTGTCCTGTTAAACCGCTGTATGGTCTTGGCCACCGTGCTGCACCTCAGTTTCAGGGTCTTGGCCATTTTCCATTAGCCTAGGCCATCTTTATGTAGAGCAACAATTATTTTTTTCAGATCCTCAGAGAGTTGTTTGCCATGAGGTGCCAAGTTGAACTTCTACTGACCAGTATGAGAGAGTGAGAGCAATAACACCAAATTTAACACACCTGCTCCCCATGCACACCTGAAACCTTGTAACACTAACGAGTCACATGACACCAGGGAGGGAAAATGGCCCAATTTGGACATTTTTCACTTAGGGGTGTACTCACTTGTGTTGCCAGCAGCTTAGACATTAATTAGTGTTGAGTTATTTTGAGGGGACAGCAAATTTACAATGGTATACAAGCTGTAAACTCACTGCTTTACATTATAGCAAAGTGTCATTTCCTCAGTGTTGTCACATGAAAAGATATAATAAAATACTTACAAAAATGTGAAGGGTGTACTCACTTTTGTGAGATACTGTATATCTAGAGATAGAGATAGAGATGTTTTCCTTATTAGTGTGTATTAATGAATCTGTATGGCGTTAACAAGCAGGTAAGCAATTCAGGAAACTGAAATATTGGCATACTATAGCTGATGTTTGATAGAGTTATGAGATATTAAATGTAAATCTGAAATTACACCAAAACCTCAGAACAATGGCTTTGATTCAACCAGCTGTGATTGAACTTAAGGTTTATTACTGTGACGTCCAGCACTATATTATCAAATGTAATAATATTGCTTGAGAGTCAACTTTGGCCCGCCTTAAGGGAAAACTGCTATGTATGTGTGTATGCAGAAAATTAAATATTGAATTCACCAGAATTTTCAGATACAGTATAAGGTACAATTGATCAATGTCAAATGCCTGAACTCGCACACTGAGCACACATAACCTGGGACATAGTATATGAAGTAAGCCAGTCAACAGGCTAACCAAGGCTGGAACAAGGGGTGGTTGAAGGGGCAGTAGCCCTGGCCGCAAAAGTTTACTGAAGGGTGAAGTGCCGACTCACATTGCTCAGAGATCACCTGCACCGAACACTTGCAGAGCTGCAGCTTTGTGCCGAGCACGCTCCTGCACCCGGAACTACCTAGAAAGAACTCACTGACTACTCTGTCAAGCAGAATGATCACTGCCCGACTGAAGCCTTCTAGTCCCAGCCCAGCATGATGTCATTCAGAGGCCAGGAGGCGGGATTAGAGAGAGTAGCACTGGTGCCAGCTGGGAACTTGTGCACAAGTGAGCTATAATTTAAGCAAGGACTGGGCTGGCAGATCCTTCTTTGAAATTCATTGTTGAGACATTGACAGTGTAATGTTGAGTTATGCCCCATACACGGTCGGATTTTCCGACGGAAAATGTGTGATAGGACCTTGTCGGAAATTCCGACCGTGTGTAGGCTCCATCACACATTTTCCATCGGATTTTCTGACACACAAAGTTTGAGAGCAGGATAAAAAATTTTCCGACAACAAAATCCGTTGTCCGAAATTCCGATCGTGTGTACACAAATCCGACGGACAAAGTGCCACGCATGCTCAGAATAAATAAAGAGATGAAAGCTATTGGCCACTGCCCCGTTTATAGTCCCGACGTACATGTTTTACGTCACCGCGTTCAGAATGATTGGATTTTCTGACAACTTTGTGTGACCGTGTGTATGCAAGACAAGTTTGAGCCAACATCCGTCTGAAAAAATCCTAGGATTTTGTTGTCGGAATGTCCGAACAAAGTCCGACCGTGTGTACGGGGCATTACACTGTTATGCCCCGTACACACGGTCTGATTTTCCGATGGAAAATGTCCAATCGGAGCGTGTTGTCGGAAATTCCGACCGTGTGTGGGCTCCATCGGACATTTTCCATCGGATTTTCCAACACACAAAGTTGGAAAGCAGGAGATAAAATTTTCCGACAGCAAAATCCGATCGCGTCAATTCCGACCGTGTGTGGCCTGTTCCGACGCACAAAGTGCCACGCATGCTCAGAAGAAATTCCGACACGGGACAGCTCATTCTGGTAAACTTAGCGTTCACAATGGATACAGCACTTTTGTCACGCTGCAATGTAAAAAATGGTTTAATACAGCGCACTCTCTTCTTCTTTATAATGTGACAAGAATTAAGTAGTTTTGCTGCTCATATTCACACACACTTCTCACAAAGTTTTATTTGTGTTTTTTTAGTGGGATTCCCTCAATATATTGTTATTAGTTGTCACATCTGACAGTTTTATATTTTTTATGTTTTTTTTTTGTTTTTAAGCCTTTTTTTTCTTTAATGTTTGGATTTTTTCCAAGGCTGATCTTTGTTCAATGTTTTTTTTATTTTTACTCCAGAATATTTTTGTGTGTGTTTTGTGTGGCAAGTTACCCCAACACCATTGATATCTTTTATTATTTAATCTCCATGAGATTTTTTGTTGTTGGTGTCCCTTGTTCATTTCACATTGTATATTAGAAATGTACCTGAATCCTCACAAACAAACCATCATTCACCACACAAACCATCATTTTTGAAGAAGTAAAACATATAGGAGAGTATAATTCAAAACAAAAATCCTTTATTAAGGGCTCAGAACCAAGCAAAGAGGAAGGCAACACTGGATCAACAGGAGAAATTAGTGAAGCCTGGGACCCCCACGGCAGACATCAATTCTTAAACCTCAAAATTGGTGGCCTGAGGAGTCCATATATAAGGGAGGGCAGTCTGGTCCGGGATTCACAGAGACTTGGATAGCAGCAGATGACATCAGTGTCCCCAGGCTTTTGGCCGACCAGACTGGATCCAGGGTCCTCACTGTCTGGTCTTCCTTTCACACTTCCTTCCGGGCTGTGGCTGTGCAGTTGGAGATGTGGCAGGAGGAGGAGTAGGACCTGGAGGAGGAGTAGGACCTGCAGGAGGAGGAGGAGGACCATCCCAAAGCTGTGTGTGAGGTGTAAGTTGGCCCCTCACACCTTTCGCCAGAGCCTCTGATATGAGGGCCTCACACATGGCTTTTTGGCCCTCCTCCATCCTCTGCATTTTATAGGCTATGAATGCCGCAAGGTTCTCCTGCCTGGTGTGTGGTGCTCCCAGGACCTCTGTAGCCCTACAAAAAAAACTGATAGCAGCCTCCTCTAGGGTACTCCTCCTCCTGCCACTTTCTGTTTCCAGGGGGGGTGGAGGGACCTGCAGATCAGCCACCTCCTGGCTGAGACTTCCCTGCGTATGAAAAAGGGACATGGTTTTAGTTTTTGCATCATCAATCACAATCATAAATTAGTACTCCCAACTAACATCTAGTTAACATCATTGATTGGACAAGCAGAAATATTTAGAGGAATGCTATACCTGGCTCAATCTGGGCTCCTCCACATGTGGCCTGGAAGGCCCAGGTTGGGCGTCAGAAGCCTCAGCCAGGGGGGAAGGAAGCGTGGAAGGAAGACTTGAGAGGGATGGCCTGGGTTCAGTCTGGCCTGCCAGAAAGTGCAGCCTGTCGTAGTACAACATCCTGGGGACATAGATGTCACCTGCTGCTCCGGATCTCTGTGAATCCAGGACTTTAGTGCGCTCCCTCAGATATGTGCTCCTCAGGCCACCAATGAAAATCTTTAAATAAGTGATGTCTGCCGTGGGGATCACCTGCTTCACAATTTCACACAATTGCTCCAGTGCTGCCTTCCTCTTTGCTTGGTTCTTGTAATGGGGGTGTTTAATCTCCCACAGACAGGGCAGCTCCCTTAGCATCTCTATGAAGACTGAAATGAAGTCCTGATCTTCCAGTACCATATCCATGTTCACTGCAAGACACAACACAAGACAAAGCCTAATGTCACACCAAACTCTCCTAATCTTGTTACAATATAGGCCTCAATCTATAGAAGCAGTATAGGCCCAAGTTTGTCTCTTACCTTCGTTCTTACGATCGCCGCGTTCAATGCTCCTTCCTCCGCTCACAGATCAAACGTAATACGCACGCGTGTTACGCTTTATATACACTGCGCATGCGTTTAACTCCGCCCGCCCCTGACGTTCTTTCTAGTGTATTCCCCGCCCCTTTTCGTTCGGCGCAGTGGGGGAAGAGCATGATGGCGGACATACAGCAGGTGCGGGCTAATTGTAGCAACGAGGAAGAGGAGGAGGAGGAAAGGGCGGATCCAGGCACGTCCCGATCCAGAAGGAGACGTTTTAAGGCCACAAATATGTCGTTTGGGGAGATGTTGGAGATGGTCGACATCATGAGGAAGTCCGACTATGACGGAAAATATGGGCCTTACCCCAACCCCAACATCCGAAAGGCCAAAATCATGGCGAAAGTGGTCAGGAGTCTCGAGCAGAATTTCGGGGTACGAAGGTCTAAAGATCAGCTCAGGAAGCGGTGGTCGGACCTGAAGTTGAGAGAGCCAGAGCAGTACCGAAAGATCCGGAGAGTGCTGCAAAAAAGTAAGTAGTTGTGCTGTGTTCCTATTCTTTCTGTCTTTATTACGTTAGTTCTGCTCCATATGCTTTGATTAGTTGTAACGTTTCCAAAGGTAAACTTTAATGTTCATGGGCACATTATTCGTTCGTATCAAACATTTTTTTTTTGGCCTCTAGAACACCATTGTTTAGGCCATATGCATTTTCACACATTTTTGGGGGCCTACTTGGATGCCAAATATTTGTTTGTGTAGATGGGTTTGTTACTAGAATGAAATGCAAACTAGATTGTGTGTAAGGAGAGGACACTGAGCAGCTGTTTTCACATCTGGACACTGGAGCACTAGTGTGGGACACAAGAACACCATTTTTATTAGGGGGCCACACAGGTGCTCCAGTGTATACTATAGGGGGGTCTCCATCTGTGAAGCTTGTACCAAACAGGTAAAGTATTGCAGCTTGACAAAGGGCAATAAAAAATATACATCTTGGAACTCGGCTAAAATAGACAATTGTACCCCACTTCCAAGCAATGTTTCCTATTTCTATAGTTCTGCCATCAAATATCTGTGTGCTAAGTATACCATTTTTGTTTTACATAGGGGAGAAAAGACTCGGACACCCCTCATCCGAGGAGACCAGAGACCCCCCCCCTGGAAGAAGGGGAAATACCAACACAAGAAGAAGAGCAGGAGGAAGAAGAAGACGTGGTGGAGATTGGCACCACAACAGGTGAGTGTCTGCGACCACAGACTCAGGTAAAAGAGATGGCTGGTGGCAGATTTTTGAGACCTTTTTTTTTGTTCTTTATCTCTTTTTAGGTGATCGTGATGTGAGGGATCCAGAACGATTTACATCTGAAAGTGCCCAGATACTGATAGGGGAGATCATGGGGTGTAATCTCCAATTGCAAAACATCCAGCAACAAATCACTGATGTTATTAAAAAAAAATAATAACATCATTGATGTTTTGGGGCAAATTTAAACCCCACAAAATCACCTGTTTTATGGTACCAAACTTTTTTCAATGTTTAGAAAAGCTAAATTTGGAGGATGCACACAGTGTGCCAACATGTGCTATCTGCCATCACGGGAGATCAATGGACGCGTTTTGGGGGGGCAACCCCTTCCTCAATTATAAAGTAGCGTTGAGGAAGGGCTTGCTCCCCCAAAACACGTCCCTTGATCCCCCCTGATGGCAGATAGCACATGTGGACATTCGTAAATTGGTGTGCATCTTCCAAATTTGGCTTTTCCAGGGGTGATTTCCCCCCATCTGAACGCTATATCAAACCCAGTTCCTAAATACTGATGTCTGATATAGCCTTCAGGTTTTACCTAATGTGAACTTTGTAAGTTCAAGTTTTTTGGCTTTCTTGTTGGGTTTACAAAGGCCTGTTTTATCTGAAATGGATATTTTGATTTTTCATAATGCTACTGCAAACATTGTTATACAACAAACATGTTGGTTTGTTTTAAAAACCTTTGGTAAATGCGCATGTGATTGTGCAGGTATAAAAAAGTGCCTTACTGAAGAATGTGTGGATTATTGTCTCAACCCTACAACACTTTTGGGGTGATGTAATTGTTGTTTTATGCACAAATGGGGGCTATTTCCTAAGGGCAAATCCTCTTTGCACTACAAGTGCAGGTTCAGTGCAGTTGCAAGTGCACTTGTAGTGAAATGTGTTTTTGCATTTAGGAAGTACCAGCCAAAACTGTTTTTTATAAGGTTACCCAATCACGACATTTTCTGCACTCAACACATTTCTGTCAGGGTCAGCTAAAACAAACACAAGCAGTAAATGTCCACCAAGAATTTCTTTTGGTTGTTTTTTATTTGAAAAAGGTGTCACATATTGTCTGGCATATTGATAGCCCCCCTACCCGCAAAGAACTCCAGGTATCATAACCGGACATCACGGGCATTCAGGGAGGGCAAGCCAGGACGGCCGCTTTCAAGTGCCGTCATTGTTGCTGTATTTGGGATTCCGGCCTCAGGCCCAACTGAGCCAGCCTAGTTGGCTGAATGTTTTCTTAGAAAATTATGGAGAACACAGCAGGCAAGTATTATATGGTTCAGTTTATACTCCGCCATATGGATGGGTGTCATAAATAATCGGAACCGGCTGGCCAGGATTCCAAATGTGTTCTCCACCACTCTTTGGGCTCTAGCCAGCCGGTAATTAAAAACCCTCTGTTCCGGGGTGAGGGTCCTCATCGGGAATGGCCGCATCAGGTGGTCCCCCAGCGCAAATGCTTCATCAGCAACGAACACAAATGGGAGACCTTCAACATTGTCCTCTGGAGGTGGCAAGTCCAAGCTGCCATTCTGGAGACGCCTGTAGAACTATGTCTGGGCGATCACTCCACCATCGGACATCCGGCCATTCTTCCCCACGTCCACATACAAGAAGTCGTAATTAGCCGACACCACCGCCAACATCACTATACTATTAAACCCCTTGTAATTATAATAGTACGACCCGAGTTGGGTGGTGGGACGATGTGGACGTGTTTCCCATCAATTGCCCCTCCGCAGTTAGGAAAGTCCCACCGCTGGGCAAAGTGGGAGGCCACAGTCTGCCATTCCTGTGGCGTGGAAGGAAACTGTTGAGGAAAAAACAATAAACATTACTATTTTTTCACAGAAACCTGGCAAGCAGATTAGACACAAACATTATGGGTCAACCTCCAGATAGCATTTATTAAGGGGAATTTAACAACAACAAAGTATAAGGTACACCTATCATATTCCCCCTCCCCCCCTCTCATGGGCCATTTCTAACATTATAGGGGGGAGGAACTCTTGGACAGGTAACCCTCTTCACTTCATTGAGAGATGAATGCCTAAATAATGGGTATGACTTGGAACAGCCCCTCCTTAGTTACACTATTGGCAGCCCACTGGACAGGTAAGAAGTGTCATAATACAAAGATATAAATACACATTGTACACATTTGAGCACATTTGGACATTCTGCTATTACCTATCAAGATCATAATAGGATACAAGAACTTTAAACAGTACCATTGGAAAGTATACAGGCAGGCCCTTGCACTACATGCTTTGGGGAATTCATCCATAAATCTGAGCACTAAAGAGGTGGGTATAGTGTGTATGGGTTTGGCAAAGTCAGCAGATAGATGATTGAGGATCAGCTGACTTAGCAGTTGGGGGAGGGAGGGTTACAAAAAATTTGGGGACACCACAAAAAAAAGCCTCTGTCCCTCTGCCTGAATTTAAATCAAAAATAACATTTCCAAACATTTTAGGGGGTGTTTGGGGTAAAGCACTACTATGGAGCTGATAAAATACATTGTTAAGTGACTACATGAGGTGAATATAGGGCAGGAGACACCATGCTGGGGAGGTTATTGAAGGGCAAATATGTATGAAGGACATAAAATAATAATTACATAAAAATCCAGCATGCATGAGGACAAAGGGGACATTCACAGCATATTACAATCATGGTAATTAGGGAATGAGGAAAGAAATACAATATATTATCAAACATTCAATACAATAAAATGTGATATAAAAGGATAAAAATCTTACCTTCATATACTCCTTCTGTAGGACCTGGATGATGGCAGAACAGGTCTCTGGGATAATGATCCCCAGAGCCTGGGGGGAGATGCCTGTCGAGAACTTGAGGTCCTGCAGGCTTCTCCCTGTTGCCAAATATCGCAAGGTAGCGACCAGCCTCTGCTCAGGAGTGATGGCTTGCCTCATGCAGGTATTCTGCCTGCTGATATAGGGGGTCAGCGAAGCCAACAAACGGTGAAACACGGGGTCCGTCATCCTGAGAAAGTTCCTGTAATCATCAGGATTATTCTCACGGATCTCACGGAGCAAAGGCATATGACAGAACTGGTCACGCTGAAGCAACCAATTCTTGGTCCATGAACTCCTCCCCACCCTGTTCATGGACTGGACTTGTGTCAAGGTCAGGACCCCAACACCAAGCCCCCGCACAGCACGAACTCTACGAGGAGTACGCATACAAAACATGGCTAGAAAACGGTCGGCTGCTCAGAACGAAGTAACAGAATGCACTGAAGAACAGCAAGGCCTGTGAAGAGCGACCTGAAAAACAGCAACGAGCGGACAAGATCGCACAGAAAACTCCAATACGAACTGACTGCACGCACTGAAGAGCAGATACAAACCCACAAGCACAAACTGAATGGCAGAAAACGATCTGAAAGCCACGAGTCTGAAAAAGCGCGAATCGTCTCTCACCAAACTTTTACTAACACGAGATTAGCAAAAGGAGCCCAAAGGGTGCCTCGCTTGGTTCTGAACCGGCCTTTTCTAGTCTCGTCGTACGTGCTTGACGTCACTGCGTTCTTGGCGATCGGAAATTCCGACAACTTTGTGCGACCGTGTGTAGGCAAAACAAGTTTGAGCCAACATCCGTCGGAAAAAATCTGAGGATTTTGTTGTCGGAATGTCCGAACAAAGTCCGACCGTGTGTACGGGGCATTAGTAATAAAGCTTTTCTAGTGAACTGGCTGGAGTGTTTAACTCTTTGGGGGAACATGAAGAGTAGGGATGAGCCCGATGTTCGAGGTGAACGTAAGTTCGAGTGGAACATCGGGTGTTCGCCTGTTCACCGAATAGTGAACAATTTGGGGTGTTCGCGGCAAATTCAAAAGCCGCGGAACACCCTTTACAAGTCTATGGGAGAAATCAAAAGTGCTGATTTTAAAGGCTTATATGCATGGTATTGTCATAAAAAGTGTTTAGGGACCTCGGTCCTGCCCCAGGGGACATGTATCAATGCAAAAAAAAAGATTTAAAAACTGACTTTTTTTGGGAGCAGTGATTTTAATAATGCTTAAAGTGAAACAATAAAAGTGAAATATTCCTTTAAATTCCGTACCTGAGGGGTGTCTATAGTATACCTGTAAAGTGGTGCATGTTTCCCATGTTTACAACAGTCCCTGCACAAAATGACATTTCTAAAGGAAAAAAAGTCATTTAAAAATACTCCCGGCTATAATGAATTGTCGGTCCTGGCAATACACATAAAAGTCATTGAAGAAAACGGCATGAGATTTCCCCACAGTCCATTACCAGGCCCTTTTGGTCTGGTATGAATATTAAGGGGAACCCCGAACAATTTTTTTTTCTTAAATTGCGTGGGGGTCCCCCCAAATTACATACCAGGCCCTTCAGGTCTGGTATGGATATTAAGGGGAACCCCGTGCCAAAGTAAAAAAAATGGAGTGAGGGTCCCCCTAGGGATGTCCTCATGCATCAGAGGGGGCAGTGTCACTCAGGGACATCACCATGTGATCAGCTATAAAAGAACTGTCACCTGAGAGGATGGTCATTATGATGGGCACCTCCCATGGAGGCAGATCGGTGGCGGCATGTGGGTTTTTTTTTTTTTTTCAGTCCGTCAGCAGAGCAAGAGAAGAAGAAGACTTTGTGGGACAATTTTATTTTTTTATTTCTTAATAAAGGACTTGTCCCAAGCCGTGTCATATCAGTTTTCCAATTTTCACACTCTTTTGTGAAATGGTAGGGGTACATTTGTATCCCGTTACCATTTCACACGGGGGGAGGCCGGGATCTGGGGGTCACCTTGTTAAAGGGGGCTTCCAGATTCCGATAAGCCCCCTGCCCGCAGACCCCCACAACCACTGGGCAAGGGTTGTGTGGATGAGGCCTTTGTCCCCATCAACATGAGGACAAGGTGCTTTGGGGGGCTAACCCAAAGCACCTTCCCCATGTTGAGGGCATGTGGCCTGGTACGGTTCAGGAGGGGGGCGCTCTCTCGTCCTCCCCTCTTTTCCTGCGGCCTACCAGGTTGCGTGCTCAGATAAGTGTCTGGTATGGATTTTTGGGGGGACCCCACGCCATTTTTTTTAAATTTTGGCACGAGGTTCCCCTTAATATTCATACCAGACCCAAAGGGCCTGGTAATGGACTGTGGGGGAATCCCATGCCATTTTTTTCAATTACTTTTATGTGTATCGCCGGGACCAACTATTAATTATAGCCGAGAGTACTTAAATTACTTTTTTCCTTTAGAAATGTCATTTTGTGCAGGGACTGTTGTAAACACGGGAAACATGCGCCACTTTACAGGCATACTATAGACACCCCCCAGGTACAAAATTTAAAGGAATATTTTACTTTTATTGTTTCACTTTAAGCATTATTAAAATCCCTGCTACTGAAAAAACTGACGTTTTTAAAACTTTTTTTGCATTGATACATGTTCCCTGGGGCAGGACCCAGGTCCCCAAACAGTTTTTATGACAATAACTTGCATATAAGCCTTTAAAATTAGCACTTTTGAATATTCATGTTCATGTCCCATAGACTTTAATGGTGTTAGCGTGTTCAAACAAATTTTTTGTCTGTTCGCATGTTCTGTTGCAAACCAAACCGGGGGTGTTCGGCTCATCCCTAATGAAGAGGTTAATGTACTGCCACTAGTCACTGATGCATTAGTGACCAGTGTTAGGTAATTAACCCATTTGTGTTGCATTAGTGGTGCCAGTACCATTGTTCATGAACCCCTTTATGCTTTAAATATACCAGGGAAACCATATCCAATAAATACAATATAAAGAGGGAGACATACAATATGTGTAAACATATCATATCTGGAGCAAACATTTATTTCATTATTTCTTCTGCATTTAACGGTTTGTTTTTGGTCAGGTTATTCCTAATAACTGAGAAAATGGGTTATAACAATTTATATTTACAAGTCATCCCTTCAAATAATCAGAAATAGGAATTACTAAAAGAAGCTCATAATAAAATAGAAATATGTTAATATCAAGATAAAGAAAGGGATTTGTCTTAGTAGATTAAGAAGATTAAGCAATATCTAGATAGTCTTGAGCTAGCTGGGCTTAGCTTCTGATTGTCAAAGCTGGCTCTCTATTCTTCTAAGACACCAGATTAAAGCCCATTTCAAGGTCAGGTCGACCTGTCATTGTGAAGCATGGGGGAGATTTATTGGGCTGTAACGTACGTAAATGCATTTGATCTCTCTCTTTACTATCACCTAAGAGAGGCATGAAAATGAGTAAAGAGGAAAAAAACATGAATTATAAATTTATCATTCTGATATACCAAATATGTTCACATGTTTAGGTTTCCAAGCAATAAAAACAAATCTAACATTAAAAAATAAATCAGAACTTCTTAAAAATAATGGGTTTTTGAGATTCATAAAGACTGTGGGGGTCATTTACTACAGCACTGTGGTGCAAATTCGCGCTAAAATGGTATTCATTATAGCGCTGGTGAAAAAATACTCCCAAAATCAAATTTACTATAGTTCCCTGAAAACAAATAGCGCCCACACCCTTGCTCTGCTAAAACCTGGAGTAGTGCACATGGAAATAATGTTTAGGGCATGGTATAATTGCCTAAGCCCGGTTCACACCTATGCGAATTAGATGTGGGTTTCCCCACATCTATTTCGCATAGCAGGAGAATGTGACTGGCTCCCTATGGAGCCGGTTCACATATCTCCGGGGCGGCTGCGGAGCACACTGCACAAAAACGCTGTGCGTCTTTGGCTTAATTTCAGGGCCGAATTCAGGCATAGAATCGGCCCTGATTCGGCCCTGAAATGGGGAACAGGGATGCACAGCGCTCTTGTGCGATCCGCAGTCCGTTATAGTGTGAACCCGGGCTAAATGGTACTGAAATATGTGATATATTGTTTAAAGATAGACCTGCTTTTAAACTGTGTGAAAAAATTATTTGTGCACTGAAATATCTTTAAAAGTCTGAGAAGAGATAAATTCCCTGTCGTTGTACAACTAGTTGCCAGCAAAACTGAGCATGCTCAGACCTGCAAACTACTTTCATTTTAACTCCCATGGGGTTATTTAGACCAAATGTAAGTTTCAGCCTTTGATTCTAATGGTACAATTGTAACTTCCCCAAATAAATCCTTTTCATGTTGAGATGAAATGTATCTTTCTCTCAAATATATTGTCTTTGCAACAATGTTGCTTCTACTTGATCTTTTTTGTTTTTAAGAATGCTAGAAAGTGGAATTTTTTGGTAAAATATAATTTTCTCTGTCACTTTCACTTGTTACTCTCCATCTCACACAAATCTTTACCCATACTCACACAGATGTCTTTACAAACCACAAACAATACCATTGCTGATGCAAATTTAAAATTAGTCACAATTCTGTGTGTTTTTTATTATTTGCAAATAATCATAATTTAAGCACCAAAAATATATGTGTACCAACATCAGAAATCAAAATGTAATTCCAAAAAATTAGAGGGTAACATCACTATTCTACACTCACCCACCAAGAACTACCAAATATCACAGAAAAAATTAAGAAGAATAACTCTTGAGTAATGTAATTCAACCACCTACATGTCCAAAGAAATGCAGTTGTATTTATGTGCAGGAGGTTTCCACATGTGGCAGCTCCATGGCTTAGAGGTTCAAACTTCTGCTTAGCATCTCTGAGGGTCTGGGTTTGAAACCCAAACATGCAGCTTCATGTAGGGAAGTTAGCTCATCTCCCTATGTTGTTAAACATAATTCCTGACTCAGGTCCTAAAACTATGTCTAAATGTAGTATTTATGTGTAGGAGGGTTCCAGGAGGAGGGTTAAATCTTGCTAGATACTCTATGTAGCCAAAATTATTGAGACCCCTGCCTTTACACACACATAAACTTTAATGGCAGCCCAGTCTTAGTCCAAAGAGTTAAAATTTGATTTGGCCCACCCTTTGCAGCTTCTGATAAAGCTGTCTACAAGGTTTAGTGTGTCTATGGGAATGTTTGACCATTTTTCCAGAAGCGCATTTGTGAGCCAGGCACTGATGTTGCACTGGAAAGCCTGGCTCGCAGTCTCTGCGCTAATTCAGCCAGAAGGTGTTCTATTGGGTTGAGGTCGGGACTCTGTGCAGGCCAGTCAAGTTCCTTCACCCCAAACTCCCTCATCCATGTTTTTATGGATCTTGCTTTGTGCACTGGTGTGCAGTCATGTTGGAAAAGGAAGGGGCCATCCTCAAACTGTTCCCACAAAGTTGGGAGCATGAAATTGTCTAAAATGTCTTGGTATGCTGATGCCTTAAGAGTTCCCTTCACTAAACCTAAGCGGCCAAGCCCAACCCCTGAAAAACAACCCCACATCATAATCCCCCCTCCACCAAATGATTTGGACCAGTGCACAAAGCAAGGTCCATAAAGACATGGGTGAGTAAGTTTGGGGTGGGAGAACGTGTCTGGCCTGCACAGAGTCCTGACCTCAACACAACAGAACACCTTTTGGCTTAATTAGAGCAGAGACTGCAAGCCAGGCCTTCTTGTCCAACATCAGTGCCTAACCTCACAAATGCACTTCTGGAAGAATGGTTAAACATTCCCATAGACACACTCCTAAACCTTGTAGACAGCCTTCCCAGAAGAGTTGAAGCTGTTATAGCTGCAAAGGGTGGGCCAAATGAATTTTGAACCCTACGGACTAAGACTGGGATGCCATTACAGTTCATGTGCATATAAAGGGATGTGTCCCATTACTTAGGACAATATATTGTATATTGCTTGTGACACTGAGCATGGCTAGGGACTTAGGGCTGCTTCACACCACAGAGATGCTGACTACATGTGTGAGGCTGCCCACTTACTAAGTGGGTAGCAATTCTGTCTAACAGCACTGGGGTTGCTGGTTCAATTCCCTAACCTGCTAATGCTTGTGTTGAACTTTATATGTTCTCCCTGTCTGGGTTTCTCACCACAATCCAAATACTTGCTGCCATTTTATTTGTCTCCTGTCAAAATAATCTCTAATGTAAGAAAGTTAGTTTTGGACTTTAGATTGGAAGCTCGTTGCAGCCAGGGACTGATGTTAATGTTTGTTAGCACTAATCATGTCCAGGGACTTGGATATTTAAAATTGTAGGGTTTACACTGCACAGGTACATATGCTTAGAAAACTGTTGCTTTGTTTATGTGCATGCAAATGGACTTCAATCTTTGGCCTGTAGTTGTTGATTTGATGCACATAGCAAAGGGCTAACACAGTTGCAAATAGTATTATGTTTTCCTGCTGATCAGGTGCAATCACTTTAGACATACATAAAGAGAACCAGGGGCATAGATAAGGGGAGGATCAGGGGTGTTCAAACCCCCCCGAGCATTCTGGCAAAATACCCAGGTAGTGTCCCTGCTGCTGCGCTGCTCAGCTTCAGCAACAGCACAGTAGAAGCAATGAAGAGTTTCGGAGTGCAGCAGCCAGTCCCCCTTCTATTGTGCCCAATCCCCATCAGTTTAATAAGAGGTTCCCCCAAAAGGCATGAAATTCCTGCAAGGTCCCGATGCTTGCAATACCTCCAAACAGGTTTTTGATACCTCCAACGGACTGTGCACGGTCGAGGGAACGCCTAGATTCCTTGAGGTACATATGACACAGCAGAAGGGAGGCTGGGGCTGCAGAAGTTTTCCTGCTTCTGTGCAGCACTGAATCTCAGATCTGGCAAGTGGAAAGGCATAAACTTCCTGTTTGGGAGAATGAGGGGGTGAGAATTCTTGCCTGGGGGAGATTCTTTTGGAGGGGGGGTTAAGGAAAGATAGGTGGGTTTGCTTTTGGAGAAGGGGGGATTTTTTGTAGAGAAGTTTACAGGGATGGTAAATGTCAGGGATTTGCTTCTGGGAGGGAGTTTGATTGAATGAAGGGAGAATTTCTTCATAATTAGGAATCTTTGCTGGGGGGTGTTAACTGAGGGAGATATTTTTGCTTTGGGGATCAGTTTAGAGACAGGGGGTTTAATTGAGCTGAGAGGCTGAGCCAACTGCCGGTCCAGGGATCTGGGTGAATCCCGACTCAAATGTTGGGGTCTTTCCCCAGCCTGGACCTGCTGAGTGATGTAGCAGCCTTTATCCAGCTGTCAGCTAAAAACAAATCACAGAAGTGCAGAAAAGACTGCCAAATGACCAAAACGGTATGCCGTCCCTTCAGAGCACATATGTGGGTGACATCACCTGCTGCTTTCCATGTGAATATCTCCTAAACATCACAGGTTTAGGAGATATTCACTGTACCTACAGGTAAGCCTTATTATAGGCATACCTGTAGGTACAAGTTCAAAAGCTGGGTTTATCACAGTTTAAGACTGAATACTAGCCTTATTAACCAGGTGCACCGGTGGTAGGCAGTACACTATTTTTTTTTTAAATCTCTTAAAACACTTCATAAAACTTCTTAGGACACTGTCTACTACAATATGTTGCCCCTAGCACCTGCTCAGGTTGCACAGTAAGGTTAGCTAAATTCCAGTCTTGGGTCTCATTCATACATCCTATATGACCATGGTGTGGCAAGTATACTGCAAATACCTGGGCCTAGGATCTCAAATGTTCCAATCTCTGCTCAGCCTATACACCTGAGTGACGGGCTGAAAACAGCCAAGGTTGTCTGCTGCTGTAGACAAAATCTCTCTGGATCCACGGTCAAAAACTTGTTCCTAACAGCAGTTAACCACTTGATGTGCAGATACTGTACACCCAATCCCCCCCCATGCCAGATCACAACATTCAGTGCTAGCAGCCATTGGCTGAGAGTACTGGGCAGAAGCTGGTTGGCTGTTGGTTTTCAAGCATGCTCATCTGACAAGAGCTGGCGGTGAGATCGGTTTCTGTCAGACAAGTACCTTTACATATGGGCCGAATGTCAGTCAGTTTCTACTGTACCAACAGATTTTGGGGGCTTAACACTGGATAATAGGCAATCTTACCGTGCAACCTGAGCAGGTCTTTGTGAAGTTGGCTCAGTTTCTTTTATTTAAAATAAAATATTTACCAGGTACATGCTGCATATGTTACACAATGAAAATATGCAGTAAGTACCAATTATAATTCTTTTTTAAAATGCTATTTAAATGTTAAAGGAACAAAATCAGTATGGATGCAATTTAGCTCAGGAAGGACATAGCTGGTGTATATTTAAAAACCTTAGGATGTCAGCTACATAAACATTTAAAGCTAGTTTCTACTAGTTTTGCACCCTGAAGAGGATCCGTGTTCAGATTTTTCTTTAAAGAGCATTTGGTAGGCAGCGAGGAGGCACAGTATTGCTTCCTCATCACATATTTTAATCCCTTAAACCCTGCACTACTGCACTACAACCACATTCAGTTGAATGGAGATCATTTTTGCTGTGCTGCATTGCAAATCCTCATGACCTAAATTATGCCTTTGAGTTTGAAAGACCTGAACCCCCCCCAGGAAAAAAAAATTATCTACGGCCCTGGAAGAGACAGAGTGAAAGATACTGGTGGGCGTGTACTTCTATTGGGCGTGTGTCAGTGTGTTAACAATACAACCTATCTTATGTAAAGGATTGCAGTAGGGGGAGTTCATTTGGCCTGAAAGTCGGACAGGTTGTTTTGCTGTGATTTGTGGGGAAGAAGGAATGATATACTGTATAATGACAAACGCCCAATTAGAGCTGTTAATTTGCTGAAATTCTTGTGCATTCTTTCCATCAAAAGTGGGTTTATGTGGCCATGCTGTCAATGTTATGGGTGTGTATAGTTCCTGTCTGACCATGCATTCATGGTTTGGGAGCATCTGCTGACTGTCTACTCTTTGATCTCATTGCTTAATCATGTACACAGAAATGCAGCTTCCAGCAGAACATGATCACCAATGTATGTGTGTGGATTGTGGGGTGGTGGTGGGTGTTATAGTTTGTATATGTGCCTTTTTTATTAATATTATGTAGGAAAGCTTTGTAAGAATAATGACTGCCAAGTATGTTTCCATAATCTTGCAGATAAAAATGTGGGTTGGTGGGTGAGTATTTGTACTATGAAATGTGTTGCCCATTTTACACTGAAAGTAAAGCTGTGTCCACTCTAAGGTTTTAACAAATTTTAGATTGTAAGCTCCTATGAGCAGGGACCTTAAAACCCAATTGCTAACTGTTTTGCCAAATGTAGCACCATTTATACTGTATAATATTTTTATGCTAGTAAATGAATGTACATTATTTGGTTTCTGCTGGCAAAATAAAAGTACATTATTGAACTTGTGTTTTTTTTTTTTTTTTCTCGTTTCTCTTTTCTTTCTTCTTTTTAATTAATTTTGGGGGTGGTGGTTTTGGGGAAGTGCAATATCTTACTTATACCCATAGAAATTATAAGATATAATTGTGCACCAAAAAACCTAATCTCTTCAGTACACCTGCAAGTAAATGATAAAGGTGTTTAGGTGGAGTCTTTGTATATAACAGCTGTGGAGAATTGCAGGTAATGAATTCAGCTGGTGGATAGGCAGCAATTTCCAAAAGTAGTTTCTGTACTACTTTTGACGACTTTGTGGTGCAATTTGTATTGAAATCTGTGGAGAAACCTGCACAGATGTCTCTGAAATTTCCCCCCCGCAGTTGGGACTGACATGTGGGAATTAAATCGTGTGAGTTCAGCTGCACTCGCACAATTTAATTCCCGCTGTCAGAGTTAACCAGGGCTCAAACTGGGCCTTTGTAATTCACCTGCTACAATCCCAGGGACACCATTTCTTATCAAACTCCCTTAAGTTTGCCTTCAAATATCGTTATATGTAGAAATGCAGATTCACATATCTGCAAATAAACAAAAATAAAAAATCTGTAGCGTAGTTTCACCTTCTGACCCGGAAATGAGTCATTGTAATCACCCGCAAGTTTCTGTGCTGGTCAGGATCTCCATCTAGGTGGACATTGCGAGGTCCCTCTTTAGCAAAGTGGAAGTGCTGCTCATTTGCTGGGTAAGTGTAGGATATGTACTTGTGCTTACTCAATGTGGGGGCTGGATGTGGTAGTTAGATTTGGCATGGGTGGGGTTCATTAATTTGTTTATTTGGCCACACATTTGCTTTCTGCCCATGTGCACACATCACTTCCTGCATATGTTCTGCTGATGTAAATCAGTAAGGACTATGCAAATATAAATGAGAGCTCCTTTTATTAATATTATATATATATAATGGCTTGTTTCACACTTGGGTGACTTTTCCAGCAAATTTGGACCTCCGAGTTGTATGACAAGTAGTACCCAATGATTCTCCATGATAACCATTCATATCTGTGCTACTTAAAGTCGCACCAACTTCCAAGTAGTCCTTGTACTACTTTGGTGTGACTTTCATGTGACTTGAGGTACATAGGTCCCTATATTACACAGGCATTCCCAGAAGTTGGCACCAAATTGCAGCAGCAAATTGGCAGCAAAATAGTGTGACTTTCAGGCTGCAGCAGTGTAAATGAGATTCATTGATAATGCCTTTGAATTTGGCCCTTTTGTCACTTGTGCATCCTGAAAGTGTGCTTTTTTTTACCAATAATATTCCTTTGGATTGGCTTTGGAAATTTGAAAACAAAGCAATTTAGAAATTAGATGAAAGGTCTAGCACTGGGGAGCACTTTTTGAAAGATAAAAAGTGCATTTTATAAACAACTATATAGAGCAGAACAAAATGAGGGACAAATGAGGAGGAAAGAGGGACCAAGGGACTTTGTTCCAAATCAGAGACAGTTGGGACCTATGCGATTTCACTAGACATCTGTGCAGGAAAGGGCACTGATGTCTCTGAAATCACTCATAAAGTCAGGCTGAGTCCCCTTTCACACTTGTGTAAATTTTCCTGCGACTTTGGACATCAGAGTCACATAACAAGTCATACCCCATGGTTTTTAATGAGTACCATTCATATGTCTTTGTGTGAAGTCAGTGTGACCTTCAAGTCACACTGACTTCAAAGTAGTCCCTGTACTACTTTGGTCCGACTTTGATGTGAGTTGAGGTCCATAGACCTCAAGTTTACACAGGCATTGCCGCTGCAAAATTGCGGGAAAATCGCAGCAAAATCGTGCAACTTTCCCTGTGACTCCTGCGTCCATAGACCTCAAGATTACACAGGCATTGATTAAAGTTGCATCAAAATCATGGCAAAAAAGCAATGCAAAGTTGTGCAACTTTCAGGTTGCACAAGTGTGAAAGGGGCCTAAGTCACTGTGCTGAGTATTATTATACCTAGAATATAAAATAGTCCCACCATCAAACAATAGTAAACATATGTTCTCAATATAATTGTGCTCAAATGGCTGAAAATCACACAAATGGTATCACCTACTGAAAGCTTGATTGTACTCAGCAGCATATGCTGAAAAGAGGCCTTTTAGCCAATGCCACATCAGCATGAGCATGGTTGATACAATAATATTAATGCCTGAAATGCAAAATATTATTGTATATAATCAAACATTAGTAAATGTATTTTCTATGTAGGTCTTTGCTCAGCTCTGTAGCATAGTGGTAAGCCCTGCTACCTTCAAAGGTCCAAACCATTAGTTTGAATTCCACCGACGGTATCACCTCCTGAAAACAGCATTGTACTCAGCAGCATAATTAGCCTTCAGTTTGGTTTATTCCATAATTTTAACTATTCAAATGCATTCAATGGTATGTAATTATGGCATGTAATTATTAAATAATATTATGGTGTGGAATTCCAAAAATCAAGGAAAAAAATCGTAGGGTCCCCCCCCCAGTACATATGAGGCCCTTCGGGTCTGGTATGGACTTTAAGGGAAACCCCACACCAAAATAAAAAAAATTGACGTATGGCCCTCCCAAAATCAATACCAGACCCTTATCTGAGCATGCAGCCTGAAGGTCAGGATGGGGGGGATAAGCGAGCTCCCCCCTCCTGAACTGTTCCAGGCCACATGCCCTCAACATGGGGAGGGTGCTTTGGGGTCCCCCCCAAAGCACTGTATCCCCATGTTGATGGGGACATGGGCCTCTTCCCAACAACTCTGGCTGGTGGTTGTCAGAGTCTGCAGGCGGGGGGGCTTATCAGAATCTGGAAGCCCCCTTTAACAAGGGGGACCCCAGATCCTGCCCCCCTATGTGAATGGGTATGGGGTACACTAAAAAAATCAGTGAAATTTTTTAAAAAATAGCCATATTTTTACAAGTCCTTTATTGTAAAATAGCTCTGAACCATCTTCTTCCCTGAGCTGTCTTCTCCTGCCGCTGTCTCTCCCACTGCCATCTTCTCCCCAAGCTGTCTTCTTCCCGAGCCGTCTCTCCTGCCGTCGCCGTCTTTTCCATCTGCTGTGTTCTTCCACGCTGCCGGTTACCAGCCAATTACCCGACCTCGAAGGACTCATGGGTTCAAATCCCACAGAGAGATACTAAAAGATTGCATTGGTGAAAAAAAGGTGAATGGCTATTAGCCAAAGCAGCACATGCTGAAAATAAGCGAATGCCAATTAGCCAATAGACTTTAGTTTGGCTGATTCTATCATATTAACTCTTCAAATGCATGCAATGGTGTGTAAGTATTCAGTAATATTATGGTGTGGAATTCCAAACATCACACACTAGTTAACGGGCAGTTTACATTTTTTTTGTTTGTTTATTTAAATTTGCTTGTGCACTGAAAAAATAAACACAGCTGGTGGATGGTAGGGATTTGAACTCATACCATGAATTCTGTGGAGACATCTGAGCAGACCACCAAGCCATTGTGCTAAGTACACTGAGACCTGCATAATAGTGTAGTATGATTAAAGAATGAACATAAATAATTACTGCTTTATACTCACCGAAATAAAAAATAATAAAAAAAAACATAAGAAAAACAACATACGACAAATAGGTAACCTAAATGTCCAATACTTAACTTCACAGAATAGCAGACATTACTCTGTAATAATCATTCATAACTGCATTCGTTAGCAAAAGAAGGAAAAAAACTAGGAATACTAATTGCAATATACATCAATAGAGCACATCTCACGTAAAAATGTTTCTTTCACATACATGGAACATGGTTGCAGTGCAGTGCTACATAATAACTTGGTAGAATTTGGCATTTGCATATCCGCGGAATCAAAAATAATAAACAAAGTCTAAAAGACCCAGGCAGCACTTATAAATATGACTTATCACAACTATAAGCAATCAATCTAATATATGTCCATTCAATAAAGTCCGTACATCAGGAGTATATATATAAAAATAGTGTATATATAAAACACATATACAGGTAGTGTCATTAATTGTTGTAGAGACACAGCGAGTCCATATAAAATAGTAAGACAAAGAACGCTTGAGACTGAGGAGTTGCTGTCACCAGAGGAAAGCCCAGATCACACGTGCGCAAATAAAGAGGGGAGTGTGCAGAAAAAAAACCCTCTTGAAAAAACTCTTACCAGATAAGAGCTTAATCACTGCATGTATATCTTTCAAATCTATGGGATATCTCTGCCGGTATCCTCCTTCCTTTATCCAAGGTGAGGCAGCGCTCAGATCATTCAATTTAGTTAAAATGAAAAAGAGGGATCAGACATAGCGTAATCTTGTTTAAAACAATTTATCTTATCTTTAAAAATGAAGAGAGTAAACCCCCCTTCAAGATGTACACTTACAAGAATCAGAATATATTATGGCAATGTTCACACATTCACCTCAGATAACGTCAGATTTCCCACAGCATCTCCTACCGTTCCCGGCCTGTATCACCTGCGAGGATCGGTGCTGCTGATATCCGCGGAATCGCTCATTTGCACTGATTTATGAATTTACTAATGTATGTTCGCCGCTAATAGCACTCTTCTACAATTGCACGTTGGCCTGTTGAAATCTTAATTGCCTAAAATGGGTGCTATTACATGTAATAGCGCCCAGTGCTTCCCGACGCTATAGTAAATGACACCCATTGTGTTCTGTTAATGCCTGTTTATGCAGATCAGTTATTTTCTAATTCATTCTATTCTATATTTAATAAAATTCAGGCAACTTTTAGTCATAAATTGAAAAACGAATGAAAGTTCTAGTTAATTTTACAAGCGTTAATGTATCACTATGCAATGGGCCCTAACTACACAAGGTACAATCACTATTACCAGTGTCACGCTAGGTTGGACTTTTTCCAAAGTAAAGCATTAGAATATAGAGTATATAGTTTGGTTTCTTAGAGCTCATTAAAATAGTATTTAAATCTTTACATTAGTTTAGATTACAGGATTACATGCATTAATCTTTGCATTTTTCTTTACATTAACAAATGCAGCCCAACCAAGTTAACATTCCCCAGTAAACTATTTCTTCATATTTTTGCCTAAGAACTTATAGTTTATAAAGACGCAACCTCAATTATCTCAATGGTAACAATGGGTAGCATAGTCTCCAGTAGGGATGAGTCCAATGTTTGAGTCGAACAGCAAACATTATGCGGTGTTTGCGGCAAATTTGAAAGCAGAACACTGTTAAAGTTTATGGGACATTGACATGAAAATCCAAAAGTGCTCATTCTAAAGGCTTATATGCAAGTGATTGCCATAAAAAGTGTTTGGAGACCCAGGTCCTGCCCCAGGGGACACGTATTAATGCAAAAAAAGTTTTAAAAACTGCAGTTTTTTTGGGAGCAGTTATTTTATTAATGCTTAAAGTGAAACAATAAAAATGAAATATTCCTTTAATGTACAATGTACCCGTTACCAATTCACATAGTGGGGAGGCCGGGATCTGGGGGTCCCCTTATTAAAGGGGCCTTCCAGATTCCAATAAGCCCCCTGCCCGCAGACCCCGACAACCATCGGGCAAGGGTTGTGGGGATGCGGCCCTTGTCCCCATCAACATGGGGACAAGGTGCTTTGCGGCTACTCCAAAGCGTCCTCCCCATGTTGAGGGCATGTGGCCTGGTATGGTTCAGGAGGGGGGGGCACTCTCTCATCCCCCCCATTTTTTCCTGTGGCCTGCTGGGTTGCATGCTCAGATAAGGGTCTGGTATGGATTTTGGGGGGACCCCTACGTCATTTTTTTTTAATTCTTGGTTCGGGGTTCCGCTTAATATTATTACCAGACCCAAAGGGCCTGGTAATGGACTGGGAGGGAACCCATGCCATTTTTTTCAATGAGTTTTATCTATATTGCTGAGACCCAACAATTCATTACAGCGGCAATCTGTTTTAAATTACCTATTTCCTTTAGAAATGTAATTTTGCTGTGGTACTGTTCTAAACACGGGAAAACTGCAGCACCACTTTACAGGCATACTATAGATACCCCCCAGGCATGATATTTAAAGGAATATTAAAGGAGCACTTTTGATTTTTCATATTCGTGTCCGATAGATTTTAACGGTGTCCGTTCATATTTTTTGCCTGTTCGCATGTTCTAGTGCGAACCGAACCGGGGAGTGTTCGGCTCATCCTTAGTCTCCAGCAGCTATCAATCCATTAGAGAAAAAGAGGGAGAAGAAGGGAAGAGAAGAGGTGTGTAATGCAGCGTACACACGAGCGGACTTTACGGCAGACTTGGTCCGGCGTACTGGATTTTGTCGGACAATTCGATCGTGTGTGGGCTCCAGCGGACTTTGTTTGCTCAAAAGTTGGACAGACTTAGATTTGAAACATGTTTTAAATTTATCCGACAGACTCTTCTTTCTAGCGGACAAACCGATCATCTGTGCGCTAGTCCGACGAACTCAAACTGACACATGCGCTGAAGCAATTACAAGACGGAAGCGCTCGGTCTGGTAAAACTAGCCTTCGTCTTGAAGCTAGCACATTCCTCTTCTGTGGTCTTTTAATACAGCCTTTTTTTAGGATTGATAATGCGAGAGGAATGTGAAAACCAGGTATCCTATATGCTCACGCCCTCTGCACGAGAAATACCTCCACCGCGCCAATAGCTCCCTGATTATCCTCAAAAGTATCTACATAAATGTATACATACACTTGTGAGAATAATTTAAAAATTCCACAACACCAGTGACAGTGATTCAATAATAAGTAAATTGGTGAACAAAAAGAGTGTTGAGCTGCCCCCTTAAATGCACAATATAAAACAATAAAATATTTAATCCTAAATATCAGTTAAAGACCAAAAATGGTAAACCGACACAGAGGTTAAATGGAAGGCGCTTAAAAAATGTATACCTTACGGTGTACAAAGAATAGTGACAATCTCTTAATTATTAGCAGATTACCTAGGTGACAATATGTAAATATATAAGTACTTTGTAATGTGCAATAGTGGTGATAACCTCTATTCCTAAATCAATCACTTAATATATATAACGTGAACATGAAAGTAAATAAACACTAATAAATGTGATAACAGCTAATAAAGTGATAAATGCGACAGCAATTAATAAGAACACATGCAAGTGTTTCAATTCGTGCTGTAGATATAACATAAAAACTCCAGTAAAACAAAGCAATATCCAAACAGGTTGCAAGTGACAAAAAATGGTGACGATAAAAGTGAGAATCAAATGTCCCACACAGATGATTCCTAGGTGATCAAATGTCAAATGATGAATAACTCCGTGCTTCTTTCACCACACCGCCGTGCTAGTGAAACACACTCTCCAGACATGCACTCACCGAAAAATCATGCCAGCACTCTCATGCAAGGCAAAACACGCTCTCTTTACCACACTCCAGGGTAAATGGTGTATACGAGGTTCAACGATGGTATTCAATGGGTCCACATAAAAGAAAGTAAATGCTCCAATAGTGTAATTCAGCAACAACAATTTTATTAAAAATCACTGCAATCCTCACACATCGCACTCACATTAGTGGAATAAAAAACGGGCATAAAACGTGTAGTTAACAGCAAGCCTCAACTTGTGGATAAAACAATAACCAATGGTCACGGCGGACCCGAGGTGTGCAGCTGCTGGGTATAGTCTCACCCCTCCCTCGGGAAACCTCCGTCCTTCAGAGCACTCGTAATCCTCTCCTCCTGTGTGGCTAACAGCATGTACGTCACAAATCACAGCCACGCCCCGACATGTTTCGTCATGGATCGACTTCTTCATGGGATTGGCTGTGTACCCTGCCACTCAACCCTTTTATCTGCTCTCAAACCCACGCCCACCGGGTTGCGTACTGCGCATGCGCACACCTCGCGTCCCCGTGCGCCGGATACACTGACATTCAATACAGCAAATTACAATTAGGATTCAGGCACATAGGAGTCATGTAACACTAATAAATGTAGTCTACTGTAATGGTATATTTGTATCAGGGTAAACTACAATAATTTCAATAACAATTGCCATTTAAAAATCAGCGGCTACGCTGATTTCTCACACAGTTAACCCGCTGCCTGAATAACACGGCAATACATATAGCAAGCCTATTGAAGGGTCCTAAAACTGAGATCGACCATCAATAGGTCTGGGACCACTTATTTCTCAGTCATGATACATATTGGATATACATAGATGAATATAAGGCCATATTCCTCATATATAGCAAAAATTCAATAGTATTCAAATTACATAAAAATGCTGAATTAAATTTCTAAAATTCATAAAATTAATAATAAATATAAAAATATTAAAAAACATTAGATAATATGAACCTCAATTGGGATATTGAATGCCACTTAAGGGATAATCATGAATTATAAAATATGTAGATGGACTTCTAAAAATGAGACTAGATGGCTCTACTAAGTAACTATTTTGACCAGATACCAACCTAAATGGACTAGACCCATATGCAGCTAAAATAAATTAAATTAAATTAAATCCCCCAAATAAGTGCTGAACAGCGGTAACTAACCCACCTTAAGTAGGTGTTCTATATATCCAGGGAAATAACCAGAACCTTATAACAAACATACAAAATATCTGTTTAAAAGGACGGTTTCCTTCTCTCCCCTCCTCTTTGGGACTAATTTATCACCCAAAAAAAATAAAAATATAAATAAAATTCGTAAGGGTACCACTAGGCCCATATTCTGTGCTAGACATTCCCCCTACTCTTCCTATCACAGCATATACATGAGTGGGGGCATATATGTCATTACCAGATCTTGAGATCCTCCCTAAATGAACGCACTTACAATGTAAAATAACACCAGGACAAAATATTAGGCTAAAACATTATGGTGATCACAGTATAAAAGGCCAGACATCAAAGATCAAATATCATATACCTCCGAGATGCAATACCTAAAGTAAATAATGGATGATTTGAGTGACCCAGTCTAAAAGTTATTAATGAAACAATTTAGATCTAGTTCTATGTTCAACCCTCTAGGGGCTAAACTTTTCAATAAAAAGATCCATCTGGTCTCTCGTTGAGATAGGTCCCTGACTCTGTTGGACCCTCTCCAGGAGGGGTGTACAATGTCTATCCCACAGAATTGTAATAATGATGGGTCTTGTTGATGTTTTTCTTTAAAATGTAGGGAGACACTATGGTACTTATAACCGTTTTTTTATGTTGGTTAGATGTTCCGAAATCCTAATCCTCAACAATCTCTTCGTCCTCCCCACATACAAAAGGCCACAAGGGCACCACATAAGATAGACAACATGTGACGAATTACATGTGCTAAATTCCTTAATTTCAAAGGATTCCCCATCCCTATTGGTTACAGTGGTAATTCCTCTGTGGTTGACTCTAACAGTCCTACAACAAATACATCTCCTGCAGCTATAAAAGCCTCTGAAGTCAAATTTCAGTTGATTCCTCCCAGGTGGGTCCAGTATCCTCTTAACCACATGATCGCCAAAATTGGGGGCCTTCCTATAAATAAATATAGGCCGGTCTGGTAACACCTCTCCCAGATGCCTATCCTTACATAAAATATGCCAGTATTTTCTGAAAATATTCTCGATATCTTTATACTGGCAATGAAATCCGGAAATGAATCCAAATTGGTGCTTATTGTTACCGGGTGCATTCTCAGATTTCTTCAGACATTGTTCCCTAGGTACTAATGCCACCTCCTGGGTGATTTTATTTAGTTCATCCTCCCGATAACCTCTTTGTAGGAATTTTCTTTTAAGAACATCTGCTTGTTCAAAAAAGTCTTCCAATTCTGTACAATTCCGGCGTACACGTAACATCTGCCCTTTTGGAATATTTCTTATCCAAGCCGGATGGTGGCCGCTTCTTATTGATAAAAAGCTATTTCGATCAGTCGGCTTGAAATAGACTTTAGTTTTTAATGAGTTGCCCTGTCTCTCAATCGTCACATCCAGAAAATTGACCGATGAATTGCTGATCTGATGTTCCAATTTAATATTATTGGGGTTGTTGTTAAGTTCTTGTAAAAAATCAATGGCAGATTCCTCTGTCCCCTCCCATATAAACAAGAGGTCATCAATGAATCGCCGATAAAATAGAAGTTGGGGTCTTCTCTGACTAAATACTTTTCTGTCCTCCCACTCTGCCATGAACAGGTTGGCAAGGCTGGGAGCACTAGATCTAAATTGTTTCATTAATAACTTTTAGACTGGGTCACTCAAATCATCCATTATTTGCTTTAGGTATTGCATCTCGGAGGTATATGATATTTGATCTTTGATGTCTGGCCTTTTATACTGTGATCACCATAATGTTTTAGCCTAATGTTTTGTCCTGGTGTTATTTTACATTGTAAGTGCGTTCATTTAGG
This sequence comes from Lithobates clamitans, assembly GCA_037952925.1. NCBI lineage: Eukaryota > Metazoa > Chordata > Amphibia > Anura > Ranidae > Lithobates > Lithobates clamitans. The sequence continues at coordinate 1,906,223 of JBBGZY010000356.1, read as the reverse complement.
GAGGATCTCAAGATCTGGTAATGACATATATGCCCCCACTCATGTATATGCTGTGGTAGGAAGAGTAGGGGGAATGTCTAGCACAGAATATGGGCCTAGTGGTACCCTTACGAATTTATTTATATTTTTATTTTTTTTGGGTGATAAATTAGTCCCAAAGAGGAGGGGAGAGAAGGGAACCGTCCTTTTAAACAGATATTTTGTTTGTTTGTTATAAGGTTCTGGTTATTTCCCTGGATATATAGAACACCTACTTAAGGTGGGTTAGTTACCGCTGTTCAGCACTTATTTGGGGGATTTAATTTAATTTAATTTATTTTAGCTGCATATGGGTCTAGTCCGTTTAGGTTGGTATCCGGTCAAAATAGTTACTTAGCAGAGACATCTAGTCTCATTTTTAGAAGTCCACCTACATATTTTATAATTCATGATTATCCCTTAAGTGGCATTCAATATCCCAATTGAGGTTCATATTATCTAATGTTTTTTAATATTTTTATATTTAGTATTAATTTTATAAATTTTAGAAATTTAATTCAGCATTTTTATGTAATTTGAATACTATTGAATTTTTGCTATATATGAGGAATATGGCCTTATATTCATCTATGTATATCCAATATGTATCATGACTGAGAAATAAGTGGTCCCAGACCTATTGATGGTCGATCTCAGTTTTAGGACCCTTCAATAGGCTTGCTATATGTATTACCGTGTTATTCAGGCAGCGGGTTAACTGTGTGAGAAATCAGCGTAACCGCTGATTTTTAAATGGCAATTGTTATTGAAATTATTGTAGTTTACCCTGATACAAATATACCATTACAGTAGACTACATTTATTAGTGTTACATGACTCCTATGTGCCTGAATCCTAATTGTAATTTGCTGTATTGAATGTCAGTGTATCCGGCGCACGGGGACGCGAGGTGTGCGCATGCGCAGTACGCAACCCGGTGGGCGTGGGATTTGAGAGCAGATAAAAGGGTTGAGTGGCAGGGTACACAGCCAATCCCATGAAGAAGTCGATCCATGACGAAACATGTCGGGGCGTGGCTGTGATTTGTGACGTACATGCTGTTAGCCACACAGGAGGAGAGGATTACGAGTGCTCTGAAGGACGGAGGTTTCCCGAGGGAGGGGTGAGACTATACCCAGCAGCTGCACACCTCGGGTCCGCCGTGACCATTGATTATTGTTTTATCCACAAGTTGAGGCTTGCTGTTAACTACACGTTTTATGCCCGTTTTTTATTACACTAATGTGAGTGCGATGTGTGAGGATTGCAGTGATTTTTAATAAAATTGTTGTTGCTGAATTACACTATTGGAGCATTTACTTTCTTTTATGTGGACCCATTGAATACCATTGTTGAACCTCGTATACACCATTTACCCTGGAGTGTGGTAAAGAGAGCGTGTTTTGCCTTGCATGAGAGTGCTGGCATGATTTTTCGGTGAGTGCATGTCTGGAGAGTGTGTTTCACTAGCACGGCAGTGTGGTGAAAGAAGCACGGAGTTATTCATCATTTGACATTTGATCACCTAGGAATCATTTGTGTGGGACATTTGATTCTCACTTTTATCGTCACCATTTTTTGTCACTTGCAACCTGTTTGGATATTGCTTTGTTTTACTGGAGTTTTTATGTTATATCTACAGCACGAATTGAAACACTTGCATGTGTTCTTATTAATTGCTGTCGCATTTATCACTTTATTAGCTGTTATCACATTTATTAGTGTTTATTTACTTTCATGTTCACGTTATATATATTAAGTGATTGATTTAGGAATAGAGGTTATCACCACTATTGCACATTACAAAGTACTTATATATTTACATATTGTCACCTAGGTAATCTGCTAATAATTAAGAGATTGTCACTATTCTTTGTACACCGTAAGGTATACATTTTTTAAGCGCCTTCCATTTAACCTCTGTGTCGGTTTACCATTTTTGGTCTTTAACTGAAATTTAGGATTAAATATTTTATTGTTTTAATGCGAGAGGAATGAAGTTGTTTTTCTGCTTTATATTCACACAGAGTTCTCACAAACTACTTTCTTCATGATTTATCCTCCTGCTATGACTAATATAATATTTTGAAAAAGCCAGATCTCCATAAATTCTAAAAATTAAATTTGATTTTGGACTAATTTTTTTATTTTTTTTTATTTCAACACTTATCTATTTTACAATGTGCGTTAAATGATAACCACATTTTTTGGGTGTTTTTGGTGTGTATTTTCAAGTTACCACAATAACATTCATATTTTGTGTTGTTGTAATGAACCTTAATGAGGTTGGTGTCCCTTGTTCATTAGACATAGGGGGGTGTATTTAACAAAGGAAAAATAATTTTTCACTACAAGTGCTAATTCTACATTGAATTCCACAGAAAGAGCATTTTGAAGTGCCTTCGCTGTGGATCCGAGGGGCACATGCAAGGAAGCCCAATAAATGAAATTAATTTTTAGTTCAAATGATTTTATGAATACATCAGCAGAGCTTCCCCTAATTTCAGCTCTTCCCCTCAGATTTACAGCGACTGCACTTCCAACAAGTGCACTTGCTGTGCAATTTCTCAAGCGAACTTTTCACTAGTACTTTTCACTTGATATTCTAAATGATTTAGCCTTTTGTCAAAAACACACATAGGGGTTGATTTAATAAAGGGAAAAAGACTGTGCACTTTGTAAAGTGCAGTTGCCCTCTGCACGAGCAGTTGCTCCAAAGCTTTAGTAAATGTGTAGAAGCTCTGCTGACTTCCATCATCCAATCATGTGCAAGCAAAAATGCTTTTTTTCTAATTTTCCTTGCACAGGATTGGGTACTCTTTGCAAAGTCAAGCTTTTAACTAATTTATGATGCTCTGGAGCAATTGCACTTGCAGAGGGCAACTGCCCTCTGCAAAGTGCACAGACTATTTGCTTTTCTCAAATCAACCCCATAGTCTTTTTGACCTGTACCTGCCTACTCCCAAAGAAAATGGCGTTTTTTAATCAAAACACAAAGGCAATAATGTAAGGTAACCAAAAATTTATATATATTTTTTTTTCTACCAAAAATTAGGAAGGCAACACTGGAGACACTTTTAGAATCTGGGAAGCCTTTCCTCCCCCAGGACACACATCAAGTTTGAGAACAAGAAAATTGGTATCTTGCTACTATAGGGAGCACAGGGAGCACAGTCAGACCAGACAGAAGCCACGCAATCACTTTCGACTCTTCCGTGGAGCCTTCCCTCCACGCTTCTCTGCAGCCTTCCCTCCACGCTTCTCTGCAGCCTTCCCTCCATGCTTCTCTGCAGCCTTCTTTGGAGGTTGTGCCTCTGGTGGTGTACTTGGGGCAGGAGGAGGAGGAGGAGTGGCTTCATCTGCCAGATATGTGGTAGCAGTAAGCTCCCCTCTCAAGCCCTTCTGGTAAGCCTCAAAAATCAGACCCTCACAGAGGAGGCATTGGCCCTTTTCCAACTCCAGCAATCTGCTGGCTATATAGGTGCCATACGCCTCCTCGGCATTGGGTGGTTTGCTGAGGATGAGGCTTGCTTCCCGTATGAGGGCTAGAGATTCCTGCTCAGTTGGTGTCATTCTCCTGGGCCTTTTGTGGAGAATGCGGAGGGGAGGCACCTGACACTCTGTGCGGCTTCGACTTGGCCCAGCCACAGCCTCCTCCTCTCTCCCACTGGGCAAGGCCTCCTCCCTCTCCCACTGGGCAAGGCCTCCTCCTGGCTGAGGTCATCCTGTGTAAAAAAAAGGGACATATAGTTGTAATTTTGTGTTAGGCAATCACACACAATTTTCAGCTCATGACTTTCAAATATAATTACACAAAATAGTAAAGGCTATCTATTTGACACCACCATTATTTCAGCTGATCAACAAGATCTGAAGTTAAAGTATATTTTTGGCGACCACTGTCTAGTGATATGTCTACATATTAATCTTTGTGCAGAAGTCATTTTTTATGAAGCACTTTCAAAATTAACACGTTAACATCATTAATACCATTTACACAATCACAAATTTAAAAAAAAGGATACCTGGCTGAAGCTGGGCACATCACCTTCATCAATGCTGAAAAGGCCCAGTTCATCCTGGGACTCCTCAGCTGGGGTGGAGGTGGATGGAAGGCTGGAGGGAAGAGTGGAGGGAAGTCTGGAGGGAAGGGTGGGGGGAAGGGTGGAAAGTGATTGCCTGGCTTCGGTCTGGTCATCCAGGAATCGCAGTTTGTTGTAGTACCACAACTTGGGTACAAATACTTGGTCAGCTGCTGCACCGGATCTGAGTGACTCCTGGATTTTATTGTGTTCCCGCTTATACATGTTTTGCAAGATACCAATTTTTCTTGTCCACAAACTTGAGGTCTGCCTGGGGGAGTCGAGTCTTCACAAACTCTAAAAGTGTGCCCAGTGTTGCCTTTCCTAACATCCCTATTATAATATAGGGGGTGTTTGACCTCCCACAGGTTTTTCTTGTCCTGATAGAGCTCAATAAATTGGCACAAAAATTCTTCCTCTTTAAAGGGATTCATTTTTTCTGCAAGACAAGACAGAAGATCCAAACTAATGTCAGTCACAAATCACAGGATTAGTTTTGGTTGTAATCTAGGGGACACATACATACATACATACACACACACACTTTAATCTTACCTTCGTTTCTGGCGCTCGCTACTTCCGCACGGACATATGTAGGCCATCGTAATAGCTTTATATACACTGCGCATGTGTCATGCTCCGCCTGCGTCGCCCGCCCCTGACGTTCGTAAATACGATTTGGCCCCACCACTTCACTCTTCATTGCGCAGTGGGAGTAGATAGCAAAAGATGGCGGGGAGAGTCAGTGGAAGTAGCATGGAGGAAAGCCCGGAGCTCCAAACATCCACATCCCGGAGGAGATATAAGGCCACCAACATGGCTTTTGAAGAGATGGTGGAGATGGTGTCCATATTGAGAAGGGAGGACTACGATGGCAAAAAAGGACCGTACACATGACCGAATATGCAGAAGGACAAAATAATGTCCTCAGTTGTCACCACTCTAGAAGAAAAATTTGGCACAAAACGGTCGAAAGAACAATTGAGGAACTGGTGGTCTGACATCAAAAGTCGGGAGCCAGAACAATATTGGCGAATAAAGAAGCTGCTTAAAAAAAGTAAGTACTTGTTGTGTTTTACTATTGAGATACTTAACTCGCATGCTGATCCTTATTTTTTGACTTTATACATCATCGTTCGTAAAGACCTTTCTTTGTAAAATATATATGATACTTTAGAAAATGACGTTATTTTTTCGCCAAATACGATGGGACAGGGTTGGACATACATTTATGTCTTGATAATTTGTCAAATTCCCACAATTTGTTGATGTGGTGTAGATGTGTTTGAAAATATAATGCTTCTTCAAATATGATTCAGTGTAATGTAGGGACAGGACACAGCAGCTGTTTCCACATCTGGACTCACGAGCACTATAGTGTACTATGTGACCATAAAGAAATTTTAGAGGGGTAATACACATAGGAGAGCATTGAGGTGTCTGCATCTGTGAAACTTGCCAGAAAATGTGCATTGTTTATAATTGTTGTTCAGAGGAAATGTTCATCCTGTCTTCAAAATTTATTATGATGAAAAAAGGCAATTGGCCACAACTCATAACCAACGTTTAAGTTTATTTATTAAAATCTAAAATATCACTGTGTTTTAACTATACCTTTTGTTCATTTCTCATAGGGGAGAAAAGACTCAGACAACAGTCCAAGGATCCCAGGACCCCCCCAAGTCACCAGCCTGAGGCAGAAGATACCCCAAGCCCCAGCCCAAGACCACGCCCACCCGACAACCTGGATGAAGGAGAGGTGGAGGAAGTGTGCGAGTTTCAAGCCCACCAAGTGAGTGACTGACACCCCAGCTTGAGTTAATGTATTTTGGCGTGTATATTGTAAACCTTGCTTTTTTCACTCATTTTAGGTGAGTTTCTGGTTGTGGAAGGCCAAGCGGCAGAGCCCTTCACCACAGACAGTGCGCAAAGACTGATTGGCCAGATAATGCTGTGGAATGGCCAAATCGATAAAATGCGTGACCAAATTCACATCATGCAACTTCGCCTGGACTCCATGCAACAGGAAATGAAGAACATGATTGATGTTTTGGGCCGAATATAATCACGTTTGGCCTAAAAACATCAATCATGTTCTTCATTTCCTTGTGAAGTTTGTTTTTTCGAAAAAATGTTTTTTTAATTTTTGGGGTATCCCCAAATTTACATTCTGATGCACACGGTGTGTCATCATGTGCTATCTTCCATCATGGGTTATCAATGTAATTGTTTTGTGTTTGCAACCCCTTCATCCTGAAAATTCTTTGGTGGTGATAGGAACCAAAAAAGCGATTGCACACACAAAAGACGTACATTGCTCACCCATGATAGGAGATAGCACATGCTGACTTGACCCTTTTGTAAAGCTCAATTTTGAGCATATTCTAAATGAACGATTTCCAAGGGTGACATCACATGCACCGTTCTGTAAATGCTGAACTTTGTAAGTTCTTTAATCTTTTTTTTTGTTTATAAAAACACTGTTGTGCATGTAAATCTTTTTAGAAAGGTCTATATATTTGCTAAAATATGCCTTTAATAATTTTGTAAACAAACAATTTTTTACACAACGTAAAAGATTTTAAACAAAAAACCATAAAAAAAATGCACCTTTCAATGTGCACAAAGTAAAATTTTGTTCACAATACAATGTGTGTGGCTGATTATTGAAGTCAAATTTTTTTGTTTGTTATTGTGGGCCTGATTAACTAAAGCTAAATGCACTTGACACTACTACAAGTGCACTAGGAGACAGACATAACTAAATGCAAACAAGAATAAAAACGAGATATTTTTTTAAAATATTATTTTTTTAATTTTTGTAAGAAAATTACAGCTGTTGCTGAATAGCAATGGCCCCTCGACCATTAAAATAATTGACATAACGGTCACGCACTTGACGTGCGGTTCGGGGGGCCAAGCCAATACGGTCAATTTCTAGGCCTGTCAAAGTGGTATCCTGTTCCAGTCCGGCCTCAGGCCCAACAGAGGATATATATGTTGCTGAATGTCTCCTTAAAAAGTTATGCAAGATGCAGCAAGCAAGGATGATGTAGTTTAGTTTATAGTCCGCCAAATGAACTGAAGAAAGGAATAAACGGAACCGGCTGGCCAGAATCCCAAAAGCATTCTCCACAACTCTTCTTGCTCTGGCCAGCTGGTAATTAAAAACCCTCCTCTCAGGGGTGAGTGTCCTTTGGGGGAACGGCCTCATCAAGTGCTCACCGAGAGCAAACGCTTCATCAGCAATAAAAACAGAGGGGAGTCCATCCACATTCTCGTCATCAGGTGGCAATTCCAGGCCACCGGTCTGGAGACGATGGCACAGCTCGGTCTGTGCAAAGACTCCTCCATCAGACATCCAGCGTTCTTCCCCACATCCACAAACAGAAAGTCCAAATGTGCTGAGACCACCGCCATCAAAACTACACTATGGAACCCCTTGTAGTTACAGAAATAAGACCCCAAATGCGGTGGGGGCACAATCCGGACATGCTTCCCGTCAATCGCACCGACACAGTTGGGAAAGTCCCAACGGTCAGCGAACTGGGAGGCCACAGTCTGCCATTCCTGTGTACTTGAAGGAAACTGTGGAGTGCAAAAAAGAAAAAAAAATAAGATAAGGACTTTAAAAACAAAATTGGATATCAGATTACACCAAAACATTAGTGAACAAGAGTAGTCAAACATTATTAAGATGTGTGTTTGTAATTGAAATGTTCAAAAACATAAGGCACACTTATAAGATTAATCACCCCCTCTGATGGCCCATTGATACATTTGAATGGGGGGAGGGGTTCTAATTAGGTTAACAAACACACCTGACTGGTTCAAACATTTGTGGGGTGGGGGAGGGGTTCTAATTAGGTTAACAAACACACCTGACTGGTTCAAACATTTGTGGGGTGGGGGAGGGGTTCTAATTAGGTTAACAAACACACCTGACTGGTTCAAACATTTGTGGGGTGGGGGAGGGGTTCTAATTAGGTTAACAAACACACCTGACTGGTTCAAACATTTGTGGGGTGGGGGAGGGTCAAACAAGACAATGGAGCAGACAATATACATTGTTCAAGGGACTATAGGCTAGAGATATAAAAGGACCCAGGATTGCATGGTGGGGAGGATAATGAAGGAAAATATGCATGTAGCTCAATAAATGATTAATGTCCAAAAACAGGCATGCATGAAGATAAAAGGGGACAATCACAGCATATTGAAAGCATGGCAATTAGGTAAGGAGGACAGTTATACAATACCTCATAAAACATTTAATACATATCATGTAATGTTAAAGGATAAAACTTACCTTCATATAGTCCTTCTGCAGGACCTGAATAATAGCAGAACAGGTCTCTGGGATTATGATCCCCAGAGCCTGGGGGGAGATGTCTGATGAGAACTTAAAGTCCTGAAGACTTCTCCCTGTCGCCAAGTAATGTAACGTGGCAACTAGCCTCTGCTCCGCACTGATGGCTTGCCTCATGCAGGTATCCTGCCTGCTGATATAGGGGGTCAGCATAGCCAGCAGACGCTCAAAGACGGGGTCTGTCATCCGGAGATAATTCCTGAAATCTTCAGGATTATTCTCACGGATCTCACGGAGCAAAGGCATGTGCGAGAATTGGTCACGCTGGCGCAACCAATTCTTCATCCATGAACTCCTCCCCACCCTGTTCATGGACTGGACTCGGGTCAAAGTATTAACCCCAACACCAAGTTCCCGCGCAGCAGGAACTCGAGAATGAGAACGTCCATGCGACATGGCTTCAAAATGGTCGGCTGGTCAAACAAACAAACTTATAACAAACGCACTGAAGAACAGCAAGGCCTATGAAGAACGACCTGAAAATCAGGAACGAGCGGACCAGAACGGCCTGCAAGGCAGGGTACAAACTGACCAACACACACTGAAAAGCAGATACAAACCTCACAAGCACAAACTGAACCGCAGAAAACGATCGAAATAAGCTGAAGTGTGAAAAGCGCGAATCATCTCTAACCAAACTTCTACTAACACGAGATAAACACGAGATTAGCAGAAGGAGCCCAAAGGGTGCCGTAGTGGGGCTTGAACTTCCTTTTTATAGTCCCGTCGTACGTGCTATACGTCACCGCGTTCCAAACCAGCGGACTTTTGCAGTGAGCGTGTGTGGCCAAGTCCGTCCGTTTTTAAGTCTGGCGCAAGGAGCCAACAAAGTCCAGCGAAAAGTCCGCTCGTGTGTACGTGGCATTAGTTTCAGGCTATTTGTTTTTACTGAGGCTCATGGTGTAGGGACACTTAGCTCTAGTTGTAGCTGGGAACTAGGGATGAGCTTCGTGTTCGAGTCGAACCCATGTTCGACTCGAACATCGGCTGTTCGGTCGTTCGCCGAATTGCGAACGATATGGGCCGTTCGCGCCAAATTCGTGTGGCGCGTCACGGCCCATAATTCACTGCGGCATCGCAGTGCATTGCTTGCTGATGATTGGCCAAGCATGCACTATGACCCGCATGCTTGGCCAATCACAGTGCCGCCTTAACAGAGAGCCGTAATTGGCCAAAGCCAAGGAGGCTTTGGCCAATTATGGCTCAGGGGATTTAGTACACGCCCCACACTATATAAGGCCGCCTGCACGGCGGCCCTGTGCAGTGTGTTCCGGTGTGCTGAGAAATAGAGAGAGAGAGAGACAGTGTCATTTCATTTGAGTTAGCTAGATTAGGCAGGACAGTCAGTCAGTTAGCTGCACTTAAAGTGTATTGTGTATATATATGCATCCCAGGTGTTGCATATATATATCTATACACTGTATTCAGTTTAGCTAGATCCGTTCCTGTTATCTTCTAGACTATTTACATTTAGTGCAGTGCGTCCTGCTCACAGTGTTCAGCTAGATCCGTTCCTGTTATCTTCCTACTGACAGGCAGGCTTGTCTTGTTACAGTATTTTGAAGAAAATTACTGGTGTTCTTTTGATCCTATTAGTACCACAGTCAGGCAGCTAGACTATTTACATTTAGTGCAGTGCGTCCTGCTCACAGTGTTCAGCTAGATCCGTTCCTGTTATCTTCTTACTGACAGGCAGGCTTGTCTTGTTACAGTATTTTGAAGAAAATTACTGGTGTTCTTTTGATCCTATTAGTACCACAGTCAGGCAGCTAGACTATTTACATTTAGTGCAGTGCGTCCTGCTCACAGTGTTCAGCTAGATCCGTTCCTGTTATCTTCCTACTGACAGGCAGGCTTGTCTTGTTACAGTATATAAAGCTACCTGAAGAAAATTACTGGTGTTCTTTTGATCCTATTAGTACCACAGTCAGGCAGCTAGACTATTTACATTTAGTGCAGTGCGTCCTGCTCACAGTGTTCAGCTAGATCCGTTCCTGTTATCTTCCTACTGACAGGCAGGCTTGTCTTGTTACAGTATTTTGAAGAAAATTACTGGTGTTCTTTTGATCCTATTAGTACCACAGTAAGGCAGCTAGACTATTTACATTTAGTGCAGTGCGTCCTGCTCACAGTGTTCAGCTAGATCCGTTCCTGTTATCTTCCTACTGACAGGCAGGCTTGTCTTGTTACAGTATATAAAGCTACCTGAAGAAAATTGCTGGTGTTCTTTTGATCCTATTAGTACCACAGTCAGGCAGCTAGACTATTTACATTTAGTACAGTGCATCCTGCTCACAGTGTTCAGCTTGATCCGTTCCTGTTATCTTCCTACTGACAGGCAGGCTTGTCTTGTTACAGTATATAAAGCTACCTGAAGAAAATTACTGGTGTTCTTTTGATCCTATTAGTACCACAGTCAGGCAGCTAGACTATTTACATTTAGTGCAGTGCGTCCTGCTCACAGTGTTCTGCAAAACCTACAAGTTAGTGGGGTGCGTACTGCTCACAGTGTTCAGCTAGATCCGTTTCTGTTATCTTCTTACTGACAGGCAGGCTTGTCTTGTTACAGTAAATACAGCTACCTGAAGAAAATTGCTGGTGTTCTTTTGATCCTATTAGTACCACAGTCAGGCAGATAGACTATTTACAGTTAGTGCAGTGCGTCCTGCTCACAGTGTTCTGCTAAACCTACAAGTTAGTGGGGTGCGTCCTGCTCACAGTGTTCAGCTAAACCTACAAGTTAGTGGGGTGCGTCCACCTCACAGTGTTCAGCTAAACCTACAAGCTAGTGGGGTGCGTCCTGCTCACAGTGTTCAGCTAGATCAGTTTCTGTTATCTTCTTACTGACAGGCAGGCTTGTCTTGTTACAGTAAATACAGCTACCTGAAGAAAATTGCTGGTGTTCTTTTGATCCTATTAGTACCACAGTCAGGCAGCTAGACTATTTACAGTTAGTGCTGTGCGTCCTGCTCACAGTGTTCAGCTAAACCTATAAGTTAGTGGGGTGCGTCCTGCTCACAGTGTTCAGCTAAAGCTACCTGGAGAAGGTTGGTGGTGTTCTCATACTACAGGCAGGCAGTTGATTTTGCTAGCTGCAGTATCAGTACATATATATATATATATATATATATATCCCAGCTTAGTGCAGCTACAGGCCATTAGTATGTCTGGAAGGCCAAGAAGGAGAGGTAGACAGTTACAAGCCAATAAGAGAGGGCAAGCAGGCTCTGTGTCTAGTGCTGGTCGTAGAGACGGTGCATCCTCATCAGCACATGGCCATGGGACACGCTTGGCCTTTTTTTCGGCAGCTGGCCATGTTGAGCCGCAACATGCGGAAGACTTGGTCGAGTGGATGACCAAGCCGTCCTCATCCTCCTCATCCTCTCTCACCCATGCCCAGGGTACTTTGTCTGGCAAAGCAGCGGCCTCTTCCCTCGGCTCAATGTCATCAGTGACTCCTTCCCTAGCCCCACCATGTCCACCTGAGGAGTCCCTCGAACTGTTTGACCACAGTGTTGGGTACATGCTCCAGGAGGATGCCCAGCGTTTGGAAGGCTCTGATGATGATACTGAGCTCAATGAAGGCAGTAACATGAGCACGGACAGAGGGGGTGCCCAAGAAGGACAGCAATCTGGCAGTCATGCTCCCCCTGCTGCAGCATACTGCCAGGTTTGCTCCAGTGATGAGGAGGGAGGGGATGATGAGGTCACTGACTCAACATGGGTGCCTGATAGGAGAGAGGAGGAGGAGGAGGAGGCGGCACATCACCAACGAGGTAGGATGCCCTCCAGGGGCCAGCCTAAGGGCAGAACATTGACTGCATCACACCCCAAAGCTCCACATGTGCAGGGCGCTGCAGTCTCTGCGTGTTATTCAAAAAGTTCTTTGGTGTGGGCCTTTTTTGAGACGAGTGCATCAGATCGCACCACTGCTATTTGCAACATATGTCTCAAGCATATCTCACGTGGCCAAAACATCTCCCGCTTGGGTACCACATGCTTGACCAGACATATGTTGACCTGCCATGCAGTTCGTTGGCAAGCATATCTAAAAGACCCACACCAAAGAACAAAGTGGACCTCTCCTTGCTCCTCATCAGCTGAGATTTCCAACCCCACTAGACCTTCAGTCCTCTCTGAGACCTGCACTGAGAGGAATGAAGGTGTAGAATTAGGTGTGTCACAGCCAAGTACTTGTGGGCAATCTGCTTTTGGTACACCGACGTCAGATTGTACCAGGCAAATTTCCCTGCCCCAGCTGCTGCACCGCCGAAAGAAGTTTGCTCCCAGCCATCCACATGCCCAGCAGTTGAATGCTAGCTTGGCAAAATTGCTAGCACTTCAACTGCTGCCTTTTCAGTTGGTAGACTCTGCCCCCTTCCGTGAGTTTGTGGAATGTGCGGTTCCTCAGTGGCAGGTACCCAAACGCCACTTTTTCTCACGGAAGGCGATTCCGGCTCTTTACCAGCATGTGGAAGGCAATGTCCATGCCTCGCTGGACAGGGCGGTCAGCGGTAAGGTGCATATTACCGCTGACTCATGGTCCAGCAGGCATGGACAGGGACGTTACCTAAGTTTCACGGTGCATTGGGTGACTCTGCTGGCAGCTGGGAAGGATGCAGGACAAGGTGCAGTAGTGTTGGAGGTTGTTCCGCCACCACGCCTCCAAAATGCTAATGATTGTGACACACCTCTCTCCTCCACCCCCTCCTCTTCTTCTTCCTCCATGGCCTCTTCCTCGGAACCAGCGGTGCTCCGTAGTCATTCAAGGGGCTACGCAAGTACGCAGGCCAAAAGATGCCATGCGGTGCTTGAGCTGGTGTGCTTGGGGGACAGGAGCCACACTGGGGCAGAGGTTCTGTCAGCTCTGCAGGGGCAGGTTCAGAGGTGGTTGACGCCACGCCAACTTAAGGCAGGAATGGTGGTTTGCGACAATGGCACCAACCTCCTCTCTGCCCTCCGACAGGGACAAATGACCCATGTGCCCTGTTTGGCTCATGTCCTTAACTTGGTAGTGCAGCGGTTCTTGGGCCGGTACCCGGGCTTACAGGATGTCCTGAGGCAGGCCAGGAAAGTCTGTGTGCATTTCCGCCGGTCATATAATGCCAGTGCTCGGCTGACGGACCTCCAAAAGGAGTTTAACCTGCCCAAGAACTACCTAATCTGTGACATGCCCACCAGGTGGAACTCAACGTTGGCCATGCTGCAGCGGCTGCACACGCAGCAGAGGGCCATCAATGAGTACCTGTGTGACTATGGCACCAGGACAGGGTCAGGGGAGCTTGTTTTTTTTTCCCCACGCCAGTGGGCCATGATCAGGGATGCATGCACTGTCCTGTCACCATTCGAGGAGGCCACAAGGATGGTAAGCAGTGACAGTGCATGCATTATTGACACTGTCCCCCTTGTCCACCTGTTGGAGCACAGGCTGCGTGGAATAATGGACAGGGCACTTGAGGCAGAACAGAGGCAGGAAGAGGAGGATTTCCTTAGCTCTCAAGGCCCCCTTTATCCAGACAGTGTTCCTGCATGCCCGTTGATCACACAGGAAGAGGACGAGGAGGAGGAGGAGGAAGATTGTGTCAGTATGGAGGTGGAGTCTGGCACTCAGCATCAGCAGCAGTCTTTAAGGGATCAGTCCCAAGAAACACATGGACTTGTACGTGGCTGGGAGGAGGTGGCTGCGGACCATGTCTTCCTTAGTGACCCAGAGGACCCCGGACCAAATGCCTCAGCAAACCTACACTGCATGGCCTCCCTGATCCTGCAAAGCCTGCGTAAGGATCCTCGTATTCGTGGTATCAAGGAGAAGGACCATTACTGGCTGGCAACCCTCCTTGATCCACGTTACAAGGGTAAGGTTGCGGACCTTATCTTGCCATCGCAGAGGGAGCAGAGGATGAAACATCTTCGGGAGGCCTTGCAGAAAGGTCTGTGCAACACGTTCCCAGAGACTGGGAGGTTACAAACTCCTGTTTCTGGACAACGTGTTGCTGAGGCTTTGGTCAGTCAAAGAAGGAGCGGTGGAGAAGGTGGCCGTCTGACCGATGCGTTCAGACAATTTTTTGGTCCGCAGCCCCAAGGTATGATCGGTTCCAGCAACCATCGCCAGCGTCTGTTTTACATGGTGCAGGAATACCTAGGGGCAAGATCAGACTTGGACACCTTTCCCACCGAAAATCCTCTGGGTTACTGGGTCTTGAGGATGGATCACTGGCCAGAGCTTGCACAGTATGCAATTAAGCTACTGGCCTGTCCTGCATCCAGCGTTCTTTCAGAATGCACATTCAGTGCTGCTGGAGGCGTGGTAACCGATCACAGGGTGCGTCTGTCCACTGACTCGGTCGATCGACTGACCTCCTAAAAATGAATCAGTCTTGGATCACCACCAGCTACCAAGCACCTGATGCTGATGTAACCGAATAATTTTTTTTGAAATCTCAGATCCCTTCAAAGACTGCCTATGCTGATGCTGAGTGACTATCCCTGAGTAATTATCCTCTTCCTCCTCAATCATCACGCTGATAGCTTGTAAGAACATTTTTGGTTCTGGGCGCCACCACGTGTGCCTAAGGCACAATTTTTCAGCCCCTGTTTAACAGGGGCGTGTAATTACAATTTTTGATGTAATACTTTGCAGCAGGGCTCGTTCCTGCATTCCAACTAGAGTGTCTGTGAGGGGTTGCAGTGTTGTGGCACCAGCAGCAGTGCCTAAGGCCCATTTTTTCTGCCCCTGTTTAACAGGGGCGTGTAATTACAATTTTTGATGCAATACTTTGCAGCAGGGCTCGTTCCTGCGTTCCAACTAGAGTGTCTGTGAGGGGTTGCAGTGTTGTGGCACCAGCACCAGTGCCTAAGGCCTAATTTTTCAGCTCCTGTTTAACAGGGGCATGTAATTACAATTCTTGATCTAATATTTCACAGCAGGGCCCTGTGAGGGCTTACAGTGTTGTGGCCACAGCAACACCTAAGGCCCAAATTTCTGCTGAGTATATAGGGCAGGACCCTACTTTCAAACAACTAACTTACAAAGGACTCCTACTTGCAAACGGAAGGAGACAACAGGAAGTGAGATGAAATCTACCCCTAGGAAGGGAAATTCTCTCCTGTAAGAGTTAATATGGGAAAAACATTTCTCCTTTCCACTGATGCTTTCCAATCCTTGTTCCACAAAAAAACCCAAATTTTCAAAAAACATTTTTCATTGGGACAAAAAGTGAGGTGAAATCTTCTGAAGAGGAGGAAAGACAGCAAAACAAATGTCACAGGGGTGATAACCCTTCCCTATGTTTTCCAAAAAGCTTAAAAAAGATTTTTTGGCTGGAGCTAAGCACGTTAAAAATGTACCCGTTCAAAATTACAAAGAGATTCTACTTAACAATAAACCTACAGTCCCTGTCTTGTTTGCACCGCCTGTATACTGCTGTTCAGAGTATATAGGGCCTGGTGGCTCCACACCTTTCCTTATTTTAATTTGGGTGCGGGGTTCCCCTTAATATCCATACAAAACCCAAAGGGCCTGGTAATGGACTGGGGGGTACCCATGCCGTTTGTCTCACTGATTTTCATCCATATTGCCAGGACCCGACATTACATTAAACCCGCAAGCAGTTTTAAATGAGATTTTTCCTTTAAAAATGACATTTGGTGCAGGGACTGTTCTAAACACGGGAAACACGCGTCACTTTACAGGCATACTATAGACACCCCTCAGGTACGATATTTAAAGGAATATTTTACTTTTTTTTTTACTTTAAGCATCATTAAAATCCGTTTTTAAAAGTTTTTTTTGCATTGATACATGTCCCCTGGGGCAGGACCCGAGTCCCCAAACCCTTTTTAGGACAATACCATGCAAATTAGCCTTTAAAATGAGCACTTTTGATTTCGAACGTTCGAGTCCCATAGACGTCAATGGGGTTCTAACGTTCGTGCGAACTTTCGGTCCGTTCGCAGGTTCTGGTGTGAACCGAACCGGGGGGTGTTCGGCTCATCCCTACTGGGAACATGCAAGCATGGATGGCTCAATCAAATCCTACATGGATATGTAGCCACCCTACAACAAGAATGCTTGGTCAGCAATCATAGGAGCAGCAGCAAGTGGAAGAAAGGCAAATAATGAAAAAGCTGCATAAAGGACATGTGCTGATGTGAGCAGCTAAAATTGCTAATACGTTTAGGATTTAATTACAATTTAAGACTGAATTGGCTGTAGCTTTGTAGATCCAGTTCCTGCTATGTTTTTATTTTTTAATATTGTGGGTAAGAATTTATGTTAGTCAAGTTTTTTATTCCTGTTTGTGACCCCATTGGGGACATTTTCTCTCTCTTCTTCTTGTGACACTCATATAATAAAGAGAAGGTTTGGGCTTCACCTCCCCTTCTTTTCTCACAATATGCTTTATTGTCTGTTCCCTCAATAGAGAGATGTACCATAATTTCTTGACAGGTAGTTAGATAAAATCTCCCTACCTGGGACACATACAGTGAAAGAAACCTGACAGAATTTCTAACTCTTTCAAATGCAAAAGTTTTGACTTGAGTAGCAATTTTAAAGTGGATGTAAACCTGAAAAAAAGTTTTTTAATGAAGACTTCTACCTGGTACAGTAGAGGATGTGAAGTCATCTGTGCCCAGTCTAACCACAAGGATTTATTCCAGCTCTGAGCAATCCTCTTGTTTTTTTGTAGTAAGATAAAAAACAACACTGATAAGTTTGCGTCACCACATCCCCCACTGCTGTGACTGATATGGACCTGGACATCGACAACATTCGGGAAACAATTCAACAGAAAAATACAACCAACCTCATTCAACCAAAGCAAAAAGAGAAAATCAACACGAACGTCACACCGAATTTCTCGCTGATCCCAATCACCACTGACACCACCAAAAACATCATCAGAAGCCTCCAAGACAGCAGATCACCAGATGACATCATTCCCACAAAACTCCTGAAAGAATGTTGTGACATTCTGGCTCCTACTATAAGACATCTCCTAAATCAGTCATTCAAAGAAGGGATTGTTCCAATTGCCCTCAAGCAAGGCATCATCAAACCCCTCCTAAAGAAACCCAATCTTGACCCTAAAGATCCTAACTACCGCAGAACGGTTACAAGCCTCAACTCCATCTCCAAGATTATGGAAAAAGCAGTAGACAGTGAAACTAGGAGCCTTCACATCTGAAACTTGTGCAATTTCTTGTGGAGTCCCTCAAGGTTCACCGTTATTACCAGTGCTCTGCAACATCTACATCCGTCCACTCCTCCAAATCATTAGAAAATCAGACCTCTGCTTTCACTCATACGTTGATGACACCCAATTATACTTTTGCATCACCGGTCAAAAAGACCACTACCAGCGACTAGAAAAATGCCTCACATTGATAGATGACTGGATGACCATAAGCTCCCTCAAACTCAACGGACCAAAAACAGAGCTTCTTCTCCTCCACGCAAATCGTATTACAAAAACTAAGAACCCTTGGACACCACCCACCATCCTTGGACAGACCATCTCCCCAAGCACCAAAACCAAAAGTCTCGGAGTCATCTTTGACTCAGAAATGTCGATGGATGCACAAATAGGATCGGTAGTCAGTGGATCTCACCATCTCCTTCGCATACTACGTAGACTCATCCCCTTCATTCCAGAAGAGGACAAAGCAGCATTAGTTGGAACAATCATCAATTCCCGGCTCAACTACGCAAACTCCCTCTACATAGGATTACCTAAATACTAGATTGCATGCCTACAAGTCATCCAAAACACTGCAGCAAGACTGGTAACAGGAAAAAAAACCCTGGGAACCCATCTCCCCATCCCTGAGGAGCCTACATTGGCTAACCGTAAAGGACCGGATCACTTTCAAGACCCTCTGCCTCACCCATAAATGCACTCAAGGAAACGCTCCACAATACCTATGTGAGAAAATAAAACACTACACACCTAAGCACAGTCTTCGATCAACTAACCACAACCTCCTCCTCATTCCTAAGTCCAGCTACAAATCAAAGGGAGAACGAAGATTCGCAGTCCAAGGACCACGGCTATTCAACGCTCTACCAGCTAACATCCGCATGGAAGAAAATCATCGGGCCTTCAGAAAAAAACTCAAGACCCATCTCTTCTAAGAAACAGGACTAAGCACGGATCAAGTGCCTTAAGGCGATTCAGTTCGCATTTGCAGCGCTATACAAATCTTTCATTCATTCAAATCTTTCATTCATTCATTCATTCATTCATTCATTCATTCATTCATTCATATCTGATTTCTTTATCTCATGCTCTCATGCATTTCTTGCTCTCATGCATGGTATGAGAGTAGAGAAAGTATCTTCACATCCCTCCTTCCTTGTCCAGCTCTCCCAGGATTGGCTGCTCCACACCTCAGCATGATTGGGCATGCTGTAGTCATGTGGTGCCTTTCCTGAGTCTTGACAGGATGTTACTCAAAACTCAGGAATAGGAGAGTGGGAGAGTGTAAAGGTGGACGGGGAGTCCTGTGACATCACTACTCCGCCCACCGAGCTCCGGCAAAGAGACCCACCCACTGATCCCAGAGCTTTGCGGGGTTCCTACTGCTAAACTGGGTGACATTTGCAAGGTAGGGATACATGCAGCAGGCTTGCATGTATATACAGTCAGGTCCATAAATATTGTGACATCCACACAATTCTAATCTTTTTGGCTCTATACACCACCACAATGCAGTTGAAATAAAACAAACAAGATGTGCTTTAACTGCAGACTTTCAGCTTTAATTTGAGTGTATTTACATCCAAATCAGGTGAACAGTGTAGGAATTACAACAGTTTGTATATGTGCCTCACACTTTTTAAGGGAACAAAAGTAATGGGACAGATTAACAATCATCCATAAAACTTTCACTTTCATTTTCCCTTCAATTTTTTCTTCAGCAAGTGAAATGCATGCTCAATCGGATTCAGGTTAGGTGATTGACTTGGCCATTGCATAACATTCCACTTCTTTCCCTTAACCACTTCAGCCCCGGAAGGTTTTACCCCCTTCCTGACCAGAGCACTTTTTACAATTCAGCACTGCGTCGCTTTAACTGCTAATTGCGCGGTCATGCAATGCTCTACCCAAACGAAATTTGCGTCCTTTTCTTCCCACAAATAGAGCTTTCTTTTGATGATATTTGATCACCTCTGCCGTTTTTATTTTTTGCGCTATACACGGAAAAGGACCGAAAATTTTGAAAAAAAATGATATTTTCTACTTTTTGTTCTAAAAAAAATCCAATAAACTCAATTTTAGTCATACATTTAGGCCAAAATGTATTCGGCCACATGTCTTTGGTAAAAAAAATGTCAATAAGTGTATATTTATTGGTTTGCGCAAAAGTTATAGCGCCTACAAACTAGGGTACATTTTCTGGAATTTACACAGCCTTTAATTTATGACTGCCTATGTCGTTTCTTGAGGTGCTAAAATGGCAGGGCAGTACAAAACCCCCACAAATGACCCCATTTTGGAAAGTAGACACCCCAAGGAATTTGCTGAGAGGCATGTTGAGCCCATTGAATATTCATTTTTTTTGTCCCAAGTGATTGAATAATGACAAAAAAAAAAAAAAATTACAAAAAGTTGTCACTAAATGATATATTGCTCACACAGGCCATGGGCATATGTGGAATTGCACCCCAAAATACATTTAGCTGCTTCTCCTGAGTACGGGGATACCACATGTGTGAGACTTTTTGGGAGCCTAGCCGCGTACGGGGCCCCGAAAACCATTCACTGCCTTCAGGATTTCTAAGGGCGTACATTTTTGATTTTACTCCTCACTACCTATCACAGTTTTGAAGGCCATAAAATGCCCAGATGGCATAAAACCCCCCAAATGACCCCATTTTGGAAAGTAGACACCCCAAGCTATTTGCTTTGAGGCATGTTGAGTCCATGGAATGTTTTATTTTTTGACACAAGTTGCGGGAAAGTGACAAATTTTTTTTTTTTTGCACAAAGTTGTCACTAAATGATATATTGCTCACACAGACCATGGGCATATGTGGAATTGCACCCCAAAATACATTTAGCTGCTTCTCCTGAGTATGAGGATACCACACGTGTGAGACTTTTTGGGAGCCTAGCCGCGTACGGGGCCCCGAAAACCAATCACTGCCTTCAGGATTTCTAAGGGCGTATATTTTTGATTTTACTCCTCACTGCCTATCACAGTTTCGGAGGCCATGGAATGCCCAGGTGGCACAACCCCCCCCCAAATGACCCCATTTTGGAAAGTAGACACCCAACGCTATTTGCTGAGAGGCATGGTGAGTATTTTGCAGCTCTCATTTGTTTTTGAAAATAAAGAAAGACGAGAAAAAAATTTTTTTTTTCTTTTTTCAATTTTCAAAACTTTGTGACAAAAACTGAGGTCTGCAAAATACTCACTATACCTCTCATCAAATAGCTTGGGGTGTCTACTTTCCAAAATGGGGTCATTTGGGGGGGGGGGTTTTGCCACCTGGGCATTCCATGGCCTCCGAAACTGTGATAGGCAGTGAAGAGTGAAATCAAAAATTTACGGCCTTAGAAAGCCTGAAGGCGGTGCTTGGTTTTTGGGGTCCCGTACGCGGCTAGGCTCCCAAAAAGTCTCACACATGTGGTATCCCCGTACTCAGGAGAAGCAACAGAATGTATTTTGGGGTGTAATTTCACATATTCCCATGGCATGTTTGAGCAAAATATCATTTAGTGACAACTTTGCGCAAAAAAAAAATAAAAAAAATAAAAAATTGTCTCTTTCCCGCAACTTGTGTCACAATATAAAATATTCCATGGACTCAACATGACTCTCAGCAAATAGCTTGGGGTGTCTACTTTCCAAAATGGGGTCAATTGGGGGGGTTTTGAACTGTCCTGGCATTTTATGCACAACATCTAGAGGCTTATGTCACACATCACCCACTCTTCTAACCACTTGAAGACAAAGCCCTTTCTGACACTTATTGTTTACATAAAAAAATATTTTTTTTTTGCAAGAAAATTACTTTGAACCCCCAAACATTATTTTTTTTTTTTAAAGCAAATGCCCTACAGATTAAAATGGTGGGTGTTTCATTTTTTTTTCACACAGTATTTGCGCAGCGATTTTTCAAACGCATTTTTTGGGGAAAAAACACACTTTTTTACATTTTAATGCACTAAAACACACTATAATGCCCTAATGTTTGGTGAAATAAAAAAGATTATCTTAGGCCGAGTACATGGATACCAAACATGACATGCTTTAAAATTGCGCACAAACGTGCAGTGGCGACAAACTAAATACATTTTTAAAAGCCTTTAAAAGCCTTTACAGGTTACCACTTTAGATTTACAGAGGAGATCTACTGCTAAAATTACTGCCCTCGATCTGGCCTTCGCGGTGATACCTCACATGCATGGTGCAATTGCTGTTTACATTTGACGCCAGACCGACGCTTGCGTTCGCCTTAGCGCGAGAGCAGGGGGGACAGGGGTGCTTTTTTTTTTTTTTTTTTTTTTTCTTCATTATTATTATTATTTTTTTATCTTATTTTTAAACTGTTCCTTTCATTTTTTTTTTAAATCATTTTTATTGTTATCTCGGGGAATGTAAATATCCCCTATCATAGCAATAGGTAGTGACAGGTACTCTTTTTTGCAAAAATTGGGGTCTTTTAGACCCTAGATTTCTCCTCTGCCCTCAAAGCATCTGACCACGCCAAGATCGGTGTGATAAAATGCTTTCCCAATTTCCCAATGGCGCTGTTTACATCCGGCGAAATCTAAGTCATAAAATGCTCGTAGCTTCCGGTTTCTTAGGCCATAGAGATGTTTGGAGCCACTCTGGTCTCTGATCAGCTCTATGGTCAGCTGGCTGAATCACCGGCTGCATTTTCAGGTTCCCTGTTGAGACAGGAGAGCCAGAGAAAAACACGGAAGACGTTGGGGGGGGGCATTCCCTCCCACTGCTTGTAAAAGCAGTCTAGAGGCTAATTAGCCGCTAGGATTGCTTTTACATGAAAGTCGACCGCTGGCTGAAAAGAATGATACCAAGATGATACCTAAACCTACAGGCATCATTCTGGTATAACCACTCAAAGTTGTGAATGGCGTACCTGAAGACAAAAAAATGGTTAACAATAAAGCACAGTAAACGGTAAGGTATAAAAAATTGCATACCTGAAAAGCAAACATGATAAAACATAATAACAATAAAACATTGCAGAATAGAATACAGTAAAAAAGAGCAGAACAATAGAGAGAATAGAGAGAGAGAGAACAATAAAACGCCAACTATTTTTTTTTTTTTTTATATTTTCGTTTGTGTTTTTTTTTTTTTTTTTACACTTTTTTTTGTAACTGTAACTTTTATAACTGTAACCGGTTCCAGGTTCGGGTCTCTCAAAATGCGATGGCATCTTGGGAGACCCTGTGGAAGTGTGCCTAGTCTGTGCAATGCTGTACCCTACGCTAATACTCAACTAGTGAATGGTAGCGTTCAAAACATTCACCAATGCAAAGACCAGGATTGTCAGGACAGGAGGGACAATAATAGCGGGTGTCACGCCTATATCCGCGCTTGCTGCAGACACGACATCTTTTTTGGAGGGGTTCATTGGGTAGGGGTACTCGGGAGGACATAAAGAAAATGCCTCTCATGCAGCCGACTGCATTTGGTTGGGGATGTGAATGGGGGAAGTACGGGCGCTGCAGAAGCGGTGGGTTCCCAATTAGGATTGGCGAATGCAGCAGGAAGGGCATTATGGGCACGACGGTCCTGTGTTTGTCTTTTTGGTGGCAGCGGGACACTACTTGTGCTTGCCACCTCACCAGCTTGAACTGCACTTATGGGACTCGCCACGTCACCAAGTGTTACTGCAGTGCTGGTTTGACTACGACCGGGGTGTACTAGGCCGCTGGCGCTTGCCAGTTCACCAAAACGCTACAAAAAAAACTGTTAGCGATCGCAGGGATCAGGCCTGACTCTGCGAATGCTGCAGTTATGCGTTTAGTGTTTTGTAAGTGTCAGTGATCGATCGATACTGCACTTGGGTGGGCTGGGCTGGGCCGGGCGGAGGGGCAAAACGCAGGTGCTAGCAGGTATCTGGGCTGATCCCGCTAACACTGCGTTTGTGGGAACCCTAAACTGCTGGGGACGCTAGTATAGATCTGATCGGATCAGGTATTGATCCGATCAGATACTATACCACTAAGGGAGGTGTATACTGCGTGCGTGGGTGTTAGCGGTACTGGCGCTAACCTGACGCTGCCTGGGGCTGGTGCTTGCCAGTTCACCAAAACGCTACCAAAAAAACTGTTAGCGATCGCAGGGATCAGGCCTGACTCTGCGAACGCTGCAGTTATGCGTTTAGTGTTTTGTAAGTGACAGTGATCGATCCATACTGCACTTGGGTAGGCTGGGCTGGGCCGGGCGGAGGGGCAAAACGCAGGTGCTAGCAGGTATCTGGGCTGATCCCGCTAACACTGCGTGTTTGGGAACCCTAAACTGCTGGGGACGCTAGTATAGATCTGATCGGATCAGATATTGATGCGTTCAGATACTATACCACTAAGGGAGGTGTACGGTGCGTGTGTGGGTGTTAGCGGTACTGGGGCTAACCTGACGCTGCCTGGGGCTGGTGCTTGCCAGCTCACCAAAACGCTACCAAGAAAACTGTTAGCGATCGCAGGGATCAGGCCTGACTCTGCGAACGCTGCAGTTATGCGTTTAGTGTTTTGTAAGTGACAGTGATCGATCGATACTGCACTTGGGTGGGCTGGGCCGGGCGGAGGGACAAAATGCAGGTGCTAGCAGGTATCTGGGTTGATCCCGCTAACACTGCGTTTTTGGGAACCCTAAACTGCTGGGGACGCTAGTATAGATCTGATCGGATCAGATATTGATCCGTACAGATACTATACCACTAAGGGAGGCGTATGCTGCGTGCGTGGGTGTTAGCGGTACTGGCGCTAATCTGACGCTGCCTGGGGCGACGCATATCACCGCCGGGCGATCAGGGGGCTAAACCTTTATTCGGTAATAAACGGCGGGTGCCCTGACACTATAAAAAATAAACAAACTAACCAGCGTCACCCGTAACGGTTATACGGTGATCAGTGGTGAAAGGGTTAACTAGGGGGCAATCAAGAGGTTAAAACATTTATTAGGTAGTATATGGGGGTCCCTGTCGCTATAAAACGCTGACGGCGAACCTAAATATTTATGTCCCTAACTAGCGTCACCAGCGACACTAATACAGCGATCAGAAAAATGATCGCTTAGCAACACTGGTGACGGGGGGTGATCAAGGGGTTAAAACTTTATTAGGGGGGTTAGGGGGGTATCCTAGACCTAAAGGGGGGCTAACACTCACTGCCCTAACACACTAACTGTCACAAACTGACACCAATACAGTAATCAGAAAAAAAAAACAAAAAAAAAAAAAACCTGCTTGGTGTCAGTTTGTGACAGGGGGGGGTGATCGGGGGGGATCGGGGGGGGGATCGGGGTGTAATGTGTGCCTGGCATGTTCTACTGTGTGTGTGTGTTTAGTGCTCTCACAGTTCAGTCTTCTCTCCTCGGCCCGGAACGGAAAATACCGAGCCGAGGAGAGATGACATCATTTCCTCTGCCTCTGTGTACAATACAGAGGCAGGGAAATGATCCCATTGGCTGGGAGCGATCGCGAGGGGGGGGCCACGAATGGATGGCCTCCCCCTCACCACCGATCGCCGGGGGACATTTGCCGACCGCCGCAGGCCCCGGGGGGGGTCCGATCGGACCCCCCACCCGCGGGCAGGCAGGGACGTACAGGTAAGCCCTTTTGCCTGCCCGTGCCGCTTTGTCGACGTACATCGTCGTGCGGCGGTCGGCAAGTGGTTAAAAAACTCTTTGGTTGCTTTCGCAGTATGCTTCGGGTCATTGTCCATCTGCACTGTGAAGCACCGTCCAATGAGTTCTGAAGCATTTTGCTGCATATGAGCAGATAAAATTGCCCGAAACACTTCAGAATTCATCCTGCTGCTTTTGTCAGCAGTCACATCATCAATAAATACAAGAGAACCAGTTCCATTGGCAGCCATACATGCCCACGCCATGACACTACCACCACCATGCTTCACTGATGAGGTGGTATGCTTTGAATCATGAGCATTTCCTTTCCTTCTCCATACTCTTCTCTTCCCATCACTCTGGTACAAGTTGATCTTGGTCTCATTTGTCCATAGAATGTTGTTCCAGAACTGTGAAGGCTTTTTTAGATGTTGTTTGGCAAACTCTAATCTGGCCTCCCTGTTTTTGAGGCTCACCAATGGTTTACATCTTGTAGTGAACCCTCTGTATTCACTCTGGTGAAGTCTTCTCTTGATCGTTGACTTTGACACACATACACCTACCTCCTGGAGAGTGTTCTTGATGTGGCCAACTGTTGTGAAGGGTGTTTTCTTCACCAAGTAATGAATTCTTCGGTCAGCCACCACAGTTGTTTTCCGTGGTCTTCTGGGTCTTTTGGTGTTGCTGAGCTCACCGGTGCATTCTTTCTTTTTAAGGATGTGCCAAACAGTTGGTTTGGCCACACCTAATGTTTTTGCTATTTCTCTGATGGGTTTGTTTTGTTTTTTCACCCTAATGATGGCTTGCTTCACTGATAGTGACAGCTCTTTGGATCTCATATTGAGAGTTGACAGCAACAGATTCCAAATGCAAATAGCACACTTGAAATGAACTCTGGACCTTTTATCTGCTCCTTGTAAATGGCATAATGAGGGAATAACACACACCTGGCCATGAAACAGCTGAGCAGCCAATTGTCCAATTGCCCCATTACTTTTGGTCCCTTAAAAAGTGGGAGGCTGAAACTGTTGTAATTCCTACACAGTTCACCTGATTTGGATGTAAATACCCTCAAATTAAAGCTGAAAGTCTGCAGTTAAAGTACATCTTGCTCGTTTCATTTCAAATCCATTGTGATGGTGTATAGAGCCAAAAAGATTAGAATTGTGTTGATGTCCCAATATTTATGAACCTGACTGTATACATTAATACTGTGCCATTAGTTTATACTGGGTAAGTGGTGGATTTACATCCACTTTAATTCTAAAAAATTTTTAGTAAACTGCAAATTCCAATGTGCTTCACCCATAAACTGAAGCTTGTAGATGCACAACAGATTGTTCATTGCTGTTTTGGTTTCTGTTTCTACTTGAATTTTTTAAAATCTACTGTACATTGTACTATTATGAAGGTTGTTCAAAGTTCATGGCTGCAGTAAGGGTTAAAAGGCATTTAATTGTGTATTAAAGATTTCTATTATTCTAGCTGGGTATCAAGATGCTTCCAAACAGAGATGAAATGCAAGTGCTCTGATTATTCAGCATTATACCTCCCCGCTCGCTTTTATGAAAGACTATTTGCCTAATCAGAATTCCTTTGTGATACAGCTCCCATTATGACACCGACTCTGATTTAATGCCAAGCTAAGATGTATTCTATTTTTTTCTGTGTGTGTGAAGATTTAAATATCAGTCTAAGGAAACATAACCTGGCATTTAGGACAGAGTCTTTTAAATACTGCGATGAAAGAAAGTAGAGAAAAAACATAAAATTATACAAAAGAGTGCTTTTAAATGCTTCAGGAGATGGCAAATATATACTTTTCATCATAAGATTAAATGAGGTCTTCAGTATGAAAAATGATGAAAAAACGGGTCAGGCTTAGCATGTCTTTTGTTCTTGTATTAAAAGAAAAAGGCAAAGAGCAGTCTTACCAGGTAGACCTGTAAAGACATTGGGGTGTTAAAACAAAGGAAACATAAGCATCTGTTTTAACTAAAATCTCTTACAACATCAATGTTCTGGTCAATATAACAAGTGCACATGGCTTAAGTGACAACTTCTAGAATGCTCTTTTGTTCCTGTTCTTTTTTAAAGCATAAGAAATGTAATATAAAATACACTGTAAGAAAACACAATACACCTCTATCGTAGCTGGAAAATATATTTTCAGTTGAAGGTCCTTTAAAACTTGCGCAATGGTTTCACAAATGCTTTAAAATATCTATGAAACACCTACTAAGTTTGATAAGCTGAACATACCTGGGTTCAGTTCGGGGTACGTTCGGCAAACTTTACATAAGTGTGGATGCTGAACATGACCCCCATTGAAGTCAAGATTCCAGTGGAGTCAAGTGAAGATAGGTAAGATTTTCAAACAAAGGGCATGGGAAGCTGACCTTTATCCTGGGGGCTATGTACCAAAACAAAAATATTTTTAAAAAAATCATTTGGGCAGGGAACAGAGATTTTAAAAATGATTTACGGGAAACATTAAAAAATGCAAATATCCTCCCTGGTGTCTAATTTACTATGCTTGCAAATGATGTTACTCACCTGGGATATTCCGGCAGACATGACCATACTGGGGGTGTGGGTTTGTAAGCCCTTACTTGTAATTGATGGCCTACTTATGCTAAATGTCTCAAATGTTTTATCTCATTATTTTTAAATGTTTAACCACCTCAATACAGGTCAATGCACTTACACCCCCTTCCTGCCCAGACCAATTTTCAGCTTTCAGCGCTCTCACAGTTTGAATGACAATTACTCAGTCGTGCAACACTGTACCCATATGAAATTTGCGTCCTTTTTTTCACACAAATAGAGCTTTCTTTTGGTGGTATTTAATCACTAGTGGGTTTTTTATTTTTTGTGCTATAAATAAAAAAGACCGTAAATTTTGTGAAAAAAATGCCTTTTTCTTTGTTTCTGTCATAAAATTTAGCAAATTAGTAATTTTTCTTCATAAATTTTGGCCAAAATTTATACTGCTACATAGCTTTGGTAAAAATAACCCAAATTAGTGTATATTATTTGATCTTTGTGAAAGTTATAGAGTCTACAAACTATGGTGCCAATCACTGAAAATTGATCACATCTGAACACACAGATGTACTGATGGTCTATCTCATTTCTTGGTACACTAACAAGTCAGAAAAGTACAAATACCCCCTAAATGACCCCTTTTTAGAAAGTAGACATTCCAAGGTATTAAGTAAGTAGCATGGTGAATTTTTTTAAGTTGTAATTTTTTCCCACAATTCTTTGCAAAATAAAGATTTTTTTTTTTTTTTTTTACAAAATTGTCATATTAACAGGTTATTTCTCACTCAGAGCATATGCATACAACAAATTACACCCCAAAATACATTCTGCTACTCTTCCTGAGTATGGCGATACCACATGTGTGAGACTTTTACACAGCCTGGCCACATACAAAGGCCGAACATTGAAGTAGCATCTTCATGCGTTCTATGAGCCTAAATGACACATCTCATTTCTCAACCACCATTTACACTTTTGAAGGCCCTGGAGCCCCAGGACAATAGAATTGCCCCCAAACTGACCCCATTTTGGAAAGCAAACACCCCAACGTATAATATATGAGGCATAATGAGTCTTTTGAATGGTTCATTTTTTTCCAGAAGTTTTTGGAAAATGTGGAAAAAAATGAAAACACATTTTTTTTTACACAAAGTTGTCCATTTATCAGATATTTCCAACACATAGCATGTACGTAGCAAAGATGACACCCCAAAATCCATTCTGCTACTCCTCCTGAGTATGGCGATACCACGTGTGTGAGACTCTTACACAGCCTGGCCACATACAAAGGCCCAACATTGAAGTAGCATCTCCATGCGTTCTACGAGCATAAATGACACATCTCAGTTCTCAACCACCTATTACATTTTTGAAGGCCCTGGAGCACCAGAACAATGGAATTGCCCCCAAAATGACCCCATTTTGGAAAGCAAACACCCCAACGTATAATCTATGGGGCATAATAAGTCTTTTGAACGGTTCATTTTTTTCCAGAAGTTTTTGGAAAATGTGGAAAAAAATGAAAACGCATTTTTTTTTACACAAAGTTGTCCATTTATCAGATATTTCCAACACATAGCATGTACGTAGCAAAGATGACACCCCAAAATACATTCTGCTACTCCTCCTGAGTATAGCGATACCACATGTGTGAGACTTTTACACAGCGTGGCCACATACAAAGGCCCAACATTGAAGTAGCACCATCAGGCGATCTACGAGCATAAATGACACATCTCATTTCTCAACCACCTATTGCATTTTTGAAGGCCCTGGAGCACCAGGACAATGGAATTGCACCCAAAATGACCCCATTTTGGAAAGCAAACACCCCAACGTATAATCTATGAGGCATAGGGAGTCTTTTGAATGGTTCATTTTTTTCCAAATGTTTTTTTAAAATGTGGAAAAAAATGAAAACGCATTTTTTTTTACACAAAGTTGTCTATTTATCAGATATTTCCAACACATAGCATGTACGTAGCAAAGATGACACCCCAAAATACATTCTGCTACTCCTCCTGAGTATGACGATACCACATGTGTGAGACTTTTACACAGCCTGGCCACATACAGAGGCCCAACATCAAAGTAGCACCATCAGGCGTTCTAGGAGCATAAATGACATATATAATATCCTGGCAACCTATCATTTTTGAAAACCCTTCATATTTCTAACACATAGCATGCACATACCAAGAATTACAATCCAAAATAAATTCTATTGCAGAAAGGGTAAAAAAAAGCATTACCTGTGCTTTTAGTAGTATCCACAGAGGAGAGCACTGGTCCAGGCAGCAGGCAGGGAGGTGCTTAGCGACAGCAATATTAACTATCCAGGCAGCAGGCAGGAATATTGTCTATAGTCGGCACAGCACAGTCCATAGAAATTGTCCAGGCAGAGACAGCCAGCACAGCCATAATATTGGTCCTGGTACACTGTTATTGTACCGCGACAGGCATGGGCATGGTGGCAGTAAGTCAGCAGCAGGCTGAGGGCCACAATCAGGTACAGTAAGACCTGTGCACAGGGGCACAGGGGTAGAGGCTTCGACCCACCCAAATCTCTATGAAGCCTCCGGACTCCAGACCCTATATCAGGCTCCTACTTACCAGACCGGCGAGTCCTGTCGGGCAGAGGGTAGGCTCCCTTACCCTCCGACTATCGGCCCCCTGGTAGAGTAAAAAGAGGGTGCGAAAGTACTGAGTGGTATGAAGGCCTGTATTGCTGTCCAGGTATTGCAGTCCGGATGTCGCAGGGTTAATAGCTGGAAAGACTGGAGTAGGCTGGAGCACCGTCACTGAGCTGAGCAGGCTAGTGTGGACAACAGGCAGGAAGTCTGCAGACAGGCTGATAGGATCCTAGGGAGCAGGCAGAAGGATGGTCAGGAGGCAGGCCGGGTTTGGCAATAGGCAGACGGCAGAGGTACAGTGGAACAGGCAAGCGGATGGTCAGACAAGCAGAGGTCGGTGCAGGCAGAGTTCAGAGAGAGGTCGGGGGACAAGGCCGGGTCAACAGGTATAGCAGGAACAGACAAGGTACAGGCTCAGGAACGACTAGCTGTTGATTAGGCAGCACTGGTCACGAGAACTCACTGGCTTAAATGGGGCTTTTGGCGCCAAACGCGTGCCTGTGTGTGCCGGGGCACGCGCGCCCGCCAACGCCCGCGCGCGCGCCCCCGCACACCGGCGTGCACAGTGGAACGATCCTGGACACACACACCGGCGCCGCGAGGAGCCCGCACGGCGAGGTCCGCAGGAACGCGCGCGCCAACGCGCGCCGACGCACCCTGACGCACCCCACCGCGGGCGCCCCGCCTGCCGAGGTAAGGCCCCTGACACCCTAATTCCGAAACCCGGAGAAAACAAAAATAATTGTTTTCTCCAACCGGAAAAACAATTCTGGAGCCCCTCACATATGTGAGACCCCTGTGTACTACAGTAGCAGGGCAACAGATCAGTCCAAGCAGTAGGCAAAAGCATAGTCCATAAAACAGGCCAGGGTCGGCTCACATGTAAGCAGTCCAAGCGGTAGGCAGTAGAGTAGTTGATAAAACAGGCCAGGGTCAGTTCACGTGGAGGCAGTCCAATCGGTAGGCAGAGGCATAGTCACAAAACAGGTCAGGGTCAGTTCACATGAAAGCAGTCCAAACGGTAGGCAGAGGCATAGTCAAAAAACAGGCCAGGGTCAGTTCACATGGAAGGCAGTGGCATGGTTATTTGGGAAAGAATGGAAAATGGTCAGCACAGATGATGAAAATGGGGAAATGGTTAAAAATATGGGCTAAAATTTTATGGATGTGTGATAAATTTGGAAGCATTCACCAATGCAAAGGCCAGGTTGGGAGGGACACTGGGGACAATGGTAGCTGGTATCTCTTCTAAATCCTCTTTTGGTGCACACGCGACATTTTTTTTGCCGTCTTCGGCCTGCTTCAGATGGTGGAATGCTGAAGAGGAAGTGGCGCTCATGGAGTCGGCAAACAGCCTCAGAGCGAAGGTCTTCTTGGGGGGGTCTTTGGTGATAGATGAGGGACGTGACAACTTCTTCTATAATTTTAGTAAGGGGGCGGGGCTTTCAATGCATTTGGTGTAGACTACGTAGGAATTGTAAATGGCCAAATGGATGAGATAAATTGCTACCTTCTTATACCAGAATCGGGACCTCCTTATTGACAAATAGGGCTAAATCATTTGATCGTTAAAATCTACCCCCCCATGTAGAGATTATAATCTTGGACACATGTTGGCTTTTCAATGGGACCTTGTCTTATTTGTACCACAATTGCAGTGTCTTCATGGATGGTGGACATCATGTGCACATCCCTCTTATCCTTCCACCTCAAGGCCAGCACTTTGTTGCATCTCAATAATGCTCTTTCCCCCCTTCGCAGCTTTTTGTTCACTAAAGATTGTGGGAAGCCCTTTCTATTTTTTCTGGAGGTTCCACAGGCCAGGGTTTTTGCGACGTATAAGTGTTTGAAAAGGGGCAGGCTGGTGTAAAAGTTGTCAACGTAAATGTGATATCGTTTGTTTAGAAGTGGGTATGCAAGGTCCCATACAATCTTTCCAGTTGTGCCCATGTAGGCCGGGCACTCAGGGGGCTTGAGCTGGGAATCTTTTCCTTCATATATGCGGAAAGCATACAAATATCCCGTGGCTCTCTCACATAGCTTGTATAACTTTACTCCGTATCTGGCCCTTTTGCTAGGAATATACTGCTTTATTCCTAGCCGGCCTGAAAAGGGTACCAGGGACTCATCAACGCAAATTTTCTGATCGGGGACATAGAGTTCTGCAAATTGTTGAGAAAAGAAATTTATCAGTGGGCGAATCTTGTATAACTTGTCGTAATTTGGATGATTGTGGGGAGGGCACTGGGTGTTGTCGCTGAAGTGAAGAAAGCGCATTATCATCTTGTATCGGGACCTGGACATTAGGGCAGAATAAATGGGCATATTGTGGATGGGGTGGGTGGACCAATAGGCATGTCCTTCATTTTTTTTTGTAATCCCCATGTTTAGGGTGAGGCCCATAAACATTTTGAACTCCTCCAAATTCAGATCTCTCCACTCAAAAGGACGGGCATAGGATGATTGGGGGTTGTTGGCAATATATTGCTGGGCATACAAATTTGTCTGGTCCACAATAAATTGCAGCATAGTGTCGGGCAAAAACATATGAAAGAAATCAATCTCTGAGAAATTTTGGGTGTTGGTCTGCACACCTGGCAGTGCTGTGAACGGGGGAATAATTGGCGATGCCGAGTTGGAAGGCAGCCATATTGGGTTGGCAAGACCATCTGGCATGTATGTAGAGGCCCTGGCTCTTGGGGGGTGTGACACTCCAGTAGTTGGATTGGAATTTCCTGTGCTGGTACTCAGGCGTGATGTGGCAGGACTGGTACTGGGTCTGGGCATTTGTTCCTGGGGCCTATCGCCGGCGGCAGCGCTGGTACTGGGCAATTGTTCCCGGGGCCTAACGCTGGTGGCAGCGCTGGTACTGGGCCTGGGAATTTGTTCCTGGGGCCTATTGGTGGTGGCAGCGCTGGTACTGGGCATTTGTTCCCAGGGCCTAACGCTGGCGGCAGCGCTGGTACTGGGCCTGGGAATTTGTTCCTGGGGCCTATTGGTGGTGGCAGCGCTGGTACTGGGCCTGGGAATATAATCCTGGTTTCCAGAGTGCCGTGCCCTTTTGGGAGGGACCCATTCTTCCTCCGAATCATTTGTCGATTCACTATTTGGTTCAAATGCCGAACTTGAATCAGAATCCAAATTGGAATCTGATGAGAACTCCCAGTTGCTCTCATCGGTCATGGAGAGGATCTGGAACTCCTCCTCACTGCTGAATACTCTTTTGGACATGACGCGGTGTGACAGGTGGCAGGTGACGGTCACTGATGGGCTGTGCGATAGGTGGCAGCTGACGTTCACTGATCGGTGATGACGGTGTGACAGGCGATGGTCACTGATGGGTGACAGGCCACGGACTGTTACTGGTGATGGGTGACGGTCACTAAAAGGTGACAGGTGATCGGTGATGGCTGACGGTCACTGATGGGTGACAGGTGATGGGTAACGGGTGATGGCTGGCGGTCACTGATGGGTGACGGGTGGCGGTCACTGATGGGTGACGGGTGATGGCTGGTGGTCATTGATGGGTGACGGGTGATGGCTGACGGGTGACAGGTGCACCGCTGATGGTCACTGATTTGTGACGGGTGACAGGTGCACCACTGATGGTCACTGATTTGTGACGGGTGACAGGAGCACCGCTGGCGGTCACTGATGGGTGACGGGTGATGGCTGGCGGTTACTGATGGGTGCAAGAAGGTCACAGATTCCCTGAGGTCCGGAGCTGCAGCAGATGACGTTTATGTCCCCAGGCTGTGGTACTATGAGAGACTGCGATTTCTGTCAGACCACACTGAAGTCAGGGAATCCCTCTCTACTCTTCCTTCCACTCTTCCTTCCACCCCAGCTGAGGCTTCCGATGTCCAACCTGGGCCTTCCAGCCAGGAAGAAGTGGAGGAGCCCAGCTGGAGTCAGGTATAGCATTCTTCTACAGATTTCTGGGCAATAAAGAAATGATGTTTACTAGATGTTATTATTGATCATTAATTGCTGATTAAAAAAAGTGTTTTACATATCAATAGACAGTAGTGGGCACCCAAAATTGGGACAAGAATGCAAAATGCTGAGCTCAGAAGGATAGTCTGTTATATTTGTTAACATTCAATTTGCAGCAGTCAGGAGGTGAAAATTGTGTGTGATTGATGCAAAAAATACTAAAACTATGTCCCTTTTTCATACACAGGAAGACCTCAGCCAGGAGGAGGCTGTGGAATGTGGCAGCCAGGAGGAGGCGGGGATTAGTAGCAGCCAGGAGGAGGCGGGGATTAGTGTCAGCCAGGAGGAGGCGGGGCTAAGTGTCAGCCAAGAGAAGCCTGGGACAAGTCGCAGCCTGACTGAGTCTCAGGTTCCTCCCCTCCGCCTGCCATACAAAAGGGCCAGGAAGGCCACTCCCAGTCCTGTGCAGGATTCAGCATACAGGCTGATCCAGAAGGCTTCTGCGTCCCTCAGAGCCTTCCCCAGTCCTGCAGAGGCCTTTGCCTGCATGGCTGCCACCAAATTGCAGGGCATGCAGGAGGGCCAACGCAAGCTCTCTGAGGACCTGATTTATAAAGTCCTACGTAAGGGGGAGAGTGGGGAACTGACACCCAAGACGGATGTCATTGAGATTGACGATCCTCCTCCTCCTCCTCCTGCTGCCACAACTCCTCCACCACAGCCAAAGCCTGTAAGGAAGACTGGAAGGAAGACCAAAGAGTGATTGCCCTGGGTTCAGTCTGGTCTGACAGAAGATGCAGTCTCTCGTATGACCACAGCCTGGGGACATAGATGTCATCTGCTGCTTTCCGAATCTCTAGGACTTCTGGACCAGACTGCCCTCCCTTAGATATGGACTCCTCAGGCCACCAATTTTGCTTTTAAATAATTGATGTCTGCCCTGGGGGTCCAAGGCTTCGCCCACTTCTGCAGTTTCTCCAGCGTTGCCTCCCTCTTTGTTTTTTTTATAGTTGTGACCCCTTAATAAATTTTTTTTAGGTAAATTCTACTCTCCTGTGTGTGTTTTCATCCAAAAAAGACAGTTTGTTGGTGACGATTCAGGTACATTTCTAAAGTACAATGTGAAATTAACAAGGGACAACAACACCAAAAAATCTCCTACAGATTAAATAGAACAACATATCAATGGTGTTGTGGGAACTTGTCACCAAAAACACACAAACATTTTCGGGAATACAAATCAAAATCACCAAAAAAAAAAAAAAAAAAAGAGAAACACAAAAAAAGATTCTACATTAAAGGCAAAAAAATAAATAAAATATACAAAAATCTGTTGTCAGATGTGAGAAATCAAAATATATTGAGGGAATCCCGATAAATAGTAACAAAAGAAGCTTGTGAGAAGTGTGTGTGAATATGAGCAGCAAAACTACTTAATTCTTGTCACATTATAAAGAAGAAGAGAGTGCGCTGTATTAAACCATTTTTAACATTGCAGCGTGACGAAAGTGCTGTATCCATTGCGAATGCTAAGTTTACCAGAACGAGCTGTCCCGTGTCGGAATTTCTTCTGAGCATGCGTGGCACTTTGTGCGTCGGAACAGGCCACACACGGTCGGAATTGACGCGATCAAATTTTGTTGTCGGAAAATTTTATCTCCTGCTCTCCAACTTTGTGTGTCGGAAAATCCGATGGAAAATGTCCAATGGAGCCCACACACGGTCGGAATTTCCGACAACACGCTCTGATCGGACATTGTCCATCGGAAAATCCGACCGTGTGTACGGGGCATTAGAGTGTGGGTAGTGGAGCTGGTGGATGGATGTTTGGATGAAAGTGTGGGAAGTGGCAGTTCTTCTCCTTGCAGACTGCTGTAGAGTTGTGGCTGTCGACCAGGTCAAGGTGACAGCAAAGATAATGGCTCTTTAAGACACAGCAGCCCTTTTCGGTTTAACAAGAGATCCAAAGAAGGATTCAGAGAGGCCAGGGCTTACAGACAGTTTTTCAGACAGTGGGGAGGAGCTGGTTCAACCTTCCAAGCCCAGGGCCAACAAAACTCCTGGGGCTGTTTCCACTGCTGCATCCCCAGAGTCGCGCGATTTACACTGCGACTTTGCTGTGCGATTTGTGATGCGATATCATTCGACCCGTGAAAACCATGTTAGAACAAATCGCACAGATATGGGAACAAAGTAGTGCAAAAAACCTTTTTTGGAGTCGCTGCGACTTAAGTCGCACCATTGAAATACATGGGTTTTGACTTGTCATGCGACTTCGCTTGTGTCAGGTCGCACAACAAATCGCAGTAGTGGGGACAGAGCCCAAGGCTTCAAATAAGTCCTTCTGAAGCTGTCTCTGCTTAACCCTCTCAAGTAGGAGCAAGACTAGCCCAATTCAGGGGGGGTTTGGGCGAACAAATGACATCATGCCTGGATTGTAGCCGTCATTTCGATCAGAACAAGGCCCCCTCAGACCTTGTTCATAGAAACTGGACTTCCTATGGATTTGGAAAAGAGGCAATGTTTGCAAGGATATATAGGAGAGCTGTTGGCAGCAAGGGCCATCCTTCCGGTTCCAAGACACGAATTGGGTCAAAGAGTTTGTTCCCCTCTGTTTTTGGTCCCAGAGGCTTCAGGGGGTTTCGGACCAGTTTTTGACCTCAAAGTCCTGAATTCTTACATGAAGGTTCCACCATTCAAAATGTTGTCATTGGAAACAATCGTTTCGGTTGTGGAGTCAGGAGACTGGATGGTTTCCATTGATCTGGCGGATGCGTATCTTCATATCTCTATAGACGCATCTCACCATCGCTTTCTCAGGCCTTCCGTGGAAGGCTTTCATTTTCATTTTTAATCTCTCCCATTCGGTTTCTGCATGAATCCGAGAACGATTTTTAAAGCTACTGTCTGCTGTCGTTGCGACTCTAAGGGTTAAGGGAGTGCAAATATTTAATTATCTAGATGACATGCTACTTCTGGGTCTGTCAAATGAGCTCCTTCTAGTTCATGTGAATTCACCTTTGCCAAACCAATCTATTAACCTTCTATGAGGAGGTGAGTTGCCATCTAGATAAAGGAAGGCCTGTAGACGTGGTGTATCTGGATTTTGCAAAAGCATTTGACACAGTTCCCCATAAACGTTTACTGTACAAAATAAGGTCCGTTGGCATGGACCATAGGGTGAGTACATGGATTGAAAACTGGCTACAAGGGCAAGTTCAGAGGGTGGTGATAAATGGGGAGTACTCAGAATGGTCAGGGGTGGGTAGTGGGGTTCCCCAGGGTTCTGTGCTGGGACCAATCCTATTTAATTTGTTCATTAACGATCTGGAGGATGGGATAAACAGTTCAATCTCTGTATTTGCAGACGATACTAAGCTAAGCAGGGCAATAACTTCTCCGCAGGACGTGGAAACTTGCAAAAAGACCTGAACAAATTAATGGGGTGGGCGACTACATGGCAAATGAGGTTCAATGTAGAAAAATGTAACATAATGCATTTGGGTGGCAAAAATATGAATGCAATCTATACACTGGGGGGAGAACCTCTGGGGGAATCTAGGATGGAAAAGGACCTGGGGGTCCTAGTAGATGATAGGCTCAGCAATGGCAGGCAATGTTAGCAGCAGCTTGCCAAAGAAAACAGAATATTGGCATGCATTAAAGGGGGATCAACTGCAGAGATAAAACGATAATTCTCCCACTCTACAAGACTCTGGTCCGGCCGCACCTAGAGTATGCGGTCCAGTTCTGGGCACCAGTCCTCAGGAAGGATGTACTGGAAATGGAGCGAGTACAAAGAAGGGCAACAAAGCTAATAAAG
This sequence comes from Lithobates clamitans, assembly GCA_037952925.1. Classification (NCBI taxonomy): domain Eukaryota; kingdom Metazoa; phylum Chordata; class Amphibia; order Anura; family Ranidae; genus Lithobates; species Lithobates clamitans. The sequence goes on along the minus strand of JBBGZY010000356.1, from coordinate 1,867,985 downwards.
GGTCTGGAGGATCTTAGTTATGAGGAAAGGTTGCGAGCACTGAACTTATTCTCTCTGGAGAAGAGACGCTTGAGAGGGGATATGATTTCAATTTACAAATACCGGACTGGTGACCCCACAATAGGGATAAAACTTTTTCGCAGAAGAGAGTTTACCAAGACTCGTGGCCACTCATTAAAATTAGAAGAAAAGAGGTTTAACCTTAAACTACGTAGAGGGTTCTTTACTGTAAGAGCGGCAAGGATGTGGAATTCCCTTCCACAGGCGGTGGTCTCAGCGGGGAGCATTGATAGCTTCAAGAAACTATTAGATAAGCACCTGAATGACCACAACATACAGGGATATACAATGCAATACTGACACATAATCACACACATGGGTTGGACTTGATGGACTTGTGTCTTTTTTCAACCTCACCTACTATGTAACTATGTAACTATGTAACCTGCAAAACACTAACTCGTTTCGGTTGGTTTATCAACTTTCAGAAGAGCCAGATGCATCTGACCCTAATGTTGGAGTATTTGGGAGTACAATTCAACTTGGATCGGGGTCGTGTTTCTCTTCAGAGGAAGGTCCAGGGGATCCAGTCTCAGACAAAGCAGTGATGGCCAGGCCTTCTATGATGCTGAAGGAATCCATGCAGTATCTGGGGGTTTTATCAGCCACAGATCCAGTAGTCCCGTGGGTCAGGTGGCGCAGAAGGAGGTTTAATGCAACTTTCTTCTTCAGTGGGATCATCTGCCAATTCTGATAATCTGGTCCCTGGTTGGTGGTCAGTAGCTCTCAATCTTTCCAGCGGAGTTCCATTGAAGACCTCAGAACCAATAGTGGTGTCGACCAATGCCAGTCTGGCAGGCTGCAGGGCACACTGCCTGGGACAGCAGGTTCAAGGCCAATGGTACCTTTGTGGGGTGAAGAGTTCAAATTTCCTGGGATTGGATGCTGTCAGACGCGCGTCAGTTGCGAGGTCGAACTGTCAAGAGTCTTTTGGACAACAAAACTATGGTGGCTTATGTGTCTCATCAAGGGGGCACAAGAAGTCACCCTCGCCTTCAGGTGGCATGTCAATCTTCCTCTGCACAGAGAAGAATCTCGGCTCTCTTACAGCATTTTAACTCCCAGGGCCTGGCAATGTTTTAGCAGATCGCTTGATTCCAGGCTTTGGGGATCACAACAGATGGGGCCTCAACCCCAAGTACCTACGCAAGATCTTCAGGATCTGGGGGACACCTTCGATAGATCTTATGGCATTGGAGAATTGTCAACTGCTTTGCTTCTTCACCCGCACCTAGCATCCACAGGCATTGGGTCAGGGTGCTCTGTCCAGGTCTTCGGACTTCCCTTTGCTGTATATGTTCCCACCGCTTCCACTGACTCTCAAAATCCTGCTGAAGATTCAGCAGGAAAGGGTCACAACAATAGTAGTTCTACCTTACTGGCTCAGGGAGCTGTGGTTCCCTCTGGCTTGGAGGATAAAGTTGGGCTCACCAATCCCTCTGCCTCCTTGTCAAAATCTCCTTCTGCAGAGTGGGGCCTGACACCCGAACTGCAGGAGGATAAAGTTGATGACATTATTACAGGATCGGCAGAATGTATGTAACCTATCACCGAATCTGGAATACTATGCAAAGGGGTTGGGACCTTGGATCTCCTTCAGTATCTAACATTTTGGAGTTTCTGCAGAGTAGTCTCCAAGGGTTAGCTTATAATTCCCTGAAGGGTCAAATCCCTGCCTTGTCGGCTATGTCGTGTACAAGATATGCTCTACATCCGTTGGTGATCTGATCTTTTAGGTGCAGCCATAGAAATCAGACCTCCAATGAAATCGTTTTTTTCCAAAAGAGGACTTAACACTAGTCTTGGGAACATTGCTGGTTCCTCCATTTGATCAAGCTTTCTCTTCATTATTTCTTTTAACAGTTTTGTTTTTTACTAGCCGTGGCCTCGGCCAGAAGAGACTGAGTTGTGCGCCTTCTCATCTAAAGAACCATATTGTTTGGTGCTCCCAGACAAGGTAGTCCTTAGGCTGATACCGAGCTTTCTACCTAAGGTGGCCACATAATTTCATATGAACTGGGAGGTCTTTCTCCCAGCCTTTCCAGCGGATACAGCTGATGATGAGTGGAGTAGGTTAGACCTGCTCTCTGCGGTTTCAACCTACCTGAAATGGACTAAAAGCTTTAGCAAACAAGATCAGCTCTAGGTTTTCCAAATGGGGCCTAAAAAGGGTATGCCACCAACATCCAGAGTTGGGTCTTCCTGGTTTGTCAAGACCATGCATATTGCATACAAAACGCTGGGCCTTCCTTCTCCTTCAGAGATCAAAGCACATTCGACTAGGGGTATGGCAGCATCCTGGGCATATGCGAAGGTTGCCCCTGAGGTAGTTTGTGGAGCAGCAAGCTGGAGCGTGCCCAACACCTTCTTTTATTAGGCATTACAAGCTTAATATGGCTTGTCCGCCGGAGGAAACATTTGGCTCTACAGTATTACGACGGCTGTTGCCCATTAAAAATTTTGAATAGCATTGCTTTGAGGGTTTGGCTTATTTCTTGTCTTCCCTCCCTTCTTAATATTGCTTGGTACATCCCATAGTAGGCTGACATGGGGAGGTCCAGGAACAGGAAAATTGTTGTCCATACTTACCGTAATTTTCCTTTCCTGGATCCTCCCCATGTCAGCCGGAGGATTCCCACCCAGTTTTTCCGTCGCGAGGCGCGTTTTTTTTTTAACACTGGTGTGGGCAGCCACCCTTTATGGGCTAGAAAAGAGATGGTCCTGGAGGGGTCAGAGGGGGTGGAGCTGACCCATAGTAGGCTGACATGGGGAGGATCCAGGAAAGGAAAATTACGGAAAGTATGGACAACAATTTTCCTTAATATAATTGCAGAAGTCAGCAATTTTCCACACTTAGATACTTGGCAATGATAGTAGTAATGTATAAAGCTTATGTAGCTTCTCTATTCAGGCTGCTCTACAGTGTAAGTATAGTTTTTACTATGTATATAATATAGTGAGCTAGCAGGGTAAAATAAAAGACAAAGGAGTAAAAATCTTTAGCAATTCAACTTATACGGCAAAACACACGTAGCCTAGCAGCATAATTGAGAGCAGGGCCGAAACTTGGAGGGAGCAATTTTCCCCTGGTGCAGCATTGAGAAGGGCACCACCATTCCCAAGCTCCAGGGGACCCGTGTGTCATCTCTGTCACACCTGGACAGGAGTGATGATTGGGGCGGAATTTACTAGAACCGATCTGCTGTATTTTCCTACTGCAGCAGCTTCTCCTCCTCTCCCTCTGGCATTCAGAAGCTGTAGGAGGAAAATACTGCTGATTGAGACTAGTAAAAACTTCCCCCGCCACCCCGCCTGTCCAAGTACCACTTTTTTTTCTGCTGCTCGAATCCCCCCATCCCACACCATGCAGCGCTGATGGCTTCCCTCCTCTAGTCTCCTGCCAGCTGCTGTGGGGAATGTTTTTCAGGATGGAAAGTGAGGATAGGGGCCAGTAGGTATGTCGTTTACTGGCCCCTTCCTGTTCTTAATGAACACAGTGAGTGATTGGTAATGATCACTCCTATATCCATTCATAACTGAAGCATAGTACACTATGTTTACTATGCTTCAGTTTGTGAATGAACAGGAATCCACTCAACACAGAGCACTTCCCATTCATTCACTGTCCAGTGCAGCTGCAGAGAAAATGACTGAAATATATCTGTCCTTAGTCTCTTTTTGTGTCTCAAAAGTAAGACATCACGGGTCTGTTTAGACCGCCAATATTTAATCAAAGACCCCCAACAGGGCTCCTAAAAAATGATTTCAAAAATAAAATTGTAAACAAAATAATAATAAAAATAAAAAAACATTGACCTCAGCCTCTGCTCTACTGATACTGTTCTCTGCCCTACTGACAAATTCCACTGCCCCACTGACACCATCCACTACTCTACTGACACCAACCTCTGCCCTACTGACAAATTCCACTGCCCTACTGACACGGTTCACTTCTTTACTGACTGATACCAACCACTGCCTTACTGACACCAACCTCTGGCCTACTGACACATCCACTGCTCTACTGACATTGTCCACTGCTCTGCTGATACTATCCTCTGCCCTACTGACACCATCTTCTGCCCTACTGACACCATCTTCTGCCCTACTGACACCATCCTCTGCCCTACTGACACCATCCTCTGCCCTACTGACACCATCCTCTGCCCTACTGACACCATCCTCTGCCCTACTGACACCACCCTCTGCCCTACTGACACCACCCTCTGCCCTACTGACACCACCCACTGCCCTACTGACACCACCCACTGCCCTACTGACACCACCCACTGCCCTACTGACACCACCCACTGCCCTACTGACACCACCCACTGCCCTACTGACACCACCCACTGCCCTACTGACACCATCCACCGCCCTACTGACACCATCCTCTGTATGTGAATTCAAAAAGTCCAACACCTAAATTTATGCAGCTGTTTCTTCAATCAATCAACAGGTAAGTATATCCAGAATGTTCAGTCTCAAAGATTTGGTTTTGAATGTTTAGTCTCAAAGATTGATTGGTGTATAAGATGGAAATCTTATACACCAATCAATGATAATAAAGCTTTTTTTCACTCCAACGTCTCCATGTTTTCCTTAAACCTTTTCAGAATCACTCCAGTGTATACCCCCCCAAAAAAGAAAAACTCATATAGTACAGTGTCTTCCAAACTATAATATACTTTCCCTTTTCGTCATTTCAGGACAGCCACAATAGAGAGATAGTCTCCTCCCCTTCCTCTGGAAACACTGCGCCAGCCCATAAATTCTCTCCTCCCCTGCCAGACCTCAGTTATTAGTGTTTCCTCCGGTGGGGAGACACTGTGCAGAGGAACCAGGCCTGGTGCAGTCAGGGAGATTGTGGCCTTCTAAAGAGAACATCCATAGGGAAGCAGGGGCTTCCAGGATAAAAAGTGGCGGTACATACCGCAGCTGAAGCCACCCCTTCCTTGCCGAGCGCGGCATCAGGTCGTGGGGGACCCCTATCGTGTCCACAGGGCCGCAGCATGGAGACAGTCCGCTCTCCCTGTACTTTGTACAGGCCGCAAAATTTGGAACCAGCGGGCCGGACGACGGGTGACGTCATTTCCGGCGGGGGGCGGACGCTTTCCCTTTGACCCGCGACTTCCGGTTCCGGGTCGCGGTGCTGATAGGGGGCCGGGCTCAGGCTGGAGTGAGTCGCTACACGTGGAGACAGTGTGAGACTCTACACAGGCAACCACCTGCAGTCATGTCTGAGGCAGATGCTGCAACTCATACGGACGCTATCTCCAGCCTTTCAAAGGTAAGAGTTCCCTGGGGAAGGGTCCTCTCTATCTAAGGATTGTTCCCCCTCATGTATGGTTCCTTACTTAGAGGGGGGGCAGACCCCCTGGGTGGTCAGGGGGTGGGGGGTGTGCGCAGTTCCCTTAAAGTGGTTCTGGTACACTCCCAGGGTTGTTTCCACTTAAATATGCTGAATGTAATATGTGGTTTTTGTATGTAATTTCAGAAATCTACAGAAAAAACAAAGTCCACGCATGTCTCTAAAAGGAAGTGTGCCTCTTGCAGAGACAGTTTAGGGGAAGCATCTTAGGGGCAATATATACAACCCTCGGTATACACAAGGATAAAAAACCCCTATCTCTCCATGACCTTATGTATAAGGGCCTGGGAGATCAAAAAAGAAAAGTTTTTCCAGTACATGACGTTCTGGTGGAAACAATTATCCTGAGAGGAAACCCTTTTTTTCTAGCTCCCTTAAAAGAAGGTTCCCGTTTTCAGAGGATCCAGCGTCCATTTGGAATAAAAATCCCAAATTAGACGCCGCCTTCTCTCAGGTCTCTAGACACACAGACCTGGCATTTGAGGATATGGGGGCCTTGTCAGATGTCATGGACAAGAGGATAGACTCACTTCTAAAAAAAGACGTGGGACTCAACTGTGGGTAATTTAGAACTATTTAGAACATTGGCTTTTCCAGATTCAGGAGCATATTGAAGCTGGCACAGCCAAGGAAACTATCCTAGCTTCATTCCCCACGATTCTGCGAGGAATCGCATATATTGCAGACGCCTCGGCAGAGTCAGTTCGTATGTCGGCCAGATCAGCGGCGCTGGCAAATTCGGCCAGAAGAGCGCTCTGGCTGAAAACTTGGCCGGGGGACACCGCCTCCAAGGTCAAATTGTGCGGGATACCCCTGACAGGTGATCTACTTTTTGGCCCTGGGTTAGAGACGGTCTTAGACCGTACAGCGGACAAAAAGAAGTCCTTTCCGCTTAAACGGAAGGCCCCAGCTCAGACAAGGAAGGGGTTTCATCCAAAAAAAGGCAAGGAATCTCCCAAACAAGGGAAGAAAACTTGGGGCCAAAGAGGTAAGGGCAGAGGAGGGGCGATTTTTCGCCCTCCTGAGAAAACCCGTAAAGATCAATGACTCTCTAGGGACGGTGGGAGGAAGACTGGGGGCATTTCTTCCACAGTGGGAGACCCTCTCTCCCAATCGATTTATCCTGGGGATCATAAGAAGGGGGTATCTCCTGGAATTCTCAAAGCCCCCCCCCGCAGAGGTTCCTGGTTACGCAGCTTTCCACCTGCACAGCAAAGGCCGAAGCTTTGGTCGACGCCCTGAAAGAACTGGAGATTCAGAACGTAGTTCGCAGAGTACCAAGGGGGCAGGAAGGAGAGGGGTTTTATTCCCACGTATTTGTGGTGAAAAAACCCTCAGGGAAATTCAGATTGATTCTGAATTTAAAACCCTTAAACAGGTCAATTTGCTACAGAAGATTCCGCATGGAATCAATTTTTACGGTCAGGGCCCTGCTGCCACACAACTGCTACATGGTGTCTCTGGACCTCAGGGACGCGTATCTACACGTCCCTATCGCAGAAACTTTCCAAAAGTTTCTCCGGTTAGCAATAGACCTGAAAGGTACAATACTGCATCTACAGTTTCAAGCACTACCTTTCGGGCTATCCTCCTCGCCCCGCATATTCACAAAGGTACTGGCAGAGGCCTTGGCCTTCCTGCGACTCCAGGGGGTGTCAGTCATAGCCTATCTGGACGACCTGCTCCTATTTGCAGTATCCCCAGAACAGTTGATCAAGGACCTCGATCTAACCAAGAGGGTACTAACAGGGTTGGGATGGCTGCTGAACTTAGAAAAGTCCAGTCTCATTCCTTCACAGCGCATTGTGTACCTGGGATACCTGCTGGACACTACGCTTTTGAGGGTTTTCCTTCCAAGGGAAAAGATTCTAAAGCTGGACAGAGCAGTTCTCTCCCTCCAGTGCAACCAGCTGGTGTCAAAAAGGTCCATAATGTCTACGTTAGGCCTTCTAACGTCTACTCTTCCAGCAGTGCAGTGGGCAGGATTACATTTTCGTCCCCTGCAATCTTATGTACTAAGAGTATGGGACCACAGTCAGAGGGATCTAGACACCTTAGTACAGGTTCCCCATCAAATAAAGATATCTCTTTGGTGGTGGAGGAAGGAAGTGAATTTGTCACAGGGACGTCTGTGGCTTATCCCAGTCCCGCAGATCGTAACCACGGACGCAAGTGGCAAAGGCTGGGGGGCACATTTGGGATCCCTTCTAGCGCAGGGTACATGGAAGGGCGACGAACTGCAAAGATCTTCCAACTGGAAAGAGCTGAGGGCAGTGGGCCTAGCCCTCAGATTTTTCAAAAAGGAACTCCAGGGCCACCATATACAGGTACGGTCGGACAACTCATCCACCGTGGCCTATATAAACAAGCAGGGAGGCACCAGGAGCGGAAGTCTGTTGGCCCTAGCAAAGGATATTCTAAGCTGGGCCGAGTCCAACACTCTCTCACTCTCAGCGGTTTTTTTGAGAGGGGAGAGAAATATAATCGCAGATTTCCTCAGCCGGAGGAGTCTAAAGGAGGGAGATTGGGCCCTCAACCAGGAGGTCTTCAATCTCATATCCGAGAAATGGGGACCCCCGGAAGTAGATCTTTTCGCTTCAAAAGACAACGCAAAAACCCCCTGTTTTTTCTCCCTAAATGCAGGGGAAGGAGCACTGGGGGTGGACGCATTGTCTCAGAACTGGCATTTCAGGACATGCTACGCCTTCCCTCCTCCGGTGCTATTACCGGCGGTTCTGAGGAAGTTTCAACTAGAGAGCACCTCTCTCATTCTAGTAGCTCCACATTGGCCGAAAAGGGCATGGTTTTCAATCCTCAGTCAGTTAGCAGCGGAGCCGCCCCTTTTCCTTCCACCTCGAAAGGATCTTCTGTCGCAGGGTCCAGTCCTCTGCCCACAAGTGCAGCAGTGGAAATTAGCGGCCTGGCTACTGAGGAGGGTATTTTAAAATCTAAGGGATTTTCAGAGAGCTTAATCTCCACCCTCCTCAACAGTAGGAAAAAGGAGACACGTAAGATTTACAAAAAGGTCTGGCTCCTTTTCAACAAATGGTGCATAGAAAACTCCTTCTCGGTGCAGAGTCCCGTAGCTGTGTTGGAGTTTCTGCAGTGTGGAGCGGACAAGGGTTTATCCGTAGGCACCCTTAAAAGTCAGGTTTCAGCACTCAGTGTTTATCTGGAGAAGTCTCTGGCTACCAATCCATGGGTGGTCAGATTCTTTAGGGCACTGTCAAGACAGAGACCTACCCGAGGTCCACCCTTTCCCGGGTGGGATCTATCTCTGGTTTTACAGAGCCTTATGGGTATTCCCTTTGAGCCATTGGACAAGTGCCTGTTAAGGGAGCTTACCCTAAAAACAGTATTTTTAGTAGCAGTGACAACTGCCAGGAGAGTCAGCGAAATTGAGGCGTTATCATTTAGACCTCCTTTTTGTGTTATTTTGCCAGACAGGATAGTCCTTAAGACTGATCCAGCTTTTTTGCCTAAAGTGGCGTCAGGCTTTCACAGAAGCCAGGAAATAGTCCTACCCTCGTTTTATCCCAATCCTTCAGGTGAAAGGGAACTAAAATTTCATTTTTTAGATGTGAGGAGGTGTATCCTACAATACCTAGAGATGACTAAAATGATAAGGAAGTCTGATTCTCTATTTATTTTGTTTTCTGGGGCCAGAAAGGGTCTCAGAGCGTCCCGACGCACGATTGCCAGATGGCTTAGATTAGCTATTGGGCAGGCATATTCTTTAGCAGGGAAGGAGATCCCTAGAGGCATAAAGGCACACTCCACCAGAGCAGTGGCAACTGCCCAGGCAGAGAAGGCTGGAGCAACGCCAGAGCAAATATGCAAGGCAGCGACATGGTCCAGCTACTCCACTTTCATTAGACATTACAGAGTGGACCTGGTGGCGGAAGGCGAGCAGTCTTTTGGGCGAAAAGTTCTGCAAGCTGTAGTCCCACCCTAATTGGTAAGTGCTCGATTATCCTCTCTATTGTGGCTGTCCTGAAATGATGAAAAGGGAAAATTAAAGTTACGTACCGGTAACGTCTTTTCCTGTAGTCTTTCAGGACAGCCCTAGTTACCCACCCTAAGCTTGGGGGGGGGGGTCTTATTTAAGACTGGAACGCAATATGATAATGATATTGATTGGTATGTTATTAATGTGTTCTTGTGTCTCCCCAGCTGGCCGGAGGTACTCTTGAAAGAACTGAGGTCTGGCAGGGGAGGAGAGAATTTATGGGCTGGCGCAGTGTTTCCAGAAGAAGGGGAGGAGACTATCTCTCTATTGTGGCTGTCCTGAAAGACTACAGGAAAAGACGTTACCGGTACGTAACTTTAATTTTTCACTCATGTGCTTACATGGATGCATACCATCATGGAAGTAAAACCATCAGTGACGTTGTGACGTCTAAATCCTTACCAAAGAGGAAAAATCCTTACACCCATCAATCAAATCTCCTCTTCCTCCTGTGGACCATCCCTCATATTTAAATCCTCTTCATTCATGAGAGACTGTGAAGAGGTTTAAGGAAGACACAGACGTTGGAGTTAAAAAAAAAAAAAAACATTATTAGACCCATTGATTGGTGTAAGGATTGGAAAATCTGGTCAGAATCTTTGATATTGAACCTGTTGGATATACTTATCTGTTGACTGATTAAAGAAACCGCTACATATATTTAGGCACTGGACTTTTTGAAACCACATACTGAAATTCACAAGTGGGAATTATTATGCAGTCTAGCAGCTGACTGGGACACTAGAGCGCTGGTTAAAGACTTTTGACACCATCCTTAGCCCTACTGACATTGTCCACTACCCTATTGACACCATCCACTGTCCTACTGACACTGTCGACACCACATACACTGCCCTACTGACACTATCCTCACACCATCCGACACTGTCCACTTTTAAGATAGGCAAAGTTCATATTTTTACAGTGACATTTATTTTATTAATCTAAACATATTTTATGGGTACAAGAATGCTTTTGCTTTATTTAACCATGTTCCTATATGCCTCTCCCACTGTTAATGCAATTTGGCCACACGCACTGTTCACAGTATTGCGCTGAACACTCTCCTTAGGGCATCCAAAGGGGTCCCAGGTCTTTTACAATCCTAAGTGTATACTACAAAAAAAAAATACTCATAAAGTATTTAGACTTGGCTTAAAGAAAAGGTGGCAACCGCACCAAATGAAAGCAGCAGCACTTTGTGAGGCCATTTCAAGCCTCACCTCTGAGGCAGATTAGAAGGGGTGTCGCTGCTACAAAGGAAAAGAGCCCAGAAGTGGGTCTCATTGTCATTGTACAATGACACAGCATGGCGATTTGTGGTGAGCTGTGTCCAATGAACAGAGATTTACCGATCAGGGTAAACAGCCAATGACGTTGTCCAAACACACATGTAAATAAATGCCATGTTTGGTATTTCATTTCCTCAACGCTGTCACTGCCTGAGGAAAGGAGAGCCGATAACTGTCTTTCCTACGACAGGGCACATTTACACTGATAATCAGGGCACTGATCATTAGTGCCCTGATGATCAGTGCTCATCACTGTCGCCTTATCAGTTCAGCCTCATCAGTGCCTCTTCATCTGTGCCCTTCTGTGCAGCTTATCAGTACCCATCAGTGCCACCTCATCTGTAGCCATCAGTGCCACCTCAAAAATGCAGCCTCATCAGTGCCCATCAGTGCAGCCTCATCAGCGCACATTTAATGGAGGAGAAAGATTACCTGTTTGCAAAATTTTATAACAGAAATGAAGAAAAAGGTTGTTTTATTTTTTTCAACATTTTCAGTCTTTTTTTGTAAAAATTTAAAGTAGGTACAGTATTGCATGACCATGCAATTGTCGTTCAAAATGCAACAGCGCTAAAAGCTTAAAATTGGCCTTGGCAAGAAGGGGGTAAAATTGTCCTGTACTGAGGTGCTTAAGAACCCAGCCAATACTGTAGTATGAGGTGATTTCAAGCCTCACCTTGATGGTGGATTAGGAGGAGTCCCCCCAAGGAAGGAAGAAGGGTGCACAGAAAACAGGTCTTAAAGACCTGCTTCTTGGCTCACTTCTTCTTTTCTGGTGGTGCCCCTCCTAATCGGCTATGGAAGTGAGGCTTGAAATCACCTCATGCAAACCTCACTCACATGGTGATTGTGTAGGCCTTCATGCTACATTTGCAGCGAGTCACCACTACCAAAACTTTGAAATGCTTAATGTATATTATTACCATCCATTTGGCATATTCCTGGGCAGGGGCCTGGAGGGTGTGGATGGAGAATTTCTCTCTCAGGTGGGGGGCAATGGACCAAGTATTTGCCCCAAATGAAAGAATGTCTAGTTTCGCTACTGTTTGAGAAAGGAGAAAACATACGTTTGAGCAACTAGAGGTAAAAAATACAATCCTGCAAATAGAATTAAAACAGTTGGTGTCTCTACTAAAGTAAAATATTGCTCATTTTTATTTTATGTGACCCTTATCACTCTAATTAAATCATTTGTTGAGATAAATGATCAAAATGGCTCTATTCATACCTATACAGTTTGCTTAATAAACAAAAAAAGGTCTGGTGTCACCAGTGACACCTCTCCATCCCTATATACAACAAAAGCTACAGAAATTCGCCCTGGGACTTTGAGTGAGGTGAGCACAGTTTAGCCAATAAACATAACCGAGGTAAATACAATCTGACATTTATTCAAGAAGGTGCATACATACATAATAGCATGAATGGATGCCAAGCTGGTGGAATGATACATATAACACAGGTAATACAAATAAAATGGCAGAAAAAATACCTTCAATCCAGTTTTCTCTATGCGCTGTTCCTTGTGGGTGTCGGTGGTCTTTGTTTCGATCTTGGAGCTGCGATGAGTCACATACCTCCTGCTGTCCCTCCCTGCCCTGCTGGGCAGGCGGGGCCAACAGCACATCGGTGCCATGTCCTTACGCCCACCATGTGACGTTCACTCTCCCGCAGAGTCACTACAGTTGGGCATAACGTGTCATCTTGGATGGCTGAGGTTGATTGTCCACCATCCACCACATGGCGTTGGGGCAGAGCCTGGTGTGCTCTGCCGGGGGTTACAAATTGGAGGGTCTGACATGGCGAGAATTCCCATCTCAACAGTGGTTTCACTCCACATGCGGAAGTTCTCCGTTGAGGGCTAGCACTCACTCACTTTAATTGAGGCATGTGGGTGTATATAAAAAAAAATGTATGGAATGTAAATAAATTGAATATTACAATCCCCTAGGGGTAGTTCATGATAGGGAAAATAGTAATCATAATATAATAAGGAGTTTATGATGTAAAGATACAATCAAAAAATCAACATAAGTTGAGATAATAAAAATTCATTTATTAATACAAGATAGGTTACTCAGCATAATTTGTGACAAACATTACATTTCATAGAGTATAAGTGGTGAACTACAAAGAGTTATTTTTATTCTCACTAAAGTGTTGCCAACATCCCAAACATTTGTTAGATAAGGACCCTACAAAAGGGACACAAATACCCCCCAGGTGGGCAAACAGAAGATCATGTATCATAAAATATCATTTATTTAGAAAAGTTATTTTGTTTTAAAAGACATGTGTAATGACAAACATAGCAGCAGTTTGTACAGTACATTTATATGACAAGACAGAAAATGCTCATAATGAGTTATTACAAATTCCAATGAACGTAGATTTTCTCCTTTTGGGCTGACATGTTTCAGGAAAAAAATATCCCTTCCTCAGAGGCATTATAGGAGAGGGTACAAATACATTCTGAAAGAAAGCAGGAATAATGGTTTCAACTCAACGTTTCATGGCAGCATTGACATTGTAGCACATGAGCATGTCCAACATACATACCGACATTGAATTGTAAAGGATTTTCATGCAAGTACTTTAAAATCAAAGTTTCATAAGAAGGTAAGTTTGCCGCTGTCTGTCCATCAAGAGGCGAAGAACCCCATCTGGGCTCGGCACAGCCCTCACAAAGGTCCCCACGAGACAGCCCTCATGGCACAGCCACAGAAAAAACCCTGGGGAATGATCAGATATCCTATTATAATACAAAGTACGTATACATACAAAAGATGCTGATATTATGGTAATTTAAGCCATATGGGGCTTTGTAGCAAGCATATTGCATAACCCCTTTCAATTGCCAAAGAGAAAGCATTCATTTTAATGGCAAATGAATACAATGTTTTTATCTTAGATTAAAAGTTGGGGTTCTTATAATGGGAGGGGGGGGGGAATTCTCTCCCCCTCCGGGTATCATTTAAATATATAAAAGAGAAAACTGGAACTAGCAGAAAGGTAAATGCTGTTATTTACTTAGGGTGGATGTGTGGACACAAATGGCTGAGACATTGTTGGTCCTAAGAGGAGAAGTCTGCACTGATCAGCGCGCCATCAGCGGACTTTAAAGGCCACCGGCGCATGCGCAGTTGTCTGTTGTCTGTTCAATTGCTATCAGCGTTATTTGTTGGTGTCCAAAGAAAGCGTCATGATGACATAATGACATCATCTCATCGTGACTCAAGGCAGGGCGAATAAATAACTGACGATGCCCAGAAGTTGAGTGAGTGTAATGTCTCTGTGAATTGGACTTGATAGAGGCATGTCCTCAATGGTCACCATGGCAACCACTAAGCAACAAAAAAAATCGATTAAAAATAAAAACCAAAATAAAAAAAAGAGATCAGAACACAGGAGGGAAGGTTTTTTTTCAGAACATGTGGAGGAAACCACGGGGAAAAAGCACATGGGACCCTCAGGGCAAGAGCTGCACGCAAAACAGTCGCAAAAGCCCAGAGGTACCCCGAGGCTGACCAAGGGGCAACCAGGCATGACCCATGTAACAGGCACTCGCCCTCCCAAGGGGAAGGGCGGGCTCCATGCACTGGGCAGGGATAGACCGAGCCACAAATGAAAAAGACGGGAACATGTATAAAACAGCAAAGTTACTGGATTCCTACTGATACTGCGGCAACATGGCTCAGCTGCGCGAATCGCCGTCATGGTACGTCGGTACCATATAAGGCCACTAGGAGGCGCGTGCGCCCCCTGCTCGCCCACGGAGCCGATGAGAGTGCCCGGCGGTCTCCCACGATCGCTCGGGGCACACAGAGAACCGGGATCTGTGTGTGTAAACACACAGTTTCCGGTTCTCTGAGGGGAGAACAGACAGATCGCCTGTTCATACAGTGTATGAAGCGATAACCTGTCATCTCCCCTGCACAGTTCCATCCCGCCTTCAGTTAGAACACACAATAGGACACACTTAACCCCTTTACTGCCCCCTAGTGGTTAACCCCTTCACTGTCAGTGACATTTTTACAGTAATCAATGCAATTTTATAGCACTGATCGCTGTAAAAATGACAATTGTCCCAAAAATGTGTCAAAATTGTCCAACGTGTCCGCCATAATGTCGTGGTCCCGATAAAAATTGCAGATCGCCGCCATTACTAGTAAAAAAAAATTAATAATAAAAAGCCATAAAACTATCCCCTATTTTGTAGAAGAATACATATTGGCCTAAACTGAGGAAAAAATTGTTTTTTTTATATATTTTTGGGGGATATTTATTATAGCAAAAAGTAAAAAATATTGCTTTTTTTCAAAATTGTCACTCTCTTTTTGTTTATAGCGTAAAAAATAAAAACCGCAGAGGTGATTAAATACCACCAAAAGAAATCTCTATTTGTGGGAAAAAAAGGACGTCAATTTTGTTTGGGAGCCACGTCGTACGACCGCGCAATTGTCAGTTAAAGCGATGCAGTGCCAAATCGCAAAATGTGCTCTGATCTTTGGGCAGCTGGTCCGGGGCTGAAGTGGTTAATAGCTAGCTATGCATTGTATCCTAAAGGTGGAAAATGGGAACAGGTCTATTACTACTTACAAAGTAGCCCATAGATTGAAAACAGCTCCAAGGGTGGGGTTAAATGGTGGCAGACATCCCAACCTGCAGAAACTAATTTCAGGAAGGTGGCAAATTCGTTTAAAGGGAGGTGGCACTTCGCGCCTGCAAACGCCCTCATGGCACAATATTTTTTAAATCACTTTTTCAATATTTTTTTCCCGAATCGTCTTCCAGGGCAGCATCCGAGAGATAGGCTCCTCCTCCCTAAAACAGGAAACACATTAGTCCACCATTATAAATTTCACAGTCTTACCTGTGTGCCTCAGTTGTTTTGTGTTTCCTCCGGACCCACAGGAGCTGCAAGAACGTTTGCTATTTTTTCACTTGTCTCTGTGCTTGTTTCAGGAGACCCCCTGCCAGCATCCCATACAGCCCAATGGGCCTTAGGATAGCGAGCAGGAGCAGCACTGAGCAACTTTGCTCAAGCCTGAGATTTCGCCCCTACTGAGGGGTCTGCAATCATCCCCCCAGGCTGCAGGAGGACTCTGTCATCCCCCCCATGCCGCTGCTCTAGGGCCTGCCATTCTGTGCTTGTTCAGCAGAGCATCCCCCTCACTTGCTTTCCGGGAAAACTGTTTCTCTAGGCTGCTGTGTCTAGAGCCTGCCAGGGGAGATACATCAGCATGTACTAGATGGCCGCCCCCCCCTTGCCGCCGCCGCCACCGCAGCGACAGAGACTCCGATCAGGTAGGTTGGTTTCTACCTTCCATCTAGGTCCCTGGTGGCCGCGGCCGATACCCCAAGCCAGGCAACTGGTCCGGGCTGGCCGCCCGCTCCCCGTGCGTCCTCGCCGCCATACAGGCCGCTACATGGAGCCTGGGGGTGTACCAAGATGGCGCCGGGAGGAGGTTCCGTTTCTGGGTGGCGGCCATTTTCCCGTAGCCTATCTCCAGGTAGAGATAGAGCGGGACACCGAGGACATCCAGGGGCAGGAATTTTAAAAAAAAAGGAAAAATAATAATAATTAGAATACAAATTAATTTTTGATGCATGCCCTTCCTACCAGTACCATGGAGGAGTATACCACAATGCAGCGGCATTTGCAGGTGTGTCCACCAACCTGCACGGGGTCAGCCAGGGGCGGGGCCGGAGCTTATGCAGGAAGCAGTTAAAAAGGCCCTCTAAGCAGAGGATCCTGGTGGCTGATCATGTCTGACGCTTCTCCGCCCTGCAGATCCTGCAAGTCAGGACAACTCCAAGGTAAGCCAGAATACTTTTGAATTATCTCTGTCTTAACCTCTCTACAGAACTGCCTACCTACAGGCAGTCTTTGACCACCTGTCTCACGGGGATTTTGTTTACTATGCTTGCTTCTAGGCAAAGACCCCTGAGGAAAGGAAGGTGAAAGGCAAAACATGTGCCTCATGCAGCCACAGGCTTTCCCCAGATTGGAAAAAGCCCCTATGTCAGAAATGCATAGACAAATTGGTGGCCAAAGAATCACAGGGATTTTTGAAAGACCTGCTCAATTCTTTTAAAAAAGAAATTCAGAGCACCATGGCGCCACTACGCTCAGCTATTGAAAAATTAGAAACGCCATCAAGTGTCGCTCAGGCCAGTATCCCATCTACCAGTGGAACATACATTCCGAGGGATAACAAGGTACAGGCAGAACAAGAGGTGGATTCAGATGAACTCGAGCAATCTGAATCGGAAGATGGAATCTGTTCAGACTCAGAGGAGGAAGATGACACTAAAGACTGCAACCTGTTTCCCTCAGAGGATACAGACAGTCTTCTTAAAGCCATCACTGACACTCTAGGCATTAAAGAACAGAAAACCGCAGAACTCACTATACACGACAGGATGTACAAGGGGCTACAGCCCAAGAAGCCAAGAACGTTCCCTGTATGCCAAACCCTTAAAGACATAGTCAAAAAAGAATGGGAAGACCCAGAGAAAAAACGTTTTATACCCGCCACAATCAAACGCAGATACCCGTTTGCGGAAGCAGACATCGAAACCTGGGCTAAATGCCCCAAGGTAGATGCCTCTCTGGCAAAAACTACGAAAAAAATCTGACTTGGCATTTGACGACGCAGGTACCCTAAGCGACCCCATGGACAAGAAAATAGAAGCCCTCCTGAAAAGGGCATGGGAAGCAGGGGCGGCAAACCTAAATCCAGCTATTGCTTCCACCTGCACAGCCCGAACCTTGCTAATCTGGTTAACCCAGCTGCAAGAACTACTGGAAAACGACACGCCCGGGGAAGAACTAATAAAAACCATCCCCACACTAACTAGAGCGGCAGCCTTCTTAGCAGATGCTTCAATGGAAACTGTCAGAATATCCTCTAGGACCACGGCACTAATGAACTCAGCCCGCAGAGCCCTGTGGTTGAAATCTTGGGGAGGGGATGCCTCTTACAAGAACCGATTATGTGGGATCCCATTCACTGGAGACCTACTGTTTGGACCTGAACTAGAAATAGTCCTGGATAGGACTGCAGCAAAAAATAAGGGGTTCCCTCAAACCAAGAAGAAACAAGGGAAGGCCCTTTTGGCATTTCAAGAAATTTAACAAGCCAGGGGCAAAAAAGCGCTGGGGTGAACAAAACAAGAAAGGCAAAGGTGAATTCATCCTCAAGCCTACCAACCAAAAGAACAAAAAACAATGACTGCTTCAGGTGGGGGGCAGACTGGCGGCCTTTTCCCACCAATGGGAGGAGATAACAGAAAAATTCATATTGCGCACCATAGCGGACGGCTACGCAATAGAATTCTCCACCCGCCCCCGAACCAAATACCTAGCAACCATGCTACCAAAGGACAGCGATCAAGCAAAAGGTTTTTTAAAATCCCTACAGAACCTGCTGGATCAGAAGGTGATTCGTCACGTTCCTCAAGAGGAGGAACAAAAGGGCTTCTACTCACATATCTTCGCAAAAAGAAAACCGTCAGGCAAACTAAGACTGATACTAAACCTCAAACCACTCAACCGAGGGATAAAATACAAGAGATTCAGAATGGAATCTATCTATTCGATCAGGAACATCCTACCATGGGAGACATTCATGGCAACACTAGACTTACAGGATGCCTACCTAAATGTCCCCATAAGGGAGGATCACCAAAAGTTCCTGAGGTTTGCAATTCAGGGGCCAGCAGCTACTCTACACCTACAGTACACAGCTCTCCCCTTCGGAATCTCTTTGGCACCAAGAATATTCTCAAAAATAATGGCGGAAGCACTAAAAGGTCTGAGACAGCAGGGTATTGGAATAATACCATACTTAGACGACCTACTGTTCTTTGCGGACTCGGCAGTAATCTTAGAAAACAACCTGCGCACAAGTATGACCTATCTGCAAAACCTGGGATGGATCGTAAACTCAGAAGAATCTCAAATGACCCCAAGCCAGAGAGTGGTATACTTGGGATATGTGCTGGACTCCAGACTGTCAAAAATGTTCCTAACAAAGGAAAAGGACAAAAAAATTACACAAGCGATTACCTCCCTGTTAAGGAATCATTCCACAACAATCAGGCACGGAATGTCCATACTAGGACTGATGACGTCTTCCATTCCAGCCATTACCTGGGCACAAATTCACATGCGACCCCTACAGAACTACATTCTGTCCCAGTGGGATGGCAGGCAAGCATCTCTGGACAAGTCCATGCCCGTCCCAGCCACAGTCAAACAAACACTCCACTGGTGGCTCAACCCACTTCGGGTCATCGAGGGGCGCAGATGGGCTCAAGTCAATCCAGTCAGGATCACCACCGATGCAAGCGCCCTGGGATGGGGAGCCCACATGGAAGGGCTGTGCTCACAAGGGAAATGGACATCCAAATGGTCACAAGCCTCCTCAAACTTGAGAGAGCTGAAAGCTGTGGGGGAAGCGCTAAAAGCTTTCAAGCCAGCATTACCAGCACGCCACGACCATCGCATACCTAAACAGACAAGGTGGTACAAAGTCCCAAAACTTGATGAGGCTGACACAATCAATCCTACTATGGGCAGAAGCAAACACAAGATCGATATCCGGTATTCATCTGAAAGGAACAGACAATACATTGGCAGATTTCCTGAGCCGGAAAACGATAAAACAAACAGAATGGTCACTAAACCAAACAACCTTCATTCAAGCCACTCAAAAGTGGGGAGTACCCGAAGTAGATCTATTCGCTTCCAGGGCAAATGCAAAATCTCCCATATTTTTCTCCCTGGACCCTACAGATGGCAACAGCAGGGTAGATGCTTTCAACCAAAACTGGAAATGGCATCTGTGCTATGCATTCCCTCCAACTGCCATAATCCCAAAGGTAATCCAAAAAATCAAGGCAGAGAAAACAATGGTGATACTAATAGCACCGCACTGGCCCCAGAGAGCATGGTTCAGTCACTTGAAAAACCTCAGCATACAACCTCAGCTGACACTGACGGACCGCCCGGTTCTACTGTCACAAGGCCCAGTCAACCACCCGAACCACAAGCTCCTGAAGCTCTCGGCTTGGTTACTGAGAGGGTAAAACTCCAGAACAAAGGCCTGTCAGACAGGGTGATCAACACCATCTTAAACAGCAGGAAGCCGGTAACGAGAGTTATCTATGAGAAAATAAGGAAAAAAATTGTTTCTTGGTACAAAGACAGACCAACCTCCAAAGGTGGGATAATTCCAATAGTTTTGGACTTCCTACAAGATGGTGCAGACAAAAACATATCACCAAGTACCCTGAAGGTACAAGTTGCAGCACTTTCCTCGGTCATGGATACTAGACTAGCGGAGGACCCGCTGATAAGATGATTCCTTATAGCACTTAAAAGAACTAGACCAGCCAAAATGTACAGAACTCCCACCTGGGACATGGGCACTGTACTTAAGGGCTTTCTTTCCCCTCCGTTTGAACCTATCGAGGATAGCTCGGACAAAAACCTCACGCTGAAAACTGCGCTCCTTCTGGCCCTAGTATCCGCCAGAAGAGTGAGTGAAATCCAAGCTCTGTCAACAATAGAACCATACTGTCTAATACATCTGGA
The DNA here is from genome assembly GCA_037952925.1 of Lithobates clamitans. Taxonomy (NCBI): domain Eukaryota; kingdom Metazoa; phylum Chordata; class Amphibia; order Anura; family Ranidae; genus Lithobates; species Lithobates clamitans. The sequence goes on along the minus strand of JBBGZY010000356.1, from coordinate 1,847,649 downwards.
CAAGATAATTCTCTCTCCAGATCCGGCCTTTCTACCCAAGGTCTCTTCTACGTTCCACAGAACCCAAAACATCGTTATACCCTTACTTCCAACAACCATGGATAGTAGGAAAAGGGACATTTACAGTAAACTAGATGTAAGGAACACGCTCATAACGTATCTCGAAAGAACAAAGGAATGGCGTAGAACGACCTCCCTCTTCGTCCTCTATGCAGGAGTCAACAAAGGGAAACAAGCTTCAAAAAGTACCATCAGCAGATGGATAAGGATGGCCATACAGATTACCTATAAGGCACAGAATCTCACTCCACCTAGTGAAATCAGAGCGCACACAACTAGAGCCTGGGCAACCTCGGTCGCAGAGAAAGCAGGGGCAACTCCGGAGCAGATCTGCAGGGCAGCGACATGGTCGAGCTTTAGTACTTTCGCAAAGCACTACCGGATAGACCAGCTGTCTGACCAAGACCAAGCATTTGGTCGCAAAGTGCTCCAGTCTCTAACCCCACCCTAGTAAGTATTGCTTGATACATCCTCTCGGATGCTGCCCTGGAAGACGATTCGGGAAAACAGAGTTAGGTACCTGGTAACTCTTTTTCTAAGAAGTCTTCTAGGGCAGCACTAGTTCCCACCCTTGAAATGACAAATACCAGGTACAGCGGGGGAGCGTTGAGCTTATGGGGAATTCCTTCGGTGCTTTAACACAACTGAGGCACACAGGTAAGACTGTGAAATTTATAATGGTGGACTAATGTGTTTCCTGTTTTAGGGAGGAGGAGCCTATCTCTCGGATGCTGCCCTGGAAGACTTCTTAGAAAAAGAGTTACCAGGTACCTAACTCTGTTTTCGCAGTGCTTCTGGGGAAGGGGGTGGGTGGTATGTGGACGGTGTCAGTAGTTTTTTTATTTTTAATAATTGATTTTTTTTACAATTTAATTTGTTTTTAATTTTTTTTTCACAATGCTTTTTTGGGGGGAGGGGGTTGGGGCAGTGAACAGTGTTGGTAGGGCAGGGGACAGTGGTGTCAGTAGTTTTTTATTTATTTTTTTTACACTTTTTCATTTTTTTAGATTTTTTTTACAAAATGTTTTATATATTTTTTGGGGGGCTTTGGTGAGATGTCAGGGGTCTAAACAGGCCACACAGTAAACACAGTTTACTCTGCTCATCAATCACAGGACACAGGAGCGATCTCCCTCACTGTGTCCTATTACTAGCTCCCCCACAGCCGACAGGAGAGGAGGGGATTCTGCTGCGGGGGACGAGGCGGGGCGGGGGCAAAGAAGGATATGGAGGGGGCCAGAAAAGAACTGGGGGTGGAGAAGGACCTGGAGGGGGCCGGGGGAGGAGCAGACAAAGCAGCTGGGAATAATCGGTGCGCAGCAAGAGGGACAGCTGTGATCACCGATCTCCCTGTATCGCTTTTTAGCTGACAGCCGCGGGAGGGAGAGAAGGAGAAGCGTCTGTCAGCTAAAAATCGATACAAAGGAGATCGGTGATCACAGGCTGTTCCCAGCTTTACCGATCATTCCCGGGAGATTGGGAGGCTCTTGAAAGTGTGCGGGAGCCGCCATAGAAATGTGGGAGTCTCCCACACCTTGTGGGAGACTTTATCCAGATTGAGAGACAGTCATGGGGCTAGGCCGACAGTCACAATGCAAAGGTATGTGATGCATATTGTGCATGTAAATGACATCTGCTGGGTACTGTGTAATGAAGAGGAAACAGAAAAAGGCATAGAATAAATGAAGAAAGGGGTGGAATACGTATGTATACAGTGTTGGTGAGGATATAAGGGAAGTGAAAGACATGACTGTGAAGATAAAGGAGGCAAAAATATACGCGGATGAATGAAATTATGTACAAACCTAAAAATAGGTGTGATTAATGCAAAAATATCTAAAAAAATATATATTGAGTGTGAAGTGGACGAGTGTTGATGTGTAAATGAGAGTATGTTTGAATGTGTGTAGTGTGTAATCTGTGTGAATGTATGTGTGTGTGAATGTCAGTGTGTAGGTTCATATGTGTAGAGAGAGTGTGTGTATGTATGTGTGTATTAGTGTGTGAATGTGTGTGTGTGTGTGTGTGTGTGTGTGTGAATGCCAGTGTGTCATGGAAGAGGAGAGGGAGGGAATGGAAAAGTGAAACAATCCTAAATTACCTGGATTGAAGTGAGGTTGGACAAAAGAGATCTAGTCCCCGTGAGAAATGATGGTGGAGTGAAATGTCAGTCGGCTCAAGGCTGATGAGCCCCTAGTTTTGGCTGTATACCTCCCGCCAGCATCATATATACCGCGCAGTGGTGAAGGGGAGGGACAGCAAGGCTCCACAGGTGATGTTGTCAGCATCGGGGGACGCTCGCTTACCTCCGCCAAAGCGTGGGATGTATAAAGCACTTTCCAGTCTCAAAGCTGATGATGGTGATAAAGGGTGTAAATAGATGAAAAATGGTAAGAATTTCTTGTTTTATATATAAATGATAAATTAATTTAATTTGTGAGTTAGTAAGGCCACTTAGGTAAAAAATTATGGTTAAATACAAGGTAGGGCCGGTTAAAAAAGGGGGAGGAAAAAGCGGGTGTCTTCCACCCATACGCAGAATGCTAAACAAGAGGGATATGACCTGTCTCAACCTGAAATTAAACACCAACATGTCTCCAGCCCTGCATATAAAAGGAGGGGTAGGATTAGGACTTTAATTGAGGCATGTGGGTGTATATAAAAAAAAAATGTATGGAATGTAAATAAATTGAATGTCACAATCCCTTAGGGGTAGTTCATGATAGAGAAATTAGTAAGCACAATCCAATAATATAATAATATAATAAGGCGTTTATGATGTAAAGATACAATCATAAAAAATCATCATAAGTTGATATAATAATAATAATTCATTTATTAATGAATTTAACAGAATATGTAAAAAGGAAATCAAGGGTGCAAAAATTCAAAATGAACGACAGATCGCAAAAAATAGTAGGACAAACCCCAAAAAATTCTTCAAATATATTAATAGTAAAAAAGTCAGGTCTGAGCATGTAGGCCCTTTACAAAATAATCTAGAGTGGGTGACTGGGGACAAGGAGAAGGCTAATTTATTAAATACTTTCTTCAGCTCTGTGTATACAAAAGAGCATGGGGAAGCTCATGTCCATAATGGGGGTGGTATTGACACGGCCCCCAATGATCCACAATGGCTCAAAAGGGATATGGTCCAGAAATATTTAGACAGAATAAAAGTGGATAAAGCACCTGGACCTGATGGCATCCACCCACGGATCCTAAAAGAATTGAGCTCTGTAATTTCAAAGCCATTGTATCTAATTTTTAGGGACTCATTAATGACAGGAATGGTACCACTGGATTGGCGCAGGGCGAACGTGGTGCCTATATTTAAAAAGGGATCAAAGTCTTTACCAAGTAACTATAGACCTGTTAGTTTAACTTCTATAGTCGGGAAGATACTGGAGCGTTTAATAAAAGACCACATAGATGAGTTCTTGCTGGAAAAAAACATTTTAAGCAACAGACAGCATGGATTCATGAAAGACAGAAGTTGTCAGACAAACCTGATTTCTTTTTATGAAGAGGTAAGTAAAACCTTGGACAGAGGGGTGGCTGTGGATGTGGTTTACTTGGATTTTGCAAAAGTGTTCGATACAGTTCCGCACACACGGCTCATGTGTAAGCTAAAGTCTACAGGGTTGGAAATATCAGTTTGTAAATGGATAGAAAACTGGCTAAAAGACAGAATTCAGAGAGTAGTGGTTAATGATTCTTACTCTGAATGGTCTAAGGTTATCAGTGGTGTACCCCAAGGTTCAGTGCTGGGACCCTTACTCTTTAATATCTTTATAAATGATATTGGGTCTGGGATCAAAAGTAACATTTCTGTCTTTGCAGATGACACCAAGCTATGCAGTGGAATAACGTCCTTACAGGATGTCTCCAATTTACAAGCCAACCTCAATGCACTGTCTAATTGGGCGACTATGTGGCAGATGAGGTTTAATGTTGAGAAATGTAAAGTTATGCACTTGGGGGCTAAGAATATGCATGCATCATACATGCTAGGGGGAGTACAACTGGGGGAATCTGTAGTGGAGAAGGATCTGGGGGTTTTGGTAGATCATAAGCTCAATAATAGCATGCAATGCCAAGCTGCGGTTTCCAAAGCGAGCAAAGTTCTTTCTTGTATTAAGAGAGGTATGGACTCCAGAGAGAGAGATATCATTTTGCCCCTGTTCAAATCATTAGTAAGACCTCATCTGGAATATGCCGTTCAGTTTTGGGCACCAGTTCTCAAAAAGGATATCGGGGAACTGGAGAAAGTGCAGAGAAGGGCAACCAAACTGATAAGCGGCATGGGGGAGCTAAACTATGAGGAAAGATTAGAGGAACTGAATTTGTTCACTCTTGAGAAGAGGAGAATAAGGGGGGATATGATCAACATGTTTAAATATATAAGGGGTCCATATAGTGAACTTGGTGTTGAGTTATTCACTTTACGGTCAACACAGAGGACAAGGGGGCACTCTTTACGACTGGAGGAAAAGAGATTTCATCTCCAAATACGGAAAGGTTTCTTCACAGTAAGAGCTGTGAAAATGTGGAATAGACTCCCTCCAGAGGTGGTTCTGGCCAGCTCAGTAGATTGCTTTAAGAAAGGCCTGGATACTTTCCTAAATGTACATAATATAACTGGGTACTGACATTTATAGGTAAAGTTGATCCAGGGATAATCCGATTGCCTCTCTGGGATCAGGAAGGAATTTTTTCCCCTGCTGTAGCAAATTGGAGCATGCTCTGCTGGGGTTTTTTGCCTTCCTCTGGATCAACTGTGGGTATAGTATTGGGTATATTGTTTTTTTTTTGTTTTTTTTTTATGGTTGGACTGGATGGACTTGTGTCTTTTTTCAACCTGGCTAACTATGTAACTATGTAACTAATACAAGATAGGTTACTCAGAATAATTTGTGACAAACATTACATTTCATAGCAGAAAAGCCAAATAAGTATGAATACAAATAGAAAATGCATAATATAAACATAATTCACATAATGAATACAGATAGAGAACATGATTAGTTACAGTTTATTAAAGCAAGCGTAGCTTGGCTACTCTAGATGAACACTCAACGCGTTTTATGGCCTTTTGCCAATGATCAGGAGTAGGATGCATGAATTGAACTATAAAATAATAAGATAATTAATGAATTTAATAGCTAGCTATGCATCATTGTATCCTAAATTCACAATGGACATCTTTCATCCTCGCCATGTCTGCCCTTCGCTTGCCCCCTAGTGGGTTTCTGCCTGGTTCCGCGCTTCAGCTAATACCATGAGCTAAAACAACTACTATTGTGCTATTGTCAGAAACCATGAATCAGACTGAGATAGAAGTACAGCTAATTCACACTTGTTTAATAATAATAAAAAAAAGGTAAACAGAGTAAACGTAGTCAAAACATAGCCAGAGTTCAGGAACCAGAACGGATGGTCAGACAAGCCAAAACATCAGGGAGCCGGAGATGAGCGTAGTAGAACAACAAGCAGGATCTGGAGCCAGAAGGAATGTCAGCCAAGCAAGTCTTTAACAGGAAACAGGAGAGCGTCTCTAGAGATGTGACCGAGGCGAAGGCAGAGATCATCTGGGCTGGACGGATTAAGTAGGCAGGACTGATGAGCAGGATATCATCAACAGGTGAGTCACTGTGGAGAGATAGGAGCTGGCAATTAGCCAACAGCTGAGCGGCCAGCATAAAGAAGGAAGGGCCGAGCCCAGGCCCTGACAGTACCACCTCCTCAATGATCCCTTCCCTCTCGGAGGATCACCAGGCTTGAGGGGAAAACATATATGGAAATCACAGAGGAGGGCAGGGGCATGTACATCTGAGGATGAGACCCAAAAGTGTTCCTCCAGACCATACCCTTTCCAATGCGCCCACGGAACTTACGGCAGTCAACAATGGACTGTACTTCATACTTCTCATGGTTCTCAACCTGTACAGGGTAAGGACAAGGCACCAAGGTGGTAAAGCGGTTGCAGACCAAAAGGTTTTACTAAGGAGATATGAAATACATTGGAGATACGCATATTAGATGGAAGGTCTAATGCATAAGCCACTGGGTTAATCCTGCAAAGAATACAGAAAGGCCCAATAAACTGAGGTGTACACATCAGAGAGGGAACACAAAGTCAGAGGTAGCAAGATGACAGCCCGACTCTGTCCCCAACCTGGTAGGAAGGCGCAGGCAGGCATCTGCAGTCAGCGTGGAGTCTGTACCTATCACTAGCATGCCGCAAAGCCTCCTGGACTTGTGCCCAAGTGGAACGAAGGCCACGGAGATGCTCCTCTAATGCAGGAATACTCTGCGGAACAAATGAGTCAGGCAACATGGAAGGTTGGAAACTATAGTTTGCCATAAACAGGGACAATTGGGAAGCAGAATTCAAGGCACTATTGTAAGCAAACTCCGCCCACAGTAAGAGGTCTGACCAGTTGTTATGATGGTCAGAAATATAGCAATGTAGATATTGCTCCAAGGACTGATTGGCTCGTTCTGCGGCCCCATTAGATTGCGGGTGATACGCAGAGGAGAAAGCAAGCTGAATTCTCAACTGTGCACAATAGGCTCACCAGAACCGGGACACAAACTGACTACCCCGTCCGAGACAATCACCTTGGGTAGCCCATGTAAGAGAAAGATCTCCCAAGAAAAAATCTAAACCAGTTCCTTAGAAGTGGGCAACTTCTTAAGTGGAATACAATGGGACATTTTCGAGAACCGGTCAACCACCATAAGAATAACTGTGTTTCCCTGGGAGTTGGGTAACTCCACAATGAAATCCATAGACAGGTGGGTCCAGGGCCTCTCTCCATTGGGTATGGGTTGTAGGAGGCCCACTGGAAGGTGTCGTAGAGTGTAATGCCGCGTACACACGGTCGGACTTTTCGTCTACAAAAGTCCGACAGCTTGTCCGACAGACTTTCGACGGACTTTTGTCGGCCTTGCGGCGGACTTGCGGCAGACTTTCTTACGAACGGACTTGCCTACATACGTTCACACAAAAGTCCGACGGATTCGTATGTGATGACGTACACCAATCTAAAATAAGGAAGTTGATAGCCAGTAGCCAATAGCTGCCCTAGCGTGGGTTTTTGTCTGTCGGACTAGCACACAGATGAGCGGATTTCTGGGTCCGGCGTAGTTATGACGTAAAGATTTGAAGCATGTTTCAAATCTAAAGTCCGTCAGATTTGAGGCTGGAAAAGTCCGCTGAAAGTCCGGGGAAGCCCACACACGATCAGATTGTCAGCCAGCTTTAGTCCGTCTGCGTCCGTCGGACTTTTGTAGACGAAAAGTCCGACCATGTGTACGCGGCATTACTCTGAGCACACATGGAACAGGCAGCTATGAAGGCGGTTACATCAGCACATAGACTAGGCCACCAGAATTGTTGGAAAACAGCCCAAAAGAGTTGATTCTTCCCAGGGTGGCCAGTAGCCTTGGGAGAATGGTAAGTCTGGAGCACGGCAGTACAGAGACTCTCTGGGACAAAGCAGCAGTCACAAGATTTCTCAGGAGGAGCATGGACCTGAGCAGCAAGAATTTTGTCACCCAAAGGAGAAGTGAGATTGGAGTAAACCGTAGCCAAAATACGATCAGGAGGAATCACAGGGACTGGAACTGACTCCATCTTGGAAGTGGAGGAAAATTGTTGTGACAAAGCGTCAGCTTTTACATTCTTTTTTTTATCATTTCAAGTTTATTGAAAGAAAGAAAGAAACATAGAAATGCTTTGCACCTGCAAATTTCGCAGGTGCAACTGCGTACTTTCCGTCTTTTACAAAATAAATTGTTAGTGTCAAGTTCGTATAGAGGTCTCATTACTTTTCAAACACCAAGAATCTAAGGTTGTTTCTATTAAGTTAATTTTGTGTCTGTATCAAATATAGGATTTCTATCTGCACTGCACTGCATCTAATGCAACAGAAATCTCCTATCAGCTATTCAGAGTATTTATTGTTGATAACCTGTAGAAGCGAGGTCTCTGTAGTTATCTGAAACAATCTTACTCATGCCTAAGAGAGAAGTACATGTAATGTATGTATATACCAGTGAGAACATATGTTAAAGCTCAGTCAGCAAGAGATAAGGTAGTAGATGTAAAGGAAACAGTAAGTGAAAGTGGAGTAGGAAAAAATGGAGTGGAGGACACCCATAAGGTATAGAGGCAAGACCCCCGCCCAGGGCCCCAGCGTCTTCCCCACCTATAATTCAGGTAGAAAAATCTGCAGAGTATTTGAAAAGCAGCCACGACTGCCACGTTTTGTGGAATCGTTCAATATGGCCTTTGTCTTGGGCCAGTGTGTCTTCCATTTTGTGGATTTCGCTAACCTTCGACAACCACCCCCTAACAGAGGGAGTAGACGTAGACAGCCAGTGTAGAGGAATTTGAGATTTAGCTGCATTGAGGAGATGAATCGTCAATGAGCGTTTATAGCGTTTAAAAGAGGAATTGGCCAGATGTAATAAACAACATGCTGGAGTTAGCTCCACTCTAGTTTCTGTAATTTTTTTAAATAAAACCTTTACCTCATTCCAGTATGGTTCGATTTTGGAGCAGTACCACCAAATGTGGGCTAGTGTGCCCTTCTCAGAGAGACATCTCCAGCATGTGTCCGGTTTTTGTGTGTCCCATTTGTGTAGTTTGTCAGGAGTACTGTACCAGTGGGTCAGGAGTTTGTAATTTGTCTCTTGCAGTTTTGTGCTTATGGAACATTTATGTGCTAGAATAGCCATGTACCTCCATTGTTTGTCTGAAATCTCCGTTTCAAGTTCCTCCGACCATCTCCTCCTGTGCCCGTCCGATGTATCCGCTCCCGAGCGACTCAACCACACGTATGCAATAGAGGTAGCCTTTTCAATTGGAATCCCCTCCCTACAGACTGACTCCAAGGCCGTCAGGGGTCTATGTAGTGTTTGGGGTTCTTTAATGTTACCTAAATAACTTCTTATCTGGAAGTATGTCCACTGCTTCAGTTGGGGTCGGTTTATTTCTGTCTTAAAAGACGACCAGTCTCTGAATTTGTTTTCAGTAAAGCAGTCCCCAGCCAGTAGGGGCTCACTCATCGGAGTCGACTTGAGGGTCGGGTTATGTAGACCTGGAGTAAAATCTGGGTTGTCTGACAGGGGCGTTAGGGGACTAGGTATTGTGGTCAGTTTTTTGTGTTTAGCTATCAGATTAATGACCTTCAACGTCGTGCCAGTGATCGGGTGTGTCCGGATGACGTGAGGTAGTGTTTTGAGGGAGGACCATGGTAAGTATTTAAGCGGAAGCGTTGCAAGTGTGTTGTCTCTAGTGCAACCCAGTCCTTCATCGAATCATGGCAATGCCAGTCTATGATTCTGGTTATATGTGAGGCCTGATAATATCTGCGGAAGTTCGGGAATTGAATTCCTCCTAAGTCTTTGGGTTTAACCAAGGTGTCTAGTTTGATTCTGGGTTTTTTATGTTGCCAGAGAAATCTTGTGACCATTGTATTAAGTTCATTGAAAAACTTCTGAGGAATCTCTATCGGTAACGAGCGGGTTAGATACAGAAATTTGGGCAATATAACCATTTTTACTATGGCCGCTCTACCGAACCAAGAAAAAAACTTCTCATTCCACTTTGTTAGATCTTTCGCACAATTTTTAAGAAAGGTCACAAAATTTTTCTCAAAAGCAGTTTTTAAAGATGGTGTAAGCCAGATCCCCAAATATTTTAGTTTGGTCTTATCCCAGTTGAAAGTCGAGTTTGCCTGTGTCATCGTGAGCAGTCTGTCTGGAAGGGAGAGGTTCAAAGCCTCTGACTTTGTGTAATTGATCTTTAAGTTGGATACATATCCGTATTGTGCAAATTCATGTAATAGGTTAGGCAGAGTTGTAGTCGGTTTCGTTAAAAAAAACAATAAATCGTCCGCATAAGCGGCTATCCTGTACTCTTTATTTTTAAGCTGGAAACCCTGTATTGCGGTATTCTTTTGCACTGTTTTGATAAAGGGTTCTAGTGAAAGGATAAATAATAGGGGCGATAAGGGACAGCCCTGTCTAGTCCCATTTTTGATATATACTTTTTCTGATAGGATACCATTTATTTTTAGTTCCGCTGTCGGATTCTGATAAAGGGCTGCGATCCAATTCAACATGTTTGGTCCTAGACCCACCCCTCCACACACCGCTAGCATGAAGTCCCATGCCACACGATCGAAGGCCTTCTCCGCATCTGTTGAGAGGAGAAAGCCTTCGATCTTCCTCTGCCTAGCATCCTGAGTCAGCAAGAGTGCCTTAGTGACATTGTCTCTGGCCTCCCTGTTTGGCATAAAGTCCACCTGCTCCAGGCCAATTAGTTTTGAAAGCAACGGCCCCATCCTCAGTGCTATGATCTTTGCGAACAACTTGACATCCAAGTTCAGCAAAGAGATGGGGCGGAGCTAGCACACTCCTCGGGGTTCTTGCCCTCTTTCGGTATAACCGTAATGTGTGCTGAAAGGAAACCTGGAGTTACACATCTTGGCCTGGATAAGGAGTTCAGGGCATTTTTTAGGGGTTCAGCTAGAATTTCAATAAAGGATTTGTAATATGTGGCGGAATATCCGTCCGGACCCGGGCTCTTGCCTGATTTTAGTAATTTGATGGCCTGTTTAAGTTCTTCCGATGTGATTGGGGCTTCTAGTAGATCTGTATCTACCTTGGGCAAGGTTGGGAGTCCACTATTTAGTATGTAGTCTTGTATGATTTGTGCTCTGTCTCCCAACATTTGTGGATGTTTATGTTGTGGTGGCAGGTTATAGAGTTTCGTGTAGAAGGCGTGGAAGTGTTTTGCTATTGCCTCAGATGCTACCTCCAGCTTTCCCTCTTTAGATCTGATTCCAGCTATCTGATTACTTGAGTTTTGTTCTCTCAGGGCCCTCGCCAAAAACCTCCCAGCTTTGTCGCCTGACTCATAATAGAGCCGCCTCTTAAAGAAAAGCATCCATTTGGCCTTAGTGTGGAGTATCTGCTGTAACTCTTTCCTTGCCTCTAGAAGGCTCTTGAGCTTTTACATTCTTAGTACCGGGTAAGAAGGAGACAATGTTTTTGAAGAGCCCATTGCATCCTTCTGGGAGAGAGACTGTCATGAAATGGTTCACCCGTTGGTGTCACTGTCGGTCTCTTGGATTGCAGTACCAATGTCCACCAGCGGGTGTCTTCCAACATCCAGGACTTGTAATAAGAGGACTCACCTACTGGTGGCACTGTTGCATCCTTGGGCCGTAGTACCGGTGTCCACCAGCGGGTGTATTCTGGCAATGTGGAGCAGGCAGCACCTTCTGCGCTCAGGTGTAACGTGAGGTCAAATCACTGCAGTCTGATAAATACCCGGCAAGCCCTCATATCCTTGCCTTGGTGTCTCTCTCCCTGCATTCTGACTTTGCTGACTGTTATTTTGACCTTGAGCCTGCATATGCCCTGCCCCGATCCAATCCAATCCCATCCCTATCCTAAGCCCTTCCTGGTCCTGTCCCTTCTGTTTCCTGGTTACCTTCGATCCCTGCCCTGCATCCCATCCATCCATCCATCCATCCTCTCCCTGCTCTGTTGGTTTCCCGTCCTTACCATCTGCTGATCTCCCGGTGTCTGACCTTGGCCTGGCTTCTGTTTATGGTTCCGGTATCTCCCATTTTATTGTACATACTATTTTGTTGTTTGTGGGTCTTGTGGTTGGTTGTGCACTGTTATATTCACTTACCTGTCACTTATGTAAATAAACACCATTTTTCTTCACTTATATACGTTTCTGGCTTCTTCTGTGCAGTCCGCACAGTCTGGTTTACTAATTCCTTGACAGTACACCAAGGCCATCCCTCCAGACGTGGCTGCACTGAGGAATCACCCTGTTTTGTTGGACGTATTAAAATGGATTTAAATGAAATTACCTATTATTCTCTGCTAGCGAAAGAGGATGGCGAATATTGCCGCCATATTTAAAAAATTGGACCAGTGACCAGCTGATGGAAACGATCCAATCAGCTCATTCCCTAGTGGATCAGGGTTACATGTCTTTTGAAGATGTTCAGCCCCTGATACGGTTATGTGCAAAACCAGCCCTGTCATGTTTTCCCGAAGGAAGTGATGATTTTTCTCCCCCCTTCAATTATGGCCAAGTTGAATCCCTGGTATGGTTATTAGAGGATGATCCAGCCTTTTTCATGGAACGTTATGTCTCTTGTTCACAGCAGGTGTTGTCTGATTGCATCCATTCAGTGCAATCTCTGGTTAGTCAGGCTGTGTGTGAATCAATGTTTGTTCAACCTGTGCTACAGGCATGGTCAGATCTCCTTTATTTAGCAAAGCCACAACAACCCAGCCCTGCCATTAATCACCTGCCTTCCCAAAAATCTATCTCCCCGTCACCTATGGCAACCTCAGCTACAGCCCAGTTAACTCAGCTCCCTACCAAATACTACTACCCAGTCTCCAAGTGCTGCACCTATCCTGCCTTTAATCCACCTGTCTCTTCTCCTCCACCTGTAACAACCCCACAGAACCCTCCTCCAGCCACTGTTCCTTGGTCTTCCTTTTGCCCAGCCACATACTTTTCTTATGACCCTGCACCTACGCACAAAGCTGCAGTGGCTAAACCAAAAAAGAAACGAAAGTTCTTCCTGACCCACACCATCTTGCCAGTAACCCAACCTGCCTCCACACCAACCAACCTGTTCCAGCCTGCGTTCATCCCAGTTGAACTTGATGACCCACCTAAACCTGCCAACCCTGTGCCTGCTATCCAGCCTGATGTGCCTGCCTTCCAGCCTGATGTACCTACCTTCCAGTCAGATGTGCCCGCTTCCCAGTCTGATGTCTTGATGTCTGCCTTCCAGCCTGATGTGCCTGCCTTCCAGCCTGATGTGCCTGCCTTCCAGCCTGCTGTGTCCGCTTCCCAGTCTGATGTCTGGGTGCCTGCCTTCCAGCCTGATGTGCCTGCCTTCCAGCCTGATGTGTCCGCTTCCCAGTCTGATGTGTCCGCTTCCCAGTCTGATGTGCCAGCTTCCCAGTCTGATGTCTTGATGCCTGCCTTCCAGCCTGATGTGCCTGCCTTCCAGCCTGATGTGCCTACCTTCCAGTCTGATGTGTCCGCTTCCCAGTCTGATGTGCCATCTTCCCAGTCTGATGTCCTGATGCCTGCCTTCCAGCCTGATGTGCCTACCTTCCAGTCTGATGTGTCCGCTTCCCAGTCTGATGTGCCAGCTTCCCAGTCTGATGTCTTGATGCCTGCCTTCCAGCCTGATGTGCCTCCCTTCCAGCCTGATGTGCCTACCTTCCAGTCAGATGTGTCCGCTTTCCAGTCTGATGTCTTGATGCCTCCCTTCCAGCTCGAAGTCTTGGTGCCTGCCTTCCAGCCTGATGTATCTACCTTCCAGTCTGATGTGCCCGCCTTCCAGCTGGTTGTCTCGGTGCCTGCTTTCCAGCTGGATGTCTCGATGTCTGCCATCCAGTCTGATGTGCCCGCTTCCCGGTCTGATGTGCCCACTTTCCAGCCTGATGTCTCGGTGCCTGCCTTCCAGCTTGATGTCTCCACTTCCCCGTCTGATGTGCCCGCTTCTCAGTCTGATGTCTTGGTACCTGCCTTTCAGCCTGGTGTCTTGATGCTTGCCTTCCAGCCTTATGTCTCGATGCTTGCCTTCTAGCCGGATATCTCGGTGCCTGCCTTCCAGCTTGATGTCTCCACTTTCCAGTCTGATGTGCCTGCTTCCCAGTCTGTGCCTGCTTTCCAGTCTGATGTGCCCACCTTCCAGCCTGATGTTCCCGCTTTCCAGTCTGATGTGCCCACCTTCCAGCCTGATGTCTCGATGCTTGCCTTCCAGCTGGATGTCTCGATGCCCACTTTCCAGTCTGATGTGCCCGCTTTCCAGTCTGATGTGCCTGCTTTCCAGTCTGTCCTGATGCCTGCCTTCCAGCCCGAATTCTCGGTGCCCGCTTTCCAGTCTGATGTCCCTGCTATTCAGTCTGATGTGTCTGCCTCCCAGTCTGATGTCCTGATGCCTGCATTCCAGCCCAAAGTCTTGGTGCCCGCTTCCCAGTCTGATGTGCCCGCTTCCCAGTCTGATGTCCTGATGCTTGCCTTACAGCTTGATGTCTCCGCTTCTCAGTCTGATGTGCCCGCTTTCCAGTCTGATGTCCTGGTACCTGCCTTTCAGCCTGATGCTTTATTGCCTACCTTCCAGCCTGGTGTCTCGTTGCCTGCCTTCCAGCCTGATGTCCTGATAGTGGTGTCTCTGCCTGAAGTTTTGGTGCCTGTGTCTCTGCCTGAAGTTTCGGTGCCCGTTACCCAGTCTGCTGTGCCGTGCCCATTACCCAGGCTGGTGTGCCAGTGCCCGTTACCTAGGCTGCTGTGCCGGTGCCCGTTACCCAGGCTGCTGAGCCAGTGCCCGTTACCCAGTCTGCTGAGCCGGTGCCCGTTACCCAGTCTGCTGAGCCGGTGCCCGTTACCCAGTCTGCTGAGCCGGTGCCCGTTACCCAGTCTGCTGAGCCGGTGCCCGCTACCCAGTCTGCTGAGCCGGTGCCTGCTACCCAGTCTGCTGAGCCGGTGCCCGCTACCCAGTCTGCTGAGCCAGTGCCCGCTACCCAGTCTGCTGAGCCGGTGCCCGCTACCCAGTCTACTAAATCAGAGTCCATCACTCGGCCTGTTAAGCTAGCACCCATTTTTTGGCTTGCCGGATCAATGCCCGGTGTCCAGCTTGCTGGGCCGGGGCCCGTTACCCAGCCCACTGGGCCGGGGCCTGTTACCCAGCCTGCTGAGCCAGTGCCTGTGATCCAGCCTGCCCTTACGGTACTCGCTGCCCAGCTCGACGACCCGGAGCCTGCTGCCCAGCTCGATGACCCGGAGCCTGCTGCCCAGCTCGACGACTCGGAGCCTGCTGCCCAGTTCGACGACCCGGTGCCCGCTGTCTGCTCTGATGTGCCCGCTGTCTGCTCTGATGTGCCCGCTGTCTGCTCTGATGTGCCCGATGTCCGGTTTGACGTATCCACTGCCCAGTCTAAAGTACCTGATGCCCAGCCTGACATGCCCTCATCCATTGTTCGGCGTGGGACCATTAAGTGTGGACAATTCCATCTAGTTGGAGCGTCTGGAGGCCGCTCTTTTGAGGGGGGGTACTGTCATGAAATGGTTAACTCGTTGGTGTCACTGTCGGTCTCTTGGATTGCAGTACCAGTGTCCACCAGCAGGTGTTTTCCAACATCCAGGACTTGTAATAAGAGGACTCACCTACTGGTGGCACTGTTGCATCCTTGGGCCGTAGTGCCGGTGTCCACCAGCGGGTGTATTCCGGCAGTGTGGAGCAGGCAGCACCTTCTGCGCTCAGGTGTAACGTGAGGTCAAATCACTGCAGTCTGATAAATACCCGGCAAGCCCTCATATCCTTGCCTTGGTGTCTCTCTCCCTGCATTCTGACCTTGCTGCCTGTTATTTTGACCTTGAGCCTGCATCTGCCCTGCCCTGATCCAATCCAATCCCATCCCTATCTTAAGCCCTTCCTGGTCCTGTCCCTTCTGTTTCCTGGTTACCTTCGATCCCTGCCCTGCATCCCATCCATCCATCCATCCTCTCCCTGTTCTGTTGGTTTCCTGTCCTTACCATCTGCTGATCTCCCGGTGTATGACCTTGGCCTGGCTTCTGTTTATGGTTCCGGTATCTCCCATTTTATTGTACATACTATTTTGTTTGTGGGTCTTGTGGTTGGTTGTGCACTTTTATATTCACTTACCTGTCACTTATGTAAATAAACACAATTTTTATTCACTTATATACATTTCTGGCTTCTTTTGTGCAGTTCACACAGTCTGGTTTACTAATTCCTTGACAGAGACGTTTAGCCTCAGACAAGAATGTGAGATTCTTATGGCTAGTAAGTATGACAACAGGCACAGTGGTACCTTCGAGGAGATGCACTCCGCAGGTGACAATTTCTTGGAAAAGTAGCCACAAGGATGCATAGCGCTCTCAAAAGTAGGATGTTGAGACAGAAGGGTGCCAACTACAATCTCAGAACTCTCAACCTCAAGGATAAAAGATGTGCCAACAAAGGAGCAGAAACAAAGGTAGACTTGAGACTCTCAAAGGCCTTAATGGACTCCGGAGACCAACTCTGTGGGCTACCGTCCTTTCTGGTCATTTTCAGTCAGGGGCTTGACCAGAGACGAGAAGTTACAAATAAACTTCCGATTCACACCATCCATTTCCATTCTCTTTATTTATTTAATATATCCATTCATTCATTTAAGATCCTTGCCTCATTGCAACAATCCCCCTGCCATAGTAATTTCACATGCACCAGGTATATTATTTATTCATACACCATACTCTTCCCCACATATTCCTAATTGAATTTATTGTTGTTCTTAATCATTTGCTCTTTTACCATATCTGTATACTATTTCTATTTTCTGTTGGTCTTATCATGTTTATTTTAACCTGTGATTGCTGCTCACCATTTTTGCCTTCTAATGATGGTTTGACACATCATTACACAGGGCTTATTCAGCACCCTGGCCACTCCCCTTCCCTCCCCCTATATATTCCATTACTGCTCCCTGTTAATCAGCTTTAAAAAGGAGCGTGGCCGCCACGCTATCCACGGCCTGCCAGCTCAAGAATCGCATTTCCAGTGATGTCATCACCCTCTGCCTGGATTCCAATCTGCACCCCAAGCCTCGTTTTGACGCCCATTCACTGCTGCCGGCCGAATACCATCTAGTGGTTCTGGAGAGGAGTACAGAGAAAGAACATCCACTTGCTTCCAATGGACTAACATCACTGATGCCCCCCGTTGTTTGGAACCATACAATGCCTTATTTTACTGCAAAAATGTGAGTTATGTTTACAACTCTTGTTTGATTACAACCTGTTATACAGTCTGAACCCAGAGGTGCCTCCTTTTCTTGTCTTACTCATAATGGCCTGTTCTGTATTAAATGCAGTTTTCCACTCGTCGCCCTCCTTAATCCTCACAAGATTGTATGCCCCTCTCAAATCAAGCTTTGTGAAAACCGTTGCTCCCTTGAGGCTGTCAAATAACTCCATAATCAATGGAATTGGATAGGCATTCTTAATTGTTAAACGATTGGGACCCCTATAATCAAAACAAGGTCTTAGTTCACCACTCTTCTTCTTCACAAAGAAGAAACCAGCACTACCAGCAGGAGACGAGGATTTGCGGATGAAACTTTGAGAAAGTGCATCTGTAACATACTCCTCCATGGCCTTATCCTCCAAGACCGACAAAGGGTAAACCCAGCCACGAGGGGGTATGGCACCAGGTTGAAGGTCAATTGCACAATCATACGACCGGTGTGGAGGCAAACTACCGGCTTGACCTTTGTCAAAGACATCGGTAAAATCATGGTACTCCTCTGGCAGGGAGGAGAGTAAAGAGGTGCACAGAACCTTGGCTACCTTCGGGAAGCATGTCTTACTGCATTGTGGCGACCAGGAGAGAACCTCAGCATGGAGTCAATCAAAAGAGGGGTCGTGCCTCTGTAACCAAGGATAACCAATAACCAGCGGAAACTTAGGTGAGGTAATTATTATTATTATTATTATTATTCAGGATTTATATAGCGCCAACAGTTTACGCAGCGCTTTACAATATAAAAGGGAGACAATACAGTTATAATACAATAGGATTAAGAGGGCCCTGCTCAGAAGAGCTTACAATCTAATAGGGTGGGGCAGGTGGTACAAAAGGTTGTAACTGTGGGGAATGAGCTGGTGGAAGTGGTAGGAGATTAGTTGGAGATGTGATAGGCTTTCCTGAAGAGATGAGTTTTCAGGGATTGCCTGAAGGTAGCAAGAGTTAGGGGATAGCCGGATAGATGGAGGTAGCGAGTTCCAGAGGATGGGAGAGGCTCTGGAGAAATCCTGAAGACGAGCATGTGAGGAGGAGATGAGAGAGCTTGAAAGCAGGAGGTCTTGAGAAGAGCGGAGAGGTCGATTTGGGTGATATTTGGAGACAAGATTAGTGATGTAGCTTGGGGCAGAGTTGTGAATGGCTTTGTATGTTGTGGTTAGAATTTTGAATTTAATTCGCTGGGTGATTGGGAGCCAGTGTAGGGATTGAAGTAGAGGGTTGGCAGACACTGAGCGGTTGGTAAGGTGGATAAGTCTGGCAGCAGCATTCATGATAGACTGAAGAGGGGATAGCCTATTGAGCGGTAGGCCAATGAGAAGGGAGTTGCAATAGTCAAGGCGAGAGATAACAAGGGAGTGAATGAGGAGCTTGGTGGTTTCATTTGTTAAAAAAGGGCGAATTTTAGAGATGTTACGGAGGTGAATTCTACAAACTTTTGACAGCGATTGGATTTGAGGCTGAAATGACAAGTCAAGGATTACACCTAGTACCCTGGCGTGAGGGGAGGGACTGATGGTTGCATTGTTGATTTTGATGGAAAAGTCATGGAGGGTGGCACGGGCGGGGGGGAATATTAATAGCTCAGTTTTAGAGAGATTCAGTTTAAGGAAGTGGTGCGACATCCATGCTGATATGTCAGTTAGTAAGTTAGTAATACGAGAGGAGACTTAAGGAGTGAGGTGAGGAGTAGACAGATAGATTTGGGTGTCATCAGCGTATAAGTGGTATTGGAAGCCGTGGGCAGTTATTAAGTGACCAAGGGAGGAGGTGTAGATAGAAAAGAGAAGGGGTCCAAGAACCGAGAAAGGGGCAATGGAGAGGAGGAAACAGAGTTGTAGGTGACACTGAAGGAGCGCTGTGATAAATAGCCAGAGAACCAGGATAGAGCAGAATCTCGGAGGCCAAGGGAATGTAGTTTATTGAGAACAACTCGAACGCTCGAGTCCCATAGACGTCAATGGGGTTCTAACGTTCGTGCGAACTTTCGGTCCGTTCGCAGGTTTTGGTGCGAACCGAACCGGGGGGTGTTCGGCTCATCCCTAGTCACCAGTATGGTATTTGTAAAGTGAAATCATATCCTCTCTCAAGCGTCTCTTCTCCAGAGAGAATAAGTTCAGGGCTCACAACCTTTTTTCATAACTAATGTCCTCCAGACCCTTTATTAGCTTTGTTGCCCTTCTTTGTCCTCGCTCCATTTCCAGTACATCCTTCCTGAGGACTGGTGCCAAGAACTAGACAGCATACTCCAGGTGCGGCCAGACCAGAGTCTTGTAGAGTGGGAGAATTCTCACTTTATCCCTGGAGTTAATCCTTTTTTTAATGCATGTCAATATTCTGTTTGCTTTGTTAGCAGCAGCTTGGCATTGCATGCCATTGCTGAGCCTATCATCTACTAGGACCCCCAGGTCCTTTTTTCATCCTAGATTTCCCCAGAAGTTCTTCCCCTAGTGTATAGATTGCATTCATATTTTTGCCACCCAAATGCATTATTTTAAATTTTTCTACATTAAACCTCATTTGCCATGTAGTTGCCCATCCCATTAATTTGTTCAGATCTGCTTGCAAGGTTTCCAAATCCTGCGTAGAAGTTATTGCCCTGGTTAGCTGATTATTGTCCGCAAATACAGAGTTTGAACTGTTCCAGATAATTTATGCACAAATTAATTGTTATTGGTCCAGGCACAGAACCCTGTGGGACCCCACTACCCACCCCTGACCATTATGAGTATGCCCCATTTATCACCACCCTCTGTTTTCGCCCTTGTAGTCAGTTTTCAATCCATGTACTCATCCTATGGTCCATGCCAACGGACCTTATTTTGTACAGTAAACGTTTATAGGGAACCGTGTCAAATGCTTTTGCAAAATCCAGATACACCACGTCTACGGGCCTTCCTTTATCTAGATGGCAACTCACCTCCTCACAGAAGGTTAATAGAATGGTTTGGCAAGAGCAATTCTTCATGAATTCATGCTTATTATGGCTAATGATACCGTTTTCATTACTAAAATCTTGTATATAGTCCCTTATCATCCCCTCCAAGAGCTTGCATACTATTGATGTTAGGCTAACTGGTCTGTAATTCCCAGGGATGTATTTTAAATATTGGTGCTACATTGGCTTTTCTCCAATCTTCTGGTACCATTCCAGTCAGCAAACTGTCAGTAAAAATTAGGAATGATGGTCTGGCAATTACTTGACTGAGTTACCTAAGTACCCTTGGGTGCAAGTCATCCGGTCCCAGTGATTTATTAATGTTAAGTTTCCAATTCTAATTTTGTCCTAAGTTAGCCATGAGGGTGCTTCCTATGATGTATCATGAGGATGAATACTGCAGTTTTGGCTACTAAAGCCCCCCGATTCCCTTGTGAAGACTGAGGAGAAGAATAAATTCAATACCTTCACCATCTCCCCATCCTTTGTAACCAAATGTCCTTCCTCATTCTTTATGGAGCCAATATGGTCTGTTCTCCCTTTTTTACTGTTTACATACTTAAAGAATTTCTTGGGACTTTTTTTGCTCTCCTCCGCTATGTGTCTTTCGTGTTCTATCTTATCCACCCTAATTGCACCCAGCACAGAACCCTGTGGGACCCCCACTACCCACCCCTGACCATTCCAAGTATTCCCCATTTATCACCACCCTCTGAAATCGCCCTTGTACCCAGTTTTCAATCCATGTACTCACCCTATGGTCCATGCCAACGGACCTTATTTGTACAGTAAACGTTTATGGGGAACTGTGTCAAATGTTTTTGCAAAATCCAGATATACCATGTCTAATGGCCTTCCTTTATCTAGATGGCAACTCACCTCTTCATTAGGGATGAGCCCGGCACCCCCCGGTTCAGTTCGCATCAGAACATGCGAACAGGCAAAAACATTGTTAAAGTCTATGGGACACGAACATGAATAATCAAAAGTGCTCATTTTAAAGGCTTATGTGCAAGGTATTGTCATAAAAAGTGTTTGGGGACCTGGGTCCTGCCCCAGGGGACATGTATCAATGTAAAAAGAAGTTTTAAAAACGGCCTTTTTTTGGGAGCAGTGATTTTAATAATGCTTAAAGTGAAACAATAAAAGTGTAATATTTCTTTTAATTTCATACCTGGGGGGTGTCTATAGTATGCCTGTAAAGGGGCGCATGTATTTAGGGCCCTTTTAAATATTGGTGCTACATTGGCTTTTCTCCAATATGCTGGTACCATTCCAGTCAGTAGACGGTCAGTAAAAACTAGGAATGATGGTCTGGCAATTACTTGACTGAGTTCCCTAAGTACCCTCGGGTGCAAGCCATCTGGTCCCAGTGATTTATTAATGTTAAGTTTTCCAATTCTAATTCTGTCCTCTGTTAGCCATGAGGGTGCTTCCTGTGAAGTGTCGTGGGGATGAACACTGCAGTTTTGGTTACTGAAGCCCCCCGATTCCCTTGTAAAGACTGAGGAAGAAGAATAAATTCAATACCTTCGCCATCTCCCCATCCTTTGTAACCAGATGTCCTTCCTCATTCTTTAGGGGGCCAATATGGTCCGTCCTCCCTTTTTTACTGTTTACATACTTAAAGCATTTATTGGGATTTTTTTTGCTCTCCTCCGCTATGTGTCTTTCGTGTTCTATCTTATCCACCCTAATTGCACCCTTACATTTCTTGTTGCATTTTTTATAAAGTTTGAATGCTGATGATGATCCCTCAACCTTGTATTTTTTTGAAGGCCTTCTCTTTTGCTTTTATATGCATTTTTACATTGGCGTTAAGCCATCCAGGACATTTGTTCGCTCTTTTACATTTTTACCCAATGGCCAGTGCGGCTAATGCCCTTATTTAATATGCTCTTAAAGCGAACCCATCTCTCCTCCGTGTTCTTTGTTCCTAAGATTTTATCCCAATTTATGCCTTCTAGCAAGGTTTGAAGTTTAGGGAAGTTGGCTCTTTTGAAATTCAGTTTTTTTGTATTTCCCTTATATTTTCTATTTGTTTGATTTATACTGAAGCCAATTGACCTGTGATTGCGGTTTCCTAAATTTCCCCATATTTCCACTTCCGTGACCAGGTCTGTATTGTTAGTAATCAGTAGATCTAGTAACGCTTTATTTCTAGTTGGTGCATCTACCATCTGACCCATGAAATTGTCCTGCAAGACATTTAGGAACTGGCGAGCCTTAGACGAATGCATGTGTCAGGGTATCACCGGCACCAGACATGGGCGTCGGCGCGCGCCTATGCGCCGGCACGCTCCATTGCACACTTCCCAGCAAGATCGTGGTGTTCCCGGGCGTCAGCGCGGCGCTAGGGTGCGCGCGGGTACGCGGCGCTCGGGCGCGCGCGCGTGTGCACGTGCGCGCGTTCGCGATAGCACCGGTTTGGCGCCAAAGTGCATATAAAAATCCCCCTGTGCCTCTGGCACATTGCTGCTTCGTCTCAGCTTGTGATTTGTGTAAACCTTGAACCTGATTGCTGTTACCCATCTGACCCGGCTTGTTTGACTATCCGTCCTGCTCCTATCCGACCCGGCTTGCCTGACCACTCTTCTGCTACCTGCCTAATACCGTTTCCAACCTCCGCCTGCCTACCGACTCTGCCTCTGCCTGCTGTTTGTGCCTGTCTCATACCCGTGCCGACCCGGACTGTCTGACCCTGCTTGTGCCTGCTGTTGTCCTTTGCTGTTGCACCTTCAGCTCCAGCTCCAGTGATCTCTGCATCTACAAGTGTTCCAGTGTGCTGCCTCCAGTGTCTACCTGATCTGCAGTCCAGCCATCCCTGAGGGATCTCTCATCACCTCTGCTCCAGAGACTCCGCTCTACAGGCACTCCTACCCCACTGTGCTCAGGAGACCACTGTCCCCACTCCAGTGGCTCCTGAACCAGCGTTGTATGAGAGGTCTTCTCCTACAAGTCAGGCTCTACTACCAGGTACCTAACAGTACGAAGCAGCCATGTCTGAGCCTGCAGGAGATACCTCTCCAATGAAGGAGATATGCACACACCTGGCGGCCCTCACCCAAGCAGTACAAGCTCTTCAGGACAATTACAACAGACTGGAAGGACAAGTTCAGAACCTGGCGGGGTCCAACTCTTCTGCCTCTTCTTCTGCTGCTGCTCCAACACAGACTGCTTCAGGGCCCACAGTTGTGATGCTCCCGCCTGAACCACGGGTCCCCATTCCAGAAAGATTCTCTGGGGACCGGGCTAAGTTTCGGACCTTCCGCAATGCTTGCCAGCTCTTTTTTGCCTTACAGCCCAGAACTTTTTCACTGGAAGCCACTAAGGTTGGATTTGTCATTTCCCTCCTGCAAGGGGAACCTCAGACCTGGGCCCATCGTTTACTTGAAGGGGACTCTGCTCTAACCCAATCCTTATCCGCCTTCTTCCAAGCCATGGCACAATTATATGAGGACCCTCAACAGACTGCTTCAGCTGAATCTGCCCTGTTCGCGCTCCAACAAGGCCGCAGACCCGCGGAGGACTATGTTACTGAATTCAGACGTTGGAGCGCGGACACACAGTGGAATGACGCGGCCCTGCGTCACCAGTTCTGCATTGGACTGTCTGAAAGCTTGAAAGACGAACTTGCTCGTGTAGGTGTTCCAAATACCTTAGAGGCCTTGATCACCCTAACCATTCAGATCGATCGTCGCCTCCGAGAACGGCGATCTGAACGATCAGTTCAACCAAACCGCCCGACCTGGATGACAGCCCGAGCTCCGATGCCTGCAACACGCTACTCCCCTGCATCCAGTCCTAATTCAGTCAATACCACACCAGATACCTCCGAACCCATGCAACTGGGGGTGATGCGACCTGCTCTGTCTTCTGAAGAACATGCCCGACGTCGGCAATTAAATCTGTGCCTTTACTGTGGTGGAACCGGGCATTTTGTCCATAATTGCCCAGTTAGAATGAGTAAGTGTCCATCTCTTATACCTACCAGTTTTTCTGCTTTATCTACCAATTCTACCCATCTTGCCATTCTTCTCTCGTTACAGCTTCAAGAAAGGACACTCCAGGTCAACGCAATTATTGACTCCGGGGCATGCAGCTGCTTTATAGACTTAAGCTTTGCTAAGCAGCATAACATTCCTTTACAGACCAAAACCCATGGACTTTCTGTCTTCCTTGCCGACGGCTCTCGTATCAGATCTGGACAAGTGACGCAAGAGACTCTGCCATTACCCACTACAATTGACTCTCAACATAAGGAATTGCTGATCCTGGACGCCATTACCTCCCCTATGTTCCCCATTATCCTGGGCATTCCCTGGCTCCGGGCTCACAACCCACACATCCATTGGGTCTCTGGAGTAGTGAAATTCCTGTCATCTTACTGCCAGGACCACTGTCTGGCGAAGGATCTGGATTCCCAGGCTACCCTGCTGTGCCTGGACACCGACCAGAAAAATTGTCAGGTCATTCCCAAACAGTATCATGATTACATTGATGTCTTCAGCAAGAAGGGGGCCGACTCTCTTCCACCTCATCGCCCCTACGATTGCCCCATCGAATTGCTGCCAGGACCCGAAATTCCCTTCGGACGCATCTTCCCTCTATCCGAGAAAGAACAAGAAGTGCTGAAGTCTTACATAGATGAAAACTTGGCCAAGGGATTCATTCGCCATTCCACTTCTCCAGCAGGTGCGGGTATATTCTTTGTTGCTAAAAAAGACAAATCTCTCCGCCCGTGCATTGACTACCGAGAACTGAATAAGATCACGGTCAAGAATCGGTATCCCCTACCTTTGATACCCGAACTGTTTCAGAAATTAAGGACTGCCGTCATTTTCACTAAGCTTGATCTGAGAGGGGCCTATAATCTGATCCGCATTCGGGCTGGGCATGAGTGGAAAACAGCTTTTCGGACCCGATTCGGGCATTATGAATATTTAGTCATGCCTTTTGGACTCTGCAATGCCCCTGCGACTTTTCAACACCTGATTAATGACGTGCTTAGAGACTTCCTAGACCTATTTGTGATTGCATATCTAGATGATATTTTGATCTTTTCAGAATCCTTGGATCTCCATCGAAAACATGTTTGCCAAGTGTTGGGTCGTCTCCGCTTACACAGACTTTATGCAAAAGCGGAGAAATGCGAGTTTGAGCAAGAAAGCATTCAGTTCTTGGGCTTGATCATCTCCTCCACTGGCATCAGGATGGATCCACAGAAGGTGTCTGCTGTTCTGGACTGGCCGGTACCCCTAGACAAGAAGGGGGTGCAACGATTCATCGGGTTTGCAAATTTCTACAGAAAATTTATCAGGGGTTTTTCTGCGATAATCACACCAATCACTCAACTAACCAAACAAAATACCCGTTTTTCCTGGAATCACCTAGCCCAAGAGGCGTTTGAGAACCTCAAGAGACTATTCACCTCAGCACCTATCCTCAGTCATCCTGAACCATCCTTGCCATTTATTTTGGAAGTGGACGCTTCTGAAATAGCGGTCGGAGCGATACTCTCACAACGAAGGGGCAGTAAAGACGATATGCATCCTGTGGGGTTTTTCTCCCGAAAACTTTCCTCCGCGGAGAGGAACTATGATGTTGGAGACCGGGAGCTTCTTGCCATCAAAACTGCATTAGAGGAGTGGAGGTACCTGCTGGAGGGGGCTACGCATCCAGTACTAATTTATACTGACCACAAAAATCTAGAATATTTACGTTCCGCTAAAAGGCTAAGACCCCGACAAGCCCGCTGGGCGCTGTTTTTCTCATGCTTTTCCTTCCACATTACTTATCGGCCAGGTTCAAAAAATGTCAAACCAGACGCATTATCACGTATGCATGACAACCCAAAAGACTCATCTGCTCCGGATACCATTTTACCGGCAAACAATTTTCTGCTCATTCAAACTGATCTCCTCTCCCAGATTAAGGAAGCTTCCTCTGAATCAGCCAGACCCACAGGGATTACTTTAAGTAACAGGGACGGACTATTCTGGAAAGGGAGCCAAATTTTTGTTCCTGAGGAGGTTCGGGTCAAGGTCTTAGCACTTCTTCACGATCACCCGCTGGCAGGTCACTTTGGGGTTCGTAAAACCATGGAGTTGGTACAGCGTACCTTCTGGTGGCCCAATTTAAAGGACTTTTGTGAGAAATATGTTAGCTCGTGTCCTATCTGTACCCAGAATAAAACTTCCAGGAGTCGAGCTTGGGGCCTGTTAAAACCCTTACCGGTACCCGATAGGCCTTGGAAAATGATATCCATGGACTTTATTGTAGAGCTGCCATGTTCTGAGGGATGTTCTGCAATTTTTGTGGTAGTTGATCGTTTTACCAAAATGGCCCATTTTCTTCCATTAAGAGGAACTCCGTCAGCTATGGAAACTGCTCACGTCTTCATCAAGGAGATCGTTAGACTCCACGGAATCCCCGTAAACATAACCTCTGACAGAGGGGTACAATTTACCTCACGCTTCTGGAGAGCCCTGTGTGAGTCTTTAAAAATCAAGCTGGCTTTGTCATCGGCCTACCACCCTCAGACCAATGGCCAGACAGAGAGGACCAATCAGACTCTTGAACAGTATATTAGATGTTTTACTTCCTTTTCTCAAAATGATTGGGTATCCTTGCTGCCCTTGGCAGAATTTGCCTACAATAACGCCAAGCACTCAGCCACTGGTCAATCCCCCTTCTTTGCTAATTATGGGTTCCATCTAACCTTTTTACCCGATTTCCTTCCAGAGTCCTCAGTTCCAGCAGTGCAAAGTACAGTAGACTTCATCAATCGTAACAACCAGATGTTGCAGGAAGCAGTGTCCAAGGCTCAGGCGGACAGCAAGAGGATCTTTGACCGAAGGAGAAGAGGGGAATTGAAGCTTCAGCTGGGCGATCAGGTATGGCTTTCTACAAATAATATCAAACTAGCTTGTCCTTCTAAAAAGTTGGCACCTAGGTTTATGGGACCTTTTCCGGTTAGGAGGAAAATTAATGAAGTCTCGTATGAACTGACTTTGCCTGACTCTCTTAAAATTCATCCCGTGTTTCATGTGTCTTTGCTCAAGCCTGCTGTACCTGATCCCTTTCCTGGTAGAGGGACTAGACCTCCTGAACCTATTTTGGTTGATGGTAACGAGGAATTTGAAGTTGAAGCTATCCTCGATTGCAGGAAAAGACAACGGCAGATCCAGTTCCTAATCAAATGGAAGGGCTACGGCCCAGAAAATAATTCATGGGAACCTGATAGCAATGTGCATGCTAGGCGTTTAGTTCGAGCCTATTTTGCTAACCATCCTGAAAAAAGACTTTTGGGCACCCGGAGGTTGCCCCTTGGGGGGGGCAATGTCAGGGTATCACCGGCACCAGACATGGGCGTCGGCGCGCGCCTATGCGCCGGCACGCTCCATTGCACACTTCCCAGCAAGATCGTGGTGTTCCCGGGCGTCAGCGCGGCGCTAGGGCGCGCGCGGGTACGCGGCGCTCGGGCGCGCGCGCGTGTGCACGTGCGCGCGTACGGGCGTGCGCGCGTTCGCGATAGCGCCGGTTTGGCGCCAAAGTGCATATAAAAATCCCCCTGTGCCTCTGGCACATTGCTGCTTCGTCTCAGCTTGTGATTTGTGTAAACCTTGAACCTGATTGCTGTTACCCATCTGACCCGGCTTGTTTGACTATCTGTCCTGCTCCTATCCGACCCGGCTTGCCTGACCACTCTTCTGCTACCTGCCTAATACCGTTGCCAACCTCCGCCTGCCTACCGACTCTGCCTCTGCCTGCTGTTTGTGCCTGTCTCATACCCGTGCCGACCCGGACTGTCTGACCCTGCTTGTGCCTGCTGTTGTCCTTTGCTGTTGCACCTTCAGCTCCAGCTCCAGTGATCTCTGCATCTACAAGTGTTCCAGTGTGCTGCCTCCAGTGTCTACCTGATCTGCAGTCCAGCCATCCCTGAGGGATCTCTCATCACCTCTGCTCCAGAGACTCCACTCTACAGGCACTCCTACCCCACTGTGCTCAGGAGACCACTGTCCCCACTCCAGTGGCTCCTGAACCAGCGTTGTATGAGAGGTCTTCTCCTACAAGTCAGGCTCTACTACCAGGTACCTAACAGCATGGTTCCCTCCATGTCCAGTCTATGTCTGGATAATTAAAATCCCCCATTATAACACTTCCCATCCTTGCTGCTAATCCAGATTGTGATAGGGGGTCCACCCCCCTCCTCCCTCAAGTTAGGGGGCCTATTGCATACTTCCAATATTATTTTCCCCTTAGCTTCATCCCTTTGGAGCTCTACCCATAAGGATTCCACCTCCTCCCTAGCCCCCTTAGTGATGTCATCTCTCACATACACTTGTACATTATTCTTGATACACAGACATACCACCCCCCCTTTTTTACCCTCTCTATCCTTGCGATAAAGGATATACCCTTGAATGGTTGCTAGCCAATCATGAGAGCTGTTGAACCAAGTCTCTGAAATTCCCACAAAATCCAAATCCTCCTCGTACAACAGTATCTCTAGTTCACCCATCTTGTCCGCTAGGTTCCTGGCATTTGTGAACATGGCAAGTAGTTTAGACCAGTTGCATACTATTCTCTTATTGGGTGTTCCGAGATTACAACTAGGACTTGTTACTATACTTACCTTGAGTTTATGTGCTTTAGTCGACCTACCACTAATGCCCCCAATACTACCCTCTGGACTATATTCCGCGCTGACCCTCCACCCATCGCCTATTTTAAAAACCCCTTTAACTTTTTGGCCATCTTTATTCCCAGCTCATCTGCACCCTCCTCATTTAGGTCCAGTCCATCCCTTCTATAGTACTGGTGACCGACTGAGACTTCGGCCTCAGTCCCCCAGGAACCCAAACCCCTCCTTTTCTTTTTTAACAGAACATTTTTTTTATTGAACAAATCAGCAGTACAATGTAAAAGTTCAATACAGACATTGTAGTGAGAATAAAAAAAAAAAGTAAAATTGACACTTAAACAATAGCCATTATTTATCAGGAATTCCAGGCGTGCAAACATCAGAAGTTTTACTCAACCAGACCTCTCAAAGCTCAAATCTTCATACATTTTTGATAGTATAAAATGAGTGGCCCAATAATCAACTAAACCTGGTAGGGACAGCGGGGGGGGGGGAGGCGGGGGAGAGGAAGAAAGGAAGAGAGGGGGGGGGAGGAGGGATGAGAAGGAGCGGGATGAAAGAAAACAGGCATAAAGAGAAGAGACGTGAGGTATAGGATAGCTTCCATTACTTTTCCCATCCTGCTTATGGGGTAGGGGGATCAGGGTCTCCGGAGGCGTCGACCCAGGACGACCAGATTTTGTCAAACTTCCCCGGGCATTGCCTACTTTCATACGTTAATTTGTACAGAGGGAGTACCCCAATCACAGACCTTATCCACGAGGCCAGGGTAGGAGGCTCTACCATTTTCCACCGCAATAGAATTTCCCGCCTAGCATAGTACAATGCGAAGGTTAGACACAATTTGCTATACCTATCACCCACAATATCCTAAAGGTGACTGAGCAGTAGTATCTGGGGATCCGCCTGCAAGTCTGATCCTATGACATTGCTCAGTGTGGATGCCACCTCTGACCAAAAGAGTCGGAGACAGGGACACGACCAGACCATATGCCAGAAAGTACCCACTTCCTGTCTGCATCTCTGACAATTGGGATCTCTCTGAGGGTAAATGCGCACCAACCTCTGTGGAGTAAAGTACGCCCTATGTAGGAACTTGAATTGTATGAACCTATCTTTTGCAGCGATCATGGAAGGAATGTAGGATATTAAACACTCCTTCCATTCCTCCTCATCCAACGAAGGAATATCAGCCCTCCACTTTTCCCAGGTTCTAGATAGTTTGGCATCATACTCCACTGTCAGGTATAGGTATAGTGTGGAAAGGGGCTTCCCCATCACGCTGGAAGTCAAGAGCGTTTCAATAGAGTCCGGTTCCAGAGTGAGGGGGGCAGGGAACTGAGCCTCAAAGGCGTGCTTCAGCTGCCAGTATCTAAACTGGAAGGAGGCAGGAATAGCAAATGATTGTCTAAGAGCTTGAAAAGTCATAAGCCTGCCATCCTTGACTATATGCTTTAGTGTAAGAATTCCCTTTTTTGCCCAAAGAGAGGGGTCCGGTAAAGTATAAAAATGGGGTAGCATAGGATTGCCCCACAGGGGCATGTGGGGTGAAATGCAATTTGGTTTCCTATATATTTTCCTAGCCTCCTGCCAAACCCTTACAGTGGTACGCATCAGGGTCGTCATGGATGAACTGGCCCTGAGACCCCGAAACGGGAGGTTACTCAAGGCAGCAAAGGTACCAAGAATGGCTGCCTCCAGAGTGACCGCGGGCTTCTGCGTGGGCTGGGAGAACCACCACCGAATCGTGACCAGAACTGCGGCCCAGTAGTAGATTTGGAAATTCGGTAGCGCCAGTCCCCCTCCCAAGAGAGGGAGATATAAGATCTGCTTAGCCACCCTGGATGGCCTCCCAACCCAGACAAAGTGTATTAACAGGCTCTCCAGCCTCCGGAAGAAGGTCCCAGGGATGGGTATGGGTCTATTGCGAAAGAAATATAGGTATTTGGGAAGGTAGATCATTTTGAGCAAGTTGACTCTGCCAACCGGAGTCAATGGAAGGGAACGCCAAGCAGAGCATTTAGCCGTAAGCTGTGTCATGAGCGGACGTAAATTGTTGTCAATATAATCTTGGACTTTACCGCTAATTTTAATCCCAGATATTTGAATTCATCTACCCATTTAAGCTGTGGGTGTGGTAACCTTGGGGTCGAGGGATGGAGCGGGAATAGGATCGATTTGTCCCAATTAATGCGAATACCCGCCGAATCAATCAATCAGATTGAGTGCAGTCTGCAAAGAGGACGACGCATCCGCTAAATAAAGCAGAGCATCGTCCGCGTAAAGTGATAACTTCTCCTCAATGGGTCCCACCTGAAGACCCCTCACCCCAGGGTCGGCCCTCAACAGTATAGCCAGGGGCTCCACTGCCAGAGCAAATAGACCCGGGGAAAGGGGACACCCCTGTCGCGTACCTCGAGACAATTGGAACTTCCCTGAGAGGCATCCATTGGTACGTACTCTAGCTGAGGGGCCGTGGTATAGCATGCGGAGCCATTTCGTGAAACCCGCACCAAACCCGAAGCGCGAGAGAACCTCCCATAAGTAGCCCCACTCGACGGAATCAAAAGCCTTCTCCGCGTCGAGTGAGGCCACCATCCCATTGGTCACCCTGTCCGCCCTGTCTATGTGAGTATGGAGGCGTCTGATATTGATATCAGTTCCTTTGCCGGGCATGAAGCCAGTTTGGTCTCTGTGGATTAAAGCAGTAATTACCAGGTTAAGCCTATTGGCCAATACTTTTGCCAGTATTTTTGCATCCACGTTCAGAAGAGATATAGGGCGGTACGAGGAGCACAACGTGGGGTCTTTCCCTGGTTTGGGGATCACTACAATGATTGCTTCACTCATTGTGTCAGGAAGTTTCCCAAGACGCGATGACTCAGAGAAGAGGACCTGTAATTTGTCAGCTAGTTCTGTGGCATATTGTTTATAAAACTCTACAGGGATGCCATCAGGTCCCGGAGTTTTCCCAGCCTGCATTGATTTAAGTGCCCTTAGTATCTCCAAGGACGTAATTGGGGCGTCAAGCTTGTCGCGATACGTTACTGTAAGGGTTGGGATATCTATGTCATCTAAATATGCCCCCAGATCCTCCCCTCTATAGTCTACCCTGGAACCATAAAGAGATTCATAAAACTCCGCGAAGCAACAGTTGATCCCCTCCGGTGTGTGGATCAGTAGTCCCGAGGAGTCTCTAATATGTGAAATGCTCATCCCACCCGCCTGTTCCCTAGAGAGCCAGGCCAACAAACGGCCTGATCGCTCTCCCTGTTCAAAAATCCGTTGGGATTGAGCCAACATTTTCTTCTGCGTGAGAGAGGTACGGAGACGGACCACCTCCTTCGTCAACAGTTGTAGATGCGAATAGTGCGCAGGGTCCCGGGTACGAACAAAGATAGCCTCCGCACTACACGCCTCCCGCTCTGCCTTCACTAAGTCTGCTCTACGCTCACTTCGGACCCTGGCAATGATGGTCTGGTAGTGCCTCCTCGTCGTGGCTTTGAAGGCATCCCACACCACCGCGGAGTCAGCAGAGCCCACATTTGTGGCCCAAAAATCAAGCAATTCCGTTCTAAATTGGGAGTCTACTGCAGTGTCTGAAATCCAAAATCTGGAGAGCCTCCATTCCCTCTCTACTGAGCCTAGGGAGAGATCCAAAGACAACAACAAGGGTGCATGGTCGGAAATTCCCCTAGGCAGTATTCGTATGTCTGTAACCCGTGGGAGGACCCGAGACCCCGCGAAGACCAAGTCTATGCGGGAAAACGTTCTGTGGGAGGCCGAGTGGCATGTGTATGCCCTAGATTGGGGGTGACGCCACCTCCAGACATTAGTCAGGCCACAGGTATCCGCCCACTCAGCCAACCCAGAGCAATGACCTCCCGCAGGAGTTAGCCTGTCTAAATTTGGGTCAGGGACCAGATTAAAATCCCCCAATATGACATTGTTGTCAGAGGCAAAGTCGGCCAGATTACCGGTGATCTGATTGAGCACCAGCAAGGAGGCCGGGGGGGGCAAATATAAGCCCACAATAGTCCACGTTAAAGAATACATTTTTGCGTGAATAATAACATACCGTCCGTCAGGGTCCAGGGCCAAATCCAAGAGCCGAAAGGGGAGTGACTTCAGCACCAGTATAGTTACACCTCTAGAAAATGTGGATTGCGTGGAATGGTAGTGGTGTCCCACCCATGGTTTTTTAAGGGCCAATACCCTACGACCTGTTAGGTGCGTTTCCTGGAGCACACATATGTGTGGATTATAAGACTTAATGAATTGGAACACCAGAGAGCGTTTAACCGGGGAATTCAGTCCCCTGGTGTTCCAGGAGATGATGTTAAGTGAGGACATGGCCATTGATATTGTTAAGAGTATTAGGATCAATGGAAATCGCGGCTCTCGGATCGGACCCCCGGACCCGAACCGGACACATTTGTAAACAGTAACCCCCAGTGGCGTAACTAGAACCTTCAGGGCCCCGGTGCAAGAAATCATGAAGGGCCCCCCTGACCCCTAGCTGGGGCCCTTCCCTCCGAGCCGATGGCATAAATGCCAAGGCCCGGTCGCAAGTGTGATGTTTGTGACCCTGGTAGTTCTGCCACTGGCGTCTGTTTTTTTTATTGTTATTGTATTTTTCTACCATTTATTTATTGTTTTACAATATTATTTTATAAAAAATATTAAATTTTTTTTTAAGAGTTGGGGGGCTTTGGTGAGATATCAGGGGTCTAAACAGACATCTGATGTTTCACCTTTAAGGACGAGAAAGGAGATTGAGAGCACAGCCTCAGCTGCACAGAATGAATGGACAGGAATAGCTCTGTATAGAGCTGCCCCTTTATTCGCAAACTGAAGCATAGTAACTACAGTTTACTATGTTTCAGTTATGAATGGATTGAGTCCGTGATCGGTATGGATCACTGACTCTCCATGCAGATACCCTACAGCAGCTGGCAGGAGAGGGGAGGGGGGGACTCTGCTGAGCTGTGGGGACAAGGGGAGGGGCCAGGAGAGAGCGGGGGCAGGAAAAAGTACAGGGGGGCTGGAAAGCACACGGGGGGCAGCAGAAAGAAGCTGCATAGGAGGCATGGTGGGTGCGGCTGCATATAGAGGAACTGATCTTTCCATTTCCCCCACTTCTCATCTCCTTTCAGCAGCTGCAGGAGGAGAATGGAGAGATCAGTTTCTCTGTATCAGTGTTTCTCAACATTTCTTCAACATTTTAGTCAAGATGCAACATATTGCCTCTTCACTGCCTGTCAAATGCCTCTGAAAAGCGATCTGCATCGCTTTTCAGAGGAATGGTATTTTCTTGTTGGTATTATGAACCCACCCTAAAAAAATCTGTTCTGATCGTAAGAGCCCTTTCACACTGGGGCGGGGGCGGCATCGGCGGTAAAACGCCGCCATTATTAGCAGTGTTTTACCGTCGGTATGCGGCCGCTAGCGGGGCGGTTTTACCCCCGAGAAAGGGCCGGCCGAGAAAGGGTTAAATACCACCGCAAAGCGCCTCTGCAGAGGCGCTTTGCCGGCAGTATAGCCGCGCCGTCCCATTGATTTCAATAGGCAGGAGCGGTAAAGGAGTGGTATACACTCTGCTCCTTCACCACTCCGAAGATGCTGCTAGCAGGACTTTTTTTACTGTCCTGCCAGCGCATCGCTCCAGTGTGAAAGCCCTCGGGGCTTTCACACTGGAATGAAAGCAGCGGCACTTTCGGGTCGGTTTGCAGGCGCTATTATTAGCGCAATAGCGCCTGCAAACCGCCCCAGTGTGAAAGGGCTCTAAAGAAAAAGGGGGCCAGAATTACAAGTAATGTGTATACATACACGCATGTAAACACACGTACGCAAATACACACATATACATATAAATACATGCACACACATAAACGCACACACATAAACGCACACACATGAGCAAACACACATGAGCAAACACACAAACATGCACATACACATATAACTCTATACACATGCACACTCACATATAACTCTATACACATGCACACTCACATATAACTCTATACACATGCACACTCACATATAACTCTATACACATGCACACTCACATATAACTCTATACACATGCACACTCACATAACTCTATACACATGCGCACACATGTAAACATACACATGCACACAAATAAACGCACACACACATATAAAACACACACACACACATGCACACACCCAAACATGCAGACACACACATATAAGCACACACACATGCATACAAACATATATAGATCGCCTTTTTAAAAATCTGCAGCTGCAGCTCTGTACCTTAAACTCTCCATGCCGGGAACTGCACTGTAGGGGGAGGCAGAGAGCACAGCACACAGTGTGACAGTCTCACTTACTTTCACTTTGTGACCGAGCTCCTGCACTGCCGAATGATTTACACATCGGCTGAGGAAGAGGGAGCTCGGTCCCATACGCAGCCACCGCTCGGGGAGAGGGGGGCACACGGGCCCCCTGCAGCATGGGGCCCAGTCGCAATGGCGACTTTTGCGACCCCTATACTTCCGCCCCTGGTAACCCCTCCTTACTGCACCAGCTCCTCACCAGCTCCTCAGCCACTTGTTTACTTCCCTAATCCCCCTCTGCCTGTCTTGTGTGGCTCGATGTACCGGTAGTATTCCTGAGAATACTACCTTGGAGGTCCTGTTCCTCAATTTAGCTCCCAAGTCCTTAAAATCATCCTTTAGGACACTCTATCTATCCCCTCATCTACCTTTTTTCTTCATCTTTCTTCTCTTCAGACACAATCAATGCCGTTGCTAAACTCTTTAGCACATTCCCCACTGGAATAATAATGTTTTTCTGTACCCGACTGCTTGACACCGCTGGATCTGAAACCTTTTCTGGTTCAGCAGCCACACAATGAAAGTAAAGAAACATTTTCCATTTAAAGAAAAGTTTATTCAGAGTACAATACAATTTTGTAATAATCTGTCACTATTGATTCTTTTTGTATTGTATTTTTATAAACATGTTTTATTGTAATGCATATATTTTGCATATATTATATACAAAATATTAAATAGAGAAAAGTTATAAAAATAATGTTTGATGATCTTGCAATGAATGTTTCCATTTTAATGGCCTTCAATTGCAAGTTACATGCCACACAGTCAAGGTATGGTATAATATACAGTTCCAAAGAAAAAAAAAAATCCCCAATCCAATAGAAAATAACACACTCACCTCACCACAAACACTTGCTGATTCTTTTCCTTGCCTAAGGGTTCCTCAAATAACTTTATACATATGCTCAGGTATAATGAATCCCTCTCTGGACCACTGTATTATTTTGTTTTCATCACAGAAATAGGCAGGGTAGTTAATTGTGACACAAGTCTTTTGTTTGACTTTTTAACTTTTCCCGCAAGAGTGTTATTATATGACAGCTGCTTGAAGTAAAGAAGAATTGCTCATCTGTGCTCACCAGTTAAGCTGCCAATACAAGCAGTTTAGCCATTATATCCTGTTGCCTCTATTACTTGCAGCAAGCTTCAGGCCACATGTCCTCCCGTACTGTGGATTCCTGCTCCTCTTTTACAGATAACGAACACTATCTTCCAGTTCAGTATCTTACATGCCTGAGAATTGACACATAGCACACATGCCTGTATTATTAGCTTATTGGCATGGTCCAAAAGAAATTAAGCCAAACTCCAGCTATTTACTTAGGCTAGTCATTCTAGTAATAATGGAGTTGCCCTTATCTGAGGAAATACATGTTGTGTCTACAAAGCATATATTTTATGGGGTTACATTTATATTTGCAGCAATGTGAAAAAAAGCAGAGTACTATGTGCTAAGCACAGTGTCAACTAAGCATTTGTGCCTAAAATTATGGCATAACATAAATCTGTAACCATGAAAAAAAAAACTATCCCTCAATAATAAAAAATATATGCCAATGACTCTTACAGCCATAAGTGTCTAGCAAATAGCTAAATGTTTAAGCCTCTTCAGCAGGCGTCCTATTTGTGTTTGATATACTTTAAAGGTCGTGTGACAGGCTGAGTCCCTGTCACTGTGAAAATGGAGGAGAATGTGACACAGAAATCGTATTAGGGTTAGTGCAAGGTTCCTGATGATCGCTTCTGAGTAGAGAAAGCTTTGTTTTAGGCTTTCTTTGGATTCTACAGTGCAGTGCCTTAAAGTAACAGAAGAAAGAATGAAAAAAATAAACCAACGTGAAATAATCACGTGAAAAAATATATTAGACAGTCCACTGAAAATCGTGTGCAATAGAAAGTCCTTTTGAATTCAAAGTGCTGTATATATTACTTCCACTGTCTAGAAAAACTCCACACCACTTGTGACTGAAAGAAATATCTCTCTCTTGCTCTGATACTGAATGGTGCCAGTATAATGCTGTGTGAGCTCTTCTTTCCTTGGCTGCTCACACCATCTCTGACTCCTCTTCCTCTTCCTGGTACAGTCTCTTCCTATTTCTGGTGAGGGCTGCGCTAGGAAGAGGAAGCAGAGATGTTGTGAGCAGCCAAGGAAAGAAGAGCTCATATGTCATTATATGGGCACAATTTGGTGACAGAGCAAGACCACTTACCACTATCTGAATGGAAGATGAAGGACATATAACAGCACCAGACTGGCCAGAAGGACCCTGGAAAAAAATCAGAAGATCCTAAGTGGATGGAGCTGGATGACCATAAAGGGAAGCTGGGATATTCATAATGCACTACTTGCTGCATTGGCAGCTTTGGAGCTGGTGAATGAGGTATTACTCTCAGTCACAAGTGGTGTGCAGTTTTTTTGGAAGTGGAAGTCATTTATGGACACTGAATATAAAAGGACTTTCTATTACACTTTATTTATTCACACGATTTTCAGTGGACTGTTTAATATATTTTTTCACTTGATTATTTCACGTTTTTTATTTTTTGATACTTGCCTCTGTTATACACAGGAGCTGCACTTTTTTATATATATTTAATCATTTGGAGTTTTGCTAGTTGCCTGGCATACAGTAATCTTTTAGTATTGACTTGTCACACTTACCTTCCTTTCTTTGGATTCTGTTGTTCTGGATCAGAACTTTCAATCATGTACCTGGATTTTACCAGGTGCCTGCAGCCTATCTGAGTACCCAGGTGTGCAGGGTCATTATATGCTCAAAGAAAGAAAAATGCGCAACCAAAAATAAATATAAATTATGAATTGTGATGTGAAAAAATATGTGAAAAAATATATATTACCAACAATGTAACAATTAAACACTTAGTGGCAACTGCCAAAAAGGAATAAAACAATCCTATGTTATAGTCCATAGACTGCTGTGAGTGTTATATCCAAAAGGTAAACAAATACTCATATTACCAACAATGTAGCAATAAAACTAAAAAATATGTATGACTGTGATTAAACACTCAGTGGCAATGTCTGAAAAAAAGAAAGAAAAGAACAACCCTATGTAATATAGTCCATAGACTGCTGTACATGTTATATCCAAATACAAAACTTCATGGGTCATCAAAAAAATGTTTAAACTATTGTGTTCTGTTCTTAAATAATCAAGGCAAACAGCGCCACTTACCAGATCAGGTGGATCTCAAATTATAGAGATTGTACAAGCACACACAAGAGGGGTAGATTCGTCAACATATAAAACAATCAGCGATGACACAGACCTTCCTCCTATTCCTCTCAGCACTGCTGCGGTGTTACTTTCCTGGATCCTCCAAAGGAAACACTCCATGCAAGGATGTATGTTATGGAATAGCAGAGAGAAGCTTCATGGTGCAGTACTTTAAGAAGGTTTTATTCAAAAAAGGGTTTTTCCATCAGCACTGACATCCAACACGAGCGGTATACAAACAATTTAAAAACAGCCGCGGCTCAAATCAGCCAGCTGATGCATGATGATGTCAAGATCTTTAGCTCCACCCGACGTGTTTTCCCGTAGAAGGCATTGACTAGGAAAGGAGTCTCATCATACATCAGCTGGCTGGTTTGAGCCACGGCTGTTTTAAATTGTATGTATACAGCTCGTGTTGGATGTCATTTTTATTATTCAAAGCAAACTCACCTATCCATCTACAGTGGGGACGGAAGTATTTAGACCCCCTTAAATTTTTCACTCTCTGTTATATTGCAGCCATTTGCTAAAATCATTTAAGTTAATTTTTTTCCTCATTAATGTACACACAGCACCCCATATTGACAGAAAAACACAGAATAGTTGACATTTTTGCAGATTTATTAAAAAGAAAAACTGAAATATCACATGGTCCTAAGTATTCAGACCCTTTGCTGTGACACTCATATATTTAACTCAGGTGCTGTCCATTTCTTCTGATCATCCTTGAGATGGTTCTACACCTTAATTTGAGTCCAGCTGTGTTTAATTATACTGATTGGACTTGATTAGGAAAGCCACACACCTGTCTATATAAGACCTTACAGCTCACCATCCATGTCAGAGCAAATGAGAATTATGAGGTCAAAGGAACTGCCTGAAGAGCTCAGAGACAGAATTGTGGCAAGGCACAGATCTGGCCAAGGTTACAAAAAAATTTCTGTTGCATTTAAGATTCCGAAGAACACAGTGGCCTCCATAATCCTTTAATGAAAGAAGTTTGGGACGACCAGAACCCTTCCTAGAGCTGGCCATCCGGCCAAACTGAGCTATCGGGGGAGAAGAGCCTTGGTGAGAGAGGTAAAGAAGAACCCAAAGATCACTGTGGCTGAGCTCCAGAGATGCAGTCGGGAGATGGGAGAAAGTTGTAGAAAGTCAACCATCACTGCAGCCCTCCACCAGTCAGGGCTTTATGGCAGAGTGGCCCAACGGAAGCCTCTCCTCAGTGCAAGACACATGAAAGCCCGCATGGAGTTTGTTGAAAAACACCTGAAGGACTCCAAGATGGTGAGAAATAAGATTCTCTTGTCTGATGAGACCAAGATGCTCTGCTCATCACCTGTCCAATACAGTCCCAACAGTGAAGCATGGTGGTGGCAGGCATTATGTTGTGGGGGTGTTTTTCAGCTGCAGGGACAGGACAACTGGTTGCAATCGGGGGAAAGATGAATGCGGCCAAGTACAGGAATATCCTGGATGGAAACCTTCTCCAGAGTGCTCAGGACCTCAGACTGGGCCGAAAGTTTACCTTCCAACAAGAAAATGACCCTAAGCACACAGCTAAAATAACGAAGGAGTGGCTTCACAACAACTCCGTGACTGTTCTTGAATGGCCCAGCCAGAGCCCTGACTTAAACCCAATTGAGCATCTCTGGTGAGACCTAAAAATGGCTGTCCACCAACGTTTACCATCCAACCTGACAGAACTGGAGAAGATCTGCAAGGAGGAATGGCAGAGGATCCCCAAATCCAGCTGTGAAAAACTTGTTGCATCTTTCCCAAAAAGACTCATGGCTGTATTAGATCAAAAGGGTGCTTCTACTAAATACTGAGCAAAGGGTCTGAATACTTAGGACCATGTGATATTTCAGTTTTTCTTTTTTAATAAATCTGAAAAAATGTCAACAATTCTGTGTTTTTCTGTCAATATTGGGTGCTGTGTGTACATTAATGAGGAAAAAAATGAACTTAAATGATTTTAGCAAATGGCTGCAATATAACAAAGAGTGATAAATTTAAGGGGGTCTGAATACTTTCCGTCCCCACTATATGTCTTTATGCTTTATTATGCTGAGAAATCATCCTGAAAAACAACCCCTAGCATTCATGGCCATGGCCAGCTTGAATAAGGGCAGATGAATCCTGTAGCATTCATTTCCTGGAATCCATCTGCCCTTAGTTTGAGAAAACTCTTCCTGTATAATATAATTTCCTGTAGAATAAAATTATATTATATAATTATAATATAATTTTTTTCAGTTACTTCCTGAAAACCAGGAACTAACTGAAAAAATGTTAAAAACTGTTTAAAACACCACTCACATCCTCCTAGCAGCTAGGCTAAGCATAACCAGGCTCTGGAAGAACAACCAGGCACCGACCATAGAAAGCACCCTGGACCTGGTTAATTTACACTATAGCTATAAATTGATGTTAGCCTCCAGCAAAGGCAAAATTGCTAAAGCCAGATCAGAATGGCTCCCTTGGTCTCATTGGTCCAGAGCAGCGGCTTACCTATGAAGCCTTAAACGCGTAAGATAAGTTCTACTGGATATAATAAGGTACAGATGCTCCTGATATCTGCTCTTGGAAATGTACTAAGTATTACTATGTTAAACTGAACCACTTGTACTTATTTTGAAGTTTAATCAACTTGGAATATGTTCTTTACCGATTACCTGTAACATATGTGAAAAATTAATAAAAATTATTGATAAAAAAAAAAAAACTGTTTAAAGCAAGTAAATATGATAAACTTTCTTACAGTATCTACAATATTTACTAGCGCTAGCACCATAATGATTAAAAATAATCAATGAAGGCGCATGCGCGGCAGCTCAATGGACGGTCGCTCGTTCTGAGAGCTCCGCTCCACTCCGGCCAGCAAACACCACCACAGCCACGAGA
This sequence comes from Lithobates clamitans, assembly GCA_037952925.1. Classification (NCBI taxonomy): domain Eukaryota; kingdom Metazoa; phylum Chordata; class Amphibia; order Anura; family Ranidae; genus Lithobates; species Lithobates clamitans. The sequence goes on along the minus strand of JBBGZY010000356.1, from coordinate 1,806,608 downwards.
AGCGGCGGAACCAACGCATCGGACCCCCCCTTATCTCCCGGAGTCCTGGGGGACCCCCTCGCATGATCGGGGGCTCAGCAAGACGGGACCTTTCCCGATCCCTGGATCCCGGACCGCGGACCGCGGCCTACACGAAAATGGCCGCCGCTAGCGCCGCACGAGGCCCCATAAAGAATCCAGCGGCATCCCTGGAAGACTTCCCTCCTCTGCCTTCACATGCAGACAAGATAAACCCACCAACAGTGAGTAACCCCCTGGATGGGATATTTCCAGCATCCCCCACTGACTCTCTAGGATGTAGCCCTATGGAAGTTCCCCCCCTGACCCAGATGGAAGAGAGATGCTCCACATCCAGCCCTCGGCCTACCTCTCCTGGCCCTATCCCCACAGATTTCTCAGCCTTAATGGATACCTTTTCTAACATGCTCTCAAGAGGGTTAGCACTAAATGCCTCACAAATCACTACCACTATACAGGCAGACTTACAGCAATTGGGCATTAGAATTGAGGCAATTGAATCAAAGACTGATCAAATCGCAGCAGTCGCCAATCAGAACACTGACAGGATCCAAGAATTACATGAACAACTGGACATGGCATACTCAAAACTCGATGACCTTGAGAATAGGTCTCGTAGATATAATTTTAGGCTAAGAGGACTTCCAGAATCGTTCAAAGACACAAATAAACTCGTTCGCTCATTCATCAAACACTTACTTCCGGACATTCCAGAATACAGATTGGAGTTAGACCGAGCGCACAGGGCCTTACAACCTCCGCGCCAGGACGGCTTGCCCAGAGACATAGTGGTTAAACCCCACTTCTTCAGAGTTAAAGAGGAGGTTATGCACAGAGCAAGAGAAACAGAAAATCTCTCCTTTCAAGGGCACCCGATCCAAATATTCGCGGATCTTTCTCCTCTTACGATACAGAAACGGAGATCCCTGAAGCCTCTTTTGAGCTGCTTAACTCAGAAATCAATCGCTTACAGATGGTCGTTCCCTTTTCGCCTCAACTTTGCCTACCTAAATAAATCATATAGCTTCACTAACTTTGGAGACGGAGAAAGGCTGCTGCTGCAACTGGGCCTTATTTCACACTCGCCAGCACCACCTGCCGAGATGGACCCTAGAACTCCTCAATCAACAAAAAGACCGCCACCCTCAAGTCCCATTCAACCCTTATGGCACAAGCAACAGGCCAAGAGATCCAAAGATGGTCGCCCTCCATGAAGAACAGTCTACTATCAACAGAATCAACCCCCTTTTTACTCCCCAGGAACTCCTGCGGTAGTCTTTTGAAAATGGGACACTGACTTCCTTAACCCCCGTTTTCTCCTGGCAGAACCCTAGCCAGATTCGTTTTGAGATTTCTCCCCCCCCCTTTTTTTTCTTTTTTCTCCCTCCTGGGGGTTTTTTTTTTTTTTTTTTTTTCTTTTTTTTTTTTTTTTTGGATGCTTATTTGGAAGTTTATGGTTCGCTCCATCTCTCCCAGGACTCCTTTTAGCATGTTTTTTCATGGTTTCAAATTTGGTGTTATTTTTGGCGGTTTGGCCGGAGTGGCGGCACTTCGCCTCCACGAGTCTCTGAGTGGTATTTTCCCCCACTCGGAGACACTTCCATGACCCCATTTGGGGGGGTTTTTGTTCTAAGGGAAAACCTTGCAGGAGGCAAACACCCACCTTTCCCTCCTGTAGGGGTTCTTGCAAGTTACTCAGTTTTATCCGAAATGTTTTCTTGGATATGGTTCTTGTTCTATATTGCTTTTGACAAGTCTGGTCTCTCCCACCCAGGGTCAACCCTTCTTCATTTCCTCACCTCTCCCTCCCACCTATCCTCGGAGTCACTCAGGAGTCACACGAGGCAGGTGCTACTAGGAATCCCAGGAACTCAGGCTGTGGAGGATTGGACGCATGTACACATCTTGAAATCCCAGGTAAGCACTGGATATGTGGGACGCTCATCCCCCCTTCTGATCCATGCACTCTGACACACTGATGCCCCCTCATCCCCTCTGTATTGCCACACACAATGTGCAGGGAATGAATTCTCCAGTCAAAAGACGCAAATTATTTAACCTATACAAATCACAAAAAATAGCAATTCTTTTACTACAAGAAACTCACTTCCCATCCTCATACAATCCCTCCTTCCTCCATGGCCACTACACTCAGTTTTTTCTCTCCAATGCTGACAATAAGACAAAAGGGGTGGCTATTTGCTTCGCAAAACATCTTAAATTTTCTCCCACAGATGTCATTAAAGACCAAGCGGGCAGGTTTCTTTTAGTAAAGGGCACGATTGAGGGATCAATGCACTCATTTATCTCTTACTATGCCCCGAATAAAGGCCAGGCTTCCTTCACCTCCACAATGATGTCCACACTAGGCCCAAAACTTGAGGGGAAGATCATAATGGGAGGAGACACAAACCTCCCTTTTGACATCTCACTGGACAAAGCGGGCTCTGGTCCTCCTCGTCCTAGAAAACCACCAAAACAAAGCACTAAAATAGCCCCCACACTGTGTTCCTTGGGCCTTGTGGACATCTGGAGGGAAATGAATCCTAAGGTCAGAGACTTCACTCATTATTCCGCCCCACACCACCTCTACACAAGAATCGACCGCATTTTTATTCAATCACAAAACATCCCTAGAGCTCTCAAAGCAATTATCAGGGACTCCCCTATATCTGACCACTCGATGGTTGTTTTATATATGCAGCAATCCCCCAACCCGGGCAACAAATTTATATGGCGCCTCAATGAAGGGCTCCTCAGTGACCCAATACAATGTTCAAACGTAGCAAAAGAGATACAGGAATACTTCCGTTTAAATGATACTGAAGAGGTCTCTCCGGAGACGCTATGGGCTGCTCATAAGGCAGTACTTAGAGGAAAAATTATTCAAATCTCCACCAACCTTAAAAAGGAACGTACAGCTGATATCAATAACCTTCGGCTTAAATTCCAATCTTTGTGTAGAGCCCACAAACGGAACCCCACCAAAGATTCTCTAGAGGCGCTGGAGAATGCGAGGACTTCTCTAAACCTGGCCCTTACCTCCGAGGCTGAGAAACAGCTCCGGTGGTCGGGTGCCCGCTTTTATCACCAAACTGACAAAATAGGAACCAAATTAGCAGCCAAATTGTCACCAAAACCGAGATCGATCGCCTTCCCCAAAATTCGCACCCCATCAGGTGATCTCACCCAAAACCCAAAACGGATAATGGAAACATTCCACGATTTTTACACTTCACTATATAAAAAGGAAAAAGTATCATCTAATCATTCCATATCAGAATTCCTAGACAACCTACCCCTTCCCAAATTATCTCCAGACCACTCTGAACTTCTAGAGGGTCCAATTACTGAACCCGAAGTGCTCGCGGTAATTAAACACCTGAAACAAAACTCAGCCCCGGGCCCAGATGGCTTCTCCGTAGGCTATTATAAAAAATTCGGTCCCATATTAACCCCGTACTTAGTCAGATTCTTTAATTCCCTCGGGTCTGATTCTCCCCTGGATAAAGCCCTAAATCTTGCCTTCATTTCGGTCATTCCGAAACCCGGCAAAGACACGACTATGGTTGCCAATTATCGCCCTATCTCCTTAATCAATAACGATTTAAAAATCCTAACTAAAGTTCTCTCCAACCGGCTAGCATCCTGTATAGCTCTCTATGTTAATAAGGACCAAGTGGGCTTTATCCCGGGGAGACAAGGCCCTGACCAGATCAGGAGAGCAGTCGACATCATTTCTTTACTCAATTCTCAATGGGATGGGGGCCCCCCACAACATGGGTATCTGTTGTCCGTTGACCTGCAGAAGGCCTTCGACACAGTTTCCTGGCCATACTTATTCCAGGTTCTAGATCGGTGGGGTTTTGGTCCACGATTCTTGAGCATCCTTGGGGCCCTGTACTCTGACCCAAGTGCACAGGTCAGACTGCAGGGCTTTTACTCCGAGCCCCTTACTATAGAAAGAGGAACTAGACAGGGTTGCCCTCTATCCCCCCTTCTATTCGCCATAGCCATGGAATCCCTGGCTGTTGCGATTAGGAACCATCCCGACATTAAAGGGGTGATGTGTGGCAAACAGGAGCACAAATGTGCCCTTTTTGCGGATGATTTATTACTCTTCGTGACATCCCCTCTGATCTCCACTCCTAATATTTTCTCTTTACTTGATAAATTTGGTGACATATCGGGACTGCGAGTAAATGTATCCAAATCCTCCGCCCTGAACATTACGGTCCCACCCAATACCCTAAGTAGCCTACAAAACCACTTTCCATTTTCATGGAATGAGGTCTCTCTCCCTTATCTGGGAGTACATCTCACGGCAAGTATAGCCTCCCTCTACTCCTCCAACTACCCGGCCATACTCCGCAAATTGATATCGGACCTTTCCCTCTGGGATAATCACAATCTATCCTGGCTGGGCCGTATTAATGCGGTCAAAATGACTCTCCTCCCACGCATACTTTACTTATTCAGATCCTTGCCCATCCCAATCCAAAAATCGCAAGTACAACCACTCCAGTCCAAAATCATAAAATTTATTTGGGGCCCGAAGGGAAGTCGTTGCGCTCAAAATATCCTTTTCAGGTCTAAATCACAAGGGGGGGGAGCGTTTAGTTGGTGGCTGAATAAGGGACTACTTAGAATAGGGAACTATTTCTCCTCCACAGGTCCTCTCACTCTGGCTTTCTGCACTAGCAAGCTGGAAATGCCTCAGGCTGAACGTTTTCGCTTTATGCAAATACATCATTTCCTTCATTCCCTCTGGCCAAATAAATCAATACCCCCCTCAATATCTAACTACGAGTCTTGGTGTGCGAGTGCAATGGATCAGAGAGGGGGGGTTCCAACATATATGCATCACTAGCGTCAATAGCGTCCAAGCCTCCATACGCCTTATCCTGGGAAAAGGACCTGAACCTCTCGTGGGATAGTGACCAATGGTTCTCCTGCTTCCAGCGCTCTTTTAAAGGTATATTAAATGTTTCTCTCATGGAGGGTAGCATCAAGGTACTCATGAGGTGGTATAGGGTTCCTTCTCTTCTTGCAAAGATATACCCTGATGCTTCCCCGCTGTGTTTTAGAGAGTGTGGCCATGTAGGGACAATGTCTCATGTATGGTGGGCTTGCCCCCGCATACGGAGTCTATGGAACAAAATTTTCTTGGTAATACGCAAAATAACCTCTGTTCATATACCCCAATCTCCAGAGATAGCTCTACTGAATATGAAAGTGGAAAAAGTAGATAAATATACACAGAAATTGATATTCTTCATCCTTCTGGGCGCCAAAATCACAATTGCCTCTTGTTGGAAAAAACGCAGGGTTTCTTTTGCAGCGATGAAGCATAAAATATCCTGGATTATGGCGCAAGAGAAGATTGTTAGCATTATACAGGACAAAACCCGTGTTTTCGAATTAACCTAGGAACCTTGGGCTAATTTTTGCCATATCTCCTTATGCCCTGGTGTTAGTTTATCAGGGCAACAGGCTCCCTGAGTGACTCCACGGATACTCCTCCTCCCTTGTGATTTTCCCCTCATCTCCCTCCCTCCCCTTATCCTGATTCTCCTTCCCCTTTTCCTACACTCCCTCAGTTTCACGGTTTTAAAGTAGCTGTAAGAAGTTGGATCTTGTCTCTTACCTATTAATACTTACAGGGAGAGTTTAAATAATACCCTAAGAATCCCCGGGCTTCATGAGGCTAGGGTATTTCTGTAATATGTAGCTCTCCTTCAGTTTGAGGATATGTAACTAAGGTGGTTTGACCACTTGACAATAGAGACCTATGACGTAGGGAATACATTGTTCCTACAATGGAACAAAATTATTAGACGCCTCTGGTGGGGGAGGCTGGGACTGAGATTGAGGGTTGGGGAGGGTGGGGCGGTCCCTCGCCCACAGTGAGTCCCCAATTGGGGTGGGTGACGGATAGCCTTGCCTACTCCCTGAGCTCTGGACTATATAAGATAGATCCTTCTATTACATTCCAGTGTTCCTCTCCTCCCGGCTCCGCTATAACCCTGCCTCCTCTTGTCTTATGACCCTGCGGTAGTTTCCTCTTATTTCGTTCGAGCAAATGTGACCAGATATCCCAAGCAGATTCGCTAGTCTTGTTTTAAGGATTTTCATTAACGTGGCTTTATTTTAGTTCTCTTACTTATAAGCCCTGCATCAGGAGGCTAAGCCTCAGATATATTTGTACTTCTAATGTCCCTTCTACCTTTATTCAATGTAAAGTTTGATGCTAATTTTGTATCTGATATATTTTTAATATTAATAATAAAAATTTATTGAAAGAAAAATAATCAATGATGATTGAGAGAGTGAATTTCGACTTTAACCGCTTCTTGACCAGCGCGCAACGATGTACTGTTCTTAATTGATCAATCATTCACTGTTCACACTAACTATAGATCTCGATAGGGATATGGTCACTCTTTATTCAAGTAATAGCATTTGAAGGAAATTTTGGATGATGGACTTTGTAGGCACAACACAAAAAAGTTTTTTTTTATAAAAAAATATAATATTTATTACAAAAATAGAACTAAAAAACACATACATAAAATTCCATATATTCACAGATTGTGTCTATGAGCATATCAATTACACCATCTACATAACCAAATTTAATGTTGAAAAAATTGGAAACCTGAGCAATTCACTTTTCACAATGATATGAAGTTTTGAAGAGACAGTGTATCATATATAACTCAGCTCAGCTTGCTCTACATGTTGCACGTTCAATAACGCTTCCTCAGGAGCTTTTTGGCGTATTATTATTCAAAAAGAAGAAGAAATAAAATAAACTGAGCGGGGAATAATGTCCTTGACCCTAGTGGACGTTCGCTTTTACTCTGTGCGGCACTGTCATCTGAGCGGGGAGCTCCAGAAACATCAATGTTCAAGATATCTATCAGGGATCATTTATTACTTTCTGGACCACTGGCTTTCAAATAGTGGGAGGTTTTCCCAAATAGATTTGGCCCATACCTGGCTGTTTGTTATGGATTCTACCTTCTGTATCAGCTATCACTAATTACCCTGGGATATTTGGTACAAGCTGGTTCTATTAGACTACTTCAAGAAGCAACTTGAAGATCTGTTTTTCTGAATGTCCACTAGGGTCAAGGACATTATTCCCCACTCAGTTTATTCTATTTCTTCTTCTTTTTGAAAAATAATACGCCAAAAAGCTCCTAAAGAAGTATTATTGAACGCGCAACATGTTGAGCAAGCTGAGCTGAGATATATATGATATACTGTCTCTTCAAAACTTCATATCATTGTGAAAAGCTCGGGTTTCCGAATTTTTCAACATCAAATTTTAATATGTAGATGGTATAATTAATATGCTCATAGGCACAATCTGTGAATATATGGAATTGTATGTATGTGTCTTTTAGTTCTATTTTTGTAATAAATATTATATTTTTTTAGAAAAAAACTTTTTTGTGTTATGCCTACAAAGTCCATCATCCAAAATTTCCTTCAATAACCTCAATTATCGGGACGTGGCATTAATGATCAGTGTGTCGTATCTATAGTACCACTCTGTGGTGATACAAATTCTTAAATACAAGCCATAGCATTGTTTCACCTTCTATGTTAATGTTTTATGAACCCTATTATTATACCCTTATTATTTGTATCTACAGTAGATGTATTTTTGGAAATACCCTTTTTGGTATTTTTGTACAAATGTTTTTTTTTCTTGTACTGCCAATTTTCATGCAATAAAAAGTTTGTAAACAAAAAGATAATCTACAACTGAGGTAGAGTGGGAAGGGATAGAAGCTAATAAGTAGCCCTGTGAGGGCAGGTTTAAATTCAGTTTTTATCCACGGGGGGCTTTATTTCTTTCTACCCGACAACTAATCTGGACAAAAAGTGAGGGTAAAGTTCCTGGATAGGGGGAAACACAGCATTTAAAACCTGTAAAAGATGTTTTTATTCTTCTGCATGCTGTTAAGAAAATCCTCAATTTCTGTTTGGGGATTAGGTTTGGGTTCCACCATGGATCTTCAGGATCTGCAAAATTTGCAAATCATCAACTTTTGGCATAAAATTTTGTAGGTTCACCATCAGAGATAAGAAACAAGCTGTAGCCTTTGTCCCTGGTCAGTCAAGTCACAAGAGATAATATTTTGAAGGAATGGACAACCCAGCCCAACTTCCTATAAAATTGTTAGCTTACAACTTAGGCAGACATCCCAGTATCAGCCCCATTTGGGGAACATGCACCAAAGCATTTTGATCCTAGGATATCAACCCATATTCTTTGCTCCTTCTTCACATTCTAGGCAATCCTGATTTCTCACCTGGAAATCAAGACACCTCTTTTCACATCTGTGGCAATAATGAAAACTTAATCCTCAACACTTTTTGTGACGAATGCCCAAAATAACCACTCGGGAAATGTCTAGATGCCCAGATTTTGCTGGTTTGGACTTGTTTCAAAAATTTCAAACTCACCACTCTGCTATGCAATGCGCTTTCGCAATTGTACAAATGACTGCTTACAAAAGCATTTGATGGGGCGTACACACGGTCGGACTTTTCGACCGGACTGGTCTGACGGACGACGATGGGCCAAATCCAATGTGTGTGACTTCACCGGACCTTCAGCGGACTTTTCCAGTCACAAATCTGACGGACTTTAGATTTGGAAACAAAAAGAAGAGAGGGCGCACCGACCTAGCGCATTACCACTGATAGCGTTTATTAAAAAGTAAAATATCAAGTATATACTCACAAACGAGCTTGAAATACAGGCATGGACATAGACTGCAGGTATGCAGTAACAGACATCAGGATACAGATGGGACCAGACATCAGGTGGATGCAGCAATGGCCAACGCGTTTCAGGGGTGAGCCCCTTTCCTCAGAGCCTAAGCGGGTGGACTTTAGATTTGGAACAGGCTTCAAATCTTTACATTGTAACTCTACCGGACCCAGAAATCCACTTGTCTGTATGCTAGTCCGACGGACAAAAACCCACGCTAGGGCAGCTATTGGCTACTGGCTATCAACTTCCTTATTTTAGTCCGGTGTACGTCATCACGTACGAATCCGTCGGACTTTGGTGTGATTGTGTGTAGGCAAGTCCGTTCCTTAGAAAGTCCATCGGAAGTCTGTCAAAAGTCAGTCGAAAGTCCGCTGGAAAGTCTGTCGGACCAGTCCGGTCAAAAAGTCCGCCCGTGTGTACGCGGCATAAGTCTCTGACATGTTTTCAGATGCAATAGGAGAGAGACTTTTTACATTTCCTTTTCCCAGGATGACCAATCAAATATATATCCATGTTATATAAATCCTCCATCAGTAGCTATTACCAACAAGTGAGATACAAAATTCATTGTCAATGGTACAGCTATGACTCACCACACCATATTCCCTGATCTACAGCCCACTTCTTGGAGGTGCAAACAAAGTTCTGGGGATATGTTACACATTTTTTGTATCATGTCCAGTGCTTGACAGCTCTTGGACTCAAGTCCATGGGATAACTCAACAATTTACTGACGGGGACAATTCCCAAATCTCCTGGTTTCTTTCACTTCTCTTTCTGTACACTACATTTTGATTCTGGTTAAGACATACAAAAATTCAGTACTATGTCACTTGATCAATGCCACCTGTTCATATATTCCTACACTGTGGAAATTGCCTGCATCCCCTATAATCCAGAAATGGGTTAATCTAGAAGAAGACATCAGGCTCATTAAAAGTCTGACCAGCTTTATAAAAGCCATTCTAAATTCACAGCCACATAGTATGCTGTAAAGTCATATAACTCCTATAGTTTATCAGCAAGGTAAACTTTAAAAAGCAAAGTGATAGAGTGAAATGAAATTAAAAAAAATAACTAAAATAAATCTCTGTGCTGAAAAATCATTGCATTAGATACACTTTTCATATATATTATCGCCACATGTATAGTGATATAAATACAAAGTCCAACTTAGATGTGTAGTGATGTACGATGTAAGATTTGTGTCTTGTGCTGCACACCATTTATGAAATTTGTGATTCCCCACGTGTCCTACCACGTGTCACCTTATTTTTTGACCCATGATTATTATAGGTCAAATTGCGCCTTCCATTTTAAAGGGACTAATTAGCTCACACTCTACACAGTCTCTTGGTGGGATCATGCATCTTCTCTTCTCCTCGTTATCCTTCTCTCCAGGCTATACTATTAATTTCCCCTTTTATATAGCATAATCTTTTAAATTCTCAAATAGGTGCTCATAAGTGAATGAAAACCATCATGGTGTTTTTCCAATAAAAATTATGCAATTTAAAAAAAATAAAATAAAATAGCACTCACAATTTACTATGCACTGAGGCTGCTTACACGGTGGCTGTATATAGTGTTTTGAATGAGAGAACCTTCCTTAGCTAGAGGCAGGTTAGTTATTGGCATGCAGGCAGATTAGTGATTTATATATATATATATATATATATATATATACACATACTGCAGTCAGTGTAGAATATACTGTATATACAGTGCAGGCAGTGTAGTGTATATATATATATATATAGTGCAGTCAGTGTACAGTATATAATACAGTGTATTGAAGTGGTCAAGGGGATCTCTATGACAGAATTAAGAAAAAATGGCATGGGTCCCCCTCAGTCCATACCAGGCCCTTTGGAACTCTACACCAAAATGTTTTAAAAAAACAGCGTGGGCCCCCCCAAAATCTATACCAGGCCCTTTGGGTCTGGCATAGATTTTAAGGGGAACTCCACGCCAAAATGTAAAATGTTAATGGGGACAGAAGCCTCTTCCCGACAACCCTGGGCATTGGTTGTCGGGTCTGTGGGCGGGGGGGCTTATCTGAATCTGGAAGCCCCCTTTAACAAGGGACCCCCAGATCCCGCCCCCCCATATGTGAATGGTTATCGGGTATATTGTACCCCTACCCATTCACCAAAAAAAGTGTCGATGGACCCAAAAAATAGAAAAAAATTAAAAAGCTCAGCCTCATTGGGAGGAAAAAATGTAATTTAAAATTGGTTGTGGCTGTAATATATTGCCGGTCCCCCCCAAAATCCATACCAAACCCTTATCCGAGCAATCAGCCTGGCAGGCCAGGAAAGGGGGGGATGAGTGAGCACCCCCCAAACCATACCAGGCCGCTTGCCATCAACATGGGGAAGGTGCTTTGGGGTTGATGGGGACAAGGGCCTCGCCCCCACAACCCTGGCCCAGTGGTTGTGGGGGTCTGCAGGCAGGGGGCTTATTGGAATCTGGAAGCCTCCTTTAACAAGGGGGGCCCCCAGATCCCAGCCCCTCATTCACCAAAAAAAGTGTCAAAACGTAAAAACCACAATAGACAGTTTTTGACAGCTCCTTGTCCCGTGATATCCATCACTCTTCAATCATGCCACCTGACAGAACCGAAAAAGAGAAAAAAAAAAGAAAAAAGCTCTACCTCCATGGGAGGCGCCCCGCCGACTGCTGTCTCTTGGCTGTGACAGCTGTTATATAGGCAAGGATAATGTAACCGAGTGACCCCGTCCCTTCTGATGTCATGTGCCATTAGAGGGGGGCGGGGCCATCTGTTTATGTCAGCGGGTGACCCCACCCTTGCCTATTTAACTGTCACAGTGAAAAGACAGCAGTTGGAGGAAACCCTCCCATGGAGGCGGAGTATTTAGTTTTTTTATTTTTTTTGGGTCCATCGGACGTGTGATTGACAATGGATGTATATCATGTGACACTTTTTTTTCTTTATTAACAAAGGAATTGTCGAAAACTGTGTATTGTGGTTTTTACTTTTTGACACTTTTTTTGGTGAATGGGTAGGGGTACCACCCCATACCCATTCACATAGGAGGGGGCTTCCAGATTCCGATAAGCCCCCTACCCACAGAACCTCACAACCACCGGGCAAGTTGTTGGGATGGGTTGTTGGGACGAGGCCCTTCTCCCCATCAACATGGGGACAAGGTGCTTTGGGTGACCCCAAAGCACCCTCCCCAAGTTGAGGGCAAGTGGCCTGGTATGGTTCAGGAAGGGGGGTGCTTGCTCCTCGCTCATCCCCCCGGCCTTCCAGGCTTCTTGCTTGGATAAGGGTCTGGTATGGATTTTGGGAGGATCCCACGCCATTTTTTTTTTAAATTTTGGCATGGAGTTCCCCTTAAAATTTTGGAGGAGACCCCACACTGTTTTTTTCTTTTTAATTTTGGCGTGGAGTTCCCCTTTATATCCATACCAGACCCGAAGGGCCTGGTATGGACTGGGGGGGCACGCCAATTTTTTTCCCATTTTTTTAAATCTATATAGCTGGGATTCAGCAATACATTACAGTTGCAAGCAATTTTAAATTACATTTTTTCCTTTAGAAATGTAATTTTGCTGTAAAACACATCACACAGATGTGTCACTTTACATGCAGACTAAGGGGAGACCCCAGGCACAATATTTAAAGGAATATTTCATTTTTATTGTTTCAAATTGTTAAAATCACCACTCTTGAACAAAACTGTTGTTTTAAACTTTTTTTTGCATTGATACATGTCCCCTGGGGCAGTACCCAGGTCCGCATACACTTTTTATGGCAATAACTTGCATATAAGCCTTTAAAATTAGCACTTTTGATTTTTCACGTTAGTGTCCCGTAGACTATAATAGGGTTTGCATGTTTGCACACATTTTTTGTCTGCATGTTCTGGTGCGACCGAACCGGGGGGTGTTCGGCCCATCCCCTAAGGGATATAACATTTTCTAAACAAACACTCTTACTTCTTGACTGGAACTTCCTTACATCACCTGCTCTGCCCCGTATGTGCTGCACCACTGTCACATGGCTCAACACATAATGAGTGGAGCCAGTGATGTAAGGACATTCCAAACAGGAAGTAAGAGTGTATATTCATAGCATGGCCACATTGTTATTTCCTTTAAGGGATAGTACATGCATTTTGAATAACAAGTATCACCCCCCCATAGACTACAATGAAGTTCATGGCAGAGTGCATAGGATGTGAATTGAGGACCGAATTTAACACTAGAGGCACACACCTTTATTAACAAAATGTAGTAATCCAGCTTTTTCTTTAAATTTACCCCAGCTTCATTCTCACATTGTAAACATATTCAGTAGTACAAAAAACAAATATTAAGATGTGAAACATCTAATACCCATAGAAAACAACACACAAACAGATGGCATACAATGAGCTACCCATACAACATCATTGGGCTAGCTACCATGGACATTTACGTAGAAACGTGACATGTTTTGGACTGGTATAAGTCCTTCTTCAGAGGTTATTCATATGGGTAACACTTTTTCTAGAACATAAATGACATCCCATTAGTAAACAATATCTTATACCATTTGTGAAGGATATTACTAACAATGTTGGTATAGTACTGATCTTTGTAGATATTACATTATATAGGCTGCGGAAATAGGAGTATACTTACAAAAAAGTTTGTTTAAATGGAAAATGTATGACATCACGATATTGCATAACATTGTAATTCCTGCATACACAAGAACCAGAACGGGGCCTAAGCCACCGATAGAGACATCACGCAGTATAAGGTCTGTAATAATTGAACAGGTCATGTACAATATAATAATAAGTTTCCCCAATTCATTAGGACATTCTGCTGCTATCAGCTCTTGGTGGCAGAAGTTTAAAGAGGATTTTTCTCCCTGCAGGAGTCAGGTAATTAAGCCATGTAATGCTCTAGAGGGGTGGAGGAAGGTTTAGAGGTAAAAAAAAAGAGACTTGTCCAGAGATGGGCTTTAAGGGTTTAAGTTACAGTTATGCCCCGTACACACGGTCGGATTTTCCGATGGACAATGCGTGTTGTCGGAAATTCCGACCGTGTGTGGGCGCCATCGGACATTTTTCATCGGATTTTCCGACACACAAAGTTGGACAGCAGGAGATAAAATTTTCCGACAACAAAATCCGATCGCGTCAATTCCGACCGTGTGTGGCCTGTTCCGACGCACAAAGTGCCACGCATGCTCAGAATTAATTCCGACACGGGACAGCTCGTTCTGGTAAACTTAGCGTTCGCAATGGATACAGCACTTTCGTCACGCTGCAATGTTCAAAATGGTTTAATACAGCGCACTCTCTTCTTCTTTATAATGTGACAAGAATATATTAGTTTTGCTGCTCATATTCACACACACTTCTCACAAACTCATTTCGTTACTATTTATCGGGATTTCCTCAATATATTTTGATTTCTCACATATTTTTGTATATTTTTTGTTTGTTTTTTTGCCTTTAATGTAGAATCTTTTTTTGTGTTTCTCTTTTTTTTTTCTTTTTTTTTTTTGGTGATTTTGATTTGTACTCCCGAAAATGTTTGTGTGTTTTTTGTGACAACTTCCCACAACACCATTGATATGTTGTTCTATTTAATCTGTAGGAGATTGTTTGGTGTTGTTGTCCCTTGTTAATTTCACATTTTATGTTAGAAATGTACCTGAATCGTCACCAACAAACTGTCCTTTTTGGATGAAAACACACACAGGAGAGTAGAATTTACCTAAAAAAATTTTATTAAGGGGTCACAACTATAAAAAAACAAAGAGGGAGGCAACGCTGGAGAAACTGCAGAAGTGGGCGAAGCCTTGGACCCCCAGGGCAGACATCAATTATTTAAAAGCAAAATTGGTGGCACGAGGAGTCCTTATCTAAGGGAGGGCAGTCTGGTCCAGAAGTCCCAGAGATCCGGAAAGCAGCAGATGACATCTGTGTCCCCAGGCTGTGGTCATACGAGAGACTGCATCTTCTGTCAGACCAGACTGAACCCAGGGCCATCACTCTTTGGTCTTCCTTCCACGCTTCCTTACAGGCTTTGGCTGTGGTGGTGGAGTTGTGGCAGCAGGAGGAGGAGGAGGAGGAGGAGGATCGTCGATCTCAATGACATCTGTCTTGGGTGTCAGTTCCCCACTCTCCCCCTTACGTAGGACTTTATAAATTAGGTCCTCAGAGATCCTGCGCTGGCCCTCCTGCATGCCCAGCAATTTGGTGGCAGCCATGCAGGCAAAGGCCTCTGCAGGACTGGGGAAGGCTCTGAGGGATGCCGAAGCCTCCTGGATCAGCCTGTATGCTGAATCCTGCACAGGACTGGGAGTGGCCTACCTGGCCCTTTTGTATGGCAGGCGGAGGGGAGGAACCTGAGACTCAGTCAGGCTGCGACTTGTCCCAGGCTTCTCTTGGCTGACACTTAGCTCCGCCTCCTCCTGGCTGACACTAATCCCCGCCTCCTCCTGGCTGCCACTAATCCCCGCCTCCTCCTGGCTGCCACATTCCACAACCTCCTCCTGGCTGAGGTCTTTCTGTGTATGAAAAAGGGACATAGTTTTAGTATTGTTTTCATCAATCACACACAATTTTCACCTCCTGACTGCTGCAAATTGAATGTTAACAAATATAACAGACTATCCTTCTGAGCCCAGCATTTTGCATTCTTGTCCCAATTTTGGGTGCCCACTACTGTCTATTGATATGTAAAACACTTTTTTTTATCAGCAATTAGTGATCAATAAAAACATCTAGTAAACATCATTTATTTATTGCCCAGAAATCTGTAGAAGAATGCTATACCTGACTCCAGCTGGGCTCCTCCATTTCTTCCTGGCTGGAAGGCCCAGGCTGGACATCGGAAGCCTCAGCTGGTATGGAAGGAAGAGTGGAAGGAAGAGTAGAGAGGGATTCCCTGACTTCAGTGTGGTCTGACAGAAATCGCAGTCTCTCATAGTACCACAGCCTGGGGACATAAATGTCATCTGCTGCGGCCCTGGACCTCTGGGAATCTGTGACCTTCTTGCGCTCCCTAAGATACGTGCTCCTCAGGCCACCAATTTTAGCTTTTAAATAAGGGATGGTTGCTGTGGGGACCACCGGCTTTACCAACTCCAGCAGTTTCTCCAGTACTGCCTGCCTCTTCTGTTTGTGATTATAGTGAGGGTGTCTCACCTGCCACAGACAGGGCAGCTCCCTGTACTTGTCAATAAACAGGGGCAAGAAATTGTGGTCGTTGAACCCATCCATTTTCTCTGCAAGACACAACACAAGACAAACCCTAATGTCAGGCCAAACTCCCCTAATCTTGTTACAATATAGGCTTCCATTTCGAAGCAGTATAGGCCCAAGTTTAGATCCTACCTTCGTTAGCACGATCTGCGTCTCCGAATCTCCTTCCTCCGCTCACAGATCGTACGTAAGACGCGCGCCTTACGATTTATACACACTGTGCATGCGTATAACTCCGCCCGCCCCTGACGTTCTTTCTAGTCTATTCCCCGCCCCTTTTCGTTTGGCGCAGTGGGGGAAGAGCACATGGTGGATAGACAGCAGGATCGTGCTAATTGTAGCAACGAGGAGGAGGGGGAGGAAAGGCCGGAGCCTGAAACGTCCCGATCCAGAAGGAGATTAAAGGACTCAAATATGTCCTTTGGGGAGATGTTGGAAATGGTGGACATCCTGAAGAAGGCCGACTATGATGGAAAGTATGGGCCTTACCCCAACCCCAATGTCAGAAAGGCCAAGATCATGGCGAAAGTGGTCAGGAGTCTGCACCGGAAATTCGGGGTACGACGATCGAAAGATCAGCTCAGGAAGCGGTGGTCGGACCTGAAATTACGAGAACATGAGCAGTACAGAAAGATCCGGAGAGTGCTGCAAAAAAGTAAGTATTTGTGCTGTGTTCCTATTCTTTTTGTGTTTATTACGTTCGTGCTGCTCCATGTGCTTTTAGGAACTGTTGTACAGTTTAAAATGGCAACTTTCATGTTCATGGGCACATTATTCGTTCGGATCACACATTTTTATTTCGGACGATAAAATACCATTGTTTAGGCCATATGCATTTGGCCACCATTTTGACGCCCTATACTTGGCTTCAAAGAATTGGGTTTTGTAGATGGCTTTGTTACTAGAATGAAATGCAAACTAGATTGTGTGTAAGGAGAGGACACTGAGCAGCTGTTTTCACATCTGGACACTGGAGCACTAGTGTGGGACAAAAGAACACCATTTTTATTAGGGGGCCATACAGGTGCTCCAGTGTATACTATAGGGGGGTCTCCATCTGTGAAGCTTGTACCAAACAGGTAAAGTATTGCAGCTTGACAAAGGACACTAAAAAAGCTACATCTTGGAACTCGGCTAAAATAGATCATTGTACCCCACTTCCAAGCAATGTTTCATCTTTATACTTCTGACATTAAATATCTGTGTGCTAATTATACCATTTTTGTTTTACATAGGGGAGAAAAGACTCGGAGGACACCCCTCATCCGAGGAGACCAGAGCCCCCCCCCCGGAAGAAGGGGAAATCCCAACAACACAAGATGAGCAGGAGGATGAAGACGTGGTGGAACTAGTCACCACAACAGGTGAGTGTCTGCAACCACAGGCTCACGTAAAAGATGGATGGCGGCATTTTTTGGCAAACCTAGTTTATTTTGGGGTTCCTCTCTTTTAGGTGATCGTGAGGATGTGGATGAAGATCCTTTCACATCTGAAAGTGCCCAGATCCTGATCGGGGAGATCATGGGGTGTAATTTACAATTGGAAAACATCAAGCAAAACATCAATGATGTTATTCCAAAATATAAAAACATCATTGATATTTTGGGGCGAGTTTAAAGCCCCTCCAAATCACTTTCTTCTTTTGTGTGCTACAATGTGCTAAATGTTTTTTTGATTTTTCCCAAAGCCAAATTTGGAGGATGCACACAGTGTGCCAACATGTGCTATCTGCCATCACGGGAGATCAATGGACGCGTTTTGGGGGTGCAACCCCTTCCTCAATAATAAAGTAGCGGTGAGGAATGGCTTTCTACCCCAAAACACGTCCCTTCATCCCCAGTGATGGCAGATAGCACATGTTGACATTGTGAAATTTGTGTGCATCTTCCAAATTTGGCTTTTCCAGGGGTGATTTCCCCCCATCTGAACGCAATATCAAACACAGTTCCTAAATACTCATGTCTGATATTGCCAACATGTTGGTTTGTCAGAAAAACCTTTGGTAAATGCACATGTGATTGTGCTGGTATTAAAAAGATTGTTCATCAAGAATGTGTGGATTATTGTCTCAACGCTACAACACTTTTGGGGTGATGTAATTGTTGTTTTATGAGAAAATGGGGGTAATTTCCTAAGGGCAAATCCTCTTTGCACTACAAGTGCTGTTTCAGTGCAGTTGCAAGTGCACTTGTAGTGAAAAGTGTCTTTGCATTTAGTAAATAACAGCCAGCAGTGCTTTGTATAAGGTTACACAATCATGCCATTTTCTGCACTCAACACATTTCTGTCAGGGTCAGCTCAAACAAACACAAGCAGTAAATGTCCACAAAGAAGAGCCTGGGGAGAGATGCCTGTCGAGAATTTCAAGTCCTGCAGACTTCTCCCTGTGGCCAAATACCGCAGGGTAGCGACCAACCTCTGCTCTGCAGTGATGGCTTGCCTCATGCAGGTATCCTGCCTGCTGATATAGGGGGTCAGCGAAGCCAACAAACGGTGAAATACGGGGTCCGTCATCCTGAGAAAGTTCCTGAAATCATCAGGATTATTCTCATGGATCTCACGGAGCAAAGGCATATGAGAGAACTTGTCACGCTGAAGCAACCGATTCTTGGTCCATGAACTCCTCCCCACCCTGTTCATGGACTGGACTTGTGTCAAGGTCAGGACCCCAACACCAAGCCCCCACACAGCACGAACTCTACGAGGAGTACGCATACGAAACATGGCTAGAAAACGGTCAGCTGCTCAGAACGAAGTAACAGAACGCACTGAAGAACAGCAAGGACTGTGAAGAGTGACCTGAAAACCAGTAACGAACGAACAAGAATACAATGACTACCTAAAGTCACGCGGAACTTGCTGCACGCACTGAAGAGCAGATACAAACCCACAAGCACAAACTGAACGGCAGAAAATGATCTGAAAGCCACGAGTCTGAAAAAGCGCGAATCGTCTCTCACCAAACTTTTACTAACACGAGATTAGCAAAAGGAGCCCAAAGGGTGCCGCGCTTGGTTCTGAACCGGCCTTTTCTAGTCTCGTCGTACGTGGTGTACGTGACCGTGTGGTTGTCAATCGGAAATTCCGACAACTTTGTGCGACCATGTGTAGGCAAAACAAGTTTGAGCCAACATCCGTCGGAAAAAATCCTAGGATTTTGTTGTCGGAATGTCCGAACAAAGTCCGACCGTGTGTGCGCCCTATTAGGGTTAGTGTTAGGTGTTAGGATTAGGATGTCATAAGGGTAAACTTTAAGTGTTATGGCAAAGGTTAAACTTGTAAAAGTTGGGTTAAAGGTTAAATGTTGACATGATACCACAGAAAGTATAATTCCTGAAAGGAGTTGTAAACTCTCATGGTTTTTCACCTTAATGCATTCTTTGCATTAAGGTGAAAAACCTTCTGTACTGCAGAACCTGGTAGTTCCAGTGACGAGCACAGCAGCTCCAGCCACTGTCTTGGGTCCTCATTGGATAGATTGATAACAGCAGGAGTCATTGGCTCCCACTGCTGTCAATCAAATCCAGTGACACAGGAGCAGGGGGTGGGGCCGTGTCCTGCTTGCTGTCTGTGTCAATGGACGCAGCTGCAGGACTCGGGAGTGTGCCTTCACAGGTGCCCCCATGGAAAGTGGCTCTCCGTGGGGGCACTCAATAAGGAGGAGGAGCCAGTAGCGCTGCTGGGGGACCCTAGAAAAGGAGGATCGGGGCTGCTCTGTGCAAAACCCTTGCAGGGAGCAGGTAAGTATAACAGATTTGTTATTAAAAAAAAAAAACAAAGCAAAAAAAAATAAATCTTTACACTCACTTTAGGAACAAAAGTATAATTTTGTGTGGCATAAAGGAAAATACACAACCATTTTAGCCACATTACTTATCACCAATTTATCAAATCAAACACATACCAATGTTGCAAGAATTGACCCCACTGGTTACAGATATAAGGTCAGCAAACAGGGTCACTTCTAACAGTATTGAGTTCAGTTAATTATTTCAAACATGAACAATACTCCTATTGTTCACCAGTTAAGCCACACACATTAGTTAATTGTGTGGCTTCAAATTCTATATCAAGCCCATACAATATATGACCTACTTTTATGAAAACAGGTTAATCAACTAATATGTAGTTTAAAATAAAAGTATTTCAAACAAAAATAAAAAGCATGAATTTAAAAAATAATAGGTTAAATGCTTGTAATTAAAGTATGTTACAAGGCAAACATTTTTTTTTAGTTTTGGATGGAAAAGAAAAAGATTAAAACTCTGTTTGATTTTAAGGGCTGCCTGTGTCCCCACTGGGAATATTCAACCTCTCTGTTTGTTCTAGTGGTGACCATTATAAGCAAGACAGAAAGTGAAAAGAAAATATACAATTTTACAGTTATCACTAGGAGGAGGGGAGTTGGGGTAATTATTTATTTAAGTTTACTAACATACTACAGGGCAAGCTTACTGAAGGCTCGTGACCTTTCTGCTTACGTATTGGGAATGTATCGAGCGAAGCAAGTGGATTTCCACCTGCCCATCTTGTTGATGACGTGGTCCGGGACCCCGTTTCATGAGGCTACTGATGCTACTCCAATGACGCAATGTTAAAACGGGTAGTGCATTGGCCAGGGTATTGCATTTGCCTGGGATGTAAATGCAGAGGACATTAAATTGGTGCTGTGGGGATAGTTGCACCAGCCTGCGAAGAAAGGCCATGATGGCCAGCGACTTGGACCTGCTTTTATTTACAATACTGGCTGTGGCTTGGTTGTCTGTGGCAAACGTCACTGTTCGTCCTGCCCAGTTGCTGCCCCAGACTTGAGCTGCTGCAACAATGGGGTAAAGTTCGAACAAAGAGGAGGATTAACTGAACCCCGGGAATCAAGAGGATTTCTGACGGCCATGGCCCTGCAAACCAAAGATGGCCAAAAATTGCCACGAAGACCTGTGGCGGCTGCGGCGTCCGTGACTACCTGTGGTGAAGAGGGAGATGCTGATAGAATAAACATTGACATGCCATTCCAGTTCGTCAGAAATTCGTCCCACATGGGCAGATCCGCTATTGCTGGCACGTCTAATTCAAGGATTTAGTCAGGGTCTTGTACCTGGAAGAGAAACACTAATGCCGCGTACACACGAGCGGACTTTACGGCAGACTTTGCCCGGCGGACTGGATTTCGTCAGACAATTCGTTCGTGTGTGGGCTCCAGCGGACTTTGTTTTCTCAAAAGTTGGACGGACTTAGATTTGGAACATGTTTTAAATTAATCCGTCGAAATCGAGTCCGGACGAAAAGTCCGCTCATCTGTATGCTAGTTTGACGGACATAAAGCCACGCTAGGGCAGCTATTGGCTACTGGCTATGAACTTCCTTGTTTTAGTCCGGTCGTACTTCATCACGTACAAATTCGACGGACTTTGGTGGATTGTGTGTAGGCAAGTCCGTTTATTCAGAAAGTCCGTCGTAAAGTACGTCGAAAAGTCCGCCGGGCAAAGTCTGCCGTAAAGTCCGCTCGTGTGTACGCGGCATAAGAGGCATGAGATAAAGGATCACCCCAAGTCTGGCTGCTGCCTTAACTGAAAATTAGCGGTGACAGTCATAGAATGAGCACCCTGCGTACTTATGACCTAGATCCACTACTGCATGCAGATACGGGTCCGGTTCTTCCCTCCTATTGGGGTTGCCCTGCATGGCACATCTCTGACCGTCCCCAAGGCCAGCACAAACTCTGTGACAGTGAGCTTGCGATTAAGTCTAGGGTCTTTGGCCTTCAGGACGATGGAGACGTCTCCCCACGAATATGACTTGTTTTCGACAAAGTCGTGTACTGCTATGCGGAGGGATGCTAAGTTAACGTCATTGCCATCCAAGATGTCCTTCCTGATGCTCTGCTGGGACAAGGTGCGCAGAGAAGACAGTGGTGACGATGTCAGGCGTACCTGTAAGTGAAGGCACGGGAATGATGGTAGTGACTGGAGCTGGTAGGGGCACGGCTGGGCGTACCTCCAGGGCTCCCACTCTGGCTTGGATGTTGGTGACTGCTGTTGACAGTGCGGACACCAAGGAGTGCAGCTGAGTGGTCACTACGAAAATAGACTGCAGTGATGCCTGGATGCCTGGTAGGGCTGCCAATGGCGGTGGAAACAGCAGCCTAAAAAGCTCAGCTTTCCTAGCTGTGGCAGGGTAGGAAATACTCCTGTGATGCAGTTCTGCTGTGAGCTTGTTTTTTTTTTTTTTTTAAATGGTCCAAGCTCTGTGAGACTATGAGCTGCCGCTTGCTGAGCCCGCAAAGGGTGACGGCAGGGCGGAGGCGAAGTCATCGCTGTTGGCCTGCGACATGGCATCAGCTAAAGCAAGGAGGGCAAATGCACATGTTTAAGGTAAGTTGCAAAGGTAGGAGGGTAGATGCGTTTTGGGTAGACAAGATGGAAAGGCAGAAGGAAAACAAGAAAAACAGGACAAGGATCAACAGCCCTAGTGACAGCTAGTTTGCGTGAGAGCACTGTTGAGTGTGGCTTTAGAAGACTCAAAAGAATGTGTGACAATTGAGGTGAGCCAGGAGGTGACTGGCTAGGTAACCGATAGCTCAGGTGTCCGTCTGTGCTCGGCACAGACTAATGAACCAGAGCCCCCTAGGGCGGACAGGGGCAGGTAGCTGAAGTCTGGTATTCTAAGTAGGAATATTCCGATCTGTAGTTAATTGATGTATGTTCAGTCTGCTAACGCTTGCACTGCCAGCAAGCTGGATGTTAGGTGACCTCTGTTGCTTCGAAAACAGAGTGAAGGGCACAGAAGTATGTGACAGTTACTAATGCCTCAGGAGCAAGTCGAATTGTGTATGCGAGGTAAAAATATGTCGTGAAAAGAGTGTTTAAGAGAAAGGGGGATCCCTTTGAACTACACACCTGACTTTATGTCCTAGTTGTGAAATCTTGGTTGGGGTCGAGAACTGGGTTGTCTGGGAACCTGTAGTAAGTAGACATAGGAAGTTTGTTTTGAGAAGGGGTTTTGCAAAGAGCTGTTCAGGGCAGTAGCTTGCCCCCTGGTGAAGATGCAAGCCCTCGACAATTTTTTTTTTTTAAGAGAAATATTGTCCAAACCTGGTGCAGGATGGACCAACTGGAGCTCTATTGACCTAAAAGGGGAAAGTGACAAAGAATAGGTGAGCAGCCAAGTTGTTGTGAAGATATAGGAAATATAGGAACCATATCTTTTACTTATCCAGAGTTCTTCTTCAATATGAAACTGTAGTTTTGATATTATATTTTTCAGTAAAATGTTTCTGAATTCTTTGGTATTGCAACACATGTGGCTGACCAGTTGACATTAAATGTTCTGCCAATGATCTGACACAATTCTCGGAATATGAGATAGGGAAAGATGTTGACATAGAAAGTCCCTGTCTAAAAGCCAACTTAACTTCTTTCCAAGTAATTATTCCTACAATTATTTCTCCCTTTCTGTCAAAACAACTTGTCAGTTTGAAATATTTTGGGTTATGATGACCCCTAAAAGTTAGTCTTTCTAGCCAAACCGTTAGCCAAGCCTGTGTTGAAATATTAAGTGAAATGCGTACTTGTGATGTGTAACTTTGGGCTTGTGCCCGCCATAAGATTACTGTATAACCATTCTCTATAAATATCTGAAATCACTTGTAATCGGGGCCACTCCTGACTTAAAGGGGTGGTCCGCTGTACGGTGTATATTCTGAAGTAAACCATGTATGAGACGTATGCAGCTCTATTGGCGTTGATGTCCTTTATTTCAAGGTTCAACTATACATTTGGTGACCCCTGATGTTTCTTCTTGTTTGCATCTCCACCACCGGCTCTCCACCCTCTCCAGGACAGACAGCAGCAATGAGGCCTCAGGTGAGAAAACTTTTATTTTCTCATGATAAATACTGTCTTTCCTGTGCGGTGTTGATGGACCGGTTGGGGGAGTGCAGCCATAGAAGGTAACACGTTTCCTATTTTGATTTTGCCTGCATACTTGTCTCTGTATGGGTACTAAAGAATGTTAAAGGTACCTATTATAATTTAAAGCATGCTAAAGAATGATCATTTTAAGCGCTTGACTTTTTCTCCTTGTCTCCAGAAATGACAATATATATATATATATATATTGTGAAGGGATGTATAAGTGCAGGTACCACAATTTCTAGAGAGTGAATAGAAGTTGGTGGTGGTGTTGGTTTTTTTTGTGTATGTTTTTTTTTTGCGTGTTTTTTTTGTGCGTTTGTGGTCCTAAGGCGGATAGATATTGCCTTCAGTGGATAGCCACAAATGAGGCGAATGACCTGCTGTGTGTTCTCTGGAATAAGGAGTCTAGATAGGGACTAGCCTATTACCACTCAGAAAGGAGACGTCCTTCTGAGAGTAGAACGAGTGAGATATCTCAACTTATGTACTGGGCTGCTGGTACACAGCCATAATGTTAAATGGTGGAGCTCTCGATCCCGGAGTTCCAAATTATTGTCATTTCTGAAGAGATTAATGAGAAATTGTGATAAATATAGCAAATTTAATTGAAAAAAAATGTTTTGCTTGTCATGAATACATTTGGGTTAACAAAAGAGGAAAAAAATTATTGAAAATAGCAAAAGCAACAGGGCTAAGTATTGCTAGATTACAACCAAGTGCTCCTATCATCAAAATGATGGTGAGTGGAGACCCAGATGCCCTGAAACATCATGTGAAATGGTGTAAACTAAAAAGAAACAAGTATAAAAAAGACCCATCTAAACGGTGGCCGCCAGAAGGGTCTTTGGATACACCTACAAATGATGCATTGTTTAATTTGCTTTTTAAAAGGTCTGATTGTGGGGGGATTGAATGTTTAGCAGCCTGGGAAGAATTATCTAGGAAAAATATAAAACCCCCCCTATGAAATGTGCTCAGAGAAAGCTGCTTTACAGGTAGAAGATGAGGATGAAATACCCAATGCTTGGGCTTCCCCTTATGATACGATAAGAAGTGGTATAAAAGGTTGATGTGGATAGAGAAAACGCAACAAGCTACATATATTGATATGTGGATCTTGATTGATATGCTGTGCTAGAGAAGTATGTGGATGTATGGAATGTATTTGCAAGATATGCGAGCATTGATGGATGTTGTACAGAAGAAAGGTGAGGATGTGTTAGATTACTGGAACAGATTCAAAGATGCTATTCAGAAGCATACTGATTGGATTCCAGATAATGAGAGTGATATGAAGCGAGCAAAGTTGGTGAATGTATTGGTGGATGGAATGTTGCCTGAAAATAGGGAAGAAATAGAGCTTCGTACAATGGGATGGAGAAAGAAACCTGCCCCTGAATTACCGTATTTATCGGCGTATAACACGCACCGGCATATAACACGCACCCCAATTTAGGAGGGAATTTTAAGGAAAAAAAAACTTTTAGGAGGGAAGTTGAAGGGAAAAAAACTTACATTTAAATGCCCATTATTGCAGCCTTCTCAGTGCAGCCTTGCCCCAGTGCAGCCATGTCAGTGCAGCCTTCCCCAGTGCAGCCTTGTCAGTGCAGCCATGTCAGTGCAGCCATGTCAGTGCAGCCTTGTCAGTGCAGCCTTGTCAGTGCAGCCATGTCAGTGCAGCCTTCTCAGTGCAGCCTTCCCCAGTGCAGCCTTCCCCAGTGCAGCCTTGCCCCAGTGCAGCCTTCCCCAGTGCAGCCTTGCCCCAGTGCAGCCTTGCCCCAGTGCAGCCTTCCCCAGTGCAGCCTTCCCCAGTGCAGCCTTGCCCCAGTGCAGCCTTCGATCCCCTGTCCCTGCTGCTGTGCTTCAAAATCGCCGACCGCGATTTGAAAATGGCGCCGCTGGCGCCGAAATACACAGAGCCGGTCCTCGGCTCTTTCCGGCGGCTCTCGTTTACTTTCGGTTTCACTCGTAGCCCCGAGCGGAGCTATCCGAGTAGGTTCGGATACGAGTGAAACCGAAAGTAAACGATTTTTAACTTTTGACAGCTCGGGATCGCAGGGGATCGGCGTATAACACGCACCTGCGACTTTCCCCTGATTTTAAGGGGAAAAAAGTGCATGTTATACGCCGATAAATACGGTAGTTGAGATTGCTCAAATAGCTTACGAAGTATTAGAAAAAAAAGGAGAAAACAAAAATGATGAATATACAACTACCAGAGGTTAAGGAAAAAGTCCCTGAACCTAAGTGGGTACCAATATCTACAGTGCAGGTAGCACCTCAGGGTGTACCGGTAGCGCCCCCCCCTTACCCACCTTCAGGAGTGGTATATATCTCTAATTATGGGGCGCCACAGCAAAAGCGTGTTATTTGGAGACAAAATGAGGGACAACGCATAAACCCTAGAATTCAGTCCCGATACCAACAAATCATCCCAAATAGAGTAAGACTCCCAACCCTGCAGCCTCGTGCCCTCTCCACTTGCTACAAGTGTGGATTGAGTAGGCATATAGCCAAGGACTGTAGGGAGCGCTAGGATAAGCTGGGATGTGGTGACAATATAGATGACACATTTTATCAAGCTTTAAGTGTAATTGAAGTTGATTCTGTTGATGAGCCAATGGTTGAAATAAATGTAAACGGTATTGATTTGTGTGGACTCATAGACACAGGGGCTTCACGGTCTCTTTTAAATGTCTTTGATCCTAACTTACCACTTTCCAATGAAGGAGTTTCTTTGGTTGGAGTAAGTAATAATATAATCTCACCAAGGGTTACGCAGTCTCTACCGGTGACATTGGGAGAGCATCCAACAGAACACTCAATTGTATTGTCTCCACATTCCCCCTGTAATTTATTAGGAAGAGATTTACCTTCTAAGATGGGGGTAACTTTTGCTTTATCTCCAGATAAAACTATTATTGACATACCGCATAGTTTAAAAGAAGAAGCAACTGACTTGTTATTTATGCCGTTATTAGTAGCTGATATGGAGGGAGGAATTCCAGAAGAGGCCAAACAAAAAATTAACCCTTCTATATGGGTAACAGGAGCAAACACTCCTGGTCTCATGAAAGTTGCTCCTGTGCGGTTAAATAGAGACCCTACAATACCAGTACCTAGACTACCTCAATACCCCTTAGCTCCTGAATCAGTTGAAGGTATTAAACCAGTAATAGGGAAGTTACTACAGGAGGGTGTTCTTACTCCTTGTAGGAGTTCAGCTAATACTCCTATTTATCCAGTTCCCAAACCTATAAAAGCAGGAGAGGATACTTGCAACAATACCTCCTTCAGCAACTCACTTTACTGTAATTGATCTTGCCTCAGCCTTCTTTAGTGTTCCTGTTCATCTAGGTGATCAATGATTGCTAGCCTTCACGTTTGAGAAAAGACAACTTACCTGAACCAGATTGCCAATGGGATATCATGATTCCCCCAGTTGTTTTTCTCAGGCACTCAAGGATAAATTAGATGAGTGGCAGCCACTCATGGGATCAGTATTAGTGCAATATGTGGATGATCTCTTGCTAGCATCCTCTGATGAACAGGCTTGTACTGAGGATTCTATCTCTTTAATGAATTTTCTGGCCAGTATAGGAGAAAAAGTAGATGCTGCAAAAGTGCAATGGCTTAAATTAAAAGTACAATATCTGGGCCACTGTGTCTCCCAAGGTATCAAACATTTGACAGCCAAAAAGGAAAAAGGTAATTGCAAAGCAACAAATGCCCACAACTCTAAAACAGTTGAGAGCATTCCTTGGATTAGTGGGATATTGTAGACAGTTTTTACCTAAATATTCTACAATTATAGGTCTTAGCTGTTCAAAGTAGAAGGGAAAGATGAGCTAAGTCTAGTATAATTAAGATGTATGTTAGAAATGCCCCATAAATGGGGGCTCAGGTTCAGCAGATATTGGAGTATGGTGATTTGATTATAATGAAAATTTCATTCCTTCCCTGAACTTGCTGTCTTGAATTTGGGACAAAATACAGAACCAATGATTGATGTGTCAGTTAATGGTTTGTCTATTCTGTGTTTAATAGATAAAGGCGATTCAAAGAGTTTGTTAAATATATGTGATGCCAATTTTTCCACTTCGAATCAGCAGGTCATTTTGGTCGGGGTAAGTAATGATGTAATTACTGCCAAAGTTACTGAATCTCTATAAGTAAGAATGAGAGGTCAGTGTCATAAATGTTCTTTTATTTATCGCCATACTCCTCTGACAGTCTACTAGACAGAGGTATAATAATAAATATAGGAGTAACTAGTAACTATAGTTTTAATCACTGAAGGAATGGGAGTAAAACATACTTGAAGTAAAGGGAGACTTTAGATTTACTCCTTATGCCAGAAATGTATTAACCCCAAGCACAAGGGGCTATTGTAAATATCTATAGTGACTCAGCCTTTGCTGTAGGCAGAATGCATAGTTTTGCACAACTCTGGCAAGAGAGGGGTTATCTGACAGCAGCAGGAACCCCTATGCAGCATAAAGAGTTAATTGTTGAGAGGGCGTGGTTTGGCCAAGCAGGAAGATGGCCGCTTAACTGATGAGCTCCTGCCTGTCACCAGCCTTTTAACCATAAAACCGGAGATTAATAGCAGCAAAACAAGCTATCGATAATGGGGACAGCTTCTAGAACATCATCGGCATCTAGATCCCGCTCCCCGAGAGGACAGATCGAAGGAAACAGCCGGAATATCCCTGACATGTTCCGCGCTCAGAGACACAATATGGCGCCTTCCCGCCACAGTTCTCCTCAGAACTCGGATACACCACAGCTGCATCCCTTGATCCTGCCTCCAGCGTTGGAACCGGTAATATCGGAAAATGCCGGCGGTTCTGTCCCTGCTCCACCTTACCTCAATATTCATGACCTGAAGACAATAGCAGCAGATATTAAGGACACCCTGTCAGCGGCCATAGCGGATTTACGCATTGACATTCACTCTCTTTCTGACAGGGTTCATGAGGTAGAACAAGTGTCCACAAAACATGATCAAGTATTGCGCAAAGCCACCAGGAAAATTGACACTCACACTTTACAACTAAGGGAAATCCAGCGTCATGTCGAAGACCTCGACAACAGAGGACGCCGTCATAACCTCAGGATTAGAGGTTTGCTGGAAACGGTTACTACAGAACGCATCTCCGCTACGGTGACTGGCTTGTTTAACGATCTACTGAATAGACCACCTCTAACACCGATCAATATGGAGAGAATACACAGAGCACTTCGCCCTAAAGGCAGAGACACAGATCCCCCCCGTGATATCATCTGCTGCATAGTGGATTTCAGGCTCAAAGAGGACATACTTAGGCAAGCTAGAAGCCGCCAACAACTACTTCATGAAGGACACACTATACAGATCTTTCAAGATCTGTCCAGTATTACACTGCAGCACCGCCGGGACCTCAAACCCCTACTTGATGAATTACGCACCAGAGGAATCCAATATAGGTGGAAGTTCCCCTTTAGCCTCTCGGCTACTCACTTGGGATGTACGGCCATCCTCAAGGTCCCCGAGGACTTACAATCATTCTGCGAAGCCCTGGATGTTCCTATGATTGACGTACCTAATTGGTATGCAGAATTCCGTTCCCAACCATCGAAGAAACACACCCAGCAAGAAGAACCGATGGAGGCACAAGACTCACGGATTCGCGGACGGAGATCACCTTCCAGCAACAGGAGACGCAATCCCCGCTATAACTCACACCGCGGCTACAGTCCATCCGATTCACCTAGGTCTCGGAGAGCTAGGAGGGAATTCTAAAGGAAATCTTCACTACCGTTCCTCATGAGTTAAGTTACAACACTGTTCCAGCTGTTTTCTTCATCTTTTCCGTTAAGTACCATTAAGTTTACCATCATTACTTTTGTTTGCATTTTCGTTCATTCATTCCACGGCAAATGGGAAAGCAACTGCTCTTTTTCTGCATACCCCTGTGCATTACGGCATTCTGAATTTGGCTCTATCCCTCCCTCTCTTATGCACAGCGTAAACTACAAGCCCACTAAACTGCCTTCATTTAATAGGATTTGCCACAGAAGACATGCAGCAGTCAGACAACGGAGTATTCATCTTTTACACCAATGACTGTGATCAGACTTTACCGGATTGACTCTGGAACTATCCTCTTAATATATATTTATCCAAATTAACGTCTTTTTCATCTTCCCTTCATTTGCCCACACCACAAATGACTGCACAGGTTTGGGTAAGGCAAGACATACCTGCATATAGGCGGGCAAATGTACATTATGGATATTCTTTAAGGTGAACCAAAATCCTCTATAGTTTATAATAAAAATTATTTCAGCCCTTTTCCATTAATGGATATAAACTAAATTAATGGTTTACGAAGCACCACAATTTAACCATTTAATCTTAATTATCTTTTAATAATTATACTACACTCCCATTCTTATACATGAATGTATTCACCTATTTATCTTACATATCCTACTCGTTTCAGGTTTTCGCCCTTTTTAACCTTTTACAAGATACACTCAAATCTTTTAGTTCCTCTATTGGCAATACTCGATAGGTATATAATCCCACATTCCTTTCTGACAAAAGAAAGACATACCGTATATACTCGAGTATAAGTCGAATTTTTCAGCACATTTTTTTGTGCTGAAAGTGCCCCCCTCGACTTATACTCGAGTCAAGCACTTTTCTGCAGCAAAAAATGTCATTTTCTGAACCGACTTTGGGGCCCCGTATCTCAGGGCCACTTGGTGCTAGAAACCCCACAAAGCTGAAGTTCCTAGCACTAAGTGTCCCCGAGATACGGGGCCCCAAAATCGGTTCGGAAAATGTCATTCTCTGCTGCAGAAAAGTGCTTGACATTTTCTGAACCGACTTTGGGGCCCCATATCTCAGGGCGACTTGGTGCTAGGAACCCCCAATTTGGTGTGCAAACCCAGTGGAACTGGTACCATAACATATCCAAAGCTGGGGTTCCTAGCACCAAGTGGCCCTGAGATACTGGGCCCCAAAACTGGTTCAGAAAATGTCATACTCTGCTGCAGAAAAGTGCTTGACATTTTCTGAACTGATTTTTGGGGCCCTGTATCTCGGGGCCACTTGGTGCTAAAAACCCCAGCTTTGGCAATTTTATGGTACTAGTTCCACTGGGTTTGCACACCAAATTTGGGGTTCTTAGCACTAAGTGGCCCCGAGATACAGGGCCCCAAATTCGGTCAACTGTGTCTATCTGCAGCAATGTCATTTCGGGACCCTTTGGATTCAGAGACCCCAAATTTTGGCTGCAGCTAGGGGGCATCTAGGAACCCTTAACTACCGAGTTTGAACTTCAGGGGACCTATGGCTGCAAATGGGCACAGTGAGGCATGCAAATGGACACAGTGATGCTGCAAATGGGCACTGTTGACCCTCTTTTCCACTTACAGTAGCTGTACATTTCTCACCCTCGTCTTATACTCGGGTCAATAAGTTTTTCCCATTTTTTTTTGTGGTAAATTAGGGCCTCGACTTATACTCGGAGCGACTTATACTCGAGTATATACGGTACTTTAATCCCTACCCTTCTTCTGCTGTACTAAAGCATCTCACTCATTCCTAGATATAAGTCAGAAACGATTATACCTCCTCATATACTTTCAGACAACTCATTATTCATCTCCTAACAAATGTCTGACATATGCTTAAACTTGCAGTCATCTTAAACACCCGGACCAACCGATTCCTATATAGGCGGTTATCCACAGCGATCTTGCTACTCCGTCATATACCGCAAGACCAACTCTCCTTTTATCCCGCCTTACAGTGTAGCACATCCCCTTACGGGTTACGGATTATAGCGTAAGGACATTGGGCTACAGAAGTCTACTTCTTCATGTTAATGTTTACTACCCTCATTACCCCGTAAACATTTATCTTCATGGTTCAGATAACAGTGTAAGACTACACTTTATATTTAATTCCACCTCCTCCTGTAGCCTCAAAATATGACATGACGGAATGAAACTTCAATTTTCTATAGGCTTGGTTCACCTTTCCCATGTTGGGTCTATTGTAGTTTTGAAAACCTGATATATTCAGGCTTTATACGATTTGCATTACCAATCGTTTTGTTGTGATTCATGTTTAGATTTACCTTTTTGTTTGGTTTATATTAGGCTGTAATGGAATGGCTTTATAAAAGAGAATTCAAGATGTTTGATCCTAATTATATGCTGTGTGATTGACACCCAATCGAGGTTAACACATATACGTTCGCTTCCATGCATGACACATACATCCTCTCAACATTCAATGCTATGAAATTTTTCAAACTCACATTCTTATAATAGCATACCTCCGATGCTTAACCTTAACCCATACTATCTTTAACACTTACATCCGTCCTCTCTAATAAATTGCCACACCCACTTAAAGCACTTCTCCACTTCAATATTTGCTTCTCTGGCTGGTACAGGTGGACTCACTCAGATTCTTCCCGGTTTATTTTTATTACAGTTTTTATTCTATCTTCTACGCTAGGTCACTCCCAACCCCCACACAGTGCTGTTTCATTGACTAGACCTTGTTCAGGTTACGTCTCACTGAAATCACACTGTACTAAATACTCCTCTCACACCAGAGGAGGAGATATACATAACATCCTTATCCCCCCCCCCCCCACTTTGCTACAACACAGGCACTGGTACCTTTTGATTTATCTCTTTCTCCTTCACCTACTCAACACTCCTATACGCAAGCCTTAAAATGAATACCCCTTCCATCCCATCCATGGTAGACACTACAAAAAGAGGATCACAAAACCACTGTAACCCTTCTCCACATTCACAAGTGAAATTTTGCTCTCTGAATATGCGAGGACTCAATATTCCAGAAAAAAGATCAAAACTACTTCATACCCTTCGACAAAATAAAGTCCAGATAGCATTTATCCAGGAAACTCACTTTCGTTCGGAAAATATCCCTAATCTTTCGAACCACCATTTTCCTACGGCATATCATGCTACCAATGAGGAATCTAAATCAAAAGGGGTATCAATCCTAATAGCTAAAAATTGCCCCTTTCAAGTGTCAGAAGTTAAAAAAGATAAGAAAGGTAGATATCTATTCCTCAAAGGGTCGCTACATAGCAAACCCTTCACTTTGGCGAACCTCTACGCTCCAAACACTAAACAAGTCTCTTTTTTCCGTGACACTCTCCAGTTACTAACTGAATTTTGCTCTGGAGTCCTCATTGTCGGGGGTGACTTTAATGTAGCTCTTTCTCCTACACAAGATTCATCCACAGGAACTTCATCCTTACCATATAGAGCTTTAAAAGCCATTAAAACAATGCTTCGAGACTTAACATTGCATGACACTTGCGTACGCTACA
The DNA here is from genome assembly GCA_037952925.1 of Lithobates clamitans. Lineage (NCBI taxonomy): Eukaryota > Metazoa > Chordata > Amphibia > Anura > Ranidae > Lithobates > Lithobates clamitans. Next base: position 1,773,271 of record JBBGZY010000356.1, on the reverse strand, counting down.
CCCGAACGAAAGAGATTTCACGTTCTATTCATCGCCACACAATAAATACACCAGAATCGATCATTTCTTCATCTCTCAAACAGACTTGCCTCTTCTCGCTAAAGCTTCCATTGACCCAATGATACTTTCAGATCATAACCCTGTTTCTATATCACTAGACATACCAGAAACCCAATCCAAAAATATGATTTGGCGCCTAGATAACTCAATACTGACTGATCTCGACATCACTCAAAAAATTAACACGCGCCTACTACAATACTTCACGGAAAATGACTCCACTGACATAAAACAATCCAGCATCTGGGCGGCACACAAATGTGTCATTAGAGGAGAAATTATGTCTTTGACCGCACATAGGAACAGGTCCAGAAAGAAGCATATAACTGATTTATTAGCTAAAATTCACAACTTAGAACAAGCTCATAAACTCTCGTTAGCTGCTAAAACTCTTACAGAACTAACCAACACCAGAGAAGAACTTTTGGAAATTTTAGGCAAATCCATGAAACGCAAATACAACCTTACTCAAAAATTGTTCTATGAGATGGGGAACAAATCTGGTAAATTAATAGCGAGAGCATTACAATCAAAGAAAGCTTCACACACTATACACAAAATTAGAGACTTGTCCGGCACCGTTTTCGCCTCATCAGATGACATAGCCTCCCAATTTGTGAAATATTTTTCCGACCTTTATAATTTACCGTCTTCCAAAATTCCAGGAGACATCTTAAACAGACAAAATCTCATTAAAGAATTCTTAGGAAATCATTGTCCATCCACTATCTCTCAAGAAGATTCCATTACTCTATCTCGCCCTATTGATAAAGACGAAATCTCAGTCGTTCTAAAACAACTTAAAACGGGCAAGAGCCCTGGCCCTGATGGTCTAACTGTAGGTTATTATAAAACCTTTCAAGACATACTTATTCCTCATCTTGTCACGACCTTTAACGCTCTCTCCTCTCCTACACAAGCTAATAAAGATCTTCTTGAAGCCCACATTACGCTCATACCCAAACCAGGAAAAGATGATGCACTAGTGTCTAATTACAGACCCATATCACTTCTAAATGTCGATATCAAAATGTACGCCAAAACTCTTGCCAATAGAATGCTTCCCTTTCTACCCAACATGATTTCATTAGATCAGGTAGGTTTTATCCCTGGCAGGGAAGCTAGGGATAATACTATCAAAGCGATCAATATTCATCACTGGCTCTCCACTTCAACCACACAAGGCTTCTTTCTCTCTTTGGACGCGGAGAAGGCGTTCGACAGGGTGGCATGGGATTATATAATAGCAGTACTAAAAGCAATGGGATTCCCGACTCATTTCATCCATATGATCCTAGCATTATACACCTCTCCCACTGCCAGAATAAGGGTTAATGGCCGGCTGTCGGACGCCTTCTCCGTGTCTAACGGTACTAGACAAGGATGTCCCCTCTCCCCCCTTCTCTTTGTACTCACCCTAGAACCTATACTACATAAGCTTAAGAATAACCCCAATATAACAGGTATTGATATTAAACACAAAAATTTCAAAATTGCTGCGTACGCTGACGACATTCTTCTTTTTCTCTCTAATCCCTTAATCTCCTCCATGATTTTAAACTCTTCCAGAAAATATCTAATCTGAAAATAAATTTCACAAAATCTAAAGCCCTCAACATCACCCTTTCACCTTCGTTAGTTTCCCAATGTCAAGCTAACTTTCCTTTTAGCTGGGAACCACATGCCCTGACATATCTAGGAATCCAAATCCCCTCTAAATTAAATGAACTATACTACAGAAATTATTCTCCACTACTCCAAAACATTAAAAAAGATCTCATCAGGTGGTTATTGGGGAACTTCTCCTGGTTTGGAAAAATAGCTATACTAAAAATGAACATACTACCTCGCATATTATATATCTTTCAGACAGTCCCAATTAAAATACCCCCATCATTTTTTAGATCATATAAAAGAATATGCAGACACTTCATTTGGGCTAAAAAATCTCCCAGAATAGGTTGGGACAGAATGACACTCCCCAAGCTCAAAGGTGGCTTGGGCCTTCCGGATATTCAAAAATATTACGAAGCATGCCACATCGCCAGATTAGTTGATTGGCACATTCACACACGATCGAAAGATTGGATTTCCCTGGAGGGCTCCAACGGCCAAATCCCTCTGTCTCATACTCCTTGGATCGGGAAAAAGTACATCCCGAAATTGCACACCACACACCCATTGGTTGGACCCACTATGGAAATCTTCCACAAAGTGTGTCAGTATCTCAAATATACACCTTCACCAAGCCCACTAACCCCCCTGACTGGTAATCCTGACTTCCCCCCAGGCCTCCTGGAGAATAATGCAATTTTAGCAAAAACAGGTCATACCCTAAAAGCTTGTCATCTTTTTCACAAAGGCTCAATCATCACATTCTCGGATCTATCTTGTAAATTCCCAGATCTCAACATCCCATTTTTCACATTTCTTCAAATCCGACACTTTCTTGGTAGCATCAGCCCCACCTCTGAATGTTGCAGAGACCTAAATCCCATTGAAACCTTATGCTCCTCTACTAGGCCTCAAAATCATCTAATCTCGACAATATACGCCATACTGTTTGGAACAATTGATCAAACATTGTTACCAACCTATCAGAAATGGCAAAAGGAGCTCAACTTAAACCTTAACACTGAAGACTGGGAGAGGATACATGAACATATACACAAAGGCTCTATAAACGTTACAGCACAAGAAAACAATTACAAAGTGTTCTCCAGATGGTACAACACTCCTGCTCGCATTCACTCATTTAATTCTACCTTATCCTCACAGTGCTGGAGATGTGACTCTGATTTGGGCTCTCTGCTACATATTTGGTGGGATTGTGCTCATATAAAACCGTTCTGGGAAAAAGTACATGATCTGATAACTCGCATTACCACCTACACTTTAAACTTCACACCAGCCCAATACCTGCTACACCACACGTCTCTGCCTCAATCTATATACAGAAAATCTTTAATGCTCCACCTCGTCAACGCGGCTAAACAATGTATCCCCGTGCGATGGAAAGATACTAATCCTCCCTCAATTTCTGATTGGCTGAAAAGAGTTGGGAAAATTGCGGACATGGAAGACTTAATTCATCAGACCAAGGAAAACCCTACCAAATTTCGTTCCACTTGGGCATGTTGGTTACATTTTCGAGACTCCCAAGAATTTAAGGCTTTGTTGTCTGACCCTGACTCCAGACCCTCTTCTCTTTTCCACTGATACCTCTAGCAAACTTATCACCAGGATTATGAATTGAAGTGTCTACCTATATATCTACCTACCCCCATTCCTTTCTATCTACCTTATTCCCTACCTACTTTTCTCATCAATTCATACTTAACTCTTTTTCTTTTCATACACTTTACATACACCACACACAACAGGAGAATTGAACCACATATTTTTCACCAATTCGGACCATCACCAATGAGATCCTACTAAACGCTCTTTTCATGATCTCACCTTGCACAGTTTGCTCCCGATAGGGGTGCAAGGTTCGAGATTAGTCACACCTTGGTTCTTACACTGTTAAAGGGATATTCCCGTTTATTTACTTCTTGGATTACTTTATTTTCTCATTAAACACTTAACACGCTTCAAATATAAAGCAGATAGACTTTCTAGAATTATAGATTAGTTATATATATAATAATTTTCGTATCTACTGCCTGGTACTGTATATTCTCCTGTACCTTCCCTAAGGTCTCTTAATTTACAAAATTTTAACTGTATACTACCATAGATCATTACCCCCTCTAGACAATTTTTTATGATTCTGCTGTATTAATTTTTTTTTTTTTTAGTCTAGGTACGATTTTGGATATATCATATTTTACCTGTATGTCATGTATAACACTTCTGTCTATTTTATTATACTCTCAATAAAATTATTTGGAAAAAAAAAAATAAAAAAAATAAAGAGTTAATTGTTAGATTATTGGCAGCGATCCAACTGCTTCTTAAAGTTGCAGTAATTAAATGTAAAGCACATACTAGAGCAAATGATAGCATATCACTTGGAAATGCTTTGGCTGATAGGTATGCTAAAGATGCTATACATTCTTATGAGCCAACTACAGCGCTTCCAACATTCCTGCTCACAGATCTTCAAGTGGATCTGGATATTGTATCAGCTCTACGGGCAAGCTCGCCTCATACATCCTTTTGGACCGCAAAGGGAGCTGTTTGTGGAGCAGATGGTAAATGGAGATTAAAAAAAAAACAGACTGGTTCCTCCTCCGACATTATTTCCTTCTTTGTTTGCTTTGAGCCATGGGCCTTGCCATGTCTCAACAGGAGGGATGTGTCGGGTGGTAGCCAGAGATTGGTGGGCTCCAGGTTTTTCTGCATATGCTACTAAAAAGGTGACTGAATGTTCTATATGTCAAATGCATAACATTGGAAAGTCAGTACCCACTCCCATGAGGCATATTCCACATACTGAGGAGCCATTTCAAATTGTGCAAATTGACTTCTCAGGTATGCCCCCTTGTGGTCGATTTAAGTATTTTTTGGTTTGCATTGATCAATTTTTGAACTGGCCAGAGGCTTGGCCCACGTCCAAAAATGATGCCAGAACTGTGGTAAAATGTCGAGGGAATTGATCCCAAGGTTTGGTATAGGGTCAATAATTTCCTCAGATAGAGGTACACATTTTGATAACAAATTTATGGCAGAAGTAGTGAATATTTTGGGTATGAAACAGCAATTGCATACTCCTTACAGACCTCAGGCTAGTGGCCTGGTGGAACGCAGCAATCAAACCCTGAAGAGGTATTTGGCCAAAATAACTGCTAATGGACAAAGCACATGGGTAGAAGCGTTACCTATAGCCTTTAGGACTACCCCTAAAGAGAAGCATGGACTGTCACCTTTTGACATATTATTTGGGCGACCGCCTAAAAGACTACATTCATCGCTTGTGCAGCCAGAGACAGTGACTTTAATAAATGGTCAAGATTCCATGATAGAATATGTTCGCAAATTGGCAAATGTGTTTTCTGATACTTTTTCCAGAGCCAAAGCAGGACAACCTGTGGACACAAGTGAAGGAACTCATGGACTAAAGTCAGGAGATTGGGTGTATATCAAGAATTACACACCCCGGACTACTTTGTCTCATAAGTGGAAAGGACCATTTCAGGTCATTCTTGCGTCTCCCACTGCAGTGAAGCTGAAAGACTATAAGTATTGGGTGCATGGTTCACACTGTAAAAAGGCTGTGACTCCAAAAGAAAATATAAGCCGGTCTGCCGCTGGCAAGATATGTTCTGTACCTTTACCTTCCAGGTCTCCCCCACTGACTCGTGCGCGAGCAAGAAGACTGCAGAATGAATCTCCTAGGGCCTAAGATGAATGTGAAGCTCTGGAGTGTTATCCTCTGCGGTGGAGTGGTGGTATGGACTACAGTCATGGCATATGAATGGACATACAAGAAAGAAAAGGGTAAGATACAAGACACTTTTCTTTTTAATGCTACTGTAATGGAAGAAATGTCACAACTTGAACCGTTTTCAGATGCAAGCTGCCAAGAAACTGAATATCACTAATTGCTGGATATGTACACATGCACCTATTTCTCATAAGACTTTCTCCTCTTTGTTAGGAATACCTAGCACTTTAGCTGAAATAGAGGACAGTGTACACTTTGGTGAAGTTAGTAGAACAATGATTGACAGAGCTATTTCACTTCTACTGTTCACAAATGCTTCATTGAGAAAACCAGCTATTTGCATTAACTTTACTCGAACCTATACACCTGAGTTACTTTCCCAGGGTTGCCAGGATACTACCCGACTGATTGGGAACTCCAACTGCATGGATAATGCTGATATCAAGTACTGGTTTGATGGTAAGGATTTTGTGTGGAGTACTGACAGATATCAGGAATTACATGATTACACACATCGTCAACATTCCCGGCAGGACCATATGAAGCTATTGATGTGCCTACAAGGATATAATTTCAATAAAGCTTGTGCTGCCCCACCAGGTTATTATTTCATATGTGGAAAGAAAGCATATACTTGGGTTCCTTTGAATTCTAATGGGGTTTGTTACTTTGGTAGAGTCATACCTGCTACTTGGTATATGGAGGATAATGACTTTCAAGAAACACAAATCCACAAAATACCTATACACTTTCTTACAAAAGACTTAGTGCACCTTATTAAAAGGGATCTCACTGATCAGTCAGCTCCAGGAGAAGATGAAATCTCAGGAGGAAAAGAGGAAGAAGAAGATTCCGAGATTAATGTGAAAAATGATGATTCTCCTGATAGGCCTACATTTTATCCTAAGTCAGATGATAATTTTACAAATGTTGAATCACATGACAGAGAGATTAAACCATTGTTTTCTATTCCTTGGGTAAATAGATGTTGTATTAAAAATTCTTTAAGTTTCATCATTGATTTGGCAGGCCTGATGGATAACATTACTGCCTTGTATGATAGAAGCTTTATAGCCCTGGGTGGCTAGATCAGTGCCTGGGAACACAGGAGAGGATGTGACGTGCCGAGGTTTGGGGGCGGGGTCCGATGGTGGGCGGTAGATGAGGCATCCTTGAACGGGCTGGCGGGATGGCGCTCCAGGAAGCACGGGGTGAGAGCCTGTGACTGAAAGTTATACCTCCGTGGGGGTGACAGGCAGCAAAGAGAGCAGCAGAGATGGCTGTACTGAAGCCAGGATCGTCACCAGCGCAGCTTACAGAGGTCTTGTGGAGCAGAGGTGCGCGGCTGCGGCGTCCCCTGGCTCTCCCCCCCTCCGGTTTCCCCCCCCTTCCTCGCCTGTGGATCCCTGAGAGTGTCCGGTCCTGCCCCCCTCCAGTTTGGCAGTCGTGTGGAGACAGAGCATGGAAAGTGGATGTGCTTTCCCATCCTAAAACAGGACATTCAGTGGCAGGGACCGGGGGAGTGAGCGGTGTGGGGGTCCCCCCCCTCCCCTCTCCCACATCGCAGTGCTGACAGTGAAAAGGACCAAGCAGTCCAGATGGAACCCTGAGAATCCCCCCCCCCCCTGGAGGTCCACAGGATCCAGGTAGGATCAGCCTGGCTGAATTCTTTATATAAGAACTGTGTTAGCAGAAAGAAAACGGATCCAGTATGGGAGGTTTGTAAAGGGACGTTTTTGGTGCTACAGTGTGTGAAATAAAAATCATACAGAGTGGAGCTGTAGCTTTTGCCGGTACCCTTATTACACAATCATATCAGTTGGTTTCAACTCCTAAAAGTGACGAGCTGAGAAGATTTGAACAACAAGCGTTAAAAATTTTGTTTTTTCTGTGTTTCTCCCCGATCTATGAAATAAATTTGGACTGAGACCAGGACTGTCATCATAGTGTGTGTAGCCAACACAGAAAGGGGGAAAGGGGGTATATAAAGGAGGGATGAATATGAGAGGACGTCCCCAAAAAGCAGCAGATCCTAATAAACCCAGAGACAGCTTGAACTCCAGTACAATTCAAAAATACTTAAAAAGTCCCAGCATGGAAAACAAACAACAAGATACAAAGAAAAAAAAAAGGCTTTAGCAAAAAATAAAGGGGCCCAGGGGGGGTCGGCCAATGCAGGGATCCATTCTGAAGGAGAACCAGATCAAAGTATGGAGACGGACCTTGCGGGATCTGCAGGGGAAGCTTTGCCCACGAAAATGGAAATACTAGATATGTTCTCGAAGCTGGAAAAAGTAATTAAAGCAGAAATTCTCAATGTTAGGACAGATATGGGCCATCTTCTTAAAAGAGTGGAAGAAGTGGAGAAGGTGGTGGAACAGCAGGGCGAAGAAATTTCAACGCTTGAAAAACAAGTAAAAACACTACAGAGGGGCCAACGCGAATTGCAGCATAAATTAGAAGAACAGGAAAATCAAAATAGGCGATAAATTTAAGAATCAGATCCCTACCGGAGCAGAGAGAAGAAGATTTGGCCATGACTGTAAAAGAAATTTTCAATCCGCTACTAGGAAGGAATCCAGAGTGTGAGTTAAAAATCGATCATAGAGTACATAGAATTAGAAAGTCACCAAAAGCGAAAGATGAAGCACCTAGAGACGTCATTGTGAAGTTCCACCAATTCGAGGACAAAGCTAAAATTTGGATGAAGTTAAGAGGGGCCCAACCAGTGAAATTCAACAATCAAGAAATTCAAATTTACTCGGATCTGTCTGCTGGAACCCTGGCGAGAAGACGTCAACTGAAACCGTTACTGGACTTATTAAGGGGGGCAAATCTAAGATACAGCTGGGGTTTCCCGCTGTCTCTGAGTGTGATAAAAGAGGGTAGAACCTTTAAACTAAGACACAACGAAGATTTGCTGGACTTCTGTAGAAATTTAAATATTGTTGCCCCGAATATCCCTGAGGGGGTATTCCCGTAGCAGAAGGTCATGAAAGTAACAATAGGCGGTGTGGGTGGTGGGGGTTGGTGGGGCGGGAGGGGGGAGGTAGGTAGATGGAGGTGAAGTTTGTTGAAGAGAGGAGGTCTATTGTCGCAGCTGTCCATCACCAGGACTCCACTCCATGGCACAAGGGTGTGCAGTGCATGAGTATGGTAAAATTGGCACTGCGACCCCGCGGCCTAGTAGTGGCGGTGGGTGAGGGGGGGCAGGGGGTGGGGGGGGAGGGTGGAGGAAGGGGGTTTCAATCCCGTGCAGACTCGCTCTTCGAAGAGCACTTTTGGAAAACACCAGGTCCCAAATAAGGTTCATGGTACAGGCTAAATGAATTTGAAATGCTTGACTTATAATGTAAAAGTGTTAAACTCGCCCAAAAATAGGCATAAAGTGTTAAGAGAGCTGCAACACTATGAGGCAGATGTGGTCTTTCTACAGGAGACCCACCTAATGTGGGAATCCGATGTAAAGCTTTATTCTAGGTATCTTCCAAATTGGATATACAGCGATACTCCCAGGAAACAGGCAAAAGGGGTGGCAATTGGCTTCACGAAAAGTTTGAATTATATCTTATTGGATAGGAAGACAGATCCAGAAGGGCGTTTCCTTTTCTTGAAGATTAGAATTGGAGAGAGGACTCTCACCCTGGCTAATGTCTATTGCCCAAATAGAGATCCGACCAAGTTTCTTTCTAAAGTACTCAACAGTCTGCTGGAATTTAGAGAGGGGGAAATGATAGTAGCGGGAGATTTTAACTTCAGCCTGGATCTGTCCTTGGATAGTTCATCAAATGCACGGGGGATGAGTAAGAGTACCCTGAGAAGAATAGGGAAAAAATTACATGACTGTCAGTTGACAGATGTGTGGAGGATCCAACACGCTGGGGTCAGAGATTTTACTTTCTTTTCCCCCATGCATGGGACTTATTCCAGATTGGACTATCTGATGGTGGATCATAGGTTGCTGGAGGAAGTTGAAGAAACTAGGATTGAGATCAGAACATTGTCAGATCACGCCCCCGCCACGATGAAACTGAGATTTAAAGAAGTCCAAAAACCCCCCTTCACATGGCGGCTAAATGAGAGTTTAATTAGAGATGTTAAGATTGTTGAAAAGATCCAACAGGAAATAGATTCATTTTTTCAAATTAATGATACGGGAGAGATACTGGGAGCCACAGTTTGGGAAGCCTTTAAGGCATATATTAGAGGGGTCCTGATTTCGGTGGGAGCAGGATTGAAAAAAGAAAGGAAAAAAAGAAAGGAAATGCTTATAGCAGAAATTTTTAAATTAGAACAGATGCATAAAACTCAATCAGGATTCGGTAGGACCATTTTGCAATTGCTGACCAGCAGGCTAGATGATTTAAGAGACTTAATGGAAGAGGAGACGAATCAAATAATGAATGGACATCTGAGAGACAAACTGAGGTGGGGTAATAAAGTAGGTAAACATCTGGCAAAAATTCTGCAGCGTAAATGGGAAATAAACTTTATTGATAAGATTCAAAGTAAAAAAGGGGAAGTTCTCATCAAGAGAAATTGGTGAGGAATTCAGACGGTATTTTGCAGCTCTATATTCTGTCGATACAAAAGGATGTAGGAGGGGAAAAAAGGAAAGGTTAGAGGCCTTCTTAAAAGAGGCAGGGATAAATAAGCTGACCGAAGAGGACATAAAAGATCTAGATAACCCCATAACGGAAGAAGAAATCCGCTCGGGCCCTAAGATCATCTCCCTCTGGGAAGAGCCCCAGCCCTGATGGTTTCACGGCCTGTTTTTTTTAAAACATTTGGGGACTCTTTGGTCCCGAGGCTTTGCAAATTATGGAATGAGCTTGGGACGCAGGGAGAGCTGAGCGAGGGTGCTCTGCTGGCGGCTGTGACCTTGATACCGAAAGAGGGTAAGGACCGCACCTTGTGCTCCAGTTATAGGCCTATAGCGCTTATAAATGCAGACTTCAAAGTGTATGCGAAGGTGCTGGCAACACGGTTCAAGGAGAAGATGGCACACCTGATCCATCCGGACCAGGTGGGTTTTGTTCCAGGGAGAGAGAGCAGAGACAATGGGGTGCGGTCCTTGATCATTACAGAAGCCATCAAGAGCAGTGGAACCCCAGGACTATTTCTGTCAATAGACGCCGAAAAGGCCTTTGACAGAGTAGACTGGGGTTTCATGATCAATACGTTGGAAGCAGTAGGTGTTGGAGAAAAAATGATAAAGTGGATTAAAATTTTATATAATCATCCCCCAGCCTATGTAAAAGTCAACAACATTGCCTCAGCCCAGTTCGAAATGTGGAACGGCACCAGGCAGGGCTGCCCTCTTTCTCCTCTCCTTTTTGTTCTGACACTAGAACCCCTGTTGGCTGCTCTACGAAAAAACCCGGACATAGGGGGTTGTACTGTTGGAGGGGAGGAGCATAAGGTGGCAGCTTACGCCGATGACGTTCTTTTATACGTCACAAACTCTAAGATCTCGATTCCTAATATATTAGCTACAGTGAAGAGGTTCGGTGAGATCTCAAATTATAAAATTGGATGAAATCCGAGCGGAAGTGAAAAGACTGGTGCATTGCCCGATCTCATGGATAGGGCGAATCAACTCAGCAAAAATGGTGCTGGCCCCAAAAGTGTTCTATAAAATGTAGATGCTGCCAATCCCGTTGCCCCAAATCTATTTTAAAAAGTTAACACAAATATTAAACAGGTTTGTGTGGAATAATAAGAAACCCAGAGTAGCACATAAAGTGATTTGCAGAGAAAAAGTACGCGGGGGGCTGGCTATGCCTGACTTCAAAAAATATTTTGATGCCATAGTAATTGCACGGGTGGTGGATTGGGTTAAGGGAGGGCACAATAAAAGGTGGGTTAGTTTAGAAACGGGGTTAAGTGGTTCATGTTTGAAATATTTGTTATGGAATCCCCCATGGTTTAGAAAATTAGGCCCTAATACACATATTATTACACAACTCACTTTCAAAACCTGGGATTTGATGCACACAAAAAATAGTTGGGAATATAACTCACCGCTGATATACTTAAAAAATAATGAACTGTTTCCCCCGGGGAGGGAGGAAGTAGGCGGAAACTGGATAATAAGTAATGAAACACAATTAAGAGATATCACGAAGAATGGGAAAATTTGCACGTTTCAGCACTTAGTTACACAAAAGGATTTAATGAAAGTAAATGGTTGGCGGTATATGCAGCTCTCTCATTTTGTTGAAAGTCTCCCTGGGCCTATAAGAGGGGAAAAAGATTTTAGACCAATAGAAAAAATAGTTAACAGTAGCAGGTCCAGAGGATATGTTTCTGTGATTTACAAAATGTTGCTAAACGGTGAAGAGATGGATATGCCGCCTTTCATCAAAAAATGGGAAAGGGATTTGGGGGCAACATTAGGGGAAAATGTAGTGAGCAACATTCTAAAGGCAACACACAGTTCGACAATGGATACTAAAATGACAGAGACAAACTATAAGTGCTTATCTAGATGGTATGCTACACCGGATAAAATCAACAAATACCAACCAGATAGGTCCCCTAACTGTTGGAGAGGGTGTAGGGAAGTGGGGACAATGGCCCATCTTTGGTGGAGCTGCCCAGGGGTCAAAAAGTTCTGGCAGGAGGTACTCCAAATTATAGAGGAGATCACGGGTAAATTGATCCCTTATGACCCGTGGGTATGCCTGTTTCACAGTCTGGAGGGAGGAAAGCGGGAGTACAATAGGTCCATTGTTCCCGTCTTACTGAATGCAGCAAAAAGAGAAATACCTAGGAGATGGCAGGATACCGAAAGCCCCAAGATTAGCGACTGGCTCCTAGGAGTGCCGGAAACTTACAAGCTAGAGATATAGACAAAAATAATTCTGCGCTGCCAAGATATAGAATGAGCAGCTAACACAACCAGCAAGGTAAACAACAGTAAAATATAAAGTAAGTGTAGCGCTATAAAGAATATATAGAAAGGTCCAATGTCATAACCATTAAACCAGCAGTCCTGAGGAATGGGACAGAAAGATCTTCAGGAGCTAGACACTTCAAATTCATGTATCATCTGGAGTGAAAATATACACAACACCACCAATAATGAAGAGGCTTACCAGATTGAGTGGACCCGCCAGGGCATACGCCAAGAGGGGTCAGATAGGCTTAGGTGGTGAGTGTCTGCAGACGGCCTGGAGGAGTGATGAAGTGGCTCTCACGTTGCTGTGTCAACCAAACGGATGTCTGGACCGGGGAGTGTGGAACAGCCGACACATAGACCGGGTCCCTCGGAGCGATGTTGAAGACCAAATGATAAAGGAGCAAAGAAAGAAGGGGCCAAATAGTGTAAATCCTTATAAAACTGAGAATTTTATTAAAATGGGTATACACTCACATGCAGATCCATTAAAAGACAGCGCTGTAATAAAAGTGGCGACAGTGGGGTCCTACCCGACGCGTTTCGTCTTCATAGACGTCATCTGGTGGGTTACCCCCACTGTAGCCATCAAAATATATATAAAGAATCAATCAGAGTCCATGAAAATCACCTGTACAGCTGCAAAACTCTCACTTCCGGTTTCGAGGCAAAATGGCCGACCGGCGTGCGTTCCACGCCTCATCTTAGTAGAAGCCAGGAGTGAGGAAAAGGGATATAGTCATGAAAAACTTGTTAATGTATTTACATGAACCATAGATCAATATACAAGAATATACATGCCCAAAAAGGTGTAGTGGTGTGTAAGCAAACATAAATGAATCCGTATTGGGAAATAAGAAAGGCGCTACAGTATGTGCGCGCATCTCAGTGTAATAGTGGGTATGGCACATGCGCTTACTGCGCACGCCCCGTATATGAATGGAACATCATAATAATGCCTGTGGAGGGGCGGGGCCACGGCAGTGAGAAGGGAACGTCTCAATCAGGACGGTGAGGGGGCGGGGTGAAGGCTGCAGGGATAGAAACAATATCATGCAGCCCGGAAGAGTGACGTGTGATGTGAACACGTAAGAAAAAATCATCGTAGGGGATAGGCGGAAGCCGAGGGTTGTACATAAACAAACCCAGGACGCACAAGCCCGGGCACGTAACTAGCGGTGCGGACGTGCATATGGTAACCCCAGATAGGGGAAAAATAAACATAAAAGAGCAACAGAGTGCAAAGCATATGAAAATGGCCTTGTGACCAAAGTGACAAATGAAAAATATAAAAATATATATGTCACTCAAGAGTGTAACTAGCAATATAATTGCTAGTGGGAGTGAAACTATAATGCATGTGAAAATATGAAAAATGTGTGCATATATAATATTCATATTAAATGGGCCTGGTCTTAAACAGACTCACTTGGTGATAAAAAGTGCACCAGATGCGTGCATAAAACTCATGTACTAATACATGTATATACATTAAAGTAGTGCACAAGTGTTGTTGAAGCTATGAAAAAATATAAAAAATAATAAAAAATAAAATAAAAAATAAAGTAAAAAATTGGAGGTGAAAATAAGAAGTATGTCAGACAAAAAGGAGAGAGAAACACGGCAGGGGCAAGGGAACATCCAGTTATCATGGAAAGAAATATTTATGGCTGTAATGACATTACCTCATATAGAAAAATGGGGACAGAGCCAGAGCATCAAGCCTTATTAATAAAGGCATTGACATCTAATTCAACATTCATACCCAAAGGGAAGAGTGTACGGAGTTCGTGGATCCAGAAAGTCTCTAGACGGGACACACCCCTGGTCATAGCACCCCCCCTCCAGGGAGGAACGTATCGATCGATTACCACAAAGCGTGTCCCCTCAATGACACGATTGTGGTATAACTTGTAGTGTCGGGGGACAGTGTGTTTAGTATCCCCACTTTTGATGAGCGCGATGTGTTCCGCTACTCTTATGGCAAAGGACCGGATGGTGCGGCCCACATATTGTTTCCCACAATGGCATGTAATTAGATACACAATATGGCTAGTGGTACACGTACAGAATTGTTTGATCGAATATTTTTTGTGGGTAACCGATGATGTGAATGATGTAGTTTTCCTCCCAATGCCAGAATTATGTTGGCAAACAATGCATTTTTTGCATGAATAAAATCCTTCCATCTCATGGAAGAAGGATTGGCGTATAGGGGGGTTCATGATGTTGGGAGCAATTTTGCTCTGTAGAGTGGGAGCTCCCTTGAAGATAACTTTAGCCCTATCGGGCAGGACAGTACCCAAAACACGGTCATTCCTAAGGATGTTCCAATGTTTAGATAGAATGGCCTTGATGTGCCTATATTGATTGGAGAAAGACGTTACTAGAGACCACCTAAAAGTGTCACCTTGTTCTCTCTTAGGTCTCTCTTCCAATAACGATTCTCTGTTGGTTTCAAGAGCATGTTGAAACTCACGGTCAACCAGCTGGGGATCATAGTTTTTATCAATGAACTTGGCCTTTAAAAGTGCAGATTGCACTCTAAAGGAATCAGTGTCCGAGCAATTCCTACGTAGTCTAAGGAATTGGCTACGTGGCACTGAATCAAGCCAAGACCGGTGGTGGCAGCTATCTGGTGATATGAAACTATTCCGGTCTGTTGTTTTGAAATGTGTCTAAAACCGGAATCCTTCATTACAACTCAATTTCTAGATCTAAAAAGTTGACCAGAAGGTCACCATTTGTTTATGTACAACCCTCGGCTCCCGCCTATCCCCTACGGTGATTTTTTCTTACGTGTTCACATCACACGTCACTCTTCCGGGCTGCATGATATTGTTCCTATCCCTGCAGCCTTCACCCCGCCCCCTCACCGTCCTGATTGAGACGTTCCCTTCTCACTGCCGTGGCCCCGCCCCTCCACAGGCATTATTATGATGTTCCATTCATATACGGCGCGTGCGCGGTACGCGCATGCGCCGTACCCGCTATTACACTGAGATGCGCACACATACTGTAGTGCCTTTCTTATTTCCCAATACGGATTCATTAATGTTTGCTTACACACCACTACACCTTTTTGGGCATGTATATTCTTGTATATTGATCTATGGTTCATGTATATACATTAACAAGTTTTTCATGACTATATCCCTTTTCCTCACTTCCGGTTTCTACCAAGGTGAGGCGTGGAACGCACGCCGGTCGGCCATTTTGCCTCGAAACCGGAAGTGAGAGTTTTGCAGCTGTACAGGTGATTTTCATGGACTCTGATTGATTCTTTATATATATTTTGATGGCTACAGTGGGGGTAACCCCCCAGACGACGTCTATGAAGATGAAACGCGTCGGGTAGGACCCCACTGTCGCCACTTTTATTACAGCGCTTTCTTTTAATGGATCTGCATGTGAGTGTATACCCATTTTAATAAAATTCTCAGTTTTATAAGGATTTACACTATTTGGCCCCTTCTTTCTTTGCCCATTTATCATTTGGTCTTCAACATCGCTCCGAGGGACCCGGTCTATGTGTCGGCTGTTCCACACTCCCCGGTCCAGATATCCGTTTGGTTGACACAGCAATGTGAGAGCCACTTCATCACTCCTCCAGGCCGTCTGCAGACACTCACCACCTAAGCCTATCTGACCCCTCTTGGCGTATGCCCTGGCGGGTCCACTCAATCTGGTAAGCCTCTTCATTATTGGTGGTGTTGTGTATATTTTCAATCCAGATGATACATGAATTTGAAGTGTCTAGCTCCTGAAGATCTTTCTGTCCCATTCCTCAGGACTGCTGGTTTAATGGTTATGACATTGGACCTTTCTATATATTCTTTATAGCGCTACACTTACTTTATATTTTACAAGCTAGAGGAAAAGGAAAAAGACCCGTCAATTAGGGAGCACGAGACAGAAGGAGGTAAATGGGCAAGTTGGGTGGCATTTACGAATTTAGCAAGGTACGCGGAGAAGAGGTTGTCCTGACCTGGTTCAAATGGGGCAATTAGCAAACAAAAGAGTGGATTCTGTGGGGGAGGGATGGGGGGAGGGGGCTTTGGGGTTTAAATTCGAGTGAAAGGGGGGGCCTTTGGGGGACATAAGGGGAATTTAGCAATGTATTTGAGGTATGATTATTGTAAACTCTTTTTGTATGGATATATATAAATTAAATAAAGAATTGAAAAAAAAAAGAAGCTTTATAGCCCTTGCTATAGAATTGAAGATGATCAAAAAAGAGGTTTTGCAGCACCGACTAGTGCTGGATTATCACACGGCCAGTCAAGGAGGAATATGCACCATAGTGGGAACTACTTGTTGTAACTACATCGGAAATTATATGAAGACTGAAGATGCCATCATTTCGCATGTAGAAAAGGTACAACAAATGAAGGTTAAAATTCGCAAAGAACATACCGAAACTGCTTGGGTTGAAGGTAACTGGGAAAGCTGGCTTTCCTGGCTCAATCCTCTCAACTGGTTTTCTGGTATTGCAGGATGGTTTTCTGGAATTCTACATGGTATTTTATACATTGTAGGAATTAGGTGTATATGTTATACAAATGTTGTTTGAAAATAATCACACGTGCTGGTACTAATATTGGTTCTTCTGAGCCCTTAAGGTCTCGAGTCAGAACTGCTCATGAGATGGTGATCCGTATACCTGAAGATCAACCTAAGGACAAAGAAGAAGCTTAAAAAGGATACCGAAAGAATTCTAAACACAGGAGGGGCTGTGAAGATATAGGAAATATAGGAACCATATCTTTTACTTATCCAGAGTTCTTCTTCAATATGAAACTGTAGTTTTCATATTATATTTTTCAGTAAAATGTTTCTGAATTCTTTGATATTGCAACACATGTGGCTGATCAGTTGACATTAAATGTTCTGCCAATGATCTGACACAATTCTCGGAATATGAGATAGGGAAAGATGTTGACATAGAAAGTCCCTGTCTAAAAGCCAACTTAACTTCTTTCCAAGTAATTATTCCTACAATTATTTCTCCCTTTTCTGTCAAAACAACTTGTCAGTTTGAAATATTTTGGGTTATGATGACCCCTAAAAGTTAGTCTTTCTAGCCAAACCGTTAGCCAAGCCTGTGTTAAAATATTAAGTGAAATGCGTACTTGTGATGTGTAACTTTGGGCTTGTGCCCGCCATAAGATTACTGTATAACCATTCTCTATAAATATCTGAAATCACTTGTAATCGGGACCACTCCTGACTTAGAGGGGTGGTCCGCTGTACGGTGTATATTCTGAAGTAAACCATGTATGAGACATATGCAGCTCTATTGGCGTTGATGTCCTTTATTTCAAGGTTCAACTTTACATTGTTATTGGAGATGAGGAGTAGCCGATTTGAGCCACTTGCAGAAATGCTTGCAGCAATTGCAAGTAAGCGGCCTTATTAGAAAGGTGAAAACAAAGTTAGCAGAATTTTGAGTATGTAGGAATGACCATGTGCAAGATTGTACAAGTAGATGGAGTGAGAAGTGTATGCTTATGCTTGATAAAAAACATAAAGCCGTGGGTCTGAATCGTACCCACTGTAGGTGCCACTGTATTCGTATCAGCAATGCAACTAGTTTAAAGCGGGCTGGGGTGTGAGCACCGGTGGTGTTTGCTTTGTGAAGGATCCGAATCATTGAGCCGGTGATGCGACTGGACTCAGATCGGTTGTTGAAGTTTGTATTGCAGAGGATCTGAATTGTTGCACCGATGATGCGACTAGACTCGAATCGGCTGTTGATGTTTTGTAGTGCCGAGGATCTGAATCGTTGCGCTGATGATGCAACAAGACTCGGATTGACTGTATGGTGTGAATATGCTTGTAGGCAGGGGCGGACTGACCATTCGGTCATTCGGACGCCGACCGAGGGCCCGCAGCCAGTAGGGGGCCCGGGAGACATGCTCGTCGGATCTAGGGGTATGCTGCTGGGCGTGCTGCGGTGGAGCCGTTCTGCCGACTGCCGCGGGGGGGGGCAAGACCCGGCATCTCCTTCTTCAGTTTGGGATGCAGTGAGGGGAGTGGGAGGCGGCGATCAGCAGCTCTATGGTGCTTGCAGCATCTCCCGTGGACTTGTATTTCTCCTCCAGATTGTAGAGTGGAAAGGGGAGGGGCCTCTGACCCGGGCAGCTACAAGTTTCACTCTCTGCTTGTACGCTGTTGCCATAGAACTGCCGATCGCCACCTCCCACCTCCCCCTTGGGTTGGAGGTGCACAGCCAGGTACAGGGGAACCTCTGGGGGGGTTAAGTCTGGGCACCCTGATGTATGGGGGGGGAGGCTCTCTGGGGACCCTGATGTATGGGGGGCTCTCTGGGGACCCTGATGTATGGGGGGCTCTCTGGGGACCCTGATGTATGGGGGGCTCTCTGGGGACCCTGACGTATGGGGGGCTCACTGGGCACCCTGCTGTATATGGGGGGGCTCTCTGGGGAACCTGATGTATGGGGGGACTCTCTGGGGAACCTGATGTATGGGGGGGCTCTCTGGGGACCCTGATGTATGGGGGGCTCTCTGGGGACCCTGATGTATGGGGGGCTCTCTGGGGACCCTGACGTATGGGGGGCTCACTGGGCACCCTGCTGTACATGGGGGGGCTCTCTGGGGAACCTGATGTATGGGGGGGCTATCTGGGGACCCTGATGTATGGGGGGCTCTCTGGAGACCCTGATTTATGGGGGGCTCTCTGGGGATCCTGATGTATGGGGGGGGGCTCTCTGGGGACCCTGATGTATGGGGGGGGCTCTCTGGGGACCCTGATGTATGGGGGGGGCTCTCTGGGGACCCTGATGTATGGGGGGGGCTCTCTGGGGACCCTGATGTATGGAGGGGCTCTCTGGGGACCCTGATGTATGGGGGGCTCTCTGGGGACCCTGATGTATGGAGGGCTCTCTGGGGACCCTGATGTATGGGGGGGCTCTCTGGGGACCCTGATGTATGGGGGGGGCTCTCTGGGGACCCTGATGTATGGGGGGCTCTCTGGGGACCCTGATGTATGGGGGGAGGCTCTCTGGGGACCCTGATGTATGGGGGGAGGCTCTCTGGGGACCCTGATGTATGGGGGGCTCTCTGGGGACCCTGATGTATGGGGGAAGGCTCTCTGGGGACCCTGATGTATGGGGGGAGGCTCTCTGGGGACCCTGACGTATGGGGGGCTTTTTGAAGACCTTGATGTAAGGGGGGCTCTCTAAAGACCTTGATGTAGGGGGGGCTGTCTGGGGACCCTGATGTATGGGGGGTTTCTCTGGGGACCCTGATGTAGGGAGGGGGCTCTCTGGGGACCTTGATGTAAGGAGGGGGCTCTCTGGGGACCCTGATGTAAGGAGGGGGCTCTCTGGGTACCCTGATGTAAGGAGGAGGCTCTCTGGGGACCCTGATGTAAGGAGGAGGCTCTCTGGGGACCCTGATGTAAGGAGGAGGCTCTCTGGGGACCCTGATGTAAGGGGAGGCTCTCTGGGGACCCTGATGTATGGGGGGGGGGCTCTCTGGGGACCCAGATCTATTGGGGGCTCTCTGGGGACACAGATTTTTGAGGGGCTCTCTGGGGACCCAGATCTATGGGGGGCTCTCTGGGACCCTGATGCATGGGGGGTTCTCTGGGGAGTGGACCCTGATGTATGGGGGGGCTCTCTGGAGACCTTGATGTATGGGGGGGCTCTCTGGGGACCCTGATGTAAGGGGGGCTCTCTGAAGACCTTGATGTAAGGGGGGGCTCTCTGAAGACCTTGATGTAGGGGGGCTCTCTGGGGACCCTGATGTATGGGGGGTTTCTCTGGGGACCCTGATGTAAGGAGGGGGCTCTCTGGGGACCTTGATGTAAGGAGGGGGCTCTATGGGGACCCTGATGTAAGGAGGGGGCTCTCTGGGGACCCTGATGTAAGGAGGAGACTCTCTGGGGACCCTGATGTAAGGAGGAGGCTCTCTGGGGACCCTGATGTAAGGGGAGGCTCTCTTGGGACCCTGATGTAAGGAGGAGGCTCTCTGGGGACCCTGATGTAAGGGGAGGTTCTCTGGGGACCCTGATGTAAGGGGGGGCTCTCTGGGGACCCTGATGTAAGGGGAGGCTCTCTGGGGACCCTGATGTAAGGGGAGGCTCTCTGGGGACCCTGATGTAAGGGGAGGCTCTCTGGGGACTTGTTTACATAGGCAGACCACAGTTCTGCCTCTGTTGGAAACGATTGTCGGGGCCTGGCGGACATGGGGTCCTCCGGACCCGCTGGTTAGCTCTCGGTGTGTCCAATCACAGTGGCAGCAGGTCAAACAGCATGCAGACCCGCAAGTGCAGAATCAAGTACCTGTACATGATTCTGCTCACAGGAGACGCAGCCCTGCAGTAAATGTATGTGGTTAAAGTGAGTTTATTTTTCTTTATTTTCTTAAATCTTTAAACATTTATTTTGAACATGAAGTAGAGAAATTCTGTGACCAATCCATGTAATGTAGCAGTGCAATATATACGTGGGGCTTTGTGAGGGTGTGGCTTGTGTGTGGGTGGGTGAGGACTAAGGGGGCCCCATGAGCCCCTATTGCCCGGGGGCCCCATGAGTTGTCAGTCCGCCCCTGCTTGTAGGAGGTGTCGTAGGGGGTGTGGTATTTTTTGGGTGAAAGGATTTGGGACATATGCCACTGATGCGATTTGAAGCGCTGTAGTGTGAGTGGTTTATGTGATTCATAACGTTCGTGCCTGCTAGGCAGCTAGAAATGAATGGTCCTGAGCAGAGGGCTGCCTTGAGTTGCGACTGGGCTCGAATGAGGTACAAATCCCAACGAACACATACGAATACATACGAATGATATGGTGCAATTACTAGGAAGCAGTGAAAATGAGACAAGGGACTTACAACATGAGGTGACGACAGTTGTACAAAACGGGGAACATGATAGAAAATGGTTTGAACGTAGATGTCTGCTACAAATCGGTTTGTAAAGCGAGATGACTCTGATATAAATGTATAAAACGAATCCGGTACGAACCGGTAGTAAGAAGTGTTAAATGGATCTGATACTTTGAAGTTTGTATTCCTGAGGATCCGAATCATTGAGCAGATCATGCGACTAGACTTGGATCGGCTGTGGATGTAAGGTGACCAGAGGGCTTGTGTGATAGATCCGAATCATTGCGCCGATGATATGACTAGACTCGGATCGACTGACGGTGATGGTGGTTGAAGGGACTTGTTTTGCCGAGGATCCGAATCATAGAGCCGATGCTGCGACTAGATTTGGATCGGCTGTTTGGTGAGTGCTTGGTATCCAGTAGGAGGTGTAGGGTGTCAGTTAGGTAGAGTGAGTGTTCCGTAGGAGGTGTAGGTAGTCAGTAGGTGGAGTGGGGGTCTAGTAGGAGGTGTGGTGTGTGGGACGCAGGTTTGGGACCATGCACCGGCGATGCGACCTGATTCGTAAGTGGCTTTACGTGCTATTCGTATGGTTTGTATTGCCTAGTCGGATAGATACAAATGGTGCCGATCAAAGGGTTACCATGAGTCGTTATGACGAAGCGGCGACTGGGCTCGAATGAGGAACAGAGCTAGGCAGTAAGTATGAATACATGCGAATGACATAGTAAGATCTACGAAGCTGTAGGGGCGGTTTACGGAGGGGAACATGATAACCAACAGTTCGGTAGGAACGGTAACAACAAGTCCTACCTGCTATGGTGAGCGTGGAACGGTCGACGAAAACCTACGAACGGGGAACTGCAACACCCTGAATCTCGAGAGCACAAACTCACGGACACGCAGTAAGTTGGCAGAGTCGGCCTGATGACGTAATACCGTGCACTGGAACCGACACAGACCATCATGGGTGGTCTGCTTAAAAGCTTAAATACCCCCCGGGCTCCTCCCATAATTTCAGGCCACCATACTGGCCTTCCTATATACAGTGGGGATGGAAAGTATTCAGACCCCCTTAAACTTTTCACTCTTTGTTATATTGCAGCCATTTGCTAAAATTATTTAAGTTCATTTTTTCCCTCATTAATGACAGCACCCCATATTGACAGAAAAACACAGAATTGTTGACATTTTTCAGATTTATTAAAAAAGAAAAACTGAAATATCACATGGTCCTAAGTATTCAGACCCTTTGCTGTGACACAACTCATATTTAACTCAGGTGCTGTCAATTTCTTCTGATCATCCTTGAGATGGTTCTACACCTTCATTTGAGTCCAGCTGTGTTTGATTATACTGATTGGACTTGATTAGGAAAGCCACACACCTGTCTATATAAGACCTTACAGCTCACAGTGCATGTCAGAGCAAATGAGAATCATGAGGTCAAAGGAACTGCCTGAAGAGCTCAGAGACAGAATTGTGGCAAGGCACAGATCTGGCCAAGGTTGCAAAAAAAATTCTGCTGCACTTAAGGTTCCTAAGAGCACAGTGGGCTCCATAATCCTTAAATAGAAGATGTTTGGGATGACCAGAACCCTTTCTAGAGCTGGCCGTCCAGCCAAACTGAGCTATCGGGGGAGAAGAGCCTTGGTGAGAGAGGTAAAGAAGAACCCAAAGATCACTGTGGCTGAGCTCCAGAGATGCAGTCAGGAGATGGGACAAAGTTGTAGAATGTCAACCATCGCTCAAGCCCTCCGCCAGTCGGGGCTTTATGGCAGAGTAGCCCGACGGAAGCCTCTCCTCAGTGCAAGACACATGAAAGCCCACATGGAGTTTGCTAAAAAACACCTGAAGGACTCCAAGATGGTGAGAAATAAAAATCTCTGGTCTGATGAGACCAAGATAGAACTTTTTGGCCTTAATTATAAGCGGTATGTGTGGAGAAAACCAGGCACTGCACATAATCTCTCCAATACAGTCCCAAAAGTGAAGCATGGTGGTGGCAGTATCATGCTGTGGGGGTGTTTTTCAGCTGCAGGGACAGGACGACTGGTTGCAATCGAGGGAAAGATGAATGCGGCCAAGTGCAGGGATATCCTGGACGAAAACCTTCTCCAGAGTGCTCAGGACCTCAGACTGGGCCGAAGGTTTACCTTTCAACAAGATAATGACCCTAAGCACACAGCTAAAATAATGAAGGAGTGGCTTCACAACAACTCCTTGACTGTTCTTGAATGGCCCAGCCAGAGCCCTGACTTAAACCCAATTGAGCATCTCTAAAAATGGCTATCCACCAATGTTTACCATCCAAGCTGACAGAACTGGAGAGGATCTGCAAGGAGGAATGGCAGAGGATCCCCAAATCCAGGTGTGAAAAACTTGTTGCATCTTTCCCAAAAACACTCATGGCTGTATTAGATCAAAAGGGTGCTTCTACTAAATACTGAGCAAAGGGTCTGAATACTTAGGACCATGCAATATTTCAGTTTTTCTTTTTTAATAAATCTGCAAAAATGTCAAGCTTGCTGGCAGTGCAAGTGTTAGCAGACTGAACATATGTATATAGATGGATTTTGTGACTCTTGGCCCCCTGGCACTAGGCGCTCTCTACTATTTTATCATGAACTTGCTCTGAGCTACACTTTTTGCTTGTCCTGCCAAGACTGTCAGCCTTGGGGATGTGTCTCCAGCTGTTTTTCTTCCACTGGTGCCCATTTAGAGTCTGTAGTGGGTAGGCACTGTAGAAATGTCATGGCAGCCCTAGATGATATGGCTGTGTCCAGCCACTATGTAGACTTGCCACTAAGGTCAGAGTGGGGACTGCCACTCAGTACACACAGAAGCCATGTAGAAAGTTTGTGCTCGGATGAGACACAGGGAGAGCAGTTGACACTCCTCAAGGATAGACGTGGCACCCTGTTGTAGTGACCCTACTCTCCATCATTGCACCGATGCTCACGACCCGACTGGCAACCACGGCACCAACATGTACAACCCTGCTTGCTTCCACTGCACTGACATGCATGACCCTGATCACTGCTACTGTACTGATGGACATTAGCTGCTTGCTGCCAATGTACTGATGCATGTGACTCGTCTCGCCACCCCTGCATCAACTTGCATCACCGCTATCTATCTATCTATCTATCTATCTATCTATCTATCTATCTATCTATCTATCTATCTATCTATCTATCTATCTATCTATCTATCTAGAAAATATAAACAAATAGTCTGGGATAAAAAGGCATGGCCCCCACAAATCTCAGAACTGTTGATAGTTTTTCTATATGTTTGGGAAACTAAAACTGTGCTGGGATTGTTTTCAATTGTGTGCAACTGCACCTAGGAGATGTGTTGCTTTTTTATAGGCACACCAAATATTGATTTTGCACTTTGTAAATTGTAATTTTTTTAACAGGTATTTTTTTTTTATTTTTTTTTTTTAAGAGTATCCAAAATAACAAATAAAAATAAAAATGCAAGTACATAATAAATCTAAACACATCCAAAATAGCAGCAATACACATACTGAATCATGTGCATAACAACGATGTGAGTATGCAGTTTAATATACCCAGGTAGCACAAATTTTTGTAGCAAGATCAAGAGCACCTTATACAATATGTCCAACATAGCTATAAAGTTAAAACAATAACATGTTATAACCCCTAGAGGGCAAGTGAGGAGACAAATATGAACAAAGAATATGAATTTTCCTATATTTTCTGTATAGCCAGAAAAAGTAACATAAATTGCAGGTCAACTAAAGAGTTATAAAGAAGTGGGACCCTCCCACACAGGTGAAAGAAAGTGCCGCTCACCCCAAATTATTATAACAAGACCAAAAAGTGATCCCACAAGCTTTCAGGCAGCAATAAAGGGATCAAATTAAACCAATGAATTGGTATAAAAAGGCATTTTATTGTTACAAAATTACATAATGCATAACCTCTACATCAAATAGATGTCCTTATTTAACTGTCAACCATCAGTGTATATGACAATTCTGATTCAATGTTGTTGCCCAGAAGAACCCCAATGAGTTTAGATTGTACCAATTAAAATCATAGAGGACATCTAAATCATAGAGAATATAGGGTTAAGGCATTTGCAAAAAATATGTATGTATTGTAAAATTGGGGGTTGTTTAGCTCAAGTGTAGCACCGCTAGCGAGAACTGTCCAGACAAATGTTTCCTTTTCAGGGCTTGTTGGCCCACTTTTATTAAAGAAAATCAAACAAAGTTCCAGAAATTAAAACAAAAGCAGTTTCCCTCATAGGGGGTTTTCACAATAAGCATTAAATGACAGTATGTTCAGCCTCCTGGGTCACACATGCAAAATTCCAAAAAAATACAGAGCCGCTTGGCTCTCTTCAGCAGCAGCACCATTGCTCAGGCTCCCACACAACATCCTCCTGACTCCTGTCAACAACCTCAGGCTCGGGTCTCTGGCTTTCACAGTGCCGCCTACACTCTCTGGCTACTCCAGTGCACACCTGCACTCTCTCTGGGTTCTCCAGTGCACACCTGCACTTTCTACGGGTTCTCCCTCGCAAGCCTGGACTCCTCGGGAAGGTGGAGCCCAGAACCATGGTCCTGACTAGGGATGGGCTTTATGTTCGGGTTGAATATGAGTTCGACTCGAACATTGGCTGTTCACCCGTTCGCCAAATAGCGAACAATGTGGGGTGTTCCCAGCAAATTCGAAAGCCGCGGAACACCCTTTAAAAGTCTATGGGAGAAATCAAAAGTGCTAATTTTAAAGGTTAATATGCAAGTTATTGTCATAAAAAGTGTTTGGGGACCTGGGTCCTGCACCAGGGGACATGTATCAATGCAAAAAAAGTTTTAAAAAACGCAGTTTATTCGGGAGCAGTGATCTTAATAATGCTTAAATAATGCTTAAAGTGAAACAATAAAAGTGTAATATTGAAAAAAACTCTATTGATATACAGAAACCCAAAAAAGTCCCTGTCAATCAATATAAGTGGCGCTAATATCAGTGATGACACCACCTGGTGTTCAAAATATTGAACCCTATGTGCTATGATGTTCTAGTGATATTGCGTGATAATGAAATCAGTGTACCATACACAGAACAATCTATACCAAAAGTTATATCAACAGTGGAAACATATTGCGTGATAATTGCATGTACCATACACAGAACAATCTATACCAAAAATTGTATTAAAAGTGAAAGCATATAAAAAGAACTATAAACTTTTCATCCATGAAGAGTCCATAGAAAGAACACCGTGAGAAAAGTGTGCAATTTTCTGAAAATGTCCACCAGTTCGCTCAGTGCCAGTGATTCCTCTCCCTTTGAAATCAACACTCACCGACTTAATATGCCTCACACTCTCGTGTTTTGGCAATCAAGCATAATCATCTAGATGGTCAGATGAAGGTAACAGCTCCAAGTTCCATCCATTCCAGTATCATCTCATTCCATATAAAAATAAAGATGCACAAATAGTGTGATACTGTAAAACATAAAATTTATTCAACTTGTGAAAAACTTCAATCATTGCACTCATATAAAAACCTCTTGTAAAAAGCCAAAGCCACACTGCAATTCAAATATCAATCCTCCTCTGTGAAAACACCCAGCACCACTGTGAGTGAAGGTCGCGGCAGGCCCAAGGTAAGCGATAACAGGCTCTCACCCCGCTCACTGCAGCTCCTCAAATCGAGCACGAATCTCCCGCTGATACACGGAGATGAGAAGCAGCGTCCCGTCCGTCACTAACTGCTACTGATTGATTCCGTACAGCCACGCTCCGACATGTTTCGTCATACCTGACTTAATCATGGGATGAAGACAAATTTTTTTGCACAAAGTTGTCACTAAATGATATATTGCTCACACAGGCCATGGGCATATATGGTATTGCACTCCAAAATACATTTAGCTGCTTCTCCTGAGTATGGGAATACAACATGTGTGGGACTTTTTGGGAGCCTAGCTGCGTACGGGGCCCCGAAAACCAATCACCGCCTTTAGGATTTCTAAGGGCGTAAATTTTTGATTTACTCCTCACTACCTATCACAGTTTTGAAGGCCATAAAATGCCAAGATAGCACCCCCCCCCCAAATGACCCCATTTTGGAAGGTAGACACCCCAAGCTATTTGCTGAGAGGCATGGTGAGTATTTTGCAGCTCTCATTTGTTTTTGAAAATGAAGAAAGACAATAAAATTTTGTTTTTTTTCTTTTTTCAAATTTCAAAACTTTGTGACAAAAAGTGAGGTCTGCAAAATACTCACTACACCGCTCAGCAAATAGCTTGGGTGTCTACTTTCCAAATTGGGGTCATTTGGGGGGGGGTTTGAACTGTCCTGGCATTTTATGCACAACATTTAGAAGCTTATGTCACACATCACCCACTCTTCTAACCACTTGAAGACAAAGCCCTTTCTGACACTTTTTGTTTACATGAAAAAAATATTTTTTGCAAGAAAATTACTTTGAACCCCCAAACATTATATATATATATATATATATATATTTTTTTTAAAGCAAATGCCCTACAGATTAAAATGGTGGGCGTTTCTTTCTTTTTTTTCACACAGTATTTGTGCAGCGATTTTTCAAACGCATTTTTTGGGGAAAAAACACACTTTTTTAAATTTGAATGCACTAAAACACACTATATTGCCCAAATGTTTGATGAAATAAAAAAGATGATCTTAGGCCGAGTAATGCAGTGGTGACAAACTAAATACATTTTTAAAAGTTTTAAAAGCCTTTAGGTTACCACTTTAGATTTACAGAGGAGGTCTATTGCTAAAATTACTGCCCTTGATCTGACCTTCGCGGTGATACCTCACATGCATGGTGCAATTGCTGTTTACATTTGACGCCAGACCAACACTTGGGTTCGCTTTTGTGCGAGAGCAGGGAGGGACAGGGGTGCTTTTTATTTTTTTGCTTTTTTATCTTATTTTTAAACTGTTCCTTTAATTTTTTTTTAATCATTTTTATTGTTATTTCAGGGAATGTAAATATCCCCTATGATAGCAATAGGTAGTGACAGGTACTCTTTTTTGAAAAAATTGGGGTCTATTAGACCTTAGATCTCTCCTTTGCCCTCAAAGCATCTGACCACACCAACATCGGTGTGATAAAATGCTTTCCCAATTTCCCAATGGCGCTATTTGCATCCGACGAAATCTAAGTCATGAAATGCTCGTAGCTTCTGGTTTCTTAGGCCATAGAGATGTTTGAAGCCACTCTGGTCTCTGATCAGCTCTATGGTCAGCTGGCTGAATCACGGGCTGCATTCTTAGGTTCCCTGTTGGGACAGAAGAGCCAGAGAAAAACATGGAAGACGGTGGGGGGACATTCTCTCCCACTCCTTGTAAAAGCAGTCTAGAGGCTAATTAACTGCTAGGATTGCTTTTACATGAAAGCCGACCGCTGGCTGAAAAGAATGATACCTAAACCTGCAGGCATCATTCTGGTATAACCACTCAAAGTTCAGCAACATACCAGTACATTGCTGGTCCTTGTTGGGCATATATTGTAATCTTTTTTTAGATTGATCGGTGGGTATGCCCACCATTAGAATACCTCCCTTCATCCACCCACTTCTAATGATTGGCATACATGCATCATTTATATATGCCGAAGCATGGGGGCAACCGCCCCAAAAGTTAGGAGCAAATTGTTCCTCCACCCTCTGCTGACCCCATGCTTCGGCATATATGATGAAGTATGTAACTGTGGTGGTGAAATCACCGCCGACAGCGCTGGAGTCACGGCTTTATGTATCGTGGGAGCAAACGCTGTTGCTGTCAAGATGAATAAATCTGCGCTGAATTGCGTACCTGAAAACAAAAAAAATGGTTAACAATAAAACACAGTAAACAGTAAAGTATAAAAAATTGCATATCTGAAAAGCAAACGTGATAAAACATAATAACAATAAAACATTGAAAATAGAAAAAGAGCAGAACAATAGTGAGAGAATAGAGAGAGAACAATAAAATGACAATTATTTTTGTTTTTTTTTATTTATTTTTTTTTACTTTTTTTTTTTACTTTTTTTTTTTACACTTTTTTTGTAACTTTAACTTTTGTAACTGGTACCAGGTTCGGGTCTCTCAAAATGCAATGGCATCTTGGGAGACCCTGTGAAAGTGTGTCCTAGTCTGTGCAGTGCTGTGTCCAGAGCAGCAAATTTAAACACCATGGGGTCATATATATGCTTGAAAGCTATGTGATACCCCATTGTGGTATTCAGAAGACCATTTGTAGAATAATATACATGGTCCGTGATTCTTCTCCAAAAGGGCCTGATAGTTTTGCCCACATAAAAGGCTCCACATTGACAAAAAATTATATAGATAACACCTTGAGTTTGGCATGTAATGTGGTGCCGTAGGACGTGCGTACGACCATCTGGGAGAAGAACCGAAGGTCCAGTGAGTAATAAATTGCAGAAATCGCAATTGCCACATTGGAAGAGGCCTGCAGGGAATTGTGCTGTATTTGTGGTTTTTCGGTAATGACTTCGTACTAGGGAGTCCTTTAAGGATTTAGCTCGTCGAAAGGTGATTTCGGGACGAGAGCCTATGTATTTGCTGATGGTGGGATCTGTAGTTAGAATATGCCAGTGTTTTTGGATAATAGAACGTATGGTTTGATGCTTGTCAGAATAGGTTGTGATGAATCCCACTACATCTGGACTGACTTGTTTTGGTTCCAGGAAAAGCAAGGCGTTTCTAGTTCTGGTTATGGCCTTTTATAAGGCTTTTTAAGACTCGTTTTGGTGTAACCTCGCGCTAGAAGTCATTGATAAAGAAGATCTGCTTCGTGCTTAAAGTTGGCATCCGTTGAGCAGTTCCATTTTAGGCGTATGTACTGGCTAAATGGAATGCTCTGGACGAGAGGGCTTGGGTGCATGCTCCATGCATGTAGTATTGTATTACCCGCTGTGGGTTTACGAAACAGTGATGTATTAGTTTGGCCCTCCTGACTAATTTTAATAGTAATGTCTAGGTATGTGATTGTAGTGATGCTAGACTGCATGGTGAACTTCAAGTTGTAATCATTCTGACTTAAAATGGCCATGAAATCCTCTAGTGCTGCCGGTGGTCCCGTCCACAATAACAGAATGTCATCTATATAGTGGAACCACCGATATATACAAAAAAAAAAATTGTCTTTTTCCCGCAACTTGTGTCACAATATAAAATATTCCATGGACTCGACATGCCTCTCAGGAAATAGCTTAGGGTGTCTACTTTCCAAAATGGGGTCATTTGGGGGGGGTTGAACTGTCCTGGCATTTTATGCACAACATTTACAAGCTTATGTCACACATCACCCACTCTTCTTTTTTGCAAGAAAATTACTTTGAACCCCCAAACATTATATATATTTTTTTTTAAAGCAAAGGCCCTACAGATTAAAATGGTGGGTGTTTAATTTTTTTTTTTTCACACAGTATTTGCGCAGCGATTTTCAAACACTTTTTTAATTTTAATGCACTAAAACACACTATATTGCCCAAATGTTTGATGAAATAAAAAAGATGATCTTAGGCCGAGTACATGGATACCAAACATGACATGCTTTAAAATTGCGCACAAACGTGCAGTGGTGACAAACTACATACATTTTTAAAAGCCTTTAAAAGCATGTACAGGTTACCACTTTAGATTTACAGAGGAGGTCTACTGCTAAAATTACTTCCCTCGATCTGACCTTCACGGTGATACCTCACATGCATGGTGCAATTGCTGTTTACATTTGACGCCAGACCGACGCTTGTGTTAGCCTTTGCGCGAGAGCAGGGGAAAACAGGGGTGCTTTTTTTTTTTCCTTTATTATTTTTTTTGCTTTTTTATCTTATTTTTAAACTGTTCCTTTCATTTTTTTTATAATTTTTATTGTTATCTCAGGGAATGTAAATATCCTCTATGATAGCAATAGGTAGAGACAGGTACTCTTTTTTGAAAAAAATTGGGGTCTATTAGACTCTAAATCTCTCCTCTGCCCTCAGAGCATCTGACCACACCAAGATTGGTGTGATAAATGCTTTTCCAATTTCCCAATGGCGCTGTTTACATCCGGTGAAAATTAAGTCATGAAATCCTCGTAGCTTCCAGTTTCTTAGGCCATAGAGATGATTGGAGCCATTCTGGTCTCTGATCAGTTCTATGGTCAGCTGGCCGAATCACCGGCGGCATTCTCGGGTTCCCTGTTGGGACAGGAGAGCCAGACAAAACCATGGAAGACGGTGGGAGGTGGGGGGACATTCCCTCCCACTGCTTGTAAAAGCAGTCTAGAGGCTAATTAGCCTCTAGGATTGCTTTTACATGAAAGCCGACCGCTGGCTGAAAAGAATGATACCAAGATGATACCTAAATCTGCAGGCATCATTCTGGTATAACCATTCAAAGTTCAGCAACATACCAGTACGTTGCTGGTCCTTGTTGGGCATATATTGAAATCTTTTTTTTCATGCAGCCTGTGGGCTGAATGAAAAAAAGAGATTGATAGGTGGGTATGCCCACCATTAGAATACCTCCCTTCATCCACCCACTTCTAATCATGGGCATACATGCACCATTTATATATGCCGAAGCATGGGGGCATCCGCCCCAAAAGTTAGGAGCAAATCACTCCTCCGCCCTCTGCTGCCCCCATACTTCAGCATATATGCTGAAGTATGTAACTGTGGTGGTGAAATCACCTCCGACAGCGCTGGAGTCACGGCTTTATGTATCGTGGGAGCAAACGCTGTTGCTGTCAAGATGAATAAATCCGCGCTGCAACTGATTGGCGTACCTGCTAAGCAAATAATGGTTAACAATAAAACAGAATAACATTACAGTATAACAGTAAGACTTACCATACCTGCAAAGCAAATACAAAAAAACATAGTACAAAATAAAACATTTTTTAACGCCACCTGTGCCTAAAATATATATATGCCGAAGCATGGGGGCAGCCTCACGCAAAAGGTAGGAGCAAATTGATCCTCCGCCCTCTGCTGCCCCATGCTTCGGCATATATGCTGAAGTATGTAACTGTGGTGGTGAAATCACCTCTGACAGCGCTGGAGTCACGGCTTTATGTATCGTGGGAGCAAACACTGTTGCTGTCAAGATATATAAATCCATGCTACAACTGAATGGCGTACCTGCTAAGCAAATGATGGTTAACAATAAAACAAAATAACATTACAGTATAACCGTAAGACTTACCATACCTGCAAAGCAAATACAAAATATAGTAAAAAATAAAACATTTTTTAACGCAACCTGTGCCTAAAATATATATATGCCGAAGCATGGGGGCATCCTCCTGCAAAAGGTAGGAGCAAATCGCTCCTCCGCCCTCTGCTGCCCCCATGATTCAGCATATATGCTGAAGTATGTAACTGTGGTGGTGAAATCACCTCCGACAGTGCTGGAGTCGCGGCTTTATGTATCGTGGGAGCAAACGCTGTTGCTGTCAAGGTAAATAAATCCGCACTGCAATTGAATGGCGTACCTGCTAAGCAAATGATGGTTAACAATAAAACAAAATAACATTACAGTATAACCGTAAGACTTACCATACCTGCAAAGCAAATACAAAAAAATAGTAAAAAATAAAACATTTTGTAACGCAACCTGTGCCTAAAATATATATATGCCGAAGTATGGGGGCATCCTCCCGCAAAAGGTAAGAGCAAATCGCTCCTCCGCCCTCTGCTGCCCCCATGCTGCCCCCATGCTTCGGCATATATGCTGAAGTATGTAACTGTGGTGGTGAAATCACCTCAGACAGCGCTGGAGTCGCGGCTTTATGTATCGTGGGAGCAAACGCTGTTGCTGTCAAGGTAAATAAATCCGCACTGCAATTGAATGGCGTACCTGCTAAGCAAATGATGGTTAACAATAAAACAAAATAACATTACAGTATAACAGTAATGCCCCGTACACACGGTCGGATTTTCCGACGGAAAATGTGTGATAGGACCTTGTTGTCGTAAATTCCGACCGTGTGTGGGCTCCATCACACATTTTCCATTGGATTTTCCGACACACAAAGTTTGAGAGCAGGCTATAAAATTTTCCGACAACAAAATCCGTTGGCGGAAATTCCGATCGTGGGTACACAAATCCGACGGACAAAGTGCCACGCATGCTCAGAATAAATAAAGAGATGAAAGCTATTGGCCACTGCCCCGTTTATAGTCCTGACGTACGTGTTTTACGTCACCGCGTTTAGAGCGATCAGATTTTCCGACAACTTTGTCTGACAGTGTGTATGCAAGACAAGTTTGAGCCAACATCCGTCGGAAAAAATCCTAAGATTTTGTTGTCGGAATGTCCGAACAAAGTCCGACCGTGTGTATGGGGCATAAGACTTACCATACCTGCAAAGCAAATACAAAAAAACATAGTAAAAAATAAAACATTTTTTAACGCAACCTGTGCTTAAAATATATATATGCCGAAGCATGGGGGCATCCTCCCGCAAAAGGTAGGAGCAAATCGCTCCTCCGCCCCTTCTGCCCCCATGCTTCGGCATATATGCTGAAGTATGTAACTGTGGTGGTGAAATCACCTCCGACAGCACTGGAGTCATGGCTTTATGTATAGTGGGAGCAAACGCTGTTGCTGTCAAGATAAATAAATCCGCGCTGCAGCTGAATTGCGTACCTGAAAACAAAAAAAAGGTTAACAATAAAACACAGTAAACAGTAAAGTATAAAAAAATTGCATATCTGAAAAGCAAACATGATAAAACATAATAACAATAAAACATTGCAGAATAGAAAAAGAGCAGAACAATAGAGGGAAAATAGAGAGAGGGAGAACAATAAAACGACAACTATTTTTTTTATTTTATTTTATTTATTTTTTTGTGTTTTTTTTTTTTTCCTTTTTTTTTGATTTACACTTTTTTTTGTAACTTTAACTTTTATAACTGGTACCAGGTTCAGGTCTCTCAAAATGCGATGGCATCTTGGGAGACCCTGTGAAAGTGTGTCCTAGTCTGTGCAGTGCTGTTCCCCTTGCTAATACTCAACTAGTATATGGTAGCGTTCAAAACATTCACCAATGCAAAGACCAGGATTGTCAGGACAGGAGGGACAATAATAGCGGGTGTCACGCCTATATCCGCGCTTTCTGCAGACACAACATTTTCTTTGGGGGGCTCATTGGGTAGGGGTATGCTGGAGGACATAAGGAAAATGCCTCTCATGCAGCGGGCTTACTGCAATTGGATTGGGAAGGTGAGGTGGAGCACAGTCTGGAAACAGAAGGGCTCTGACGATCTCTTCCTGGATTTTAAGGAAGGATCCAGTCCGTCCTGAAGCTCTATATAGTACATGAGCGTTCAGCAAAGCCAATTGAAATAAGTATACAGACACTTTTTTATACCAGCGTCTGGCCTTACGGGCAACTAGGTACAGCGCCAACAACTGGTCGTTGAGGACCTCCCCTCCTATATTGAGGTTATATTCATGGACACAGAGGGGTTTCTCCACAACACCAGTCGCCGTAGTAATTTGGACCGTCGTGTCTGCATGAAGGGAGGTAAGAACGAAAACATTCTTATTATCCCTCCACTTCATAGCGAGCAAATTATTACACTGCAAGCAGGCTCTCTCCCCCAGCCTAAGACGGGATCCTACAAGCCGCTCGGGAAAGCCCCGGTGATTAGGTCGCACGGTGCCACATGATCCAATCTGATGATCAAAAAGGTGACTATAAAGTGGCACGCTCGTGTAATAAATGTCCACATATAAGTGGTACCCCTTTCCGAAAAAGGGTGACACCAAGTCCCACACAATCTTGCCAGCGCTTCCTATGTAGTCAGGGCAGTTTGTCGGCTATACATGACTATCTTTTCCCTTGTAAACCATAAAACTACATGTATAGCCTGTGGCCCTGTCACAGAGCTTATACATCTTGACCCCATATCTGGCACGCTTGCTGGGAAGGTACTGTTTGAATGTCAAGCAGCCAGAAAACTTATTTAGGGACTCATCAACGCAGACAACTTGATGGGGAGTAAACA
This sequence comes from Lithobates clamitans, assembly GCA_037952925.1. NCBI lineage: Eukaryota > Metazoa > Chordata > Amphibia > Anura > Ranidae > Lithobates > Lithobates clamitans. The sequence continues at coordinate 1,738,031 of JBBGZY010000356.1, read as the reverse complement.
AGTCTGCAAAACGTTGGTTGAAGTGGTTTACGAGATACCGAATTTTGTAGAGCCGATCGTATCCAGGGTCTCCACGAGGACGACAGAGTTCATTGTTGTTGAAGTGCATGAACCACAAAATCTGCTCGTATCGTGCCCTGGCCATGGAAGCAGAAAACACGGGCATATGGTGAATTGGGTCAGTGGACCAATATGACCACAACTCACTCTTTTTGGTTATGCCCATGAGGAGGGAAAGGCCCAGAAAGATCTTAAATTCGGAAACTGTAATTGGTTTCCAATCTCTGGCAAGGGAGGACTGGGGAATAGTGGTGATGTGTTGACCAGCGTACAAATTGCTTTGGTCCACAATAGATCTATAGAGGTCTTCGGTGAAAAACAGCGAATAAAAATCAAGTGGCGTAAAATCAACTGTTTCCACATGAATGCCGGGTTGGCCAGTGAATGGGGGTACAGGTGCTGCAGAAGTGGTGGGTTCCCAGCTCGGATTGGCGAATGCAGCAGGAAGGGCACTATGGGCACGACGGGCCTGTGCTCGTCTTCTTGGTGGCAGCGGGACACTACTTGTGCTTGCCACCTCTCCAGCTTGAACTGCACTTATGGGACTTGCCACGCCAAGTGTTACTGCAGTGCTGGATGTACAACCAGGGTGTACTAGGCCGCTGGTGCTTGCCAGTTCACCAGAAGTAATAGCGGTGCTAGTACTTCTCTGCTTCATACCAGAGCCCTGCGGTTCTTACACCTCAACAGCAGAAGAAGAAGTTCGGTGTCTGGTACGCCTGACCTTGGCAGGGACCACAACTCCATCATCAGAGCTATCTGTCATGGAGCCACTGCTGTCTACAAGTTCGTATTCTGAGCCTGAATCTGACAGATGAGTGACTTCCTCTTCACTATCTGTCATGCTCAGAAATGTGTAGGCCTCTTCACTAGCGTACCTTCGATTTGCCATTTTGGGCTCTAAATTTAGTGGTACACTAGTGAGACTCACAGGTAAAAAAGCTCCTGACTGTTAGCGACTGATTCAAAACGCTACCAAAAAACTGTTAACGATCGCAGAGATCAGGCCACACCCTGCGAACGCTGCAGTTATGTGTTTAGTGTTTTGTAAGTGACAGTGATCGATCGATACTGCACTTGGGTGGGCTGGTCTGGGCCGAGGGGCAAAACACAGGTGCTAGCAGGTATCTTGGCTGATCCCGCTAACACTGCGTTTTGGGAACCCTAAACTGCTGGGGACGCTCGTATAGATCTGATCGGATCAGATATTGATCTGTTCAGATACTATACCACTAAGGGAGGTGTATGCTGCGTGCATGGGTGTTAGCAGTACTAGAACTAACCTGATGCTGCCTGGGGTGATGCAGACCCTATCTGACCCTTAAAACTTAACTTATATCACCGCCAGGCAATTAGGGGATTAAATCTTTATTAGGTAATAAACGGCGGGTGCCCTAAAACTATAATAAACAAACTAACTAACCAGCGTCACCCGTAACACTTATACGGTGATCACTGGTGAAAGGGTTAACTAGGGGGCAATCAGGGGGTTAAAACCTTTATTAGGTAGTATATGGGGGTCCCTGACGCTATAAAACGCTGACGGCGAACCTATATACTTACCTCCCTAACTAGCGTCACCTGTGACACTAATACAGCGATCAGAAAAACGACCGCTTAGTGACACTGGTGACGGGGGTAATCACGGGGTTAAAACTTTATTAGGGGGAGTTAGGGGGGTACCCTAGACCTAAAGGGGGCTAACCCTAACTGCCCTACCACTTATAACTGTCACAAACTGACACCAATGCAATAATCAGAAAAAAAAAACTGCTATTGGTGTCGCTGTGACAGGGGGTACAGGGGGGTGATGGGGGGTGAAAAGTGTGCCTACGTGTTCTACTGGAATTGTAGTGTTGGTGCAACTCACATTGATGTCTTCTATCCTTGGCGCCGGAACAAAAAGATTGGCTCGAGGAGAGATGATATCACTTCCTCTGCTTCTGTTTACATTACAGAAGCCGAGGAAGCTTGTCATTCGCCAGGAGCGATCGCGAGGGGGTGACAACGAATGAGTGGCCTCCCCCTCACCTCTGATCGCCCCTGACAAGAATCCGACCGCCGCAGGCACCGGGGGGGGTCCGATCGGACCCCCTGCCCGTGGGCAGGCAGGGACATACAGGTAAGCCCTTATGCCTGCCCGTGCCATTGTGCCGACGTACATCTGCGTGTGGCGGTCGGCAACTGGTTAAGCATTATTAAAATCACTGCTCCCGAAAAAACGGCCGTTTTTAAAGCTTTTTTTTGTCCACTGGGGCAGGACCCAGGTCCCCAAACACTTTTTAAGACAATACCATGCATATAAGCCTTTAAAATTAGCACTTTTGATTTTTCATGTTCGTGTCCCAAAGACTTTAACGTTGTTCTCGTGTTCGAACAAATTTTTTGCCTGTTCGCATGTTCTGGTGCGAACCAAACGGGGGGTGTTCGGCCCATCTCTAGTCCTGACTCTACTATCAGGCCCACACACACCTCAGACACTCAGTATTGTACCACTCTCCAGCTCTTTGGTGAACAAACTGCCTCCTGCTACAGCCAAATATTTTGGCTGATCAGCCCAGAGCACCTGCTGCCATTTTTCTGCACCACAGTTCCTATGTTTTCATGTATAGTTGAGTCACTTAGCCTTGTTTTCATGTCAGAGTTATGTCTTTTTGGCTGCAGTTCTCCCATGGAGACCACTTCTGGCCAGACTTCTCTGGACAGAAAATGGGTGTTCCAGGGTCCCACTGGTTTCCACCAGTTCTGTGATGATGGCATTGCTGGACATCCTCCAGTGTCAAAGGGAAGTAGGCATGATGTGTCTTACATCTGCTGCATTAAGATTCTTTGGCCAACCACTGCATCTATGGTCCTCAAGGTTGCCTGTTTCTTTGTGCCTTTTACTAAAGTGCTTGAAGGGCACATTTTGAAATGGCACTCTGCTTTGAAATTTTTGCTTGTAAGAGATCTTGCTGATGCATTATAACTACCTTGTGTCTTGTTGCTTGTTGCTGTGCTCAGTCTTGCCAGTTGCCAGTGTATGACCTGTGACATGAAACTGCCTTCCACAACCTCACTTTAGTAGCAGAGTTTGGCTGTTCCTCACCCAGTTTTAAAGTGGTTGTAAACCCTGGTGAAAAAAATAAAAAAACAAACCCTGCAAGACAAAGGCATAATGAGCTAGTATGCATAGCATACTAGCTCATTATGAATTACTTACCCGAAAATGAAGCCCCCGCAGCCGTCCTCGTCTCCCCCTCCATCCGGTGAAATCTCTCCCGGAGGTTACTTCCGGGTATCGCGGCTCCAGCGCTGTGATTGGCCGGAGCGTGATGATGTCAATCCTGCGCATGCACGCGGGAGCCATCGGTAACCGCACACAGGCTGAAGCAACGGCACATACGTGCCGTAGCTTCAGTTTACCCCAGTACGCATGTGCAGGGGACAGGGGATATCTCCTAAACCATGCAGGTGTAGGAGATATCCTGGGTAGCTACAGGTAAGCCTTATTATAGGCGTACCGTAGCATAAAGTTGTTGTAAAGAGTTTACATTCACTTTAAGCCTCCTACAAAGCTGTTTCTGTTTCAGATAATGACTTAAACCTACATATGTAACTGATGATCATTAGCACCTTCTTGGTATAACTGGTTAATCATATCCCTGATGCTAATTCTACAAAATCCTTGATTTTGTACAAGTGTGCAAAGTGTGCAAAGTGTGCAAATTTAAAAATGTATGCTGACTTGAAGCTAAAGGGTAGTCATACCAAATCTTGATATTTGATTTAGATTTTCTTTTCAATTTGCATTTTGTAAACTGAAAAAAATAAACAATTAAATATATATTTTTGAAAGCATTCAAGCATTTCTTAACACTTTCTTAAAACTTTGCCACTGTACTGTAAATCTCCTATTAGGCTTCTTTTTCTTTTTTAATAATGTATAAAGTGAAACAATAAAAATGAAATATTCCTTTAAATATCGTGCCTGGAGAGTGTCTATAGTATGCCTGTAAAGTGGCGCAATTTTCCCGTGTTTAGAACAGTACCACAGCAAAATTACATTTCTAAAGGAAAAAAGTCATTCAAAACTGATTGCGGCTGTAATGAATTGTCGGGTCTCGGCAATATAGATAAAACTCATTCCCCCCATCCATTACTAGACCCTTTGGGTCTGGAATGAATATTAATGGAACCCCGAACCAAAAATTGAAAAAAAAAAAATGCGTGCCCCCCAAAATTCATACCAGGCTCTTCAGGTCTGGTATGGAAATTAAGGGGAACCCTGCATCAAACTTAAAAAAAGATAGCGTAGGGGTCCCCCCAAAATCCATACCAGACCCTCTAGGTCTGGTATGGATTTTAAGGGGGACCCTGCGCCAAAATTGAAAAACAAATGGCGTAGGGGTCCCCCAAAATCCATACCAGGCCCTTAACTGAGCACACAACCTGGCAGGCCGCAGGAAAATAGGGAGGATGAGAGAGCGCCCCCCTCCTGAACCATACCAGGCCACATGCCGTCAACATGGGGAGGATGCTTTGGAGTAGCCCCCCAAAGCACCTTGTCCCCATGTTGAGGTGGACAAGGGCCTCACCCCCACATCCCTTGCCCAGTGGTTGTGGGAGTCTGTGGGCAGGGGGCTTTTCGGAATCTGGAAGCCACCTTTAACAAGGGGACCCCAGATCCCGGCCTCCCCCCATGTGAATTGGTAACGGGTACATTATATGCCTACCATTTCACAAAAAAAGTGTCAAAAATAGTAAAAAAGACAGGAGACACTTTGGGACAAGTCCTTTATTAAAAGATAAAAAAATAAAAATGTCCCGCGATGTAAATCCATCTCACGCCGACAACTAGCCAAAAAAAGAAAAAAAAAAGCCGTAACAGCTTTGCCTCCATGGGAGGCTCCCAACGGATGACGCTTCCTCTCGGTGACAGCTGTATATGTATGTAGCTGAGGGCAGGGCCACTCGGTGACATAAACGGGCGACCCCGCCTTCCTCTGATGTCACGTGGCGTTAGCCTTGGGTCAGTGATGCTAGCGAGGAGTTGCATTCAGACACTGAAGTTAAGATATCAGACAGATCATCACTTTGCTCAGCTGCAACTCCCATATGTCAGCCTCCTCAGCAGGTGGATAGATGTCAGGTGCTCAGCATTTATCTGGCTAAACTCCAAATTAAGGGCTTTGGGTAAGGACTGTGTGGCTGGGGTCCGGGCGAACAACTCCAGGTGTGCCAATGTGTCCCTGAGCCTCTCCTTCATGGCTCTCTGTGGTAATGCTCTGGTGCCATCTTGGAATGAGTTCTCCGCCACCACTACTTTCTTATTATTCTTTTTAGACATGACTGAGCAGGTAGAGGTGCACTGAAGAAGGGTTTAGGTGGAGCAGAGGGGTACGTTCTTTCAGCTGGGGATATCTGTTTGATGGAGCCAGTGCCAGGATAAGAAAAATCACGAAGGTAGTGGGGAGCTGCCGTCTGCACTTCTTCTCACATAGCTGTTCCTCATTAATCTAGTGACAAAAATTGATTTAAAAGCTTAATGTTGTTTTAGGAAAAAAGCTGCTTTATAAAGTATTCCTTCAAATGTATCCTTGACTGCCATTGTGCCATAGAAATACACCATAGCAGGAGAGAAGCTATCTGTATTACATATATTCTGTTTTGTTCTTTAAAATCTTGACAGGGTTACCAAATCACACCAAGAATATTTTGAAGAACAGCAAAAATGACATTCAAATCTCAAATGAACTGCAGGGGTGAATTTCGACTCACTGTAAGCAAGCAGCAAATTAATTCAGAAATGCTTCTGGCACACACGGAGGATAACAGACAGGATTAAACAGGGTCTGAATGTACACAACACATTGTGAAATACTCAGACTGAGGGAGGCCAACTGTCCTTAGTTATCCTTCACCAATTCAAGGTTTTTATCTCATTTCAGCCTGGTGTACTCTCTCTTCACTTTATTAAATATTAATATTACCCAGTTGCATGTTTGCTTTTATCTCTGTCTCTCATCTTTACATTGTATCAATATCCTCCTGCATCGCGTATTGAATGGGTGTTTTTACAATGAAAGAGAAAACTTTGCATTGTAACAAAAATAGCAATAAAAACACAATGTGGCTGATAAAAAATAACATGATAATCCATATATAATAATGATTTTAGTTGCAGATTATATCTGTTGCTATATGCACAAGCATGTTGCATGGCGGGTCTCTCCAAATTACTGAAAATAGTCTTATGCAAGACAGAAAAGTTAAAGCTAGACTCCAGGTTGTTATAAAAAAACACAAATAATGAAGTTATGAAGAAATTATAAACCATTACCAAGTTTTAAATTAACCACTTGCCCTCCAAAAGGTTTTACCCACTTCATGACCAGGGCATTTTTTGCTATTTAGCACCGTGCTCCCTTAACTGGGAACTGCACGAAATGCAACCTGTATGCACATTAACTGCTTCAGCCCTGGAAGATTTTACCCCCTTCCTGACCAGAGCACTTTTTGCGATTCGGCGCTGCTTTGCTTTAATTGACAATTACGCGGTCATGTGACGTTGCACCCAAACAAAATCGATGACCTTTCCCCCCCCAATAGAGCTTTCTTATGTTGGTATTTTATGACCTCTATGGTTTTTATTGTTTGCGCTATAGACAAAAAAAGAGCAACAATTTTGAAAAAAACGCCTTATTTTTTACTTTTTGCTATAATAAATATCCCCCAAAAATATATAAAAAAACTATTTTTTTCCTCAGTTTAGGCCGATATGTATTCTTCTACATATTTTTGGTAAAAAAAATTGCAATATGCGTATATTGATTGGTTTGCACAAAAGTTATAGCGTCTACAAAATAAGGGATAGTTTTATGGCATTTTTATTTTTTTTATTAGTAACAGCGGCGATCTGCAATTTTTATTGGGACTGCGACATTATGGCAGACACATCAAACACTTTTGACATTATTTTGGGACCATTGTCATTTATATAGCTATCAGTGCTATAAAAAATGGACTGATTACTGTGTAAATGACACTGGTAGTGAAGGGGTTAACCACTAGGGGCCGATGAAGGGGTTAAGTGTGTCCTAGGGAGTGATTCTAACTGTGGGAGGATGGGCTTCAAGTCACATGACAGCGATCACTGCTCCCGATGACAGGGAGCAGTGATCTCTGTCATGACACAAGCCAGGATGGGAAAATGCCTTGTGTACATAGGCACTTCCCCATTCTGAGGCTTCATGACATGAACGCTCTGAGACGGGTGGGCACGTTGACGCTGGACATGGCGGGTGCCGAGCCTACTATCACTGCCTCTTAAAGGGGATGTACGGGTACGCCCATTTGCCCACTGCTGCCATTGTGCCAACGTATATCGGCGTGCAGCGGTCGGCAAGTGGTTAAACTAATATTATTTTTTTCACACAAATAGAGCTTTCTTTTGGTGGTATTTAATAACCATAAGGTTTTTTTATTTTTTGCAAAAAAAAACAAAAAAAACAATATTTTCTACTTTCTGATATCCAATAAAATAAAATGTCTTCATGAATTTAGGCCAAAATGTATTCTACTACATGTCTTTGGTAAAAAAAATCCCAATAAGTGTATATTAATTGATTTGTGGTTTGTGTGAAAGTTATAGCGTCTACAAACTATGGTGTATATATATTTAAAAATTGATCAGTCCTGATATACTGATGGCCTATTACATTTCTTGAGTCCCTTAAAATGCCAAGACAGTACAAATACCCCCCAAATTACCCCTTTTGGAAAGTAGACAGTCTGAGGTATGTAGAAAGAGGCATGGTGAGTTTTTTTACTGTCACCAGTGCAGTGCAGTACAGCGTCATCAAATGACTCTCATGGTAATGATCAGGGATACTGACTGGTGACAGTATGTTAAAAAAATAATAAATATTAAAATACTGTATATATATTTTTAACACTTTGATTTGCTGCTGCAGTGATGATCAATGTAACAGCAGTGTTTTGAACTGTCATGAATGGGTTACGATTTACTATTGTGGGCTGTGATTGATCCACAGCTATCACATGGTACAGGGTGCTGTGATTCGCCCAGGTACCAGGTGATATCTGTGGGCCAATCACAGTATCACTATAGGAATCACAGCTGTTATGAATGAAATTCATTCATAAAAGCTTTGTTGACATTGTAATCAAAGTGCGCTCAAAGTGGCCCAATCTGCTGTGTCCTTGTCAGGAAAGGGTTCACCTGCTGGTGTCACTGTGGCTCTCAGATCTATAGGCTGCAGCTCCGGTGTCCATCAGTGGCTTTCCCTCAGCAGCCAGAAGCTCACATCATCTCATGCAATCAGCCATCACCTGATGCTGGTTGCAGGAAGTGTATTTAAACCCTGTCCATGCTCTTCATTCCTGCCTTGTTGTTCTGTCTCCATGTTCCCCTGACCTGCGAATAGATGATTGGATGATGGAAGTCAGCAGAGCTTCACCTCATTGAATAAGTACTGGGGAAAAAAAATCACATGCAAAATGCAACTTCCCTTGTAAAGAGAACAGTCTATTTGTCTTTAATAAATCAACCCTATTGTTTTAACTGCATATCTTGAGTTTATCTTTAAAGTGATATAAAACTTGAATAAAAAAATCTGATAAAATGGCCCCCGGCCAATTTATGTCATAATGTGCACATTATGACAGACTTGCCTTTCAAACTGAAGCTGTCCAGCTCCCAGTGCTTCTGTCTTTGTGCGGTCTTTCTTCCGGGTTTGTGCTCCTCAGACATTTGAAAAGCAGGGCTGCGATGACATCACTCCTGTGTGTGTGCACGGGAGTCACCATTGCAGCACAATTCTCTCTGTAATTAGGGCACACTGAATGCAGAGCAAACTATGCATGTACCAGTGACGTCCTTGGCTGGAGAAAATGTGAATATCTTCTAAACAGCACAAGTTTAGGAAACCTTCAAGATATCTACCGGGAAGATTTATTAAAGGCTTACCTGAAGTGAAAAGTTTAAACCTAAAGTTTACAACCACTTCAATTTAGTAAAACGTATGCATTGTTTAAACCAGATAATTGATTTGGCTGCACATGTGTTTATTATTATAATTGCTTCCTGTACTGCACTTATTCCAAAATGAGATTCAAATTTAATGCAATAACAGACTATATACTAAAGACATGCCTTTATTCCATCCTGATGCCTTTTTCAGACAGAGATGCTGACAGGTGGATTTACAAGCAATTTGCCCATAGGTTTATACAAATCCAACCATTCACGTTTTCAGGAAAGCATTAAGAATATAAAAAGAAAATATATCCTGCTTTTATAGACTGGCTGATCAACCTACGTGTAAATTTTCCATTCTGCCCGTTCTGGCATCCAGTGATTGAGCAGTTGAATATTCCCAAAAATTAGGTGGGGTTATGTCTATGAATAGAGTAAGCTATAGCTTAACATTTAGCTTGCAGCTATTCATACAGCTATTCATTGCAAAGCTAGGCTGAAGAAGATTCTGAGGCAACCTACTTTCCTGAAATAGATAAGAAGGGATTTATAAAATTCACTTACAGCAGGTGCTACTGAAAAACCACTATGAGCACAGGTATATAAACTCATTTTTACGTAATAAACTGGTACAGGAGGATATACTTTTGTGCTATGCTCTGCCACACTTTGAATGGTCCTAGACATTCTTGAAAGTGGATAGTGGGAATGCCTGTCATGAGTGCAAATCTAGGAAAGGGTCAAATTCTATCCTAAAATGTCACCTAGAAGCACCTACTCTTGTCAATTAAATAATTGTTTTGTGCACATAGGGAGAGATTTACTACAACTGGAGCATTCAGAATCTGGTGCAGTTGTGCATGGTAGCCAAACAACTTCAACTTGTTCAATTAAGCTTTGACAATAAGTCTAGGTTCACACTACTCTGACATTAAAGTTGCGCAACGTCCGATCCGACTTTTCCCTGCAACTTCAGTACAACTTTGATCCGACTTATGGTGACTTTTTACACTCTATGGCATTGAAGTTATTTCAAAGTTGGGCCAAAGTAGTGCAGGAACCTTATCTAAAGTTGGAACGACTTGTGTCCGATCAGTTAAGACGGCTCTCATAGGGAAAAATTTAATTTGACATGTCATGAGACTTGTGCTCTCACAAGTCAGATCCCATGTTGCACCAGTGTGAACCAAGCCTAAAACCTGGAAGCTAATTGGTTACTGTGCACAGCTGCACCAGATTCCGAGTGCTCCTGTTTTAGTAAATCTCACCCTGAGTCTTAAATAGGAAACAGAAGAAGCAGAATACTGGCTTGTTCTGTGCTCTGCTTGTTACTTCATCTGAAGAAATGCTGTCAAGTGATAATAGCTATTTAAACCTAATACTAAGGGATCATAAATCCAATAAATTTTATAAAGAGGAAAAACAAGGAGCAAAAAAATGTGGGTGTTCAAGGATGACCTCTCTGTATATCTCTTTAAACAAATGAGGTATACAATGTAAAAAAAAGACCATATCTTTATTACAAAACATTAAAAATTGTACAATCAATAGGGGAAAATTTCCATCAAGCAACAAATAAAACCATTAGGGCAATGATTACAAAAATGTAAGTCTCTCCTACGCATTTCATGGTCGCAGCGGCTTCCTGAAGATTACAGATTTTTTCATCTGACAAGATGCCTAATATCGATAATTTAAGTCGGGTGGATTTGTCGTGTCTGTTTGGGCTATGGGGAGGCAGAAAAATTGAACCAAAGGCAGCAATAGCCTCCAGCATACATGACACACATCAGAAAAGGAGTGAAGAAAAAGTGCCACCAACCAACTGTGGTTCTCCACAAAAGGAAATATGGTGACTGAAAGTGGATGGCTATTCCCATGTTCCCATAATGGTCTAACAGTATTGGTAATCATTTCAAACAAAGCATAAACAGGAGTTGTCATCCAAAAGATCCCAGTTATTTACTCATCGCCCAAACAGTATTCCTCAATATCTGCCGCATACCGCCTATCCAAAAAAAGTAATTTTAAAGATTCTCTCTCACTCTTTGATTGTTTAATCTCTAGTTAATTCTAAATAGCCCTGAGGAACTCCCTATTGCCCTTTATTTTTATTTTTTTGCCAACTTTTTCTACTATTCAGAAATAAGCATTTTTTTTATGTTTAAACCACTCATAAAACCAGGAAAAGCTGGCATGAATTTATACCAATGAGCAACAAGTTTGACTCTGCAATGATGTTTTCTAGAATCCTTGCAATTTGTATAGCTGACATGGAATAGATATATTCTTAGCAATACTGAAATTACACTTTGCTGGAATGCACTATTATTCTAAAACTTTACTTTTGATGCCAGTGGCAAGAAAATACAGCATACTATATATGTTTTTAAACCAAACTGAAAAAAATGGACATTTTCAATTACTCATGTACAGAGTATGTATTTCTGTAAAAAATGACCTACAAGACTGAAGGTCAGAGAGAATTAAAATATTATTAAAGAATGGCGGGAAGATACCATCAGGACCTTTTGATAAAACTATCCCTGTGGTAAAATTTTCCTTAAAACCAATTAATAGTAATAACTGTAAATATGTTTTGTTCTACATGTTACATAAACAAAGAGCACACAGTACCCGTAGGTTATTATCAGTCATTCAAAGAGATTTGTACTGTGCGATTCCCTGTTATTTTACACAGAAATTGCTTTTCACCATACAAGTACAAATTAAACATACTTATCACTTGATAGATGGGATGCCAGGAAAATAATTTACTCTGCAGTATACTAGCTCTTTTCATCTCCCCAAACTGTCAAGGCATGTAAATCTCACTATATACATGACAGCTTTAAGTGCAAGAATTAAAAACCCACTGCAAAATATAAAAATAGGACATTTTAGGTTACAGAGCTGTTTTTGACATTCTTTTCTCTCCCTCAGGAACATGCAAGTCCCTAGGGACACAACATGCAGGTAAGGTGAGGATGTAAACCACGGAGCAAACAATAGATCATTGAAATATGCATGTTAACTGTTTTTCCTGTCAAGATACATTAGACTCTGTTCATCCTTTTTTTATGGTCCGCACACCCCTGTCATACTGTATGTGATCCTATTTTCTCTGTTCCCCTAAAGCGGTATTAAACGTCTCAAATTTATTTTATTTTTTTTAATGGGCCCCCTGCTGATTTTTGCTATAGTGGGCTAGTATGCACCACATACTAGCACATTATGACAGACTTACATGACAAAGGATGCCCTGCAGTATTGCGCTATCAGTGCGTCGGCTCTTCAAAGCACTGCAAACACACAAATCCCTGTTCTGACAGGGGAGGAGAAACAGATCATCTGTTCCTACTGAGGCCCTTGGGTCTGGTATGGACCTTAAGGGGAACCCCCTACGCCGAAAAAACAGCGTGGGGGTCCCCCCAAATCCATACCAGACCCTTATCCGAGCACGCAGCCCGGCCGGACAGGAATGGGGGTGGGGACGAGCGAGCGCCCCCCCTCCTGAACTGTACCAGGCCCTCAACATGGGGGGTGGGTGCCTTGGGGGAGGGGGGCGCGCTGTGGGCCCCCTCACCCCAAAGCACCTTGTCTCCATGTTGATGAGGACAAGGGCCTCTTCCCGACAACCCTGGCCGTTGGTTGTCGGGGTCTGCAGGCGGAGGGCCCTTTAATAAGAGGGCCCCCAGATCCCGGCCCCCCACCCTATGTGAATAAGTATGGGGTACATGGTACCCCTACCCATTCACCTAGGGAAAAGTGTCAATTAAAAAAAAACACAGTACACAGGTTTTAAGATTAATTTATTAGGCAGCTCCGGGATCTTCTTCTGATTTCGGGGGGGGTCTTCTTCCGATTTCTCCCGGTGTTCCGCCTCTTCTCCCGGGCCCCTCCGCTATCTTCTTCCAGCTCTTTTGCCAGTGGGGGGTCCGGTCTGCTGCCGCTGTCTTGTCGTCACTGTCTCGCCGCTGTCTCGCCGCTTCTTCTCTTCATCTCTTCTTCCAATGTTGACATAACGCTCTCTCCGGCTGGAATGCTGTGTGCGAGCTGCGGAGCCATTTATATAGGCGGTGACCCCGCCCCCTTGTGACGTCATGGTCCCAGCATGCACAGGGAATCTGGCGTCATAAGGGGGTGTGACCCCAGAGTCCCTGCGCATCAACATGGGGACAAGGTGCTTTGGGGTGGGGGGGCCCGCAGTGCGCCCCCTCCCCCAAGGCACCAACCCCCTAATGTTGAGGGCATGCGGCCTGGTACGGTTCAGGTGGGGGGGCACTCGCTCATCCCCACCCCCATTCCTGTCCACCCGGGCTGCGTGCTCGGTTAAGGGTCTGGTATGGATTTGGGGGGATCCCCACACAGTTTTTTCGGCGTAGGGGGTTCCCCTTAAGGTCCATAGTAGACCCAAGGGCCTGGTATGCTCTTGGAGGGGGAACCCATGCCGTTTTTTAATTTAAAATTTGGCATGGAGTTCCCTCTCAAGATCATCTGAGCACAAGTCGCGTGCCGAAGTCGGATCATGCGAGACGGCGATCCGACTTTGATCCGACTTCAATGATAGTCAATAGGCTGAAGTAGGATCAAAGTCGGACCAAAGTAGTACAGGGAGCATTTCTAAAGTCAGAACGACTTGTATCGGACCAGTTAGGACGGCTCCCATAGGGAAACATTGAATTTCACACGTCATGCGACATGAGCTCCCAATGTCGGAGCGTTTGTCGGACCAGTGTGATACCAGCCTAAAGGGGTACAGACACTGACAGTTTTCTCATTAGAACCCTGCATATGCAGCAGCTGATTGATAAGAATATAATTACTCCCATTCTCATTCACTTTGCACATGGACACTGAAAGCAAACAGCTATTTCTTTAAAATAACATATGGTAGGACTCTGCAACAAAGTTTGCTAAAATTCTTGCAATGCACATAGAGCATCTAGAGGGAAATGTTTTTTCTCAACAAAAGTGGAGTTACTCTTTCACTTTTTCAATTACCATTGACCTACCATTATAGTGAATGTCTATATGTTCCTGTACTCTTCTAAACACTAATGATCCTGCGTATCTGTGCTTGCATGTAACACTAGCACGTACAGATTAATATGTCAGTCTAGCATTTGGGTAAAACCACCATACAGCACATGCGCATATACAGTAAGTGCCAATGCACAGGAGCATTAGCGTTTACAAGAGTACAGGTGTATGTGAGGCTTACTCCCCAGGTGCAGGAAAGCATTGGAGGGTTTTATGCTTGAGGACCCTGGAGATAATCAACATCCAGGTGAACGAGGCCTTATATAGCATTTTTATTTACTTTTTGTATAATTTTAGTAAAAGTTCAAATATAATGTTTTTGTAATAGTTTTCTAAAAATATTTTGGTAACTTTAATTATGCACATACTTGCTGTGTCATTTTTTTTTATTACTTTTATTTTCATATCTGTTGGGCTGTCTTTTATGTGAGATCCATGGAAGACATACAGAGTTACAAAACACTACAACACTTAAAGGGTAGCTTTACTTTCGTGGAGAAAAAAAATAGCAAATAAAGAAAAAATAATACAGAGTGTACAATTGCGATACAACTAATATTGTAATTGAATGTTATTACAAAATATCTTTCCTTTTCAATCTGCAGCCGTTGTAATTTTCTATAAATCCAATGCAATATGACTACCTGGAGGTGTTCTTTACAGAGAGTGTGTACAGAATGCCCCCCAGAAACATAATTTCCTGCTTGTGTGATTGGCTCCTCAATTTTCACAGAAGTCTGCCTAGGATACAAGTCAGATTTCAGGCACCCTCTGCAACAAAAATTTCATTTTTGGTGAGATACTTCCAATAGGAACATGTCTAAAGGGATGCAGGCCCAGCAGCTTTCCTCATTCGTGTCATGCAGCTGCCACACCTGACAGATAATTATGAAACCACTCCCATTAGACCCACTGAGCACAGAGGCACAGACAAACACACATGGATTTCTTCAGAAAAACAAAAGGTAGGAATCTGCAACAAAGGTTGTTATAATCCTTGCAATGTACAAAGATCACCCAGATGGAAATGTTTTTTTCTCAATGAAAGTGGAGTTACGCTTTAAAGTGAAATGAATTCCTCAGCTTTTTAATCACTTTTAGTAGCTGATTTAATCAACTACTTAGCATGCAACATCTTCATCTTTTAGGCTACTTTCCGCATTGGCAGTAAAACGCTTTGCTGTCATTTTAGCTGCGCTTCTCTGCCACTTCTCTTAACCCCCCTAGCGGCCAAAGAAAGGGTTAAAAGCGCCCGTGTTGCAACACTGCCAAAACGCTTTGCAGGTTCTTTTGGCAGCGCTACCTATTCATTTCAAGTAAAGTGGTGTTTTGGACATCTTAACTATTAACATTAAGCATTTTGTGTTTAAAGAAGTTTAGCAAGGGACACATTTTATATGTTAACAATACACAGGCAAAAAATGTTTACTTCTTTGACATGAAATTTTTCACCAAGAAGTTTTGTGGAATTATATTTTTTAAATATTAGCATTGATTCACACAAAAGTTAAAAACGTGATGGTTTTTACTGTGTTTTGACAATGGAGCTGCATGGAATTTATAACTGAGAGGTATAAGAAACTTACCTTTTTTAGAGAAAATCCTGGCTCCCTTTGGTGGTTAGTCAGATTAAAATTGTTTGAGTCAATACTGAATCCCATTACTTTCAACCCAATGCAGAAGATTTTATAGAATCCCACTGTGTGTCTCAAATGTATGACAGTTATTACTGAATGAAAAAGAAAGTCTTTAAAAAAAGAAAACTTTTCATATTATATAACTCATACTTTGTTAATGCAATTCTATTTTGAAGTAATATGACCGAACAACAGTGACTCCATCTTGACTCCATCCTGGCAGCTATAAGTTTATATACCTTTAATTTAGGTACAAGACTTAGTTTTAGCTTATTCTGACATTACAGCTTATAGCTACATATTGCAAGAGCACACAAGAAACTGTTTGCAAAGGCATTAATAAGAATTTTATAATATATAAATAAAATGTGGTCTAGCCTGCCTTTCTGTTTAAGGGGACGTGAACATGGGAAAGGAAGGTGATAAGAAGATGACTTATTAGTCATCACCAGATGGTGTGTTCATTCTGCTAACCTTATGGCAGCCATGTTTTTAGAGGTTATAGGCATGTATAACCATATAATGATGAACTGTTTAATTATCTATGATATTTAATATATCCTCTTACTAACCACCCCCCTCCCCCCTCCATTGTGATTAGTTGTGATAGTTAAAGTTGAACCAAATACAGTTGCAATAAAAAGCATGTGAACCCTTTGGAATGATATGGATTTCTGCACAAATTGGTCATAAAATGTGATCTGATCTTCATATAAGTCACAACAATAGACAATCACAGTTTGCTTAAACTAATAACATGTTATTAATGTTGCACAAGAGCACCTGGATGTTCCACAGCAGTACTGGCAAAATATTCTGTGGACAGATGAAACCAAAGTTGAGTTGTTTGGAAGAAACAGACAACACTATGTGTGGAGAAAAAGAGGCACAGCACACCAACATCAAAACCTCATCCCAACTGTGAAGTATGGTGGTGGGGGCATAATGGTTTGGGGCTGCCTTGCTGCGTCAGGGCCTGGACGAATTGCTATTATGGAAGGAAAAATGAATTCCCAAGTTTATCAAGACATTTTGCAGGAGAACTTAAGACCATCTGTCCACCAGCTGAAGCTCAACAGAAGATGGGTGTTGCAACAGGACAATGACCCAAAGCATAGAAGTAAAGCAACAACAGAATGGCTTAAACAGAAGAAAATACGCCTTCTGGAGGGGCCCAGTCAGAGTCCTGACCTCAACCCAATTGAGATGCTGTGGCATGACCTCAAGAAAGTGATTCACACCAGACATCCCAAGAATATTGCTGAACTGAAACAGTTCTGTAAAGGGGAATGGTCAAGAATTACTCCTGACTGTTGTGCACGTCTGATCTGCAACTACAGGAAACGTTTGGTTGAAGTTATTGCTGCCAAAGGAGGTTCAACCAGTTATTAAATCCAAGGGTGCACATACTTTTTCCACCTGCACTGTGAATGTTTACATGGTGTGTTCAATAAAAACATGGTAACATTTAATTCTTTGTGTGTTACCAGTTTAAGCAGACTGTGATTGTCTATTAAGTAAAAGATATGAGAATAAAGACGGCGCTGCCCTCTAATTAAATATGTGCTATAGACTAGTGTGATAGGTGAATCCCGGTAATTAAATTAGGTGTCAGTAGTGCAATCTATACAGATTATTCAGAGATGGCCTAAAAAAACAATAACACCAGTAAATAAGACACTAGTAAGTGAATCAAATCCCCCATAGGGGTGAATAAGTGTGTCAGATTAGAAAATAAAAAGTTAAAGGTGAACTCTGTGATTAAATAAATACAAGGTAAAAAATGATGTGTTTCCTCAAAACTCAAAAGTTTTGGGACAGAATGGTGCCAGGGGTAATGTGGGTTGTGTGGTGAGAAAATTATTATTAATATATGTGCAAATAGTGCTTCTGTAGTATCTGTGTTACCATTTGCATGTGTATGTGCAAATTATTTTGGGTCGTGAATTATTGCCCCAATATTCAAAAGTATTGGGACACTTGGGCGCTTATGGAACGTGAATTATCTTAATGTGACACCCTATTAACAAACTCCTTATATGTTAAATACAAATATATAAAAGCATACATCAGCCATAGATTCCGATTTCATAAGTGCATGACAAGCAATCGTTAGTTTTTAAAAAAGATTGGGTAAATAGTCCATGCAAAGGGTCATGTATTTATAACCAGGTAGAGAAGACAAAGTTTAAGTATAAATGCTGTCTATTTCATCCTTGGGGACACACCCCGGTGACTTCTGTGCCTTTCAATCGAGATGGTGACTATGAGGTGCTCACCCCCCAATGATACCCCACTCACCAGAGATGATCACCCCTGCAGGGGTACCAAGTGACAGAGTGGGTGTCTCAGGCCAGACAGTGTTTACTCCTAGTATGCTTCCATTCCTTTACTGTATTCGATCCTCACAGTTACTCCAGGGAAAACAAGTGTGCTCTAATGTGACCATGCTATTCCAACGGTTTTCCACTTATTCTATTAAACTCTGCCGCTGCCAGGTGCCCAGTCAGAGTCCTGACCTCAACCCAATTGAGATGCTGTGGCATGACCTCAAGAAAGTGATTCACACCAGACATCCCAAGAATATTGCTGAACTGAAACAGTTCTGTAAAGGGGAATGGTCAAGAATTACTCCTGACTGTTGTGCACGTCTGATCTGCAACTACAGGAAACGTTTGGTTGAAGTTATTGCTGCCAAAGGAGGTTCAACCAGTTATTAAATCCAAGGGTGCACATACTTTTTCCACCTGCACTGTGAATGTTTACATGGTGTGTTCAATAAAAACATGGTAACATTTAATTCTTTGTGTGTTACCAGTTTAAGCAGACTGTGATTGTCTATTGTTGTGACTTAGATGAAGATCAGGTCACATTTTTATGACCAATTTGTGCAGAAATCCATATCATTCCAAAAGGGTTCACATACTTTTTATTGCAACTGTATAAGCTGTATATCCGCCCAATAAAAATCAGATATTTCTTTGAACTTACTCTTTGTCTTAGAGAGAAGCAAAATGATACCCCAGCTCCACTGCCAATATGATGATTTATGAACTCTGGACAGGTGCTCTAGCCAGGACGTTCAGGCCCACAAATGCAGTACTTGAATCAGAAAAGGGCTGGCGACTCGGATGCTCTTTTAAAAGACCTCTATTTGGTTACATGGGTAAACAGGTACAGGCTATGCTGAAGCCTTCATCAAAGCATACATGTTTGATTTAAAAACTGATATTTATAACAAGTAAGCACTCCAAATGGGGTGGGTGCATCCTAATCAGAGTAATCAAAACAATTAAAAACACATGGAGAAAAGAAAGAGAGAAGCACAGCAGGCATATGAGGGACATATCATGAACAAATAAGGCATATTCAAAATGGTGCAATAAATGTATCAAACAATGTGATTATGTTAAAAAAAGATTTATGTCCATCCTATCATTCAAACCATACAGTTTTCTAGTATTGAGGGTATGGATCCACCACACTTCACGTTTAAGCAAAATACAATGCGTGTCACCTCCTTTTGGTTTTTTTTTAACCTGTTCAGCACCAAAAAAGGAGAAAGTGTCAAGATTACCATGATGGAATTCCCAAAAATGTTTTAACACATTTGAGATATTTTTAACATTAATATTTGTAGTGTCATTCACATGTTCTGAGATTCTAACTCTCAACGGGCGTATAGTTCACCCAACGTATTGTAGACTGCAGGCACTACACTGAATAACATATATCACTGATTTAGAGTTGTAGTTTATGTACTGTTTGATGGTATATGTTTTCCTGGTAGAAAAAGAAAAAACTGAGGTGCTTTTTTTATGGCTATGTCACTGCTTACGGGTGTTGTGACCACACATGTAGGAACCTACAATGGAAAGCCAGGTCTGTGATTTGTTTGATTTCTGAGACCAAAACACGCTGGGCGACAGCATACTTCCCTTCTACTGGAAAAATGGCAACCCCCCTGGATAACAGAGTACAGATCCTTGTCAGCATACAAAATGGGGAGATGTGCTTTAAGAATCGCAATGATTTTGTTGTATTCTGAAGAAAATGTAGTGACAAAATTAACTTTATTTCTATTGTAATCACTACACTGTTTGTGTTTATTTGTGCAACTATTCTGAATCATCTCCACCCGATCTCTGTGAAATGCTATATTTTTACTTCTAGCTATTGATTGTGTTTTATAGCCCCTTTCTTTGAGTCTTTTGAATCGCTGTGCATTCTTGTAACAAATCCTTGTCAGTAGAGCAGTTTCTCCTGGCCCTGTTGAATTCACCAGTAGGCAAAGACTTGATGGTGTGACTAGGGTGACAGCTATTGGCCAATAAAAGGAAATTCCCTGCACAGGGCTTCCTAAAAGTTCTGGAAGTCACTGTGTTGCTATCTAGATGCCCCATCAAGGTCAAATCCAAATAGTCTATTTGGGTCGGGTGTGCACACAGGTGAACTCCAGGTTTAGGGAGTTGGTATTAATATATTTCATAAAGTCACCTATGTCATCACTCGATCCATGCCATACTACAATCAGGTCATCAAAGAAATGACCATACCAGGCGATGTTGGTTTTAAATGGGTTACCATGGGCAAATAAAGTCAATTTTCCCACCATCCCATGTAAAGATTCGCCAAAGAGGGGGAACATTTTGCCCCCATGGATGCACCATAACTCTGAATGTAGTATCGTTCATCAAACATGAAGAAGTTGTGTGTCAGGAGGAACTCTACTGCTCTACAAATGAACTCATGTACATTAGGACTGTAACAACTGTAGTATGAAAGATGGTGTTTAATGGCTGACAGTGCTAGAGAGTGAGGAATGCTGGAATACAGAGATCTAACATCTATGGTGATCCAAATGCATTTTTTGGGCCAAAAAATTTCCTGCATGTGGGCTAACAAATGTCCAGTGTCCTTTATAAACCCAGGTAGACGGACAACAAGCGGTTGAAAAAATTGATCAACCCATTCTCCTAATCTCTTCAATAGCAATCCTTTGCCAACAACTATAGGGCGACCTTTCACTGGATTATCTTGTTTGTGCACTTTGGGGAGATGGTGAAAAACTGGAGTAATGGGATGTGTGACCATGAGATAATCTACAGTTTTTTGATCTAAAACACCCATCTCCTTACCTTCATCCAATAAGTGTAACAATTTTTGTACAGTTTGCTGTGGGATCAGAACTGAGAGGGCGATATGTAATGTGATCTTCCAGCTGTCTGAGTGCTTCCTGCTGGTAACTAACAGTATCTAGGATCACTACAGTACCCCCCTTATCTGCCTTGCGAATCACTATGTCAGATCTCATTTTCAAGGCATTTAAGGCTATGGTTTCTTGCTTGGTCAAATTAATTTCATTTCCATTATTGTCTTGTTGACACGATTCCTGCAATTTAACCAATTCTGACTCCACAACATTCTGAAACAAATCCACAATGTAATTTCTGTTTTGAACAGGGTAAAAAATATTTATCCCCCATGTTAATGCTTTATTCCTGTATACCAAAAGATCCTCCCTCTGATTCTGCTTGCAGATTCTCCAATGCAGACCTTGCTACTAAATAATCAAATCTGAAGGAGGTGGTCTCATTTACCCATTTAACCCATGTAACCAAGTAAAGGACTTTTATTCAAGAGCATCCGAGTCACTAGCCCTTTTCTGATTCAAGTACTCTTTGTCTTATTCTGTTCATTGAAGTTGTCTCCTGGTACCAGGGGCTCTTCGTGGTTTGCAGTATTAACCCTTGGCTGGTCTGTCATGTACTTGAAGTACCTCTGAATCCTTTTCAAATACAATGTTAAAAACAGGTTTAAAACAATTGAGGCTTACAAGTGCAAGCCCAAGGCGATGCCAAAACATGATGTAAGGTTTTTAGTGTCAGCTGTCTAAAGCACCCTAAAAGCCTGTAAATCCCCTAAACAAAATCCTACTTTCACCCTCTACTTATATTCTGCATCCCATGCTGCAATTTACGGGCCTTGGTGACCTATTTATACATCATAAACGTTATTTTGAGTGTAGGAGACCTAACTGCTCCATGTGGCTAAATCCTACAGTAAATGATTCACCCTAAAACTGTGTGTTGTGAACAAGTTGCCAGTCCTAGTGGCCAATGCAACCCTTATGTATGCCATACATGAGCATGATGGTGTGTCCTAGATTTTTTTCACTCCATCCCCTGAACCACATTCAACTCCTCACATGCCTGTGCACATTCCTATGCAGGGCCCTGTGATTTATTGTGGTTGCAGGTTAGGGCAATGTAGATCCAGCCAAACACCTGAGGCCAATGAGACTTAGGGACCCAAGCAACTTGGCATGAAACTCCTTAAGGGGGAGTTCTTCTTGCACCACCAGAGGGTGAACACTTTCCCTAACCACCATCAGCATCTAGGCCAATCAGGTTTGCACTATATGCATTAAAGTATTTTTGCAGCTCTGCACATTACTCACCTTTTCTTTATGAATTCCAATTCCTTTTCAATACATTACTTGGCTTCTCATTCATACATAGTCAACAATGAAGGAGTGTAGCGGCTTTCAATAAACTTTACTGCACATACTGAAACAGTCTACAGATGTTCAGTTCCATAGTATAATTGAGAGAACTGTGTGATTGTTTCAGTTTTAATGCATGTACCAATAACAGTCCCAGACTAGCACAGAGTTCAGACTACACATTTCCTAAAATATGTTAACTTATCAAAGTACCACTAATGCCATTCAGAAGGGGTTGCTGTGACGTACACCTAATAAAGTCCATGATCATGTCTGATCTAGGCCTTAGACCTCATGATATCCTCTTTTATCAGAGAGGAAAGTGCTTCCACTCTAGTCTTGCATCCCGCTGTTATATCTGCCCAAGACATAGAACAGCTCATCTTCCCACCTTATAAAGGAACAGGACTGGGCTTCTGAGGATCACACACCTTAAGCTAGCCATACATGGATTGAAATTCATCCTGTTCAGTATGGACCAGCCAAATTTTGATCCATGTATGGGCAGTAAGGTTGTACAGAAGTCAATCTACTGATTGACTTTTATACAACTGACCTGTTGGAGTTTCCTTGCTCAATCAGCATTGCAGGCTATAACCTGCTATGCTGATCAGTGTACTCTGATGGTGGGGAAATCTCCACCACATCGAGCGTGTGGATTAGAAAATCAGGTCAGTTTGGTTTGGTTGAAAAGGATCTATTGATGAGCTGCCTAAGAGGAGAAGTATGGCCAAAGCTTTATTGGCTGTACTTTTTTCTATGGATCACAGGAGTACAATTTGTTCTGTACTCCTGTGACCCACTGTCATCTGACTTCACTCAGCTGATCCAGGCTGGGAAAAGATCCCAACTCTACATTCGGGATCCACACAGATGCCTGGACCATCAGCTGGCTCAGCCTCTCAGATGCGCCTCTGAGAGACTGAGCCAGCTGCTACCTCCCCAGCCCAGCGCTCTAGTTAGTGCTGGAGGGGCAGAGCAGAGAGCTGGGAACTGAGCGTAGGGGAGATTTGAGCAATCAGCAGTGTTTGGTCGCTCAGTTCTCAGTGCAGAGGCGGCGGGTGACAGGTGCAGCATCAGATCGATGCTGCAACCACCTAGGTGAGCATAAGGTTTTTTTTTTTTTTAGATATATATACCCCATACTTCCTGTACTTGATCTTCAGTTCTCAGTGCAGAGGCAGTGGGGACAGATGCAGCATTGGATCGCTGCCACCTAGTTGAGTATAAGGTGTTTTGTTTTTTATATATATATATATATTTATGGTTGGAGCCCTATGTCCGATATGTACATGGATAACACTTATAGTAAAGATAAGACTTACCATCAGAAATAGACCTGAAAGTGTGGACTTACCATATGAAATGGACCTGAAAGTGTGCCTTGGTCTAATGGCCGGTATGCCAAAATAAGGGGGCATACCCTGGTTTAAGAAATGATTATTCTGTAAGAGAAATGAATGAAATGAATAGTTTGAGAAATGCTGTGAAATGGGGATGGGAGGGTGGGTATCGCGCACAGGAAACCGACAAGCACCACAGGTGAGCGGGCTGCTTAAGTACCCCCCGGGCTCCTCCCATAAATTCAGGCCACCATACTGGCCTTCCTACTTATGGTTGGAGCCCTATGTCCGATATGTACATGGATAACACTTATAGTAAAGATAAGACTTACCATCGGAAATAGACCTGAAAGTGTGGACTTACCATATGAAATGGACCTGAAAGTGTGCCTTGGTCTAATGGCCGGTATGCCAAAATAAGGGGGCAAAAACATTCAGGTAGGGTTATAATTTTATTGGTTTTCAGTTATTTATTGAGCCAATTTGGAGAATGCCTGTGCCATCTCTGTTTGTGGATTGGGGATATACCGGGCGAAGCAGGCTGACTTCCACCTGCCCAGTCTTTTGATGATGTGGTCTGGAACCCCGTGGCGGGACGCCGCGGAGGCTGCTCCGATGCGGAAAGAGTGTCCGGAATACTGACTAGGGTTAAGGTGAAGATTGCGGAGAAGTATCCTTATGTGTTCCACAAACTGAGAGGTGTTTAAGGGTTTAACTGGGAATGGTAGAAGGGGACTGCTGTCTGGTTGCTCAGGCAGGAGTGACAGGAGTCGGTTGAGTACGGCGACTGGACACCAGCTGTTGTTGGTTTTGTAGAGGTGAATGTTCACTCCTGAGCCCGTTTGCTGGGTTTTAGAGACCTCGAGGTGCAGGATGAAGTGGTCTTGGTATCGAAGCAAGTGTCGTCTGCATAGTACTTGGTCTGTGGGTTTGTTAGAGGTGAATTCGCCAGGCCGCAAGAACCCATAGTAAGCTAAATATATGGCTGCTTGTAAGACCGTGCTGCGGAGCAGACCGAATGGCGAAGTAGCCAGAATAGTTGACATGTCCCTAAAGATGGGCCCCGTAATGGGCAAGCGCTTAGTGCTGATGACTGGTTGTTGTTTCTGAATTCCCCTTAGAACGGCTCGTATAGCGTGAGATGAGAATAGTGAAGATTTCGTGGGGTCTTCAAGCGGCATGAAATGTTGAATGCCGGCTAGGTATAGCTGGATGGTATTGTAGGATAAGGCCAGCTGCGTGTGGCAGTGTGCAGTGAAGGCCAGTACCTGTTTGATATCTGTTGGTCCTTTACGGCAGGACGTGAGGAATTTATTAAAGGCCTTCCAAGCTGTCTGGTAGGCTTTAAGTGTGTTGTAGGAGAGGGAATGATTTATGAGTTGCGTAGCTCCGTGTAGATGTTGAACTAGTCCAGGGTCAGTTGTGACCAGACAGGGATAGGGGCCGACATTGGATCGGCATCGGGAACCTGTTTGAAAAAAGAGGGATAATTGAAACGTGACAGTGCGTCAGCTGCTGAGTTGTATCTGCCGGGAATAAATGCACAGTGTATATTGAACTGATGCTGTAAAGACAGTTGTACCAACCTGCGCAGGAAGGACATGACTGCTAGGGACTTGGACCTGCCTCTGTTGATTATGTCTGCCGTGGCCTGGTTGTCGGTGGTGAAGACTACGGTTTGTCCTGTCCAGTGGTGGCCCCAGAGTTGTGCGGCTGCCACTATGGGATAAAGCTCAAAGAGGGCAGATGTTTGGGAAAAGCCGGGTATCAATAGTATCTGTTGAGGCCAGGGTCCTGAAAACCAATGATGTCCAAAAATTGCCGCGAAACCTGTGGAGGCTGCAGCGTCCGTCACCACCTGGGGTGAATGGACCGAAACCATAGGTATAAATAGAGATATGCCATTCCAGGCGGACAAGAATTCCTCCCACATAGATAGGTCCGCTATAGCTGCGGAGTCTAAATTCAAAATCTGATCAGGGTCTTGAGTTTCTGACAGAAATCTGAGCAGGCGTGATACAAATGTGCGGCCTTGTGGAATAATTCGCATAGCGAAGTTGAGCATACCCAGGAGAGACTGCAACTGTTTTTTGGTACAGCCCTTGGTGTGTGTAAACTCGTGAAGGACTGCCCTAATGCGTGTTAGTTTGTCGGGGGGGAGACTGGCTTGCATTGCGCAGGTATCCAAGCTGACCCCGAGAAAAGTGATGACGTTTGCTGGGCCATCGACTTTTTGCTCGGCAATAGGAACATTGAGGTTTCCAAAAATTACTCTAAGTTTGTCGAGATCTCCTGGGGGCTTGCTGGGCGGTTCTATCAGTAGGAAGTCATCCAGATAATGGATGACTTCATGGCATTGACCCTTGTGTAATAGTATCCAAACGAGGGACTGGGCGAACGTGTCGAAGAGCCACGGGCTACGCTTCGAACCGAAGGTGAGTTTTGTAGCAAAATAATATGCTACCTTCCATTTGATGCCATGCCAGCACCAAAGGGATGGGTGGATGGGCAGGAGCTTGAAAGCATCCGAGATGTCGGCTTTGGAGAGCCAGGCGCCTGTGCCTGCTTTGATGATCGCTTGTATTGCCATGTCCACGGAAGAATATTTTAGGGAAAACTCTTCGGAGGGGATCAGGGAATTGAGACTGGGTATGTGGGAAGAATGAGGCGCAGACAGGTCGTACACCAAACGCAATTTATTTGAGAACTTGCCCTTGACAAGCCCAATAGGGCTGACTCTCCATGTGCTGAAAGGGGGGCAATTGAAAGGGCCTATCACGTAGTCTCGATCCACCTCTGCCTGTAAGAGCTGATCTATGGCTTGCTCGTCAATGGCTGCCGAACGAAGATTGGCACATTCGTGAGTAGTGTGGGGTAGTGAAATGAGGCCGGTGTGAAAGCCTGCTGTGAAGCCTTGGATAAGGTAGGTGGCCAGGGAAGGGGTGGGATGTGAAGTGAGATACAATCCTAACCATAAGAGGTTGATCCGGCTTAGTCATGCCTTCTTGTGTTGCTTGACTTCACACAAATTCCTAGGGTGTGCTCTTTGACATAAGGTGCAGATGTGAAGTAGATGGCACTGGCTGAAGTTGCAGGACCCATAATTAAAGTTGTTACAGATGGCTGCCCCTCCCACGGTTCGGACTGGGCGTCCGAGTTTGTCCACCTGAGGCGTTGGTTCAGGGATCGACTGACCCTGTACTGTACCTGAGGTAGAGGGAAACTCGAAGGGCCGTCTGATCGCCGTATTGGCGCACCAGGTGGCAGTGTGGGTGGAAGACTGGCAAATCGCACACAGAGGTGAGCGTAAGCCGGCAAAGTGGCGGCAGAAGAGCTCTGTGTCCATGAGACTCCAATCTGTCGTAGTCTGGAATTGTATGAGTCTGGCGGCGGCCTTGGCTGAAAAGGAACGATGATAATCGTAAAAGGCAAAACCTCCATACTTGTGGCCCAAGTCTACCACAGTATGGAGATACAAGTCCAGCTCTTCCCGCCTGCTAGGGGTGGCTGAGCACAGGACATCGCTGAGCATGCCAAAGGCCAGGGTAAATTCTGGGACTGATAGCTTGCGGTTCAATCTGGGGTCTTTGGCTTTAAGGACCACCGATATGTCGCCCCAGGAGTAGGCCTTATTTTCTGCCAAATCATGCACGGAAAAAAGGAGAGAGGCCAGGTTGACGTCCTTGCCGTCCAAAATGTCCTTCCTGATACTGGTTCGGACCAGATGGGAGGGGTAGACAATGGGGCTCGAGCCTGAGGTACCTGCAGGAAGAGGTGTCAAGGTTTGAGTTGCAGTTGGGTCAGGGACAGCCGTGGCCGGTCGGGCCTCCAGAAGTGCAACCCTGGTTTGGACGTCTGCAACTGAGGTGGATAGAGATGACACCATCATGTGTAATTGCGAGATGGCCGATGATATCGACTGAAGGGATGCCTGTTGGGTACTGGGTCCTGCTGCTGGTGGGGGAAAGAGGAGTTTGAAGAGCTCGCCTTTCCTCGCTGTGGCGGGGAAGGGGACACCTCTGCGCCTGAGCTCTGCCGTCAGTTTGGGGATAGTCCATCCCCTGAGGGATTGCACGCTGCCGCTTTCTGAGACCGGAGAAGGTGACAGAGGGGCCGTGAAGTCTTCGCTGCCGGCCTGGGACATGGTTGCTCTGGTGAGGATCTCTTGAGCTTTATCTCCTGGTTGACTGTAACCTATTGGGGGTGACATGAATTTCAAGTTTTTCCTTTGATCCGCTGAGTCATACTTACCCAATTTATTCTCCCATTCCCTTTTTTTTTTTTTTTTTTTACCTGGGGGGATATCGTCCAACCTGGTGCAGGGTGGACCTACTGAACTTTGACTGACCTGAGAAAAATGAAAAGGTGACAATTCGTGAAGGGATTGCTAACTAACTTGAAGCAACGATTTGTATGGTGCTTGCAATCTTATGACAATGAAATGATTCGAAATGTTTGCCTTGATTATGAATGAACTCCATGACAGAGGTCCGGCCTGGTCGTCATGATTTATTCGACCATGAACCGGGCTCTGGAGCATGTATTGAAATGAGGCAACTGAAAACATTGGTGCACCCGGGACGAATCGGTGCCTGTTTGATGCATCTGGATTCGAATCGGAGCGCAGTATGAAATGAAATGAGAGAAATGATTATTTTGACCGAGGCTCGAATTGGTTGTGCCGTATTTGCGACTGGCAACCAACCGAGCTCTGGTATAGGTATGAAATGCGATCGGAACCAGCGAAGAATTCCGTGACGAATCGGTGCATGTCAGATGCGACTGGTTTCGGAACGGTGATGCGTTGTGGGAGTGAAATGGTAGTAATTGCATGACAGAGATATGGATCAATCCCCCGATGTCTGCGACTAGCTATGATCCGGACTCTGGAGCATGTATCAGAAATGAGGCCGAGCCCTGGGGCACGCCGTAATGAATCGGTGCCTTTCCATGCGACTGAATTCATGTCGGAACGTGATACGTGGAAATGAAATGATAACCATGACAGAGGTACGTATGACTGATAAAACGTAACTCTGGAGCATGTATAGAAATGAGGCCAATCCTGGGGCACGCCGAGACGAATCGGTGCATTTCCATGCGACTGGATTCATGTCGGAACGTGACACGTGGAAATGAAATGATAACCATGACAGAGGTACAAATGACTGACAATAACGTAACTCTGGAGCATGTATAGAAATGAGGCCAATCCTGGGGCACGCCGAGACGAATTGGTGCATTTCCATGCGACTGAATTCATGTCGGAACGTGATACGTGGAAATGAAATGATAACCATGACAGAGGTACGGATGACTGACAATAACGTAACTCTGGAGCATGTATAGAAATGAGGCCGTAATAACTGGGGCACACCGGAACGAATCGGTGCATCTTTTGGTGCGACTGGATTCGAATCGGAGCGCGGTAGGTGACTGAAATGAGAAATGTTTTGAAATGATTTGAAATGTCAGAAATGAGTTTAGAATGTTTCAGAAATGAGAAATGATTGGTATCGAACTGACTTGATCCGATAACTTGCAAATTGCGACTTGCTATGGCTGTCTACCGATGCATATTTAAAATACCGACATGCTAGCAATGAAGCGACGTCTGCGTCGCGGTGCTGTCGAAATGGTAACATATCGAAAGTACGAGCGATATACATTGCAGTTTGTGAAGTGCGAGTGAACGAAATTTGAAATTACGATTTAGTGACATGATATGAAAACGAAAAGTGCGATATACATTGCAGTTTGTGAAATGCGAGTGAAACGAAAATTTGAAATTACGGTTTAGTGACCTGATATGAAAACGAAAAGTCCGACGGGACCTTACCTGCGACAGCCAAGCCAGACGCGTGGTACAAACTACGAACGAAAAACGCGGACTTCGAAAGTTTTGAGTACGGTATCGAATACGGGAATTTGCGAGGCAAGAACTTGCGGACGCTGGTGTATCGAATAGTCGGCCTAGTGACGTATATCGCGCACAGGAAACCGACAAGCACCACAGGTGAGCGGGCTGCTTAAGTACCCCCCGGGCACCTCCCATAAATTCAGGCCACCATACTGGCCTTCCTACATATATATATATATATATATATATATATATATATATATATATATATATATATATATCTCATACTTCTCTTTTAAGGGGGAGAGCACATACTTTATAGAGAATCTCCTTCCTACATGCTTAATGTTATCATATTACCTAATTCAATAGTAAAGAAAACAAGTATATTGTCATTAGCATTTAAAATCTAATTTAATAAATATGATTTAAAAATCCATTATTTAATTAATTAAACTGATTCAAGCTGTTAATTTTTTATCTACATTGAACACTGTTTTGTCTAAAAGCTAGCAACTTACTTCAGTAAAACGAGTGCTAATTCTTAAGTGTATGTGTAGTAATTTTTATTTTTGTTTTGAAAAGCACTATGGTCTTGTCTTGTATACTGCATTTGCCTTATGGAATGTAGAGATGATGTGGAATTTTAAATGCAATCTGGATGGTATCTTGATACATTTGTCTAAATACTAAAGCACTTTATGGACTTATATAACATATCAGATCCACCATAGAGGCTGAGTCTGTGTACAATAAAGGTGAAAGTGAACACTGAAAGGAGAATTTGGAACACTGTTGCACTTTGGATGTTTTGGGAGATATTCACACACCAAAGAAATACTTTTTTTGCACTGTGAAGAGAGACTTTATTTGCAAAACTGTGTACAGAGCATGAGGTACCTTGTTTATGCTTTAGATCAGGGGTAGGCAACCTGGGACCCGCCAGCTGTTGCAGAACTACAAGTCCCATCATGCTTCTGGAAGTAATTGTAACTGCCAGCCTTGCAATGCCTCATGAGAAATGTAGTTCCACAACAGCTGGAGGGCCCCAGGTTGCCTACCCCTGCTTTAGATTATATCACTTTAAAATATTTTTTATTTATATATGCAATGTATAATGTTATCAGTATCTGTGCTATACACTGAGGCCTGGTTCACACCTATACAGGTTGCAGTTTGCATATTCCAGGTGCATTTTGTGTTTTTTCAATACACATTTTTGATACATTGACATCTACGGAACCAAAAACTAGAAAAAAAGTCCCTGGCCCTTTCCATAAAACACACAGATGTGAACATGACCCATATGAAGCCATGTAAAATGGACTGTAGTGTGTTTCTGCAAAACTGAAAATGCACTAAAAAATGCATACAGTAGGTGTGAACCAGGCCTTACATGCATTTATTTATTACGTTTTTCTGGAGGAAATGTTGTGTGGAGTTAGCCTTGAGGGCTAGTGAAAGGGCAGCTGCAGCCAGGTGGGTTAGCAGTGTCTGAAGAGGTGGTGCTGGGACCAGTAGTCACAGGAGGGAGATTGTAAGCTGATCACTGTGTTCTGCTACACAGCAGGGGGCTTCAAGTTCCTGCCTATAAAGGGCTATTGCTAAATCTGACTGTGCCTATCAGATCTATTTCAGTGATTCAGCTGGAGTCTGCAAGCAAGTAAAGTGCAGGAGGAGCGTCGAGGAAGCTGTATATAGACTGTGTTCCTGTGTTCAGGAAGATGTTCCTGAAGATGTTGCTAAAATGTTGTTGCTGAAGTCAAGTGGGCATCCCATAATTTCCCATCCCTATCCAAGTTAACCCTTAATAAACCACAAAAACAAGACTCACGGAATGTTCTCTGTCTCTGGAGTGCCTGTGAAAATTTGGTGCGCCTGGCTGTGCAGGGTGGGGGATACCAATTCAACTGTGACTCCATAGGGAGTGTGCTACATAAGATGGGGGATTATTTACACAGCTATGGTGTTTGCAGAAATTGCTTTAAACTCTAAAGTAAAGCTTTTGAGAGTTTTATGCCCCGTACACACGGTCGGACATTGATCGGACAAACTTGTCTTGCATACACACGGTCACACAAAGTTGTCGGAAAATCAGTTTGTTCTGAACACGGTGACGTAAAACACGTACGTCAGGACTATAAATGGGGCATTAGCCAATAGCTTTCGTCTCTTAATTTATTCTGAGCATGCATGGCACTTTGTGCATCGGATTTGGGTACACACGATCGGAATTTCCGACAACGGATTTTGTTGTCGGAAAATTTTATAGCAAGCTCTCAAACTTTGTGTGTCGGAAATTCCTATGGAAAATGTGTGATGGAGCCTACACACGGTCGGAATTTCTGACAACAAGGTCCTATCACACATTTTCCATTGGAAAATCCTATCGTACAGGGCATTCCTCTTTTTCAGGCCTGAAGAAATATCTGAGGAAGAAAAGAAAGCTCTTGAAAGCTTGCCTTTTAAGTGTTAGGTTAGTGCAATAAAAGGTATCATTCCATACTGACTTACTCTCAAATTTTGTAATCTTATTTATATATACTTATTTATTTTTTTCAGTGGTATGATTTAGTGGTGAAACATATTAGAGCCCCCCAGTTTTGACTGTGGTATCTTATGTGCCCCCCTATATTGTTCCTAGAGTTGCCACTGACTACTGACGAAAACAACCACGCCAATTTCCAGAAAAAATGTAAGTGCTGACTTAATTGGGTACAAAATTCAAGCAGGGCAACATAGCAGTAATAAGTGAGTCATCATTTGAACTATTGCAAGTGTATGTTGGTGAGAGACTGCATTACCCATTCCATACTTTGCAAAGCTAACGTCACATATTGTAGTCTGATTGCAAAGTGTAACAACACCCCGAGTATGAAAGGGGTTAAAGTCATTTAGGACATTTCATACCCAAACACAAAGGCAGCTACCGAACACTCCAATCAGCCGAACAAGGAACCCATACAAATAATCCACCCCAAAAACGAGACACGGCTCTGTCTTCAGGGTCAAGCAGGAATCAACTCATTTATTATAACACATGGAAACAACAGATAAAATAACTCAGAGACTCTTTCCCCCCCACCCTTGGAAAAGAGGGCAGGTTAAACTGTCCAATGACAATTGACACACAGGTCAGGTGTGTTTAACGTCTCATCAGTGCACAGTGTTAGCAGGGAGAGCTGTTGGAAGAATCCCCCCTCCCTCCAATGCAATACACATCCTGTGATCAAAGACAGACAAACACAAATCCTCCAATGCAATACACATCCTGTGATCCAAGGCAGACAAACATAATAGAACATTGGTTTGCAGGAAGCTGGCATTCAGTCCCCTCCAAAAGCCTCTTTTCCGGCTAGGTCTGTCACATTTCTCCCCTTTCAGCAGGAGACTAACACAGGAGGAGACCCCAGACGGTTTGACTCTGAAGTTAGTCAGTAGTTCCAGTCCTCTAATGCTGGTATCCACACCGTACCCCAAACAAATTGTTCCAACCAGATCATTACTTACCCAGCCAACCTCTGCCTCTCTCGGAGAACACGCCCGCCGCTGGGGAGAGGCCTGGACTGGCCCTTCTCCCTGTAGTCTTTTCAGCCACTGGAGAGAAGACAGGGTGACTGGGCTCACGCCATCATGCTGTTGGGGATCTGGGCACGGGTAGTCACTGGGTTGGCTTCAGCGGGGCCTATTGGGACGTAAGCAGAAATGAGGGGGGCCCAAATCATTCCCCAGTAGTACGTCCGCTGGCAAATCCTTTATCACCCCCACATTCACGTGTCCCGAACCAACCCCCCAATCCAGGTTAACACGGGCAACAGATAGCCGGAAAATGGTGCCTCCCGCTACCCTTACGACTATAGTGTCCCCGGTGTTTTGGCTCTCTGGGATGAGGTTCTTCCGTAGTTGGGTCATGGTGGCACCAGTATCACGTAGGCCATTGGCTACCTTTCCATTAACCCGGACGGTCTGTCTGTGTTGCTGGCGGTTGTCCTGGTTATCTGCTTGTACTAGATCAGCCTCATGCAGGATGCCCCAATGTTCTTCCTCCTCAATACAGTGAGCCGCAGGCATGGGTGTGCGAGGATTCCCCCCTGCTGGCTTTCTCCACAAGTGGGACTGCCGGGCTGCATTCAACGGACAGTCTGGCTTTTGGTGCCCTAGCTGTTTACACCCGAAACACCTAAGGGGTTGTGAGTAGTCCTGGGAGTTGAACCTGGGCTGCCGAGAATAAGTGGCCACTGGAGGTGGTGCTGTAGGGCGGTACAACTGTGGTTTGTAGGCACCAGCTGGAGGGGGTGCAGCTGATCGATAATCCACCTGAGCTGTTGTCTTGACCACAGGATTATCCAGTTTGCGGGTGTCTGTGTATTCGTCCGCCAGGCGAGCTGCTTCAGGCAAGGTGAAAGGTTTTCGGTCCCGGAACCTCTCTCTGACTTCCAGGGGCAGCTTGTCAAAGAAGTGCTCCAGCAGGAACAGCTGCAGCACCTCTTCCCCGGATACTGCTTGGCATCCAGCGACCCAGTGGGATGCCGTGCGGTGTAGGCGGCATGCCCACTCGGTATATGAGTCTCCAGTCCGCTTGCTCGTCTCTCGGAACCGCCTCCGGTATGCCTCCTGTGTGACGGCATACCTGGCCAAAAGTGCTTCTTTTACCAGCCCGTAGTTCATAATATCCTCGTCTGGGATGGCCCTAAATGCTTCACTGGCCCGGCCGGACAATTTCCCAGACAAAATGCTAACCCCCCATTCCTCTGTGGGCACCCGGTGTAGGGCACATTGCCGTTCAAAATCTGCAAGGCACCCATCAATCTCCCCTTCTGCTTCAATGAAATTTTTAAAAGCAGCAAAATGTACCTTTCTCCTTTCAGTTGGTGCTGTTGTGACTCCCGCTGCTGCAGCACCTGTTTGCTGTAGCCAATTTGCATCAACAGCCGCTATAACTCGGTCTATGATCTCTGCTGTAGGGTTAGGGCCATAATGTGCCAGTCTTATGTTAACAGCCCGATCAAAACTTGCCTCTTCGGGTGTCCTGTCTGTTACGCTGGGCCTTTCGATTATGTTGGGTCTTTCACCTCTATCCATTTTGACTAGTTCTGCGATAATGTCCCTTTTCTTATGGTTGTTGGCTGGTCGGCCCCGGTTCTCCAGTAAGTCCTTGAGGGTAGAGAGCTTTAGCCGTCCATACTGTGCTTCCATTGTCCTGTGTCCTCTTGTAGCTGTCCTTCTGGGCTGTGGGAATGATCTGCCACCAGTGTAACGACACCCCGAGTATGAAAGGGGTTAAAGTCGTTTAGGACATTTCATACCCAAACACAAAGGCAGCTACCGAACACTCCAATCAGCTGAACAAGGAACCCATACAAATAATCCACCCCAAAAACGAGACACGGCTCTGTCTTCTGGGTCAAGCAGGAATCAACTCATTTATTATAACACATGGAAACCACAGCTAAAATAACTCACAGACTCCCCCCCCACCCTTGGAAAAGAGGGCGGGTTAAACTGTCCAATGACAATGGACACACAGTCTGTTGGGGATCTGGGCACGGGTAGTCACTGGGTTGGCTTCAGCGGGGCCTATTGGGACGTAAGCAGAAATGAGGGGGGCCCAAATCATTCCCCAGTAGTACGTCCGCTGGCAAATCCTTTATCACCCCCACATTCACGTGTCCCGAACCAACCCCCCAATCCAGGTTAACACGGGCAACAGATAGCCGGAAAATGGTGCCTCCCGCTACCCTTACGACTATAGTGTCCCCGGTGTTTTGGCTCTCTGGGATGAGGTTCTTCCGTAGTAGGGTCATGGTGGCACCAGTATCACGTAGGCCATTGGCTACCTTTCCATTAACCCGGACGGTCTGTCTGTGTTGCTGGCGGTTGTCCTGGTTATCTGCTTGTACTAGATCAGCCTCATGCAGGATGCCCCAATGTTCTTCCTCCTCAATACAGTGAGCCGCAGGCATGGGTGTGCGAGGATTCCCCCCTGCTGGCTTTCTCCACAAGTGGGACTGCCGGGCTGCATTCAACGGACAGTCTGGCTTTTGGTGCCCTAGCTGTTTACACCCGAAACACCTAAGGGGTTGTGAGTAGTCCTGGGAGTTGAACCTGGGCTGCCGAGAATAAGTGGCCACTGGAGGTGGTGCTGTAGGGCGGTACAACTGTGGTTTGTAGGCACCAGCTGGAGGGGGTGCAGCTGATCGATAATCCACCTGAGCTGTTGTCTTGACCACAGGATTATCCAGTTTGCGGGTGTCTGTGTATTCGTCCGCCAGGCGAGCTGCTTCAGGCAAGGTGAAAGGTTTTCGGTCCCGGAACCTCTCTCTGACTTCCAGGGGCAGCTTGTCAAAGAAGTGCTCCAGCAGGAACAGCTGCAGCACCTCTTCCCCTGATACTGCTTGGCATCCAGCGACCCAGTGGGATGCCGTGCGGTGTAGGCGGCATGCCCACTCGGTATATGAGTCTCCAGTCCGCTTGCTCGTCTCTCGGAACCGCCTCCGGTATGCCTCCTGTGTGACGGCATACCTGGCCAAAAGTGCTTCTTTTACCAGCCCGTAGTTCATAATATCCTCGTCTGGGATGGCCCTAAATGCTTCACTGGCCCGGCCGGACAATTTCCCAGACAAAATGCTAACCCCCCATTCCTCTGTGGGCACCCGGTGTAGGGCACATTGCCGTTCAAAATCTGCAAGGCACCCATCAATCTCCCCTTCTGCTTCAATGAAATTTTTAAAAGCAGCAAAATGTACCTTTCTCCTTTCAGTTGGTGCTGTTGTGACTCCCGCTGCTGCAGCACCTGTTTGCTGTAGCCAATTTGCATCAACAGCCGCTATAACTCGGTCTATGATCTCTGCTGTAGGGTTAGGGCCATAATGTGCCAGTCTTATGTTAACAGCCCGATCAAAACTTGCCTCTTCGGGTGTCCTGTCTGTTACGCTGGGCCTTTCGATTATGTTGGGTCTTTCACCTCTATCCATTTTGACTAGTTCTGCGATAATGTCCCTTTTCTTATGGTTGTTGGCTGGTCGGCCCCGGTTCTCCAGTAAGTCCTTGAGGGTAGAGAGCTTTAGCCGTCCATACTGTGCTTCCATTGTCCTGTGTCCTCTTGTAGCTGTCCTTCTGGGCTGTGGGAATGATCTGCCACCAGTGTAACGACACCCCGAGTATGAAAGGGGTTAAAGTCGTTTAGGACATTTCATACCCAAACAC
This sequence comes from Lithobates clamitans, assembly GCA_037952925.1. Classification (NCBI taxonomy): domain Eukaryota; kingdom Metazoa; phylum Chordata; class Amphibia; order Anura; family Ranidae; genus Lithobates; species Lithobates clamitans. The sequence continues at coordinate 1,701,397 of JBBGZY010000356.1, read as the reverse complement.
AAAGGCAGCTACCGAACACTCCAATCAGCTGAACAAGGAACCCATACAAATAATCCACCCCAAAAACGAGACACGGCTCTGTCTTCTGGGTCAAGCAGGAATCAACTCATTTATTATAACACATGGAAACCACAGCTAAAATAACTCACAGACTCCCCCCCCACCCTTGGAAAAGAGGGCGGGTTAAACTGTCCAATGACAATGGACACACAGGTCAGGTGTGTTTAACGTCTCATCAGTACACAATGTTAGCAGGGAGAGCTGTTGGAAGAATCCCCCCTCCCTCCAATGCAATACACATCCTGTGATCAAAGACAGACAAACACAAACCCTCCAATGCAATACACATCCTGTGATCCAAGGCAGACAAACATAATAGAACATTGGTTTGCAGGAGGCTGGCATTCAGTCCCCTCCAAAAGCCTCTTTTCCGGCTAGGTCTGTCACACAAAGAAATACATTATTGTAATTTAACCATTTCCCACTTGGCCACTGCACATACAATATGCTGCCAGTGATCAGGGACAAATGTCATTCTGGAAAAACGCACTCATGCATCTTGCAATTTCTGGTGCTCGCAGCAGTGTGATATGTAAAACCGTGGATTACTGACCAGTTACTTGGCCGTTGCGTTTGGCTCTTACCAACTGATCACTGTGACCAACCACAGCAATCCCATGAAAAGTAGTAAACAATAGCTATCATTCATGATGACTGATCGCATGGTACAGAGCCAATCACAGTGATCCTATACCATATGATAGCTGTAGCCAATAACAGCAATTACAATAATCAATAATGGCATCATGACTGGATACCAAACACAGGTAAAATGATTGCTTATACAGAGATCATCACTGTAATAAGCAATCATAGTGTGAAAAAAAATCCTATCACCTCCCGTCCCCAGAGCAGTACAGTGTCACTATGGTGACACTGCACTGCTCTGGTGATAGTATGGCTTGCTGCTTTGATATCACTGTCAGTGCCACCAGCCATTGTATCAGATCACCACCACAGCAGTACAATGTCCTCAGACCAGTATTCCCATTCACCACTGCACCAGTCAGTGTCCCTAATCACCACTAACCACTCACAGTGCCCCTAATCACTGCCACACCAGTCACAGTGTCCCTGATTACCATCATTCCAGTTATTTTTTCCCTAATCACCGTCACACCAGTTACTGTCTGTAGTGGCCCCATTGGCTTGAGTAAATAACTAGAGGTTGAACACCACAGAGGTTAATCCCTTTGACTCCTTAAACACCTTAAGCACCATAAGCACCGTGAAAACTATAAAATGACATACAATACATTAGTTTTAAGAGATCACCAAAAGAGGGTTACAACAGAATTAGAAATGTGGAGTTACAAAGTGGTGTTACATTATCTACACACATATATCTTAATTAACATTAAACATTTAAGGAAACATGACTATATGTTCAAACATGTGGATTGTCTACAGCATATCTTTTAACTAACAGCATGGTCTCAATTTGTGCCTAAAAACATATATACTGACAATGACAATGGACATTTACTGCATACCTTGCTCTGCTTGCCAAGGGGTGCAAACTTTAAACTTTAGAAACCTTCCATCAACAATCGCCTTCCCAGGAGATATTGCTGACTTGCCTGTGAATGCTGAATTCATGAGAACCCCTTTCTCCCAAACTAGAGGAAGCAGGAAGTGTCTGATGATTAAGACATTCCCCAGAGAAACAAGAGGAAGGCAATAAAAGTTCCACCTGTCAGTCAGTGCTGAACAAAGGTTTAAAGTGACAAGCAGACAGGCAGACAGTTACAGTGTCCCTGATCACTGCCACACCAGTCCTAGTGTCCCTGATCACATCACACCAGTCATTTTGTCCCTAATCACTTCTGCAGCAGTTACAGTGTCCCTAATTACTGCCACACCAGTCACAGTGTCACCACACCAGTTTATACCAGCAACAATGGTCTACGATTGTTGCCACACCAGCCCCAGTGTTACCAAATCAGTGCAAGTCAGCAGCAGTGTTCCTGATTGCTGCCACACTAGACCACTGTAAGTAACCAATGATGTTCTTAAAAGAGAAAGTTAAGGATATATTTCCCCCAATCATACTTACCTAGGTGGATGCAGAATCAGTCCGGTGCTGCATCTTTCCCCCTGCGCCTCTGCACTGAGAGCCGAGCGATCGAAACACAACCGATCACTTGGTTTTCAGAACTCCATGAGCAGAGAGCTGTAGACTGCTCTACTTCCTCCTGGCTCACTGGAACACTGAGCTGTGGAGGGGGCGGAGCTGCTGTCTCAACCTCTCAGTGGCTCACTGAGAAGCTGAGACGGGTGTCAGTCCAGGCACCTGATGGATCCAGACTCTTTGGTCAGGATGATGCGGTGCCTGGACTGAAATTGGTGATGTCAACAGAAAGTGGACTTCAGCCTGCTCTCGGCTGAAAACGGGTCACAGGAGTGCAAAACAGATTGCACTCCTGTGGTCCATAGCAAACAAGCTTTGGCTGGACTTCTCCTTTAAACACAGCTACACAAGTCCCACTGTCACCAGACCAATGCAGCCAGCACCAGTGGTTCTTGATCACTACCACACCAGAGTAGTTTTGCTTTTGCCTGCTGCTTGTACTAATCCTAGCCCGTTTACTGACCACTTTTCTGTTTGCTGCCTGGACCGATCATTTGCCTGTTTGCTGACAATGTGTCTGCCTGTGCCAGAACTGGCCCATCTGCACCTTCTACTGACTACGTTCCTGCAGGACACCAGTCCCAGCCATTCCCTGCAGACAACTACACTCTTGGAACCACTTGAACTCTTTTGTTCCTAATTTCATTGGCCACTGTACTTTCTGACCAGTCAGCATTCCTTTGGTACATTATCAATCCAAACATTTATCGGCCCCTTCCATTTGTGAATGAAAACAGTGAGTGATCGGTATCATTCATTCATAACTAAAGCATAATAAACTGTGTTTGTTATGCTTGAGTTTGTGAATGAACAGGAAACTGCTCTCTACAGAGCAACTGTGTTGGCAATGTTTATACCTCACTTAAATGATTAACGATACAAAAAATAAGTGAATAAACCTTTTCTATATAAGAAAAAAACGAACGATAGCAGGGCCAAAAGATAAACAATTACATTTATTTATACAGAAAAGAAACGTTAGAATAATTTGAATGTATTATATATCTCAATTGATGTTAGAGGTACAGTGTAGTCAGGCTACAGAGATGATTTAGGCCAAACTTAGATAAGGTTACAATAGACATACACAGGCTATCAATGTTATAAGACAAATCCTAGGATACAAAAGGTTAGGGACAAAGTAAAGAGAGATAACAAGAATACTTTTCACGGACATCCTGTCGTCTCGATGGTCTGGAGCTGGACAGAGAGAACATTTAGCTCTCTCCCTATTTTATATGCATTCTCCACCAATCAACAGATGCAACATATTCATTGGTTCAGAGTTGCATCGAATTCTGATTGGTTACCTCTGAAGCCTACTGTTCATTGGTTCACAGTTGCCTCAAATCCTGATTGGCTGCCTCTGAAGCTTCCCAAATGTCCAAGCTGAGGTTTAAAAGTTCCGGTGCCCTCAAGTCTAGGAATTAATGAACAATTTCCTTTGATCCCCAACTCAAGCAGTTCGGATATTTGCACGTCAACACTCCCCTGGTGAGGTGGATCTTTGAAGTCTGCAAATATTCCTTGATACAATTAACACCTGGGGACCTTCCCTGGTTCCCACGAGAGTACAGGAAAAAACGCATTTCTAAAAGGTGAGCTGGGCCCTTATTCAATATTATGAAATTAAAAACATCTATATATATATATATATATATATATATATATATATATACGCACGCATCCCTACATATACATATACATACATCCAACGGGGCATGGACATTTAATTAGAGTCCTTGCAATGGTTCCCTTGGAGCTCCTTGATATAAATATGGATTTCAAAATCTCCATCACACAGCGGGAAAGGTATAAGCAACTCCTGGCCCCAATCCGGAAAATCCTAAACAGGCAGAAAAATATGTAGATGCTGCTAAAAAATAACGTAATCATAGTGGGGCTGCCATAGACAAAACAAGAACTAAAAATCTAAATATAAAGATCTAAACAAAGATCTAATTAAAAAAAAAAAGAAGAAGATCTAAATGAAGATCTATTTAACAAACATCCCCACATATATGAATAGAAATCATACCTTTAGTTATGCAAAGTTTGCCACTTCCCAAAACACAGTCTCTTTAAGAACTTGTAATTAAAGTTGGGTAAATGGTTCGGCCCGAGCATCAGTTCGAGCCAAACATTGGCTGCTCGCCCCATTAGGGGGAACACCCAAATTTTACCCCACCGAACGCCCTGCAATGTACTGCACAGTGCATAGTGCATGTTGCGCCCTAATTGGGCAAACCCTTCCCTAATCAGGGTTTAGTATCAGCTGATTGTTAAGTAGCTGGGCCAGGAAGCAGGCTGCGGCGTCCTTAACAACCGACGAGTCATCAGCTGTCAATGGGCTTCCCCGCTGACAGCTGAGTAAAAAAAAGAAAATTGCAGGTAAAAAAAGTAAAAAAACGTGTGGCGTCCCCTCCAAGTCCACACCAGACCCTTATCCAGGCATGCAGCCTGGCAGGTCAGGAAAGAGGGAGCGAGCGAGCACACCCCCAAACTACCCCCCAATACCAGCCCACATGCCCTCATCCCCACAACCGTGGCCAGTGGTTGTGGAGGTCTGCAGGCAGGGGGCTTATTAATATCTGGCAGCCCCCTTTATCATCTTAATCTGTATGGCTCACTTTCTAAGTATATAATATATTGTTTGTTTATTATGATTTTTGTTTGATGTACACAATTTAAAAATCCCGCACACTGTTTTTGGTTAGATTAGATACCATATGTTGTAGACTCTATAACTTTCACACAGACCAAATAATATTCGATTCAATTTGGGTTATTTTCACTAAAGAACTGTAGCAGAATACCTTTTGATCTAAAATTACGAAGAAAGCATATTTATTTGCAAATTTTTATAACAGAAACTATAAAAAACGTGTTTGTTTTTTTTCAAAACTTTTCTGTATTTTTTTATTTATATAGTGAATAGTAAAAGACCCAGTTGTGGTTAAATATCACCAAAAGATCTGTTTAAAAGATGATAAACATTTGATTTGGGTACAGTTGTTGCATATCTGAGTAATTGTCATTCTGAAAAAAAAATGAAAATGGGCATGGACAGGCTTGGCCTTGACATGGTTAAATATAATGACATGTATTACATTCACTTAATAATGGCCCTTAATAATGACAAAAAAAAATCCAAAGTAATGGAGAATGTTAATTTTATTTCTATTTAAAACAGTATGTCACTTTAGTAATGCTACATTAGGGATTGAGCAAACCAAGATATTTTGTTACTAAAGGGCCAGAAGTTAATTTACCGGGCATATTCCCAATGGAATATATTAAACAAATAGATCTCTTTGTATTTGCTTTTGGGAATTTCAGTCTGTGCAATTTCACTGGGAAATATTTAGTGGAAATAAAACACAATATTTCTTCAAGAGCATAAGCGAGAGGTTATTGCAAGTATCATTTCAGCTGTCTGCTAATAAAAAAAAAAGTCAGAGAGACAAGGATTTAATAAGTCATCAGTCAGCAGGGCAACCAGAACATAGGCAAAGAGGTTTATATATCAAGTGGCAGCATTAAGAGCGTACAGAGCAACGCTGATTTAGTGGCACATTCTTCAGATTTCACGTCAAACAAAAGGAGCTTGCTGTGATATGTGACATCAAGAGAATGAAAGGAAAATTGCAAGACTGTCTCAATATAACATGTATATGAAGAAGAGCAATAGAGAGCTGCACTTGTAGTTTTATGATCCCATTTATAAAGTGAACTTACACCAGTTTTTTTCTGTTTTCAAAATTACACCCATTGTTCTAAAACTGTACATCCATTTCCATTTATTTTTGCCAAGATACACATTTATTCTTCTTTTCTTATGGAAAACCATAAGTGCGAAGTATAACATATAGTAACCAATACCAGGCTTCCTCACATGAGCAGTCTGGGGGCGGGGTCGGTTGCAGACAGTGGAGCTGTAGTTTTACCACCCCTTCCCCTGACCACCCACACTGAAATGCAGCCACTCAGGATTGTACACATGCCATGGTCATAACTCTGTGCTTTGCGTCTGCAGTAAAAATTAAACAAAGACAAACAGTATGTAACATTTGGAGGGCGTTACTACCACCAAGCAAGACCCATGCAAGTCTATGGGGCCATGCTGCAACTTCAGTGGCATAGTGGTGGATCATTTACAGGGTTAAATCAAGTTTTGAGGAGGCAACTTACCACTGCCTCTCAAACACCCTCTGAAAAGTGATCTACGGGTTTCCAGAGGGTGGCAAGGGCTGACGTACATGTGAATCAGCCCTTAGTATTTTGATTACAATAGAATTTCATAAAGTGAAATGTGTTTGGCTACTATGTGTTATTTCCGCTATCCGCTCTCCTTCGGACATCGCAATGCTTACTCTACGCTTCATAAAACGCAGCCCATGGTGTAGAGCTTGTGGCATCCTACAAAGTTCTCTCTTCAAAATGCTTCAGAGATTAGAGTGAAGGCTGACCACAGGTTACTTGACTAAATTCTCCTCCTCCTGGTCTTCTTTTTTCAATGATTAGCAGATGTGGACAAATAACAGTGCTTTATTTCTGAGGAATTACTTGAACACTAAGGTTTTTCTGTAAGCAAAATTACATAATTGTCAGCACATGAACTGGGGGCTTAGGCTCGGTTCACACTGCCGCGACTTGGGATCCAATTTGTGAGATCCCAAGGTGTGTGACAAGTGAAATTCCATTTTATTTATTGAGAGCTGTCTTAATTAGCACTACTGAAGTTGCTCCGACTTTAGAAAAGGTTCCTGTACTACTTTGAGGCAACTTCTTTCCAGTTTAATGGAAGTTGCCTCCAAGTCAGATTCTCATCTTAATTGATGTGATTTGGATCCAACATTACAGGAAAATCACACAGGCATTCCCTGAAGCTAATTCAAACCAAAGTTGCCTGGTAAAGTAAAGTTGCACTGTAAGTCGTGCAATTTTTAGGTTGTGGCAGTGTGAACTGAGCCTTAAGGATAGCAAATAATAAACAAACTGCAAAGAACTTAGCACTGCTGTTTTATTCTGCTATATATCTCCCAACAACAAAAACTCACAAGAAGCTACTGCCCTTACTTTTGTTATCTTTAAAATGTATCTATAGACAAAACTTTTTTTAAGAGTGAGGAAAGGTTATAACCCCTGTCAGGTTTTACTGCTATACAGGGTCCTGTTAAAGTGTTACTAAACCCACAACAGTAAAATCAGTCTGTATATACAGTAAAGCATGCTTGTTATACTAACTGTGGAACCTAAAGGGTTAATCCTCTGCATTGTGTAAAAAGGCTATTTGATCCTGTCTTCTCTGATCCTCCCCTTCTTCCACTGTCCCCAACCCATCTACTGATAAGACAGATCCTTTGGAGTCACTCTGCACATGCTCCATTTGATGTGTATTGCTGGAGAGTTTTTTTTTCTTTTGAGGGTACATGTAATCAGCAGAGGGCCAATCAGCACTGTCCAGACAGACGGTCAGGGGTTCTGCAGCCTCATAGGATGATCAGAGTAGAATGAAAACCACTTCTATTTTCAAAAAGATAGATTTGGTTCCAAATTGGCAGCCAAACGTAGCCCAAAACCTAGACCTTTATTCTTCCCTAAAATCCGCTCAAATTCGGGGACACTGACCCAAAACCCCCTGCACATCCTGGAGACCTTCCATGAGTTCTGCTCTAAATTATACAAAGCAAACAAACCCCCTTCTTCTACCAAGCTGGAAGATTTCCTCGGGGACATTCCCATCCCCACACTGCCCCATAACCACAGTGCTCTCCCATAGTTGCCAACATTGTAAAAAAAAAAGTGTGACACTTTTGTGGCTGTAGGCGGAGCCGTACAATAATTAGGGGGCGGGGCATTCATTTGTAGGCATGGTTTAGGAGAAATATACAAGTGCGGCGCGCAAAGCGCATCACTGCAAAAATGGGCGTGGTTTATACGTCATAGTGGGTGTGGCTTAAATGGGCGTGGCTCAAGAGGGTGTGGTTAGAGTCTGAGATGAATGAGGGATGGAGAGGGGGAGAGGGGGAGAGGGGGAAAGGGGGAGAGGGGGAGAGGGGAATGACGGGACAGCAGCCCCAGATCCTACACAATAAAAATATGTGTATTCTAGAAAGTTTAACAATCAGCAGATAAAGATACTCCAAACACCTGGTGTTAGCACTTCAATCATCCCGACACCATGGTTGTTATGGTGTCAGGATGATTGAAGTGCATTATTTCTATTATTACATTGTAATATAAAATGAAATAATTCAACTCACCATAATGCAGAATCAATGGGATCCCTGAGCGTGTCACTAGCCACATCGCCTGCCACCAGCCGTCCATCCTTGCGTCAGATGTCCCAGCAGAGTCCATCCTTGCATCAGGTGTCCCAGCAGAGTCTGTCCTTTCATCAGGTGCCCCCAGCGGAGCCCCCTTACATTCCTGAACTTCTTTAAAATGGCGGCCGGCGGAGACAATGTCTCCACCGGCCGCGGACCTCCAGCGGCGGCGGCAGCGGCGGCGGCAGCGGCGGCAGCGGCGACGGCAGCGGCGGCGGTGAAGAAGAAGAAGAAAATCGTGAAGAACCGGATTTCTCGTGACATTTACCGGGACACCACAAATTCGAGAATGGCGTCTAAGTCCTGGGAATGTCCGGGGAAATCCGGGACAGTTGGCAACTATGCTCTCCTTGACAAGCCTATAACAGTTGAAGAGGTTCTGGAAGCTATCATGTCCCTAAAGACAGGCTCATCCCTGGGACCAGACAGCTTTTCGGTATGTTATTACAAGAAATTTGGCGCTTCTCTGTCTCTGCTAATCTGACTAAACTCAATGGAGTTAAAAAACAACAACATATAGTTGCAGAGCAAACTATGAATTGGAAAGGTTTTCAAAATGGCTGAGCAGACCAGAGCCCACCATGTGAACAGACATGTGGACACTGCAAAACATACGAATATGCAACCACAAGAAACTCCCCATGGACTACACCAGCAAGGATTATATACATATATGTATGGCCATCTGCAATCAAAAAAAGAGTAAATAAAGTGGTTTGTAAATTGAAAGGTAAGCTAGATAGGCATGAAACATAGGCAGGAAGCCCAAATAGATACAACCCTGCTTTTAAGAAAAAAAGGGGTAAAATGGTTTTTATCTTTTTAAACAGCCTAGCACCCACAGGTATCCACACAGCAATGCTCAGAGTGAGACTGACATGCAGTGTGTGAAAGGACCCTTTCACACACTGCATGTCAGTCTCACTCTGATGTGTGTTCACATGGTGGGCTTGCACTGGTCCACTCAGCCATTTTGAGAACCTTTCCAATCCATATCTTGCTCTGCAACTATATGTTGTTGTTTTTGTCTTTTATGTAAGTATACTAGTAGCTATAATTACCCTATTCTCAATGGTCTTACTCACATGATATGTTGCAATGTGACTATTAGTAACTTTATCTGTATTTCAGCAAACACAATCACCCAGAAATTAAACTTCCCTGAAGAAGGAATATACAGTAACGCTTCCGAAAACATGTTGGGTGTTACAGAATACCCTTTACACTGACCACAGCATGACTCTGACAACGTATGGGAATACCTCTACCAACTGGGTTTGATTGCAAAACCTTACTGTGCAATATATTTGATGTACATGTATGCTATGTTTTTTAGGGCTATGTTTGCCTGTTCTGTATATGTTATGTACTAATTAAAGTGGTGTCACTGCCTTTTAAACTTTCTATACTGTCTATTAGTCAAATTTCTGCCTTTAAAGTTCAAGGGGATTATTCTAGTGCAATGCACATGTTTTTCCAGCTTACGAACAATGGTGTTCAAACATAATGGATCAGAGGGGGGTATCTCAATTATATACTCCTCTCTAGCTGTAACACAGGACAAACTGCCATACGCCCGAAGCTGGGAGTCTCATTTGGAAATGCAATGGGATACTGTTGAATGTTCACACTCTTTAAACGTTCTTATAAAAACATCATGAATATTTCCCTTACAGAAAAAAATGTCAAAATACTAACAGGATGGTATCAAGTTCCTACTAAACTAGCAAAAATATTTCCAGATGCCTCACCCCTGTGCTTCAGAGGGTATAATAGTTTGGGCTCCATGATCCACACTTGGTGGTCTTGTCCTCATATCAGATATTTCTGGAACAAACTCTTTCAAGTACTATGCAAGGTCACTGGAAAAAATAACGGGCAAATTAAAAGATAAAGTTTGTCGCTTTGAATCAATTTGGGAACCTTGGGCATTATATGTCAAGATTCCTCTATACCCTGGACATATATCTGCCTAGCTCTCTAGCTCTCTAACTCTCCTTGTTGGCATATTCTGACTCCTTCCCTTCTAATTCTTTTCTTTCTCTTTCCCTTTTTTTTTTAGTTCAACAGACAGAGTTACAAGATTAGTTTTTTTGATGTTTTAGTTCCAGTTTTGGATTTACCATTCCTAATAGGTCATGTGTAGCTCACAATCTGGCCTGTTCCTGGCTCTTGCTGTTGATGTTTACAGATTGCGGCAGTGGCCTCACCCTGAATCCCAGTCAGCCCTAGTGGAGCCGCCCTGTCCACAGCTAAGATCCCTATGGGGTGTTAGGGTTGATTCTCACCAATTGGTTGGCTGGCGCTCCATAGCTCTAATACCTGCTCCCTCAACCCTTCAGTTCTCCCGACACTTCTAACCTGGTACACAACAATACCAACCTTTTTGTCTTCATATACATGGCATCATCAGACCATAATTAATCACTCCCCTTATAATTTTAAACTGTGCATGATACTTATTTGTTTCATTCCAGGTGGAACGTGTTTCAGATTATTACATGATAATTTTGGTTGTTTCTGATATTGACCTTGATAATCAATATATATTCTGTTTACTGTTTACTTTTGCTTTGTAAAATAATAAAAAAAAAATATTGAACCAAAAAAAAAAAAGAATGAAAACTCATGTGGGAGATCAGATATAGTGAATGCAGGGTCCAGGGTTTAGTAACACTATAAAGAAATTTCCCCACACTTTCTTTTCTGGGGACAACCTCTTACAATACAGAAGGTTGTCTGTCTCTGGGACAGCTAGCTAAACCTTCTTATCCCAATAACTGTAGATACCATATTTCTTTGATCTAAGTTTTATTAGAACAAGCCAGGTGAAACTACAAAATACCAGAAACAGACCTCAATAAGTATAATATTGCATATATTACAGCATACATTGCATAAACAATGATATACAGTACAAGATGAGATAATAAAAACTTACTTTTTAAGTTCTCTAAGGGGTGATGACAGTAGATTGAGAAATACATGTGTTGCTTCCTGCAATGTGTTGAAAAGAATGGTGACTGGTTCACTTTCTGTTAAGATTCTACCCAGAATTCCCTGCTTGCTGACAACTTCCTTATTTACACATACAATAAACAATTAAACAGAACTGCAGCAATGCCAAAAAAGAACGCTAGATGGAGCCTGCACACCACACATGATTGTCTTAAGTAAATTACACATTTTGCATGTAAATTTAACCACCGAGGTACAAATAGCCAGTATAAAACATCAGCAAGACCAATCTGGTGGACAGAACAGGAGGTGAGTGAAAATTTTCAAAAGGGAAAAGCTAACAAATTCTAGTATTTTCCTGGGTAGCTTTAAAAAAAATACTTCTTTCAGTTTTGCTGTTAAAAAGATTTCCTCTCACTTCCTGGGGACAATCTTTTTTTACTAGACAGGAGGTGAGGGATTCTCTACTATGAAGCTTTTTGGGAAAACCTAAAAGAAGTTCTAATCCTTTTTTTAATTTATCCAAACCTAAAGAAAAAAAATGGGGTATAGATACACATTATCCATGAGGTCAATTTGGAATATCTTTGTTTAGGGAGCTCTTTATAGTGCTATGATCATCTTTTTTATCAGAGGCACTCACTGCAATAAGGACTGTTTCACACCGGCTTCAACTTGTATAAGAGTTCAAGAGTTGGACATATAGCTAATAATGTTATTTGCCACTTTAGGCAAGCTATTGGCAGGCTTCAGCACTTCTTTAAGCTTGTTAAAAGCCTGCTGAAGCCTACTAGCAGCTTGCTTAACCACTCCAATACTGGGCACTTTTACCCCCTTTCTGCCCCAGCCAATTTTCAGCTTTCAGCACTGTCACATTTTGAATGACAATTGCGCAAACATGCAACACTGTACTCAATCTAAATTTAAATACTTTTGTTCACACAACTAGACCTTTCTTTTGGTGGCATTTAATTACCACTGGGTCTTTTATTTTGTGCTAAATAAACGAAAAAAGACTGAACATTTTGAAAAAAAAACATGTTTCTCTTTGTTTCTGTTATTAAATTTTTCAAATAAATAATTGTTCTTTAAAAATGTAGGCCAAAATGTATTCTGCTACACTTCTTTGGTGAAAATAACCCAAATCAGTGTTATTATTTAGTCTGTAGGAAAGTTATAGAGTCCACAAACTATGGTATATATCTGAAAATTCATCAATCCTGAGGTACTGATGGACTATCTCATTTTTTTGAGGCCCAAAAATGTCAGGACAGTAAAAACATCCCCCAAATGACCACTTTTTGGAAAGAAGACAATCCAAGGTATTTAGTAAAAGGCATGGCAAGTTTTTTTAAGTTTTTAAATTTTTGTCGTCATATTTTGGAAAATGAAAAAATATTCAAAATTTTTTAGTACATACTGTCACAAGCGCAGCACAAAGTCATCAAATAACTGATGTGGCAATGATTAGGGACAATGACTGGTGACAGTACAAAAAAAAAAAAGAATATAACATTTTTTTATCTATTATTTTTTACTTTTTATTACTTTTTTTTATTTTTTATGATTTTTTTTAACACACTGTGACCAGAGCAATATAATGTTATCATAGTAACATTGTACTACTCTAGAGAAGTGATCAGGATTATTTTTTTGTTTGTTTTACACATTATGATTGCTTATAGCCATGAATTTCATTGCTATAAGCCAGCATTTTACTAAATGAAATTGATTCATTCAGTTTGTTTTGTTGTAATTAGCTGTAATTGGCCAGAGCTAATCATGTGGTACAGGTGGGCTGTGCTTGGCCCTGTCTGCACCATGTGATCACATTAACCAATCATAGCTAGCAACACAATTATACACAATTTATGGCATGACAGGAAGTCATCCATTGTTTTCAAACCATGTAATCTGCTGTGATTAGTCACTGCGGTGACATGGTAGCGGCAGTGAGCTGGTACATTGATCAGTCATTGACACAGACAAGTGACAAATCACGCCAAAGCATGGCCCTGCGTCCGCGCTCGAGGCAAGATTCGAACATTGGACATAATAGGATGTCCACCCGGATCTGCATACAGTATCACACAAAAGTGAGTACACCCCTCACAATTTTGTAGATAGTTTATTAAATCTTTTCATGTGACAACACTTAAGAAATTACACTTTGCTACAATGTAAAGTAGTGACCGCTGGCAACAAAAGTGAGTACACCCCTAAGTGAAAATGAACAAACACGGCCCAATTAGCTCTTTTCCCTCCCTGGTGTCACGTAACTAGTTACAAAGTCAGGTGGGAATGGGGAGCAGGTGTGTTAAATATGGTGCTATTGCTCTCACTCTCTTATACTGGACATTCAACATGGCACCTCAAAGAACTCTCTGAGGATCTGAAAAAAAAGAATTGTTGCTCTACGTAAAGATGGCCTAGGCTATAAGAAGATAGCCAAGACTCTGAAATTGTGCTGCAGAAAGACCATACAGCGGTTTAACAGGACAGGTTCCACTCAGAACAAGCCTCGCCATGGTCAACCAAAGAAGTTGAGTGCACATGCTCAGCGTCATATCCAGAGGTTGTCTATGGGAAATAGACGTATGAGTGCTGCCAGCATTGCTGTAGAGGTTGAAGGGGTGGGGGGCAGCCTGTCAGTGCTCAGACCAAGATAAACTTATTTGGTTCAGATGGTGTCAAGCGTGTGTGACGGCAACCAGGTTTAGGAGTGTGTCTTGTCTATAGCCAAGCATTGTGGTGGGAGTGTCATGGTCTGGGGCTGCATGAGTGCTGCTGGCACTGGAGAGCTACAGTTTATTGAGGGAACCATGAATGCCAACATGTACTGTGAAATACTGAAGCAGAGCATGATCCCCTCCCTTCAGAGACTGATTCACAGGGCAGTATTCCAACATGATAAAGACCCCAAACACACCTCCAAGATGACCACTGCCTTGCTAAAGAAGCTGAGGGTAAAGGTGATGGACTGGTCAAGCATGTCTCCAGACCTAAACCCTATTGAGCATCTGTGGGGCATCCTCAAACGGAAGGTGGAGGAGCGCAAGGTCTCTAACATTGACTAGTTTCATGATGTTGTCATGGAGGAGTGGAAGAGGACTCAAGTGGCAACCTGTGAAGCTCTGGTGAACTCCATGCCCAAGAGGGTTAAGGCAGTGCTGGAAAATAATGATGGCCATACAAAATATTGACACTTTGGGCCCAATTTGGACATTTTTACTGAGGGGTGTACTCACTTTTGTTGCCAGCAGTTTAGACTGGTTGTGTGTTGAGTTATTTTGAGGGGACGGCAAATTTACACTGTTATACAAGCTGTATACTCACTATGTTACATTGTAGCAAAGTGTCATTTCTTCAGTGTTGTCACATGAAAAGATATAATAAAATATTTATAAAAATGTGAGGGGTGTACTCACTTTTGTGAGATACTGTAAGTCCCCGCCTGTCCATCATTTTTCTATAGGCAGAGGGGGAGGGGGGATTGGTTAAAGGCAATCAAAACTCTCATTAGGATCTGTGCTCAAAATTTGCAAACTGCAGCTGAATAGTACTTTAAAAGCTTCAACAAAACTTGCTGAAAGCTCTGCAATTGCTTTGTCAAAGCTTGATATTCAAACTGCTCTTATACAAGCAAAAACTCATATAAAAAAGGCCTAAGAAACTGCAAGGTCCTGTGCCTTATTGGTAGTAGTTAATACCAGGGGCGCAACTAGAAATCACAGCCCCATAGCAAAATGCTGTATGGAGCCCCCCCTGCAAACAGCCCCCCCACACACACACAAAAAAATAACTGATTTACCAAAAATATGTAGAAGAATACGTATCGGCCTAAACTGAGGAAAAAAATGTTTTTATATATTTTTGGGGGATATTTATTATAGCAAAATGTAAAAATATAGCGTTTTTTTCAAAATTGTCACTCTTATTTTGTTTATAGCGCAAAAAATAAAAATCGCAGAGGTGATCAAATACCACCAAAAGAAAACTCTATTTGTGGGGAAAAAAGGACATCAATTGAGGGGTGTGGCTTGCCGGCTTGTGTGGATGGCTGCTTAGATTCACAGCTCCCCAGTTTATGCAACTAAAGCGACTTAATTAGCGGCTCCTGTGAAGGGAAAACATACTCGTCAGCTGCCCAAACACTCCAGCGCTACCGACGAACATGCTGAAGAGGAGAAAATCGTCTACACTCCCCAGGAAACTGACAGACTCTTATGCCCTGTCAGACCTGATGAGCGGCCAAGATGGCCCCGGCGGCGGCCGAGATATGACAGAGCGGCTCTCCTCACCATATCGCAATCAGAGCCTCACACTGACTCCGGAGCAACACCGATCCTCAGACATACAGGGTGAGTGCTCTCCTCCTAACTCACCCACAACTTCCAGCCCTGCCAAAACTCGGCTTAGAACGGATGAGCCACAGCAGACACTGCCTGTCAGCTCCCTGCCTGTTCACTCTCCCTCCTCCACAAAAATCACCAGTGCTTGATACATTCCCTGCTTCAGATCAGCCACTATCTGAGAACACCATGAAGAACATGCTGCTCTCACTAAGGCAAACACTATATACTGATCTTTCCACAGCCGTCTCCTCGCTCTCACTAACTGTTAACCAGCATGATCAAGCCATAACACAAATGGATGCCAAGATGGGAGATTTATTCTCTGCTCACAATGAGCTAGTGGATAGCTATGCAGACCATGAAGATGAACTTCAAATGATTAATCTGAAGCAGACCTGGAAGACCGCTCCAGGTGAAACAATATTAAATTCCGTAATATTCCAGAGTCGATCCTACAATCGGATCTGGTACAACTTCTGCAATCCCTAATGTGTGCCCTTTCGCCTGACCTATCTGCTCGTGACATGGAAATTGACAGGGCACATAGACTACCAAAGCCATCTCACCTTCCTGCTTCCACACCCAGGAATGTTTTAGCACGCATCCACTTTTTCATTGTTAAGGAAAAAGTCATGCACGCAGCTAAACGATCCGCTAGACTCCCTGACCCTTTCGCCAACATCGCTCTGTATGCTGATTTACCCAAAGCAACAATAGAAAATTGTAGACAGCTGTCGATTATAACCAAAGCACTTCAGAATCATAAGATACCCTACAAATGGGGTTTCCCTGCTAAACTACTCATTACACATCAAAACAAAACGCATGTAGTTCGTACCCTCTCTATGGGTCTTACACTCCTAAGAAACTGGCACATCATCCCGGAGGAACGGTCGTGCCCTTCTGATCACCCTCCATTTCACATGGAGACCGGAGGAGACCCTCCAAATCCCTGACATCTACGACCCGTACCCTTCTACATACCAACTAAATAGCTGGGAAACTGTAACGCCTCTATCCAGTACTTGCCTGCCTGTTCAGAGATACCTGTCCCACGTTGTGGACAAAAGTTCTCTCCCCCCTGCTGATTGTTTGCAGTAGTTTCTGCACATTGAGCCCAGGTCTCTTTTGTTACTGGGCTCTTCCTTTTTAATCACAGACCCTCTACCCACTCCCTGCACCAGCAAATCTCTACCCATCTTTCTACCAAGCTATACCCGGGTCGCTACCCCCTTAAACAACAGACAACCCTTCTCGTTCACAGCACATCAAGTGAGCTTAGAGACTCGATCTACACCAATCAAGCACCACCCAATCAAGCACCACCACCTAGGGACAATACTCCCTATCTTTAATATCCTAGAATGGCTTTTAAAATTGTCTCTATTAATGCCAGGGGTCAAAACTCCCCACAGAAGAGATCTACACTCCTCAGAGAAGCCAACACCCAAAAAGCTGATATACTCTTAGTACAAGAGACTCATTTTGCAATTGCAAAAACTCCCAGTTTCACTCTAAAAAATTTTGATCAGGTTTTTTTGGCCTCAGATCAGAAGAAGAAAAGTGGAGTCCTCACCGCCATATGGAACACACTACAATTTAAACTGCATCAATCAATCGCGGACCCCCGTGGCCGCTTTCTGATCCTCATATGTTATGTAAACCAAATCACCTACACATTGGTCAACATTTATGCACCGAACAAAGGACAACTGAGATTCCACAACCAAATATACAAGAAAATAACACGACTTCATAAAGGGAGACTACGTATAGGAGGCGACTTCAACATAATTGGAGATCCCAGCTTGGACACTACATCCACTACTAGAAAACATTGATCTGCTCTGAACCCCTTTCTTCAAGCAAACGATCTTTATGATCCATGGAGATGCCAACACAGTAACGAACAAGACTTTTCCTACTTCTCCTCCTCTCAACTTTCATACTCCCGCATTGACTTCTTCCTTGTTGATAAACTCACCCTTCAAGACGTGACACACTCCGACAATGTTTCCATCACATGGTCGGACCATGCACCCATCTCCCTTACTGTGGGAAACTATAGACGAAGGACTACCAGAATATGGAGACTTGACTCTTCCCTCATCTCTGATCCAAATATTGTTCAAAAACTAGCTAATGAATAGGGATGAGCTTCGTGTTCGAGTCAAACCCATGTTCGACTCGAACATCGTCTGTTCGCTCGTTCACCGAATTGCGAACGATATGGGCCGTTCGCGCCAAATTCGTGTGGCGCGTCACGGCCCATAATTTACTGCGGCATCACAGTGCATTGCTGGCTGATGATTGGCCAAGCATGCACTATGACCCGCATGCTTGGCCAATCACAGCGCTGTCAGTAGAGAGAGCTGTAATTGGCCAAAGCCAAGGTGGCTTTGGCCAATTATGGCTCAGGGGGTTTAGAACACGCCCCACACTATATAAGGCCGCCTACACGGCGGCCCTGTGTAGTGTGTGTTCCGGCGTTGAAAGAGAGATAGATAGACAGAGAGACAGTGTCATTTCATTTGAGTTAGCTAGATTAGGCAAGACAATCAGTGAGTTAACTGCACTTACAGTGTATTGTGTATATATATATGCATCCCAGGTGTTGCATATATATATATATATATATATATACATACACTGTATTCAGTTTAGCTAGATCCGTTCCTGTTATCTTCTTACTGACAGGCAGGCTTGTCTTTTTACAGTATTTACAGCTACCTGAAGAAAATTGCTGGTGTTCTTTTGATCCTATTAGTACCACAGTCAGGCAGCTAGACTATTTACAGCTAGTGCAGTGTGTCCTGCTCACAGTGTTCAGCTAAAACTACAAGTTAGTGCGGTGCGTCCTGCTCAGAGTGTTTAGCTAAAACTACAAGTTAGTGGGGTGCGTCCTGCTCACAGTGTTCAGCTAAAACTACAAGTTAGTGCGGTGCGTCCTGCTCACAGTGTTCAGCTAAAACTACAAGTTAGTGGGGTGCATCCTGCTCACAGTGTTCAGCTAAAACTACAAGTTAGTGCAGTGCGTCCTGCTCACAGTGTTCAGCTAAAACTACAAGTTAGTGTAGTGAGACCTCTGCACAGTGTTCATCTAAAGCTACAAGTTAGTGCAGTGCGTCCTGCTCACAGTGTTCAGCTAAAACTACAAGATAGTGCGGTGCATCCTGCTCACAGTGTTCAACTAAAACTACAAGTTAGTGGGGTGCATCCTGCTCACAGTGTTTAGCTAAAACTACAAGTTAGTGCAGTGCATCCTGCTCACAGTGTTTAGCTAAAACTACAAGTTAGTGCGGTGCATCCTGCTCACAGTGTTCAGCTAAAACTACAAGTTAGTGTAGTGAGACCTCTGCACAGTGTTCATCTAAAGCTACAAGTTAGTGCAGTGCGTCCTGCTAACAGTGTTCATCTAAAGCTACAAGTTAGTGCGGTGCGTCCTGCTCACAGTGTTCAGCTAAAACTACAAGTTAGTGTGGTGTGTCCTGCTCACAGTGTTCAACTAAAACTACAAGTTAGTGGGGTGCGTCCTGCTCACAGTGTTCAGCTAAAACTACAAGTTAGTGCGGTGTGTCCTGCTCACAGTGTTCAGCTAAAACTACAAGTTAGTGTAGTGAGACCTCTGCACAGTGTTCATCTAAAACTACAAGTTAGTGTAGTGCGTCCTGCTCACAGTGTTCAGCTAAAACTACAAGTTAGTGCGGTGCGTCCTGCTCACAGTGTTCAGCTAAAACTACAAGTTAGTGTAGTGAGACCTCTGCACAGTGTTCATCTAAAGCTACAAGTTAGTGCGGATGCGTCCTGATCACAGTGTTCAGTAAAAACTACAAGTTAGTGCGGTGCATCCTACTCACAGTGTTCAGCTAAAACTACAAGTTAGTGTGGTGCGTCCTGCTCACAGTGTTCAGCTAAAACTACAAGTAAGTGTGGTGCGTCCTGCTCACAGTGTTCAGCTCTAAAACTACAAGTTAGTGTAGTGAGACCTCTGCACAGTGTTCATCTAAAGCTACAAGTTAGTGCAGTGCGTCCTGCTCACAGTGTTCAGCTAAAACTACAAGTTAGTGCGGTGCGTCCTGCTCACAGTGTTCAGCTAAAACTACAAGTTAGTGTAGTGAGACCTCTGCACAGTGTTCATCTAAAGCTACAAGTTAGTGCAGTGCGTCCTGCTCACGGTGTTCAGCTAAAACTACAAGTTAGTGCGGTGCGTCCTGCTCACAGTGTTCAGCTAAAATTACAAGTTAGTGTAGTGAGACCTCTGCACAGTGTTCATCTAAAGCTACAAGTTAGTGCGGTGCGTCCTGCTCACAGTGTTCAGCTAAAACTACAAGTTAGTGCGGTGCGTCCTGCTCACAGTGTTCAGCTAAAACTACAAGTTAGTGCGGTGCGTCCTGCTCACGGTGTTCAGCTAAAACTACAAGTTAGTGTAGTGAGACCTCTGCACAGTGTTCATCTAAAGCTACAAGTTAGTGCAGTGCGTCCTGCTCACAGTGTTCAGCTAAAACTACAAGTTAGTGGGGTGCGTCCTGCTCACAGTGTTCAGCTAAAACTACAAGTTAGTGTGGTGCGTCCTGCTCACAGTGTTCAGCTAAAACTACAAGTTAGTGTAGTGAGACCTCTGCACAGTGTTCATCTAAAGCTGCAAGTTAGTGCAGTGCGTCCTGCTCACAGTGTTCAGCTAAAACTACAAGTTAGTGCGGTGCATCCTACTCACAGTGTTCAGCTAAAAATACAAGTTAGTGTAGTGAGATCTCTGCACAGTGTTCATCTAAAGCTACAAGTTAGTGCAGTGCATCCAGCTCACGGTGTTCAGCTAAAACTACAAGTTAGTGCGGTGCGTCCTGCTCACAGTGTTCAGCTAAAACTACAAGTTAGTGTAGTGAGACCTCTGCACAGTGTTCATCTAAAGCTACAAGTTAGTGTAGTGCGTCCTGCTCACAGTGTTCAGCTAAAACTACAAGTTAGTGCGGTGCGTCCTGCTCACAGTGTTCAGCTAAAACTACAAGTTAGTGTGGTGCGTCCTATTCACAGTGTTCAGCTAAAACTACAAGTTAGTGGGGTGCGTCCTGCTCACAGTGTTCAGCTAAAACTACAAGTTAGTGCAGTGCGTCCTGCTCACGGTGTTCAGCTAAAACTACAAGTTAGTGCGGTGCATCCTGCTCACAGTGTTCATCTAAAACTACAAGTTAGTGTAGTGAGGCCTCTGCACAGTGTTCATCTAAAGCTACAAGTTAGTGCAGTGCGTCCTGCTCGCAGTGTTCAGCTAAAACTACAAGTTAGTGTGGTGCGTCCTCCTCACAGTGTTCAGCTAAACCTACAAGTTATTTTTTGCGAGCTCTGCACAGTGTTCAGCTAAAACTACCTGTAGAAGGTTGGTGGTGTTTTCCTGATCCTATCACTACCGCAGGCAGCTAAAAAAGCTACAAGTTAGTTTTTTGCGAGCTCTGCACAGTGTTCAGCTAAAGCTACCTGTAGAAGGTTGGTGGTGTACTCATACTACAGGCAGGCAGTTGATTTTGCTAGCTGCAGTATCAGTACATGGTCGAGTGGATGACCAAGCCGTCCTCATCCTCCTCATCCTCTCTCACCCATGCCCAGGGTACTTTGTCTGGCAAAGCAGCGGCCTCTTCCCTCGGCTCAATGTCATCAGTGACTCCTTCCCTAGCCCCACCATGTCCACCTGAGGAGTCCCTCGAACTGTTTGACCACAGTGTTGGGTACATGCTCCAGGAGGATGCCCAGTGTTTGGAAGGCTCTGATGATGATACTGAGCTCGATGAAGGCAGTAACATGAGCACGGACAGAGGGGGTGCCCAAGAAGGACAGCAATCTGTCAGTTATGCTCCCCCAGCTGCAGCATACTTCCAGGTTTGCTCCAGTGATGAGGAGGGAGGGGATGATGAGGTCACTGACTCAACGTGGGTGCCTGATAAGAGAGAGGAGGAGGAGGAGGAGGCGGCACATCACCAACGAGGCAGGATGCCGTCCAGGGGCCAGCCTAAGGGCAGCACACTGACTGCATCACATCCCAAAGCTCCACACGTGCAGGACACTGAGACGAGTGCATCAGATCCCACCACTGCTATTTGCAACATATGTCTCAAGCGTATCTCGCGTGGCCAAAACATCTCCCGCTTGGGTACCACATGCTTGACCAGACATATGTTGACCTGCCATGCAGTTCGTTGGCAAGCGTGTCTAAAAGACCCACACCAAAGAACAAAGAGGACCTCTCCTTGCTCCTCATCAGCTGAGATCTCCAACCCCACTATACCTTCAGTCCTCTCTGAGACCTGCACTGAGAGGAATGAAGGTGTAGAATTAGGTGTGTCACAGCCAAGTACCTGTGGGCAATCTGCTTTTGGTACACCGACGTCAGATTGTACCAGGCAAATTTCCCTGCCCCAGCTGCTGCACCACCGAAAGAAGTTTGCTCCCAGCCATCCACATGCCCAGCGGTTGAATGCTAGCTTGGCAAAATTGCTAGCACTTCAACTGCTGCCTTTTCAGTTGGTAGACTCTGCCCCCTTCCGTGAGTTTGTGGAATGTGCAGTTCCTCAGTGGCAGGTACCCAAATGCCACTTTTTCTCACGGAAGGCGATTCCGGCTCTCTACCGGCATGTGGAAGGCAATGTCCATGCCTTGCTGGACTGGGCTGTCAGCGGTAAGGTGCATATTACCACTGACTCATGGTCCAGCAGGCATGGACAGGGACGTTACCTAAGTTTCACGGCGCTTTGGTTGACTCTGCTGGCAGCTGGGAAGGATGCAGGACAAGGTGCAGTAGTGTTGGAGGTTGTTCCGCCACCACACCTCCAAAATGCTAATGATTGTGACACACCTCTCTCCTCCACCCCCTCCTCTTCTTCTTCCTCCATGGCCTCTTCCTCTGCTTTGTCCTCCGAACCAGCGGTGCCCCGTAGCCGTTCAAGGGGCTACGCAGGTACGCAGGCCAAAAGATGCCATGCGGTGCTTGAGCTGGTGTGCTTGGGGGGCAGGAGCCACACTGGGGCAGAGGTTCTGTCAGCTCTGCAGGGGCAGGTTCAGAGGTGGTTGACGCCACGCCAACTTAAGGCAGGAATGGTGGTTTGCAACAATGGCACCAACCTCCTCTCTGCCCTCCGACAGGGACAAATGACCCATGTGCCCTGTTTGGCTCACGTCCTTAACTTGGTGGTGCAGCTGTTCTTGGGCAGGTACCTGGGCTTACAGGATGTCCTAAGGCAGGCCAGGAAAGTCTGTGTGCATTTCCGCTGGTCATATAATGCCAGTGCTCGGCTGGCGGACCTCCAAAAGGAGTTTAACCTGCCCATCAATGAGTACTTGTGCGACTATGGCACCAGGACAGGGTCAAGGGAGCTTGTTTTTTTTTCCGCACACCAGTGGGCAATGATCAGGGATGCATGCACTGTCCTGTCACCATTTGAGTAGACCACGAGGATGGTGAGCAGTGACAGTGCATGCATCAGTGACACTGTCCCCCTTGTCCACCTGTTGGAGCACACGCTGCATGGAATAATGGACAGGGAACTTGAGGCAGAACAGAGGCAGGAAGAGGAGGACTTCCTTAGCGCTCAAGGCCCCCTTTATCCAGACAGTGTTCCTGCGTGCCCGCCGATCACACAGGAAGAGGACGAGGAGGAGGAGGAGGAGGAGGAAGATTGTGTCAGTATGGAGGTGGAGCCTGGCACTTAGCATCAGCAGCAGTCTTTAAGGGATCAGTCCCAAGAAACACATGGACTTGTACGTGGCTGGGAGGAGGTGGCTGCGTACCATGTCGTCTTTAGTGACCCTTTTGGACTCCGGACCGAATGCCTCAGCAAACCTACGCTGCATGGCCTCCCTGATCCTGCAAAGCCTGCGTAAGGATCCTCGTATTCGTGGTATGAAGGAGATGGACCAATACTGGCTGGCAACCCTCCTTGATCCACGTTACAAGGGAAAGGTTGCGGACCTTATCTTGCCATCGCAGAGGGAGCAGAGGATGAAACATCTTCGGGAGGCCTTGCAGAAAGGTCTGTGCAATGCGTTCCCAGAGACTGGGAGGTTACAAACTCCTGTTTCTGGACAACATGTTGCTGAGGCTTCGGTCAGTCAAAAAAGCGGTGGAGAAGGTGGCCGTCTGACCGATGCGTTCAGACAATTTTTTGGTCCGCAGCCCCAAGGTATGATCGGTTCCAGCAATCATCGTCAGCGTCTGTTTTACATGGTGCAGGAATACCTAGGGGCAAGATCAGACTTGGACACCTTTCCCACCGAAAATCCTCTGGGTTACTGGGTCTTGAGGATGGATCACTGGCCAGAGCTTGCACAGTATGCAATTGAGCTACTGGCCTGTCCTGTATCCAGCTTTCTTTCGGAACGCACATTCAGTGCTGCTGGAGGCATGGTAACCGATCACAGGGTGCGTCTGTCCACTGACTCGGTCTATCGACTGACCTTCATAAAAATGAATCAGTTTTGGATCACCACCGGCTACCAAGCACCTGATGCTGATGTAACCGAATATTTTTTTTTGAAATCTCAGATCCCTTCAAAGACTGCCTATGCTGATGCTGAGTGACTATCCCTGAGTAATTATTCTCTTGCTCCTCAATGATCACGCTGATAGCTTGTAAGAACATTTTTGGTTCTGGGCGCCACCACCAGTGCCTAAGGCCCAATTTTTCAGCCCCTGTTTAACAGGCGTGTAATTACAATTTTTGATGCAATACTTTGCAGCAGGGTTTGTTTCTGCATTACAACTAGAGTATCTGTGAGTGTTTGCAGTGTTGTGGCACCAGCACCAGTGCCTAAGGCCCAATTTTTCAGCCCCTGTTTATCAGGGGCGTGTAATTACAATTTTTGATGCAATACTTTGCAGCAGGGCTCGTTCCTGCGTTCCAACTAGAGTGTCTGTGAGGGGTTGCAGTGTTGTGGCACCAGCACCAGTGCCTAAGGCCTAATTTTTCAGCCCCTGTTCAACAGGGGCATGTAATTACAATTCTTGATCTAATATTTCACAGCAGGGCCCATTTCTGCACCAACCAAGAGCGAGTGAGGACTTACAGTGTTGTGGCACCAGCACCACCACCACCAAAGGCCCAATTTTTCTGCCCTTGTTCAACAGGGGCATGTAATTACAATTCTTGATTTAATATTTCACAGCAGGGCCCATTTCTGCACCCACCAAGAGCAAGTGAGGACTTACAGTGTTGTGGCACCAGCACCACCACCACCAAAGGCACAATTTTTCTGCCCTTGTTCAACAGGGGCATGTAATTACAATTCTTGATCTAATATTTCACAGCAGGGCCCATTTCTGCACCCACCAAGAGTGAGTGAGGACTTACAGTGTTGTGGCACCAGCACCACCACCACCACCACCAAAGGCCCAATTTTTCTGCCCTTGTTCAACAGGGGCATGTAATTACAATTCTTGATCTAATATTTCACAGCAGGGCCCTGTGAGGGCTTACAGTGTTGTGGCCACAACAACACCTAAGGCCCAAATTTCTGCTGAGTATATAGGGCAGGCCCCTACTTTTAAACATCTAACTTACAAACGACTCCTACTTGCAAACGGAAGGAGACAACAGGAAGTGAGATGAAATCTACCCCTAGGAAGGGAAATTCTCTCCTGTAAGAGTTAATATGGGAAAAACATTTCTCCTTTCCACTGATACTTTCCAATCCTTGTTCCACAAAAAACCCCAAACCCACAAAAAGTGAGGTGAAATCTTCTGAAGAGGAGGACAGACAGCAAAACAAATGTCACAGGGGTGATAACCCTT
This sequence comes from Lithobates clamitans, assembly GCA_037952925.1. Classification (NCBI taxonomy): domain Eukaryota; kingdom Metazoa; phylum Chordata; class Amphibia; order Anura; family Ranidae; genus Lithobates; species Lithobates clamitans. Next base: position 1,675,791 of record JBBGZY010000356.1, on the reverse strand, counting down.
CCCTATGTTTTCCAAAAAGCTTAAAAAAGATTTTTTTGGCTGGAGCTAAACACGTTAAAAATATACCCGTTCAAAATGACAAACAGATTCTACTTAACCTACTACAACATACAGTCCCTGTCTTGTTTGCACCGCCTGTATACTGCTGTTCAGAGTATATAGGGCCTGGTGGCCCCACACCTTTCCTTATTTTAATTTGGGTGCGGGGTTCCCCTTAATATCCATACAAGACCCAAAAGGCCTGGTAATGGACTGGGGGGTACCCATGCCGTTTGTCTCACTGATTTTCATTCATATTGCCAGGACCCGACATTACATTAAACCCGCAAGCATTTTTAAATGAGATTTTTTCCTTTAAAAATGACATTTTGTGCAGGGACTGTTCTAAACACGGGAAACATGCGCCACTTTACAGGCATACTATAGACACACCCCAGGTACGATATTTAAAGGAATATTTCACTTTTTTTTTTTTTTTACTTTAAGCATCATTAAAATCACTGCTCCCGAAAAAAACGTCCGTTTTTAAAAGTTTTTTTGCATTGATACATGTCCCCTGGGGCAGGACCTGGGTCCCCAAACCCTTTTTAGGACAATACCATGCAAATTAGCCCTTAAAATGAGCACTTTTGATTTTGAACATTCGAGTCCCATAGACATCAATGGGGTTCTAATTTTCAGTCCGTTCGCAGGTTCTGGTGCGAACCGAACCGGGGGGTGTTCGGCTCATCCCTACTACTGAACACTGCTCCTACTTTAAAATGAACAATCAACCGGATATTGATAGGTTTGTACTTTGGTCAGCATATAAAGCCTACATGCGGGGTGTTTTAATAAGGCTTCATAGCAATGTAAAAAACCAGAGGTTTAAGCAGATTGATGAGGTCCTTTCCCAAATCACCCGGTTAGAAAACCAAAATAAACTTGCTCCATCTCAACAACTAGCCTTTTAGAGCAGCGGCAAAAACTCCGCTCACTTTTACTCTTTAGATTTGAAAACAATCTCAAATTCACTAAGGCCAAATACTATGCTTTAGGAAATAAAGCTGGAGCCTTACTAGCCCGACAGGTCAAGGCTCAACGGGTTAAAAATAAAATAGCTTCCCTTCCCCATCCCACCACCAAACAACTATTAACAAACACACAGGATATAGCTAACGCCTTTAGCGACTATTACTCATCCCTCTACAACCTTGCAAGTGACACAGCTACCCCTCAACCTACAGAACAAAGCATACAAAATTTCCTATCTAGTATTGATCTCCCGACTATATCCCCTACTCAGTCTGAGGAGCTCTCTCGACCCTTCTCAGTCGAAGAAGTCCTGAAAGCCATCAACACTCTACCTCTCCACAAGTCACCCGGAGAAGATGGCTTCACCAACGAATTCTACAAAACATTTGCAAAACCCATTGCCCCCATCTAACTGACCTCTTCAACTCTGCTGTCACCTCTGGTTCTCTACCACTCGACATGTTACGTTCAATTATCACTACTATTCCCAAACCAGAAAAAGACCCCACCTCCACCTCTAATTACAGACCGATCTCGCTTCTTAACACGGACATCAAAATATTTGCAAAAGTCATGGCATACAGATTAATGACCTGTCTTCCTTCTCTGGTGCACCCGGATCAAGTAGGCTTTATGCCGGACAGACAGGCCCCGGATGCAACAAGAAGGGTCATCAATTTAATTCATCGGGTCGCCCAATCATGAATGCCTTCTCTGCTACTATCATTGGACGCAGAGAAAGCGTTCGATAGGGTGCACTGGGGATTTCTAAGAGCAGTACTATCCAAATTTGGAATCACAGGCTGGTTTCAAACTGCCATACTTTCACTTTATTCAAATTCCTCAGCCAGAGTGCTATCAGACGGAACCCTGTCTACACCATTCGCGATTACTAACGGCACCCGCCAGGGTTGCCCACTCTCCCCTCTCATCTTTGCTCTACTTATGGAACCTCTAGCAGCAAGGATTAGAGGGGATGAGCGCATTTCAGGCATCATACACAGCGACACGGAACACAAAATAAGCCTCTTTGCCGATGATTTCATACTGTTGATCACAAATCCAGCCCAATCTATGCCAACAATCCAAGACATCATTGCTCAATTTAGCTCTGCCTCCTTCTATAAATTTAACTCCTCTAAGTCCCTAATCCTCCCGCTTAATCTCACATGCAGTCAACAATCCCTCCTGGAGAGGACTCTCCCCTATTCTTGGACAAAACAATCCATCCCATATTTAGGGATAAAATTAGCCTCCTCTCTTCCTCAACTCTATGACCTAAACTACCGTGCTTTCCAAAAACTACTTCCACAACTTTTAAACCAAATGCGCACAACAGGCCTTTCTAAACTAGGAAGGATTGCCTCCTTTAAAATGCTCATCCTCCCTAAACTGCTTTACCTATTTCGCACAGTGATTCTACCTATACCCCACTCCTTTTTCACATCCATACAAAAACAATTCTCCAGATATATATGGGAAACCAAACCACCCAGATGCGCTCAATACATCCTAAGCAGACATCATAAAAAGGAGGGGTAGGCCTTCCCCACATACAAACTTATTACTACGCTTCGATCCTGGACCAGCTCTACTACTGGTGGCACCCAAACTCCAATAAGTCCTGGTCGATCATGGAATCATCTTCCTTCAAACTAAACACCCTACGTAAGGTATTCCTTCTTACTTCAGTGGGCTCTCTACCAAACACAAGGACAGATTCCCCGTCAATTGCGGCCTCGTTGACAGTATGGAAGAAATTCACCCAGACGACCTCTACAGGTCACCCGTCGCACACAATACCAATCCCTCTCAAATCGTTAATGTTGCTGCTACCTAACCTAAACCTACAAAATTGGCAGAAACACAAGATCAATACTATCTCAGACCTCTACCACACAAACAAGTCCCTAAAAACTCTCACGAATCTCCAAACCGAATACAACCTCCCCCACACAGAAGCCTTTACATTCCTGAGGATCTCTCACTTCCTTCAATCATCTAAACTTCCCAATATGACCAAAATACCTGAACCGATACACAACTTCTATACACACACGACTTACCCAAAACATGGTATCTCCACAATGTACTCTGCACTGAATGACGATCGACCCTACTCCCAAATACCATCTCTCTCAAAATGGTCAGAAGAACTAAACATTACTATTACCCCCAATATATGGACACGTGCCTTTAAACACACCTTCTCAGCTTCCCACTGCTCTAAGCACTGGGAATCTTATCAAAAAACAATACACAGATGGTATCTTACACCCTACCGTCTCTCCAAATTCTTCCCAGGACATCCCTCTACATGCTGGAGAACATGTGGAACCACAGGTACACTAACTCACATCCTATGGTTTTGCAGATCTATAAGCTCGTTCTGTAAACAAATATTTACCATAATCTCCAACATAATTCAGGTAACAATGCCTCCTAATCCCTCGTTAGCATTATTACATCTGGGCATTGAAAAATTTTCCACCAGATCACGAGTAGTAATAGTGCATCTTCTACTCGCAGCAAAATGAAACATTGCCAAACTCTGGAAATCTACAGATTCTCCTTCCATTGCCAATACAATCACTGATCTGAACCTCCAGTGTGAAATGGAGAAACTAGTAGCTAGGAAGAATCTAACTATGGAAAATTTTTGTTTAACTGGTCTGCCTGGCTTACACATCCAAAATGCTCTGTATCATTATAATGTACTCACTATCTCACAACTTCCCCTAAGCTCGCTTTGTCTTCTTTATTCTCTTATCCACACTCATTTTATGAAATAATAACTCATTAAGCTGGCTGGTGCTCCTCCCCACCCTTCACCTCCCCTTCCCTCCCCACCCCTCCCGTCTGGAGCCACTCTGTTTCTTTGTTTGCATTGATAAGCATGATCCACCACTGTTTAGTCTCATTTGTTAAACTACCTATGCTATATTTCCAACTTCTTTCTCCGTTATGGACTCATTTACTCCAGTCAGAACATTCAACATGCTGTAACAACTGCATTTTCCTCTTTGTCAATGTTTCTGAAAATTTTAATAAAGAATTATTGAAAAAAAAAAGGACATCAATTTTGTTTGGGATCCACGTCGCACGACCGCGCAATTGTCAGTTAAAGCGATGCAGTGCCGAATCACAAAAAGTGCTCTGGTCAGGAAGGGGGTAAATCCTTCTGGGGCTGAAGTGGTTAATACAGCAGTTACTGTGACCAGTGCAGGGCATTTACCCCACCTCCCCCCGGCCATGCTGCATATTAGAAAAATCACACTGCATGATGCATCAGCTTAATTTAGCTTGTGCTTGCTTGCTTACTTACCTGTGAAAAAAATGTGAATCTGGACTCTGTCTCTCTGTGTCTGCAATAAAGTGGGTCACGGACAGTGCATTGAGGTTCCTCCTCGGTGGTGCTGCCTGGCTCCTCTTGGTTGCGGGATGCAGTACAGTAGCTCACGACGCTCCTCCCATCGTGCCTCTGGCCGAGTGACGTCACGCCGCTGGGATGGGGATGGCGCCACTGTTCTGTCTAATGTGCAGTACAGGAGCTTGCTGATGCCGAGCCCCGAGCCACTCGGCAGCGGGACCCACTTGGCAAAGGGCCGCGGCTGAGGGCCCCACTCGGCAGCGGGCCCCACTCGGCAATGGGCCGTGGCTGAGGGCCCCACTCGGCAGCGGGCCCCGGCTGAGGGCCCCATAGTGACCGCGGGCCCCATAGCGACCACGTGGGTCGCTATGGCGGTAGTTTCGCCACTGGTTAATGCCAACCAAATAGTTGGTTGGGTAATATATGAACTAGCAAAAGTGATTTGATGGAAACACAACAAAGCTGCATTAATAATTCATGTGAATGATGACAATTTTTTGTAAAGGCTCCATTTATTTTGACATTAGCTAAGAGATAAATAATTATAATTTCTAACATTACATTTAGAATAGTGGGTTGGTAGTAGAATTTTACTTACTTTGTATACAGAGCTTACATAGAACTGTACAGCCCTCCAGTTAAGAGCCTACAGAGTAGGAAGCTGCAGCATAGAACAGCCTGCCATTGAAATGCACAGGGGCTGTGCGGAAAAACCTTTCTTTTTTGCAGAGATGTTAAAATACACACTCAAAGCATGAAGATTAGTTAAACACTCAATATTTTTTTTTTTTTAAGCAGAGAACCTAGAGAATAAAATAGTGGACATTTTTTATGTCAAATTATATCAGTGCAAATGTTTTTGAAACCCAAATTTTCAGTAAAACCTACATACATTCCACATTAATAATTATGCAACCAACATTAGTGTGTGTTGTAATTTGCCTCCAGCAGTGTTCCTGTTTCTTCTTGCTGGAGGCTGCCGATTTGCTGAAGTCCCAAGCCCCAGAACAGCAGTAATCATAAAGCAGAACTAAACCCATCGATTTAACAGTTTCAAAAAAACAGTTACATTGCAGGAATGCCAGGATTGCTAACTGTCACATTTCTTCAACCAAACTGTCAAACCATCACATGGTTGGCTGGTGTCATAACTGATCATATGTGCAGCACCATGACAGCTGCAGATTAAACAGAAGCAGCCTCCTTAGCTGTAAAAGATAGTAGGGTTTAATTCAATTTTTTGGCTGTCAGCAGATGAAAAAATGTCCATAGATAACACTTTAAAAGATATTACAGGCTTTCAGTTTAGAGTTAACCATGAATAACGGCCCTAAAATTATTGCTCTTATTTTCACATGCACGTGATCTCTAACATGTGTTGTATTATGTTTTTTTTTTTTGTATGTAGGCATACCAGACTGGCACGTTTATGTTCATGTATCTGGGAAATAAAGAAAACTGCACTCAATCACCCCACCAAATTCAATTCATGGTGGAATGCTGGTGCTCAGCTTTGGCCTCTGCAAGCCACTCCAGTAATGATTATTATTTATTACATACTCAAGCTTGCACTTCAGTAAATCTCCTTAGTAACGTTTATTATGTTGTACAACGAATGGCTAAAAGAAACAGCTAACAGCCTGTACGTCTTCAAAAAGGTCAGAAAAAATAGCTAGTTTTCTGTGGGGTTCTGTGCTAAATTTGGAGTTTGCAGATCTCCCACTGGATTTGCAGAGCCAAACCCAGCCAGTTTCACTCATCCCAAATTTTAAAATGAGTTCTAAATATTAGTGAACAATGAATTGTATGTTATGACTTTATTTAATTATTGAGATAGTGGATTTTGTTGGCCCTCATTTGGTACAACTAAAGTAATGGTTGATATTTGTTTAATAATATATTATTTTATATGGGATCTTAACATATTTACATAGTTACATAGTAGGTGAGGTTGAAAAAAGACACAAGTCCATCAAGTCCAACCTATGTGTGTGATTATGTGTCAGTATTGCATTGTATATCCCTGTATGTTGTGGTCATTCAGGTGCTTATCTAATAGTTTCTTGAAGCTATCAATGCTCCCCGCTGAGACCACCACCTGTGGAAGGGAATTCCACATCCTTGCCGCTCTTACAGTAAAGAACCCTCTACGTAGTTTAAGGTTAAACCTCTTTACTTATAATTTTAATGAGTGGCCACGAGTCTTGTTAAACTCTCTTCTGCGAAAAAGTTTTATCCCTATTGTGGGGTCACCAGTCCAGTATTTGTAAATTGAAATCATATCCCCTCTCAAGCATCTCTTCTCCAGAGAGAATAAGTTCAGTGCTCGCAACCTTTCCTCATAACTAAGATCCTCCAGACCCTTTATTAGCTTTGTTGCCCTTCTTTGTACTCGCTCCATTTCCAGTACATCCAGTACATTAAGACACTCTATATGTACATTAAGACACTCTATATGTAACTTACCACCATATTTATTTTTAATTATATATTCTTTTGTATTATTGTGACATATGAGGCCTCATTGGCCCATGTGGCCCCCGGTTTGGCTGGTTGATGAGGCCTTTTCTGTGGTTAATATGCTGGATGACTGGAAGCACCCATCATTGGGAACATCATCTTGTTTTTAATTTGTAATAAATGTGCTATTGGGTTAGTGCTTTTCAGGAGGTAGGTCATTTTACCCCTATACAAAATTGTTTGCTATTTTTGACATGATATGTTACAAATATGCTGTGATTCTCACCGCAGATTACTGTCCCTCTATTATTCCCGAAGAAGAGGATATCCCAAAATAATGGATTGATGTGCTGTGAATCAATTAAATGTAGTTAAATATGAATATTAGGATATTTGGTGTAGATTGATGTATATTAAGTTTACGTCTTAATTTTTTGAATAAATATTAATCTATGAATAAAAACATGTGATTTTACGTAATACAGGTATGACTTGGTGCCTTTAAAGTCCTGTAGCTTTCTTTGTTAGGGTTTTTTCTTACATATATTCTCTTGAGGATGAGGTACCTTTAATAACATTATAATTGTTGCCCCGCTTTGTTCTTGTTTTGGACTGTCTTGAGCTGAAGAAAGTATTTTGTGATTTTTTTTTTTATTAGTATCTGTAAATTAGATATACTGTCTAACCCCTTTCTTTCCTTAGAACGCACCTGTATGTCCTTGAACGGGAAGGATGATATCTTGGTCATTGCCGCAGCGATGTTTGAGGTATCAATTTTTAGGGCCAGTGATTTCTTACAAAGTAAAAGTAATCCGAGTGGCCATACAGCTGCTGGATTTTTTTTACAGGTGATAGAAGGGGGTCCACCCTCCCACTACCACCTTTTCCAGTCTCTTCCATCCCATCGGGGAGCAGGTAACAATCTGACTGGCGGCATTTGATGCCCAAGACAGAGTGAAAAGAACTGACATTATTCATTTCCCTCTGTGATATCAGAAACCAGAAGCAAAGAGGATTTGTAGTAAACAAGTCACTACTGGCTTGTGAAAGCATCTGATCAAAGTGATCTTGGTTTGATCAAATGCTTTGGAGAGAAGAGGAGAGATCTGGGGTCTCAGAACACGAAGTAAAGAATACCTGTCACTGCCCATGCTATCACAAGAGATCTTGTTTATCCCTTGTGATAGCAAAAAAAAAAGATCCAAAAAAAATTATAAAAAATTAAAGGTATTGTGTAAAAAAAATAATAATACAATTAAAAAAAAAGTAAAACGGTGTAAACGGTGATCACGCCGCAAATGTAAGGTATTGTCACGAACCTCTGCATGAGAGCAATAAATCTTGTACAAGACCTCCTGTGTAACTTTAAACTGGTAACCTGTAAAGGCTTTAAACGTAACGCCTATGGAGATTTTCGGGTACCATAGTTTGGCACCATTCAACAGGTGTACACAATTTTAAATCATAACATGTTAGATATCCATTTACTTAGTGTAACGCCATCTTTATGATTTACCAAAAATATGGATATTATATTATGTCTGTATGCACTAAAATTAACAGTGGTGTAGTGGATAGCACTTTCACCAAGCAGTAAGAAGGGTCGCTGGTTCGAATCCCAACCACGACACTACCTGCCTGGAGTTTGCATGGTCTCCCTGTGCTTGCGTGGGTTTCCTCCATGTACTCCGGTTTCCTCCCACACTCCATAGACATGCTGGTAGGTTAATTGGATCCTGTCTAAATTATCCCTAGTATGTATGAATGTAAGTTAGGGACCTTAGATTGTAAGCTCCTTGAGGGTAGGGACTGATGTGAATGTACAATGTATATGTAAAGTGCTGCGTAAATTGATGGCACTATATAAGTAACTGAAATAAATAAATACATTTAAGTGTATTTTTTCCTGAAAATTTTCATTTGATAAACCGCTACTCAAATATTGTGTGTCCTAAAAATGTCAACAACAACCTTTTTATTTTCCAAGGCCTCTGCTCTAAAAATATATATGTTTTGGGGTTCTAAATAGTTTTCTAGAGAAAAATGCTAATTTTTATATATATAAATGTCAGAATAAAGGCAGAAGGTTTTTTTTTTACCTTAATGAATGCATTAAAGTAAAAAAAAACTCCCCCCTCCCCCAACCTCCCCTTATCTACCTGAGCCCAACATAACAGCTTGCTATGGGTGTATCACATACCTGGTGATGACTGGAATGTTGAGGAGTGTGAGGGCAGGGAGTTGCAGGAGTGCTGGATTAGCTGGTTGGCAAAATCCCTAGGTGAGGGTCTCATACTGAAGCAGCTCGGCACCAGAGCAGAAGATGGTAGCAGAGCTAGTATTCAGGCAATGACAGCCGAACAATGAGGGACTGAGTCAGCAGGCAGAGCAAGTCCAGGAAGCAGGCCAAGGTCAAAGTGATCAAATGAACAAGGTTAAGGCAGGAGCGAAGGCAAAGTCCAGGGGAAAGCCGGGTCATACACAGGTAGGCAGTTTCAATGGATCAGGTCTCAGGAATACAGGTACAACTGAAGATCATTCAGCAACTGCTCATGGTGACAGACCAGTTTAAATAGGCCAATGGGCGCCAAGTGCGCACACTAATTGGTATGCGCATGTGCCTGTGTGCGCGCGAGTGCACAAATGCGAGTACAATGAACTGGAATAAGATGTCTAACATTGCTTCTTTGCTTGGAAGTATGAGCATGTGAGCAATGCACATGCGCATGAATATGAGCATTGGCCCACACTGGTTTTCTGGTGCTGGGAATCCGGTTTACAGGGGGTACTTGGTAGAAGGGTGGGGCCAGGAGCACCGGCGGGAACCCTGAGAAAAGCAGGATAAGGGCCACTCTGTGCAAAACCACTGCACAAAGCAGGTAAGTATTGTAAGTATGTTTATTATTACTATACAACAATAAAAAAAATCTGCTTCTATAATCACTTTAATATAAAGATTATTTTTAGATCTAAAAGTTTATTGTTTCAGGATTTAAATGTTGGGTCTCCCTTATTATTATGGGCAGTGTTAGGAGCTAATTTTCTTAGATTAAGTTAAGAGCTTTTTCCTAGACATGGCTTTGTGATTGTTTATACAACCTCACCTCAAATGCACACCAAGAGGATTGTGATGATTGATAGGTCTGCCCCCTCTATTCATATATGGTGTTTCATTCATAGAAGTTATAGTTCAGCTTTAATGACTGGCGGAGGGGGAAAGAAAGAGCAAATATAGTTAGAACGCTAGATGAGTGTCTTTCACAGCTCTCAAAGCTCTTGTAACCCTCCCCCTGGACAATAAGATTACATTGACCGGGGTGGGGTGGATGGGGCCAGGGCTGATGTTAGAAATCAGGGGGCATCGTACAGCTTATCTGACAGGGCCTCTTCCTCCCAAAATATTTCAAACGTCATTTCTGTTAAAATGCCATAGTTGTGATACTATGCTTCACAGCCATGGCAGAAAATATACACCTTTTGTACAAGACCCAAGTAAATAGCACTGCTCTACAAATGCCCTGCAACCTGCACTTGTGCAGGGGTTAAAGCAGGTTGTGAGGAGACAACATGCTGCCTCCTCACCACCTGTTAAATGCTCTCTAAAGAGCGATCCAAATGATGACTGCTCTTCAGAAAGCAAAACACATGTGAACGAGTCCTTCATTTAAAAAAAAAAATAATGTCTCACATTTGAGACAGAAAAAAGACATAGATTCATCAGTCCCTTTCTCTGCAGCCTCAGCTGCACTAGACAGTGAATGAATGAATGAGAATCGCTCTGAGGCTTTCCGTTCATTTACAAACTGAAGCATATTAAGCACAGATTGAATGGACACAGTGAGTGATAAGTAACAATTTCTCACTGTGTTCATTCAGGAAGGGACGGGGCTGGTATATATGACATATATACTGGCCCCCTGCTCTCCATTTTTAAACAATCCCACTGTGTGCCCTCAGCAGCTGCTGGACATAGGGAGAGAATGGAAGCTAACAGCACTGCAGGGGAGAGGGTCCCAACAGCAGGTGGAAGGAGGCACAGATAAATAAAAAATCCCCCTGCAGTTCAGCTGGAGGGAGGGAGAGGAGGAGAAGGCGACAGTGCTGAAGGGGGATGCATAAGAGTCACAAGTGTCAGCAATAAGGCAGTACAGCAGGCCCTACTGCTCGGCAGGTGCCTGGACCCCCCTTTTAAACTGATGGGGCCTGGGCCCAGTACAGGAGGGCTGGTTTTACTGCCTTATCAGCGGCCCTGGATGGGGCATCAGAGGAGGAATATTCCAAGGAATTCAGGAGCCAGCAGCACAATGAAGGCATCAGATTAATAGTACATAATATTCTTTGTACTGATTTTGAAGCCTAATCATAGACTTTAATGTCTCCACCCCCTTATACCTAATGTGAGTCTAAAAGAAAAATTGCAAAAAACAACCAGTGAATGAGGCCACACTTTAAACATGCTAGTTGCATCATTTAGACAACTGAAATGCGTGTTTCTTTCTTTATATATATTTTATATAAGGTATCATAAAACACACAAAACATAACAAAAAAAGATTTAATCAAAGATCCCACAAAGAACAATATACCTAAAAACAGGGTGACACTGTAGGTACAACAAAACAACAGTGTGCCAACGTCCCAATATTGGTTTGTCATGTAAAATGGCTAGGGAATTTGGACTTTCGAGGCACCCAGGTAATTGAAACTATAAAAAGTATAAAGGATAAAAATATTTTTTATTTTATTGTATTTAGATTTAAAAAAGATTATATATATAGTCAAGGATTGTTAGACATACAGTTTACACATAAAAAAAGAGAATCATACATAGATGAGTCCTATCCTGCATGCTAATTGAACCCAGTCATATAGTGTATATGTCCCAACATTCAGAACTAAGAGAAGAAAACCAACTTCCCAAACGTGATGGCTGTAATGAATGAAGGACGCAATGTGGGTTAAATTGCAGTTCAGGTAGGTGTTCTCTTTAATTGCTCGACATGTTTCGCGTTATATAACGCTTCTTCGGGAGCTGAGGATAATTCTGTTGGATATATACAAGGTCATCATAAATATATATATAGATACATATATACACCAAAAATACATAATTCAAGAATCAAATCCATACGAATTGAGATACATTCCAACTAGTTCTAGCACTGCACATCTGGTTCTTCCCCTGACCGGATGTGCGGCGATTGACGGGGACACAGAGGCCCCTTCCGGACTCCCATCTGTCCCCGCCTCTGCTGTAACAGCATTGGCCGGACGCCACGGCTCTGGGGTGATGTGCCGGCGCATGCGCGGTGGCTGTTAGGTTCTTTAGTCCCCTCCTTGCTGCGCTCACTCAGTAGTCCTGTCCGGTCTGGGCACCTGCGCAGTACGAGGGGTGGGCGCTCTCCTCGCGCCTGCGCAGTACGAAGGGTTGCCACTCTCCTCCCACCGCGCTCGCCTTGCATCTCCGCCTTAATTCTGGCGGTAGTTCGGCGCATGCGTCAACAGCCCGTGGCAGAATCGGAAGGAGCCGAACCTAATTGGCGGTCGGCGCTTCCGGTGGGGGACACCATTTATAGATGCACACGGGCCCCACATGGTTGACAGACGCTGCCCCACAAGGGAAACAACACCACCATCTTTTTCAACTCCCCAACGGTAAGTAGGTAAAACTCAGTGTCAACCATACTGTGGTTTTACATGCTTATGGCTGCAAACACTTCAATACCCATATGACATAATAATAGGTCTCTATGTCTCTTTATATATCTTTTATACCAGAACTAATGATGCTTGTAAACTACTGCTAAAGACCCATCTTCTACACATATCGTGATACATTGGGAGTAGTGTGGTTTGTTCCCGCAGTGTTCTGGTATTTACTACCAATATTTGTTTCTTCTTTTCAAAATAAATGTAATCCAGCGATTACTTGTTCGTGTTTTGGACCAATACTATAGTGATATTTTTCTTTGACCATATAGGGATAAGCCATTTATTTCTCATATATTTTTGTATTATTTTAATGTTTTTTTTAGATACACATGTTTATGTATACATATTTCGATGACCACTGCTGTGCTTTTCTATCACCAATGCTGAGTGATGGATAGATTATATCTCTCTCCATTGATGTCTACGTTAAATTATTCTTAACATTGCTAGACATTGTTAACACATCCTATATTATCTCTAATATCGTTAGACATTGCCAATATACTCTATACTGCACAGCTTATACCTTGGAGCGAGTTTTTTCACTCTACATATATATTTTTGTATACAATCAAAACTGGTGCTCTATTTAATGGCCTCCCCAGGTGCCGGGTTTATCTATGAACCCCCAGGTGACCACCTTCTTTACTGGGGTCTGCCCTTTATGACCACTAGAACTAGTTGGAATGTATCTCAATTCGTATGGATTTTATTCTTGAATTATGTATTTTTGGTGTATATATGTATCCAACAGAATTATCCTCAGCTCCCGAAGAATCGTTATATAACGCGAAACATGTCGAGCAATTAAAGAGAACACCTACCTGAACTGCAATTTAACCCACATTGCGTCCTTCATTCATTACAGCCATCACGTTTGGGAAGTTGGTTTTCTTCTCTTAGTTTTGAATGTTGGGACATATACACTATATGACTGGTTCAATTAGCATGCAGGATAGGACTCATCTATGTATGATTCTCTTTTTTTATGTGTAAACTGTATGTCTAACAATCCTTGATTATATATATAATCTTTTTTAAATCTAAATACAATAAAATAAAAAATATTTTTATCCTTTATACTTTTTATAGTTTCAATTACCTGGGTGCCTCTAAAGTCCAAATTCCCTAGCCTTTTTATATGCCAATACCAAAAAAAGGTAAAACATAAACAGATTAAAATTATTGTACTTTTATATATCATAAAAAGAATAGATATTAAAAGGTATCTTGCTGTTTTTTTAGAATGCATCTGCCTGATTTGGTTATCTATGTTAAACTAACAAGAAGAAAATAAAGATTCTTATTGCACAAGTATACTCTAATTGCAGGCTTTTAAGAGCACCCCTCTGAGAACACAGTTCTGATTTAAGCATGCATAGTAAGGAAAAGCTTAGCATGACCACAGGTAAATTCTAATAACTCAACGTTTTCTCTTAAAATTGAATTATTCTGTACAACTGGATAGATTAGTAAAAAAAAAAAAAAAAAAAAAACAGCAGGCAAGAAGAAATAGATTTTTTTTCTAGCTAAATTAAACTTTCAGATTAAAGGATTTGCCCCAAAATATTCTCAGCAAAGGTGAGGCAAGCACTTAAGGGTATTGAAGGTATTATGCAAGTCCGGAGTCTGCTGGGGAGAACAACAAACTGGAACATTTTATTGATTAAAAGTCCTAAGATTAATGCTGGGTGCAGCTGTCGGGCAGGCGGATTTAACAGGGAAGAAGATTCAGGTATTTGAGAGTATTATAATAACAGTATTGGTTTTACCATGGCTTCTATTTAGTATGCAGCAAGTCTCTCACTTTTGCAAGGAAAGCAATCCTTTATTCAAGGAAAGCCATAAGCATGTGGCAGAGGGTTAACAATTTTACTATGACCTTGTGAGAATTAAACACCAGTAAAAACAAGAAATAGAATTGAAAGAAACAAAGTCAGATTTGTCATAGTGGTGCCTCTTCTAATAATGCTTAAGGACTGCTAACAGCCAGAGGCATGGTCACTGTTTTTTGAAGTTGATTCTCATGTGACACAGAGAAAGCCATACTATTTCAGTAATAAGCTGAATATGTTTGTCCACAGGTAGATATTTAGTGCTTTGTTAACTTGAACCTTAAAACCATAGAACTATAGAAAAGATTGCAAGGTCATAGGTCATAAAAAACAGCCTACACATTTTACTGTTAATCCAAAAGGAGAGTTTAATTTTTTTCCAATATACAGGTAGATCTGTGTTATCACTGTTTCCCCTGGTCTATATAGATCCCTTTATGGAGACAGGTTATAGTTAAATTATACTTTCTTATACTGTTTATCTGTTTCAGTTTTGTTCAATACTCACAATGCTGCACACGAATTGGGTGTTGAGCCCCGAGGAAGTGGGGGTGATCTGGCCCCAAAACATGTTTGCTGTTTCGATATTACCTATTTACTGATTTTTAAGGGCACCTTTGATTCTTTCATCTGTTTTTTGTTCTAGCAATCTTTTCTGTCTATGATTTGAATTACCATTGGCTACCCATTAGGGGAAGACTTGCTTCACCAGAGGTAATTAATTGTTTGAAGTTTTTCTTCAACTGACTGCACATACAAAATTTAAAATCTCCAGTACCTTGCAATTGTAACATTTAGTTTTCTGAAACTACTCCTTTTAATAGACAATACAAAATACCCACTTTACATTTCTTAAGCCTAAAGCCTAATACACACTAGTATTTTTTTTTCTTTTTCTGTTCAACCCAGTAGGGCTGAATGGAAAAAAAAACCTGACAGCTCAGGAGGAGCCACTGTACTAACTATCCAATGTTAGTACAGCAAGCTCCCCTGCTGTTCTCTTGTGTTCTGACAGGGGGACAGCTCCCCACCAGAACACTCCATTGGCTGAAAGAGCTGATCAGGAGCCGATCAGCAGACCATTTCGGTCATGCCCCTTCTGACTCTAGTACACATGGGCCAAATGTAGGCTGGTTTCTATTGAACCGGTCGATGCCGCTCAACATTTGGCCCGTGTGTATTAGGCTTTAGACTGTTCTTTGTGAGTTTTTGCTTTTCTACCTTTAGAGTACTGAAATTTCTAATATCTACATCTTTTTAATGAGCGTTCCTCGATGACCAAGAGGGACGCTGTCATTAGACAGAAGAATAAAAGTTGATGGATAACTAGTCCTAGATAGGGATGGACCGAACAACCCCCCCCCCCATTTCGATTCGCACCAGAACATGCGAACAGGCAAAAAATGTGTGTGAACATACAAACCCTAATAAAGTCTATGGGACAAGAACATGGAAAATCAAAAGTGCTCTTTTTAAAGGCTTATATGCAAGTTCTTGCCATATAAAGTGTATGGGGACCCGGGTACTGCTCCAGGGGACAGGTATCAATTCAAAAAAAAGTTTCTAAAACTACAGTTTTTTCAGGAGCAGAGATTTTAATAATGCTTAAAGTGAAACAATAAAAATGAAATATATCGTGCCTGGGGGGTCCCCTTAGTCTGCCTGTAAAGTGGCACATCTGTCTGATGTGTTTTACAGTGCCGCAGCAAAATGACATTTCTAAAGGAAAAATGTCATTTAAAATTGCTTGTGGCTGTAATGTATTGCCGGCTCCCGGCAATATAGATAAAAATCAAGTAAAAAATCGGCGTAGGTTCCCCACTCAGTCCATACCAGGTCTATCATGCCTATGAATATTAAGGGGAATTCCACACCAAAATTAAAAAAAAAACAGAGTTGGGTCCCCCCCAAAATCCATAACAGGCTCTTTGGGTCTGGTATGTATTTTAAGGGAAACTCAAAATGTAAAAAAATTGTTGTGGGGTCCCCCCAAAATCCATACCAGATACTTATTCAAGCAAGCAGCCTGGAGGACAGGATGGGGGGATGAACGAGCGCCTCCCCCTGAACTATACCAGGCCACATGCCCTCAACATGGGGAGGGTGCTTTGGGGTCCCCCTCAAAGCACCTTGTCCCCATGTTGATGGGGACATGGGTCTCATCTCCACAACCCTCCAAGAAAAAAAGGTGTCCTGCGATGTCCATCTATCTTCAATCAAAACCGCCCGACGGACCCAGAAAAAAAAAAGGGAAAATACTCCGCCTCCCAGCGACTGTTGTCTTTTCGCTGTGACAGCTGTTATATAGGCAAGGGAGGGGCCACACACTGACGAAACCGGGTGACCCCCCCTCTGACTGCACATGACATTTTTACATTTACATGGGGGGGCGGGATCTGGGGGCCCCCTTGTTAAAGGGGATTTCCAAATTCTGATAAGCCCCCCACCCGCAGACCCCAGAACCACCGGCAAGGGTTGTGGGGATGAGGCCCCAAAGCACCCTCCCCATGTTGAGAGCAAGTGGCCTGGTATGGTTCAGGAGGGGGGGTGCTCACTCGCCCCCCTATACTGGCCTGTCAGGCTGCTTGCTCTGATAAGGGTCTGGTATGGATTTTGGGGGGACCCCATGCCAATTTTTTTTACAATGTTGGCATGGAGTTTCCCTTATAATCTATGCCAGACACAAAGGGCTTGGTATTGATTTAGAGGGGGACCCCAGGCTGTTTTGTTTTTTAATTTTGCCATGGAGTTCCCCTTAAAACCCAAACCAGGCCCAAAAAATCTGGTATGGACTGGAGGAGGGGGGACCCATGCCGTTTTTTTCTTAATTCTATCCAAATTTTTTTTACAATGTTGGTATGGAGTTTCCCTTAAAATCTATGCCAGACCCAAAGGGCTTATTATTGATTTAGAGGGGGACCCCAGGCTGTTTTTTTTTTTAATTTTGCCATGGAGTACCCCTTAAAACCCATACCAGGCCCAAAAAACCTGGTATGGACTGGGGGAGGGGGGACCCATGCTGTTTTTTTCTTAATTCTATCATTCTATCATAGGGTATCATATATACAGTATTTATCGGCGTATAACACGCACCGGCGTATAACACGCACCCCAATTTAGGAGGGAATTTTAAGGAAAAAAAAACTTTTAGGAGGGAATTTGAAGGGAAAAAAAACTTACATTTAAATGCCCATCATTGCAGCCTTCTCAGTGCAGCCTTGCCCCAGTGCAGCCATGTCAGTGCAGCCTTGTCAGTGCAGCCTTGTCAGTGCAGCCATGTCAGTGCAGCCTTCTCCAGTGCAGCCTTGTCAGTGCAGCCATGTCAGTGCAGCCATGTCAGTGCAGCCATGTCAGTGCAGCCTTGTCAGTGCAGCCATGTCAGTGCAGCCATGTCAGTGCAGCCTTCTCAGTGCAGCCTTCCCCAGTGCAGCCTTCCCCAGTGCAGCCTTGCCCCAGTGCAGCCTTCGATCCCCTGTCCCTGCTTGCTGGGATTCAAAATCGCGGACCGCGATTTGAAAATGGCGCCGCCGGCGCCGAAATACACAGATCCGGTCCTCGGCTCTTTCCGGCGGCTCTCGTTTACTTTCGGTTTCACTCGTAGCCCCGAGCAGAGCTATCCGAACCTACTCGGATAGCTCCGCTCAGGGCTACGAGTGAAACCGAAAGTAAACGAGAGCCGCCGGAAAGAGCCGAGGACCGGCTCTGTGTATTTCGGCGCCGGCGGCGCCATTTTCAAATCGCGGTCCGCAATTTTGTTATTTTGACAGCTCGGATCGCAGGGCATCGGCGTATAACACGCACCTGCGACTTTCCCCTGATTTTAAGGGGAAAAAAGTGCGTGTTATACACCGATAAATACGGTATATGCTAGACTGCCTGCACTGTATACATAGTCTACACTGAATGCAGAGTGTATATATATATACAGTATCTCACAAAAGTGAGTACACCCCTCACATTTTTGTAAATATTTTATTATATCTTTTCATGTGATAACACCGAAGAAATTACACTTTGCTACCATGTAAAGTAGTCAGTGTACAGCTTGCATAACAGTGTAAATTTGCTGTCCCCTCAAAATAACTCAACACACAGCAATTAATGTCTAAACCGCTGGTGACTTGGATCGTGACGTCACCCGCGTCTCGCTCGCTGATCTCCGTGGATAATCCTATTAGGCATTTTATCCTCCGCACTGGGGTACAGTGCTTCGTTTGTAAGTTTTCCTATGATTATTACATTAAAACTTTTAAGCTATATACAGAGAGCACTAGATGTTCTTTATTTTATTACATGTGACCACTGCGAGCTCTACAAAGTTTGATATCTGGCCGGCCACAAGTGTACCTGCTCCTGTTTACTTCCCAGTGAGGGAAATGCTGTTTCTGACCTGACTGATTCACTCAGGGGCCCACCAGCTGAGGTGAGCGGCTAGTGTTATCGTTGGTGGAGGTGTATTTCACTACAGTCACCATCTTGTGTGGATATCGCTCGCACTATTGGATCACAAATTGGAAATTCTTCATTGGACATTCTTTAATACTATTGCATCAAGTGATTAATTCTTTTATGCGCTGTACTGCTTTTTATGAATTGTATATTTGGGATTTGATAAGTTTTATCCTCAGTACCATAGCTGCTTTAGTTTTACTTTATGTGATTAGCGCTGGTTGATTATTTTTTAAATTATATAAAAATAAAATATTAATGCTAATGTTCTTTCAATCATAAGCATAACACTATATACGGCCGCTGTGTAAGCAGCCTTATATAGTGTGGGGCGTGGACTTAGCCCCCTGAGCCATGATTGGCTAAAGGCACCCTGCCTTTGGCCAATTATGGCTCTCACAGCTGAGCGTGCTGTGATGTGATTGGCCAAAGCATGCAGGTCAGTTGCATGCTTTGGCCAATCATCAGATGTCAATACACTGCGACCTCGCAGTGCATTGTGGGTGGTCAAATTTGCCGCAAATGCCCCATAATGTTCGTGTTCGGCAAACGGCCGAATACCCGATGTTCGAGTCAAACTCACATTTGACTCGAACATCGGGCCCGTCGCTAGTCCTAGATTATAAGTTCTAACGAGCAGGGCCCTCTGATTCCTCCTGTGTTGTGTTGTAGCTGTACTATCTGCCCTCATGTTGTAAAGTGCTACTAAACTGTTGGCGCTATATAAATCCTGTATAATAATAATAATGACAATAATAATTAGTCAGATTAGTTAGACATCTAGTAACAACGTGAAACTGGTTTTGGAGAGGCAAAGTAGTACTTCAGTTTTGCTTGCAGTGAGTGATAATGAAAAGGCTGACAGACACCTGATCAGCAGCACAAGCCCTGTGCATCATTAAAGTTTGCAACCTTTGTAAAACATAATACATGTTTTCACCTTTTTTCATCCATTTTGCATCTCATTGCTGCTGATCGCCTGAAGACTTGCAGCCCATTCCTGTATACATGCATGGATGCATAGCATTTCCAAGAGTGGGTTTTCTGATGATAATAACAGTGGACCATATCTGAGTAAGATGGGTTTTTTTGGTGGCCAACCAAGTGTAGTCTCCATCAGAAGCCTCTGCTACAGGTTGAAAACAATTAGGAGATAGGAACAGAGCATTGTCACCCAATACCAGGAAATGTCTAAACAATCAGATGATATCCTTCTTGTATTATTTAACTGCAGTGCATGTATGTGTCCAATTCCCCATATTAAATGTATGTATGTGTGTGTGCATGTTGCAATGTCAAAGCTGCAGTGCTCGTGTCAGACCTGCAATACAGTTAATTTAAAAAATATGACACAGACAGACACAGTAGGTTCATAGAAGATAGGGATGTGGACCACAGTGTACTGCAATATTTTACCTGAAAACACAACAAGTATACCAAAGGCCTCAAGGTGTGGGTAATTGAATCCATACCTGAGGGCCTGTCTGTCAGGATGGCTCTGTCAGAAGACAGGATAATAGCCATAGAAAAATCCCTGTTCCCCAAATACCTGAAAGAAGAGGAGCATTAGCACTTGCTAACGTGCAAATGCATATGTCCGGAAATGTGAACATGCGAACGCATGCGCAGCGCATTTCATGACAGATAAGGACATTTCCTATTACCTGTATCTGCTCTTGAAGTACTGACCCCACTTGTCTCTGACTATTCCTGTTTTCCACCTGCATCGACCCTGGCTTGTCCTTAGACCATTCTCCTGCATCCGTATCTGTACTTGATCTGATCGTTTTGTTTATGACTGGCTTGTCTGACTCTGCTTAAGTTCCAGTCCCTCCAGAGCTACCAAGTTGCTAGCACCTGTCCAGCTACCTTTGGGACCTGCTCTTCAGCTAAGTACCAGCCTTTTCCTACCCACGGAGACCCGCTGCCATCTGGTGAACTACTGGATCAGCAGCCCAACGGCAAGCACGTTTAACTGGCACTCGTGCGATTTGCACTCCTGCGCTACCTGTATACACTACCTGGGGCCCCGAGTCAGAGGTGCAAGAGAGTCCTTCCTCTGCATATCCAGGTAAAACTGCATAACCCACACTTACATGACACTGTCCTTTGCCGAAAGATTTCAGATGTTGTGCAAACGTGAAACTTTCTGGATATTCACATTAAACACCTTAGCCCTAAGAGGACTTAATAAGGAATCAGAAGTTAACACCATAACTTACTTTTTTACATCGCCCCCCCTTTTCTTCCGGACACAGCTGCTTTTGAGCAAAAATGCACATATGTCCAAATGTATGCATGTGCTTGTGATCTTTTAGCATATTGCACAGGCAGTTATTGGGCCCCATATATTTTTTCTCACAAATAATCAATGATTTTATTGTTTGATTTTTATAGATAATTTAGGAATATTTTATCTCATCAATGGGGCACATGTGTCTAAATTTTTTTGACAAATCCATTCATTAGCTCTCCCTCACAAGAAAAATATTTTAATAAATAAAGAGACATATCTGTTTGAGTTTGTTTTTATTTCCTTATTTTAATAAATTCACAAATATTTAATTCTTAAATCTTGTAATCAGATAGACATACAGTATATGCATTTTTATTTTTTATATATTTTGTTTTATTTGTATTTACCTGTTTATATTGTAGAAGTATTTTTTCTGTATAATAGCTGATGTCTGTGTATTGCTGTGTATTTGTTTTTTTGTTTTTTATAACAGCTATAATCATTTGGTTTAATTTCCTTGTAATGCAACTTTTTATTGGCATGCAATGTATCCATTTGTTTCCTTATGTTGCTTAGCAAGATCAGCTATTTGTTAAAGTAATCTGACGCATTCTTTGTTGTTGTTTTATAATGCTCCATGCAGCTCCTGTGTATTTCTGACACTGCCAGGTATTTAATACTGGCTCCACTGAGTATGGACTAGCTTGGCAAAGGGCGCAGAGCCAAACGATAACGCATCAAAATGCATTTAACGTGTATTTTGATGCATTGGCAACAGGTATGTCAATGGCCCTGGTCAATGGCTGTAGACCCTATTAACTCCAAACTGTATGTTCAAAAATACATTGGAAACGTGCATCACAACACACGGCAATGCACAACACACACACTGATGCATGTCAACACACCTGCCTGATGCAAAGAAATAACATACTTCACACATATAGATCTAAATGCGTCCCTTAAATCGTAAGTAAACATTGATTTAATGATTTAAAAAAAAAACAGTAACATTACCGGCATGCTGGGATTGCTTACTGTCACATTTACCTGTGCTCTCAACCAAACTATCAAATTATCAAATGTCTGGTGTCATAACTGATCATATGAGCAGAATCATGGCAGTTGTGGATCAAACAAAGCTTAAAGTGGAGCTCCAGCCCCCTCCCTCCAAAAATATTACTACTCTTTCTCAATGGCCCGGTGGCAGAGGAAGGAGGGCTTACAAACTTCCGGGGGCCTCGCCACGGCTCTCTTGGAAGTGGAGACAGGTACCTGTCAAAAACAGCCCCCCCCCAGAGGTGGCAAATGTGGCAGCAGAGGGGGGGAAGCAAATAAGCAAAGCTTCCCCTGTTGGGTGCAGCTCCTCTTTAGAATGGCAGCTTCCTTGGCTGAGAAGGATATGAGGGTTTATTTCCACTTTAATGAATGTAATCTTTAAATGGATGGATTTAATGTTTTACATGTTTGCCTAGAGTTCAGCTTTAGATTTTGTTGTGTTAAACTAGAGCAAACCTTAAAAAATGATTTAGGCGATTGTCTTTTCGGAATTTTTTTTTTTTTAGGTTTAAGGCTCTTTTATTTTATACCCATTATTTTTGTTTATACCTTCACATTTTAAACCTACCCACAATAGCCTGGTCTAAAACTAGCAGTATTTAAAAATGAACAATGGTATACTGTATGTACAAAATGTACAATTATCTTTGAGTCACCTTTTCAATCTATTTATATGAGTTTGTATCCCTTCTGCCAGTATCCACTCATTAACCATTCCCGGAGACATGTTTAAATATTTACATTATAGAAAATGTGTTATACAGATTCCAAACTATCCGTAAAAATCCTGAATCCTGCTCATGATGTTATGATGAACCTGCTGGTTTAAATGAGAAGCAAAAAGGGAACCGCATATGTTCGTAATTAAGATACTTGAGGATAATGACCTGTGTTTGTGCTTTATACAAAGTGTTTAATGTGGGATCATAAATATGGTTAACTGCTACCAGTCTGTGAAAGAAGCCTTAATTGCACTGTTAAAACACTAACAAGGTTATGTGTTTCCGTTTTTTTATATAAATTATGGAAATCATCTTTACTCGTTAAGCTTCTGCTTGGAATAAAACGAGCTGCTTCTTAACTCTTAAAACTAATGAGATGTAAAAATAGATTCTACAAATTCACTATGTACTTGCTCCTGTCTAACACACTATTAATTTAATATAATGTTAACAGCTATGTATGAATATGGATCTTATCAGAGTTTGTTGTAGGGCCAATTTGTTTGTGAATGGATATATATATAAGTAATCAAATGCATGAATAAAATAGGTTGTACCTGGAGCACTGTGTGCAGTTGGAGCTTAGGAGAAATCGTTATATTGTTATGAAAACCTTAAAATTACATGCCTGTTATGCAAACAAGATATGATGTCTCAGACAAACAGTATAAATTATGATTATTTTGTAAACTCATAGAATATTTCCCTGCATAAATAAAATTTGAACAAATTACATTTTGCCCACATTATTAGAGAAAGAAATGTCCTCAAGTGGAATTGCCCTGTGGTATATTGTATAAATTTTTGGGGGCAATAAAAATGGGTTCCTTTGAAGATAAGGCTACCATATCAGACACTGGCCTTGCACAGGCTATGAGGGCTAGAAGGAGCTCTCTATACATTATCTGTCCATAGTTCTATGATGTAAAAAAGATATTTGATTGGGCCTCATTTGCATCTCTTGACTCCTCTGACAATGTTGAAGATATTGATAGCACAATAGAAAGGATGGACACAGATTTTCAAAGGAGAACCCAATGAAAGAGAACATGATATAATAATTAGCACATACAACAGAATTGTAAAGCATATTAATGAAGATAGTTGGCTTATTGAAGACTTTAATTGAAGAGTGGCTATCCAGTATTTAAATTAAAAAAATGTGTACAGTGGATCTATACAAATCCAGATGTTGATGATTTAATGGCAGTCAATAAGACAAATAAGAGACTGAACTGACAGTTGAGGTGGAAACTGCTATAAGTCAGCAACATGGAAGTCAGATAATAGCAATAAAACCCTTTATAGTACTTTTTGCCTTGCAGCAAAAAATAAATAAAAATAGGACACTAGACTGGCAGAGGTGATGGCTATAAGGAATACAACCTTGTAGTAGAGAGGAATGTTTCTAATGGGTTAAAAGGGAAATATCTGAAGTACAGAGAGAACTAAGTTGTCATGGAAAGAAATTGATTCTCTGCATATTGGAGAGGGTGTGACCATTAAAAAGAAAGAGGCACAGAGTCTAAGAACACACACCAGCTCTTCACCTTAGTACCCTGCAGGGAGGGGTAGACTTTACTGGTGGTTGTACCAGACTGCATCCCTCAGACACATCTCTGCAGATGGCATCTGACCAGCAATAGAACTAGATTGGCATGGAAAAAATGAATAGTGAACCCTCTGTGGTATCTGTGTATTCAAAAGAGGGTGTGGCTCTTGAAAGAAAAGAGGTGCAGTATCTAAGCACACCCACTAGATCTTCATCAGGTAACCCCACAGGGAGTGATGGACCTGATTGGTAGGTGTACCAGGTTGCTGCTCTCAGACATACCTGTGCATACAGCAGCTCAACAGGAATAGAACAAGAGTGTGGTATGCAGTCCACAGGCAATATCAGAAATAGGAAGGTCAGGTCAGGGTGAGCAGCGTAGTCAGATGTATGTTGAAATATTAGTAGGAAATAACAAGTACTAGGGCTAAGAAATTAATCTAATGCCAGGCAACAGGCGTTGGTCTCAGCCCAGCTAAATAGTGAGATTGATTGACAGACTGGGTGGTAACTTATACTGTAGATGCAAAATAAACTAGCACAGGACTTTCAGCAACAATTATACCTCCCAGTCCTGGGAGAAAGCATGATGTAGAATGGAAGGAAAATTGGATGCTAGTAGAACCACAAGCAGCAGAAGGTTTGCTTTACAACTGATTGGTAAAACATATTAGATCTTAATAAAACTACTGTGAGGCCAATCATCTTTTAAACAAGAGAGATGGGGCAGAAACCTGAATTCTTAGTGGAGAAACTCAAACACTGTTTTAGACCTAGAAATTGTCCTACCCTCCACTACTATTTTTTATTTTATATCTTTAACACTATTTAGTGATCAGTATTTTAAGGGGATTTGTTTTTTTTTACACTTTTTACTGATTAGTATTTTTTTTCACGTTGAGGCCCTAGACATATCACTGCAGATGGCAGCTGAATACAATAAAAGCATGGTACATAGTAAACAGGCAATATCAGAAATAGGGACAAGCAAAAGGTCAGGGCGGGCAGTAAACAAACATAGTCATATACAAGCTGCAGTCTGTAAGCTCGGAAACCTGAGCTTTGACATTGCTCACAACCAAACACTGGTCCAGACAGAGCCATTTTCCTACTATCTACTACTATTTTGTAATTTCAATTTTTAACACTGTTTAGTGATTTGTATTTTCATTTATTTTAATATTCTTTTATTTATTTATTTATTTCATTTAAGTAAACACATCAGGCAGGGATGGCTAGACTGTAAGTGAAATATTTTCAAGTGATCAGCTGAATTAAATTGAGGGGCAATCCAAGTAGGATTGATGTGTATGTCAAAGCAAAAGGTTGTCTATCCAGCTCACTTTGTTGTGATGATCACATGGAAGCCAAGCAGATCAAAGCTCATGACTACTTTCTGATCGTCAAAACAGACATTGTTTCCTTACCTGACAAAAATGAAGAGTTTGATGAGAATGCAAAAATTTTGAGCTCATTTCGATCTCACATGACTCACCCCATAAATTCACAGCGATATGGGCTTGCTGGATCCACTTCCAATCCTCCAGTGACTACCTACAAGAGTTGGGCCTTCCCCCCCGCTAGCTCGACTTAAAACCTTAATTTACCTTTCTCCTATAATAGACCCAAAGATATCCTTTACAAGTCGCTCCATCCAGGATTCAACCAAAACTGCTTGTCGATAAGTCCTGCTTTTCTGTTTTTAGCAGGGTTCTCTTTTCTTTTTTTCCCATTTTCTCTTCTCTTTTCCCTAACCATCAAGACTCATACATCTCCCTCTCCTCCACCAACATAAAACCCAAAACCAGATATTGCCGCAATGCCTGTGCTGGACAAATGCACTCTCACATAAGCCAAAGCATCATGCAACAAGGTCAATCCTTTTAGATATATCCCCCATACTACAACTTTCACCTGACATAAACTTCTTTAGGTAATGTACTTCAGACAAAACATAACCAACCGGGATCACCCTGCTAACTCTCCATGGCAGTTCCATTTTCTTGTTCATTACTCCCTATTTTATATCTGTATAATCAATATTATAATTGCACCTTCTTGTACTCACTATTCAAAAGTTAGTGGTATTATCTATCATTGTTTATTGCCTATTACTTCATATTCACCTAAAATGTTTCAGTATTACATTGACCTTATTATTGTTATATGATCACATCCTGTACCATTGTACTCTTTTTTCTAGTCAATACAATTTGATAGCAACAAAAAATTAAATAAAAAATGTAAAAATGTTAAATTCCATTTTTTAAACTTTTTTTCTTTTCTTTCTTTTTTTTTAAGACATTCTTTTTTACATACTCTCATCATGTTAGTTCAGTTTAACCATAGAGTACTACATGCAAAATAAATAAATAAAAAAGTGTCAGCAACAACTGCCTGATGCATTCTAATCACCCCAAGCTAAAAGCGGTATTAAACCCAAAAACAAAAATGTAATACATTTCAGCTTTTCTTTTTTAGGCTTCTTTTTTTCCTCTGTTTTCAACTGGTGATTTGGCCGATACCACAGCTCCTGTATTAGAGGGCCCCCACTCTGGATGAAGGATAACAGGGGGTACCTTTGGACAACAACATTTTCAGTCTGGATGCAGGGGAGTGTCATATGTACTAGCAGATTTGCGTACACTAACAAAGTCAAGCCAAACTTCATACTTTATAAGCAGTTACAGAAACTGCTAATTTCCTTTTGGGATAAATGTTTTATATAAATAAATAAAAGCTTATCATTGTAAGCACCTCTGTCAGTGTTAAATGGTTGTCTCATCCCTGTAACTGATACATCTGCAAGTGAGCTTGTTCTTTTGAAAAACAACAAATTTACTGCCCACATCACCAGGTGAAAATAGAGGAAAGAAAGCCTAAAAAAGAAAACAAATGCAGTCAATCATATCTAAGAATTGGTAAGCTGCAAAATAATAAATATTTACTTTTGGGTTTAATACCACTTTAAAGATACAGTTAAATCTTTTTTAGTAGAGAAAAGTAAATCAGGTGTTGGTCATTGAAGAGCGAGCTATCAATCAATTGTTGCAGACAGATGCAAAGGATTTTTGGATGTCCAAATCTGTGCACACAGGTAGACATATATGAAAAGGTACTGTAATTAGAACGCAAGCATAATTTGTTAAAGAGGGTGTAATCCTATCCTACCCACAAAAATGTCACATAAGCTTCAACAGCTGATGATACCGATATAAAGTTCCTTGTTTGCTCACTTTGCATTAAGGAATGACACCGCTCTGACCCTCCTTTGCTTCCAAATTGTTCTGTCACATACCTACCAAAGGAAAAAAATAAGCTTCTGTGCTGATTGGTTCTTTTCAGGTTTTTCCAAAAAGGGCCTTTAAATAATTGCAGCAATTAACACATTCAGACTTCTTTGACTGTAGATTGTACATGTGGCAAGACTGTAAAGAGACTGTAGAACACACATTAGCTGCAATAACATGAAAAAATCCTTCCCTCTCCTCACTATTCTGCAAGGATACAAAGCATTTTTCTCCCTAAAGTATATGCGGTAATGGTTTACATCTAGTATCATTCCAATGCTTTTCCTAGCTGAGCACAATGTAAATATGGCTGCTGGGGACATTGCCTTTTTTAGTGAGAAGTTGGCACATAACAAAGTTCTCAATTATTGGCCTATCTAAGCCACCTGGCCTAATTTTAGAGGCCAGGAAGTGCATTATTGTTAGTTCGTTTTCTGGGTCCACAAATGGCAAATGGGCTGGGCTCACTGTGAACCCATGCTTGGCCTGAATCTGAAACGCATCCCTACTTGTGAGATGATAACTTTCTGTGTTGTCTGCCTTTGTTGACTGTTATTAGTTTCCATTGTTCCCACCTCTGTCTGTGGACTACAAAAACCCCAAGAGGTGAGGGGTAGGTATTCTGCACTCCTAATACATTTCCTTTTCTAAGGTGACACCACTGCTTCCCTATATCTACGATACATTGAGTGTCCATTGTCACCCTAGGACAGTGTGTGTTAATGGAAGGACCACCGGGTCAAATTAAAGGGAAATAAACCTAAAAATAAAAAAAAGATTTCAGCCACTACATCTAAGGAATGGCAAGCTGTAATATATCATTTTTATTTTTTTTTACTACGGTTTAGATATGCTTTACCATTGTTTAACCAGGCTTACTTTTTTAACTCGTCTTGACATCTATTTACAAATGACTTGCAACCCTCTTTTCATTTTCCAGTCTTAAATATTGATTATACTCAACACCAGGTTTCTATTGTTTTTTAACATTGTATACCCCTCCTTTTTCTGCCAAGACTCCCTCTCCATGCCTCATATTGCTGCACAAGGAGACTATGAGACCTTAGCAGGGGGCAAATTGCTTGAATTTCCACCAGCCAAACACATATATTAATGTTTCAGCTTTAATATAGACAGAATGTGATACTCACACCAATTATATGTAATTGTGAAACACTCACAGTGAGTCAGGTTAACGAGGTTTGCGGGAAAATAGAGAAACGGCCGATGTATTAATTTCTGGGCAATACGCTCTGATCAATCACTCTCATTAACTCAACACATTTTCATAATTACACTCTACAGGGAGGAGGAGAGGAAACGGATTCCTGAGGGTAAACTCTTCCCGTCTAAATATAAATCAATTTCAATAAACATAATTAATCTTACGTTTGGAGCATTAATAAAGCAAAATGGAGCAGTGACATGTAGACTAGAAATGGGAGCTGTTTGAGCTTTCTCTCAGTAATATGCTGTCTGTTTCTGATTAGAAATATATTAAAATATATTGTAAATTAAATATAAAACATTCAAAATACTTCTTACGCTAGACATTCACTTCCAGTAATGAATGGATAGTAGTTCTCATAACATAATTGGTCCTTATGAGCAGATAGGAAAAGAACAATTTGGATTTTATATAAATGAAAGTCTAAATGTTTTTTGCTAAATACGCTTTGGGACATTCCTCTATATATTTCAGAATTGAATTAATTAGCTCAGGTAGGTCCATTAAGGTGGTAATGCATCTGGCATTGTTAAACTTCTCATTAGTACAGAGGAGTTAAGCATTCTTGAAATTGTGTAGTAGCAACAACATTGTCTTCCTTGTTATCTTGGTATGGAACGTGAGCTTAGATTCAATGCTGATGCAGAAAGTCATTAGAGGTGCTCTTTTTTAATATCATACAACATACAATAAATAGGGAAGTGCAATGTAGGGAGTACAGTCACTACAATAATGTTGCTCTCCCTTCTTATGGAGTCAACTTCCTTCCTTCCTTCCTTCCTTCCTTCCTTCCTTCCTTCCTTCCTTCCTTCCTTCCTTCCTTCCTTCCTTCCTTCCTTCCTTCCTTCCCTACTTTCTTTCGTCCTTCAATAGAGCCAAATAGGCTAGTCATGAAAAAGTTACTTGATAAAATAAAATGAATGTAACAAACTATAGACTATAGAGTGGTTTAGTCTTAGTGATCTGGAAAGGAAAGAAAGACTGAAATCAGACAAGGAAAGTTAATAAGAGAAAAAACAGCCCACCAGAGTCTCTAAGATAGTATGGCAAATCCACAATCTGTAATTGATTGCAAAAAAAAAATGTGAAAAAGGCTTAAAATTGATAAACATAGGGTTTACCATTAAGTGCACCCTCTGCAGGCTCCTTTATCTTTACCAGGATGCTACTTTGAGCTGACAATCCCAGAAGATTCCACTGGTCATATATTTCTATTAGCATGTGATCCATCTTCCATCCCTCTTTATTGCACGCGTTCGGGTGAGTGAAACTAATATCTTTTTTGGTTGATGTTGTTCACTTAAAATCAACAAGACTTTAGAAAAGATATGGATTTGCAATAAAGGTTTATCCTGTAATAATTACTCAAGCTCAGTGCTTGAATCACAAATCAAACCTGGATCGTTAAGGGCAGGTTAAAAACAAAATGACAGTGTGTTTCAGAAAGATTAATATTGTGATAAATCAATGCTTTTCTATCTCTCTTGCTTCCTCTGTGCATTTTTTATTAAACTAAATCTTTCCCTTATAAAACATGAATTTATGTAAAGCTGCATGCACACTTGCAGGAATTGGTACATATTTATCTAGCTAAATTAATATTTACCATAAGGTACATTAAAATAAAATAACTATTATCAAACTAAGAAGAGTTATTATTTTTCACTGGGTCAGTAGGTCTTAGAGACAAACTTAGTTTAGGCCTGTACTCCAACCAAACAGCTAAATACTCAGCTGAAAAACACCTTTTTAACTTTTTTACATAAAATATTTCTATTCACTCCTCTATTCTAATTTTCCTAATTGGAGAGCATCAACGCAATGGTGAGTGGCCTTTTCTCCCCCTTATGTTAGATGATTACAGTACCTAAACAAGTCTGTGTGACAGCACTTTATAAAGCAACTTTTAACATTCTAATTATTGCATACCAGAATTAAAGGGCATTTATTATTAGCTTTAAACACAAGTAACTCTGTATCATCAGTTCCAAAGATCATTGCCTACCTTTAAAGTCTTAAGTTTCCTGCGCAGCCAGCCATGAGAAATGGAAGGTAGAGAGTTTACTGTTTCGTCTTTGTTTTGTTCAGTTCTTTCATTGTGCAATCTCTACTCAACCTCCTGACACATTCTTGAACTCAACAAACACCTTTCCAAACACCTTCCTCAGTTCTTGGAAGGAGACAGTCAGCATTTATATGACCTTCAATAAAACCTAGAGGTATGTAGTACAAGCTGTATCAAATGCTTTCCTCCCTTAATTTGCCTCTCTGGCATTCTAATTTTCTTGTATTTTAGCACCCAGAGTACACATGGCACCTTTGAGATTTCTATGTGATTTATTATAAAGATGAATAAGAGGCAATCATACAATATGTGTGTGGATGAGCCAAACTGTCCTGGGTTCTGTTTGAGCAGGGTTTGGCAAACCTGAAAGAGATCTGAATGCCAAGCCATATTTAAATCAATAGGAGCGGAATTTTTTAATTCAAAATGCCCATTTTCTGGCTTAATAATAAAAGGGTTGTCGAAAAATAGATGGCAGTGGCACTACCATGTGAGACATGTACCAGTGCAAGATAATTCATTTGCTTGCAATTTATACTGTATAATGTTTGTCTTTGTAAAGGTGACTTTGGCTGTAGCACATCCTACAGCAAGAAAGGAAACAAATATACAGAACCAGACCATTTAAGTCTGGTTTGGATTTTAAGGGGGGCCCTGCACAAAAAAAAAGGTCCCTTTGGAAAATTATTATTATTTTTTTATTTTTATGTTTCTTGTACAAAAGGTTTTTATTGAAAAAATATACATCAACAAATAAGTACAAAACGGTGATGGATACATCATGAGTTAACAGGTATAAGACTGCCGGTATCCGGCGAGTGAAACTATTATTCAAAAATTTAAGCCTGGACTCAGGCTGTACAATGCCGAGGCCAGGCGACATACCAAGACATATTCTCATCCCACGTATTCTGGCGTAGTGGTATGGTATCAGCACATATTAATATGATTGCAAACATACATGAATAACTAAGATTTCTAAACGAGATGTTGTTGCAATACATAACGTTTCATGAAGAAATAAATTTAAAAAAATAAAATAAAAAATAAAAACTTAAAATAAAGAGAAAACAAAAAAGAACCAGTACTAAAGTCAGATTAAACTGAATAACCCTAAAGAGGATAAAATACCTCTGAATGTACTAATTTGTGTATTATATTAAAGCCCAAGGGCCTGAATAAGGAGAAGGAGAGAGAAATTGAAAGTGGGAAAGAAGGGGGGTAGAAAGGAGAGAAAGGAGGGAAGGACCCTGGGGTGGGGGTAACGGAGGCTTGGTATAGGGAAATGAGCATTTGATCAAATCTTGATGGGCGATTGTAAATCACCCAGGGTTGCCATATCCTGAGGAATTTATCATGAGTGTCCATCAATATGGCCGTAAGTTTCTCATTTACCATGATATCATTCACACTATTTTTAACTGCTTCAAAACTAAGGTTCGGGGTTTTCCAGGCCCTTGCTATAATGGGTTTAGTTGCAGTGAAAATCTGTGCTGCTAACTGACGTTCAGGACGAAGAAGTTCTGCAATTGGTTTCCATAAAAGGGCCTCAAAAGGGTCACGCTTTATGTTGGTATTAAAAAGATTACGTAATAGTGCATATACTCTAACCCATAGTCTGCAGACCCTGGGACAGGTCCACCAAATATGCGCCATCGTGCCCTCCTGTGAGCACCCGCAAAAACAGAGGGGGGAGTAAGATGGGATGAAACTTGCTAACCTAGCCGGAGTATAATACCATCTATAGAAGACTTTATACGCATTCTCTAAAAAAAGAACATTCTTGGAACATTTAGATAGCGCTGTAGTCATGCTATGCCAGTCCTCCGGATCTAATTGTTTCCCAAACTCAGCCTCCCATTGGAGATGATAGGGTCTCAATGGTATTGTCTTGGAATTATTTATAGCGGTATATATTAGAGAAATCAAACCCGAGGTTTGGGGGCGTGATCTACAAAGGCTTTCAAATGGTGTCATGACAAAGGGGGCAGAATGAGATATTGTAAGCTGTCGGAGAAAATGTCTAATTTGCAGGTAACTGTAATGCTCCCTAAGGGGGATATCGTGTGAAGAACGTAAGGCAGCGAAAGAAATAATCTTGGTTGGGATGAAAAACGAATGGATATCCATGAAGCCATTATCGGACCACCACTTAAATTGCAGTGGATTATCACAACCTGGTTGAAATAAAGGGCAGTGGAGGATACGAAGTAGTGGGAGATGAGGAGAAATTAGGCCTGCTGAATACTTGACCGCATCCCACAATTTGAGGGAATGAGCTAAACAGAGACCTATTGTAGGGGGGCGATGTGCTTTAGGAAGCCAAGGAAGAGAAGCTAGAGGTGTTGGGTGTGCGTCGACCAAATCAATGGTGGCCCATAGGGGCATTTGTTGCTTTACATGAAGGTGAGATAGTGGGGCGATACCCCCTTCTATATAATATGCTTGCAAATTAGGAACTGAAAGGCCACCATTGACTCTGCGCGCGTAAAGCACTTGTCTCTTGATCCTGGGCCTCTTTTGGCCCCATATAAATTGCATAATTTTACGTTGGTGTATTCGAATGATATGGGGAGGCACTGGAACTGACAAAACTCAAAAATAATAGAGCAATTTGGGGAGGTACGTCATTCGTACCGTCGCTATTCTGCCGAACCACGAAATCGGGATTGTGGACCAAGAGGCTAGCATAGCCTTCAGCTTTCGAAAAAGCAGAGGAAAATTAGCTTGATATAATCCGAGTATTTTAGGGTAAGTTTAATACCCAGATAGGGTAAAGAGGTTAACCACTGAAACGAAAATGCCGACTGCAGGGCTTCTAATACCGGGGGCCGAAAATTAATAGACATCGCTTTAGATTTTGCCGGATTAACTGAAAGGATTAACTGAAAGGCCCGAAAACGAGGCGAAGGAGTCTAAGAGAGAGAATAAATTGGGGAGGGAGATTCTGGGTTTAGTAATGGTTAATAAAATGTCATCCGCAAACAGGGACAATTTGTGCGCGTTGCCTGCTATTTCCACTCCTGAGATATCTGGATGAGAGCGTATGGCCTCCGCCAGGGGTTCAAGTGCTAGTATAAATAGAAGGGGGGAGAGCGGGCACCCCTGCCGTGTTCCCCTTTTAATAGGGAAAGTAGGCAATTCATATCCATAGTAACGCACTTTAGCCTGAGGGGAGTGATATATGACTGAGATCCAGCCCAAAAAGGAGGTGCCAAAGCTGTAGTGTGTAAGGACCTGTGTCAAATAGGGCCAGGATAAGGTATCGAAAGCTTTATTAACATCTAAAGAAAGAAACATTGTACCCAAGGACCTTTCATGCACTATATGTTGGATTTGGAGGAGTCGTCGAATGGCATCACTTGCCTGTCTGCGGGGGACAAATCCCACCTGGTCTTTTTTTATTAGGCGCGGTAGGAAAGAATTCAAACGGTTGGCCAGAATTTTCGTCAATATCTTCATGTCAATATTGATTGAAGAGATTGGCCGAAAATTTGCCAAGGAGGAGTGATCTTTGTCTGGCTTAGGAATCATCACTATGTTGGCAGTTAGCAAGTCCGGCGTAAATGAATGACCTCCTTTGACCGAGTTATACATAGTCGCTAGGTGTGGGGCCAGGATCTCTGCAAATTTTTGATAATACAAAGCAGTGAAGCCATCCGGACCTGGTCTTTTGCCCACTTTCAGTTCCTTAATGCACTGGAGTATCTCAGAGACCTGCATATCTCGGTCCATTAGGGAAATATGGGGTTCCGATAGGGAAGGTAAAGATAACTTATCTAAAAAATCATTCAGGCCCTGTGTTGAAGAATTATTTAGGGGGGGTAGAGTTTAGTAAGTCGGTAACGGAATTTTTCCAGAATCCGCTGAGGGTTACCCGTAAGGATATTATGATGGGTGCACAGGCTTATGGGAGTAAATTTCGGGATAAAGGTTTGCAATCTGTTAGCCAACTGCGCATTAGGTTTGTTTGCCTTAGAATACCATTTCTGGCGGGCCCAACGTAAGGTATGGTCCGCTTCATCTGTCAGACATAGATCCAAGTCTGTACGGGCTTTGTCTAAAGCTCTGCGGTTAGCAAGGGTGGGGGTTATTTTAAAGGTCGTCGAGCAATCCTCTAAGATCTGTTCTAACTTGCGTCGTGCCTGAAATCTTTCTCTCTTATGCTGAGATGCTATTCGAATAACACGACCCTGGAGGACTGCTTTATAAGCCTCCCATAATGTTATTGGGACGAGACCGAACCTGCATTAAGTCTAAAGTATTCCATAGAAGCTTCTTTGATTTCATTGAGGATCGGTTTGAATGATAAAATTGAATCATTCATTACCCAGGGAGCTTGTTGTGGTTTGTTGAGTAGGCAACGACAAACAGTTAGAACTGGGTCGTGATCAGACCAAGGGAATGTTAGGATTGATACCAAATCTATTAAAGGAAGGTGTTTCCGTAACATAAACGTATGGTCAATTCTAGAGTGAGAATGGTGGGGATGAGAATAGTGGGTGTAGTCCCTGCCCATGGGATGAAACTCTCGCCATAGGTCTACTAGGTCCAAATTTTGTAGGGCCCGCCAGAATTTTTTCGCCGCAGGAGGGGGGCTTTGTGGTCCGCCGGGTACTTATCAAGGGCCTGATTAAGTGTCACATTCGAATCACCCGCCAACAGGAGGGTACCTCTTTGGTGGACCTGTAACAAGGAACAAACATGAGACAGAAATGGGCCCGGATTTTCGTTCGGGGCGTAATAGGTCATAATGGTTACTTTGTTATCCTGAACAGAACCCTGTAAGAGAAGATATCTGCCATTAGGGTCAGCTATCTGTTTATTGCAGATAAATGGGACCTATTTTCGTAGAGCTATAAGAACCCCTCTCTGTTTAGTTGGACCATTAGCTAAATATACTTGGATATAATTCGCTACAAAATATTTGGGGCAGGAAGAAGAAGAAAAATGAGTTTCCTGTAAACAGGCTATATCTATCTTTTGTTGCTTGAGGTATTTAAAAACTTTAACTCTTTTTTGTGGGGAATTCATACCCTGAACATTCAGGGACAGCCAGTGAAGGGTCATTGGGACTGAGTTATAACGCTATGGACTACTCCATCCACATACCCCAGGTGCCAAGGGAAAGGGGAAAGGGAGGGGGAAAGAAAAGTGAGAGAAAAATAGTAAAAGCAAGGAAGAACATAAGGTATGAGAATACCGAGAAGAACTCTAATTAGAGAACGTAGTGAATACATTGACGTATCATATCATGGGCGGCAAGGCCCACAATGGGGTGGGGCCATAGCCAAGACAAATATCTTAGCCATGTGCCATCCCATGGGGGGAGCAGTGGTCCGTCGGAAACACCGGCCTATAATGAAGATAATTCAAACAGACTGTGAAAAATTGACATAAAATTGAAACAATATTTACAGATTGCAACAAAACAAACAACGTTAAATGAGTTACAGTATGCAAACCTCAGTGCAATATTAGCAATTTGAGGGTGTGGATGCAGGGTCTCCCCCGCCCCCAGGGATGACATCCACAAGACCGCCCCCCCAGAAGACAGGGCGAGACCCCACACCCAAGTCAATACACCAGCCCCTTCACCCCACTAAACAGGAGCAAGGGGATCCAGCGAGTGAATAAAACAAACACACAACCTGAATAACCATCAATGGAGGCTTGTCCCCAGCCAAAAACCTTATACCCTTTACCCCCCACCCCACCAGGGCTTAAGAGTAATTTGTTTATGTCTGATGAACCCTCTTCTCCATGAGGGCCATCAGCAATGTAGAGGTGGTTTGGGGGGGCAAACTATTGTCGGAGACCCCTCAGGGAGACTCATGTGAGTTGGTCCATGCCCAAGACCGCCATCTCACAGGTGGGGCAGCCTACAGTAAGGCAAGGATCCTCCCAACAATTCTACAGTCAGTTCAAGTGGGCAAATGTACGGCAGGGGGACGTCCTCCAAAGGAAGCAATTGAAAACCTCCATTTAGGTTGGAAATTAGAAGTCAGTCAGTGACACACCGAAGCAAACGGCCAAGAAAGATGAACTGCACATCATGAAGAAATGGGACTTTTCATCCATTATTAGCTTGATGGAATCTTTGGGCCTGCAGGTCACGCAGCGCCTGGCATTCAGATTGTGATCGTTGTGATGCTTGAGGAGGTTTATGAGGGGGCCTAGAGGGACCTGGTTGAGAGTTGGAAACCTGAGCATCAGGTTGAGACAGAGGAATGTCCAATTGCAGATCCTGGAGATGTTGCTTTAGGCCTGATGGGGAGGTGGCATGGAACTGACGACCTTGGTGGGAGAAAGAAAGTTTAAAGGTGAACCCCCATCTGTACTTGATCTGATTGGATTGTAGAACTTGGAGATAAGGCTTGAGACCTCGGCGCCTGGCAATAGTGACCGGCAAGAGGTCGGAAAATATTTGAAGGTGGTTGCCTTGAAAAGAGATATCCCTTTGTTCTCGGGCAGCTTGTAAGAGTTTCTCCTTGGCCCTATAGTAGTGGAATTTGATGATAACGTCCCGTGGGGGACCTTCGGAAGGTTTAGGGGCCAATGAACGATGAATGCGGTCAAACTCTAGCCTTTCCACCGGAATCTCAGGGGCCAGTTCTTGAAAAAAAGTGGTGGCTGTTCCTTGTAGGTCCGTGATCGTTCAGGGAGTCCGCGGATACAAAGGTTATCCCTGCGGGCCCTGTTTTCCACGTCCTCTAGCTTATCTCTGAGAGCATCCAATTCTGCGGACATTTTGTCCACCTCCTCCTCATGGCCCTCCAACATGGTAGTAGCCAAGTCCATGCGGTGTTCCAATCGGTTGGTGCGGTGTTCGATCTCTTTAGGGCCTCGGACCAAGTCCGAGGAAAGCTTTCGGGAGGCAGCCGTTATCTCATCTCTTACAATGCTATGGAATTTGGCTAGCAAAGCATCAGGGTCAGCAGGATGGGGATTCATGCGATCTGTGGGGAACAGATGAAGGCTTTCAGCCGGAGAACCATGTCCCAAATCCGAAAGTTGTGTATCGTCATCAGGTTCTGGAGGCTCGGGCGCCACTTTAGATCTGCCTTTGCCTGGGGCCGGGGATTTGTTGCTGCTCTGCCTGTTTTTTAGCTTGTTTTTTGTAGAGCGGTACATTACCGCTTGCGGCTCCGGGTATTCCTCTATCCTTTGGGGTAAAGTGGTCTCTCTCTCATTACTTCTATCTCAGATTAGGCCGGGTAGTAGTTTCTGACGGCGCGGAGCGGAGGAATCAAACATCCATTTCCTTCGCTCACGCGTATGCCCCCCTCTCGGACAGTTTCTTACACTGCAAAAGAAAGGGCTCCTTTAAACTTGATAAAAATTTTTTGGCCAATAGCCCTGTGGGCCTACCCCTAAGATACCCCTAAGGTAGTCTCTCAGGGGGCGATGGTACTCACTGTGGTCTGGGGGGAGGCCTGTATGACTGTAGCTGAGGCCGGAGGCCTCCAGGAAACATCCGGCCGCAGAGCGGAGCGGTTTCTAGCTCCGTTTTTTAGCTGGTCCTGTGGCCACTATCTTTCGGGGGTGCGGTAGCCCACAGCCAAGGTCTGGGTACCTGCTCCTTTGGTGGATTATTGCCGTCGAAAGGCAAAAGGACGCCAGACCGTTCGTAGGCCCCAAAATGGCAGGGGCCGCCGCGCTGTTAAGTCCGGCGCCGCCGAACCGGGCCCAGGTTTACAGTAACTAGCCCTCTGGAGCAAGCTGGGGAGAGTCCAGGCACCCTAAAATGCGAACCTGGAACTCTCCAGGGCAAGGATGGGCTGTGGATGGCGGCGGTTTAGCCCTGGGTATGGAGAGCTCAGAGTCAGCACGTCCTCACAGATTCACCACCAGGACATGCCCCCCTTTATTTTTATGTTTCAATGGTGTTTATTAGGTTTTTCCATGAAAATTAAGTACAGAAGTATAAGAAAGCAATGTCAATATCTGTTATGCATTAGAACATATATCAGAGGATATATGCTCACATGCTCACAACATGGGGGGTGCCTTCCAAACAACCTTGGACTGGTGGTTGTGGGGGTCTGTAGAAAGAGGGGATTATTGGAATTCGAAAGCCCTCTTTAAAAAAAGGGAGGCCCTCAGACACTGTCCCTCATGTGAATGAGTAAGATGTGCATAGAACCCATACTTATTCACTAAAAATTATAACCTAGAATTTAGAACACCCAAATGTTTGACAACCAAATCCCCCAAAAGTCTCTCATAGTAAATCTATCATTAATCATGATACCCACTGCCCACTTGTTAAAAAACCGACGGACAGGTATTCACGACCAATCCTGATAATATTGCTTGTAGAATGGCAGCTTACCAAGCTGTCATCAGCTATATAAGGGAAGAGGCAGGATAGCAGTGATATCCTTACCCAACTATGGCCAGTGATATTGGGCAGTGAAGTCACTGCTATCCTCACCCCGTTGCTTACATGGCCG
Source organism: Lithobates clamitans (assembly GCA_037952925.1). NCBI lineage: Eukaryota > Metazoa > Chordata > Amphibia > Anura > Ranidae > Lithobates > Lithobates clamitans. The sequence continues at coordinate 1,636,343 of JBBGZY010000356.1, read as the reverse complement.
GGAATTGGCAGGTGGCAGGTGCTAAGTTCAGAAAAAAACTGTTGGCTTATCCCTAAATATGTGTACAATATATACAGTAAATATCTATAAATATATATATATATAGAGAGAGAGAGAGAGAGAGTTCCTGAGGAGGTTGAGAGGTGAGCCTGTGCCACTGTTTATTTTGGCAATTTTGGCCAGGTTTTGCAGGAAACAGGCAAACTAATGATACAGGTGTGTGCTGGGCTTATGTCAGAGCCAGAATTAGAGGTGAGTAGCCCCACTCTCTCGGAGCTGTGGAGCACATTGCTCCATACTGTTCATGCTGAGACAGTGAAAGACTGAGCCTGTGAGGATGTAGCAGCAGGGAGCTGCAGGAGAAACAGGGCTGATGGAAATACAGCATTTTGTGCATGGGAACTGTGTGTTTGATGGTCTGGAGGACCAAGACCAGAGGCCTAAACGGAGACACTGCAAAGAAGAGCCACAAGGCTGAGTACTGTTTGGTTATCACATTGATGGTGAGAACCCCTGTGAGGAAAACTACTTTAATGTGAACTTTTTCTTTGTTTTCAATGAAAGTAGGCAGAAAAAGCCCTAAAATTGACTTTTGGAGTGGCATTATCATAAACAGGTGTGGCCAGGACTGTGTGGACTGCAACAGAGGGAACCAAACACATGTAAAGTGAAGTAATGTAGTTTATTAAGATTAGTGAATATAGATATAAAAACACCTCCAATATAACACAGTGTGCAATAATCCAACAACCAGACAGTGACCCACAAATAACAACAGTCAAACAGGTATGTACAATAGATGGGGAATACCAGAGTCGTAAACGTAGCGAGGCCAGGGTCATAAACGGAAGATTAGCAGATGAGGGCAAGGAGCAAGACAGGACAGGGAGACGGTGAAAAGGATCAGGCTGCAAGGCAGGGGTACAGGAATACAGGAACACAGGATGGACAGGAACAGGTGTAAATACAGGTTCAGGTTCAGGATCACAGGATACAGGTCAGGGCTCAAGGACAATACCAAGGCAAGTGTGTGAGTGCTTGCCCTCCTGCAATTAGCCTCAGGTGACACCTGATCGCAGGAGATAATGTCGGCTCCACACTGCCAGGAGACACCCGTTGGTGGACACCAGTACTGCGGCCCAAAGATCAGACAGTGCCACCAGCAGGTGAAACTTTTCCTGACAGGAGTGGACTAATTGTTTGGCTTTACCAATGAGCTAAAATATCCCAAATCATCACAATTGGTGGAGAAATGCTATGGGCACTGGCAGAGTTCCAGGAGCTTGCATGCCTAAAATTGTGAGTTTTTTAGAGACTGTCTGTTTTGTGCTTTGCTGTGTGAGCAGGTGGTGTGTATTGTCTCACAGCCTTAAAGAGACAGTAGGCCATTTTTTTCTGGTGAACTGTGTGCCCCTGACTGGAAAGATGATGGCTGTTGCCCATAGCTATGTAGTCAAGGTAATTCATAAGACCTGGGTACAGCCACTGGATCATTCGTAAGGCTCGGTACAGCCAGTTGGAGAGTGCTGGAAAAGTTCTGCTGGGAGAGTGAGGTCTCCCATGGCAACAAGAGAGGAAGTGTCGTTTGTATGGTGGAGCTGCAGTAAAGAGGTGGCTCACCATTCCCACAAAAAGGGCTGGGATGCCCGAGAGTCTGTAATGCCTGGGGGGGCATTTGTTGTTTCACCCTGTGGTCGCATAGGAAAATGCACTGGTAAAAGTGCCGCAGAGGGTTGGTTCTTGAAGCAACGCATGCAAATTACAACACCTGCCAAAGTGGAGTGGTAAGACTGTTGCTAATAAAAGACTGAGTATGTGTCTTATGCTGGTGAAATGGTGGCATGTCCGGTGAGGAAATCCACTTCCAAAAGAGACTTGCTGCTTTGTAGTGGGTATAATGCTTTGCTTACTAATGAGGTTAAAAATGTTCAAGTGAATAGTGGGTTATTAGAGCCTGCTCAGCCTGACAATGCAAAGTCCTGTGTTGGGAGTGAAACACTGCCAGTGCACAGAGGTGAAACAATGGAATGGCAACCAATGATGTCTGAAGATGAGTTAATGCAAGGCGATCTTCAAACAGACTGGGAAAAGTGGCATAGGGAAGCACTTGCAATATTTAATGAAGTGACTATGCCTTACAAGGCTATGTTGTGGGTGGACACTATTGCTGCTGTGCCAGGAGAAGGGGCTACAGAACAGCCTGTAGACCACAGTGTGTTGGCTGTTGCAGAGATTAACCCTCTCATGACAAGGTCTGAGTGAGTGTGAATGCACAGCAGAAATTTTGCCCACACCGCATAAAGAAAAAAAATGATGTAGTGTGTTTTGTAATGACAGACATGCTCAAAGAAATGTTAGGATCATGGAGTGTACAGCCAGTGTGTATCTTTCCGTCCTCTCCTGCATTATGAGAACTTGCACCACGGGGTACTGCTAATTGGAGCAGGATATTACAGGCTGTACTAGGCAGAAATATGTTTAAGTTATACGATGCAATGTTTGGTGTTAATGTTCAAAGTTGCTTACAGTGTGCTAGATTGCTTCATACTGATGTTGTGTATGAGAAGCACTCTAGAGCACTGTTGTACAGGTCAGAGGTATTTAAAATACTAGTGTTAACATAAATGGTTAAAGAGATTTGGGTGGAAAAATGTGGTGAAAAATGTTCGTTGGTAGGACAGTCGCTGATGGAATGTTGGACAACAGGGGAAACATGTAAAACTTTGAGAAAGTTCTATAGGGAGTAACCACTTGCTTGTATATGGTCCCTCCTCAGACACTGTGCTAGCAAACAATGGGACAAGAGTTCCTGAGGAGGTTGACAATATTGAGTTGTGGATTTCTGAGAAATTGGTTCCCAAGGGTGACCACATAGCTATTAGCAAACCTGAAAAACAGATAGTGCTTGTCAAGTAGTGAGAGAGGTCGGTCCCTGACAGCTGTCGTAGAAGTAGGCCCCCTACAGTCCTGGGAGAGTAGGTCTGGGGGGGTGAAAAGAAATGTAGGATCCCGAGGCCTGAGGGTAGAAGGGATGGTAGAGAGATCAGTGGAACCCCAAGGATCAGGAAGAAATGCTTGTAGAAGCACACCCGGAAAATAATGTGGTTGGAGTGCCCCTTTAGAAGGAAGGACAGACAGGTTTGGACCCCTGGGGGTGGTGGCAGGCATTGAGGGGCCAGTGTGAAGAGTAATGTGTTTCTCCCTTCGATGTGAAACAAGGGGGGGGGATATGTTGAGAGGCAAGCCTGTGCCACTGTTTATTTTGGCAGTTTGGGCCAGGTTTTACAGAAAACAGGCACCCTAATGATACATGTGTTGCTGGGCTTATGTTAGAGCCAGAATTAGAGGTGAGTGGCTCCACCCTCCTGAGGGGATCAGTCTGTGAAAAGGAACTGTGTGGAACACATTACTCCATACTGTCCACGCTGGGACAGTGAAAGGCTGAGCCTGTGAGGATGTACCAGCAGGGAGCTGCAGGAGAAACAGTCAGAGCTGGTTGAAATACAGCGTGTTGTGCACAATCACGGGGACTGTGTGTTTGATGGTCTGGAGGACCAAGGCAGGAAGCCTAAGCTGAGTACTGTTTGGTTATCACATTGATGGTGTTGGGAATCCCTGTGAGGGAAACTACTTTTGAACCTTTGCTTTGTTTTCAATAAAAGCGGACTTTTGGAGTGGAGTGGACTCACTGTTTGGCACTACCAATGAGCTAAGAAAAACCAAATCATCACAATATATTGTACTGTATGTGTGAAATGATAAATCATAGACATGTTCTGTGGTTTCTGATTGGTGATTGTGTCAAGGTAGAGTCTGTTACATGCAGCCAGCTCCTCCCAATCAGACAGAGTTTGAGAAGTGGCCTTACAATAAACATATATATATATATATATATATATATATATATATATATATATATATATATATATATATATATATAAAAACAAAAAAATCAGCACTGTGTTCTGCTTGGTGATTAGGTATATATATACATATATATATCTAAACACCAAGCAGAACACAGTGCTGATTGTTTTGTTAATTTCCAATGAACAACAAGTTTTCTGGATGAAAGATTGTGTATTATTTTGTGTAGTAGGACACAGTTATCATAAATCTTAAGCTCAAAATTCTATTCAGTTTAATGAGAAATTGTACAGTATCATTAGACCTACTTTACACATATATTAAAGAGCAATTTCAAGCAACAAATGAAATCAATCAGTGAGTCACTAATGATATTCAAGAAACAAAGCAACTTTGGTAAAGTAGGAAAGTTACTCAAATAGAACTTTAAATGGAATGATGTGTAAACCACCGCAAATAGGATGCAGAGAGAATCTCAGAAATTGGATTATATTTCTTCAAGACCGGTCCATATAACATCTTTCTTCCTGCTTACTGTATACCCAATCACATTCCAATTTGAAAACAGGTTTATAGCTGATGTGTGTCAGTGAGCAGCTGCAAGAATCCTTCATTTTTTCCCACAGGAGCCTGGAAATCAGTAGATCATGGGTGCAGTGCCAGGCTCCTGCAGACTCTCAGTATAGCTGTCTGCTTGTACCATAGGGACAGACAGTTACTGAATAGCAGGAAGATCAATGAACTACAAGAGCACTCATCAGCGCCTCCACACTTCATTGAGAACTACAAGCCTCTGCTGCAATGAAAGACAGTAGTTTTAGTTCATTCATTCATAGAACTCTATGAACGAATGACACGGCTGAGTGAGCAGAGCCCTGCACAGCCGCACTGTTTTTAAATTGTAACAGCAGGTGCGCGGAGAAGAACCCCCACCCGCTGTCACAGAGAGAGGATTGGGGAGATACAGTATCTCACAAAAGTGAGTACACCCCTCCTATTTTTTGTAAATATTTTATTATATCTTGTCATGTGACAACACTGAAGAAATTACACTTTGCTACAATGTAAAGTAGTGAGTGTACAGCTTGTATAACAGTTTACATTTTCTGTCCCCTCAAAATAACTCAACACACAGTCATTAATGTCTAAATAATGGCAACAAAAATGAGTACACCCCTAAGTGAAATTTTCCAAATTGGGCCATTTAGCCATTTTCCCTCCCCGGTGTCATGTGATTCATTAGTGTTACAGGTGTGAATGGGGAGCAGGTGTGTTAAATTTGGTGTTATCACTCTAACTCTCTCATACTGGTCACTGGAACTACAACATGGCACCTCATGGCAAAGAACTCTCTGAGGATATGAAAAAAAGAATTGTTGCTCTACATAAAGATGGCCTAGGCTATAGGAAGATTGCCAAGACCCTGAAACTAAACTGCAGCACGGTGGCCAGGACCATACAGCAGTTTAACAGGACAGGTTCCACTCAGAACAGGCCTCGTCATGGTCGACCAAAGGGGTTGAGTGCATGTGCTCAGCGTCATATGCAGAGGTTGTCTTTGGGAGAAAGACATGTGAATCCTGCCAGCATTGCACCAGAGGTTGAAGGGGTGGGTGGGGTCAGCCTGTCAGTGCTCAGACCATATGCCACACACTGCAAATTGGTCTGCATGGCTGCCGTCCCAGAAAGAAGCCTCATCTAAAGATGATGCACAAGAAAGCCTGCAAACAGTTTGCTGAAGCCAAGCAGACTAAGGACATGGATTACTGGAACTATTCCCTGTGGTCTGATGAGACCAAGATAAATGTATTTGGTTCAGATGGTGTCAAGCGTGTGTGGTGGCAACCAGGTGAGGACCCAGAGTACAAAGACAAGTGTGTCTTGCCTACAGTCAAGCATGGTGGTGGGAGTGTCATGGTCTGGGGCTGCATGAGTGCTGCCGACACTGGGGAGCTACAGTTTATTGAGGGAACCATGAATGCTAACATGTACACTGTGACATACTGATGCAGAGCATGAGCCCCTCCCTGGGAGACTGGGCTGCGGGGCAGTATTCCAACAGGATAACGTTCCCAAACACACCTCCAAAATGACCTCTGCCTTGCTAAAGAAGGTGAGGGTAAAGGTGATGGACTGGCCAAGCATGTCTCCAGACCTATACCCTATTGAGCAACTGTGGGGCATCCTCAAACGGAAGGTGGAGGAGGGCAAGGTCTCTAAAATCCACCAGCTCTGTAATGTCATCATGGAGGAGTAGAAGAAGACTCCAGTGGCAACCTGTGAAGCTCTGGTGAACTCCATGCCCAAGAGGGTTAAGGCAGTGCTGGAAAATAATGGTGGCCACACAAAATATTGACACTTTGGGCCCAATTTGGACATTTTCACTTAGGGGTGTACTCACTTTTGTTGCCAGCGGTTTAGAAATGAATGGCTGCATGCTGAGCTATTTTGAGGGGACAGCAAATTTACACTGTTATACAAGCCGTACACTCACTACTTTACATTGTAGCAAAGTGTTGTTTCTTCAGTGTTGTCACATGAAAACATATAACAAAATATTTATAAAAATGTGAGGGGTGTACTCATATTTGTGAGATACTGTATATGGAGGTTTGTGGGGTGGTGGGGTGCTGGAACATGTTACAAGATACAACCTAAATATGGGGGTAACATGAAGCATGCTCCCAAAGGTGAATTGTGTCACTGCAGTAAAAGAAGCATTCTTATTTTTTTAAATATATAATGCACATCAGGTTTGCCTAATTGTAGTTAGATTAGGTATAACTGTTAATGGCAAATTGTGACTTCAATTTCCAACAGCACCATGAAAAGAGAAGAGGGAGCTTTTGGCCCTCTCAATGTCCCTTACCCATTCCGTCCTCTAGTGCAGAAGTTTGTACAGCCTGCATTGCTCAATAAATGGTCATGTCATCTCTTGCTATCTCTTGCCATTTGGGTAGTTTTTTCCGGTGCTATAAGTGTATACTGATGACAGGTTCTTGTAAAAGGATATATAAGTCTATCCTGTCATCATGTCATTGCCTGTTATTTTGTTATGGAAAGGAACAGCAAGAGGATCTCCAAGTGGAACAAATGGCTGTTGTGAAAATGTTCTCAAGCAGCTGTAAAGAAATGCAATCCATTGCATACCTTTTTGCATACTACAAAATATGTTTTCTTTACCAACACAGATCAGTTAAAGTGTCACTAAACCCACATCATAAAAAAAACTATAATTAACCACTTCAATACAGGGCATTTTCACCCCCTTCCTGCCCAGGCCAATTTTCAGCTTTCAGTGCTGCAACATTTTGAATGACAATTGCGCGGTCATGCAACACTGTACCCAAATGAAAATGTTATATTTTTTTCCCCCACAAATAGAGGTTTCTTTTGGTGGTATTTGATTACCTCTGTGGTATTTATTTTTTTTTGCTATAAACAAAAAGAGAATGGCACATTTGAAAAAACACAATGGGGGTTCTTTACGAAAGGCAAATCCACTTTGCACTGCAAGTGCACTTGGAAGTGCAGTCGCTCTAAATCTAAGGGGTAGATCTGAAATGGGTGGAAGCTCTGCTGATTTTATCATCCAATCATGTGCAAGCGAAAATGCTGGTTTTTATTGTCCTTGCATGTCCCCCTCGGATCTACAGTGACTTTACTTCCAAGTGCACTTTCAGTGCACTTTCAAGTGCACTTGCAGTGCGAAGTGAATTTTCCTTTAGTAAATAACCCCCAATATTTTTTTACTTTTGCTATAATAAATATCCCAATTTTAAAAAAACATATTTTTTTTTTCCTCAGTTTAGGCCGATATGTATTCTTCTACATATTTTAGGTAAAAGAAAATCGCAATAAGCGTACTGTATATTGATTGGTTTGCGCAAAAGTTATAGTGCCTACAAAATAGGGGATAGATTTATGGCATTTTCTTTTCAATCTTAGTTTATTTCAGGGAAAAAAGAGAGACATCATACAAATGGAAATGTAACAGAGAGAAAACGTTTGCTACAATGAATTCTTACATCACGTGAATACATGAATTATGTATAAATGAAGAAAATAATGATAAACATCTATACCATATATGAGCATCTGTATATAGATTGACATAAAGTCTCCGGTTAAACAACAAAATATCACATTGTAAACAAAGGTCCTAAGATACATGGGCAGTGTGTTATATGCGTGGGATCCAACATAAGTTTACTCATGTGGTCTTGCGTATTGGTAATGACGGAGGGAACTCCCCCTACATGATAAGCTGTCGGGACCTTTTTTGCTCACTTATATAAAGTATTTATGTCGTTAAACTAATCTGGGTATATGGTCTTTGTTCACATACTAAGAAAACCTAGTTCAAAACAGAGAAAGAGAAATATATAAAAGAAGGGATGAGAGAATCACTGCGAGAGAAGGCAAAGGATGATGAAAAAAGTGTGGAGCACCCCAGCATGGCTAGCCAGTAGATGGTAATGGGGCATCTCTGACCCATATAGAAAAGTCGTCGGAATAACGAAACATTGCCCACGTGGTCCAGGTGATGGAGAATTGTTCCTCCTTCTCCATTTCCTGCGCCAACAGACGTTCCAAATCTCTAATCTGATCCATCTCGATAACCCAGTCGCCCAAAGAGGGTACCACTGTTGTTCTCTAGTGGCGGGAATCGCTGTCCTGACTGCGGCTAAAAAGTGGCGTAATATATCTTTTTTAATCGTTTTGTGGGGGCCTGGGAGCAGAGATAGTAGGGCTATCTCTGGAGTAGGTTTAATTGAGGTCGCCATCAGCCTGCTGTATAGATCAAAGACCTTTTGCCAAAGTTTCCTGATTGGAGGACATTCCCACCAGATGTGGAGCATTGTCCCTCTAGAGGACATGCACCGCCAGCAGGTATCTGACAAGGATGGATTGAACCGTTGGATAGTCGCTGGGCATCTGTACCACCTCGTTAGTAGCTTAAATCCTTTTTCTTGGGACTTAGTCGCTAAGGAAATCCTATGTGTCAGTATAAAGCTTTTTTGCCAATCAGCAGGGGAGATGGAGTGTTGTAGATCTATTTCCCATTTCTGTGTGTATATTGGAAGGTCTGGGGCAGATATGTTTAGTAGTATGGGATACAGTAATGATACTACGTGGGCGGGCGGGTCTGATTGTAGAAGTAGTTCGTCAAAGTCTGATGGGTCAGCCAGGATCTCAGAGATGGAGGAGAAAGTACGTACATATGACATTAATTAACCCCTCTGTATCCACATTGTTGGGGGCCCTCTGTTCGTCTTGGGGGGTATGTCTGTTCTCAGAGATGGGTCAGCTCGTAAAACCTGCGCTAAGCATCTATGACTATCCCTATTCCATGGTCCGAATCTGTTACTGTGAACTGCCAGGGGGAAAGCCGGAGTTCCAAAGTGAGGTGTCATTGGGCCCTGTTGTTTAGATAGTTTACCAGTTAAAGTCAGATGATCCCAAATCCGAAGGGTTTGCCGAGTAAGAGCCGCAGAGAATGGACTGTCCTTACGCTGTGCCGTAGGAGTCCACGGCAGGGCGCAAAGATCACCCTCAGTGAGATGCCCCTCCAATTGGACCCACAACTTGGAGGAGGAGTGATGAAACCAGTCTACGATACGTGTGAGTACCACCGCCTTATGATACGTAAAAGCATCCGGGACCCCCGCTCCCCCCCGGACTTTCGGGAGGGTCATTGTGTCATATTTTATCCTGGGGTTTCCCTTCCATATGAATTTGGAAAAAATCTGTCGAAGCTTTTGAAAGAACGAGGTTGGAATATATATAGGGATGGTTTGAAAAAGATATAGAAATCTAGGGAGAACATCCATCTTCAAGACATTTACCCTACCCAACCAAGAGAGCTGTTTAGACGCGTATGAAGCCAGATCTGCTTGTGTTCTGAGAAGTAGAGGGGTAAAGTTACTGGAAAATAGTTGGGATGCGTCTGTTGGAATATGGATTCCCAGATACCGAATAGTAGTAGAGCTTGTCTTGAAGGGGAAGGAGGCTGAGAGCTGTTGGAGAGCCGCCTTTGGAAGTGAGATGTTGAGTATTTCAGACTTACTATGATTAACTTTAAAGTTACTAACATTTCCATATCTCCTAAATTCTTGCATAATAGCAGGCAGGGATACTTGCGGTTGGGTGACAAACATGAGTAGGTCATCTGCAAATAGAGCCATTTTGGTATGTATAGGGCCTATATTAATACCATGGATAGTCGGATTGTTTCTAATAGCAATGGCCAAATGTTCCATAACTAGAACATAGAGAATGGGGGACAAGGGGCACCCCTGTCTCGTTCCATTGTGGATAGTAAATTTTGGAGATAGGGAACCGTTTAGTCTGATCCTAGCGGAGGGCTTTGTATAGAGGGACATTATTCTGGAGATCATGTTCCGGCCTAGGCCTAACTGCTGTAGGGAGAGGCGAAGGAATTGCCAGTTGACACGGTCAAACGCTTTCTCTGCGTCAACCGTAAGGAGGCACAATGGGACATTATGTGTCCGAGCGTAATCCGTAATGAGAAGTGTTTTCAGGGTGTTATCCCTCGCCTCTCTTCCACTCACAAAGCCCACCTGATCTAGGTGTATTAAGCGGGGTAATAATAGTTGTAGTCTATTAGCTAGCACCTTCGCATATATCTTTAGATCTACTCCTATCAGCGATATGGGTCGTAATTGGCACAAATAGTCGGGTCTTTGTCTGGTTTTGGAATGAGGGCTATATGAGCCTCTAGTGTTTGCGGCGGGAATACTGAGCTCTCAGATATGGAGTTAAACACTTTTGTTAAGAAGGGGGTAAGGAGGGGGGCAAATTGTTCGTAGAATTTTGGGGTGAAGCCATCAGGGCCCGGGCTTTTTCCAGATGGGGTAGATGCAATGGCGCGGGCTACCTCATCCTCCGATATTGGATCCTCAAGATCCTCTATCGTTGCACCATCTAAAGTAGGAAGTGCAGTTTGTGCAATATATGATGCCTGTGTTTCTGCTGTACCGGATGTAGATTCATTGGGTTTTGCCAAAGGTATGCTATATAGGGATTGGTAGAAGTCTCGGAATACCTGTCCCATCTCGGCCGGCGCTGAGACAGTCTTCCCGGTCCTGTCTTGGATGTGAGGTATAAAGGTGTTAGGTTGTTTGGAATGTAGGGTGCGCGCCAGCGATCTACCACATTTATCTTTAAATTTGTATTGGTGAAAGGCTAGTTTGTTCGCAAATGTACGTGCTGACGCTTCGTATAGTTCCTTAAGCTGAGTGCGAGCGGTAGAAACCTCCGCAAGCACCTCCGCTGTGGGGGAACGCTTATGAGTAATCTCAAGCGTTTTGAGTTTGTGTACCGCCGCAGTTATTGCCGCTGAGCGTTCTTTTTTCAGGCGAGCACCCAATTGGATAAATCTACCCCGCAAGACCGCCTTTAATGCTTCCCATTGAATCGGTGGTGAAGTGTCGTCAGAGCTGTGGTCCGCAAAAAAGTTAGTTATAGTCTCTGCTATCTGTGCGTCGAAGCCTGGTTCAGTTAGTAATGAGTCATTTAACCTCCAGGTCCATTCTTTTATTGGGGTAGAAGGGACTGCAAGCGTCAGAGATATTGGTGAGTGGTCGGACCAAACCATAGGATCTATGTCACATTTTGGGGACCAGTCTAAGCAGCCGTGGTCTATTAATAAGTAATCTAGACGGCTGTAGGAATGATGCACGCTGGAGAAGTGTGTGTAGTTTCGACATTCCGGATATAGTATCCGCCATACATCAACAAGATGCATGTTATATATGGCACGTTTTAGAACCCACAGTTTAGGGAAGGAAACAGAAGAACGGGATGTTGAGGAATCCATTAATGGATCCAGGGGAGTATTGAAGTCCCCTCCAAGTATGAGTTTACCCTCAGCAAAATCTGCCAGGATCTTTAAATACTGCAAGGCTGAAGGGACTTGATGTGTGCTACGTAAATAAATATTGGCTATTGTAAATTTATTCCCCCAAAGGGATATCTTTACAAAAACATATCTGCCCTGTGGGTCTGTCATATAGTCAAGCAATTCGATAGGGAGTGTTTTGTGAAATGCAATAGATACTCCCTTAGATTTTTGTGTCGGGTTGGTACTGTGGAACCACTTATTAAAGTATCTGCTGGAGCAGGAAGGAGTGGAGTCAGATTGGAAGTGGGTCTCCTGGAGTAAGAGCACGTTAACCTGTCTTTTGTGCATCTGATATAGAATTTGCCCACGTTTGGAGGCAATGTTAAGCCCATTTACATTATATGAACACAATTTCACGTGCGGGTGTGAGGTCACCGTGTGAGCCATGCTGGGGTGCTATAGGTTATAATAAAAAAAAAAGGAAGGTTTGCAGAGTGGAGAGCAGTACTGAGCAAAATAATAAAAAAGTGAATATGCAAATGTGGGAAGGGGGAGAAAGGAATAGGGCAATTTGGTAGGAATAAAGATAAGAGAAGGAGAAACACAAAACAAAAACAAAGAACAAAAAAAAAAAAAAATAAGGTGTAAAGGAAAAGACACCTAATAATATGTGTCTGAGATACTAGTGAGTCTGCTAACGCAGAACACTGCATGAAATATCATGTGCTAGGCACAAACAGTGCCCGTCCTATCGTGGGGGGGAGGTCGAGACAAATGGACCTGAGCCATGGTCCCGACAGCGAATCAGGCAAATAAAAATTATATGTCGCACACTGAACATTTGATCCGCTTGTGATGCAAGTGACAACTTTTTCCTATAAGAATAAGGATAGTATCTTCTGGGTGGGATTGAAATGACTCCCACCGCAACACAGAAGTACATGGGTGGGGTGAGGGATTGTGAACTAAACCTTGCTATGTTTGTTATTCCCCTTCTGGTACATAGCCTCTATTCCTAAATCTCATCAGATATATAAGGCCAGTTGGTTCAGACTCGTGAATGTGTTTGTCTTTACCTATTTATCAAAATAATAGAAACCCATTTTTATGAACTACTTTTGATGATAACAGTTGGGAACATCCAACTAAATTTGTGGATAAGATTCAGGTATTTAGCCTAAGGGCACATAACTATAACACTTATATTAGTTCCTGTGTGTAGAAAGATTATTCAGCTAAACCCACCATATACATACATACAGCCAGTTATCAAATCGGCAAAGAGCAGGGAAAGAGCTAGTATTTCCAAGTCCTATACTTACAAAACCTCCCTCCAAGACTACTAGAGAGCTCCGATTTTAAAGAAGAGGAAAGACACAGTCTGAGGGTCATATATAAAACATGACTCCAGAAATATGGCAAGACCTCCGGGATCTCTCTGTAGAATGGAAGACAGGTCGAGGCGGCACAAGACATCAGTCCCCAGCAAGCTGTTGTATCAATCTTCTGGGGAGGTAGGTCCCCTTATCCCCGGGCCGGAGGAGGCTGATCTAGACCTAAGACGTCTACGGCGCTGTGGGAGTGAGCCAAGTCCCATCTGTCGTACTCGATCGTCCGGAGGATCCAGACAGTTTAAGACATCTACCGGTTCTTGCTCGATAAAGAGGAAAAAGTCCGGCAGTTGATCTGGGTCTGATAGCGTGAACCTGTTGACTCCTCTGGTCACCTTGATGCTGAAGGGGTGTCCCCATGTGTACGAAGCTCCGGCTTGTCATATAAGGTCGAGGAGAGGACGCACCACACGACGCATGTACAACGTATTGCGAGACAGGTCCGGGTATAGGTGTATAGGGGCTCCAAAAAAGTCTAATGAACCCAGGCTCCAAGCCTTTCGCATGACCTCTTCCTTCAATGTGAAGTAGTGGACCCGACAAAGAACATCTCGGGGGCGACCATCTCGTGCCCCCTCCGGACCTCCCACTCTGTGAACACGGTCTATTTCAATTGGTGATGTTGCCTCCCTCCCTAGTACTTTATTGAGGATAGCTATGACAGTGGGTTTCAGCTCTGTTCCATATGTTGCCTCCGGTATGCCTTGCAGCCTAATGTTATTTCGGCGACTGCGATTTTCGCTGTCTTCTATGCGGAGTTGCTGATGGCGTAGGCGACGGAGGTGTGCCGCGTTTGAGGTTTCAAGTGCTGTTATACGTGCTTCATGGTCATCTTGAGCAGTGGTTAAGACTGACACTGCTTCCTCATTTGCTGTGACTTGTTGTCTAAGAGCATTCAACTCCACGTGAAGGGATTCTTCCATTTTGCTTGCCCATGATTCAAAATCCATTCTGAAGGCAGAAAGGAGGGCTGTAGCTTCCGTTCTGATGGGCTCTCCTGGCAGGGGCTGCGAGACTGACTGAGATTCCCTAGCGCCTGTGTCTAGCGGTGCGACTGAGCTCCCAGGTGAGGGCGAGGGTTCATCCCCGGGGTCTTTGAGTCTCGTATTGTTATCTTCCACCATGCCTGCTGAAGTGGTAGGTGGAGGTTTGGTCTTTCCTGTGGTACGGCCAGGCGCCATCTTGTCTTTGGGGGTCCGAGGGTCGTTAGGCGCCTTTCTAAGAAGATATCTTTGTATGGTGCCTTGATGAGGGTCAGTGAGTTCTGATGAGTGTCACCCTGCAGCACCCTCCCAGGGATGCCCGGCCTCTTTATGTAGCGGTCCGCTGTCTCTCCGTCCGCGGATCGCGGAACCGGAGGTCGGGGATGTAAAAAGGACAGCAGGCCCCAAAATGGCGGCGGCCGCGGCCTCCAGGAGCGGCTTCTGTGAGCCTCCTTACAGTTATTTAGGCCCCCTCACCTTGCAGCACCTTCTCCAGGATGTCCGGCTTCCCCTGCGTGGCGATCCGTTTCCTCTCCGCCCGCGGATCACGGTACCAGAGGTCGGGGATGTAGGAGGCACAGTAGGCCTCAAGATGGCGGCGGCCTGTAGCAGTTGTAGGCCCGGCCGCGGGCCTGCGGACTCCAAAGCGGCTCGTCAGCTGCAATAATCCCCTCTGGGAATCAAGCAGGTGTCTCCTGGGGATGGCTGGGGAGAGTTTCCAAGCTTTCCTGTCTCCAGAAACCTCCGGATGGCTGTGGATGGTAGCCAGCCAAGCGGAGCTCCTCCGGAGCACGTCCTTCTCGTTCGCCGGTCGGCCATGCCCCCGATTTATGGCATTTTTATCATTTTTTTTTTTACTAGTAATTGTGGCAATCTGCGATTTTTATCATGACTGTGACATTGCGGCAGACATATCGGACACTTTTGACACTATTTTGGGACCATTGACATTTATTTAGCGATCAGTGCTATAAATATGCACTGATTAGTGCTATAAATATGCACTGATTACTGTATAAATGTCACTGGCAGGAAAGGAGCTAACACTAGGGGGCAATCAAGGGGTTAAATGTGTTACCTAGGGAGTGATTCTAACTGTGGGGGGATAGGACTGACTAAGAGAGGAGACCG
This sequence comes from Lithobates clamitans, assembly GCA_037952925.1. Classification (NCBI taxonomy): domain Eukaryota; kingdom Metazoa; phylum Chordata; class Amphibia; order Anura; family Ranidae; genus Lithobates; species Lithobates clamitans. The sequence goes on along the minus strand of JBBGZY010000356.1, from coordinate 1,621,104 downwards.
AACGGGGTTCCTATATACTAGAAACACACCATCTGTCTCCTCTCCCCTGACAGGATGTGGATCTGTGTGTTTACACACACAGATCCAACACAGATCCACGTTCCTGCTCTATCACGAGCGTTCGTGAGTGCCTGGTGGACATCACGGGCACCAGGCACGCGCTTCAGCTCCTGGGTGACACGGTGGGCGCGCACGCCCCCTATAATCCCGGGAGGCCGAGGACGTCAAATGATGGCCACCCAGGATGGGAGATCCCATCTATGGATGTCACATGACAATGGGCGGTATTAAATGTTGTATTACATTCTGTTCATACTCACTCAGTCATTATGAGATTCGTTTTACTGTATTCTGCAAAAATTCTGGTTGATCCTGCTACTCTCTATTTCCACCTTCCTCTCATGTCCCCAATTCAGCTAGGGATCTTGCAACTGTGGTGGCAACTCTGCACATGCTCCGTTTTCAGTGAGTTTCTATGCTGAGCATTTTCTCCCTGTCACACCTGAGCAGCCCATGTGACTATAGAGTCACACATGTGGGCGTATACACAGTGGTAAATGACAGCCCACTCCCACCCTCCTCCATGCCCACTAACCAGCTAAACACAATGGGGGTGGGACATTATATGTAGATTAATGGAGGCTTCACCTCCCTCTTATTCTAAGACATAGGCTGGAGGGGCATGACATAGCCTGTGACTGGCAGAAATCCGCCCACACCTTGTTATTTCCATAAAATAATAAAAATTAAATATATATGTGTGGACTAGAAGCTCTTCCTGCTTATGTTTCCCTTACAGACAGGCTGGGAAAGATCTGGGTCATGTGACAGCTGTATATTGATTAGGAAAAAGGTACTTACATTTTCTTTTATTAAAATAATTAGAGTGCTTTCATCCATATACAGAAATAGAAGGGACAATGTAATTTAAACAGTGTGTGGTTAGTATCACTTTAAGGTTGTTATCATTTCTTCTGAAGATCTGCATTAAAGTACAATAGGATACATTATTGCAGTACATTCAGCCATTCTCATCAAGTAAAAATAAGTACTTTATTCTACAATCATAAAATATTCCACTACTTCATTGGCCAGTCATTTTGGGGTAAACCTTGAACCAGGCTATTGGTTAGCTGCTCTACAGTCTGCAGAGGGACACATTCAGTGTAAGGCCTGGCTGTGCTGTGTGGCAGGGATTCTTAAAACACAATACTGTCTGAATAACATTATAAATCCTTTGACATAAAAAAAACATATATGTTGGCAACTATTTATGCAGCCTTTTGCTTGGAGTTCAGCTTTAACATATAACCAAAAAGCTGATGTCAGTGCTAAAAAAAAGGTAAAGTACAACCACCCTCTCTTACAGGGTATGAATAATATGAATAACCCATCTCACTGTTTACAGCCTCTGGGCTATTCTCAATCTTTCCATATGACTCTGTTCTCGCTTCATTTCGGTCTAGATGAAAGTAAAGTCTTTTAGCTGCAGCATTCATTCTTAATATCTTTCCCCAGAATGACGTCTTCTGAGTAAATCACTGAATGACAATTTAAGATACATACTGCGGGGAAAACTCTGCAAATAGTTTAATTGCATATTTGTTTGTCATCCATTAGGGCTACACCAGTTATAATTTATTTATAGAGCAATATTGTATTCAGTAATACAGTGAAATATCTCATACTCATATAAAATGCTTAGTTTTCTTTCAATATTTCAGAAATTTTGTTCAAGCTTCATCTTCTAGTACTTACAGCTATGTTTTAAATGGCACTATCCCACAAGGCCAGATCTGGGGGGTGCTGGATTGGGCTGCCCCCCTTTCATATTTTAATGGCTTCCCCCAGGCTGCACTCTTCCTGACCATCATGCTGTGGGATTCCTGCAGTGCACACACAGCCTGGGGACACAGAATGGTCAGGAGGAGGTTTGCTTGGCCCAGCACTCTGCATGGTATACCACCGCCAATAACTCGACCCTCCGCCACTCAGCACTGATCCCTGCAGCTGCCAGCTTCTCCTCCTCTCCTCGGGAGATCAGTTTCAGGATGGAGAGTGGGGGGGTGTTGGGGCTGGTTAACATGTCATGCTAAATGAACACAGTGCGTGATCGGTACCAATCGCTCCTGTGTTCATTCATTACTGAAGTATAGTAAACACAGTTTACTATGCTTTTGTTTATAAATGCTTCTATTCAATCATCTACATTTGCAGATGAGGCTGCAGAGAAAGGGAATGAGGACTCTGTCTCTCTATGTTATTAAGGAGACATCAGGGGTCTGTTTAAACCCCTGATGTCTCACCAAATCACCTCCCCCCCTCAAAAAAAATTAAAGAATATTAAAAATAACACTATAAATATAAATAAAAAAACAACAACATAGTAAGGCCTTGTTCACATGGGGCATACTACAGCATACACCCCTGTGATGCTGTGTTTACAAGTGTTCTGTGCATCCCCATTCAGGCAGTCCCAATGATTTCAATTGTACAGCAGCTACATGGACAAAGCCACTACTCTTGATTTGACATCCATGTGGATGCCGGTGCATGTCCCTGAACTCACACTTTCTACATACCTCCTAACTTTTGGACTGGAGAATGAGGGACATATAAGGGAGACAGCGGTGCCTCCATAGTGAGCTGTGGCAAAAGTGTGTGTGGTTAAATTATGATAAATATTGGTTATGACTAAATAACTGCTCCCGCTCCATTTTTACCCTACCACCCCTCCTTGTACACACTGTCTCCTGTCTGTATACACTGCCCTTCTCCCTGTACTACCTTTGGAGGTAAGATTTCTTGAGGAGAAGTTGCACCTCAACCCCGCTTTCTGCTCACAACTGCACTCTTACCCCCTACCCCCCACTAGCCTATGCATCAAAACCCCACCCCTCTATTCTAACCTCTGTTCCCCAAACACCCTCTGCACCTCCACCTGCTTGCCATTACATCCAAAACCCCATTCTCTGCTAAACACTGCACCCCAAACCCCTAGCCCTCTACTAACCTCTGTTCCCCAATCGTCCCTCTATTCTTATCTCTACACTCACCTTTGCATCCCAACCCCTCTTTCTTCTTATTTCTGCATCCTACACCCTGTCTTCTCACCTCTGCACCCCAACCGCCCCTTGCTGACCTCACCCAAACCCTCTGCTCGCCTCTGCAGCCCCCTTCTTCTACACATCTCTGCATCTCTTCCCCTTTGCACCTCAGACTCACCCCTCTGCTCACCTCCACACCCCAAATCCCCTCTTGGCTCACTGTTTCTCCCCATTTTCTGTACTAACCTCTGCATTCCAATCCCACTTCTGATCTCCTCCCTGCCCTGCTTTACTCTTTGCTCACCAGAGCCTCAGGTCAAGACTAGGGATGAGCTTCATGTTCGAGTCGAACCCATGTTCGACTCGAACATCGTCTGTTCGCCCATTCGCCGAATTGCCAAATTCGTGTGGTGCGTCACGGCCCATAATTCACTGCGGCATCGCAGTACATTGCTGGCTGATGATTGGCCAATCATGCACTAGCAAGCATGCTTGGCCAATCAAAGCGCCATCTGAACAGAGAGCCGTAATTGGCCAAAGCCAAGGAGGCTTTGGCCAATTATGGCTCAGGGGATTTAGCACACGCCCCACACTATATAAGGCGGCCTGCACGATGGCCCTGTGTAGTGTGTGTTGCGGCATTGAGATAGATAGATAGACAGAGAGACAGTGTCATTCGATTTAAGTCAGATAGATTAGGCAGGACAATCAGTGAGTTAGCTGCACTTACAGTGTATTGTGCATATATATGCATCCCAAGTGTTGTATATATATATATATATACACTGTATTCAGTTTAGCTAGATCTGTTCCTGTTATCTTGCTACTGACAGGCAGGCTTGTCTTGTTACGGTATTTACAGCTACCTGAAGAAAATGCTGGAGTTCTTTTGATCCTATTAGTACCACAGTCAGGCAGCTAGACTATTTACAGTTAGTGTAGTGTGTCCTCCTCACAGGGTTCAGTTAAAGCTACAAGTTAGTTTGTGTGAACTCTGCACAGTGTTCATCTAAAACTACAAGTTAGTGTAGTGCGTCCTCCTCACAGTGTTCAGCTAAAACTACAAGTTAGTGTAGTGCCTCCTCCTCACAGTGTTCAGCTAAAACTACAAGTTAGTGTAGTGCGACCTCTGCACAGTGTTCAGCTAAGGCTACAAGTTAGTGTAGTGTGTCCTCCTCACAGTGTTCAGCTAAAACTACAAGTTAGTGTAGTGCAACCTCTGCACAGTGTTCAGCTAAAGCTACAAGTTAGTGTAGTGCGTCCTCCTCACAGTGTTCAGCTAAAACTACAAGTTAGTGTAGTGCGACCTCTGCACAGTGTTCAGCTAAAGCTACAAAATAGTGTAGTGCGTCCTCTGAACAGTGTTCAGCTAAAGCTACAAGTTAGTGTAGTGCGTCCTCCTCACAGTGTTCAGCTAAAGCTACCTGTAGAAGGTTGGTGGTGTTTTCCTGATCCTATCACTACCGCAGGCATCTAAATAAGCTACAAGTTAGTTTTTTGCGAGCTCTGCACAGTGTTCAGCTAAAGCTACCTGTAGAAGGTTGGTGGTGTTTTCATGATCCTATCACTACTGCAGGTAGCTAAAAAAAGTACAAGTTAGTGTAGTGCGTCCTCCTCACAGTGTTCAGCTAAAACTACAAGTTAGTTTTTTGCGAGCTCTGCACAGTGTTCAGCTAAAGCTACCTGTAGAAGGTAGGTGGTGTTTTCCTGATCCTATCACTACCGCAGGCAGCTAAATAAGCTACAAGTTAGTGTAGTGCGTCCTCCTCATAGTGTTCAGCTAAAACTACAAGTTAGTGTACTGCGACCTCTGCACAGTGTTCAGCTAAAGCTACAAGGTAGTGTAGTGCGTCCTCCTCACAGTGTTCAGCTAAAGCTACAAGTTAATGTAGTGTGTCCTCCTCACAGTGTTCAGCTAAAACTACAAGTTAGTGTAGTGTGAGCTCTGCACAGTGTTCAGCTAAATCTACCTGTAGAAGGTTGGTGGTGTTTTCCTGATCCTATCACTACCGCAGGCAGCTTAATAAGCTACAAGTTAGTTTTTTGCGAGCTCTGCACAGTGTTCAGCTAAAACTACCTGTAGAAGGTTGGTGGTGTTTTCCTGATCCTATCACTACCGCAGGCAGCTAAATAAGCTACAAGTTATTTTTTTTGCGAGCTCTGCACAGTGTTCAGCTAAAGCTACCTGTAGAAGGTTGGTGGTGTTTTCCTGATCCTATCACTACCGCAGGCAGCTCAATAAGCTACAAGTTAGTTTTTTGCGAGCTCTGCACAGTGTTCAGCTAAAGCTACCTGTAGAAGGTTGGTGGTGTTTTCCTGATCCTATCACTACCGCAGGCAGCTAAATAAGCTACAAGTTAGTTTTTTGCGAGCTCTGCACAGTGTTCAGCTAAAGCTACCTGTAGAAGGTTGGTGGTGTTTTCCTGATTCTATCACTACCGCAGGCAGCTCAATAAGCTACAAGTTAGTTTTTTGCGAGCTCTGCACAGTGTTCAGCTAAAGCTACCTGTAGAAGGTTGGTGGTGTTCTCATACTACAGGCAGGCAGTTGATTTTTCTAGCTGCAATATCAGTATATATATATATATATATATATCCCAGCTTAGTGCAGCTACAGGCCATTAGTATGTCTGGAAGGCCAACAAGGAGAGGCAGACAGTCACAAGCCAATAAAAGAGGGCAAGCAGGCTCTGTATCTAGAGGCAACAGTGCTGGTCATGGAGACGGTGCATCCTCATCAGCACGTGCCCATGGGACACGCTTGGCCTTTTTTTTGGCAGCTGGCCATGTTGAGCCGCAACATGCGGAAGACTTGGTCGAGTGGATGACCAAGCCGTCCTCATACTCCTCATCCTCTCTCACCCATGCTCAGGGTACTTTGTCTGGCAAAGCAGCTGCCAACGCGGCCTCTTCCCTCGGCTCAATGGCATCAGTGACTCCTTCCCTAGCCCCACCATGTCCTCCTGAGGAGACCCTGGAACTGTTTGACCACAGTGTTGGGTATATGCTCCAGGAGGATGCCCAGCGTTTAGAAGGCTCTGATGATGATACTGAGCTAGATGAAGGCAGTAACGTGAGCACAGACAGAGGGGGTGCCCAAGAAGGACAGCAATCTGGCAGTCATGCTCCCCCTGCTGCAGCATACTGCCAGGTTTGCTCCAGTGATGAGGAGGGAGGGGATGATGGGGTCACTGACTCAACGTGGGTGCCTGATAGGAGAGATGAGGAGGAGGAGGAGGAGGCACATCACCAAAGAGGCAGGATGCCCTCCAGGGGCCAGCCTAAGGGCAGCACACCCCAAAGCTCTGCATGTGCAGGGCGCTGCTGTCTCTGCGCGTTATTCCAAAAGTTCTTTGGTGTGGTCCTTTTTTGAGACCAGTGCATCAGATCGCACCGCTGCTATTTGCAACATATGTCTCAAGCGTATCTCGCGTGGCCAAAACATCTCCCACTTGGGCACCACATGCTTGACCAGACATATGTTGACCTGCCATGCAGTTCGTTGGCAAGCGTATCTAAAAGACTCACACCAAAGAACAAAGAGGACCTCTCCTTGCTCCTCATCAGCTGAGATCTCCAACCCCACTATACCTTCAGTCCTCCCTGAGACCTGCACTGAGAAGAATGAAGGTAGAGAATTAGGTGTGTCACAGCCAAGTACTTGTGGGCAATCTGCTTTTGGTACACCGACATCAGATTGTACCAGGCAAATTTCCCTGCCCCAGCTGCTGCACCGCCGAAAGAAGTTTGCTCCCAGCCATCCACTAGCTTGGCAAAATTGCTAGCACTTCAACTGCTGCCTTTTCAGTTGGTAGACTCTGCCCCCTTCTGTGAATTTGTGGAATGTGCGGTTCCTCAGTGGCAGGTACCCAAACGCCACTTTTTCTCACGGAAGGCGATTCCAGCTCTCTACCGGCATGTGGAAGGCAATGTCCATGCCTCGCTGGAAAGGGCGGTCAGCGGTAACAACACCTAAGGCCCAAATTTCTCCTGAGTATATAGGGCAGGCCCCTACTTTCAAACATCCAACTTACAAACGACTCCTACTTGCAAACGAAAGGAGACAACAGGAGGTGAGATGAAATCTACCCCATAGGAAGGGAAGTTCTCTCCTGTAAGAGTTAATATGGGAAAAACGTTTCTCCTTTCCACTGATACTTTATCACCAATCCTTGTTTCACTAAAAACCCCAAATTTTCAAAAAACATTTGTCATTGGGACAAAAAGTGAGGTGAAATCTTCAGAAAAGGAGCACAGACAGCAAAACAAATGTCACAGGGTGTCACATACCTGGTAGGTAGAGCCCAGAATGCAGAGAACGGCCTCTTGTACACCTCTGACTCGGGAATCCCTGGTAGTGCTGACAGGGGTTCGAGAGCACAAAGGGGCACAAGCGCTTGACTGGAACACTGGAGTAGAGGGATAGATCCTGTAGTCAGCAGGGAGATGCACTCGTAGTTCAGCAGCAGGTTGCAGACAGCAGGGAGGTGCACTGTAGTCCCGTAGCAGGATGCAGACAGCAGGGAGGTGCACTGTAATCCCGTAGCAGGATGCAGAAAGCAGGGAGGTGTACTGTAGTCCCGTAGCAGGATGCAGACAGCAGGGAGGTGCGCTGTAGTCCCTTTGCAGGGTGCAGACAGCAGGGAGGTGCACTGTAGTCCCGTAGCAGGATACAGACAGCAGGGAGGTGCAGACAAGCCGGGTCAAGGTACTGGCGGGCAGATCAAGTACAGAAGGGCAATCCAAAAGAATAGTCAGAGTCCAAGCCAGAATCGGGGCAGGCAGCAAACAGGACAGTCAGGAACAAGCCAAGTAGGTACTGGATTCAGGTAAACTGGGTAACAAGGCAACAGGGGTCTTCAAGAAACGCTGTAGACCAGACATCAAGGAAGCAAGGTATCATTCTCCTTTAAATAGCCCCATGTTGGCGCCAAGTGCTGACACAAGGGGCACGCGCGCGCTCCCATGCTTGCCCGTGCGCCGCTATTCGTGCTATTGCGCATGCACGTGCGCCAGACGGCTCCTTTGTGCACAGGAATTCTTCTAGTGCCAGAACGTCTGCTGGAGGGGATTTCCTAACACAGGGGTGATAACCGTTCCCTATGTTTTCCAAAAAGCTTAAAAACAGATTTTTTGGCTGGAGCTACACTTTAAAAATGTACCAGTTCAAAATTACAAACAGATTCCACTTAACAACAAGCCTACAGTCCCCGTCTTGTTTGCACTGCCTGTATACTGCTGTTCAGAGTATATAGGGCTTTGGGGCCCCACGCCTTTCCCTTTTTTAATTTGGGTGCGGGGTTCCCCTTAATATCCATACAGGACTCAAAGGACCTGGTAGTGGACTGGAGGATGCCGTTTGTCTCACTGATTTTCATCCATATTGCCTGGACCTGACATTACATTAAAGCCACAAGCAGTTTTAAATGACTTTTTTTCCTTTAAAAATGTCATTTTGTGTAGGGACTGTTCTAAGCATGGGAAACACGCGCCACTTTACAGGCATACTATAGACACCCCCAGGTACAATATTTAAAGGAATATTTCACTTTTTTTTTTTTTACTTTAAGCATCATTAAAATCACTGCTCCCGAAAAACGGCCGTTTTTAAAAGTTTTTTTTGCATTGATACATGTCCCCTGGGGCAGGACCCGGGTCCCCAAACCCTTTTTAGGACAATACCATGCAAATTAGCCTTTAAAATGAGCACTTTTGATTTTGAACGTTCGAGTCCCATAGACGTCAATGTGGTTCTAACGTTCGTGCGAATTTTCGGTCCGTTTGCAGGTTCTGGTGCGATCCGAACCAGGGGGTGTTCGGCTCATCCCTAGTCAAGACCATTCTGTGTGTGCAGCATCCTTGAGGCTATGGGAGGTGCAGGCCAAGGTGATCCCACTAGCTACCTGTTGGAGCACTGCTGCAGTGAACTGTGAGTAAACTTTGCTGGAAGACAGAAGACAATCTAAACCCAGGGCACTCAGTAGTATATATGACACTTGCATGGTGCACCCCATCCCCCTACTTGTCTCGGCCCTCAACATCTCCTGCGGGGTACACAGATTCCCTGATGAAGCCATCCCTTACCAGCCTCTACTGCAGTAGCCAGTGTAGCATGACAATCTGTAGCTACACCGGGATCTCTCCCTGCCGGTTGCATGCCAGTGAAGTTAGTGGAGGAGCCGAGTACAAGACTTGTTACAGCCTTCTGCTTCACGATGAGGTGGGACTTGGTTGAAGTTCTGGGAAGGTCCCGTGGGATCTGGGACAATTAGGAGGTATGCTTTTTACGTTTGGGGCTGTGGATCTGCACCCACATGGATGTCAGACTGTGAGCAGCGACTGTGTCCATGCAGCCACTGCATCCTAATTGACATGAATGAAACTGCCTGCACAGGGATGCACGGAACACCTGTGTATCCCCATGCACATAAACATGGCCTGTAGACAAGTGTATGCCCCATGTAAACAATCCCTGAGTAAGAATTTACCAGGAATGTTGTGTTTATGTGAGGATAAGTTAAAAATACTGAAGGGTCCCCTTTTTATCAAAGTTAGAAATCGTTACTTTACAGTACTTTACAGAGGTGTTAGCACTTAAATCATCCTGACACCATGCTTGATATGGTGTCAGGATGATTGAATCACATTATTTCTATTACTACATTGTAATTTATAATGAAATAGTTCAATGCACCATAATGCAGAATCGGTGGAAACCCTAAGCTTGTCACTTGTCACCAAATGCAGCGTGCCACTGTCCACTGCCGCCTGCCACCAGATGCAGCGTGTCACTTGCCACCATTGCCTGCCACAAGATGCAACGTGTCACGTGCCACCATCGACTGCCACAAGTTGCAGCGTGTCACTTGCCACCATTGACTGCCACTAGATGCAGCCTGTCACTTGCCGCCATTGCCTGCCACTTGCCACAATTTCCTGTCACCAGATAAAGCCTGTCACTTGCCACCGTTGCCTGCCACTTGCCACCATTGCCTATCACCAGATGCAGCCTGTCACTTGCCACCATTGCCTGCCACTTGCCACCATTGCCTGTCACAAGTTTCAGCCTGTCACTTGTCACCATTGCCTCCCACTTGCCACCATTGTCTGTCAGCAGATGCAGCGTGTCACTTGCCACCATTGTCTGTCACCAGATGCAGCCTGTCACTTTCCACCATTTCCTTTTACCAGATGCAGCCTTTCACTTGCCACCATTACCTGTCACCAGATGCAGCCTGTCACTTGCCACCATTGCTTGCCACAAGATGCAGCGTGTTACTTGCCACCATTGCCTGCCACTTGCCACCATTGCCTGTCACTTGCCCCCTTTGCCTGTCACCAGGTGCAGCCTGTCACTCTCCTCCATTGCCTGTCACCAGATGCAGCATGTTACTTGTGACTATTGACAGCCACTTGCCACCATTGCCTGTTATGAGATGCAGCATGTCACTTTCCACCATTGTCTGTCATCAGATGCAGTGTCAGCGTGTCACTATCCACCATTGCCTGCCACTTGCCACCATTGCCTGTCACCGTCACCAGATGCAGCCTGTCACTTGCCACCATTGCCTGCCACTTGCCACCATTGCCTGTCACCGTCACCAGATGCAGCCCGTCACTTGCCACCATTGCATGCCACTTGCCACCAGTGCCTATCACCAGATGCAGCGTGTCACTTGCCATCATTGCCTGCCACTTGCCACCATTGACTGTCACCAGATGCAGTCTGTCACTTGCCACCATTGCCTGCCATTTGCCACCATTGCCTGTCACCTGATACAGCATGTCACTTGCCACGATTGCCTGTCACCAGATGCAGCCTGTCACTTGCCACCATTGTCTGTCATCAGATGCAGCCTGCCACTTTCCACCATTGCCTATCACCAGATGCAGCCTGTCACTTGCCACCATTGCCTGTCACCAGATGCAGCCTGTCACTTGCCACCACTGACTGTCACCAGATGCAGCATCATTGTGTCACTTGCCTACCACTTGCCACCATTGCCTGCCACTTGCCACTCTTGCCTGTCATCAGATGCAGCGTGTCACTTGCCACCATGCCTGTCGCCAGATGCAGCCTTTCACTTGCCACCATTGCCTGCCACAAGATGCAGCATGTTACTTGCCACCATTGCCTGTCACTTGCCACCATTGCCTGTCAGCAGATGCAGTGTTAGCGTGTCACTTGCCACCATTGCCTGCCACTTGCCACCATTGTCTGTCACCAGATGCAGTGTGTTATTCATAGCCTGGCTCTCTCTCCCTCCCCTTCAGCTGGGCATGTTGGGGCCTGCAGGTTCCCCCTAGGATTGCAATGGGCCAGCCAGTCCTCGGGACTACATGTCCCAAGATCCTCTTTTCTCCTCCTTTTTGTTTGTGGCCAATGGGAGGAAACACAGTGGCTGGCTGTCCTGGCAAGCACCTCTTCTGAGAACAGCAGCATGAGGAGGGGGAAAAGAGCAACCCGCAGCTGCTCTCTCTCCACACAGAGACACAGCTGTTCTGATCTCCTATTCTGCTGCCCGCTTATAAGAAGGAGGGAGGGGTAATGAGCAGAGCCCTCTTCTGACAGTGGCGTCTTGTACGGGGGGGAGGAGGGAGGCAGCACAGTTTCCCCCCCGACCTGCTCACCGCTCCTATCATTTGCCAGCTGGTAAAGCAAGCAGGAGGAGGATCCTGAGCTTTGGTGCCCCCCTCTGCCTCAGCTTGTGGCGCCTGGGTGTGGTGCACCCTGAGCACCCGCCCAGGATCGGCCCTGGCACTTATCTAAAGTAAAACTATGATGGATTAAACTTCTGTGTCCTATTAATGAGTTAAATTGCCTATAGATTCTGTCAAGTCAGCAAGTGTCCTTACTCTCCACACAGACTGGGTTTAGGAGGTATGTCATTGCATACATTGGTATTTGAAACAAATCAAACACCTTTTTCTCCACCAATTGTCAGTGCCTTTTTTGATTTTTGTTAGGACCCCTTGACACCAAAAAAACATTTCTTCCTTTTTTGTAACATTGTACTGCTATTTTGCTTCTTGCAGATTATGGAAATGCACAGTCAATGTGAAATAAATAAATAGGGAATGTCTTGCCGAAAGTAGATGCTCACTGCAGATTTGTTACTGGGTGAATCAATTCACCTAATTAATTAATACAGGGGTCCTTCAGTTCACATGTGTCCTCGGGGAAGCCCATGCTCTATTCTGTAGGGTTGACTTCCTGCCCTAGACTGCTTAACTATATGATAAACTACTTTTATATCAGTGTGACAATGTCATAGGGGCAGGGAAACCTCCCCTCTAATCACCTGCAAGCAAACAAAACCAGGCTAACAACTAGATCTTACTTACACTGCTGATCAAAGATCATCAGGGAGAGGCAGAAAAACTGTGGGACCTGTTAAAGAACTAGCAAAGGGTCTTTATGGACTGCTTTACTTGTTCACTCATCTTTTAAGATTCAGATTTGGATCAAGCATGAGCTTGATCCAAATTTCTGGGATTTAAATTTGGTCCAAATTTTTAAAATGTCGATTAAACTTGTGGTAGTTTCCAGATTCCGATAAGCCCCCCGCCCACAGACCCCCACAACCACCGGGCAAGGGTTGTGGGGATGAGGCCCTTCTCCCCATCAACATGGGGACAAGGTGCTTTGGGGGGGCTACCCTAAAGCACCCTCCCAATGTTGAGGGTATGTGGCCTGGTACAGTTCAGGAGGAGGGCCGCTCTCTCGTTCCCCCCTCTTTCCCTTCTGCCTGCCATATTGCATGCTCGGATAAGGGTCTGGTGTGGATTTTTGGGGGGACCCCACGCCATTTTTTTAAATTTTGGTGTGGGGTTCCCCTTAAAATCCATACCAGACCCTTCAGGTCTGGTTTGGTGCCAATACATAACGCCCTGCATACCACAATTAATGGTATATTTAAAAAAATGTGATCACTGTTTGTCTTGGCTTTGTTAACATGTCAAAATCAATCACTTTAGGACAAGGCAATGTCATGTAGACATGGATTTGTTTATCTGTAATGCTCAGGGCCAGATTTCCCATTAGGCACTGTAGGCATGTGCCTACAGCCGCCCTTCCTGGAGGAATGACCATCTGTATAAGCAGGGCCACACTACAGACCATCACTCCCAGCCTGGACTGTGCAGACACCGACCACAGAATCTGATCTCCTTCCAGGACCCCTATAGGGATCCCCGGGGCTGCTGATCACCCCCCCCCCCGGACCTGACCATGGGAGAATCGCAGTAAAGGCTTCTTGGCACCAATCATTCTATCCGCACTCCTCTGCCTCCTCTCTCACCTCTTCTGATTTTTTTCTGTCTCCTCTCTCTTTAAACACTGTCCAGAACCTGGAACTTGTAGTCCCACACATCATCCTAATTGCTGAGCCATGCCCACCTGGGGACTACATCTCCCCCATCAGCCCCCTTCAGCTCCTGGGCTTTATTGGTGGGATGTTGCCCCTCAGACTGTGACTGCAGCCAGTCACAGCTCTGTTTTCCTCAGGAAGTGCGTGGGACTTCCTGTAGCCATGGATGCAACCTGTATCAATGTGCCCTTCTCTCCTCATGGCCACACCATCTATGGCAGCAGGGGAGGAAGAAGATGACAGCTTCATGGGTGGCACTTTTGCAGCCGTAAATATTCTGGATAATGGAGAGCCCTGTACGGGTGCACATGTACAGGGGGCTTGGTGGGGGCTTGGTGGACTGCAGCAACTAAAACTAAGAGAGAACAATCTCTATTGTAAATTGGAGAAGTGCGAATTCCACCGTGAACAGGTTAAATTCCTGGGTTATGTCATTTCCACTGCTGGTTTTTCGATGGACCCAGAGAAACTTTTACTACTCCTACAGTGGCCCTGACCCATGGGTTTACGTCCTCTGCAGCATTTTCTTGGTTTTGCCAACTATTATCAGAAGTTTATTTGTAACTTCTCGTCTCTGGTCAAGCCCCTGACTGATATGACCAGAAAGGACGGTAACCCACAGAGTTGGTCTCCGGAGTCCATTAAGACCTTTAAGAGTCTCAAGGCTGCCTATATTTCTGCTCCTGTGTTGGCACATCCTGATCCTACGTTACCTTTTATCCTTGAGGTTGATGCTTCTGAGACTGGAGTTGGTGCCCTTCTGTCTCAGCTAGGGATGAGCCGAACATCCCCTCCCCCAGAACATGCGAACAGGCAACAAATTTGTGCGAACACCGTTAAAGTCTATGGGACACTAACATGAAAAGCAAAAGTGCTAATTTTAAAGGCTTATATGCATGGTATTGTCTTAAAAAGTGTTGGGGGACCTGGGTCCTGCCCCAGGGGACATGCATCAATGCAAAAAAAGTTTTAAAAATTGACGTTTTTTCAGGAGCAGTTATTTTAATAATGCTTAAAGTGAAACAATAAAAGTGTAATATTCCTTTAAATTTTATACCTGGGGGTGTCTATAGTATGCCTGTAAAGTGGTGCATGTTTCCCTTGTATAGACCAGTCTGACAGGAAAATGACATTTCTAAAGTAAAAAAAGTCATTTAAAACTACTCGCGGCCATAATGAATTGTCAGTCCGGCAATACACATAAAAGTTCATTGATAAAAACGGCATGGGATTCCCCCACAGGGGGACCCCAAACCAAAATTAAAAAAAAAAATGTGTGGGGGTACCCCCAAATTCCATACCAGGCCCTTAAGGTCTGGTATGGATATTAAGGGAAACCCCGCACCAAAATGTAAAAAAAAATGGCGTGGGGGTCCCCCTCAAAATCCATACCTGACCCTTCAGGTCTGGTATGGATTTTAAGGGGAACCCCACACCAAAATTAAAAAAAAATGGTGTGGGGTCCCCCCAAAAATCCATACCAGACCCTTATCCGAGCATGCAATCTGGCAGGCAGCAGGAAAAGAGGGGGGACGAGAGAGCATCCCCCCTCCTCCTGAACCATACCAGGCCACATGCCCTCAACATTGGGAGGGTGCTTTGGGGTAGCCCCCATAGCACCTTGTCCCCATGTTGATGGGGAGAAGGGCCTCATCCCCACAACCCTTGCCTGGTGGTTGTGGGGGTCTGTGGGCGGGGGGGCTTATCGGAATCTGGAAGCCCCCTTTAACAAGGGGACCCCCAGATCCCGCCCCCTGTGTGAATTGGTAATGGTGTACCCCTACCATTTCACAAAAAAGTGTCAAAAATGTTAAAAAAAGACAATAGATGGTTTTTGACAATTCCTTTTTGACAAATCTTCTTCTGGTCTTCCTTCAGTGTTCTTCTTCTTCTTCCATCTTGTTCTTCTCTCACTTCTTCCTCTATCTTCCTCCACTTCTTCCTCCGGTCTTCTCATCCTGCATCTTCCTACAGCTTCTTCTTCTCCGCTTCATCCTCCGATCCTCCTCAATGGGAGTCTCCCACTGTGTGACACTTCTGTTCAGGTGACAGCTCTTATATAACGGAGGGCAGGGCCACCCGGTGGCCCTCCCCCCCTTTGACGCACGGGGACTTCCCTATGGCTTTCCCCGCGGCTTTCCCTATGGCTTTTCCTATGGCTTTCCCCACAGTGTCAGAGGGGGTGGGGTCACCTGTTTACAGAGGGGGCGGGTTCTGGGGGTAGCTCCCCGTCCGCAGACCCCCACAACCACCAGGCAAGGGTTGCGGGGATGAGGCCCTTCTCACCATCAACATGGGCACAAGGTTCTTTGGGGGGCTACCCCAAAGCACCCTCCCAATGTTGAGGGCATGTGGCCTGGTACGGTTCAGGAGGGGGGGCGCTCTCTCGTCCCCCCCTTTTCCTGTGGCCTGATAGGTTGCATGCTCGGATAAGGGTCTGGCATGGATTTTTGGGGGGACCACACGCCATTTTATTTTTTTATTTTGGTGTGGGGTTCCCCTTAATATCCATACCAGACCTGAAGGGCCTGATATGGAATTTAGGGATATCCCACAAATTTTTTTTTTAAATTTTGGTTCGGGGTTCCCCTGTGGGTGAATCCCATGCCATTTTTATCAATGAACTTTTATGCGTATTGCCGAACTGACAATTCATTATAGCCGTGAGTAGTTTTAAATTACTTTTTTTCTTTAGAAATGTCATTTTGCTGTCAGACTGTTCTAAACACGGGAAACATGCGCCACTTTACAGGCATACTATAGAAACCCCCCAGGTATGAAATTTAAAGGAATAATACACTTTTATTGTTTCACTTTAAACATTATTAAAATCACTGCTCCTGAAAAAACGGACGTTTTTAAAACTTTTTTTGCATTGATACATGTCCCCTGGGGCAGGACCCAGTTCCCCAAACACTTTTTATGACAATAACTTGCACATTAAACTTTAAAATTAGCACTTTTGATTTCTCCCATAGACTTTTAAAGGGTGTTCCGTGGCTTTTGAATTTGCCACGAACACCCCAAATTGTTCGCTATACAGTGAACGGGTGAACAGCCAATGTTCGAGTCAAACTTATGTTCGACCCAAACATAAAGTCCATCCATAGTCTCAACGTCCTACCTCTGAGAGTGCTATCTATCCTTGTGGCTACTTTTCTAAGAAATTGTCACCTGTGGAGTGCAATTACTAGATTGGTGACAGAGAGCTGTTAGCGATCAATTTAGCCCTGAAAGAATGGAGACATCACTTCGAAGGTACCACTGTGCTGGTTTTCATTCTTACTGACCATAAGAATCTCACATTCTTGTCTGAGGCTAACCGCCTCTCTCCCAGAAGGGCGCGATGGGCTCTTTTCTTGTCAAGTTTCAATTACTTTGTCTCATTCTTACCCGGTACTAAGAATATAAGAGCTGACGCTTGTCACTACAATTTTCCTCCATTTTTAAGCTGGAGTCAGTTCCGGTCCCTGTGATGCCTCCTGATCATATTCTGGCTATGGTTTGCACCAGTCTCACTTCTCCTTTGGGTTAGAAAATTCTTGCTGCTCAAGTCCCTGCTCCTCCTGAGAAACCTTGTGACTGCTGCTTTGTCCTATGCCCCGTACACACGGTCAGATTTTCCGATGGAAAATGTCCGATCGGAGCGTGTTGTCAGAAATTCCGACCGTGTGTGGGCTCCATCGGATATTTTCCATCGGATTTTCTGACACACAAAGTTGGAGAGCAGGAGATAAAATTTTCCGACAACAAAATCCGTTGTCGGAAATTCCGATCGTGTGTACACAAATCCGACAGACAAAGTGCCACGCATGCTCAGAATAAATAAAGAGATGAAAGCTATTGGCCACTGCCCCGTTTATAGTCCCGACGTACGTGTTTGACGTCACCGCGTTTAGAACGATCGGATTTTCCGACAACTTTGTGTGACCGTGTGTATGCAAGACAAGTTTGAGCCAACATCCGTCGGAAAAAATCCTAGGATTTTGTTGTCGGAATGTCCGAACAAAGTCCGACCCTGTGTACGCCCTATTAGAGAGTCTCCATACTGCCGTGCTCCAGACTTTCCATTCTCCCAAGGCTGCTGGCCACCCTGGGAAGAATCAACTCTTTTGGGCCATTTCCCAACAATCCTGGTGGCCTAGTCTATGTGCTGATGTAACCGCCTTCGTAGCTGCCTGTTCCGTGTGTGCTCAGAGTAAGACTCCACAACACCTTCCAGTGGGCCTCCTACAACCCAATGGAGAAAAGCCTTGGACCCACCTGTCTATGGATTTCATTGTGGAGTTACCCAACTGCCAGGGCAACACAGTTATCCTTATGGTGGTTGACCGAGTCTCAAAGATGTGTCATTGTATTCCACTTAAGAAGTTGCCCACTTCTAAGGAAGTGGCTTCATTTTTGCTCAGGAAATCTTTCACTTATATGGGCTACCCAAGGTGATTGTCTCGGACAGGGGTAGTCAGTTTGTGTCCCGGTTCTGGCAAGCCTTTTGTACACAGTTGGGAATTCAGCTTGCTTTCTCCTCTGCATATCATCCGCAGTCTAATGGGGCTGCAGAATGAGCCAATCAGTCCTTGGAGCAATTCCTACGTTGCTATATTTCTGACCATCATAACAACTGGTCAGACCTCTTGCCGTGGGTGGAGTTTGCTCACAATAGTGCCTTGAATTCTGCTTCCCAATTGTCCCCGTTTATGGCAAACTATGTTTTTTAACCTACCATGTTGCCTGACTATTTTGTTCCACTATTTTGTATTCCTGTGTTAGAGGAGCATCTCTGTGGTTTTCACTCCACTTGGGCACAAGTCCAGGAGGCTTTGCCACATGCTAATGAGGTACAGGCTCCATGCTGACTACAAACACCTGCCTGTGCCTTTCTACCAGGTTGGGGACGGGCTCTGGTTGTCATCTCGCAACCTCCGACTTCATGTTCATTCTCTGAAGTTTGCACCTTGGTTTATTGGGCCTTTCCGTATTCTTCGTAGGATTAACTCAGTGGCTTACACAGTAGACCTTCCTTCTAATATGCGTATCTCAAATGTATTTCATGTCTCCTTATTAAACACTTCAGTCTGCAACCGCTTTACAACCTCAGTGCCTCATCCTCACCCTGTACAGGTTGAGAACCATGAGGAGTATGAAGTACAGTCCATTGTTGACTCATGTAGGTTCCTTGGGCACATACAGTACCTGGTGCATTGGAAAGGGTACTGTCCAGAGTAATGCTCTTGGGTCTCATCCTCAGACATAGTTGCCCCTGTCCCCCTCTGTGATTTTCATAGATGTTTTCCCCTCAAGCCTGGTGGCCCCTCGAGGGGGAAGTGTTGTTGAGGAGGGGGTACTGTCAGGGCTGGGCTCAGCCCTTCCTACTCTGAGCTGGCTGCTCCGTTGTCGGCTAATTGCCAGCTCCTTTCTCTCCACAGTGACTCACCTGTTGATGATATCCTGCTCATCAGTCCTACCTACTTAAGCCATCCATCCCAGATGATCTCTGCCTTCTCCTTGGTCAACATCACAGAGACTATCTCCTGTTTTCCTGTTAAAGACTTGCTTGGCTGACATTCCTTCTGGCTCCAGATCCTGCTTGCTATTCTACTACGCTGATCTCTGGCTTCCTGACTTTCTGGCTTGTGTGACTATCCGTTTTGGATACTGAACTTTGGCTATGCTTTGACTATGTTTGTTCTATATACTTTTATTATTAAACAAGTGTGATTTAACTGTACTTCTGTCTCGGTCTGATTCAGGGTTTCTGACAGGGAGTCACAGACTGGTGCATGCTGGGTCGGCAATGTCACAAGGGGGCGGTGCCAACAGGTGACATCTCCAAGCAAATCCCATGCCATTTTTTTTTTAACCAGCACTTTTTTTTATTCAGCTGTCAGCGGGGAAACCCATTGACAGCTGTTGACCCATCGGTTGTTAAGGACGCCACAGACACCTTTCTCGCCCTGCTTCTTAACAACCAGCTTATACTGTGCCCTGATTGGGTAAAGCAGTGCATTGCAGGGCATTCGGTGGGACGAACAAACACTGAACACCCTGCAAATTCGGATATACGACAAACACTGGCTGTTTGGCCTGAACTCATGCTCGTTCGAAACGTTCACCCAACACTAGTCTTTACTTTTAACTCTAATTGACTCTACTAATGTACCCCTGAACCTTTCTATTCATATTAGTCCCCCCACAACTTTGGGACAAGGATTCACCATCCCCCTTGTCCTCCCATAAAGTTGAAAGGCATGTGGCCTTGTTTGGTTCAGGAAGGAGAGCCTCAGGGGATTAAGTACAGGACTGCATTAACGGTGCTTATCCATTCCAAAGACTTGAAGGTGGATAAGGACACTCACGCCAATAACAAGTCCTCTATTGCTAAAAAAAAGTAGATAGTGATGTTGGATCTAAATCCAAAATAATCCAGTGATTTAGATTCATTGCCAATCATTTTGAGCCACCACCTGATGATGGTCACCTACAGCCATAGTCATGAATATTTTTGACCAGTGACATCACCCAGGATACTTTGCTGTTTGTTGACATTCCAGCAGACTGGTATCTGTCATCTAGCAGTGTCCGTACAGTGGGGCACTATTGTCATTGCATTTACATTGGAGAACATTGTTTAGCATGGCATAGAATGGCAACATGATGCCACATTGAGTTTGTGAGATCATCACCATTATGATGTATTAGAAAGTTACAGGTGATGGCACACCAAATTTCACATAGAGGACCCCATCCTCAATCTCAAAATCCTAGGGTGCTGCAGCATGTAAATTTCAACAAAGCTTCCAGGTTGAGAGACTGGACCCATCACATGTGCCTTATTATAATACCAAAGTTGAGAACCACTGTGACTTTCGAATATTAAACCATGATTAAACTCTAATGCTAGCCTGACAAGTTTAATATGTAGGTTCACAAGTTCAAGTACTATTTAACCAACCCGTAAAGTCAAAGCTATTTTAGCCATGCCAAAGTATTTTGAAGTGCTACTTTCCAGTACCACTGTGCAGGTGTTGAGAAAGCTTATAAAAGTGTCTGATTCCAGATAGACAAACATACTGTATATAGGTTGCATTTTCTGTGCTGCCCCATGAATACAAACCTTTCAGTCTGCAGAATTATTTAACTGATGTGTTACAAAAGTAATACATTCTTTATCGTATGTGCTCTTAATTGCCTATTATGTTTACCTGAAAATTAGGGATAAGGGAACCTTGCCAGTTTTGGTTTGAACCCGGGTCATTGACCCAGTGGGAAGTCTGCAACTTAGCACCAAACTCTCTTGAGGTCTATAGGAGTGAAATCTTGCTATGTTTTCTGGCATTTTTCAAGGCTAATAAGCAACCTATTGTTGAAAAAGGACATGTTTAGTTGGGCACTGCCCTGGAATATGGTATGGTCAGCTACAGGACGGGGGGCTGCTCACTGACCTCCCTTTCCTGACCACCCAGGCTGCATGCCTGGATAGATAACTGGTTGGAATGTTAAGGAGAACCTTATGCCCTGTTTTCCTATTTTTAAATATATGTGTACTGCTCATTTAAAAAAAGGTAGAAACTGGTATGGGGTTCCTCTTACAATTCCAACCAGATCCTTATCCAGATATGTGGTCTGGGTGGCCAGGAAAGGCAAGTATGCAGCTCTGTCTATCCTTCACCAGGCTACATTCCTTTCACTATTGGGAGGGTTCCATGCAAGAGGGGCAGCCAGTGTTGAGAAACAAGGGTCTCTTCCCCAAATCCAGTTTCCCAAAAAGAATATGGGGGTCTGTATGTGTGTGTGGGGGGGGACACATATAATAAGGGGGTCCTCTTATGTCTATTCCTTGAGGAATGAGTATAGGGCCACACTAATACCCGTTATTACTCATTCTCAAAAAAAGAGAGGAAAAGTACATAAACACACAGACACTATGGAAAAGTTAATTTGAATAAGTTAATTACAGAAAAAAATAAATAAATAAACCAAAATATAAATAATTCCCCTCAGTGTAAATCCACCATTACTCATATCATACAGAGATGTAAATTAATCATCAAGCATGACAAACCACCTACCAAAAAGGATTCCCTACCGTGCTCCAGTCACATAAAATGAGCCATGCGGCCTGCCCCCAGCTCAAAAATGTGTTTTATCTTTATGCCTAACACAGATTGGGAGGGTGGGGGGGAGTATATGGTCTTGGTCATCTTCTGACTGCTGTGACAATTGTCATATTTTTATTAGTAAAAAGAAAATATAGATAGGGGTAAGTGGCGCTACCTGTGTTGGGGTACCTAATTGGATTTATTAATCCGTGCTCGTGTGTACAGGGCAAGAAGGACCACTTAGCCAAAAATTACATAAATTTATGAAGGTGAGTGTGCACCCAATAAAATTGGTAAACTGTGCTAATGTGTGCAAACCAATAAATTTATTTTGTATATCTAAAGTGTAGCTGTACTAGAGGAGTACGCCTTTGACAACGTCGATGACGAAACGCGTAAGGCAGAGCTACGCACTTACGTCACACGCGGAAGTCGGAGAGAGTGTGGAACGCAGCTGAGGCGCACGCCGCTCAGCTGAGGGCTTGCATCCATGAGCTCCCTCTGGGCTTGATCTCCCAGACGCAGTGTGATTGTTTGGCTTCTTTAGAAGGAGTCCGAACCTTTTATTTTACTTATTTTATTTAGTTTGCTGGTTGTATCTAGCTTTTTAATAAAGTAATTTAACGTATCACACTACGGGAGCCCTGTTTCTTTCTTATGTGGACGACCCGGACCATTGACGGGTACATCATATTTGAAGCGGAAGCACTCGGGGACAGCTCTACTGGAACCTAAGACGCCATTTATTGCCTCGCACTACATGCCTATTACCCCTGCAGGGGTGTAGGGAGCTGGTGAGTGGGGATCCTTGAGGGGGAGCACCGCAAGTCACTGGATATCAACTGCTGTTTTCACGAAAGTCACTATTCACAGGAACCTTGTTTATGTTGGAACTTTATACAACATTTTTTTATGCTGGAACTTTAATATATATATTTTTTCAGATTTTCACTTTTTTCTCATTTTTTAATTTTTAATTTTTTTATTTTTGTATCACCATTATATATTTTTTGCAACACATGATGAACTGAGTTACAGTTTTTCTCCATTGTTTTGGCTCATTTCTTGAAACAGAAATGACATTCTCAAAACTCTAAGTTCATTTGGAAAAACAGTCTTACAGTTCAGTACAACTCTATAACTCACGTGCAAAAGCTCATATCTCTCCCAAAACTGTTCACTCATGCTTCAAAACCATATTCCTTTCCCATATAAAGAGTCACTGCCCCCAAAATGGCAAAGATTCTTCTCAATTGCTTTGGCTCATTTCTTGAAACAGACCAGATGTTCTCAACTCTCTTGGTGCTTTTGCCAAAATAACCTGGAGGGTTCAGCACAACACCATGGTTCACCTTCAAAAGCTCATATCTTTCCCAAAACAGTTCACTCATGTGTCAAAAATAAATTTCTTTCTCATTCAAATAGTCAGTGCCCCCAAAATGCTTCGTCCCTTTGACATTGTGTAAGCACTGCAAGTCAAAATGTTTAGATGTTTTGTCTCTAAGGCAGAGGACCATTGAAATATCCCTCATGTCCACCTTTCAGTCTTAGCCCAGTCCTTCATTGACAATGGTTATTGTACAGTTTTTGTCTAGCTAACTGAATACAATTGTGTATAAAACTGAAAAAAAAAGAAAAGATTTTAGGGTAAGAGTAGCCTCCAAGGTTTGACTTCACACATTGCACTCATACTGCCAAGGAAAAATTAATTTACAGTATTGTAACCATTATCATTCACACACAAAGTAACTTCCATACATCAGAGTAAAAAGAAAACGTATACAGCATAATATACGGAAATATAAACACACAAACAAAAAACAAGGAAAATTACATTTAGCCTACATCGCTGTAAATAAAGCTGGAGTTTCACAACTACTGTAACATCTCTTCACTGTCCACCGTCCTCATCCTCCTGCCCATCCACACGCTTCTATCTGTCTGGCCACAGATTCTCATCAACATTGCAGCGTATATCCTCCCTTGCGATGCAACGAGGGATGAAACGGTGTGCATGTCACAACCATCCCCTACACTGATCTCCTGTAATATCCTCACAGGCAGCATCCATTGCATGGAGCAGGGACCTCTGATCTTGAGCCCGATGCTGATAAACTCTCCACCTCCAAGCGGAAAAAAACTCCTCAATAGGGTTGAGAAAAGGAGAGTAAGGTGGTAGGAACACCATATCCATCCTTGGATGAGCAGTGAACCAGGCCCTGATAAGCAGGCCACGGTGGAAATTCACATTGTCCCATACAATTATATATTGTGGTAGGTGAGGCCCTATGAGACCTCTCTTATTTTCAGGGATCAAATCCAAATGAAGGTGGTCCAAGAAGATGAGGAGCCTTCTGTGTATTGTATGGGCCAAGACTGGGGATGTGAGTGGCCACACCATTCTCAGAAATGGCAGCACACATAGTTATATTGTCCCCTCGCTGGCCTGGGACATCCACCGTGGCCCGGTGGCCAATAAAATTTCAGCCACGTCTTCGGCCCTTGGCCAGGTTGAAGCCAGCCTCATCCACATACACGAGTATGTGAGAGGACTTGTTTCCTTCCAATGCCATTATTCTCTACAATAGAGTAAAAAAAGAAAACATCAAATCAGTCATACAGAAGAGTCATACACTACAGTTACAGACAGTTACATAGGAATGTTCTACACAAGTTCAATATATTACTGGCCAGTATACCAGTGGTTCCAAACCTGGGGTACATGTACCCTATGCAGAGGTACTACAGGGGGTATTTGACAGAAAGGGGAGGGGAAAAATTATCAATGAGTAGACTTACTGAAATGTTACAGTAAAACCCACAGTATTAGATAGATTTACATTGGAGGCACTACTGTAATTGCAGCTCTTTGACCCTTTTTCTTACTGTATTGTATGTTATATTCTTCAAAATAAGGATTATAATGATAATTGCATCATACAGTAAGCTGCAGTTTTTAGACAAAATGTTTATACAGTTTTTCTCCATTGTTTTGGCTCATTTCTTGAAACAGAAATGACATTCTCAAAACTCTAAGTTCATTTGGCAAAACAGTCTTATGCCCCGTACACACGGTCGGATTTTCCGATGGACATTGTCCGATCGGAGCGTGTTGTCGGAAATTCCGACCATGTGTGGGCGCCATCGGACATTTTCCATCGGATTTTCCGACACACAAAGTTGGACAGCAGGAGATAAAATTTTCCGACAACAAAATTTGATCGCGTCAATTCCGACCGTGTGTGGCCTGTTCCGACGCACAAAGTGCCACGCATGCTCAGAAGAAATTCCGACACGGGACAGCTCGTTCTGGTAAACTTAGCGTTCGCAATGGATACAGCACTTTCGTCACGCTGCAATGTAAAAAATGGTTTAATACAGCGCACTCTCTTCTTCTTTATAATGTGACAAGAATTAAGTAGTTTTGCTGCTCATATTCACACACACTTCTCACAAACTTTTATTTGTGTTTTTTTAGTGGGATTCCCTGAATATATTGTTAATAGTTGTCACATCTGACAGTTTTATATTTTTATGTTTTTTTTTTTTGATTTTAAGCCTTTTTTTTTCTTTAATGTTTGGATTTTTTCCAAGGCTGATCTTTGTTCAATGTTATTTTTATTTTTACTCCAGAATATTTTTGTGTGTGTTTTGTGTGTCA
This sequence comes from Lithobates clamitans, assembly GCA_037952925.1. Taxonomy (NCBI): domain Eukaryota; kingdom Metazoa; phylum Chordata; class Amphibia; order Anura; family Ranidae; genus Lithobates; species Lithobates clamitans. Next base: position 1,595,928 of record JBBGZY010000356.1, on the reverse strand, counting down.
AATTACCCCAACACCATTTATATCTTTTATTATTTAATCTCCAGGAGATTGTTTGTTGTTGGTGTCCCTTGTTCATTTCACATTTTATATTATAGAAATGTACCTGAATCCTCACAAACAAACTGTCATTTTTGAAGTAAAACACATAGGAGAGTATAATTCCAAACAAAAATCCTTTATTAAGGTATCAGAACCAAACAAAGAGGAAGGCAACACTGGATCAACAGCAGAAATTAGTGAAGCCTGGGACCCCCACGGCAGACATCAATTGTTAAACCTCAAAATTGGTGGCCTGAGGAGTCCATATGTAAAGGAGGGCAGTCTGGTCCGGGATTCACAGAGACTCGGATAGCAGCAGATGACATCTGTGTCCCCAGGCTGTGGTACCACAAGAGGCTGCATCTTTTGGCCGACCAGACTGGATCCAGGGCAATCAATCTCTGGTCTTCCTTTCACGCTTCCTTCCGGGCTGTGGCTGTGCAGTTGGAGATGTGGCAGGAGGAGGAGTAGGACCTGGAGGAGGAGGAGGAGGAGGAGGACTGGGAGGACCTGGAGGAGGACTGGGAGGACCTGGAGGAGAGGGAGGAGGAGGAGGAGGACCTGCAGGAGGAGGAAGAGGACCATCCCAAAGCTGTGTGTGAGGTGTAATTTGGCCCCTCACACCTTTCTCCAGAGCCTCTGATATGAGGGCCTGACACATGGCTTGTTGGCCCTCCTCCATCCTCTGCATTTTATAGGCAATGAATGCAGCAATGTTCTCCTGCCTGGTGTGGGGTGCTCCCAGGACCTCTGTAGCCCTCAAAAAAAATCTGATAGCCGCCTCCTCTAGGGCACTCGTCCTACTGCCACTTTCTGTTTTCAGGGGGGGTGGAGGGACCTTGATATCAGCCAGCCGGCTCGGCCTGGCCACCTCCTGGCTGAGACTTCCCTGTGTATGAAAAAGGGACATGGTTTTAGTTTTTGTATCATCAATCACAATCCTAAATTAGTACTCCCAACTAACATCTAGGTAACATCATTGATTGTACAAGCAGAAATATTTAGAGGAATGCTATACCTGGCTCAATCTGGGCTCCTCCACATGCTGCCTGGAAGGCCCAGGTTGGGCGTCAGAAGCCTCAGCCGGGGGGGAAGGAAGCGTGGAAGGAAGACTTGAGAGGGATGGCTCCTCAGGCAACCAATTAATATCTTTAAATAAGTGATGTCTGCCGTGGGGATCACCTGCTTCACAATTTCACACAATTGCTCCAGTGCTGCCTTCCTCTTTGCTTGGTTTTTGAAATGGGGGTGGGTAATCTCCCACAGACAGGGCAGCTCACTTAGCATATCAATGAATAGTGAAATGAAGTCAGTATCTCTCATTAAGATATCCATGTTCACTGCAAGACACAACACAAGACAAAGCCTAATGTCAGACCAAACTCTCCTAATCTTGTTACAATATAGGCCTCAATATAGAAGCAGTATAGGCCCAAGTTTGTCTCTTACCTTCGTTCTTACGATCGGCGCGTCCAATGCTCCTTCCTCCGCTCACAGATCGTACGTAATACGCACGCGTGTTATGCTTTACACACACTGCGCATGCGTGTAACTTCGCCCGCCCCTGGCGTTCTTTCTAGTCTATTCCCCGCCCCTTTTCGTTCAGCGCAGTGGGGGAAGAGCATGATGGCGGAGTTACAGCAGGTGCATGCTAATTCTAGCAACGAGGAGGAGGAGGAGGAAAGGCCGGATCCAGGCACGTCCCGATCCAGAAGGAGACGTTTTAAGGCCACAAATATGTAGTTTGGGGAGATGTTGGAGATGGTCGACATCATGAAGAAGTCCGACTATGACGGAAAATATGGGCCTTACCCACACCCCAACATCAGAAAGGCCAAAATCATTGGTAAGGTGGTCAGGAGTCTTGAGCGGAATTTCGGGGTACGAAGGTCTAAAGATCAGCTCAGGAAGCAGTGGTCGGACCTGAAGTTGAGAGAGCCAGAGCAGTACCGAAAGATCCGGAGAGTGCTGCAAAAAAGTAAGTAGTTGTGCTGTGTTCATATTCTTTCTGTCTTTATTCCGTTCATTCTGCTCCATATGCTTTTAGTAATTGTAACGTTTAAAAGGGCAACTTTAATGTTCATGGGCCCATTATTCGTTCGTATCAAACATTTTTCTTTCGGCCTCTAGAACACCATTGTTTAGGCCATATGCATTTTCCCACATTTTTTTTGGGCCTACTTGGATGCCAAATATTTGTTTGTGTAGATGGGTTTGTTACTAGAATGAAATGCAAACTAGATTGTGTGTAAGGAGCAGACACTGAGAGGTTGTTTTCACATCTGGACACTGGAGCACTAGTGTGGGACACAAGAACACCATTTTTATTAGGGGGCCACACAGGTGCTCCAGTGTATACTATAGGGGGTGCTACATCTGTAAAGCTTGTACTAAACAGGTAAAGTATTGCGGCTTGACAAAGGACAATAAAAAAAAGACATCTTTGAACTCGGCTAAAATAGAAAATTGTACCCCACTTCCAAGCAATGTTTCCTATTTCTAGTTCTGCCATCAAATATCTGTGTGCTAATTATACCATTTTTGTTTTACATAGGGGAGAAAAGACTCGGAGGACAGCCCTCATCTGAGGAGACCACAGACCCCCCACCTATGGAAGAAGGTGAAATACCCCCAAACGAAGAAGAAGAGCAGGAGGAAGAAGAAGATGTGGTGGAGATTGGCACCACAACAGGTGAGTGTCTGCAACCACAGGCTCAGGTAAAAGAGATGGATGGTGGCAGATTTTTGAGACCTGTTTTTTTTGTTCTTTATCTCTTTTTAGGTGATCGGGATCCAGAACGCTTTACATCTGAAAGTGCCCAGATACTGATCGGGGAGATCATGGGGTGTAATCTCCAATTGCAAAACATCCAGCAACAAATCAGTGATGTTATTAAAAAAAATAATAACATCATTGATGTTTTGGGGCGAATTTAAACCCCACAAAATCACCTGTTTTATCGTACCAAATTTTTTAAAATGTTTAGAAAAGCCAAATTTGGAGGATGCACACAGTGTGCCAACATGTGCTATCTGCCATCACGGGAGATCAATGGACGCGTTTTGGGGGTGCAACCCCTTCCTCAATTATAAAGTAGCGTTGAGGAAGGGCTTTCTCCCCCCAAACACGTCCCTTGATCCCCCCTGATGGCAGATAGCACATGTTGACATTCGTAAATTGGTGTGCATCTTCCAAATTTGGCTTTTCCAGGGGTGATTTCCCCCCATCTGAACGCTATATCAAACCCAGTTCCTAAATACTGATGTCTGATATAGCCTTCAGGTTTTACCATATGTGAACTTTGTAAGTTCAAGTTTTTTGGCTTTCTTGTTGGTTTTACACAGGCCTGTTTTATCTGAAATGGATATTTTGATTTTTCATAATGCTACTGCAAACATTGTTATACAACAAACATGTTGGTTTGTTTTAAAAACCGTTCGTAAATGCACATGTGATTGTGCAGGTCTAAAAAAGTGCCTTATTCAAGAATGTGTGGATTATTGTCTCAACACTACAACACTTTTGGGGTGATGTAATAGCTGTTTTATGCAAAAATGGGGGTTATTTCCTAAGGGAAAATCCTCTTTGCACTACAAGTGCAGGTTCAGTGCAGTTGAAAGTGCACTTGTAGTGAAATGTGTTTTTGCATTTAGGAAGTACCAGCCAACACTGTTTTTTATAAGGTTACCCAATCACGACATTTTCTGCACTCAACACATTTCTGTCAGGGTCAGCTAAAACAAACACAAGCAGTAAATGTCCACCAAGAATTTCTTTTGGTTGTTTTTTATTTGAAAAAGGTGTCACAGATTGTCTGGCATATTGATAGCCCCCCTACCCGCAAAGAACTCCAGGTAGCGTAACCGGACATCATGGGCATTCAAGGAGGGCAAGCCAGGACGGCCACTTTCAAGCGCCGTCAGTGTTGATGGATTAGGGATTCCGGCCTCAGGCCCAACTGAACCAGCATAGTTGGCTGAATGTTTTCTTAAAAAATTATGGAGAACACAGCAGGCAAGTATTATATATTTCAGTTTATACTCCGCCATATGGATGGGTGTCATAAATAATCGGAACCGGCTGGCCAGGATTCCTAATGTGATCTCCACCACTCTTCGGGCTCTGGCCAGCCGGTAATTAAAAACCCTCTGTTCCGGTGTGAGGGTCCTCATCGGGAATGGCCGCATCAGGTGGTCCCCCAGCGCAAATGCTTCATCAGCAACGAACACAAATGGGAGACCTTCAACATTGTCCTCTGGAGGTGGCAAGTCCAAGCTGCCATTCTGGAGACGCCTGTAGAACTCCGTCTGGGCGATCACTCCACCATCGGACATCCGGCCATTCTTCCCCACGTCCACATACAAGAAGTCGTAATTAGCCGACACCACCGCCAACATCACTATACTATTAAACCCCTTGTAATTATAATAGTATGACCCCGAGTTGGGTGGTGGGACGATGTGGACGTGTTTCCCATCAATTGCCCCTCCGCAGTTAGGAAAGTCCCACCGCTGGGCAAAGAGGGAGGCCACAGTCTGCCATTCCTGTGGAGTGGAAAGAAACTGTTGAGAAAAAACAATAAACATTACTATTTTTTCACAGAAACATGGCAAGCAGATTAGACACAAACATTATGGGTCAACCTCCAGATAGCATTTATTAAGGGGAATTTTACAACAACAAAGTATACGGTACACCTATCATATTCCCTCTCCCCCCCTCTCATGGGCCATTTCTAACATTATAGGGGGGGAACTCTTGGACAGGTAACCCTCTTCACTTCATTGAGCGATGAATGCCTAAATAATGGGTATTACTTGGAACAGCCCCTCCTTAGTTACACTATTGGCAGCCCACTGGACAGGTAAGAAGTGTCATAATACAAAGATATAAATACACACTGTACACATTTGAGCACATTTGGACATTCTGCTATTACCTATCAAGATCATAATAGGATACAAGAACTTTAAACAGTACCATTGGAAAGTATACAGGCAGGCCCTTGCACTACATGCTTTGGGGAATTCATCCATAAATCTGAGCACTAAAGAGATGGGTATAGTGTGTATGGGTTTGGCAAAGTCTGCAGATAGATGATTGAGGATAGATAGAGAATTGGGATCAGCTGACTTAGCAGTTGGGGGGGAGGGTTACAAAAAATTTGGGGACACCACAAAAAAAAGCCTCTGGCCCTCTGCCTGAATTTAAATCAAAAATAACATTTCCAAACATTTTAGGGGGTCTTTGGGGTAAAGCACTACTATGGAGCTGATAAAATACATTGTTAAGTGACTACATGAGGTGAATATAGGGCAGGAGACACCATGCTGGAGAGGTTATTGAAGGGCAAATATGTATGAAGGACCTAAAATAATAATTATATAAAAATCCAGCATGCATGAGGACAAAGGGGACATTCACAGCATATTACAATCATGGTAATTAGGGGGGAAAGAAATACAATATATTATCAAACATTCAATACAATAAAATGTGATATTAAAGGATAAAAATCTTACCTTCATATACTCCTTCTGCAGGACCTGTATGATGGCAGAACAGGTCTCTGGGATAATGATCCCCAGAGCCTGGGGGGGAGATGCCTGTCGAGAACTTGAGGTCCTGCAGGCTTCTCCCTGTGGCCAAATACCGCAAGGTAGCGACCAACCTCTGAGTGATGGCTTGCCTCATGCAGGTATCCTGCCTGCTGATATAGGGGGTCAGCGAAGCCAACAGACGGTGAAACACGGGGTCCGTCATCCTGAGAAAGTTCCTAATCAAATCATCAGGATTATTCTCACGGATCTCACGGAGCAAAGGCATATGAGAGAATTGGTCACGCTGAAGCAACCAATTCTTGGTCCATGAACTCCTCCCCACCCTGTTCATGGACTGGACTTGTGTCAAGGTCAGGACCCCAACACCAAGCCCCCGCACAGCACGAACTCTACGAGGAGTACGCATACGAAACATGGCTAGAAAATGGTCGGCTGCTCAGAACGAAGTAACAGAACGCACTGAAGAACAGCAAGGCCTGTGAAGAGTGACCTGAAAAACAGCAACGAGCAGGCAAGATCACACAGAAAACTCCGATACGAACTGACTGCACGCACTGAAGAGCAGATACAAACCCACAAGCACAAACTGAACTGTCAGAAAACGATCTGAAAGCCACGAGTCTGAAAAAGCGCGAATCGTCTCTCACCAAACTTTTACTAACACGAGATTAGCAAAAGGAGCCCAAAGGGTGCCGCGCTTGGTTCTGAACTGGCCTTTTCTAGTCTCGTCGTACGTGGTGTACATCACCGCGTTGTTGGCGATCGGAAATTCCGACAACTTTGTGCGACCGTGTGTAGGCAAAACAAGTTTGAGCCAACATCCGTCGGAAAAAATCCTAGGATTTTGTTGTCGGAATGTCCGAACAAAGTCCGACCGTGTGTACGGGGCATTACAGTTCAGTACAATTTTATAACTCACGTGCAAAAGCTCATATCTCTCCCAAAACTGTTCACTCATGCTTCAAAACCATATTCCTTTTCCATATAAAGAGTCAGTGCTACCAAAATGCAAAGATTCTTCTCAATTGCTTTGGCTCATTTCTTGAAACAGACCAGACGTTCTCAACTCTCTTGGTGCTTTTGCCAAAATAACCTGGATGGTTCAGCACAACACCATGGTTCACCTTCAAAAGCTCATATCTTTCCCAAAACAGTTCACTCATGTGTCAAAAATAAATTTCTTTCTCATTCAAATAGTTAATTCCCCCAAAATGCTTCGTCCCTTTGGCATTGTGTAAGCACTGCAAGTCAAAATGTTTAGATGTTTTGTCTCTAAGGCTGGGTTCACACTGCTGCGGTGGCAGACATCATATGTGATTCGCAGCGCACCGCTGTTCACATCACATGCGATGTCTATGCTGTGCGATATCAGCCATACAGATAGTATGGCCGATATTGCACCGCATTCGGTCCAAACTCGCACAGGACCCTATTTTTTGTTCGGACCAGAATCGGATCGCATGGGTGTTCACACCTATGCGATCCGATACATGTCCGAATTGTCAGTTCGCAGTGCGATATGCGAGCTGAACTGGGGGTGTCGTTAACATTGTATGACACTCCCCAGCAGTTTGCATATGGCAGTGTGAACTGTCGTGCGAGTTGGTGCGATGCGGGAGCCCACAGTAAATTCGCTGCGTTCCCGCACCGCAGCAGTGTGAACCTAGGCAGAGGATCATTGAAATATCCCTCATGTCCACCTTTCAGTCTTAGCCCAGTCCTTCATTGACAATGATTACTGTACAGTTTTTGTCTAGCTATATGAATACAATTGTGTATAAAACTGAAAAAAAAAGAAAAGATTTTAGGCTAAGAGTAGCCTCCAAGGTTTGACTTCACAGATTGAACTCATACTGCCAAGGAAAAATCACTTTACAGTATTGTAACCATTATCATTTACACACAAAGTTACAGTAAGTCCATACATTAGAGTAAAAAGAAAATGTATTATACAGTAATATACGAAAATATAAACACACAAACAAAAAACAAGGAAAATTACATTTAGCCCACAATGCTGTAAATAAAGCTGGAGTTTCACAACTACTGTAACATCTCTTCACTGGCCACCGTCCTCACCCTCCTGCCCATCCACACGCTGCTGTCTGTCTGGCCACAGATTCTCATCAACATTGCAGCGTATATCCTCCCTTGCGATGCAACGAGGGAAGAAACGGCGTTCATATCGCAACCATCCCCTACACTGATCTCCTGTAATATCCTCACAGGCAGCATCCATTGCATAGAGCAGGGACCTCTGATCTTGAGCCCGATGCTCATACACTCTCCACCTCCAAGCAAAGAAAAACTCCTCAATAGGATTGAGGAAAGGAGAGTAAGGTGGTAGGAACACCATATCCATCCTTGGATGAGCAGTGAACCAGGCCCTGATAAGCGGGGCACGGTGGAAATTCACATTGTCCCATACAATTATATATTGTGGTAGGTGAGACCCTATGAGACCTCTCTCATTTTCAGGGATCAAATCCAAATGAAGGAGGTCCAAGAAGATGAGGAGCTTCTGTGTATTGTATGGGCCAAGACTGTGGATGTGAGTGGCCACACCATTCTCAGAAATGGCAGCTTATATTGCCCCCTCGCTGGCCTGGGACATCCACCGTGGCCCGGTGGCCAATAAAATTACGGCCACGTCTTCGGCCCTTGGCCAGGTTGAAGCCAGCCTCATCCACATATACGAGTATGTGAGAGGTCTCGTTTCCTTCCAATGCCATTATTCTCTACAATAGAGTAAAAAAAGAAAACATCAAATCAGTCATACAGAAGAGTCGTATACTACAGTTACAGACAGTTACATAGGAATTAGGGTTGTCCCGATACCGATACTAGTACAAGTACTTGTACTCGGGCAAATGCTTCCGATGCTTCCGCCGATACCTGGAAGTCAGCTGTGATCGGCGCGTGGGGGAGTTACAAGATTCTCCCCCAGCGGCTTTCAGCAGCTTTAGTGACATACAGCGGTGATCGGTCACCGCTGACTGTCACTGCATCCTCCTCCATGTTCCCCTCCGTTCCTCTGTCCCCCTCCGCTGTCCCCAGGGGCGTTGCTAGGTGGCAAAAAGACCAGGGGCTTCAGCCCGAAGTTAAAAAACCGGGGGGGGGGGATGGTGCGGCTTTTTTTTGGGCTGCGTGGTGGGGTTGTGTGACTTACCAGTGCCTATCAATGCTGACCAGTAAACACACCTGCCTGACACTGACCTACATACACTGACCTATATACAGTGACCTGCCTGACCTATATACACTGACCTACATACACTGACCTGTATACACTGACCTGTATACACTGACCTGTATATACTGACCTATATACTCTGACCTACATACACTGACCTGCCTGACCTATATACACTGACCTATATACACTGACCTGCCTGACCTATATACACTGACCTATATACACTGACCTGTATACACTGACCTGTATACACTGACCTACATACACTGACCACTGACCTATATACACTGACCTGCCTGACCTACATACACTGACCACTGAGCTATATACACTGACCACTATACACACATTGCATGTCTGACCTACCTCAGCCGTGGTGTGCAGTCACAGCAGGCAGTCAGTCACTTGTCACCATCAGAGAGGAGCCGAGGAGAAGAGGAAAGCCTCCCGCCCGAGCGTTCCCGCCTTCTGGAGCCTGCAGGCTAAGATGGACGTCACGTCACACGTCCTGCTCCAGAAGGCGGGAGCTGCAGCACTCTGCCACTTTCGGCCGCACTCGGCCGCTATGGCACTCGGGGACTTACTCGGCTACTTTCGGCCGCTATGGCACTCGGGGACTCGGCTACTTTCGGCCGCACTCGGCCGCTATGGCACTCGGGGACTCGGCTACTTTCGGCCACTTTCGCCCCGCTTCTCACAGTCAGATCGGTCCCGGCGCCGGTGCTCGGGGCTGACAATGGAATGCAGCATTCCATAGACTCGGGGCTTTTTGGGGTCACGTTCGGGGCTTCAGCCCCCCTAGCCACCCCCTCCATACGCCCCTGGCTGTCCCCCTCTGTTCCGCCGTTCCCCTCTCCTTCTCTGTCCCCCTCCGCTGTCCCCTCCGTTCTGCTATCCCCCTCTCCTTCTCTGTCCCCTCCGTTCTGCTGTGCCTCTCTGCTGTCCCCCTCCATTTCACCGTTCCCCTCTCCTTCTCTGTCCCCCTCCGCTGTCCCCTCCGTTCTGCTGTGCCTCTCCGCTGTCCCCTCCATTCCCCTCTCCTTCTCTGTCCCCCTCCGCTGTCCCCCTCTGTTCCGCCGTCCCCCTCCTCCTTCCTTTGTGAATGGACAGAGTCAGCTGACTCTGTCCATTCACATAGATGAAACATTGTAATCTCCTGTGATTACGATGTGTCAGTTTATGAATGGAGAGGAGCCGCTGTCTTCTCTCCATTCATTCTCAGTGCAGCTGAGGCTGCAGAGAAAGGGACTGGGGAATCTCTATCCTCGGTCTCTTTCTCTGTCTCAAGGGGGAGATATCAGAGGTCTGTTACGTAAGACCCATGATATCTCACCAAAGCCCCCCAACAGGGCTGATTAAAAAAAAAAAACACATATTGCAATAAAGAATAAAAAAAATATTATTGTAAAAAATAAAAATTGTAAATAATAAAAAAAAACACACACACATACACCGTTCACCCCCTCCCCCCCAAAAAAAAAAGAAAGCACTGTTAAAAAAAAAAAAACACTGTCACGTGACATTACTGTAAAAAAAAAAGTATCGGTATCGGCGAGTACTTGAAAAAAGTATCGGTACTTGTACTCGGTCCTAAAAGAGTGATATCAGGACAACCCTAATAGGAATGTTCTATGTTCTACACAAGTTCAATATACTACTGGCCAGTATTCCAGTGGTTCCAAACCTGGGGTACATGTACCCTAAGAAGAGGTACTACAGGGGGTATTTAACAGAAAGGGGAGGGGAAAAATTATTAATGAGTAGACTTACTGAAATGTCACAGTAAAACCCACAGTATTAGATAGATTTACATGGGAGGCACTACTGTAATTGCAGCTCTTTGACCCTTTTTCTTACTGTATTATATGTTATATTCTTCAAAATAAGGATTATAATGATAATTGCATCATACAGTAAGCTGCAGTTTTTAGGCAAAATGTTTATAAATCAGATACGTAAATCAAATACTTTCATACCTGGATTACCTGGATTCAGAAATCAGGTAAAGTGGGTACTGAAACCAATACATTTCGGGAACCACTGCTTACGGTAATTGTAAAAAGGTTATCTTGATGGACAACCAGTGACTATCTTACATGTACATACTGGTACCGCAGCTCTTTCACTCTGTCAGATTTCCTCTCAAACGGTACCCTGTAAATTTGCTTTATTGTCATCTGATGCTTCTTCAATATGCGGGCTATTGTGGAGATGCTTATAGAGTTGACATTTTGGAATATGGCATTGTCTTGTAGGATTGCAGTGCGGATCTGTCTCAATGTGATGGCATTATTTGCAAGCACCATGTTACAGATCTCTTGTTCTTGTTGTTCATTGAGAAGTTTTCTTCGGCCACCCGTGCCAGCTTGTCGTCGAAACCTAGACATAGAATTCAAAGGACAACACTTCATTCGTAATTTATACCTTATGTATTCCATACAGAATGAGTTACCAATGTAATCGTATTGTTGTTTTACTTACAGTAACTTTACCACAATTCTAATGCATCACTGCACAGTGACTGGAATACTACTGTAAACTGTATCATCAATATTGTAGAAAATAAACTATTACATACTATTCCATAGTTTATGTTCTACAATATTTTTCTTGTCATTGTTAGTATCATACGTAACATCCCACTAGGTAATATACTGTAATACTGTAGGCCTATCACACACACACACACACACACCACACACACACACACACACACACACACACACACACACACACACACACACACACTAAATGAATACGTAAATGAGTAAATAAACATATTTGTTGCTCTATGCACAGTGTCCTGTCCTATACATTATATAATTCCATCATTGACTGACGACATACCTATTTTCCCTACGAAAGGTTTGGATGATAGAGGAGACTGTAGAGCGAGGCACATTAGGCTGCACTCGGCGACCTGCCTCCGCCATTGTGAGGCCATGGTTGATGACATGATCTATAATTGTGGCCTGAATTTCATCAGGGACAGCATGGTGTCTTCGTGCTTCTCTGCCTCTTCCCCCTATTCCACCACCACGCACCCTTACTCCTCCTCCTCTTCTTCTTCCTCTTCCTCGAGCAGGCAGTTGTCCTTGTTCATCTACTTGGCCAGGTGCCTCCATGTTCAGAAATTGTACTGGTCCTGCACGGTCAAGCTCTATATATACATGTTTGGCAGCATTTACAATCATGGACAGCACCTGTCAGGTAACTAAACATACTGTTTGATTGGTCATCTGAGACCAACTCCGACTCCTCCTTCGTTAGTCAAGTTCTAGTTGCACCTGACTGTCAATTGCTGTAATCATTTTATCAAATGTTCCAAGAGATTTATATATGGTATTTATGGTATTATGTTCCTGAATAATTTTGACAATTGAACAGACTATTGTGCATGTGATGACATAAACAATGAAATGATGCTGACACGTTTTGGAGAAAACAACCATTAGACTGAGAATTGACAATCAGTTTAGATCAACAAGATCTATTCACTTGGAAATTGTGCTAAATGTAGGATACTTGTACTTAATCATTTGAAAGATGTACTGAGACATTGAGACATGTACTGAGACATTTGCAATTTTGATGAAATGAATGAGAAATTCAATCCAGTTGTGAACAATTGCCAAGTGGTTTGGAGATTTGTCCATGTTGTTTTGAGAATGTCATTTCTGTTTCAAGAAATGAGCCAAAACAATGGAGAAAAACTGTAAATCAGATACGTAAATCAAATACTTTCATACCTGGATTACCTAGATTCAGAAATCAGGTAAAGTGGTTACTGAAACCAATACATTTCGGGAACCACTGCTTATGGTAATTGTAAAAAGGTTATCTTGATGGACAACCAGTGACTGACTTACATGTACATACTGGTACCGCAGCTCTTTCACTCTGTCAGACTTCCTCTCAAATGGTACCCTGTAAATTTGCTTCATTGTCATCTGATGCTTCTTCAATATGCGGGCTATTGTGGAGATGCCTATAGAGTGACATTTTGAAATATGGCTTTGTCTTGTAGGATTGCAGTGCGGATCTGTCTCAATGTGATGGCATTATTTGCAAACACCATGTTACAGATCTCTTGTTCTTGTTGTTCATTGAGAAGTTTTCCTCGGCATCCCGTGCCAGGTTGTCGTCCAATCCTAGACATAGAATTCAAAGGACAACACTCCATTCATAATTTATACCTTATGTATTCCGTACAGAATGAGTTACCAATGTAATCATAATTTTTTTTTACTTACAGTAACTTTACCACAATTCCAATGCATCACTGCACAGTGACTGGAATACTACTGTAAACTGTATCATCAATATTGTAGAAAATAAACTATTCCATACTATTCCATAGTTTATCTTCTACAATATTTTTCTTGTCATTGTTAGTATCATACGTAACATCCCACTGAGGTAAGATACTGTAATACTGTAGGCCTATCACACACACACACACACAAACACACACACACACACACATACACACACATTAAATGAATACTAAAATGAGTAAATAAACATATTTGTTGCTCTATGCACAGTGTCCTGTCCTATACATTATATAATTCCATCATTGACTGATTACATACCTGTTTTCCCTGCGAAAGGTTTGGATGATAGAGAAGACTGTAGAGCGAGGCACATTAGGCTGCACTCGGCGACCTGCCTCCCCCATTGTGAGGCCATGGTTGATGACATGATCTATAATTGTGGCCCGAATTTCATCAGGGACAGCATAGTGTCTTCGTGCTCCTCTGCCTCTTCCCCCTATTTCATCACCACTCACCCTTACTCCTCTTCCTCTTCTTCTTCCTCTTCCTCGAGCAGGCAGTTTCCCTTGTTCATTTACTTGGCCAGGTGCCTCCATGTTCAGAAATTGTACTGGTCCTGCATTGTCAAGCTCTATATATACATGTTTGGCAGCATTTACAATCATGGACAGCACCTGTCAGGTAACTAAACATACTGTTTGATTGGTCACCTGAGACCAACCCCGACTCCTCCTTTGTTAGTCAAGTTCTAGTTGCACCTGACTGTCAATTGCTGTAATCATTTTATCAAATGTTCCAAGAGATTCATATATGGTATTCATGGTATTATGTTCCTGAATAATTTTGACAATTGAACAGACTATTGTGCATGTGATGACTTAAACAATGAAATGATGCTAACACGTTTTGGAGAGAACAACCATTAGACTGAGAATTGACAATCAGTTTCGATCAACAAGATCTATTCACTTGGAAATTGTGCTAAATGTAGGCTACTTGTACTTAATCATTTGAAAGATGTACTGAGACATTGAGACATGTACTGAGACATTTGCAATTTTGATGAAACGAATGAGAAATTCAATTCAGTTGTGAACAATTGCCAAGTGGTTTGGAGATTTGTCCATGTTGTTTTGAGAATGTCATTTCTGTTTCAAAAAATGAGCCAAAACAATGGAGAAAAACTGTAAGATTTACATCCTCCACCCGTTTAATCATAAGTGTGGATGAGAATGTGGTTTACTGTAACACGAATATTGGATGTATATGATATATCACTACTTGCACGTATTGATTAATGATATTGGTGATCAGGTATTACACAATTTGCAGAGGGGATTTCTATTGATCAGATTCCTCTCTATACAATAGGTGGGGTGCTTATTGATTTTTATTTCTATTTAGTTTATTTATCTCATATATTGTATTATATTTACAGTGGTTTGGATGGTTAGCTACACTTTAGATTTACAAAAGAAATTTATCGGTTTGCACACATTAGCACGGTTTACCAATTTTATTGGGTGCACACTCACCTTCATAAATTTATGTATTTTTTGGTGGTCCTTCTTGCCCTGTACACACGAGCACGGATTAATAAATCCAATTAGGTACCCCAACACAGGTAGCGCCACTTACCCCTATCTATAATTCTTTTTACTAATATATCTCACCCCTTTGGGGGTGTGTGTAAGGGGAGGCTGCAAACCTTAGTCCGTGAGCGCGGAAATCTTTTTTCATATTTACTAATTGTCATATTTTTATGGGTTTTTTTTTTCAGTTGGATCATATAAAATGAATAAATTCTAATTATGAGATACAGATAATTATAAGCTATGGATAGACAAATATTAACACTCTCTAAACAACAAACACATCACTTTATTCTCATAAATGTCTCTGTAATATGGAATCTGGTGGGCAACAGCTGTGATGTGTTAAATTCCCTAAATCTCTTCTCCAAACCAAGACCACCTTTACACCTTCATACTCGAAATGGTGGAGGGTACAGTGTTTTTTTTGTTGTTGTAGAATTCAGTTTAATGTGTGTTAGAAGTAAGCACAGCTGCTACCCCCTCATACACAGCACGGCGTCACTGAATCTTCTTTCTTTCATGGCAAAATAACCCTCTAGAACATCAGAGCCATGGAAATGAATCATCATTCTACCAGGAATTTGCACAGTGTTCGGCTCTAGAAGGTAACCTTGACTTCAAAGCGGAGCTTGGTCTGAGCCATCCCGCGTTGGCAGAATCTGCAGCCGCCGCCAAGATGAGGTTACTTTTGTCTTCGGAAGAAAGTCCCTTACTATTGATTCCTAGGTTTCTTTGAACAAACTTCTGAAAAAAAGTGAAGTTTCTCTCCGAAAATAATACAGTTACTTTGAAATTCATGAGGACAAAGTTTCCTTGTGAGAATAAATATCTTATGTGTAACATAATAATTTTTATTGCGTTAGAAAAATAGATACGAATAGATAGATAGATAGATAGATAGATAGATAGATAGATAGATAGATAGATAGATAGATAGATAGATAGATAGATAGATAGATAGATAGATAGATAGATAGATAGATAGATAGATAGATAGATAGATAGATAGATAGATAGATAGATAGATAGATAGATAAATAGATAGATAGATAGATAGATAGATAGATAGATAGATAGACAGACAGACAGACAGACAGACAGACAGACAGACAGACAGACAGACAGACAGACAGACAGACAGACAGACAGACAGACAGACAGACAGATAGACAGATAGACAGATAGACAGATAGACAGATAGACAGATAGACAGATAGACAGATAGATAGATAGATAGATAGATAGATAGATAGATAGATAGATAGATAGATAGATAGATAGATAGATAGATAGATAGATAGATAGATAGATAGATAGATAGATAGATAGATAGATAGATAGATAGATAGATAGATAGATAGATAGATAGTGATTTTCCCTTAGGAAGATGTATGCTAATTAAAACATTTACTTTTAAATCTTAAGTTACCTTAACAATAAATAAAAATGTTTTACATCGGTTATGGAGCATATCTATATCTCTGATACACACCAAAAGCTACATAATCAGTACACATTCTTTAAAAAAATAAACTTTCATCTATGTCTTTTATTTCTTAATTATTGTTGATTCAAGTCCTGTTTAAGTCTTAGTTGTCCATGCAGCAAGCACCCTTTATAGCTGCAAAGAATACAATCCAGGTATTCAATACTGTTTCATTTTTACCATTGTTGGTGACCATTGTATAATTACCAATTTTTTACATTTTATACACACAAGCATCTTTGAGGATGTTAAATCTTTTCTGGCTTAATACAAGCACTACACTGCTTTAAAAATATTAACTGCAGTGTCTGCTCATACTGACTCTGCAATCTTATCCTAGTTCAAAGAGCTACCAGGAGAGCACTCAAGAGTTGGATAGTGCCAGTTCTTTTCACATATGCCTTTCCAACAGTCTTAATTCTGAATATTGGCCATGGGTGTCCATAGGATATTGTCCCAAGGGGACAGTATAACAATAACAGCAAGTGGTGAATCTATGATTGTGCAAAAAGAAAATATTTTTGATTTTAACATTTTTTTGCAGGGCTGACTGGAATACATGAAATTTCAAGTCTACATGCAAGAAGTTCTAGTATCCTAGACTTTTGTCTACCCATGACAACATTGCGCCCCCTTCCCCCAGCAATCCTTTTCATTGCCAGAAATGCACTCCGAAAGCATTCTGTCATTACACAAAGGGCTGCCAAGATACATACTGTTGCTTTTATTATTACCCACAGAAGTTGAATAAAGTAATAGTGGTACTAGTATGATCATTCTCCACTCATCCTCCATGATATGCTCAGCTAGTGGGCTATACCCCTAAACTCCAGAATACTGCAGGAGGCAGCAAGCTAAATAAAATTAAAGGTTGGTGTTCCCCTTGTGGCAGAGGATTACCTAAATTAAAATACCTTTAGTTTTCTTCAGAAAGGGCCTAAATAACCCCCACTCCACCCTACTGAGACCCATGGTACAAACAAAGTCCAAAAGTAAAATAAAAAAGTGCCAGCTACCAAAAAATGTTAGTGTGTTTTTTTTATATATTAGCATTGCTTAGATACATGTACTTGCACATTTTACAAAAGCTCACTTTTTCATACATTAACCAGCAGAAATGCTCAACATAGCTGTGAATTCCAAAACTGTGCAGGTTCCAATGAATATCCAACTAAAAGAAGTACTCTATCTGACTACACACATAAAACACATTTCCAAAACATACTTTATCCTGCACAGTTTTATGTATTAGTTGCCAACAATTCAAATGTTAGGTTAAAATGAACAGCTAACTCTACTTCATTTTATAATTTATAATCCAATAACAAGGAAATGTAGTAAATCACCTAATTTGTCTTCAATTTGAACAGCTTGTCCCCTTGTCATCTAAAGAGTTCTAGATGCAAAAATCTACTTAGACTAATGGTTACGTTTGTCTGTACTTAAACATATTAATTAGGTCACTCTTAAAGCTGGCTATAAATATCTATCTAATCAGGACAGCCAGCAGTAGCCTTAATGTTTGTCAGTTGTACAAGTAAAAGTTAGTGGGCATGAGTGAACCATCTGTGCATGTGAGATTTCACAACAGATTGGGGTGATTTGCTAGAGGCAGATGCTTGTACAATTGCATGCCACTTTGATGTGCCCCTTTTTTCTGCCAGATGTGGGGTTGCTGTGAAATCAGAGGGTCTCTCATAATCTCTACTATCTTCTCTATCTCCGATAATGGCATCTGCAGCAACCATTTAAGGGTGAAGTGATTGATCCCCAACCATATAAAATCCTCAGTGATCAGGGTAGGCTGTCATTTCATCTTCTGTGAATACTAAGGTGTTTTAGTAGATTCTGTTAGTTATGGACTTGGTGTAGCTTAGGCTAAGTTAACGTGCAGGAAAGATTTGTTCTGAGACTTTCCAATGTCCTTTTTTAACTGCAGGCAAAAGAACAGATACGTTTACCAATATTTATTTTGTACTTGTCAACAGAGTTTGACACTTGATACAAATGATTGTCCTTTGCCACTCTAAGAAAAAATGTCAGTGCTACTGTGTAATAGTTTTTGGCAATAATGCAGTCAGTCCAGTTGACAAATAGACAAGAGAACCTGTGCTACTGCAACCCCAACCCCAACTGTACCAATCAGATAAGAAAAAATTGCACACCAAGAATTTATTCTGCACTGTACACACAGACAGATTTTCTTCTAAAAACTGCAAACTCCTGTATCAAAAAAAGCAAAAAATAAAATAAAACATCTCCTATGACCTTGGTGTAAAATATATATGCATGTGTATTTGTTAGGCCAATTGCTTAACCACTTGTTGACCAGCTCACACCAATATATGCCAGCAAAGTAGCACATTCTCTCTGCATGGCAGGGGACCAGATGCACGTGGCTGGCGGGGAATAAAGACAGATCTGCTGTTTATAGTAATTACAAACAGCGATATGTCTCCTTCTCCAGTCAGTTCCATCCCCCCACAGTAAGAAACACTAACTAGGGAACACATTTAACCCCTTGATTGCCCCCCTATTGTTAACCCCTTCCCTGCCAGTGACATTTACACAGTAATCAGTGCATTTTTATAGCACTGATTGCTGTATAAATGTCAATGGTCCCAAAAAGGTGTCAAAAGTGTCCAATCTGTCTGTCGCAATACTGATAAAAATTGCAGATCACTGCCATTACTAGTAAAATATATATATATATATAATAAAAATGCCATAAAAATGCCAAAATATATCCCCTATTTTGTAGACGCTATAACTTTTGCGCAAACCAATCATTATGTGCTTATTGCATTTTTTTTACCAGAAATATGTAGAAGAATAAATATTGGCCTAAACCGATGAAGAAATTTGTTTTTTAAAAACATTTTTGGGGATATTTATTATAGCAAAAAGTAAAAAATATATATTTTTTTTCAAAATTGTCGCTCTTTTTTTGTTTATAGTGCAAAAAATAAAAACTGCAGAGGTGATCAAATACCACCAAAAGAAATCTCTATTTGTGGGGAAAAAAAGGCGTCAATTTTGTTTGGGTACATCTTCGCATGACAGCGCAATTGTCAGTTAAAGCAACATAGTGCCGTATCGCAAAAAATGGCCCAATCATTAAGCAGGAAAAGATTCCGTGGCTGAAGTGGTTAAACAACAAAATCAGATATGGCACACATTTTGGAACACAATGCACTACAACAGCTTTGCAATGCATGTGTATTGCCTTTGTGTGTTGGATTTCCATTCAAAATGAATGGCAGTGCAAAGCAGAAACACATCTAACGCGCACTACCATAATGACACATGAGTCTAAATAGGCCCTGAATGTTATATATATCTATATAGATATATATAGATATGTCTACAAAAACTGTATATATAAATTACACACTCATGTGAACCGACACAAGCACGTGGTTTCTACTTGCCTTTATGCATTTCTTTTTAGTAAATTAGCCTCTTAGCTTTAATTCAACCTACATTTAGAGTGAAGAGGGTGAATTTTCCTAACCATGAATTTGTGAATAATTACCTAAGGCAGAGAAGGGTTCACCCAGGCAAACAACCCATAATACTCTGTGCATCCTTTAACCTTGACCATGAGACTCAGAAAAGCCAATAATAGGGATAGGAAAAGCCAGTACCCTCATTATAAAAGGTGGTCAACCAACATAAATGCCTATGAATCTTCCTAAAGATCAGTCTAACAATCTGCATGAACAATGTGGCTACAATTGGGATGAGGCTCCTATCTCATATTTAGGTATACAACTCACATACCCATCCTTCAGATTCAGAGGTCAACTTTCTTAACCTTTAGAACAAATCAGCAAGAATCTACAACATATCCAAAAAACCCAATCCTAATGGGTTGGAAAGATAGCAGCTTTTAAAATGCAAACACTACCTAAAATCCTCTATTATTTTCGTTCTCTCCCTATCCCAATACCTTCCAAATTTTTTGCACAAATACTAAGCTGAAAAATGGTATATGGAATAGTAAAAAACCTAGGATGGTGTTCCCAATATTAATTACAAATTGAAGAAAATGATTTTAGACAGGGCAGATGGCAAATGAAGTGTGAGGAGAATATAAAATAATATCAATTTTTAATAAAGAATATCATAAAATAGCGAGCACATACAGTACCTGACCGCGAGATTGTGTTTCCAGTATGGATTGTAAGGGTTCCCCTTACAATCCATACCAGACCTAAGGGCCTGATATGCTCCTGGGGGGGAAACCACGCCGGTTTTTACATTTAAAATATGGCGCGGTGTTCCCGCCTCAGGATTCATACCAGACAGCTGTCAGCGCTGCCTGTCACTCATCGCGGGAGGAAAACAAAGTTTTCCTTTCCCGATGAGTGAGCCATCTCGGCGCTGGCTCCTGCAACGGGGCTCACAGGTGTCAAATCTCGCCGAGAAATGCGGCGAGATTGACACAATATCGCGGTCACCTACTGTACATGGAATACAAATACATAATAATCTGGAAATGAGCAAAAATGCAATACAGTGATATTGTACAGACAGTAACCGCAAAGATCTGCTGAATAGGAGGTAAATCCAACAGAAATACCCGCCGCGTTTCAAAATTTGCCTGGGTTGCTATTTCTTCATCAGGGGTATATGCGATTTGTCGCAGGAAGTAAAAACATCTGTAAGTAAACATATAGACATAAATTATTTACAATGGATATGCAATGAAAATATAGCTTAAGGATAAGCAAGCATCAAACCTTATCTAAATTTGTATATTAATCTAAACGTACAGACTGTATGACTCTTGAATTTACATCATATCCAGAACAGTGTTAAAAGATAAACGTTGCAGCTGTTGGCTCGAGAAGCCCTCGACTCCGCAGGGCAGATCAATGCATCATGACAAGAAACAGACCTCAAGGCGACAGGGGGGAAGGAAAAGGTCCCACACAGACGACCTGGTATGGCCCTCTGAAAAAAACCCTCTCTGTCAGTTCATGAAAAAAAAGGATAAAACAAGGATACAATTATCCAGCTGGTATGTGGGTTTGAAGAAAAACAAACCACAATTAACATACAAAGGTATACGTAGATAACCTCTGATTCCTGTCTCAGTAACAACATATGTATGTGTGAACATATGTGTGCATGCACAGGACCACACATGTTGCCAATGGCAGGGGGTTAATTGAATCTAACAGCAAGAGGTTAGGGCACAAGGATTATGTACAAATGTACCCGAAAAACAAGAAACACAAATACACATATATATATATAGGAAGGCCTGTTTACTGGACTGAAGTTATGGGAGGAGCCTGGAGGGTATTTAACCAGACCATCCACGATGGTCTGTGTCGGTTCCAGTGCGCGGTACCTACGTCACCAGGCTGACTTTTCGAGAAAATCACTGCATGTTTGCAAGTTCCTACTCTCCAGTTCCAGCGTCGCTGTTCCCCGTTCGCAGTCCCTGATTTTCGATCGTTCCACCGTCGCAGGTAGGAGGTATTGTTACCGTTTATAGGACGTATTGTTACCTTATCCATACGGAGCCACGCACGGGACAAGTCGCCCACAAGTCCCGAAACCTTGTTCCACACATCACTCCCTCCCCCCCACCACTAAACCATACACCTTTTACGAAAAACCCCCACTGTCATCTAAAACTGACTCTACACCTTCACAAGCACTCATCAACAGTGCGCTTCTTTCATCCGACCGATCCGAGTCCAGTCGCAACAGCGGCTCAACAATTCGCATCCTCAGTATACACAAGCACTCACTAACAGTGCCTCTTCATCCGACCGGTCCGAGTCCAGTCGCAACAGCGACTCAATGATTCGGATCTTCAGCATACACAAGCATTCACCTACAATATGCTTCTTTATTCGACAGATCCGAGTCCAGTCGCAACAGCGGCTTAATGATTCAGATCTTCAGCATACACAAGCACTCACCCACAATATGCTTCTTTAGCATACACAAGCACTCACCAACAGTGTGCTCCTTTCATCCGACCGATCCGAGTCCAGTTGCAACAGCGGCTCAATGATTCGGATCTTCAGCATACACAAGCACTCACCAACAGTGTGCTACTTTCATCTGACCGGTCCAAGTCCAGTCGCAACAGCGGCTCAATGATTCGGATCTTCAGCATACAAGCACTCATCAACAGTGTGCTTCTTTTATCCGACCGATCTGAGTCCAGTCGCAAAAGCGGCTCAATGATTCAGATCTTTAGCATACACAAGCACTCACCAACAGTGTGCTTTTTTCATCCGACCGATCCGATTCCAGTCGCAACAGCGGCTCAATGATTCGGATCTTCAGCATACAAGCACTCATCAACAGTGTGCTTCTTTTATCCGACCGATCTGAGTCCAGTCGCAAAAGCGGCTCAATGATTCAGATCTTTAGCATACACAAGCACTCACCAACAGTGTGCTTCTTTCATCCCACCGATCCGAGTCCAGTCGCAACAGCGGCCCAATGATTCAAATCTCCAGCATACACAAGAACTCACCAACAGTGTGCTTCTTTCATCCAACCGATCCCAGTCCAGTCGCATATCGGCTCAATGATTCAAGATCCTCGGCACAACGAAAACCCCACCGTCCATTCCGAATCCAGTCGTAGCACCGGATCAATGATTCGGATTCTCGCCAATCCAACTTTCACTGACCGATCCCAGTCCAGTCGCATACCGGCTCAATGATTCAGGATCCTCGGCACCACAAACCCCACCATCCAATCCGAGTCGGATCTCTCACAACAAATACCATAAACACACAACTCACACCATCTATTTTTACCAATGCTGCGCACGGTTTTTTCCTACATAATCAAATTTCTGCAAAAAAAAAAAAAACAAAACTCTTTAACTTTGTAATCACTGCAAACATTTACGAAATGGCTTCATACAGCCACTCATCTCCAGTAGCAACACGGCTACTCATCGATTTCTCTATCCCTTCCCCCTTTTCAGGTCAGTAGAGTTCTCCAGTTGATCCATCCTGCACCAGGTGTGGACAGTATCTTCCTCAGCTTCCCGGTCGACCCAAGTCTCGACCCCAAACTAAAACTCCACTACTAGGGCTTCAAGGCAGGTGCGTAATTCAAAAAAAAAGAAAACAATCTATCCCCTCCTACCTTTTAAACCTGTCTAAAACATACGCATTTCCCCCCTATCTTAGCGGACGTCATGTCGCAGGCCGACAGCGAGGACGTCGCCTCCACCCCGTCGTCACCTGGGGCAGACTCAGCAAACGATGACTTACAGTCTCTCAGAGCTTGGACCATCCCCAAGCTTACAGCTGAACTACGGCGCAGGGGTATACCCTACCCTGCGACTGCTAGGGAAGCTGAGCTTTTCAGGTTGCTGTTTTCTCCGCCAGCGGCAGCCCAATCAGGCACCCAGGCGTCACTACAGTCAATCTCATCAGCAATCACTCAGCTGCACTCCTTGGTGACCACACTATCGGCAGCAGTCACCGACGTCCAGACAAGAGTGGGAACCCTGGAGGTACATCAAGCTGCACCCTCACCATCTACAGTAACCACCGCCACCCCCATGCCTCTCCTTACAGGTACGCCCGACATCTGTACCTACGTCCTCCCCGCACATCTCGTCCCAGCAGGCATCAGGAAGGACATCATGGATGGGAAGGACATTAACTTAGCATCCCTCCTCATCGCAGTACACGACCCGGCTGAAAACAAGTCCTATTCGTGGGGAGACGTTTCCGTCGTCCTAAAGGCCAAAGACCATAGGCTTACCCGCAAACTCAATGTTGCGGAGTTCGTGCTAGCATTTGGCATGTTCAGAGACATGCTATGCACGATCAACCCCAACAGGAGAGAGGAGCTGGACCTATACTTACACGCAATAGTAGATCTAGGTTATAAATATGGGGGATGCTCGTTTTATGACTATCACAGGTCATTTTCAGCAAAAGCAGCAGCCAGACTTTCCCAGTTTCAGGCAACTACCAACTGGAGTACCATCGATACAGAGCTGTTCTGTCGCCATTTCGCTGGCCTACGTTGTACTAACTGCCAGTCGTCCACCCATATGGCTAACTGGTGCTCCGAGTCAGGTGGCAGACGCCCCCCCAACTTTCCCTCCTTTCCCAGTGTCATTCGTTACTCAACGGCATTTACTCAGCCGGCTCAGGCAGACAGATTAGGACGACCGGTCCATGCACTAGGGGGGAGCAGCCATATGCAATAACTTCAACTTTGGGGGTTGTAACTTCCCCCACTGCAAACTACTTCTTGTCTGTCTCACATGCCACAAAGCTCACCCCAGGTACGCCTGCGCTGTGAAACAGCCTAAACCCGAATGACTAAGCCGAGTGCACGTCGGATGGCTCGCGTTTTACCTCACCTCACACCCAACACCTTCACTGGCAGCCTTTCTCATCCGGGGATTCACGACAGGCTTTCACACCGGACTTATCACACTCCCAAACACAACTCACGAGTGCAAAAACCTGCTTTCAGCCGCTACCGACAAGGAAGCCATCACCACCCTGCTGCAAACAGAACTAGACCAGGGATACATAATCGGCCCCTTTACACACTCACCTTTTTCTGTATGGCGAGTCAGCCCTATCGGCCTTGTGAAGGGCAAGTTTTCAAATAAACTCAGTTTAGTTTATGATTTGTCCGCGCCTCATTGTTCCCACATACCCAGTTTAAATTCCCTAATACCTTCAGAAGAGTTTTCACTTAAATATTAATCGGTAGACTCAGCTATTCAATCTATCATTTTCGCAGGAGCAGGCACCTGGTTGTCTAAAGCAGACATCTTGCACGCATTCAAATTGTTGCCAATTGAACCGTGCCTATGGCGATGGCACGGAATCAAATGGAAAGGCCTATACTATTTCGCCACAAAATTAACGTTCGGCTCCAAAAGCAGCCCGTGGCACTTTTGACACTTTTGCTCAGTCCCTTTCCTGGATTCTCTCACAACATGCGTCCTGTCAGAAAGTGATTCACTACTTAGACGACTTCCTACTCATAGAGAAACCTAACGAGCCCCCAGCTGATCTAAACAGCCTAAGAACAATCTTCCACAATCTTAACGTGCCTTTAGCGGATAAGAAGGTGGAAGGCCCGGCACAGATCGTCACTTTCTTGGGTATCATACTCAACACTCACACCATGCAAGCTAGCCTGCCTCCCCGACAAATTGACCCGCATCAGGACAGTCATCCACACGTTTACTAATGCGCAAGGCTGCACAAAAAAGCAACTACAATCCCTCCTTGGCATGCTGAACTTTGCCATAAGGATCATCCCTCAAGGGCGATCCTTTGTCTCACGTCTCCTGGTGTTCCTTTCCCAGGTACAAGACCCTGACCAAATATTTAAACTAGACAAGGCAGCCGTAGCTGACCTAGCCATGTGGGACGATTTTCTAACAAATTGGAAACGGCATTTCGATGTTTATTCCATCAGCGTCTCCCACTTCACCTCAAATAATCACGGACGCCGCAGCCTCCACAGGCTTTGCAGCTATTTTTGGCCACCACTGGTTTGCAGCACCATGGCCACCAGAAATACTCTTGATCCCCGGGTTCAGTCAATCCTCCTCGATGTTTGAGATCTACCCCATTGTTGCAGCAGCCCACGTCTGGGGCAACAACTGGGTAGGACAAACAGTGACATTTTCCACAGATAATCAAGCCACAGCCTCTATTATAAATAAAGGTCGCTCCAAGTCCTTGGCCATCATGTCCTTCCTACGCAGACTGGTGCAACTCTCACTACAGCACCAATTTAATGTCCTCTGTGTCCATATCCCCGGTAAATGTAACACTTCGGCCGACGCGCTATCTCGTTTTAACTTCACAACCTTCTTTTCGCAGGAACCTGGAGCCGACCCGACCATGTCTGCTATCCCACATTGGTCACAGCTAACCCTGGATTGAAGCGACATCTTCATGACGCCACTAGTCTGATTAACCAGTCACTATCTCACAATACCCTGAAAGGCTACCATGCTGCCTGGAAAATCTATCACAGGTTTCTAGCTGCTAACCCCGGGGCAATACCAGGAGATCTCCATCATATCCTGGCCTTCATATCATTCTGCCACACTCAGCTGAAGTTATCCTACAATACTATTAGACTCTACCTAGCTGGCATCCAGCATTTCACCTCTTTACTAGATCCTACCAAACCATCTTTGTTCGCTACCCATGCGGTCAAGGCCATCCTCCGAGGCATCCACAAGCAAAAGCCCCAAGTTAGCGGTAAACGCTTACCGATCACCAGTGCCATGTTTCAAGACATGTCCACTATCCTTTCACGCTCACCTTTCGTTTTTTTGCCCAGCTTGGTCATCCAAGCAGCCATCTACCTGGCATTTTACGGCTTTCTACGACCCAGCGAATTCACAGTCAGCAGCACCAGTCATAGGGCCTTACGCAGACGCCACCTCACGCGTCACCACAGTCATTTCACAATACACCTCGAGGTGTCCAAAACACGACAGTCCGGTCCAGGGGTTGACATCAAGCTCTTCAGAACGCACAACGCCTGGTGCCCCATAGCCATCCTAGATCATCTATTAGCCCATCTATCTGATCCCTTGCAGGAAAGCCCATTGCTGCTGTTCCCGTTCAGCCCGCTTAGTACCAACCAGTTCACTACTCACGTCAGGATCCTTCCGCGCAACTTAGGCCTTGACCCCAACCGTTATTCTGGACATTCTTTCCGCATTGGAGCAGCATCAGCAGCCTCACGAAACGGAGTGCCAGACCACGTGATCAGGAAAATGGGAAGGTGGAAATCCACCTGCTTTGCTCGCTACATTCCCAATCCACAAGTAGAAACGTCACGAGCCTTTGGCAAGCTTGCGCTGTAGTATGTCCATAAACTTAAATAAAGCATTACCTCCCTAAACCAAGTCTTTTTGCGCCCTTCTCTGGCATACCACCCAGCAGATCTGGGTTTACCATACAGCAGGCCAGGGCACACTTCAGGTCTATTTATGTTGTTAGTCTTGTGACGTGTTTATGTGTTTCATATCTGTCAGGACGGAGGGCTCCGACCATAAATAGGAAGGCCTGTTTACTGGCCTGAAGTTATGGGAGGAGCCTGGAGGGTATTTAACCAGACCATCCACGATGGTCTGTGTCGGTTCCAGTGCGCGGTACCCACCCACCCATTCCCCTTCTCAAGGTACTTCTCTTCAAGCAATTTCTCTACAGAAACATCCATTTCTTTCTTAAGGTATGCGCCCTTCTCTGGCATACCACCCAGCAGATCTGGGTTTACCATACAGCAGGCCAGGGCACACTTCAGGTCTATTTATGTTGTTAGTCTTGTGACGTGTTTATGTGTTTCATATCTGTCAGGACGGAGGGCTCCGACCATAAATATATATATATATATATATATATATATATATATATATATATATAAAAAAAAAATATATATATATATATATATATATATATATATATATACACATACATACATACATACATACATACATACATACATAAATATATATGCATACACACACGTACACATGCATGTGGACTTGTAGGGAGGGGGAGTATTAGAAAAAATATACTATCTACCTGGCCGGAGGAAAGCCAAGGGAATGGGCGAGAAGAGAGTGGTGACCTGGACCATAGACCTGCCAGCCTGTGCCCAAACGAAAGAATCTGTACACCAGGGGGCTTGAAAAGCCCCTAAAAAGGGTCAACCACTGGAAAACTGCAAATAAATATCAATAATAAAAAAGGGGAAGGAAGTGAGGACCAGTCTAGATTACATAGCAATAAGTTTAGCGTAATTAAACTTGAGAGCTTGCTGGGGGAGAGCGCCCAGGTTGAATGCCTGAGAAAAAAATAAGAGAATCAGTTTAATTTACCTGGTGTATGTGAGGACACAAACTTGCAGAAACAGCCTTGATTCACCCACGCAGCAACACAAATCAGCTGTAGGGTGAAGGGGTTTTGAATACAGGGATGGTCAGCAATAGCCAATCAGCGCCTGTATCCAATCAGAGGGGCAGGGCTATCCAGGGCATCTCCCAAGATGAAACGGCGCCTCCAAACACACCTGGGGGCATGGACAATGACGTCCTGCGTCGGGGAAGACGCAGGACGTCTTCCCTGACGATTCACTGAAATCAAAAGTGGGAGGACTTGCTTGTTAAAAATTGATGGGCCTAATAGTTTTCAGTTAGTCTGGCGTCCTGCACAGTGCACTGCACGCACAAAGTCATATTATCATTTATTTAAAAAAAAAATTGTTCTAACATTTTTTAACTTTAAGATGTTAAAAAATGTTAGTCATATTTATCTTGGGGTGGGGATACGCTGTGGCGGCATGAAGATGAGCATTATCTGAGCTCCACACCACATGCCTGCAAGGAAGAGATTCTCATCCATTTCTGCCCAAGTTATCCATGCCCAGATGAGGCCCTAAACACGGGGACCCCCGCGGAACACATCTCACTGACATCCAGCATTTCTTCACCCCAGAAACGCAGAGAACCAGGTCGGCCTAACGGGATAAAATGGCGCCAGAACCCGCCATGAGGGACAGCGTGGCACCCCCTGTAGCTAGACAACAGGTAGGAAGCTCCCCTCCACTTCCCTCTGCTATCGGCAGGGATCCCTCCTCTCCGAGCTCCAGCCTCTCTGGCGTACCTGCGCTGTTGAGAGAGGATTTACAAGCCAGCCCTGATCAACCTAGCATGTCTGCTGATTTCACAGACCATGCTCTCAACTCTAATGCTGTATTGTCTCCCGCAGAAATGTCAGCTATCCTCTTATCCCTACCCACAAGACCTGGAAACTATTGCGACCAGGATGGTGTCATCCCTGCATCAAGACATTACTAACATCTCAGAAGCTTGAAAACTCAGTTGAAATATTATCTACAGACAGAGATGCAATACTATGCAGGTTAGACTCTCTGGAAGGAATGCACAAACAACACCAAGCTGCTATGACCCATCTGCTCTTGCAACATGACGATTTCGAAAATCGCCACTGGCGAAATAATATTATACTGCGTGGCATTCCGGAGGCTATTAGAGCAGCGGACCTATGAGACACTGTTATTGGCATATTTGATGACATTATGAGCAGGCCTACCTCTGCACCATTCGAGTTAGATAGAGTGCACAGAGTAAATGTCAATGGTGGTGGAGAACGCACCCAGCCCAGAGATGTGTTATGTAGGGTGTATTTCTTTCTCATGAAAGAGGAGATAATGCGACGTCCTTGGAACAGGGGCCCATTTCGCTTGGATGGTGCTCCGATTCACCTCCTTCCTCGCAGAACTCTGTACATGAGACGTCAAATGAAACCTCTACTGGATAAGGTGAGGGACTGTGGAAGCACAAATGTGTGGAATTACCCTTTTGGCCTCACGATCCGCCTATGCACTGACAGCATCTTTGTGAATGACCACAGGCAACTGCCGAAGGTTTTCCGCTTTCTGGACAGCGAACCCATTGACATACCTGACTGGTTAGCACTGGATACTGTTCACACTGGCCCCTCGATCTCACATCGCAGACGTTTAGGGCCCTCCAACAGGAATGCTCCCAGATCCCCACCTGCTGGCCCACATTCTGGAGAGCTATGACTTGTCCTATATGCTGAAAGGAGTCTGCTCCTGAATCTCTACCATACTGCTTTCCTTAACAACATTTGGATGACATCTCACCCCTATGATAAAAAACCTTACCGCCTTGCTATACTGTTTTCTAGGGGGAGTAGGAAGTACCTCTACCACTGGATTAGCAGTTCACTGCTCAGCATGATGAAACTGATTATACAGTTGGGTGAAAAGCTTGCGAGATAACTATACATGCTTTGCCATTGGTCTGACCTTTAGATGCATATAGACATAGACGCAAGTACAATACGTGGCCTTCCTCTAGGGAACCCTCTAGGTCCCATGCTGACTGGAACTGCGTTCAGAACTGCCTGTCCAGCTTTCATTCAGCAGGTTATAAAATGTTACAGAGAATTACCATCATCGTGGATTGCTTCACCCCCGATACTAATCCACAAAACTTGAATACCAATATCGCAACTTAGGGGGATCTAATACATATACAGAAACTTTTTTTTTTTTACCTCAAACATACCTCAGAAAGTTAAAAGTTAAAATCGTTATGAATGAACTCAATATGGAGACACAGAAAACTGAGAGTATCCTTTGCAACTTTAAGGCAGGAAAAGAAAAGAGGAGGGTTAGCTGTACCAGACATTCAAAATTACTATAAAGCCATAGTGTTGTCGAGGGTGGTCGAATGGGCTAGGGAAAAAGAGTGAAAAAAGATGGGTTACTATAGAAAAAACACTTAGTAAGGCACAATTGGGAAACATCATTTGGAATCCACCACACATTAGAAGGTTGGACATAAATACACACGCACTAACACGGATTGTTTTAAAAATTTGGGATATGACGTATAAACACCTTAATGGGAATTATAATTCCCCGCTAATTTTGTTGAAGGATAATGAATTTTTTGCACCGGGGAAGGAGATAATAAGGGGAAATTGGATAAGAAAAGGCAAGACACACTTAGGAAACATAATTAAAAAAGTACAAATTGTATCACTTCAAGAGTTAAAACACAATAAGGATTTATGGTTGATTAGTGAGTGGCGGTATCTCCAGTTGTGCCATTTTGTCAAGAGTTTACCTCACCCAATTAGATCAGGGGAAGGGTTGACTCCGCTGGCATGGCTCTGTACTGTAGACAATTCAAAAAATACGATCTCTAGGCTATAAAAACTCTTGCTGACGGTGGATGAAGTGGAGATCCCGCCATATATAAAAAAATGGGAACAGGAATCGGGGTCACAAAGGGATAAGACCACTATAGGAAAAATACTGAATTTGACTCATACAGAAACTTATTAGTAACATATGATGGTCTTTCCTTTCTGTATGTCCACTAGGGCTTCTTCATATGACCATAGATTTTAATGTAAGCATTGTAGCAGGCTCTGTTAACCTAGGAATGTGTTTCTTTTTTTTTTTTTTTTTTTTCGTTTTCTCTAGCTTGGATTCCAAGAGCACCCCTTGGTGAGACCCCAAATCTATCCCAAATGTACCTCCAATTGTAGAGGGTGGTTCTTGCCCTATTATCGGAATAATGTTCAGTGAACCACTTGATGGTTAAAACCCCTTATAGAATATACTGTCCATACTGTCCTATGGAGTCTCCCTCCCCGTGAGGGCTTTTTTTTTTTTTTTTTTTTGCATTGGGTCTCTGGGTTTTTCTCCCACCAGGATACCCCTCTTGTGAATCCAATAAGACAAGTGATGTAGCTGGGATATGTTTACCTATTGTACTTGTTGCCTTAAATGTAAAAGGGTTCTAAATGAATGTTAGAAAACTTTTCCTCTCCACGTAGAAAACAATGCATCAGTCTGTTTTGACCTTTCATGACAGGTTGAATCCTACTGGCCAACACGGCCACCCCTAAGTAGGGTACTTGATTGGTGCTAAATTCTTTACTAGCATCTGAGGTTTTTGTCTTTTCTCCCCCTTCCTTTTTCTTCTGCCCCTTCTCCCATCTTCCCCCCCCTTTTTTTTTCTCTCCCTCTCCCCCTCTTCCATCTCACAACCATGGGAGGCCCAGGACGTGGCTACCTTCCAATTGTGCTCATTCAATGCCTGCGGCTTGAATGAACCAACTAAACCCTTACAAATACTGTATGACTTTCACAAATCCAAAATTGACATCATTTTCTTCCAGGAGACCGACTTCCACACAAATCATATAACACTGTTGCAAAATAAATATTACCCAACCTGGCTACACAGCACATACCCCCAATCTAAGTTTAGAGGAGTGGCAATTCCCCTTCACAAATCAGTGAATTATACTCTTCTAGATTCCTGTTCGGACCTCGATGGGAGGTATTTGTTTTTGAAAATATCTCTCAGTGGCAAAATGTACACCCTGGCTAATATATATTGCTAACCAAGACCAAATAACTAATATTATTCAATATCTTCACAAACTAATGGAATTTGCAGAGGGGGTGATCCTTGCTGCTGGAGATTTCAATAGTGTTTTAAACCCTACACTGGACACCTCCTCAGGTAAAATCTCCTACAACAAAATCAATAAAGTAAAGAAATTACTGATTCAGCATAACCTGATGGATGTCTGGCGCATCCTCCACCCCACGGATAGGGATTATTCCTTCTTTTCTGCAGCTCATAACTCCTACTCCTGCATTTTTTTTTTCTTATCATCCACTATGCACTGACATACCATCCCCAGAGTAGGATCAGGAACATATTATGGTCCGATCACATGCCTGTGTTTCTATCCCTCTTCCTACCTGATCTACCTGGTCATGACTGGACTTGGAGACTTATTGACTCACTATTACAAGACAACATATGCTCTGCAGATATCCAGACCACTATGTCCATATTCATCTCGGACCATGGTAGTGACGATACCTCTGCCCCGATACAATGGAAGGGATTTAAATACGTATTATGCAGGGTCTTTATTAAACACAGATCTAGACTCAAACAAATCCATCTTGCCCAGATTCAGCAACTGTCTCGTCGGATTACTGACCTGGAACAATCCCATAAATGTATCCAATCTCCGACCGCTCAACTTGCTTTATCCAACGCCAGACTTAAACTGTTGAACTTGTTTGAACAGAAATCCCTGTCCATTAGGGACAAATCACGTAAACTGTTTTATGTCAAAGCTAACAAACCAGGTAGAATGTTAGCCAGAGCCCTACATGTTAAAAATAGCATAGTTTCTATCCCTAAACTCAAACGACCTGATGGCCAGCTCACCCATCACCTGAAAGATATTAACAAATTATTTCATTCTATGACACATTATACTACCTCCCACCATGGCCTCCAAACATGTCGCCTGAGGGCTTTCAACCTAAAAATGACAAATATATTGCTACCACAGCACTCCCGACTATCCCTACAGACATGGTGCAGGATCTTGAGCGACCCTTTACTGAGGACGAACTTGTGCTGGCTATATCCCCCCTCAAACCTAACAAAAGCCCATGCCTGGACGGCTACTCGACCCATTTCTATAAATCCTTCCGAGACTCCCTACACCACCTCTCATAAAAATGTATAATGACATTTATATGTATAATGTATAATAATGTATAATAAAACCATTTCCCAAATGGACTATCCCCAAAAATGCCAAATCCAAGCTTGCTTGATCTCGGTTGACGCAGAAAAAGCGTTCGACTGGGTTCACTGGCAATTTCTAGAGAGAACACTTCAACAAGTAGGCCTAGGGCCCAACATGCTATGCAGGATCCTGACTGTTTATGATAACCCTACGGCAAGGATACGATCTAATGGTCTCTTATCTGACCCAATATGGATTCAAAATGGAACCCGCCAGGGATGTCCCCTGTCGCCATTACTATACATACTCACTATGGAACATCTTGCCATGGCCATACAACACAACCCCAACATTCAGCGTCTTTCTATTGGCTATTGTCATTATAAATTATCCCTTTATGCTGAGGACCTCTTATTATATTTCACCTAGCCACACACATCTGTACCAGCTATTATCGAGGCATTCACAGAGTTTGGAATGGCTAGCAACTTTAAAGTAAACTATGATAAAACGGAGGCCCTTAACATCTTCCTTACCAAACCAACATTATCCCCAAGTTCAATCCTTATTTGGATTTAAATGGCAACAAAAAGCTGCCAAATACCTAGGGATCCAAATTCCTACCTCCTTTCCCTCTCTGACAGATTTAAACTACACACCCCTAATAAGAACATTGTGAACATGCCTTGAATCTTATGATTAACTTGAACATTTCATGGTTTGGCTGAATTAACGCCATCAAAACGGACATTCTGCCTAAATTGGTATACATTTTTCAGGAAATTCCTCCCCCCTCTCCCCGTGGTTCCTTCCAATCAATGAACAAGGCTATACGGGACTTCATATGACGTCATAGGAAATCAAAGATTGGCTTTCATATTTTAGCTTCACCTAAAAGTAGAGGGGGCATTTCTCTCCCTGACCTACGACTGTATTTTCACGCTGCATCGTTGATCAGAATAGTCGATTGATACCACGGTTCCTCCACTAAACTGTGGACGTCATTAGAAAATGACCGAATATCTACTGACCTCACATCCCTTCCATGGACACACTCGACACACAGACCCCCTACAGACCTAATGCCCCTTGTGACTTCCGCCACATTGTGAATTTGGGACAGCTACCTTACCAAAGTTGTATTGTCCTCGAGACCCAGTCCCTTGACTCCATTATTTGATATTAACTCTTTCCCTCCAACTTGTGCTAAACCTAAATTTCTTGTTTGGTAAAAGACAGAGGACCCTTTGTTAAGACATACGCTCAGTGCTGGAAAACCTATTCCCCTACCTGACATGCTCTCTTCCTGCCACAACTCTTCCATAGTTTGGCTTGAACATACTCAACTAACGCACCTTATAAACAAAACACTGAGCATTGACGATTTGACAAGACAACATACAGCCTTTGAGTCATTGTTATCCCAGTCGGACAGACCAGAGCATGCACTATCCCTGATATATCAGATACTGATTCAGGTCTGTTATCCAAACCCACCGATATTCCTCTCAAAATGGAAAAGGGAGATGAACTTGTCTCCAGATGATATGGAATGGGGCAAAACAATGGCGCTTTCTTTTAAATTATCTATCTCATCTCATGCCCAAGAACGGAATTATTGTATATTCTCTAGGTGATAACAATGTCCCACTATTCTACACAAGCCTGATCCTAATGTTTTGGACATATGTTGGAGATGCTTGCAGGCCCCGGGTAACATGACACACATTCGGGGTATGTGCCCACGTGTTACCCCCTTTTGGAACAAGATTCTCCAGCTATATGACAAACTTGTTGGGGACAAATATCCTAATGAACCCCGCTTAACGGTCTTA
The DNA here is from genome assembly GCA_037952925.1 of Lithobates clamitans. NCBI lineage: Eukaryota > Metazoa > Chordata > Amphibia > Anura > Ranidae > Lithobates > Lithobates clamitans. The sequence continues at coordinate 1,560,809 of JBBGZY010000356.1, read as the reverse complement.
TCTATGTTACTTGGGTCATACAAACAATTCAAAAAGAGCTTAGTTTGCATTTTGCTGACTGCTGCATGTTCAGTTATTGCTAGATCTTGGCATCAACCAGTGGTCCCCTCTCTAGTGGATTGGGCCTGCAAAGTGGACAGGATCGAACATATTGAACGGATGTTACCTTGGGATGCTGATAAAAGCGAGTCCCACATTATTATGTGGACTGTTTGGTTACACTTCCGGTTCTCTTCCGATTTTGACCCTTTTAATGCGGGTACAGCTCCTACTGTTCCCCCTGGACCCTCTCATGAGTAGCTTGATATACTTTTTCCCCCACTTCCCTTTCTTTCTTATACCCCTCTCCCCTCCCCCTTTTTTATTTCTTTCTCTCTTTCCATACCTCTCCACCTTTTCTACTCCTCTTCCCTTACCTTTTTAAGATTATACTAATCTTACCGGTAGATTCACCACAGTCTCAGGCCATATGTGTTGAGCCTAGGTTTTTGCTGTGTTCTACAACATTGTTTAAAGTGGTCTACTGGTTACTTGAATCACCAATACTTGGTTTATTTATATACTCTTTAATAATATCAACATGACTATGCTTATGTGTTATATGTTCTTTTAATGTCCTAATCCTAACCACTTGAGCCCCGGACCATTATGCTGCCTAAGGACCAGAGGTCTTTTTCCAATTTGGCACTGCGTCGCTTTAACTGCTAATTGCGCGGTCATGCAATGCTGTACCCAAACGAAATTTGCGTCCTTTTCTTCCCACAAATAGAGCTTTCTTTTGATGGTATTTGATCACCTCTGCGGTTTTTATTTTTTGCGCTATAAACGGAAAAAGACCGAAAATTTTGAAAAAAAATGATATTTTCTACTTTTTGTTATAAAAAAAATCCAATAAACTCAATTTTAGTCATACATTTAGGCCAAAATGTATTCGGCCACATGTCTTTGGTAAAAAAAATGTCAATAAGCGTATATTTATTGGTTTGCGCAAAAGTTATAGCGTCTACAAACTAGGGTACATTTTCTGTAATTTACACAGCTTTTAGTTTATGACTGCCTATGTCATTTCTTGAGGTGCTAAAATGGCAGGGCAGTACAAACCCCCCCCAAATGACCCCATTTTGGAAAGTAGACACCCCAAGGAAATTGCTGAGAGGCATGTTGAACCCATTGAATATTTATTTTTTTTGTCCCAAGTGATTGAAAAATGACAAAAAAAAAAAAATATTTACAAAAAGTTGTCACTAAATGATATATTGCTCACACAGGCCATGGGCCTATGTGGAATTGCACCCCAAAATACATTTAGCTGCTTCTCCTGAGTATGGGGATACCACATGTGTGGGACTTTTTGGGAGCCTAGCCGCGTACGGGGCCCCCGAAAACCAATCACCGCCTTCAGGATTTCTAAGGGTGTAAATTTTTGATTTCACTCTTCACTGCCTATCACAGTTTCAGAGGCCATGGAATGCCCAGGGGGCACAAAACCCACCAAAATGACCCCATTTTGGAAAGTAGACACCCCAAGCTATTTGCTGAGAGGCATATTGAGTCCATGGAATATTTTATATTTTGACACAAGTTGCGGGAAAGTGACACTTTTTTTTTTTTTTTCATAAAGTTGTCACTAAATGATATATTGCTCACACAGGCCATGGGCATATGTGGAATTGCACCCCAAAATACATTTAGCTGCTTCTCCTGAGTATGGGGATACCACATGTGTGGGACTTTTTGGGAGCCTAGCCGCGTACGGGACCCCGAAAACCAATCACTGCCTTCAGGATTTCTAAGGGTGAAAATTTTTGATTTTACTCTTTACTGCCTATCACAGTTTCGGAGGCCATGGAATGCCCAGGTGGCACAAACCCCCCCCCAAATGACCCCATTTTGGAAAGTAGACACCCCAAGCTATTTGCTGAGAGGCATGGTGAGTATTTTGCAGCTCTCATTTGTTTTTGAAAATGAAGAAAGACAAGAAAAAACATTTTTTTTTTTCTTTTTTCAATTTTCAAAACTTTGTGACAAAAAGTGAGGTCTGCAAAATACTCACTATACCTCTCAGCAAATAGCTTGGGGTGTCTACTTTCCAAAATGGGGTCATTTGGGGGGGGGTTGTGCCACCTGGGCATTCCATGGCCTCCGAAACTGTGATAGGCAGTGAAGAGTGAAATCAAAAATTCACGCCCTTAGAAAGCCTGAAGGCGGTGCTTGGTTTTCGGGGTTCCGTACGCGGCCAGGCTCCCAAAAAGTCTCACACATGTGGTATCCCCGTACTCAGGAGAAGCAGCAGAATGTATTTTGGGGTGTAATTTCACATATTTCAATGGCATGTTTGAGCAATATATCATTTAGTGACAACTTTGTGCAAAAAACAAAAAAATTTGTCTCTTTCCCGCAACTTGTGTCGCAATATAAAATATTCCATGGACTCGACATGCCTCTCAGTAAATAGCTTGGGGTGTCTACTTTCCAAAATGGGGTCATTTGGGGGGGTTTTGAACTGTCCTGGCATTTTATGCACAACATTTAGAAGCTTATGTCACACATCACCCACTCTTCTAACCACTTGAAGACAAAGCCCTTTCTGACACTTATTGTTTACATGAAAAAGTTATTTTTTTTTGCAAAAAAATTACTTTGAACCCCCAAACATTATATATTTTTTTAAAGCAAATGCCCTACAGATTAAAATGGTGGGTGTTTCATTTTTTTTTTTTCACACAGTAATTGCGCAGCGATTTTTCAAACGCATTTTTTGGGGAAAAAACACACTTTTTTAAATTTTAATGCACTAAAACACACTATATTGCCCAAATGTTTGATGAAATAAAAAAGATGATCTTAGGCCGAGTACATGGATACCAAACATGACATGCTTTAAAATTGCGCACAAACGTGCAGTGGCAACAAAATAAATACATGTTTAAAAGCCTTCAAAAGCCTTTACAGGTTACCACTTTAGATTTACAGAGGAGGTCTACTGGAAAAAGTACTGCCCTCGATCTGGCCTTCACGGTGATACCTCACATGCATGGTGCAATTGCTGTTTACGTTTGACGACAGACCGCCGCTTGCGTTCGCCTTAGTGCGAGAGCAGGGGGCGACAGGGGTGCTTTTTTTTTTTTTTTTTTTTTTTTTCTTTATTATTTTTTTGCTTTTTTAATCTTACTTTTAAACTGTTCCTCTCATATTTTTTTTTTTTTAATCATTTTTATTGTTATCTCGGGGAATGTAAATATCCCCTATCATAGCAATAGGTAGTGACAGGTACTCTTTTTTGAAAAAAATGTGGTCTATTAGACCCTAGATCTCTCCTCTGCCCTCAAAGCATCTGACCACACCAAGATTGGTGTGATAAAATGCTTCCCCAATTTCCCAATGGCGCTATTTACATCCGGCGAAATCTAAGTCATGAAATGCTCGTAGCTTCCGGTTTCTTAGGCCATAGAGATGTTTGGAGCCACTCTGGTCTCTGATCAGCTCTATGGTCAGCTGGCTGAATCACCGGCTGCATTCTCAGGTTCCCTGTTGAGACAGGAGAGCCAGAGAAAAACACGGAAGACGGTGGGGGGGGCCACTCCCTCCCACGGCTTGTAAAAGCAGTCTAGAGGCTAATTAGCCGCTAGGATTGCTTTTACATGAAAGCCGACCGCTGGCTGAAAAGAATGATACCAAGATGATACCTAAACCTGCAAGCATCATTCTGGTATAACCACTCAAAGTCGTGAATGGCGTACCTGAAGACAAAAAAATGGTTAACAATGGTTAACAATAAAGCACAGTAAACAGTAAAATATAAATAATTACATACCTGAAAAACAAACATGATAAAATATAATAACAATAACAATAACAATAAAACATTGCAGAATAGAATACAGTAAAAAAGAGCAGAACAATAGAGAGCGAGAATAGAGAGAGAGAACAATAAAACGACAACTATTTTTTTTTATTTCATATATATTTTTTTTTTTACACTTTTTTTGTAACTAACTTTTATAACTGTAACCGGTTCCAGGTTCGGGTCTCTCAAAATGCGATGGCATCTTGGGAGACCCTGTGAAAGTGTGCCTAGTCTGTGCAATGCTGTACCCTACGCTAATAGTCAACTAGTGTATGGTAGCGTTCAAAACATTCACCAATGCAAAGACCAGGATTGTCAGGACAGGAGGGACAATAATAGCGGGTGTCACGCCTATATCCGCACTTGCTGCAGACACAACATCTTTTTGGGGGGTTCGTTGGGTAGGGGTACTCGGGAGGACATAAAGAAAATGCCTCTCATGCAGCCGACTGCATTTGGTTGGGGATGTGAATGGGGGAAGTACGGGCGCTGCAGAAGTGGTGGGTTCCCAATTAGGATTGGCGAATGCAGCAGGAAGGGCACTATGGGCACGACGGGCCTGTGTTTGTCTTCTTGGTGGCAGCGGGACACTACTTGTGCTTGCCACCTCACCAGCTTGAACTGGGACTCGCCACGTCACCAAGTGTTACTGCAGTGCTGGTTTGACTACGACCGGGGTGTACTAGGCCGCTGGTGCTTGCCAGTTCACCAAAACACTACCAAAAAAAACTGTTAGCGATCGCAGGGATCAGGCCTGACTCTGCAAACACTGCAGTTATGTGTTTAGAGTTTTGTAAGTGAAAGTGATCGATCGATACTGCACTTGGGTGGGCTGGGCCGGGTGGAGGGGCAAAACGCAGGTGCTAGCAGGTATCTGGGCTGATCCCGCTAACACTGCGTTTTTGGGAACCCTAAACTGCTGGGAACGCTAGTATAGATCTGATCGGATCAGATATTGATGCGATCAGATACTATACCACTAAGGGAGGTGTACGGTGCGTGCGTGGGTGTTAGCGGTACTGGCGCTAACCTGACGCTGCCTGGGGCTGCTGCTTGCCAGTTCACCAAAACGCTACCAAAAAAACTGTTAGCGATCGCAGGGATCAGGCCTGACTCTGCGAACGCTGCAGTTATGCGTTTAGTGTTTTGTAAGTGACAGTGATCGATCGATACTGCACTTGGGTGGGCTGGGCGGAGGCGCAAAACGCAGGTGCTAGGAGGTATCTGGGCTGATCCCGCTAATACTGCGTTTTTGGGAACCCTAAACTGCTGGGGACGCTAGTATAGATCTGATCGGATCAGATATTGATCCGATCAGATACTATACCACTAAGGGAGGCGTATGCTGCGTGTGTGGGTGTTAGCGGTACTGGCGCTAATCTGACGCTGCCTGGGGCGACGCATATCACCGCCGGGCGATCGGGGGGCTAAACCTTTATTCGGTAATAAACGGCGGGTGCCCTGACACTATAAAAAATAAACGAACTAACCAGCGTCACCCGTAACGGTTATACGGTGATCAGTGGTGAAAGGGTTAACTAGGGGGCAATCAAGGGGTTAAAACATTTATTAGATAGTATATGGGGGTCCCTGACGCTATAAAACGCTGACGGCGAACCTAAATATTTACCTCACTAACTAGCGTCACCAGCGACACTAATACAGCGATCGGAAAAATGATCGCTTAGCGACACTGGTGACAGGGGGTGATCAAGGGGTTAAAACTTTATTAGGGGGGTACCCTAGACCTAAAGGGGGGTAAAAGTAACTGTGCTAACACAGTAACTGTCACAAACTGACACCTAGCAGTAATAGAAAAAAAAATAAAATAAAAAATAAAACTGCTGGTGTCAGTTTGTGACAGGGGGGGGGCGATCGGGGGGGATCGGGGGGCGATCGGGGGGGGATCGGGGTGTTTTGTATGCCTGGCATGTTCTACTGTGTGTGTGTGTGTTGGTGCACTCACTCACATGTCGTCTCTCCTCGGGCTGGAACGGAAACTACCGACCCGAGGGGAGATGACATCACTTCCTTTGCTGCTGTTTAGCATACAGCAGCAAAGGAGTGTTCCCATTGGCCGGCGGCGATCGCGAGGGGGGGACCACGAACGGATGGCCTCCCCCTCGTCTCTGATCGCCGGGGGACAGAACGGGACCGCCTCGGGCGGCGGGGGGGGGTCCGATCGGACCCCCCACCCGCGGGAGGCAAATCACGTACATGTACGTGATTTTGCCTGCCCGTGCCGCCTTGCCGACGTACATCGGCGTGAGGCGGTCCTTAAGTGGCTAATGTACACATGTTCATTCAATGAAAATATGTTATATTTTGCCTATGGTTATTCAATGTTGTTTAACAAACGCTTGAAACTTAATAAAATAGATTCAACATCTTATCATTTATTTAAAAATAAATCACAGATTTTACAAACTGTCTGTGAATTTAGGCTAGGTTATGGTTGCAGGTAGGGATGAGCTTCGAGTTCGAGTCGAACTCATGTTCTACTCGAACATTGGCTGTTCGCAAGTTCGCCGAACAGCGAACAATTTGGGGTGTTTGCGGCAAATTCGAATGCCGCGGAACACCCTTTAAAAGTCTATGGGAGAAATCAAAAGTGCTAATTTTAAAGGCTTATATGCAAGTTATTGTCATAAAAAGTGTTTGGGGACCCGGGTCCTGCCCCAGGGGACATGGATCAATGCAAAAAAAAGTTTTAAAAACGGCCGTTTTTTCAGGAGCAGTGATTTTATTAATGCTTAAAGTCAAACAATAAAAGTGTAATATCCCTTTAAATTTCGTACCTGGGGGGTGTCTATAGTATGCCTGTAAAGGGGCGCATGTTTCCCGTGTTTAGAACAGTCTGACAGCAAAATGACATTTGGAAGGAAAAAACTCATTTAAAACTACCCGCGGCTATTGCATTGCTGACAATACACATAGAAGTTCATTGATAAAAACGGCATGGGAATTCCCCACAGGGCAACCCCGAACCAAAAAAAAAAAAAAAAAATGATGTGGGGGTCCCCCTAAATTCCATACAAGGCCCTTCAGGTCTGGTATGGATATTAAGGGGAACCCCAGCCAAAATTTAAAAAAAAAATTGACGTGGGGTTCCCCCTAAATTCCATACCAGACCCTTCAGGTCTGGTATGGATTTTAAGGGGAACCCCGCGCCAAAAAAAAAAAAAAAAACCGGCGTGGGGTCCCCCCAAAAATCCATACCAGACCCTTATCCGAGCACGCAACCTGGCAGGCCGCAGGAAAAGAGGGGGGGACGAGAGTGCGGCCCCCCCCCTCCTGAACCATACCAGGCCACATGCCCTCAACATTGGGAGGGTGCTTTGGGGTAGCCCCCCAAAACACCTTGTCCCCATGTTGATGAAGACAAGGGCCTCATCCCCACAACCCTGGCCGGTGGTTGTGGGGGTCTGCGGGCGGGGGGCTTATCGGAATCTGGAAGCCCCCTTTAACAAGGGGACCCCCAGATCCCGGCCCCCCCCCTGTGTGAAATGGTAAGGGGGTACTTACCCCTACCATTTCACTAAAAAACTGTCAAAAATGTTAAAAATGACAAGAGACAGTTTTTGACAATTCCTTTATTTAAATGCTTCTTCTTTCTTCCTTCATCTTCTTCTTCTTCTGGTTCTTCTGGCTCTTCTGGTTCTTCCTCCGGCGTTCTCGTCCAGCATCTTCTCCGCGGCGTCTTCTATCTTCTTCTCCTCGGGCCGTTCCACACCCATGGCATGGGGGGGGAGGCTCCCGCTCTTCTCTTCATCTTCTTCTCTTCTTCATCTTCTTCTTCATCTTCTTCTTCTTCTTCATCTCTTCTTCCTTCTTCTCTTCTTCATGTCTTCTCCGGGCCGCTCCGCAGCCATGCTGTGGCATGGAGGGAGGCTCCCGCTGTGTGACGGCGTCTCTTCGTCTGACGGTTCTTAAATAATGGGGGGCGGGGCCATCCGGTGACCCCGCCCCCCTCTGACGCACAGTGACTTGACGGGACTTCCCTGTGACGTCACGGGGAATGCCACAGGGAAGTCCCGTCATGTCACCGTGCGTCAGAGGGGGGCGGGGTCACCGGGTGGCCCCGCCCCCCATTATTTAAGAACCGTCAGACGAAGAGACGCCGTCACACAGCGGGAGCCTCCCTCCATGCCACAGCATGGCTGCGGAGCGGCCCGGAGAAGACATGAAGAAGAGAAGAAGAGATGAAGAAGAGGATGAAGAAGAAGATGAAGAAGAGAAGAAGATGAAGAGAAGAGCGGGAGCCTCCCCCCCCATGCCATGGGTGCGGAGCGGCCCGAGGAGAAGAAGATAGAAGACGCCGCGGAGAAGATGCTGGACGAGAACGCCGGAGGAAGAACCAGAAGAGCCAGAAGAACCAGAAGAAGAAGATGAAGGAAGAAAGAAGAAGCATTTAAATAAAGGAATTGTCAAAAACTGTCTCTTGTCATTTTTGACAGTTTTTTAGTGAAATGGTAGGGGTAAGTACCCCCTTACCATTTCACACAGGGGGGGGGCCGGGATCTGGGGGTCCCCTTGTTAAAGGGGGCTTCCAGATTCCGATAAGCCCCCCGCCCGCAGACCCCCACAACCACCGGCCAGGGTTGTGGGGATGAGGCCCTTGTCTTCATCAACATGGGGACAAGGTGTTTTGGGGGGCTACCCCAAAGCACCCTCCCAATGTTGAGGGCATGTGGCCTGGTACGGTTCAGGAGGGGGGGGGCCGCACTCTCGTCCCCCCCTCTTTTCCTGCGGCCTGCCAGGTTGCTTGCTCGGATAAGGGTCTGGTATGGATTTTTGGGGGGACCCCACGCCCTTTTTTTTTTTTTTTTTTTGGCGCGGGGTTCCCCTTAAAATCCATACCAGACCTGAAGGGTCTGGTATGGAATTTAGGGGGAACCCCACGTCAATTTTTTTTTTAAATTTTGGCTGGGGTTCCCCTTAATATCCATACCAGACCTGAAGGGCCTTGTATGGAATTTAGGGGGACCCCCACATCATTTTTTTTTTTTTTTTTGGTTCGGGGTTGCCCTGTGGGGAATTCCCATGCCGTTTTTATCAATGAACTTCTATGTGTATTGTCGGCAATGCAATAGCCGCGGTAGTTTTAAATGTGTTTTTTCCTTCAAAATGTCATTTTGCTGTCAGACTGTTCTAAACACGGGAAACATGCGCCCCTTTACAGGCATACTATAGACACCCCCCAGGTATGAAATTTAAAGGGATATTACACTTTTATTGTTTGACTTTAAGCATCATTAAAATCACTGCTCCCGAAAAAACGGCCGTTTTTAAAAGTTTTTTTTGCATTGATACATGTCCCCTGGGGTAGGACCCGGGTCCCCAAACCCTTTTTAGGACAATACCATGCAAATTAGCCTTTAAAATGAGCACTTTTGATTTCGAGCGTTGGAGTCCCATAGACGTCAATGGGGTTCTAACGTTCGTGCGAACTTTCGGTCCGTTCGCGGGTTCTGGTGCGAACCGAACCGGGGGGGTGTTCGGCTCATCCCTAGTTGCAGGTATGGGAATTGCAGCTGTTCCTGACCCCGCAAAGACCTGCAGCCAAAACACATTGCTCTTTACAGATGTGCGGTGCTGTCAGTCATTCTTAATGGCACCCACACGCATCTAAAAATGCAGCGCATTTTAAGGTGTGGAAATCCATGGAAATTTGCATGGTTCAAAAATGGTGCAGGGACCTTTTTCCTGCACGAAACACAGGCACAGCAGCCCATTCAAATGAAAGGGCTGCCATTTCCAAGCAAATGCAGCCCAAGACAAATCTTCTTCTCCCAATGTGGCCCAGGAAGGGCAAAAGATTGGACACCCCTGCCCTACAGCCAAATATGTGCTGTCAAAGTATGCTGTTACTGAGGCTGCTCTCAAAAATTGCATGGTTCCCTAACACCACATATAGATTTATTGCCTGACCCAAACCTGTAGTTTAAAGAATTTGTCTATTTTCCATATGGTCATATGAAAAGGACCCTCTCCCTGCCATTTTTTTATGGCATTGACACAGGTCCATTAAGTTTTTTCTTGATAACAGCTTGACTATATGCACAAAAAAATTGAATTGACTATTAAGATTCAGTCACATAGATGTCAAAGCAAATCACCCATCCCAACATTCAGGGTCTTTCTATTGGCCATCGTCATTATAAATTACCCCTTTATGCTGATGGCCTCTTATTATACGTCACCAAGCCCCACACATCTATACCAGTCATTATTGAGGCATTCACAGAGTTTGGAATGGCTAGTAACTTTAAAGTAAACTATGATAAAACGGAGGCCCTTATTATCTCTCTATCCAAACCAACATTAGCTTGAGTTCAAACTTTATTTGGATTTAAATGGCAACAAAAAGCTGTCAAATACCTAGGGGTACAAATTCCTACCTTCTTGACCTCCCTGGCAGATTTAATCTACACACCCCTAATAAAAAAAACATTGCGAACATGCCTTGAATCCTATGATAAACCAAACATTTCATGGTTTGGCCGAATGAACGCCATCAAAATGGACATTCTGCCTAAATTGGTATACATTTTTCAGGCAATTCCTACCCCTCCCCCGTGGTTTATTCCAATCGATCAACAAGGCTATACGAGACTTCATATGGCTTCATAGGAAATCCAGGATTGGCTTTCATATTCTAGTTTTACCTAAAAGTAGAGGGGGTGTTGCTCTCCCTGACCTATGACTGTACTTTCACGCTGAATCATTGATCAGAATAGTCGATTGGTACCATGGTTCCTCTACTAAACTGTGGGCGTCATTAGAAAATGACCGAATATCTCCCGACTTCACATACCTTCCATGGACACACCTGACACACAGACCCACTACAGACCTAATGCCCCTTGAGACTTTGTTGCAAATTTGGGACAGCTACCCCACTAAAGGTGTATTGTCCTCAAGACCCAGTCCCTTGATTCCATTATTTGATATTAACTCTTTCCCTCCGACTTTTTGCTAAACCAAAATTTCTTATTTGGCAAAAGACAGAGGTCCCTTTGTTAAGACACGCTCAGTGCATTGGCACAGACAAAGGAAATCACCCAAAGTTCAGATTTACTGAACATTTTAAAGGATTCACCAAACTCTGGAAGAGTCACATTTTACAGGATTCCCTTGTCACTATAAATACTCAGTCTGAGAGGCAAAAGAGAAAAAAAAGAAAAAAAAAAACAGACAAAAAAGAAGTGGAAAGCTGACAACACAACAATGTAAACACATTTAGAAATGGAGACTTGTTATGGAGATTTTCCATTTTTTTAATTTTCACTTGTAAAAAGTGCTAGAGGCCACCTATTTGATACTGTGATTTCACTTCTAAAAACCCAGAGGAAAATGAATTCATATTCAGTGTGTGAAAATAATGAATTACAAAATTACAAGTTTCACATGGTTCAACAGTCTTGTCTGCATGCTAATTTTGTCAATAAAATCTGGGGCAATTATAGTCTATAGAAAGAGAACTGATGAATTGATGAAATATTCACAATTAAGAAACGGCCAGGAGCTCACATTGTATTTTTCTTCAAATAAAATTTAAACTTGTACTCTCTCTGGACACCAGCTAATTAAAAATAATAGCTTTGTAATATGTATTTTGATTCCATCATATGTGCCTACCTGACAAACTGTGGAGTTTATCCACTACCATAAAAGAAAAGCACCAGGATGAAACCATTAGGGAGCGATTAGATTTTGGACACACTTGATTGTGCCTGCATGAGTCTTTCTAGGGTAACGTACACTGATGTTCAGTGCCCATGGTACACATTGAACAACAGAATAATGTTGCTTTACTGCCTTCTGTAGTCATAAGGTGCTTGCACACCAACATTTGTTGAAAATGAAAGCCATATTAAACCCCAAAACAAGCATTTGTTATACTGCAGCTTATCAATTCTTAGATGTGGTGACTGCATTAGTTTTCTTCTTTTTGGCTTTCTTTCCTTTATTATCAATTGGTGATCGGACAGTAAATCTCTTGCTTTTCAACAGGATAAGCTGCATCCTGCAGATGTAGCAGTTATTGGGTTGAGACAAACAGTTTAACACTCACAGGGGTGCTTACAATGATCATCTTTTTTTTTTCAAATATTTTATTTTCAACAGAAAGGCAGTTCCAAGTTAACATGACAGAAAAAAAGAAACAGTGGTATACAGGTATGCAGAATATAGGTACATCTGAGCAGAAATACTGGAACCTTAAGCATTTAGTCTGCACTTATGAAATATAAATCACATTCTGTGGCCATTTAGGACTGAGAGTGATTGTAAGACTGGATACCTGTACCCCCCTGATGGCGGCCCTGTCTGTGCAAAATTCCTCGAGGGTAGTAAGAGGACGGTTAAAATCTCTTAGAGGTGGTAAGGAATGTAAGAAATGATGTAACTGGAGAGCTCTTCAACAGCACAATCAAAATGTTCCAGACGGTTTTGTTAGAGAAGCAATAGAGGGCCAGGCAGCACCCGTCAAAAAATGAATCGCTCGATGGCAATGAGAATCGTACAAGGTCCGGAAAATCATATCACAGAGACCCAGGGAGAACTGCGGATTACCCAATACCGGAAATATTGCAGAGAGGAGAGGGAAGTATGTACAATAAGGTGTGAGCATATTTGCATCGTAGGCCCTATTAGAGGATGTAATTTCAGGGTACGTGGCAGCGATTCGTAATACCACAGTGTTCCTGACAATGGAACTGGACATTGAGCCTGTTTAATCTGAGGCTAGAGCTTGGTGTCAAAATGGCGACACCAATCAACAAGTCTCCCTAAGTGGGTCACTTGATAATACTTTTGAATATCGTGAACTGCCAGTCCTCCATTTTGCTTCAGGAGCAAGGCAACAGTGAAGTCTAGGACGTTTATGTGCCCAAATGAATTCAATGAATAAGGAATGGATTTGTCTGAAATAGTGGGGAGACATCACTATAGGCAGGGCTTGAAAGAAATATAAAAATTTCGGTAAGATGCTCATTTTTAATATATTGCAGCGCCTGAACCAGGAGTTCAATCCACAATGCCATGTATCCAGCAAGGATCATGTTTTACTCAAAAGCGGAGGGAACTTATAGTCAAAGGTGTGGGGCAATTTGAATGGGATATAGGTGCCTAAATATTTCAAGGCAGAATCTGTCCATTTGAATTTAAAACTCAATATAAAGTTCAGAAGTATGGGTTGGGAAATCCCCACCTCTATAGCTTCAGACTTGCCAAAATAGATTTTTAGGATGGATAATGTTCCGTAAAGATCAAATTCACGAAGCAAGTTAGGTAAGGATGTTGTTGGATTAATCAGGGTAAGAAGCATATCATTGGCATAAGCTGATATTTTCTGTTGAGCTCCTCCAACATACAGAAATGTAATATCCGGGTTCCAGCGAGGGGTGATAAAGGGGATACAGGGCACCCCTGCCTTGTCCTTTAGAAATGGAAAAAGGTTCGGAGAGAACTCAGTTGGCTTTAACCTGCGCTGTCAGGCTAGAGTATATCTTGGCAATCCAAGTAAGCATAGTGTCTCCAAGTCCCATGTGTTGTAAGACCGAAAACATGAACTGCCAGTTCACCGGGTCGAATGCCTTCTCCATGTCTGTACCCAGGAACACATATTGGGTACGGGTTGTGTTAGCTACGTAATTAAATTTAGGGACCTTGACCATGTTGGGGATAAAACCTACCTGATCTAAATGGACAAATTGTGCGAGCTGATGCTGAAGTGTAGAAGCCAAGATTTTGGTAAATAACTTAAGGTCTACATTCAGGGATATTGGTCTTATATTGGCCTCTAACTCACGCAAGACATCAGGTCTTTGTCCTATTTAGGGATGGTCAAAATTTGGGCCTTCAGAGTGTCCCTGGGGAAGACAGCTTCAAATCCAAGTGAATTGAATAATTTTACCATATGAGGGCCCAGAGTGGGGAGGAGGAGTTTGTAATATTGCACAGTGAAGCCGTCAGGCCCTGGGGAATGATCAGGTTTTAATCATTGATGTAAAATCTTTATCCCAAAAGGAAAAAAAAAGTTGTTACTGTAACTGCTTTATTTTTTTTATCTGCAGTATGGCTGTGCATCCAACACTCCCATCCACCCAGATTAACAATGATGCTGTTCAAATGTGTCTCTATTGCTTCATCCAGAGTGTGGACACTCTGTTACGGGAGATGTGTTACTGAGGGAAAAGAAACCTATAAAAAGAAAATGAACGCAGCCAACACATATAAGGATGAGTATACTGCAATATATTAACTGTTTGATCTTGAGTTTAATAACACTTTAATAAAGCTGAAATAAAAAAAAATAAATAAATAAAAATGACCGGCTCAATAAGCAATGAACTGCGCATGTGCCAAGCTAAAAGGCTAAGTTCATCTTTGTTCACTTTTTTTTCTAAATTCCACCTCTCCTATGTACCAATACAGCTTTAAAGTATAGTACTTTGTTTGCAAAAATAAAATAGCTTTCCATTAATTCTACACAGGCTTACCTCACTTTCTTTTCTATTTAAACACACTGCTCGATTACTTCTGCCTTACTTCCTTGTCAGACTTTAGGTCATGATACAGCTGGTCAACTCCTTTCTGCATCATGACCTAAAGTCTGACCATGAAATAAGGCAGAAGTAATTGAGCTGTGTGTTTAACCACTTCAGCCCCGGAAGGATTTACACCCTTCCTGACCAGAGCACTTTTTACAATTTGGCACTGCATCACTTTAACTGCTAATTGCGCGGTCATGTAATTCTGTACCCAAACAAAATTTGCGTCCCTTTCTTCCCACAAATAGAGATTTCTTTTGATGGTATTTGGTCACCTCTGTGGTTTTTATTTTTTGCTTTATAAATGGAAAAAGACCGAAAACTTTGAAAAAAAATGATATTTTCTACTTTTTGTTATAAAAAAAATCCAATAAACTCAATTTTAGTCATACATTTAGGCCAGAATGTATTCAGCCACATGTCTTTGGTAAAAAATGTCAATAAGCATATATTTATTGGTTTGCGCAAAAGTTATAGCGTCTACAAACTAGGGTACATTTTCTGGAATTTACACAGCTTTTAGTTTATGACTGCCTATGTCATTTCTTGAGGTGCTAAAATGACAGGGCAGTACAACCCCCCTCCAAATTACCCCATTTTGGAAAGTAGACACCCCAAGGAAATTGCTGAGAGGCATGTTGAGCCCATTAAATATTATTTTTTTTTGTCCCAAGTGATTGAATAATAATAAAATTTTTTTTTTTTTTACTAAAAGTTGTCACTAATGATATATTGCTCACACATGCCATGGTTATATGTGAAATTGCGCCCCAAAATACATTTAGCTGCTTCTCCTGAGTATGGGGATACCACATGTGTGGGACTTTTTGGGAGCCTAGCCGCGTACAGGGCCCCGAAAACCAAGCACCGCCTTCAGGATTTCTAAGGGCGTAAATTTATTATTTCACTCCTCACTACCTATCACAGTTTTGAAGGCCATAAAATTCCAAGATGGTACAAACCCCCCCCCAAATGACCCCATCTTGGAAAGTAGACACCCTAAGCTGTTTGCTGAGAGGCATATTGAGTCCATGGAATATTTTATATTTTGACACAAGTTGCGGGAAAATTACAAACTTTTTTTTTTTTTGCACAAAGTTGTCACTAAATGATATATTGCTCAAACATGCCATGGGCATATGTGGAATTACACCCCAAAATACATTCTGCTGCTTCTCCTCAGTACGGGGATACCACATGTGTGGGACTTTTTGGGAGCCTATCCGCATACGGGGCCCGAAACCAAGCACCGCCTTCAGGATTTCTAAGGATTTCACTCCTCACTACCTATCACAGTTTTGAAGGCCATAAAATGCCAAGATGGCACAACCCCCCCCCCAAATGACCCCATTTTGGAAAGTAGATGCCCCAAGCTATTTGCTGAGAGGCATGTTGAGTCAATGAAATATTTTATATTTTGCCACAAGTTGCAGGAAAATGACAAACTTTTTTTTTTTGCACAAAGTTGTCACTAAATGATATATTGCTCACACATGCCATTGGCATATGTGGAATTGCACCTCACAATACATTCTGCTGATTCTCCTGGATACGGGGATACCACATGTGTGGGACTTTTTGGGAGCCTAGCCATGTACGGGGCCCCGAAAACCAATCACCGCCTTCAGGATTTCTAAGCGCGTAAAGTTTTGATTTCACTCCTCACTACCTATCACAGTTTCGAAGGCCATAAAATGCCCAGATGGCACAAACCCCCCCTAATGACCCCATTTTGGAAAGTAGACACCCCAAGCTATTTGCTGAGAGGCATGTTGAGTCCATGGAATATTTTATAATTTGACACAAGTTGCGGGAAAGTGATATTTTTTTTTTGCACAAAGTTGTCACTAAATGATATATTGCTCAAACATGCCATGGGCATATGTGGAATTACACCCCAAAATACATTCTGCTGCTTCTCCTGAGTACGGGGATACCACATGTGTGGGACTTTTTGGGATCCTAGCCGCTGTCCTGGCATTTTATGCACAACATTTAGAAGCTTATGTCACACATCACCCACTCTTCTAACCACTTGAAGACAAAGCCCTTCCTGACACTTTTTGTTTACATGAAAACATTTTTTTGCAAGAAAATTACTTTGAACCCCCAAACATTATATATTTTTTTAACGAAAATGCCTTACAGATTAAAATGGTGGGTGTTTCATTTTTTTTCACACAGTATACAGCGATTTTTCAAACGCATTTTTTTGGGAAAAAACACAATTTTTAAAATTTTAATGCACTAAAATACACTATATTGCCCAAATGTTTGATGAAATAAAAAAAAAAAAAAGATGATCTTAGGCCGAGTACATGGACACCAAACATGACACGCTTTAAAATTGCGCACAAATGTGCAGTGGCGACAAACTAAATACATTTTAAAAGCCTTTAAAAGCCTTCACAGGTTACCACTTTAGATTTACAGAGGAGGTCTACTGCTAAAATTACTGCCCTCGATCTGACCTTCGTGGTGATACCTCACATGCATGGTGCAATTGCTGTTTACATTTGACTCCAGACCGACGCTTGCGTTCGCCTTTGCGCGAGAGCAGGGGGTTGGACAGGGGTGCTTTTTTTCTTTAATAATTTTAGAAACATCACAAGGATACACAAGGTTCACCAACAACTCAATGGGTCATATAATGTACCATATGCCCAATAGCTGGACCTAAGCTGGCTCATCATAGGCAATGTCTGTCTGGGTAATGTCAGAAGGTCTTCCGCAATTTCTTCTTTCAAGACACATGTCCTGCCAAATGGCCTCATTATCTGTTTGAAACAGTACCCACACCAATACCGTATTAAATATATTTGCAGTAAAGGAATACATCAGTTTTTCACACAAGGTGATAACAAGGCCTTTTATTTCTAGGATGATAATGTCGGTATCACAGTGTTCGATGCAATAACTAAAGACAATGAGCTGGCAGCCACCATAAAAGCAAAGAACTTCTAAAAACTAAGAGTAAGGAGTTCTATCAGGACAATTCCAACAGCTGAGGAGTAGCACCACTAACATTTCTTGCCTCAAGAAATAAACTACCAAATATTGTTTGGTATGCAGAAACACAGTTTACTTCTTTACAACCCACTTTGAACAGAAAACCTGAGATAAGGACACTTTGTTGACTTTATGCAGAAGGTGTTTAAGAGATATAATGCTGAGCCTGCACCACCTCTCAAGAAAGGAGAGGAATGTTAGTACCTCCCATGCTTTGGCATATACCATCCTTTCAAGCTGGTCTTTGACTCAAGTGCTCGATATGAAGGTGTTTCCCTCAATAATGTCTTTCTTACCAGTCCTAATCTGAACAACCTTATTGGAGTTTTGCTCCTCTTCAGACAAGAAAATGTTGCTGTTATGGATGGCATTCACAAATGTCCCACAGTTTCATGTTTCAAGAAGCCCACAGAAACCTCCTCAGTTTCTGATGGTATTGCAATAATAATGTCAGCGATGAAGTCATAAACTATTGAATGAAATTACATGTTTTTGGTAATAGCACTTCTACTGCTGTGGCAATTTAGATCTGATGCATGTGAATTTGTGGAAAATAATTTCTAAGTAGACGATGTGCACAAATCTCTGCCTATAGAAAATAAGCAATTCATTTTCTCAAAGTGCCCAGAATATGTTTGCCACTGCCAACCTCAGGCTTCACAAAATTATCTCCAATGCCCCGTACACACGGTCGGACATTGATCGGACATTCTGACAACAAAATCCTAGGATTTTTTCTGACAGATGTTGGCTCAAACTTGTTTTGCATACACACGGTCACACAAAGTTCAGAACCAAGCGCGGCACCCTTTGGGCTCCTTTTGCTAATCTCGTGTTAGTAAAAGTTTGGTGGGAGATGATTCGTGCTTTTTCAGACTCGTGGCTTTCAGATCATTTTCTGCTGTTCAGTTTGTGCTTGTGGGTTTGTATATGCTCTTCAGTGCATGCAGGCAAGCTATGCGTGACTTTGATTAGTCATTGTGTTCTTGTTCATTCGTTGCTGTTTTTCAGGTCGCTCTTCACAGGCTTTGCTGTTCTTCAGTGCGTTCTGTTACTGCGTTCTGAGCAGCCCACCGTTTTCTAGCCATGTTGCATATACGTACTCCTCGTAGAGTTCGTGCTGTGCGGGGGCTTGGTGTTGGGGTCCTGACCTTGACACAACTCCAGTCCATGAACAGGGCAGGGAGGAGTTCATGGACCAAGAATTGGTTGCTTCAGCGTGACCAGTTCTGTCATATGCCTTTGCTCCATGAGATCCGTGAGAATAATCCTGATGATTTCAGGAACTTTCTCCGGATGAAGGACCCCGTATTTCACCGTTAGGGATGAGCTTCGTGTTCGAGTCGAACCCATGTTCGACTCGAACATCGGCTGTTCGACCGTCCGTCGAATTGCGAACGATATGGGCCGTTCGCGCCAAATTCGTGTGGCGCGTCACGGCCCATAATTCACTGCGGCATCGCAGTGCATTGCTGGCTGATGATTGGCCAAGCATGCACTATGACCCGCATGCTTGGCCAATCACAGCGCCGCCTGAACAGAGAGCCGTAATTGGCCAAAGCCAAGGAGGCTTTGGCCAATTATGGCTCAGGGGATTTAGTACACGCCCCACACTATATAAGGCCGCCTGCACGGCGGCCCTGTGTAGTGTGTGTTCCGGCGTTGAAAGAGATAGACAGAGAGACAGTGTTTGATTTGAGTTAGATAGATTAGGCAGAACAGTCAGTCAGTTAGCTGCACTTACAGTGTATTGTGTATATATATGCATCCCAGGTGTTGCATATATATATATACACTGTATTCAGTTTAGCTAGATCCGTTCCTGTTATCTTCTATCTAGACTATTTACATTCAGTGCAGTGTGTCCTGCTCACAGTGTTCAGCTAGATCCGTTCCTGCTATTTACATTCAGTACAGTGCTTCCTGCTCACAGTGTTCAGCTAGATCCGTTCCTGCTATTTACATTCAGTGCAGTGCGTGCTGCTCACAGTGTTCAGCTAGATCCGTTCCTGCTATTTACATTCAGTGCAGTGCGTGCTGCTCACAGTGTTCAGCTAGATCCGTTCCTGCTATTTACATTCAGTGCAGTGCGTCCTGCTCACAGTGTTCAGCTAGATCCGTTCCTGCTATTTACATTCAGTGCAGTGCGTCCTGCTCACAGTGTTCAGCTAGATCCGTTCCTGCTATTTACATTCAGTGCAGTGCGTCCTGCTCACAGTGTTCAGCTAGATCCGTTCCTGCTATTTACATTCAGTGCAGTGCGTGCTGCTCACAGTGTTCAGCTAGATCCGTTCCTGCTATTTACATTCAGTGCAGTGCGTCCTGCTCACAGTGTTCAGCTAGATCCGTTCCTGTTATCTTCCTACTGACAGGCAGGCTTGTCTGGTTACAGTATATAAAGCTACCTGAAGAAAATTACAGGTGTTCTTTTTGATCCTATTAGTACCACGGTCAGGCAGCTAGACTATTTACATTTAGTACAGTGTGTCCTGCTCACAGTGTTCAGCTAGATCCGTTCCTGTTATTTACATTCAGTGCAGTGCGTCCTGCTCACAGTGTTCAGCTAGATCCGTTCCTGCTATTTACATTCAGTGCAGTGCGTCCTGCTCACAGTGTTCAGCTAGATCCGTTCCTGCTATTTACATTCAGTGCAGTGCGTGCTGCTCACAGTGTTCAGCTAGATCCGTTCCTGCTATTTACATTCAGTGCAGTGCGTCCTGCTCACAGTGTTCAGCTAGATCCGTTCCTGTTATCTTCCTACTGACAGGCAGGCTTGTCTGGTTACAGTATATAAAGCTACCTGAAGAAAATTACAGGTGTTCTTTTTGATCCTATTAGTACCACGGTCAGGCAGCTAGACTATTTACATTTAGTACAGTGTGTCCTGCTCACAGTGTTCAGCTAGATCCGTTCCTGTTATTTACATTCAGTGCAGTGCGTCCTGCTCACAGTGTTCAGCTAGATCCGTTCCTGCTATTTACATTCAGTGCAGTGCGTCCTGCTCACAGTGTTCAGCTAGATCCGTTCCTGCTATTTACATTCAGTGCAGTGCGTGCTGCTCACAGTGTTCAGCTAGATCCGTTCCTGCTATTTACATTCAGTGCAGTGCGTCCTGCTCACAGTGTTCAGCTAGATCCGTTCCTGTTATCTTTCTACTGACAGGCAGGCTTGTCTGGTTACAGTATATAAAGCTACCTAAAGAAAATTACAGGTGTTCTTTTTGATCCTATTAGTACCACGGTCAGGCAGCTAGACTATTTACATTTAGTACAGTGTGTCCTGCTCACAGTGTTCAGCTAGATCCGTTCCTGTTATTTACATTCAGTGCAGTGTGTCCTGCTCACAGTGTTCAGCTAGATCCGTTCCTGCTATTTACATTCAGTGCAGTGCGTGCTGCTCACAGTGTTCAGCTAGATCCGTTCCTGCTATTTACATTCAGTGCAGTGCGTCCTGCTCACAGTGTTCAGCTAGATCCGTTCCTGTTATCTTTCTACTGACAGGCAGGCTTGTCTGGTTACAGTATATAAAGCTACCTAAAGAAAATTACAGGTGTTCTTTTTGATCCTATTAGTACCACGGTCAGGCAGCTAGACTATTTACATTTAGTACAGTGTGTCCTGCTCACAGTGTTCAGCTAGATCCGTTCCTGTTATTTACATTCAGTGCAGTGTGTCCTGCTCACAGTGTTCAGCTAGATCCGTTCCTGCTATTTACATTCAGTACAGTGCGTCCTGCTCACAGTGTTCAGCTAGATCCGTTCCTGCTATTTACATTCAGTGCAGTGCGTGCTGCTCACAGTGTTCAGCTAGATCCGTTCCTGCTATATACATTTAGTGCAGTACGTCCTGCTCACAGTGTTCAGCTAGATCCGTTCCTGTTATCTTCCTACTGACAGGCAGGCTTGTCTGGTTACAGTATATAAAGCTACCTGAAGAAAATTACAGGTGTTCTATCCCAGCTTAGTGCAGCTACAGGCCATTAGTATGTCTGGAAGGCCAAGAAGGAGAGGCAGACAGTCACAAGCCAATAAGAGAGGGCAAGCAGGCTCTGTGTCTAGTGCTGGTCGTGGAGACGGTGCATCCTCATCAGCACGTGGCCATGGGACACGCTTGGCCTTTTTTTCGGCAGCTGGCCGTGTTGAGCCGCAACATGCGGAAGACTTGGTCGAGTGGATGACCAAGCCGTCCTCATCCTCCTCATCCTCTCTCACCCATGCCCAGGGTGCTTTGTCTGGCAAAGCAGCGGCCTCTTCCCTCAGCTCAATGTCATCAGTGACTCCTTCCCTAGCCCCACCATGTCCTCCTGAGGATTCCCTCGAACTGTTTGACCACAGTGTTGGGTACATGCTCCAGGAGGATGCCCAGCGTTTGGAAGGCTCTGATGATGATACTGAGCTCAATGAAGGCAGTAACATGAGCACGGACAGAGGGGGTGCCCAAGAAGGACAGCAATCTGGCAGTCATGCTCCCCCTGCTGCAGCATACTGCCAGGTTTGCTCCAGTGATGAGGAGGGAGGGGATGATGAGGTCACTGACTCAACGTGGGTGCCTGATAGGAGAGAGGAGGAGGAGGAGGAGGAGGAGGAGGAGGAGGTGGCACATCACCAACTAGGCAGGATGCCCTCCAGGGGCCAGCCTAAGGGCAGCACATTGACTGCATCACACCCCAAAGCTCCACATGTGCAGGGCGCTGCAGTCTCTGCGCGTTATTCAAAAAGTTCTTTGGTGTGGGCCTTTTTTGAGACGAGTGCATCAGATCGCACCGCTGCTATTTGCAATATATGTCTCAAGCGTATCTCGCGTGGCCAAAACATCTCCCGCTTGGGTACCACATGCTTGACCAGACATATGTTGACCTGCCATGCAGTTCGTTGGCAAGCGTATCTAAAAGACCCACACCAAAGAACAAAGACGATCTCTCCTTGCTCCTCATCAGCTGAGATTTCCAACCCCACTAGACCTTCAGTCCTCTCTGCGACCTGCAGTGAGAGGAATGAAGGTGTAGAATTAGGTGTGTCACAGCCAAGTACTTATGGGCAATCTGCTTTTGGTACACCGACGTCAGATTGTACCAGGCAAATTTCCCTGCCCCAGCTGCTGCACCGCCGAAAGAAGTTTGCTCCCAGCCATCCACATGCCCAGCGGTTGAATGCTAGCTTGGCAAAATTGCTAGCACTTCAACTGCTGCCTTTTCAGTTGGTAGACTCTGCCCCCTTCCGTGAGTTTGTGGAATGTGCGGTTCCTCAGTGGCAGGTACCCAAACGCCACTTTTTCTCACGGAAGGCGATTCCGGCTCTCTACCGGCATGTGGAAGGCAATGTCCATGCCTCGCTGGACAGGGCGGTCAGCGGTAAGGTGCATATTACCGCTGACTCATGGTCCAGCAGGCATGGACAGGGACGTTACTTAAGTTTCACGGCGCATTGGGTGACTCTGCTGGCAGCTGGGAAGGATGCAGGACAAGGTGCAGTAGTGTTGGAGGTTGTTCCGCCACCACGCCTCCAAAATGCTGATTGTGACACACCTCTCTCCTCCACCCCCTCCTCTTCTTCTTCCTCCATGGCCTCTTCCTCGGAACCAGCGGTGCTCCGTAGGCGTTCAAGGGGCTACGCAAGTACGCAGGCCAAAAGATGCCATGCGGTGCTTGAGCTGGTGTGCTTGGGGGACAGGAGCCACACTGGGGCAGAGGTTCTGTCAGCTCTGCAGGGGCAGGTTCAGAGGTGGTTGACGCCACGCCAACTTAAGGCAGGAATGGTGGTTTGCGACAATGGCACCAACCTCCTCTCTGCCCTCCGACAGGGACAACTGACCCATGTGCCCTGTTTGGCTCACGTCCTTAACTTGGTGGTGCAGCGGTTCTTGGGCAGGTACCCGGGCTTACAGGATGTCCTGAGGCAGGCCAGGAAAGTCTGTGTGCATTTCCGCCGGTCATATAATGCCAGTGCTCGGCTGACGGACCTCCAAAAGGAGTTTAACCTGCCCAAGAACCGCCTAATCTGTGACATGCCCACCAGGTGGAACTCGACGTTGGCCATGCTGCAGCGGCTGCACACGCAGCAGAGGGCCATCAATGAGTACCTGTGCGACTATGGCACCAGGACAGGGTCAGGGGACCTTGGTTTTTTTTCCCCACGCCAGTGGGCCATGATCAGGGATGCATGCACTGTCCTGTCACCATTCGAGGAGGCCACGAGGATGGTGAGCACTGACAGTGCATGCATCAGTGACACTGTCCCCCTTGTCCACCTGTTGGAGCACACGCTGCGTGGGATAATGGACAGGGCACTTGAGGCAGAACAGAGGCAGGAAGAGGAGGACTTCCTTAGCTCTCAAGGCCCCCTTTATCCAGACAGTGTTCCTGCGTGCCCGCCGATCACACAGGAAGAGGACGAGGAGGAGGAGGAGGAGGAGGAGGAAGATTGTGTCAGTATGGAGGTGGAGCCTGGCACTCAGCATCAGCAGTCTTTAAGGGATCAGTCCCAAGGAACACATGGACTTGTACGTGGCTGGGAGGAGGTGGCTGCGGACGTTGTTGTCCTTAGTGACCCAGAGGACTCCGGACCGAATGCCTCAGCAAACCTACGCTGCATGGCCTCCCTGATCCTGCAAAGCCTGCGTAAGGATCCTCGTATTCGTGGTATCAAGGAGAAGGACCAATACTGGCTGGCAACCCTCCTTGATCCACGTTACAAGGGTAAGGTTGCGGACCTTATCTTGCCATCGCAGAGGGAGCAGAGGATGAAACATCTTCGGGAGGCCTTGCAGAAAGGTCTGTGCAACGCGTTCCCAGAGACTGGGAGGTTACAAACTCCTGTTTCTGGACAACGTGTTGCTGAGGCTTCGGTCAGTCAAAGAAGGAGCGGTGGAGAAGGTGGCCGTCTGACCGATGCGTTCAGACAATTTTTTGGTCCGCAGCCCCAAGGTATGATCGGTTCCAGCAACCATCGCCAGCGTCTGTTTTACATGGTGCAGGAATACCTAGGGGCAAGATCAGACTTGGACACCTTTCCCACCGAAAATCCTCTGGGTTACTGGGTCTTGAGGATGGATCACTGGCCAGAGCTTGCACAGTATGCAATTGAGCTACTGGCCTGTCCTGCATCCAGCGTTCTTTCGGAACGCACATTCAGTGCTGCTGGAGGCGTGGTAACCGATCACAGGGTGCGTCTGTCCACCGACTCGGTCGATCGGCTGACCTTCATAAAAATGAATCAGTCTTGGATCACCACCAGCTACCAAGCACCTGATGCAGATGTAACCGAATAATTTTTTTTGAAATCTCAGATCCCTTCAAAGACTGCCTATGCTGATGCTGAGTGACTATCCCTGAGTAATTATCCTCTTCCTCCTCAATCATCACGCTGATAGCTTGTAAGAACATTTTTGGTTCTGGGCGCCACCACCAGTGCCTAAGGCACAATTTTTCAGCCCCTGTTTAACAGGGGCGTGTAATTACAATTTTTGATGTAATACTTTGCAGCAGGGCTCGTTCCTGCATTCCAACTAGAGTGTCTGTGAGGGGTTGCAGTGTTGTGGCACCAGCACCAGTGCCTAAGACCCAATTTTTCTGCCCCTGTCTAACAGGGGCGTGTAATTACAATTTTTGATGCAATACTTTGCAGCTGGGCTTGTTCCTGCGTTTCAACTAGAGTGTCTGTGAGGGGTTGCAGTGTTGTGGCACCAGCACCAGTGCCTAAGGCCTAATTTTTCAGCTCCTGTTCAACAGGGGCATGTAATTACAATTCTTGATCTAATATTTCACAGCAGGGCCCTGTGAGGGCTTACAGTGTTTTGGCCACAGCAACACCTAAGGCCCAAATTTCTGCTGAGTATATAGGGCAGGACCCTACTTTCAAACATCTAACTTACAAACGACTCCTACTTGCAAACGGAAGGAGACAACAGGAAGTGAGATGAAATCTACCCCTAAGGAAGGGAAATTCTCTCCTGTAAGAGTTAATATGGGAAAACAATTTTTCCTTTCCACTGATGCTTTCCAATCCTTGTTCCACAAAAAAACCCAAATTTTCAAAAAACATTTTTCATTGGGACAAAAAAGTGAGGTGAAATCTTCTGAAGAGGAGGAAAGACGCAAAACAAATGTCACAGGGGTGATAACCCTTCCCTATGTTTTCCAAAAAGCTTAGAAAAGATTTTTTGGCTGGAGCTAAACACATTAAAAATGTTCAAAATTACAAACAGATTCTACTTAACAACAAACCTACAGTCCCTGTCTTGTTTGCACCGCCTGTATACTGCTGTTCAGAGTATATAGGGACCTTTCCTTATTTTAATTTGGGTGCGGGGTTCCCCTTAATATCCATACAAGACCCAAAGGGCCTGGTAATGGACTGGGGGGTACCCATGCCGTTTGTCTCACTGATTTTCATCCATATTGCCATGACCCGACATGACATTAAACCCGCAAGCAGTTTTAAATGAGATTTTTTCCTTTAAAAATGACATTTGGTGCAGGGACTGTTCTAAACATGGGAAACACGCGTCACTTTACAGGCATACTATAGACACCCCCCAGGTACGATATTTAAAGGAATATTTCACTTTTTTTTTTTTACTTTAAGCATCATTAAAATCACTGCTCCCGAAAAAACGGCCGTTTTTAAAAGTTTTTTTTGCATTGATACATGTCCCCTGGGGTAGGACCCGGGTCCCCAAACCCTTTTTAGGACAATACCATGCAAATTAGCCTTTAAAATGAGCACTTTTGATTTCGAACGTTCGAGTCCCATAGACGTCAATGGGGTTCTAACGTTCGTGCGAACTTGCGGTCCGTTCGCGGGTTCTGGTGCGAACCGAACCGGGGGGTGTTCGGCTCATCCCTATTCACCGTTTGTTGGCTTTGCTGACCCCCTATATTAGCAGGCAGGATACCTGCATGAGGCAAGCCATCACTGCGGAGCAGAGGCTAGTCGCCACCCTGCGGTACTTGGCGACGGGGAGAAGCCTGCAGGACCTCAAGTTCTCGACAGGCATCTCCCCCCAGGCTCTGGGGATCATTATCCCAGAGACCTGTTCTGCCATCATTCAGGTCCTGCAGAAGGAGTATATGAAGGTAACATTTTTATCCTTTAATATTACATTTTATTGTATTTAATGTTTGCTAATATATTGTATTTCTTTCCTCATTCCCTAATTACCATGATTGTAATATGCTGTGAATATCCCCTTTGTCCTTATTCATGCTGGATTTTTAGGTAATTATTTTTGTTGTCCTTCATACATATTTGCCTTCACTTACCTCCCCAGCATGTTCTCCTGGCCCTATATTCACCTCATGTAGTCACTTAACAATGTATTTTATCAGATCCATAGTAGTGCTTTACCCCAAACACCCCTAAAATGTTTTTAAATGTGATTTGTGCTTTAAATTCAGGCAAAGTGCCAGAGGCTTTTTTTGGGGGGGTCCCCAAATCATTTGGAACCCTCCCTCCCCCAACTGCTAAGTCAGCTGATACCAATTTTCTATCTATCCTCAATCATCTATCTGCTGACTTTGCCAAACCCATACACACTACACCCATCTCTTTTGTGGTCAGATGTATGGATGAATTCCCCAAAGCATGTAGTGCAAGGGCCTGCCTGTATACTTTCAAATGGTACTGTTTAAAGTGTTTGTATCCTATTATTATCTTGATAGGTAATAGCAGAATGTCCAAATGTGCTCAAATGTATACAATGTGTATTTATATCTTTGTATTATGACACTTCTTACCTGTCCAGTGGGCTGCCAATAGTGTAACTAAGGAGGGGCTGTTCAAAGTAATACCCATTACTTTGGGTCCTTCAGGTCCTCAGGGATTGTCAGGGGTAGGGATGAGCCGAACACCCCCCTGTTCGGTTCGCACCAGAACATGCGAACAGGAAAAAAGTTTGTTCGAACACGCGAACACCGTTAAAGTCTATGGGACACGAACATGAATAATCAAAAGTGCTAATTTATAAGGCTAATATGCAAGTTATTGTCATAAAAAGTGTTTGGGGACCTGGGTCCTGCCCCAGGGGACATGGATCAATGCAAAAAATTTTTTTAAAAACGGCTGTTTTTTCAGGAGCAGTGATTTTAATAATGCTTAAAGTCAATCAATAAAAGTGTAATATCCCTTTAAATTTCGTACCTGGGGGGTGTCTATAGTATGCCTGTAAAGGGGCGCATGTTTCCTGTGTTTAGAACAGTCTGACAGCAAAATGACATTTTGAAGGAAAAAAGCCATTTAAAACTACCCGCGGCTATTGCATTGCCGACAATACACATAGAAGTTCATTGATAAAAACGGCATGGGAAGTCCCCAAAGGGGAACCCCGAACCAAAATGTAAAAAAAAAAATGACATGGGAGTCCCCCTAAATTCCATACCAGGCCCTTCAGGTCTGGTATGGATATTAAGGGAAACCCCGGACAAAAAAAAAAAAAAAAAATGACGTGGGGTTCCCCCTAAATTCCATACCAGACCCTTCAGGTCTGGTATGGATTTTAAAGGGGAACCACGCGCCAAAAAGAAAAAAAAAAAAGGCGTGGGGTCCCCTCAAAAATCCATACCGGACCCTTATCCGAGCACGCAACCTGGCAGGCCATAGAAAAAGAGGGGGGACGAGAGTGCGCCCCCCCCTCCTGAACCGTACCAGGCCACATGCCCTCAACATTGGGAGGGTGCTTTGGGGTAGCCCCCCAAAACACCTTGTCCCCATGTTGATGAGGACAAGGGCCTCATCCCCACAACCCTGGCCGGTGGTTGGTGGGGGTCTGCGGACGGGGGGCTTATCGGAATCTGGAAGCCCCCTTTAACAAGGGGACCCCCAGATCCCGCCCCCCCTGTGTGAAATGGTAAGAGGGTACAAAAGTACCCCTACCATTTCACTAAAAAACTGTCAAAAATGTTAAAAATGACAAGAGACAGTTTTTGACAATTCCTTTATTTAAATACTTCTTCTTTCTTACATCTTCCTTCATCTTCTGGTTCTTCTGGTTCTTCTGGCTCTTCTGGTTCTTCTGGTTCTTCTGACAGACGAGGAGCGCCGTCACACAGCGGGAGCCTCCCTCCATGCCAGCATGGGTGCGGAGCGGCCCGGAGAAGAAAATGAAGAAGAGAAGAAGAGAAGAAAAGAAGAAGAGAAGAAGAGAAGAAGATGAAGAGAAGAGCGGGAGCCTCCCCCCATGCCATGGGTGCGGAGCGGCCCGAGGAGAAGAAGATAGAAGACGCCGCGGAGGAGATGCTGGACGAGAACGCCGGAGGAAGAACCAGAAGAACCAGAAGAACCAGAAGATGAAGGAAGATAGAAGAAAGAAGAAGTATTTAAATAAAGGAATTGTCAAAAACTGTCTCTTGTCATTTTTAACATTTTTGACAGTTTTTTAGTGAAATGGTAGGGGTACTTTTGTACCCCCTTACCATTTCACACGGGGGGGGCGGGATCTGGGGGTCCCCTTGTTAAAGGGGGCTTCCAGATTCCGATAAGCCCCCCGCCCGCAGACCCCCACAACCACCGGCCAGGGTTGTGGGGATGAGGCCCTTGTCCTCATCAACATGGGGACAAGGTGTTTTGGGGGGCTACCCCAAAGCACCCTCCCAATGTTGAGGGCATGTGGCCTGGTACGGTTCAGGAGGGGGGCGCACTCTCGTCCCCCCTCTTTTCCTGCGGCCTGCCAGGTTGCCTGCTCGGATAAGGGTCTGGTATGGATTTTTGGGGGGACCCCACGCCGTTTTTTGGGGTTTTTTTTGGCGCGGGGTTCCCCTTAAAATCCATACCAGACCCTTCGGGTCTGGTATGGAATTTAGGGGGAACCCCACGTCATTTTTTAAAAAAAATTTTGGCCGGGGTTCCCCTTAATATCCATATCAGACCTGAAGGGCCTGGTATGGAATTTAGGGGGACTCCTACGTCATTTTTTTTTTTAAATTTTGGTTTGGGAATTCCCATGCCGTTTTTATCAATGAACTTCTATGTGTATTGTCGGCAATGCAATAGCCGCGGTAGTTTTAAATGAGTTTTTTCCTTCAAAATGTCATTTTGCTGTCAGACTGTTCTAAACACAGGAAACATGCGCCCCTTTACAGGCATACTATAGACAGCCCCCAGGTACGAAATTTAAAGGGATATTACACTTTTATTGTTTGACTTTAAGCATTATTAAAATCACTGCTCCTGAAAAAACGGCCGTTTTTAAAAAAAAATTTTTGCATTGATCCATGTCCCCTGGGGCAGGACCCAGGTCCCCAAACACTTTTTATGACAATAGCTTGCATATTAGCCTTTAAAATTAGCACTTTTGATTTCTCCCATAGACTTTTAAAGGGTGTTCCGCGGCATTCGAATTTTCCGCGAACACCCCAAATTGTTCGCTGTTCGGCGAACTTGCGAACAGCCAATGTTTGAGTCGAACATGAGTTCGACTCGAACTCGAAGCTCATCCCTAGTCAGGGGGGTCCGGTCGGCTGTTTGCTCCTCTGATGTTGGCTGCGGCGGCTGAATCAGGCTGGAGCGGAGCGGAGCTCTTAGAACGTGCGACCGCTCATGGAGCCTCCGCGCATGCGCCCCCCGCAAAGGTAAGATTTAACATTGGGCCTATACTGCTTCTAGATTGAGGCCTGTATTTGCACAAGTTTAGTAGACTTTAGGCTGACATTAGGGTTTGTCTTGTGTTGTGTCTTGCAGATAATAAAATGGATGGCTTCAATGACCACAATTTCCTCCCCCTGTTCATAGACAAGTCTGTGGCAGGTGAAACATCCACATTATAACCATAAACAAAAGAGGCAGGCAGCGCTGGAG
The DNA here is from genome assembly GCA_037952925.1 of Lithobates clamitans. Lineage (NCBI taxonomy): Eukaryota > Metazoa > Chordata > Amphibia > Anura > Ranidae > Lithobates > Lithobates clamitans. The sequence continues at coordinate 1,530,610 of JBBGZY010000356.1, read as the reverse complement.
AAATTGCTGGAGTTGGTGAAGCCGGTGGTCCCCACAGCAACCATCCCCTATTTAAAAAACAAAATTGGTGGCCTGAGGAGCACTTATCTTAGGGAGCGCAAGAAGGTCACAGATTCCCAGAGATCCGGAGCTGGAGCAGATGACGTTTATGTCCTCAGGCTGTGGTACTATGAGAGACTGCGATTTCTGTCAGACCAGACTGAAGTCAGGGAATCCCTCTCCACTCTTCCTTCCACTCTTCCTTCCACCCCAGCTGAGGCTTCCGATGTCCAACCTGGGCCTTCCAGCCAGGAAGAAGTGGAGGAGCCCAGCTTGAGTCAGGTATAGCATTATTCTCCAGATTTCTGGTCAATAAAGAAATGATCTTTACGAGATGTTATTATTGATCACTAATTGCTGATTTAATAAAGTGTTTTACATATCAATAGACAGTAGTGGGCAAAAATAATTGGGACAAGAATGAAAAATGCTGGGCTCAGAATGATCATCAGTTATATTTGTTAACATTCAATTTGCAACAGTCAGGAGGTGACAATTGTGTGTGATTGATGAATAAAAAACTAAAACTATGTCCCTTTTTCATACACAGGAAGACCTCAGCCAGGAGGAGGAGGCTGTGGAATGTGGCAGCAAGGAGGAGGCGGGGCTAAGCTGCAGCCAGGAGAAGCCTGGGACCAGTCACAGCCTGACCGAATCGCGGGTTCCTCCCCTCCGCCTTCCATACAAAAGAGCGAGGAAGGCGACTCACATGCAGGATTCAGTGCTCAGGCTCATTAAGGAGACTTCTGCGTCCCTCATAGCCTTACTCACTCCTGAAGAGGCCTTTGCCTGCATGGCTGCCACCAAACTGAAGTGCATGCAGAAGGGTCAACGCCTCATGTGTGAGCAACTTATTTATAAAGTCCTAACTAAGGACTAACTAAGGGTGAGTGGCGAAATCACACGACCGACGTAATTGAGTTGGACCATCCTCCATCTCCTGCTGCCACAACTCCACCACCAGAGCCACAGCGTGGAAGGAAGCGTGGAAGGAAGCTGTTTCTCCAGTGTTTCCTCCCTCTTTTTTTGGTTGTGAGCCCTTAATAAAGGCATTTTTGGTTCAATTATACTCGCCTATGTGTGTTTTCCTTCCAAAAAACAGTTTGTTGGTGAGGATTCAGGTACATTTCAAATATACAATGTGAAATTAACAAGAGACACCAACACCAAACAATCTCATTGAGATTCAATAAATAATAAAGAAAGAAGTTTGTGAGAAGTCTGTCTGAATATGAGCAGCAAAGTGCGCTGTATTAAACCATTTTTTACATAGCACCTTGATGAAAGTGCTGTATCCATTGCGAATGCTAATTTTACCAGACCGAGCTGTTCCGTCTCTGAATTTCTTCTGAGCATGAGTGACACTTTGTGCATCGGAACAGGCCACACACGGTCAGAATTGAAGCAATCGGATTTTGTTGTTGGAAAATTTTATAGCCTGTTTTCAAACTTTGTGTGTCGGAAAATCCAATGGAAAATGTCCGATGGAGCCCACACACGGTTGGAATTTCCGACAACACGCTCCGATCGGACATTTTCCATCAGAAAATCCGACCGTGTGTACGGAGCATAACAATGACAAGGTAATGAAAACTTATCCTTCTGATGACTATGCTAATAGTGTAAAGGGATTCCAGCTAGGAGCAAATCTTCCTCTTACGCAACGTAGCCGTGCTTTGGGATGTCAAACAAGACCCGTTCACATTTCAAGCATCAGCTTGTGACAAGCTCTTCATGAAACAAGAATTTTTGTCTGCTGTGAACAGCATGTATGCTTCTTTGGGTTTCATAGCATCCTTTACCTTTCAGGAAAGGAAACTTCTAAGACAGCTTACTTCTGAAAACACAGATTGGGAGACCCCATTATCTAGAGAGAAACAACAAAGATAGGAATATTGGAAAGAGTCCCTGAAAGCACTAGAACAACTTCAGATACTGTACCCTTACATTTTTTCATCCCTATGAATACCACCAGAAGAGAGATCCATATTTACTGTAATGCTTCCATTCCATGAAACAATAGCTGTAGTATCCTACCTCAAAGTTATAGATCCAAGAGACAAGGTAAGTGTGGGTTTTGTACTAAATAAAGCCAAGTTTATTCCAAAACCAGCACAAATGTGAAATAAACTTTGAAATAGACTCTTTTTATTTTTAAACAGACAAGATAGTGTTGTGTACATACACAACCAAACAAAACATTTGTATGTGTATGTCAGTTACAGAGTAGAATAAATCAGAAGGTTCTTCAATCCCAATGTGCCTATGGACCTCAACCCAGCTTATTGGGACATCTGTGCAGTATCAGCTGCTACATTTCTGGACATTTCATGGTTATATCCACCTGACTTCTTGAATGATGACCCCATCACAATTTACATTGATTCTACATTTGAACTGGTTGATCCTGAGTCTGACAAGAAAATCAATACTGTTACACTCAACATCTCTGTGTAATGAAAGACAAGGCTGAGTTCTCATGCATGACTTATGCATGGTGCTGACTTTCCCTCTGAAGAAATTGATTCAAAGGTAGGTAAGAAGGACTGGTGCATGTTGCTGCCTTCCTCTCTGAAGATAGACTGTCTTCTATGCCCTCTTATAAACACTAGTAATGACTTTACTAGTTTTACAGTATGTAAAGGTTTGCAATATTCTTCAATTTTCTCCCCTTTTCTTCTTTTTCAGGTATTCCTGGAGCAGAGCCTTCACTTAATGTTTGGACTTGATTCTCAATGGTTTAATATTTGAAATCACAAGTTTTGATGGGAAGTGTTTTCTGCTTATTTGCCTTTAATAATTTTGTTCCTACCTCATTCTGTAGTTAGGGGATGCTGTATGTAGTTAGTCCCACCCTTCTTTTTCATGCTTTAGCCTCCACTGTTACAATCAGCAACCCACCTGTACCAACCGTAGGGGTCCTCGCACTCGCAGCATGTCAGTCCTTGGCACTCTTGTCGGTGGCCTGTGACCTGTGGCACTCCCGTGTAAGGATGGTGAGGCCTCTAGCACATGTCTGATGGCATCCTCATATCAAAATTGTAGCACTGAAGTGCTTCCTGTTATAGACAGCAACTGCATCACTTCCACCACCTCCTGAGATCATTTCCTGTTTGATCACTCTAAAGCTGAAAGGTTCCAGTGAGAGAGTGCGCAATTGTTTTAGAGTTGTCCACAGTGTGTACCTGTTGCTTGCTATGTGATTATGTTACCTGACCTTTGCAACATTTATTGACTCTGATCCTTCACTGCCTGCCCTGACCTTATTCTACATTTGACTTTGAGTATGGACTTTCCCTTTATGTACCACATTTTTTGAAAACTGTGCTGGATTCACCTCCTAAGTATCCTTATCCAAGGTGCGTGCCCCTACTTTTGGGCTCCCCATATCTAAACACTGACATCCACTCACCACATGTACTGTATTCTGCTGGAGCTAGACACACTATGATTTTTTGACCCATCTAATGTTCATCTGTTATGATCTGCACAAGCTTTTGGATAAACATGTTCTATGATTTGCAATATGTAATTTGGATCAGGGCACTATCTGCCAAGCTTTTAAGACTGTAAGATAAAGCTATCTCACCACAGATCACACTTTCACTGCTTAGATTGTGGAAGCAGAACAGATCATATTTAGATATCCACTCACCAAACACCTGGCTAGATTGTACTGTTGTTTTATATGTATTTTGTGGTTTACATTGTGGAACATTGTCAGTGTGTTTGAAAACTCTGGTCTACAAGTTTCCTTTTGTCCCCGGGCGGATAGACATGTTCTTAAAATTAAGCCTCGTACACACGATCAGATTTGCCGCAGACAAAACCTCAGACTTTTGTTCGAAGGGCATTGGCCAGGAAATTGTCTTACATACAAAAGGCAAGGGATTGTCGGCCAACAAACACGAATGTATTGACGTACTACGTGGTTTTTCAGCTCTTTAGCGCCACCCTTTGAGTTCCTTCTGCTAATTCCGTGCTAGTAGAAGTTTGGTGAGTGTTGATTTGTGCTTTTCATTTTGCGCTTTTCAGTTTGCGCTTTTCAGTTCGTTTCTGAACGGCCATTTGTCAACCAGCCATGTTGCGGAATCGGGGGAGATAAAGTGTTATTTATTATTGGCCTTGGAGTTATTGCTTTGACCCAAGTCCAGTCCAGGAACAGGAGGAGGATTTCTTGGACCAAAAATTGGTTGCTTTATTAATCGTGACCAATTATGTCATATGCCTTTGCTGCGGGAGCTCCAGGAGAGTAATCCAGATGATTTTCAGATTATCTCTGGATGACGGACCCCTGCTTTCACCAACTCTTGGCATTGTGGACCCCCTATATTAAGAAGCAGGACACATGCATGAGGCTTTTATTTTATTTTTTGGTTAAAGAATGATTTGATTTGGTATATTTTCTAGTGCATAGAATGCACTTTTTGGTTAAGTTCTATTGGCAGATAGCATGTCTAATTTGATGTGTTTTCTTTTTTTAATGCACAATAAAAAAAATTGTGTAGAACAATACTTGCCTATGTGTTTTACTTCAAATGACAGCTTGGGAGTAGGCAGTTACATTTTAAAAAATACAATGTAAAATTAACAAGGGACACCAACATAGTTGTATCTTTCAAAATTAAAATACATGTTGCGCTGATTGATAGTGAATAATCAAGGGTAATACCTTGAATACGTGACACATACACAAATTAATAACTGTGCAACCTGTGAAAAAAATAATAAATACTCCTATACAATTGGTGAAAAAGTCACTGATTGATCCAAGATGGATGAAGAACCAGAAAAAGTCCAAGTGTTGAAGATACTAGTTCAATGTGATCTTCCACAGTGGCACGCAAACGCAACACCTCAGAAAAAGTGAAAAAAGTGATAGTGCCTGCACCTCTACACGTACTGCCTCTGATCAGCTGTAAATGTTCTCCTATTACTGGAGATCAGATGCGCCTGTGGCTTATTACCCCACCTCGGGTCTCTGTGCTGTGCACCAATGCTCCCAGTGTTTTCAGCATCTCGACATCTACATACAGTTAGTTAAGACTGTCTGTGTTTTTTATCCTCTGACACTCACTCTGAAATCCCGGACACAATTCAGAGAACTAACCAGGCTCAGAAGAGCAAAAAGGCTCTGTCTGGAGATTCCATGCACGTTGGTGGGGGATGCTTGATTCTGGGTAACACTATAGCATTGAGTCCAGGACATTGTGATCTCGCCCGGCCTCGGACAGCGGCTCTGGTGAAGCTGAGATCGGGTTCATCGACAGTAGGATCTGTGGGAATTTCCAGCTGTGGAAGCTGCTCATGGAATCTCCAGACAGAGCCTTTTTTATCTCCTGAGCCTGGTTAGTTCTTAACTAACTGTATGTAGATGTTGAGAGTGGGATTCAGCATTTACACTATGTAAGGCTTTATTATCTTTCCATGGGGATCTTCTAAATACATGTGTATTTGAGGCTATCCATTTGCTGGGAGCATTGGTGCACAGCACAGAGACCCAAGGCGGGGTAATAAGCCACAGGCGCATCTGATCTCCCATAATAGGAGATCATTTACAGCTGGTAAGAGGCAGTACGTGTAGAGGTGGAGGCACTATCACTTTTTTCACTTTTTCTGAGGTGTTGCGTTTGCGTGCTACTGTGGAAGATCACATTGAACTAACATCTTCAACACTTGGACTTTTTCTAGTTCTTCATCCATCTTGGATCAATCAGTGACTTTTTCACTAATGGTATAGGAGTATTTATTATTTCTTTTCACAGGTTGCACAGTTATTAATTTGTGTATGTATCACTTATTCAGGGTATTACCCTTGATTATTCACTATCAATTGACGCAACTTGTACTTTAATTTTGTATGGTATTGTGTGTGTCTCACATGAAGTTACAGAGGAGTCCTTTTTAATTTATTCATATATGAATTTCAATTATTTTTGTTTCACAGATAGCGCAGTATTTTATTTTTGTTATAGTTGTATCTTTGATCTTAAAAACCACAGGATAATGGTGTTGTGGTAACTTGCCCAAAAAAACCCCCCAAAAAACAAGCATAATAATTTGAAAATACGTTTGGCATAACTCCATCAGTATCAACAGCAAAGCAGCTTCATTATTATCACATTAAAGAAGAAGAGAATTGTGCGCTGCATTTCTAGATTTCATAATTTGCCACGTCACAAATGTTAATTCTCAATTATGAATGCTAGTTTACAAGACCGAATTTATAAACCTGCCATCCAACATTTGTCCATGGAAAGTTGGCCAACAAATGTCTGATGGTGCGTACAAATGGTCAGATTTTCTGCCAACAGCCTGCCATCACACAATTCCCATCGGGAAATTTGAACGTGTGTACGAGGCTTTAGATTTTACTGCAAAACTACATTTTAATTCTGTGTGCATCCCAACTAGGGAACTTTACCCATGCTTTCGTTACTGTCTGATGTCTGTCAGATACACAGGATGTGAGGTCACATCTCACAAAAAGGAGATACAGGAATGAAAAAGTTGATAGAGTCTCTAATTCTTCCAATTTCTATCTAAAACTTAAAAATAGTGGAGCTGACCTTCAACATGTATAATTACATATTTATATTTTACACACAGCACAACATCGTTTAATTCATCTGTGAGCCCTACATATAAATATCAGTGCATTAAAGCCTGAGTTTCAGTATTTCTATCTATTAAGAACATTCTAATCAGAACCGTTGCCAGCATCTTAATGGAAACACTGTGGTCCAAGGAAAAATCGTATTCAGCTTTCAGCATCCAGTGATATATCAGCAAGCAATTATTAGCCGTATCCCGCACCATCCTAGATTAATCTCTGGTGTTTTTCTGCATTTAAAATAGGAGACAGGAACTATGTCTGGCAAACTAATGGGCTCAATGGTACACATTTTCCCTTTACTGCAAGTAAATGAAACAAAACAGACAGGTCTTATAAATTTGTCTTGAACACATGCCTGGGGCAGCTGAACAGCAAGGAGAAAATTTAGTGTACTTGGTTGCTCTTAAAAATAGACCTGTCTGCAACTCCCTTAGATTTACTGATCTATAGAGATAATTTAGATTCAACATTTTCAGTAACTTTCATTGATTGCCCCATTTACAAATTGTTATGATTCCATATTTGTATATGCAGAGCTAGTGTAAGATGAGAGTAGAAGACAATTCAAGAGTCATTGCATAATGAACACAAATGATTGAGGATGGAAGGTGATAAGTCTACATTGCAGTAGATAATGTTTAGTCAAGCTAGGGGGGGGGGGGTTCAGTCTTATAAATTATTATTAAAGCAATGCCTTGCCTGAATTTACCTTCCATCTTTTGTTCTCCAATAAATGAACAGAGGGGACTATGTTATATACAAAGAAGATGTGGAGTGAATTGCTTTTGGTCAACAACAACCATAAATCTATAGTTAGTGACTCAAGATTGATTGCAAGTTTTACTATTTTAAAAAGCACTCTCTATCTATGTTGCATATTGGCAATTTGTAATAGTTGACTTACATTCACTGTGTAATATAATGAGGAAGACCGCAGCAGCAGATCTGTAGGCCCTTTTACATGGGCGTTCCATTTGTGTGTTTTTTATCTGTCTATTTTCCGATGAAAAATGGACAGCAGTACATTTGTCTACAGACATGTCCACTTAGGTCTATATTTTAAATGAAACAAAACTGGGTCATTTTCCATTCAGAAGAATCTAAACATATGCCATCCGTTTACATCTGTTTTTGGGCAAGAAACATTTTTTGTTAAGGGCACCTTTGGACAGGAACTTAAGCTTGCCTCCATGCACAGACTCTGTCAGATGTATGTGCATCAACCTCAGAGCTGAATGCAGGCAGCCCATAGATGTGGATGTACATGCAGCGCTAGCAAAGGCACATTTGCATGTCAAAGTGTGACATGCAGATGGGAGTGGGTTATTGAAATGAAAGAACAAAAAAAAACTTTGACATAAAAAAACATATGAAAAGTACAACTGCTATAACAATAGTAGGAAAAATACATCTGAAATGTGTATATATAGAATATCTATGTAGAGACAATTAAACAGTGATAAGATGACAGTAAAAAATATCTCTTTGTTATTATTATTATTATTATTATTATACGAGATTTGTATAGCGCCAACAGTTTACACAGCGCTTTACAATGTATAAGGGGGACAACACAATTACAGTACAGTTCAATACAAAAGGTACAGGAGAGCCCTGCTCATAGAGCTTACATTCTAAAGGGAGGGGGTGGTGGTACAAAAGGTAATAGCTGCAAAGAATTATTTGATGGGGGTGGCTCAGGGACAGTTATGTGGGTGTGGGATAGGCTTCCCTGAATAAATGAGTTTTCAGGGAACTCCTAAAGGTGGACAGGGTAGGGGCTGATCGGACATACTGGGGCAGGGAATTCCAGAGGATGGGAGAGGCTCTGGAGAGGTCCTGAAGGCGAGCATGGAAGGAGGTAACAAGGGAGCTAGAGAGCAGGAGGTCCTGGGAGGAGCGGAGAGGGCGATTTTCACGATATCTGCAGATGAGGTTGGTGATGTAGATGGGGGTGATGTTGTGAATTGCATTGTATGTTATGGTTAGCATTTTGAATTTTACACGGTGGGGTAGGGGAAGCCAGTGAAGGGATTGGCAGAGAGGAGCAGCAGTCACGGATCGATTAGTGAGGTGTATTAGTCTAGCAGCAGCATTCATAATAGACTGAAGGGGGGATAGCCTGCTTAAGTGTAGGCCATTAAGGAGAGAGTTGCAGTAGTCAAGGCGGGAAATAATCAAGGAGTTAATATGTTGCTTTGTGTGTCATTAGTCAGGAAGGGTCGAATTCTGGAGATGTTGTGGAGGTTAAGGCGGCAGGCTTTAGCCAGTGATTGGATATGGGGGCTAAAGGAGAGGTCAGAGTCAAGGATTACACCCAGGACCCTGGCATGTGTAGAGGGACCAATGGTTGTGTTGTTGATATTAATGGTGAAGTCACAGGAGGGGGACCGTGAAGGAGGAAATATAACAAGCTCAGTTTTAGAAAGATTAAGTTCGAGGAAGTGGTGTGACATCCATACTGATATGTCATTCAGCAAGTTTGAGATCTGTGAGGAGATAGTGGGGGTGAGTTGATGAGTGTAGAGATAGATCTGTGTGTCATCGGCATAGAGGTGGTATTGGAATATATAATATATATTGGATATATAATAGATATATAATAAATATATAATAAATATAATAAATTTAATAAATATAATAAATATATAATAAATATTGGATATATAATTGTCATATATAACATCCAGATTGTAAAAAGGGGGTTGTAAAGGTTCAGGGTTTTTGTACATAACAGTAAAGTGACTTGTCAAAAAAATAAAACTCAAGGAAGGGGTTTAAGACTCCTGGCAAGTATGAAGTGCTAAGAGGACTTAACAAAAAAATAAATAAATCCAGAAAATGTACCGCATGTTAATACAGATTAAAAAGGAATATTGGGAAACATGATAGGCAGACTAATAAAACAAGAGTGTGGTGCTAGGGATGTCTGTATTGCACAAAGACCTGACCAAAATGAAAATCTGGAGGCAAGGTGTGCTATAAAAACTTGATGTAACACTCAGAATTTAAAATGTATAAATCACTGTGAGAAGCAAATAAAATAAGAAAAATATAAAAAATATAATATATAAAAAATATGTATTAAACCTGTGAAACAGCAACCATAAGCGTGATCTGGAAACGCATGTAATCGCATAGAAAGTAAATGTATATTTCAACACATAATTGGTTGTGTATATCACCAGATAAAAAATATAAGAGTACGGTGCCAACTATATTGCCACCCAAAACAAAAAAAAAGAGAGGAATATCAGTATAGAAGTGATATGGATACAAAGCTGTACTTAAACTAAAGTATAAGTGAATGGCTGAATATCACATATGAAGACAGTCATAAAATGTGACTGCAGCTATTAAATCTTTTTAAGGCATAATAAACAATTTAAACACTAAGGTCTGACAATATATATTATGCCATAAGTGTCACCTATAGTGATATGCAAACACCTATGGTGACTAGGAAGGTGCACAACCTTAAATGTGAGATAAAAATAAATATAAAATATGAAATAATGGTGGTGATAAACACATATAAATAAGTGTTATCTCACAAAAAAACTAGCATGATGCGTGAACAAAACTGATACACAATGTAGGTACCGCATATACTCGAGTATAAGTCAAATTTTTCAGCACATTTTTTTGTGCTGAAAGTGCCCCCCTCGACTTATACTCGAGTCAAGCACTTTTCTGCAGCAAAAAATTTCATTTTCCGAACCAATTTTGGGGCCCCGTATCTCAGGGCCACTTGGTGCTAGGAACCCCAAATTTGGTGTGCAAACCCAACATATCCAAAGAAGTTCCTAGCACTAAGTGGCCCCGAGATACGGGTCCCCAAAATCGGTTTGGAAAATGTCATTCTCTGCTGCAGAAAAGTGCTTGACATTTTCTGAACCGACTTTGGGGCCCCATATCTCAGGGCCACTTGGTGCTAGGAACCCCAAATGTGCAAACCCAGTGGAACTGGTACCATAACATATCCAAAGCTGGGGTTCCTAAAACCAAGTGGCCCTGAGATACGGGGCCCCAAAAACGGTTCGGAAAATGTCATTTTCTGCTGCAGAAAAGTGTTTGACATTTTCTGAAATGAAATTTGGGGCCCTGTATCTTGGGGCCACTTGGTGCTAGAAACACTAGCTTTGGACATTTTATGGTGCTAGTTCCTCTGTGTTTGCACACCAAATTTGGGGTTCTTAGCACTAAGTGGCCCCAAGATACAGGGCCCCAAATTCAGGCAACTGTGTCCATTTGCAGCAAGCTCATTTCGGACCCTTTGGGTTCAGAGACCCCAAATTTTGGCTGCAGCTAGGGGGCATCTAGAAACCCTTAACTACTGAGTTTGAAGTTCAGGGGACCTATGGCTGCAAATGGGCACAGCGATGCTGCAAATGGGCATTGTTGACCCTCTTTTCCACTTACAGTAGGTGTGCATTTCTCACCCTCGTCCTATACTCAGGTCAATAAGTTTTTCCAATTTTTTTTGTGGTAAATTAGGGCCTCGACTTATACTCGGAATGACTTATACTCGAGTATATACGGTATATAAAATACTGCAACTACAAAAATAGAAAGTAAACGACACCCCTGAAGGGGAAAATGCAAGTCCGCATAGATATATGCCAAACGCTCATGTGAATGGCTTCAATGCGTTCTACGTATGTTTAAAGTTGATTGTCGGTGTATTCACTGTTGACACTCAAGCAATACTTGTCAACTTCAAACAATAGAGAGGAAGATCGGATACCCTTACCGGACTTGGTGGACTCACAAGCCGAAGGCGGTGAGTCAAACAAGCTTATACCGGAATACGGTAAGTAGAGATGTTAGCCCAAATGGATGCAGATGCAGAACTTTATCCTCTAAAGGTCTGTGAATGACTCAGGCTGCTACTCACCAACCATCAAAAGTGGATATTAGCAACTGGAAACCTCCATAGTTGTAAAAACTCAAGCGGTATTACCAGCCCTGATCTCCAATCCTCTCAATGTGAATGGAAATTCCCAAAATAAAAAAGAAAAAATGCCTCCACATGGTATAAATCCACATATAAATGAGGACATTTATTAAAAAGACAATGTCCAGCCCCCAAACAGAAAGAGCATAATAAATTAATTCATGATAGGCAGACTACCTTGGGGGGATATCATTCTTAAATGTAAACTTTTCTGAATAAATGAACATAACCCATGCTCTCCAAGTTTTATGAAAATAATTAGTCTTTAAATATTGCAAGGGTTTCCTTCATTGTTAACTGCAGAAAGCCAATCCTTAAAGGGATTTTTCACCTTAATGCATTCTATGCATTAACCACTTGCCGACCGGCTCACACCGATATACGTCCGCAAAGTGGCACTGGTGTGCAAAACATCGCATCCATACGTTACTGCATCATCTGCAGCCCGTGGGTCCTGCAGACTCGATGTCCGCCGGTGGCCCGCGCAGAGAGGCAGAACGGGGAGATGCCTATGTAAACATGACATTTCCCTGTTCTGCCTAGCAACATGACAGGGATCTACTGTTCCCTGTCATCGAGAGCAGTGATCTCTGTCATGTTCTAGTGAGCCCACCCCCCCTACAGTTAGAACACACTGAGGGAACACACTTAACCCCTTGATCGCTCCCTAGTGTTTAAACCTTCCCTGCCAGTGACATTTACACAGTAATCAGTGCATTTTTATAGCCGACCATTGGATTCGATCAGGGACCGATCAATCCCCAGGCTCAGGCCAATGATATCTGGCCTGGACCTGGTGATTGGTCCTGACGAATGAGATCCTTCCCCTGTCGTGTAAGTGTAAATACTGACAGGGGAAGTGATGTCATCTCTCCTCGTGTTGGCCTTTTCCGTTCCAGACCAAGGAGAGATAGTATCTAAAAGTAAATTGCACAACATTATACTGACACCAGGTCATGTAGGCACACAATTCACACCCCGATCACCCCCCCAGTTAACCCCTTCACCACTTGTCACTGTGTCACCCAGTACAGCAATCATATTTTTTTTTATCGCTGTACTGGTGTTATTAGTGACAAAAATCAGCATTAGTGCAAATAGTATAAGTCCCAGATAGGTCTAGGGACCCCCCCTAACCCCCCCAATAAAGGTTTAACCCCTTGATTACCCCCTGTCACCTGTGATCACTGTATAAGTGTCATGGGTGACGCAGTTTAGCTAGATTCGTTTTATAGCGTCAGGGCACCCGCCGTATTGTACCCAATAAAGGTTTAACCCCCTGATCACCGGGCGGGTGATCAAAGTTAGGTTTTAGCATCAGATAGGGTCCGCGTCACCCCAGGCAGCGTCAGATCAGTGCCAGTAGCGTTAACACCCTTGTACGCACCATACACCTAATTTTAGTAGTATAGTGTCTGAACGGATCAATATCTGATCTGATCAGATCTATACCAGCGTCCCCAGCAGTTCAGGGTTCCCAAAAATGCAGTGTTAGCGGGATCAGCCTAGATACGTGCTAGCACCTGCATTCAGCCCCTCCACCCAGCCCAGCCCATCCAAGTGCAGTATCAATCGATCACTGTCACTTACAAAAACACTAAACACATTACTGCAGAATTCGCAGAGTCAGGCCTGATCTCTGCGAATGCTAACAGTTTTTCTGGTAGTGTTTGAATCAATCGCTGACAGTCAGGTGCTTTTTTTCTTGTGAGTCTCACTACTGTACCAGTAAATTTAGAGGCCAAAATGTCAAATCGAAGGTACAGTAGTGAAGAGGCCCACATTGTTCTGAGCATGACAGATAGTGAAGAGGAAGTCACTCATCTGTCAGATTCAGGCTCAGAACACAAACATGTAGACAGAAGTGGCACCCTGACAGATAGCTCTGACGGAGTTGTGGTCCCCGCCAAGGTCAGGCATACCAGACCCCAATCTTTTTCTGCTGTCGCTGAGGTGCAAGAACCGCAGGTCCCTTGTATGGAGCAGAGAGCCAGTACTAGAGCCTCTCATCCTTCTGGTGAACTGGCAAGCACCAATGGCCTAGTACATCCTGGCCTTACATCCAGCACAGTAACACTTGGTGACGTGGCAAGTCCCATAAGTGTAGTTCAAGCTGGCGAGGTGATAAGCATGAGTAGAGTCACGCTGCCACCAAGAAGACCAACACAGGCCCATCAAGCCCATAGTGCCCTTCCGGTTGCATTCGCCAATCCTAATTGGGAGCCCACCACTTCTGCAGCACCCTTACTTCCCCCCTTCACTGGCCAACCTGAAATTCAGGTGGAAACATTTGATTTTATGTTACTTGATTTTTATTCGCTGTTTTTCACTGAAGATCTCTATAGATCTATTGTGGACCAAAGCAATTTGTATGCTGGTCAGTTCATTGCCGCTAATCCCCAGCTGACACTTGCCAGAGATTGGAAACCAATTACGGTTTCTGAATTTAAGACCTTTCTGGGCCTATACCTCCTCATGGACATAACTAAAAAGAGTGAGTTGCGGTCATATTGGTCAAATTCATCATATGCCCTTGTTTTCTGCCTCCATGACCAGGACACGATATGAGCAGATCTTGCGGTTCATGCACTTCAATAACAATGAACCCTGTCGTTCTCGGGGTGACCCTGGATTTGATTGGCTCTATAAAATTCAGCCCCTCGTAAGCCACTTGAACCAATGTTTTGCAGCCTTGTTTACTCCTGATCAAGTTGTCTGCGTTGATGAGTCCTTGATTAAGTTTTATGGCTGCTTGTCTATCAAACAGTATCTTCCCAGCAAGCGTGCCAGATATGGGTCAAGATGTATAAGCTCTTTGACAGGGCAACAGGCTATACATATAGTTTTATGGTTTACGAGGGAAAAGATAGTCACGTAGAGCTGGAGAACTGCCCAGACTACATAGGGAGCGCTGATAAGATAGTGTGAGACTTGGTGTCACCTTTATCCAGAAAGGGATACCACTTGTACGTGGACAATTATTACATGAGCATGCCACCATTTAGTCACCTTTTTGATTATGGAATTCGCGTATGTGGCACCGTGCGATCTAATCACAGGGGGCTTTCTCCAATGGCTTGTAGAATCCCGACTTATACGGGGGGAGAGAGGCTGCTTAAAGTGTAATAATTTGTTAGCAGTGAAGTGAAGGGATTCACGGAATGTTTTCATTCTGTCCTCGCTTCACCCAGACATGGCAGTCCAAATTATTACGGCGACTGGTGTTGTGGAGAATTTCTCCCATAGACTTTTAAAGGGTGTTCCGCGGCTTTCAAATTTGCCGCGAACACCCCAAATTGTTCGCTGTTCTGCGAACTGGCGAACAGCCGATGTTCGAGTCGAACATGAGTTTGACTCGAACTCGAAGCTCATCTCTACTTCTGATCATACTTGGGACTCGAGACAAGCACCTTTTTGTTATCTTTACGACAGCTCTCAATGACTGTAATAAACACACATGCAATCAGAGGAATAATTAAGGTATATCTAAAGGCAAAACTTTTTTTTAGTCTCTGATAGTTTTGGTAGAGTTTTATAGTCCATGTCAGGTTTATATTGATGTTGCGTCCTACCCATGGAGATTCAAGCAATCTATTGTCTTGGTGACCCCTGTCAGTGGTTAAAACTTTTTAAAATTAAAATAATAATATTTATATAATAACATTTTAAAATTCTTGTTACCAGAACAGGAATTGGGCAAGAACCTTTTAATGTTAAAAATTATCTAAAAAGGGAATATCCTTAATTTTAAAGAAATTTTCTTTCACAGGCTGGTGTTTAGTTACCCTAACTAATAAACATAAATTGTCTAAAGAATATAATGTTCAGTAAGCACCTTGCAACTATTTTAAGGTTTTAGTAGGCACTGAGTAAAACCCTGTAGAACTCAGCTTAGTTAACGCATAGAGCTTACTCAATCATAAGTGAAGCCATATAAATGCCTGTGGAGGACTTCTAAAGGTTAACTAAAACTACAGCTAGCACTCCCATGACAAGGGTATAATGGACGTACTTCAAAAGCAAACCCAAGAAGGCACCATGATCTATATGCAGATTAGACACCAGGGTTAAAATACAAGTTGTACTCACTGCAGAAGAAGATCTGCTTATACTGCACAGGGGAAGGACCTCCAGGAGAGAAAAGAAAAGCAACTCCTGCGCACAGGTGGATCACCATATGTAATAGGTAAAGCACTGGCCTTGCTGCCCTCAAGGATGGGGATCCTAGTGAAAACTGAGATAAAAAGAAGACAAAAGCACACCAGCCTAGTGCATTAACTTTTAAAACATTTATTTGATAAAATATATTAAAGGAAATAACTCACAGGCGATTAGTAGAGGAGGCACAACAAAAATTGCACCGATACACAGTCTGCGATTTGGAAAGAGCGGAGCCTTCCAGGGGTCGTGGAGGAACGCACAGATGCTGCAAGGACCTCCAGGAAATGACCATTTAATGCAAAAATTGGCAGGAAAGTGACTGACTACTGCAGAGCAGCTGCTGGTGAGGGAGGAAAGGAACGTTATCTGGCTGAAAGGCTGGAATGCAAGCTCCTCAGCAGCTTCCTGGGAAGTATCGGCTAGGCTGGCTAGGAACGGCTATACTCAGGATCCTTCAGCTATACTTGGGACAAACAAATCATTTGCTTATAATATTACTTACAGTGGTTCTAAAGGTTGAAGGTTCTTTTACATTCATGCATTCCAACTTCAATATGCAGCTTCCCTCGCAGCCCCCCTAATACTTATTTGAGCTTCATCACGATCCAGCGATGTGCATGAGAGCAGCTGCTCTCTCCTCATTGTCTCACACAGCATCGGGAGCCATTATCTCCTGCTGATGTCAATCACAGCCAGTAAGCCAATGAGGAGAGAGCAGGGGTGGGGCCAAGCTGCCTTTTGTGCATAAATGGACACACAGAGCAAGGCTCAGGAACAAGCATGCACAAGTGGATTGCTATGGGGGCACTTGGAGAAAAGGAGGAGCCAGGGAAATCGGTGTGGGACCCCAGAAGAGTGCAAAACCATTGCAGAGAGCAAGTAAGTTTAACATGTTCAGTAAACAACACAGAGTTTTTTTCTCCCTGCTACGGAGTAAAAACCAGCACATTGCTATGTGACACCACATAGTAAACACAAGTAAACATTGTTAGGGCTCATGTACACAGGGCGGTTGAAAACCTTTTCTGAACACTGGAAACCAATGGTGAAAAACAAATGTTTTATAGCTTTTGCATACTACGCTTATGCAAGCTGAGCATTTGAGGTTAGAAGCGTTTTTTAAATATATCCTCAGGAGACTCTCCCAAATGCCCACAATGCATGAAAAACAAGTAAATATCAGAAATAACTTTCACACAAACCAATTATGATACACTTATTGGGATTTTTTTTCCAAATACATGTAGCAGAATACATTTTGGCCTGAATTTATAAAAAAAATGATTTTTTTTTTTTGGATATGTTTTATAGGAGAAAGTATAAAATATTGTCTTGATTTTCAAAAATGTTCAGTCTTTTTTTCTTTATAAAAAAACCCGAAAAACCCAGTGGTTATCACATATCACAAAAAGAAAGCTCTGTTTGTGTAAAATAAATTATAAAAATGTAATTTGGGTACAGCGTTGCATGACCGGGCAATTTTCAGTTAAAGTAAAGCAGTGCGGAAGTAAAATGTTCTGGAGCTTTAGTGGTTAACCTTTAATATACCTTTACCTCCCTAGCGGTTTTCCTGATTGTGGCTCGGGGTGAATTTTCAGTACCAAAAGCGGTAACCCCGAGCCACACTCGGGATCGCATCGCAGGATCCAGGCAAAGTTACTTACCTTGTCCCCAGGATCCTACGATGTCTTCCTGCTGTGTGTGCGAGCTGTGTCTCCGCTCGATCTATCACAGTGCCGAGCTCCGTTCCCTGCGAGCGTTGCGACGCATGGGGACGGAGCACGGCGCCAAATTCAAAAAGTTAAAAACACATTACACATACAGTACACTGTAATCTTACAGATTACATTACTGTATCAATTTATTTCACCACCCTTTTA
This sequence comes from Lithobates clamitans, assembly GCA_037952925.1. NCBI lineage: Eukaryota > Metazoa > Chordata > Amphibia > Anura > Ranidae > Lithobates > Lithobates clamitans. The sequence goes on along the minus strand of JBBGZY010000356.1, from coordinate 1,512,957 downwards.
GTGGTCTGTCCAGGGCCCTGTATGCAGCTTTATATTATATATACTGTTCTTTCTACCTGGAAACTGGAGATTGCTCATAGCAACCAAAAAGTGTCCCTTTACATCAAAAGCGGTTTTGGACCAGCTAGAAAACAGCAATAATAAATTACAATCACTTGCAGAATTGAGTGGTAGTGATTTTTGGGGAAATTCATCATCAAACACTGAATATAATGACAGCGATAATTCTGCAACTGAGCAAATTTCAGTGTTTTTGATTTGATTACATTATTGAATAAATATTATTATTATTATTATTATTATATTATTTTTATAATTATTTAGATTAATTTATTATATTATAATTTATGATTTCGTGTTTCAAACTTTATCATACCCGGGCTGTCTACTAGACTCTTGTTTGGACAGATTTAAGTGTGTTATTCCTAAGAATTGCAGGCCTACAATATAAAACGCCAAATTTTCATGCAAAACATTGTACCGCTGTGAGCATAAAAAATCTGACATAATCATACCACCAGGGAGATTAAATGCCAGTAATAACTGCTTACATTCACATCCAAGCTACAATAAGCATATGTTAAAGTGTGCTTGTCATGGGGTGTGCACTCCAGCATCCTATAGCTCACCAGTATTGGATTGCCTAAAATAAAAAAATTCTAGTCAAAGACTTCTCTAGTTTTTGGGTCTACCTAACCACTGTCAGTGATTTTACACACACATCTCATGCAGAAATGATACCACATAAAGTGTGTACTCATACCATAAAAGGACATTGTAAAAAAAATCAGTAATAGTAAAATAAAAACATTGTGCATGTGGTGCTGGGTGTATCACATTGTGTATGAGCAGATGTACAAATGGTGGTGACGGTAAGATCAAGTACAAAATTTCATACACTGTTGCTTGGAATGGAAGTTCCAATGATAAGTACCCATACATAAGCTGCATTTTTCGTCCGGGAGAGTAGTGTAGGGGTGTTTTAAACCTGCTGTTTTGTTTCATGCATGTGCATTTTATTGCTAAGTGAACAATCAATTAGCTTGCACCTTATCTGAACAAACAGGACAAAAGCAGAATTATAGAGATATCAAGCACATTGCAGTCTGATGCCGCGTACACATGAGCGGATTTTACGGCAGACTGTGTCCTGCAGACTTTTTGACGGACTTTCCGAATGAACGGACTTGCCTACACACGATCAACCAAAGTCCAATGTGATGACGTACGACCGGACTAAAACAAGGAAGTTCATAGCCAGTAGCCAATAGCTGCCCTAGCGTTGGTTTTTGTCCGTCGGACTAGCATACAGACAAGCTGACTTTTCGACCAGACTCAAGTTCGTCGAAAAGATTTGAAACATGTTTCATTTCTAGGTCCGTCGAACTTTTGGGGAAAAAAAGTGCGCTGGAGCCCACACAGGATTGAATTGTCAGACGGACTCCGGTCCGCCGAACCAAGTATGCTGTAAAGTCCGGTCCTGTGTACGCGGAATGAGACTGCAGCGTACACATGGAAATTCAGTGTACAATTTGTTAGTTTCAGGGATCTTGTTCACTATGCCCATGTACATCTGTATATTCATGCAATGATGCAGTTCAACCATACCATAGTGATTTGTCCCTGCATTATGCATATCGATGTACTGTGCTGCCTTTCATTGCAGATACTGCAGCACTCCAATAACTTTTCCAAACGCGTCTTTGCAGCGCATCACAACAAATGGTAATGTATTATTGTGCATTGTGTCGCACTGCATAAAATAGTGCATGTACCTTTTTAGATTTATTTTGTGTTAATACACCACAAAGATGTAAATCCAGATTGAATCACAAAAAAAAATTGAGTACTTACCTACTTTCCCTCAAGAGCTATGGCCTCTAGGAAAATTTTTGACATCCAAAACCTTCAGGTTTGTCAAATGCCTGCATCCCGAGCTCAGTGCTGTGGTTCCATCTGCTGGTTCCTAAATCACTATAGGACAGAGTAGTGAAATAAAGGCCAGTGACAGGAGTCACCACTCACAGTGGGGGACCAGGATTCGATACATCCTGTAACCAGGGAAAGAAGTGTTTTTTGTGCAGGGAGAGAGCAATCCCATTTATCATCCAGGCTCACTGCCAACATAATCAGTAGGTATAGGGATAGGGGAAGTTGTTTGTGGGGAGGAAGTATAGCAGTCAAAGATGTCCCTTAATCCAAATGCTTCTAAGTGAGAAACTGTGGGAGGAGGGCTGCAGGGGGGTGATGGAAACAGAAAGAGGGCACATCAGGGGGTGGATAGTCAGGCAGTTATAATCTAATTGGCCGATAGAGAGGAAGAGGTGGGAAGTGGAAAAGAACAAGGAGGAGAACTTGCTACTGATGGCAGAATTCCCCTGAGCCAAAATAAAACTGTGATTAAGACATTATCTTTAATGGTAAAAGAAAACTTTGGAGAAATAAAACTCTAGCTTAGCTTTTTATATTATAAAGGAAGGTATGATTAATTGATTCTTTTATCCAGTAACACACTCAGGAGAATTCATATAGGGTGTCATAGGCACCCTTTAGAATTCCGTCAGGGCATACCATTGAAAGTGTTGTTGCTTGCGCAGATTTCATGTACCTCAGATCTATGTACATATTTTTCAGAACACCATGAATCTTCAAATAGCATCCAAGAGTTTTATTCAAAAGTGATTGCATTGCAGCAGAGAAGAGCAATGTTTTGGGGCCATGCAGGACCCCTTCTTCAGGCATGTGATCACATTCCATGCCTGAAAAAGAATAAAACCTCTGGACACTATTTGAAGATCCATGGTGTTCTGGCAAATATGTACTTTGAACTGTGGTGTTTCCAGTCTCCAACTGGCTGTTGCTGTAGCACCTGCTATTCTTCTAGTCCCTTCTAGGACCACTAAAATCTGATATGCCTGACCTTTTTCAACCTTATCTTTATCTAGGAATATACATCCAACTACCTGCTTCCAAGTCTCAATGGCAGACTTATGTCTGTTTTTTTTTTTAAATAACCCCTGCCCCTTGCTCAGGTTGTGGCAAATGTTCCTTGACTCCTGTTGGCAAGTAACCATGTACACTCTTTTTCTTGCTTCATGTTAAATTTCCACCCAAAAATGGAACTTCCGCTGTCCGGATATTCCTCACCCCCTCTGGTGTCACATTTGGCACCTTTCAGGGGGGAGGGGCGAGCAGATACCTGTCTAATACAGGTATTTGCTTCCACTTCCAGCGAAAGATCGCTGCAGTATCTGCAGCAATCTACGACATATCTAGCCCCTCCTCTGTCCCCCTGGAACACACAGGTCCCAGAAGACAGAATGGACCACTGAGAATGCACAGCGCGACTCACGCATGCACAGTAGGGAACCAGGCTGTGAACCTGCAAGGCTTCACTTCCTGATTCCCTTACTAGCAATGCCAGCGCCTCCACCAGGAGCCGAGGGACGGGTCGGCTTCGGGTGAGGACATTGCAGGTGCCCTGGACAGGTAAGTGTCCTTCTATTAAAAGTCAGCAGACTTTAATCAGTAATCAGTAAGTGTTATTTCCCAGCATTAAAGTCATTTGTAGCGAATAAAGTTCCTAAATCAAAGTCAAATATTAATAAGCCTAATAAAATTAACCAGCAATAATTGCTGTCCATAAATCAGTTATACTAAAGACTGTCATGCTAAAGGATCATGTTCAATTTGACAATGCAGGATTCATCCCAAAATTTAGATGTATGGACTTAGCTTTAGATTGTGAACTAAATACTGTTTGCTTGTCCATGGCAGTTAACCCCTGGCTATGTGGGAAGGCATTCATTAATGGTGGCATAACTACCACTAATTACTGGCAGCTTGCTATTCAAGGGTGTGGCTCTCTTTATGCTAGCAGCCACTGGCATCCAAGAAATGGATGATACATCCCCAGTCCCATTCAGCTTAATGTAAAAGGTGAGGCCGGAGATGGTGGTTGACATGATTGTCAAAATATAGCCATGTAGCCATATTTGGTCAATTGCATTAGTCAGATTTCCTAGAGATTGGGAGTCCATTTACATTAAGAAATATTTTTTCAATGGTGGTTACAATGGCAGTTAAGTGTATTTTTCTGTGTGATCCTTATTCACTTTGCCTGTCTTTAGGCCTTAAATCTCAGTTATCACATTCACTTACAGCTAATCACTTCAGGTCTTTGTGTCCCACATCACCACTTGTTTGACACTGGAAACACCCCAAAAGTACATCAAAGGCTTTTTTTTCAGTATTGATTGCTGACCACAGCACTATGAAAAAAAGAAAAAAGTGTCATTGATACATTTTATGTTACTTTTAACCCTAGCCTGAATTTCTCTTTTAAAAATCCCCCCATTACAGCTAATGCAGAATTTTTCAAGTGATATTGATATTTCTGGATAACTACAGTACATCATAGTAGCCATTATTTAAATAAAATTCAAGGGACATTTTTCTGTTGATACCAATGCTACCATAGTGCATGTGCATGTGCATGTTTATTACATTTTATTTGCATTTTTATTTTATTTTAATTGATAACATAAAATAGTTATTATGTTTAGAAGTTAAATGTAAAAGTTGCTCCTAATCCAAAAAAATGGTCAAAGTTCAAAATGAAGGACATTCCAAGGACTCTAATGCTATGGACTAAATATATAGACTTGGAACTGCATAGTGCTTGAGCAATGTTGTGTCAGTCTGACAATGTCGGTGCAAGTAGCCAATGAATAGCATGCAGAGTAAACATTGGAACAACCGTACAGCCATCTGGAACTTCAATGAACTGTGAAATTACATTTACTGCAAAATAGACATTGTTCTGTTATTGAAAGGAGCTAAGTAGAGGCTTGCTGTCTATTAGGGGAATAACATATGAACAGACTGCATGTATGACTTTTTACAGCTTATAGACTGTTTTCTGAAAAATAGAATTTATTTAGAAATGTTATCAAGGTTGATTCTTGTGACCTGTTTACACGTGAACATTGTTTAGTGAAGTTCTTTAAACGATGCAATGGAACTCTTTGGTTGTTTTATTTAGCAATTTGGGTTATACAAAGATGAGAAAATACAAACATATAAAAGATAGCAAAGTCAAAATTGTTTGTTCATAGAAAATATATAGAATATTTAAAAAAATCCAAAGGGTGTGGGGACATTACCTGAGTCATAGAGTGAACACTCTAGTAAAAAGATATGTGGTGAGCATGAACCCACCCCAAAGCAAAATCCCAATCATGGCACATTACGTAATGTATACCTAGAAGTGTGGTGAAACTTTTTTCAATTAGAAGTATGGGATAAGGGGTGTGTGTGTGTGGAGGGGGGGGGGGGGGTTAATAATGAGGTAAATAAAACCAAGTTTTAGTCTTGTGTACTTTCAATTGAGGACACCAAACTATGAGCTCTTTCTCCATTTGTGTGTGTTTTTTAATGGGACCTTATTTTCATGAGTGTTATGAAGATTGTAGGAACCAAGAGATTTTTGGGGTTTTGAGCAATGTCATGCTGCACTGTTTGACTAATTTGTAACACGTGGTCAGCTAAATCTGGTGATGTAAATTATACCACCAGTGTGCATCATGAAGAGTATGAAACACGGGCACTTTGCCACACTTAATGGACTCATGATTATTTTATTATATACAAAAATGTACCTTCTATTGCTCTCAGCCTCCTCCAAATTCCTTATTTTCACTAATGTAATATGACTTCCAATTAGAGGATGGCTACATTAGTTCTCCATGGTCCCACTGTATTTAGGAACGTACCGTATATACTCGAGTATAAGTCAAATTTTTCAGCACATTTTTTTGTGCTGAAAGTGCCCCCCTCGACTTATACTTGAGTCAAGCACTTTTCTGCAGCAAAAAATTTCATTTTCCGAACCGACTTTGGGGCTCCGTATCTCAGGGCCACTTGGTGATAGGAACCCCAAATTTGGTATGCAAACCCAGTGGAACTGGTACCACAACATATCCAAAGATGAAGTTCCTAGCACCAAGTGGCCCTGAGATACGGGGCCCCAAAACCGGTTCAGAAAATGTCATTCTCTGCTGCAGAAAAGTGCTTGACATTTTCTGAACTGATTTTTGGGGCCCTGTATCTCGGGGCCACTTGGTGCCAGAAACCCCAGATTTGGAAATTTTATGGTGCTAGTTCCACTGGGTTTGCACACCAAATTTGGGGTTCTTAGCACTAAGTGGCCCTGAGATACAGGGCCCCAAATTCGGTCAACTGTGTCCATCTGAAGCAATGTCATTTCGGGACCCTTTGGGTTCAGAGACCCCAAATTTTGGCTGCAGCTAGGGGGCATCTAGGAACCCTTAACTACCGAGTTGGAAGTTCAGGGGACCTATGGCTACAAATAGGCACAGTGATGCTGCAAATGGGCATTGTTGACCCTCTTTTCCACTTACAGTAGCTGTGCATTTCTCACCCTCGTCTTATACTCGGGTCAATAAGTTTTTCCCATTTTTTTTGTAGTAAATTAGGGCCTCGACTTATACTCGGAACGACTTATACTCGAGTATATACGGTAGCTACCCTCTCTTTCTTGCTTCTGAGATAGTCTAGGGACTACAGACTATGGTATGTGTAGTGTGCAAAGAGCAGTGCACATGACCGCTACTAACAAGGAGGCAGAAAAACACAGCAATAAGGGATTTCATTAAAAAGAGATTACAGGGGCATTAAGTAATGGATGTGTATAGATTATTTATGGAGAATACAAATATCTTTTCCCGTTACTTTAACCTTTTCATTGCCAGACCCCGAGTTCCACTTTTAAACATAGGTGAACTGACCTATTTTGAAATTTTCAGCTTTTTTACTGTTTTCCTCTACAGCTTTTAATGTTTTTTAGAGTCCCCCCCCCCCCAAACTTTACATTTTCAGAAATGAATGGACTGGTAAAAAAATATGATGCCACTAATTTTTAGGTCACGTGATAGTTGTACAAATGTTTATCAAAACAATATTTTTGCAAAAAAACCACTACAAACATTATTAGTGTCCACAAACATATTTATCACAAACTATACCTGGGACATTGTCATGAATGTAGAAACCTCCCATTAACTAACCCCTAAATGAGATGACCAGATGATCATTGGTAGCTGTCAACACCCCTTTGATCCGAATGAAAAGGGAGATGCCAGGACAGTTTGACAGTTCTCCTTTACCATCAAATCAGAAACACCTGCCAAGTTCGAAAACCATTTTGACACCTGGCTCATCGACAGAACTCTGTTCAACCCAAGGACATTGATTGCAAGTATTCTTCCTCCTTAATTCTACCTTATTTCTCTGTAGCTGTATATTGTCTTCATTTCTTTGAAACACCTTTTCTGTAAATATTTTATTTGCACCAATTTTGACCTTTTCATTATTAAAACCTTATTTTGAAAAGTGTTTACCTTGTCCCTAAAGCTCTTAATGCAAGATAGAAAGAACCTGTCTTTTGAAGAGTGCTACTGTATATGATAAACTTTCTGAACATACCCGTCTGTAGTGACAGTGTGTGTTACAGACGATTATTCTAAAATCATAATTGGTATTGCTAAAATTACGAGTCTCCTCCTGCTCTGTCCAAAAGAGGGGGTGGTGTTATAGGGTTAATTGGTTAATTAGCCCTGTGACAATCGCTCTCAGGCTGCTGACACCTAGATTGTGGTCCCGCAAGCTGGAAAATTGTTGTGCCGGGTGCAGCTGAGAGTGCAGCTGGTAGTGGCCGGTCCTTGTCACGAGTTAGTGAGGAGGGCAGGGATCTGACACCCACGTTCGTCACATATTGGCTGACAGCGTAGTAGGATAGTTTTGGATTAGAGCATTCAGAGCATTGTTAGAAATTAGCTCTGCACTGAAGGATTGTAACCTTTGTGGAAACAATCCTTAGAGACGAGACAAGCTGGTGCATATTTTTCATTTTTTTTTAACCATTTAACAACTGGCCCATAGCCAAATGAAGGCTACAGGGTGGTTGCTTAACTCTGGGAGGGCCTACAGTGATGTCCTCCCAGAATCCGGCTCTCGTGCGCCCACTGGGGTGCGCACCCGAGGACATCCGTGACCGCCGGGTCCAGAGGACCCAGCGCTTCACGGATCCTGGTAAGTGGCTGCTAATCGCGGCCGTTTACCATGTGATCACACCGTCAAATGACGGAGCGATCACATGTGAACAAACCGGCGTCATCTCATGATGTATTGCTGTATTGCTGTGCAATACTCTGCAATACCCCACAATACTGTGCAATACTCTGCAATACCCCACAATACTGTGCAATAATCTGCAATACACCACAATACTGTGCAATACTCTGCAATACCCTGAAATACTCTGCAATACCCCGCAATACTCTGCAATACCCCACAATACTCTGCAATACCCTGAAATACCCTGCAATACCCTGTAATACCCCGCAATACTCTGCAATACCCCACAATACCCTGCAATACCCCGCAATACCCTGTAATACTCTGCCATACCCTGCAATACTCTGCCATACCCTGCCATACCCAGCCATACCCAGCCATACTCTGCAATACTCGGTGATACCCAGCCATGCTCAGCCATACTCGGCAATACCCTGCCATACTCTGCAATACTCTGCAATACCCAGCCATACTCTGCAATACCCAGCCATACTCTGCAATACTCGGTGATACCTAGCCATACTCTGCTATACCCAGTCATACTCGGCGATACCCTGCAATACCCTGCCATACTCAGCCATACCCAGCCATGCTCAGCCATACCCAGCCATGCTCAGCCATACTCTGCCATGCTCAGCCATACCCAGCCATGCTCAGCCATACTCGGCTGTACTCGGCCTCTGTATGTGGCCAGGCTGTGGGAGTCTAACACATGTGATATCGCCGTACTAAGGAGGAGTAGGAGAATCTATTTTGGGGTGTCATTTTTGGTATGTACATGCTATGTGTTAGAAATATTGTATAAATTGACTAATGGATTAATGTGTTAAAAAAAAATGCGTTTTAACCACTTCCCGCCCGCCGGCCATCATACGACGTCCTTGACTTTGTGCGAGAATATCTGAATGATGGGTGCAGATACAGGCATCATTCAGATATCAGCTTTTTCAGCCAACGATTCCCTACACCATAAGAATGATCAAAGAGGCTGTTCCACTGCTTGATCATTCTTACGGGAGGCGAGAGGGGACGTCCCCCCTCCCGCCACCCTCCGGTGCTTCTATCGTCTCACCACTACGATCGAAGCCAGGATCTTTTTTTTTTATTTCAGGCTTCCCAGCATAGAGGTGAGATGTGGGGTCTTATTGACCCCATATCTCACTGTAAAAAGGACCTGTCATGCCATATTCCTATTACAATGGATGTTTACATTCCTTGTAATAGGAATAAAAGTGATCAAATTTTTTTTTTTTGGAAAAAAGTGTCAAACTAAAATAAATAAAGTAAAATAAACAATAAAAAAAAATTGTAAAGCTCCCCTGTCCCCGTGTACTCGCATGCAGAAGCGAACGCATACGTAAGTCCCACCCACATATGAAAACGGTGTTCAAACCACACATGTGAGGTATTGCTGTGATCGGTAGAGCGAGAGCAATAATTTTGGCCCTAGACCTCCTCTGTTTAGGGTTATATGTAATTTTCTAGCAAATAAATGATGATTTTTACATATAGGAGAGAAATGTCAGAACTGGCCTGGGTGCTCCAGAACGCCTGAAGGTGCTCCGTGCATGTTTGGCCTCTGTATGTGACCACGCTGTGTAAAAGTCTTACACATGTGGTGTTGCCATACACGGGAGTAATAGCAGAATGTGTTTTGGGGTGTAATTTGTGGTATGCATATGCGGTGTGTGAGAAATAACCTGCTAATATGACAATTTTGTGAAAAAAAAACAGAAAAAAAAAACTTGATTTTGCAAAGAATTGTGGGAAAAAATTACTTCAAACTTCAAAAAACTCACCATGCATCTTTCTAAATACCTTGGAATGTCTTCTTTCCAAAAAGGGGTAATAATTTTGGGGGTATTTGTACTTTTCTGGCATGTTAGGGTCTCAAGAAATTAGATCAGGCCATCAGTACTTCAGGTGTGATAAATTTTCAGATATTGGCACCAAAGCTTTTGGACTCTATAACTTTCGCAAAGACCAAATAATATCCACTGATTTGGGTTATTTTTACCAAAGATATGTAGCGATATAAATTTTGGCCAAAATATATGAAGAAAAATTACTAATTTGCAAAATTTTATAACAGAAACAAAAAAAATGCTTTTATTACAGATTTTTCGTTTTTTTTTTCTTTTATAGCACAAAAAATAAAGAACCCAGCGGTGATTAAATACCACCAAAAGAAATCTCTATTTGTGTGAAAAAAAGGACACAAATTTCATATAGATACAGTGTTGCATGACTGAGTAATTGTCATTCAAAATGTGAGAGCACCAAAAGCTGAAAATTGGTCTGGTTATTACGGGGGTTTAAGTGCCCAGTGGTCAAGTGGTTAAAAATACAGCAACAGCTATTTCCTACAGCTCCTTCCTACCTCTGCTTTCCGATCTATCTTTTCTACTTGCAAACATGCCTGGGTTGTGAGAATATAAGAAGATGAGCAAAAATGACCTGACTGCTGAGTGTGCATCAAGAGGAATTGACATTGGTGGCAAAAATCGTGAAGGGTACGATATCAGGGCATACCAGAACTCGGGGGAACCTGGAACTGAAGGGGTTACCACTACTCCAGAGTCCAGTGATTCAGAGATGGCCTCACAGGATGGGCAAGCAGATACTGACACTGAGGTATCACTGAATGTCACCTCTAAGCCACAGCATGAGCAGGCCAGCCCCAGATTGCCTGCAACCAGCATAGACTCTCTTCAAATACAGGAAACACTACAACGCATCAGGAAGACGGATCCTATGGGGTACCTGCAGTTTCTGGGGTGCCAGGCTGAGAGAGAGACTGCAGAACACCGGGCTAAGAGAGAGGCTGCAGCTGAGAGAGGGGCTGTGGCTGAGAGAGAGGCTGCGCAGAGGGAGCCTGATCGCTGGCACAAACTGGAGATGGCTAGGCTCCAATAGCAGTGACAGAATCAGATCCTCGGATCCCTAGTGCACAGAGACGCCTCTCTGCCCATGAGCCAGGCAGCCAAATTTCCAGTCATGGAAAAGGACAGCGACACTGACTTGCATCTACTGTCATTTGAAAAAACTTGCCGTCAGTACCCTCTGCCCCCAGCACAATGGGCCCGGTACCTGCTGCCAGGGCTACGAGGAAAGGCCCTGGATGCTTATGTCAAACTGCCAGCAGAGCAGGATGATGATTATAAGGCCCTAAAGGGTGCGATTATACAAAAATATCAGTTAACCCCCGGAAGTGTACCGGAAGCATTTTAGGTCCTTGCAAAAGGGGCCTGGGGACTCATATATGGATGTGATAAGTCGCTTATGCACCACATTCTGACAGTGGACTAAAGGCTTAAAAGACGATTCTTTTGAGTCCTTGAAAGATCTCATGATTGAAGATCAACTTTTGCACATCTGTCCCACAGACGTCAGATAGTTTGTGCGAGAGCGGAAGCCAACCTCTGAAGGTTAGGGAAATACAGCACATGCCCATCCACACTGAAAATTACATCAGGTCCCGTAAAGCAGCGTTCATACAGCTATTCCTTTTGTCTATGGGAAGATTGTCCTGGCCTGCAGGATCTCGGCAGATGGGGATGGTTGAAAACGAGGCTTGGATGGTTGCTGGCACTTGGTGGTGAGGGTTGTGGGATCGGGCGTGATGACGTCACAGGTGGTTCGTGACGACGTTTTGGAGCATGTGCACTGGCCAATTGGACACAGGGCGCGCTCCTTTTTCAAACTGATGGGCCATAGGCTGTTATCAGCCTTATAAGTGCTGCAGTATGCTGCCACCTAGTGGGAAGAATCTAAATTTCTTTCTATTACAAACCTCCTAGGACTGAGCTAATACAATTGATATATGCAAATGGTCAGATGACACGTAGATTAAAAATCAATTAACATAAACATCATATGACAATTTATCATATAAAACCTCAATTAAGATAATTTGATAAATGAGATAAGCAGTAAAAAAAATAGCACCCTCTACCTGAAGGTAGGTGCTAGACTAGTATTTTCTATAGCTCAGGGTCCAAATACACGTAAATTTAGCCAGGTCTTTGCTTTAGGCTGGGCCTGGTTGTTTTGATTTGGGAGTGTTTGGTGTAGTGGGAGGTGTGGCTACCTGTGCTCTTACTCACAGGTGCCTCCCCTGCTTTCAGAAGGATTGTTCTGGAAGAGGGGTTGGAACTGAGGTTTGAGTGGCAGGAGCTCTGACCAATTACCCTTTGGTGTTGCCAGGGGGCAGGCCTCCCATATAAGCTGAGGTCACATGCTGCCAGGGAGGAGTTCTGGAAAGCAGGAACAGAGAGAATGGAGTAATGAGTTGCTGTTCCGGGTGTCCCCACGTGGGGATGTGCCAAGCGTGGAAGAGGGATGGAGGAACCGCTAGGAGGGAGTCTTAGATAAAGATCTTCAACTCTAATGCCCCGTACACACGGTCGGACTTTGTTCGGACATTCCGACAACAAAATCCTAGGATTTTTTCCAACGGATGTTGGCTCAAACTTGTCTTGCATACGCACGGTCACACAAAGTTGTCGGAAAATCCGATCGTTTACGCGGTGACGTAAAACACGTACGTCGGGACTCTAAACGGGGCAGTGGCCAATAGCTTTCATCCCTTTATTTATTCTGAGCATACATGGCCATTTGTCCGTCGGATTTGTGTACACACAATCGGAATTTCCGACAACGGATTTTGTTGTCGGAAAATTTAATATCCTGCTCTCAAACTTTGTGGGTCGGAAAATCCGATGGAAAATGTGTGATGGAGCCTACACACTGTCGGAATTTCCAACAGCAAGGTCCTATCACACATTTTCCATCGGAAAATCCGACCGTGTGTACGGGGCATATCAGTATCAAGCTGCTGTTACACAGAACTTGCATGCTGGAGAAGATCAGAACGAAGGAAGTAGCAGTCAAGCGGAGGAGAGTAGATCAGCGTTCTGTGACTGGGGACACAGAACGGCCAAGTAGCAACAGGTCAGTGTGAACTGAACAAGGAAAGAGGAGAAGCTATCCAACAGTAGTGCAGAATGCTGTGGCCGGGCAACGCAGCGTTGATAGTCATGGACTGGCTAAGAGCAGTAGTCCGCCCATTACCATGTGTCAGGCTGTCGTGGAGAGGTACCGTGTATCCCTGGTCTGGTTAAGCATAATGGTAATACCTTCCAAAAGACTGTGTGGCTGTCTGATTCTCTGGGCCATCGGGGAGAGGCTGTGTAAGCTTCTGGCTCTTTGATTTGCATAGGCAATACCATTATGGTCTGCAAGGAGGAATTATTCAGAGTGATTTTTTCTTGTCCCAATGGAAGTGAAGAAATAGAAAGTCAGTAGTTTTGCAGTGAAGGATTTGTACAAGAAACGAAGGAGCAACAGTCCGCAGAGAAGTTATTCAAAGGAAGGAGACTGGTGAAGCAAGGAGTGCATCCAGTTTGCAAGGCCACGGCCACTGAATAACCTCTGATAATGTGCTTAATGCTATAGGCATCTCATATCGTCCTTTCTCCCAGCCAAGTTATATCCTGAAATAAATGTCTTAACTGATAGATGGGGGTCTGGTAGCAGGGTGATTGGCGGATTGCTAGTAACCAAGTGGTGAACATACCGCTACATATATATATATATATATTATGTATATATATATATATATATATATATATACATATATATATATATACTGTATGTAAATTCAAATTGAACAGAAAAAGAGATAATTAAAAAAATGTGTATATATGTATATATGTTTAAATTAGGATATGGGAAATATATTCATAGTTGGTACATGTATCACAGCACACTGAATGTCAGTGAATCATTGTGGGATAATGATGATTTCAAAAGAAAAAAGGGATAATAAAATGAATTACACTTGGGTCAATGTGTGCTATGTTATGCCCTATTATACACACTATTGAATAAATGTATGTGTATATAGCCCAAAGGGATGGGGTAAGACAGAAAGACTTGACATGTCCCCTCTAACATGATAACAGTATTATGATTACTTATTATCTTGGGGCAAGCCGCCCACTACCCCATTTATTTATCTATAAAGTTGTCCTGGAAAAGGGAAAATTACCTAAAGGAAAAAAGGGGACAAAAGGGCTATTGCAGAAAAGCTGTTAAAGTATAGTGGACACCTCCAACCCACATATAGTTGGTGGCAGGGGCAGCTAAGGCAATAAACCACATAGTCAGGTGAGCAGTTATAAAATTCACTGATGTTATAGGTTTTGCCATTATTAACAAATTGTTTATTACCATGATGTACAAACTTACAGGTTTTGCATAATGTTTTTTTACATTGAAACATTCCCTGTAGTGGTATAAGGCATGTATGTGGAGTGGGAATGGTGGGGCCAGATTTTAGTTTGCTTGGTGCAATTTTATTTTTGAGATTTGGTGCTTTTCTGTATGTGACTCTGGGTGAGTTGGGAAGGAGGGTTTTCAGATGTGTATCCTCTAACAGTATAGGCCAGTGTTTTTTGAGGATTGACTCTATCCTTTTATAATCAAAGTGAAACCCGGTGGTGAAGTGAACTGATTGATCAAAAAGCTCTTTGTTTTTTTGTGTAGGTGTGTCTTGTGAATAGAATGTCTTTGTCTTTGAGTTTATTACTGAGAGTAGATTACTTTGTTCTGTGTAATCAGTGGTTTTTGTACAATTTCACCTAAGGCAGGAGAATTGTCCCTTGGGGATATTGTTTATCCACTTGTGGCAATGGCAGCTCTTGTAATGTAACAGTGAGTTACCAGATGTTGGTTTAGTGTAGTTTCTGGCATGAATTTCATTATTATTATGATGCAATTCCAGGTCAAGAAAAGCTAGCTTGTGTGGGTCTGTGACATAAGTAAACCTTAGACCATGTGGGTTATCATTGTGTTATTATTCCTTAACTGGCAACAGCGCTAATTACCCATCTATTGCTTTGATGTATATTTTTCTGAAGCCTTTGTTAGCTGCAGCTGCTGTTATTGCATATTGATTACATTTGTTCTTATTTGCAATTAGTCCGCTTTCATACATATATATTCATATGTGTACCCAGAGACGTATACATCTGTTTTGTATGTACCATTTTCCATCCTTTTTTCCTTCCTGTTTTCTTTAGCTTTTATATTTTATTTTATTTATTTTTTTATTTTTTTAATAATTTTTTATTTTTATTTTTTATTTTATTTATATCTTTTTTCTTTTTTCTTTTTTGCTTGTCAAACACCATGGATTTTTTTTAGAAGAAATAGAGTCATCTAAATATAGTATTCTCCATGACCTTTACACTTATTTACCATCTTCCTTGTTTAGTGCTGATGTAGTACTCAGCAAGAACATTAGATATGGTTTATGTGGTAAATTTAAGAAACTCAAACGCTTAATGCACTCCACTAGCCTTCAATGGTTTGATAAATATTTTCTGAATAAATATCTGGAAAATAGAATCTCACCCAGAGGCCTTAGGATAATCAAAGATTGTTCCTTTCTTGAGCCGGAAAAAGCCAAAGAATGGTCCAATATCTTGGAATTTGGGACCACTAAGTGGATTGATATTCTAATCAGACACAGAATGGCCAAATATTAAAAACTTATTCACCAGGTACAGACACTATCCCAGGAGATCCGGGAAATGGGTCAGCCAGTTTCTCTATCTTGGATGGATATTCTTAAAAAGAACACTCAAAAACTAGACGATGACCTTTTGAAAACGAAACTAGGTAAATTTCGGCGTGATCTCAATGATTACATGAATAATAGAGTTTTCACATGGATGATCAAATCCCCAACACCTCACCTACCTTAATTGCAATCACGTCATGGACCCCCACCTCCACCTCAGAATATTGCTAATATTCCATCTTTACTCTCATTGCCCATATCTCATAATACTTCCAATATTCCATCGCTTCTTACATTGTCTAAATCCACTGCACATCATCCTCCATCTTGTCCCCTGACACATACCTTCAATCCGCTTCACTCTAAGAAATCACATAAGTTGAGACCCAATACCCCTTACAACATAACCACCAAAAAAATCCATCATGAGAATAAATTCCAGGAGAATACCAATACAGGACAGAGCAAACTATGTAGAGATTTATTAAAATTCTACAATAGAAATAGAGTGATTGTTCCATCTCTTGGGTCATCTAGTACACCTGAGTGTCAGGTATCCCAACACATTCACTCCACTACGTTATCGAACAACAACTCGGCGATTGTTTCCCATCCGGATTCAGCACCAATACCACAGTTCCCACCATGCGTGGAAATTGTCAACTACAAAAGTAGTGCTTCTTCTTCTCCAACAGAAGCTACAGCTACCTCTAGACCCAATTCCACACCCCCCATTCAACACGAGATCCACTCTACACTCCCTTGCTCCCTTGCCAACCACAATCTCCTCAGTTTTGGATCACAATTACCAGTAGACATGGGTCATTACCTTTTTGGCTAGTGATCCTTCTTCATTTTTAGTGATGAGCCCCTCTTCAGCGGCCCCACAAAAAAGAAAACACGACGGAGAGACTGTAGAGGGGGAAGACATAACTAGAGGAAAAAATCATCCCAAAATTTGGAAACTATAAAGATTTTTAATCTTTCTAAACATGCTCTTTCCCCGGCAGAAATTTCACTACTCAGTAGGGGCCTCAATTTTGCCCCCACCTCCAGGCCAGATCCTTATGTGTTGTTCAAAGATTTGAATAAATACATAAGACAACTTACACTCAAAAGATTTTTTGACATTCAAAAGACCAAATATCCCGAGGCCACCAAGATTCTCCATATTGATTCACCCACCTCACCACAGACTACATCTGTTGAGTTTAGTTTTGATACTGACATGATGGAACAACTAGAGGAATTTAATCTAGGCTGTACTGTTTCGAATTTGTACTTATACACTCAACATCTATCCACGTCACCGCCAGTACAACATTCCTCTTTAAAACCCAAATCCAATTTTTATCCGTATCAGTCCAAAGGTCCACACATTACTACTTTTTATAATATGGTATTTGCAGATATAAAAAAACTATGTTCCCATCCAACTCCATCCACTCCCAACCTAGGGCAACTCACTCCTCCTGAATATCAAGCCTTAAAATCCCTTGCTGACAATGAGAATCTAATTGTCAAGACAGTAGACAAGGGAGGAAGGGTTGTCATCATGGACCGAGACAATTATATCAAAGAAGCGTATCGTCTTCTAGCGGATACCTCCACATATAGGAAACTTACTAAGGATCCCCTTCCTGAGTATAAAGTGGAATTAAACCTCTTAATAGAAAGGACAACCAAATCTCACATCCTAGAAAAATCAGAAGCTTCATTCCTTATCAAAGACTTTTACCCCATATTTCTATCACATCCCAAAGGTCCACAAAAGCTTGGATAACCCTCCAGGCAGGCCCATAATAGCAGCCATTGACAGCCTAACATCGGGAATTTCTAAATATATAGACCATTATCTCCAGCCATTGGCTCAGGGCCTCCAGTCCTATATCAGGGATGGCACCCATCTTCTGGAATCACTCAATCCATACTCCTGGAATGATGACTATACTTGGCTGTCATTGGACATCAGTTCCTTGTACACATCCATCCCACATCATTTTGGACTCACAGCTCTTCGTCATTTTTTGTTTCAAGACCAGTATATGAATGATAGACAAGCTACATTCATTTTGGACTGTATTGCATTTTGTCTTGAACACAATTATTTCGTCTTCGACAATCAATTTTATGTTCAAGTACAAGGCACTGCGATGGGTGCTAACTTTGCCCTTTTGTATGCCAATTTGGCCATGGGTCTTTGGGAACACCAATATATATATGGGATAACAATCCCTATTCTAGGCATCTTGTATACTATGGTAGATACATAGATGATATTATAATCATCTGGATTGGTTCCCCTCAGGATACATTAGAATTTGTTAATCATTGCAACAATAATCCCCATGGCCTAAAATTCACCTATGTTTCCGATGCAGAAAAATTGGCGTTTCTGGATTTGGAGTTATATCAAGATGGTGACACCATACACGCCAGAAATTACTCCAAACCCACTGCTGGCAATTCACTCTTGCATTATAAAAGTTGCCATTACCACAAGTGGAAGAACAACAATCCAAGAGGGCAGTTTTGTCGCCTTAAATGCAACTGCACCAACCACCTAGATTTCATCAAATAAAGTAGTGTGCTCAGTGCCAAATTGAGGGATAAGGGATATCCTGAATCACTCATTCAAGATGCATACATGTATTATTTATCAGATACTCCCGCACAGAGTAAAAAGGAAGCCACCAATCAGCCGGTTCGCTTCATCACCAGATTTCACCGAGATCACAAAACAATGGAAACTATCCTCAAGAGGCATTGGCCAATACTTCTGGAGGATCCCCATTTAAAGACTCTATTACCTAAATTCCCCACTGTAACTTATAGAAGAGCACCGCATGTAAAAAATAAAATTGCTCCTAGCAAGTTGAAACCCCTGTTCACACCGTCAAGCCCACGCCTATGCCTACGTCCACTACAGGGAATGTTTCAGTGCAGAAAAGCTCTGTGCAAAACCTGCGACTTTGTGGAACATGGCCAGAAACATTTTTCCACCAAGGGCAAGACCTACTGTATGACATAAATGAGTTTTACAACTGCTCATCTGATTTCGTAGTCTACTGCCTCTATTGTCCTTGCCACCTATTATATGTAGGCCGTACTATTCGCCCCCTTTAGACAAAGGTTTGGCAAGATTGAGGAAGGGAAAGATAAACATAGTGTCCCTCGCCATTTTTCTAAATGTCAACAAGGCTCCACCCATGGCCTAAAAGTGTGGGTTTTGGAACAAATGCCGAAAAATCTCTCTGAAGCAGAGAGGTTTTTCAGGCTGTGTGAACGAGAAACATACTGGATATACTCCCTCGATACTTTGTCACCTGGAGGAATCAACGAGACCCTGGAGTTATCCACAATCCTATCATAATCCCTGACTGTTTTCTTTCCCTTACATCCCTTTTTCTCCTATCTCGATTATTTAGTATTATTTGATTCCTAGTGAGAGATATATATGCATATACTTTTAATTTTATTAATAATTTAACCAAAGACATACCTCTTTGCATGTATACACATATATACAGGGTATTTAATTCACAATAGATCTATATCTATCTTGTTTTTTCTCTTTGTCATCATTTTTATCCAATTATCAGGTAATTTTAATGTTCCCCGTCCAGTCTTTTAATTTAACATTTTGTCCCTCTGATGCATATTGTTTGATGTCCTACTTATGAGATTTATTATATTGAAAAATGTCTCTAATTGCTTATCCAGTGATTATATGTTTCTTATGTAATGTTTCTACTATTACATTTATTCTGATCATACCTGTTTCAGTTCCCATGTACGGTGTATGTGCTGTCGCCTGCATACAATAGTGTTGCAGGGGACAATATATATACATGTACATATATACTTTTCCCATCAGTTTATTATTTTATTTTCTTTTTCCTTTTTTTCTTTTTTTCTAAACAGCCCCCCCTCCCCCTTTTTATTCAGTTATTTTTTTAATCTCTGTTGCTGGAGCCTTTCTATTTTAGATTGCGTTATAGCACGCAGTCCCCACTAGATGGCCCCATCACTGAGCACATATAAGGCTCCTAGGAGCCTTTATCCTAAATGCTTGAAGAAGGTGCACGCCTGTAATATACAGAGCGCATGCGCCGAAACGTCGTCGCACTGCTTGTGATGTCACTGCGTTGGAGGCCTGCATTCCACCACTCACTCTAGCCAAGCCTCGTTTTCACCCCTGGGAAGGAGCTCACATTACCTGCTGGTCGGGACTGTCTTTCCTCTCTCCCATGGATATGATCTGACCCACAGGCACTCACGCTGCGACATCACCACTCGAGGGACATTGTGCTCTACTTGCCTTTTATCCATGTAAGTGGACATATTCGTTTTGCATAATAAAATCTTTTAATTGATTCTGACCCGGAGGCGCTTTTCTTTTGCTATTTTCTTTCATGTTTGGAGCCTGCTTCACGCTTCCCCGGACAGCTTGCCCTGGAAAACAGACTGTTTTAAGCCCATGCAAAAGGTTTTTTTGTTCATTTTTTCTTCCTAAATTCCATTGTGCCATTATCCACCAGCCATCCACTCCCCCAGAGGACATTTGTATTTTTATTATTCCTTAACCGGCAACAGCGCTAATTACCCATCTGTTACTTCTCAAAGCTGGCCGCTCAGCTATTGGCTAATTGCCAGCTCCTATCTCTCCACAGTGACTCACCTGTTGATGATATCCTGCTCGTCAGTCCTGCCTACTTAAGCCGTCCAGTCCAGATGATCTCTGCCTTCGCCTTTAGAGACGCTTCCTGTTTTCCTGTTAAAGACTTTCTTGGCTGACATTCCTTCTGGCTCCAGATCCTGCTTGCTGTTTTACTACTCTCATCTCTGGCTCCCTGATGTTTTGGCTTGTCTGACTATCTGTTCTGGTTCCTGAACTCTGGCTATGTTTTGACTATGTTTACCTTTTTTTATTATTATTAAATAAGTGTGATTTAACTGTACTTCTGTCTCAGTCTGATTCATGGTTCCTGACAGTAGGTGAAGGCCATGAATTCAGAAGACACAGTCAATCTACTTGTTGGCAATATTTTTTCCAGATTGGATGAGCAGGATCACCGTATGGATCAGTTTGCCATGGCGTTACTAATGCTCCAGGTGAGTCACACGGCTCACCTGGAATTTCCCACTGTGGCTGCTCCGGTACAACCTGTGTTGCAGGCCGTCCCTGCTGCTGCTCCAGTCGCTGTTCAGGCACCCGTCTCGAGTATTACCTCTATAGGAGGTATATCTGGTTTCGCTCCGCTTCCCCAGCAATTTGGGGGCAATCCAGTTCAATGCAGAGGGTTTCTCATCCAGGGTAAGATATACTTTGAGATGCTGCCCCAGGCATTTCCCACGGACAGAAGCAAAGAAAGTTTTGTGATATTTTTGCTTTCTGAGAGAGCCTTGGCCTGGGCAAACCCTCTGGGGGGGACGCAAAAACCTGATGTCTTGAGTTACCCTAAGTTTGTGGCATCTTTTAAAAGGTGTATTTGACATTCCCGCACGCTCCGCTTCTGCTGCCAAGTGCCTCATGTCCATCAAACAGAGTAGAAGAACTGTTGCCGATTACTCTGATTGAATTGAATTCCGTACTCTGGCAGCAGAGGTTGCTTGGAACAATTAGCCTCCCGTGGCTGCTTTTTCTCATGGTCTCTTGGATACCATCAAGGATGAGATAGCAGCTCAATATATACCCACTGAGCTGGATAAGTTTGTAGCGCACTACCCCCCGTAGGAGCTGCTATTTTGTGTTTTATCCATAAATCACATTCACCACCTAGCACATCACAGCCCAAAGAAATAGAAACAGTCCATATTGTACTTTTTCTCTTGCTTTTATTTCTCTCTCTGAATAGCTTCTCATGGGAAAACTGGAGTAGTATGGTTTTTGAGAATAATTAAAGTGAATAGCAAAGAGCCACTCTGAATATCTCTTTGCATATAGACTTTGGTAGATTTACTTTAGAGAATACATAAGCTGCTGTAGCAAAGAGTCACTCCGAATAACTTCTTCACTTGTAGACCTTTTTAGAACAATCTGTATCTCTATTTATGCTCGGAGCTCTACGTTCACCTTTTGACCATTACTTCCCGTCTGTACAGTACTTCCAAGTTGGGCTAAAGAAGACATTACTCTGAATAATTCCTCCCGCCTGACTGATTGGAATCCGGGGCTTTATTGAACCAAAAGTCACAGGCCATCGTCACCTGTCTCACTGACTTGCGTACCAACATCCCTCAGCCTCTGGTAGTACCGCTCCACTGGGCTTTCACTCACTTGATCAACAGTTCATGTGCCACTCACAAACGGTTGATCGCCCAGTCTTCTTCCGGTTAGTTGCTACTTCTTCCTGATGGTTCCTCCATCCCTCCTCTCCGGTCTGGCATGCTCCCCTCCCCGCAGGGGTTGTCCAGCAACACCAGCGACTACATGCTGTGCAGTGTCTCTAACTCCTCTCCTCCACGTGGCCTGGTCCCCCCTTCCCCATAGGGGGGGCTCCGCTACACTCCCTCCCCGCAGGGGGGCTCTTTCTCTGATCTCTCTCTCACTCCCTAACCAGCATGTGACCCCAGACCATGTGGGAGCCCTGCCTCCTGCCAAACAAATTAATGATTGGCCAGAACTCCACACATGAGCTGCCTGCCACTCAGATCCCAAGTCCAACCTTTCTTCCAGGACCATTTCCACCGAAAACACAAGGAGACATCTCTGGGTCCAAGCACAGGTGGCCACACCCTGCACTACACTGACACTTCCAGTTCCCAAAATAAACAACCAGGTCTGAGATAGGAATACAGGCCTGCCTAAATTTACCTGAAACTGTACCCTGTCATTTAATCACAGAAAGATCATCTACCTGAAAGTAGGTGACCGCTACACCCCCCCCATTTAAATCACAACTGTCCCCAGATGTGGGGAATTAATTTAGAGTACCTCCTTAAATTTAGGGAGGAAAGAACATCTTGTTAAATCAAGTTGGAATGGGAAAAAGGAAATAAACTTGAAAAGGGATAACATCAGTATCAATGTACAAAATGACACATAACACATTTTCTGTACAATTTACATTACCTAACTGTAGGTCCCTACAGCTAACATTCCATACAAGCAGAATCAGAGCATTGCTCCCGAAGGAGGAATACTCTACATACCACAGGCCTTCATCTGTAAGACAGCCATCACATCTCCAGTTCACCTAAGAGAAGACACAAAATATCTCTAACTACAACTAGCTACACACATTACCAAACAGAGGGGGTTATCATCCTTTATTGGGTAATCAATCAAATATACAGATTTTCTTTTTATGGCATGTATGTTTCTGCCAGGATCGTCGCTCCCTCAAAAGGAGTTTAGGGGTGTGGCTTGACCGCAGAGATGATGGCTGCCTAATTGCTGAGCTCCCGCTGACAGGGATAGAATCCTGATTATCACGGACGGTTATTGAACACCTAGATACCCAAAAAAGGATGGTAACATCCTCCAGAGCCTCCTCAACATCCCGATCACGTTCACCCCGCGTTTTACATGATCGAACACCCTCTACCATCCCGGAGATGTTCAGATCTCAGGCAAGTAAATTTGGAGCCGGATCCTGCCTCACAGGATTCTCAGCGTCAAGTGACAGGCACTAGTGACACAGCTTTCTCCACACAACCTGAGAATGCTGAGGGAGGAATAGTGCTCACTCCACACCAACAACCAAGCCTAAAAGATCTCAGGTCTGTGGCAGCAGACATTAAGGACACCTTGACAGCTGCCATTACAGAACTGAGAATCGATATCCAGGCTATTACAGGCAGAGTACAGGCAGTTGAAAAAACAACGGCTTTACATTCCTCAGTAGGGATGAGCTTCATATTCAAGTCGAACCCATGTTCGACTCGAACATCGGCTGTTCGGTCGTTCGCCGAATTGCAAACAATATGGGCCGTTCGCGCCAAATTCGTGTGGCGCATCACGGCCCATAATTCACCACGGCATCGCAGTGCATTGCTGGCTGATGATTGGCCAAGCATGCACTATGACCCGCATGCTTGGCCAATCACAGCGCCGCCTGAACAGAGAGCCGTAATTGGCCAAAGCCAAGGAGGCTTTGGCCAATTATGGCTCAGGGGATTTAGTACACGCCCCACACTATATAAGGCCGCCTGCATGGCGGCCCTGTGTAGTGTGTGTTCCGGCGTTCATTGAGAGAGAGAGAGAGACAGACAGTGACATTTGATTTGAGTTAGATAGATTAGGCAGAACAGTCAGTAAGTTAGCTGCACTTACAGTGTATTGTGTATATATATGCATCCCAGGTGTTGCATATATATATATATTCACTGTATTCAGTTTAGCAAGATCCGTTCTTGTTATCTTCCTACTGACAGGCAGGCTTGTCTTGTTACAGTATTTACAGCTACCTGAAGAAAATTACTGGTGTTCTTTTGATTCTATTAGTACCACAGTCAGGCAGCTGGACTATTTACAGTTAGTGCAGTGTGTCCTGCTCACAGTGTTCAGCTAGATCCGTTCCTGCTATCTTCTTACTGACAGGCAGGCTTGTCTTGTTACAGTATATACAGCTACCTGAAGAAAATTGCTTGTGTTCCTTTGATCCTATTAGTACCACAGTCAGGCAGCTAGACTATTTACAGTTAGTGCAGTGCGTCCTGCTCACAGTGTTCAGCTAGATCCGTTCCTGTTATCTACTTACTGACAGGCAGGCTTGTCTTGTTACAGTATATACAGCTACCTGAAGAAAATTGCTGGTGTTCTTTTGATCCTATTAGTACCACAGTCAGGCAGCTAGACTATTTACAGTTAGTGCAGTGCATCCTGCTCACAGTGTTCAGCTAAAACTACAAGTTAGTGGGGTGCGTCCTGCTCACAGTGTTCAGCTAAACCTACAAGTTAGTGGGGTGCGTCCTGCTCACAGTGTTCAGCTAAACCTACAAGTTAGTGCGGTGTGTCCTGTTCACAGTGTTCAGCTAAACCTACAAGTTAGTGGGCTGCGTCCTGCTCACAGCGTTCAGCTAAACCTACAAGTTAGTAGGATGCGTCCTGCTCACAGTGTTCAGCTAAACCTACAAGTTAGTGTGGTGCGTCCACCTCACAGTGTTCCGCTAAACCTACAAGTTAATGGGGTGCGTCCTGCTCACAGTGTTCAGCTAAACCTACAAGTTAGTGGGGTGCGTCCTGCTCACAGTGTTCAGCTAGATCCGTTCCTGTTATCTTCTTACTGACAGGCAGGCTTGTCTTGTTACAGTATATACAGCTACCTGAAGAAAATTACTGGTGTTTTTTTGATCCTATTAGTACCACAGTCAGGCAGCTAGACTATTTACAGTTAGTGCAGTGCGTCCTGCTCACAGTGTTCAGCTAAACCTACAAGTTAGTGGGGTGCGTCCTGCTCACAGTGTTCAGCTAAACCTACAAGTTAATGTGGTGCATCCACCTCACAGTGTTCAGCTAAACCTACAAGTTAGTGGGGTGCGCCCTGCTCACAGTGTTCAGCTAAACCTACAAGTTTAGTGCAGTGCATCCTGCTCACAGTGTTCAGCTAGATCTGTTCCTGTTATCTTCTTACTGACAGGCAGGCTTGTCTTGTTACAGTAAATACAGCTACCTGAAGAAAATTACTGATGTTCTTTTGATCCTATTAGTACCACAGTCAGGCAGCTAGACTATTTACAGTTAGTGCAGTGTGTCCTGCTCACAGTGTTCAGCTAAACCTACAAGTTAGTGGGGTGCGTCCTGCTCACTGTGTTCAGCTAAACCTACAAGTTAGTGTGGTGCGTCCACCTTACAGTGTTCAGCTAAACCTACAAGTTAGTGGGGTGCGTCCTGCTCACAGTGTTCAGCTAAACCTACAAGTTAGTGGGGTGCGTCCTGCTCACAGTGTTCAGCTAAACCTACAAGTTTAGTGCAGTGCATCCTGCTCACAGTGTTCAGCTAGATCTGTTCCTGTTATCTTCTTACTAACAGGCAGGCTTTTCTTGTTACAGTATATACAGCTACCTGAAGAAAATTACTGATGTTCTTTTGATCCTATTAGTACCAAAGTCAGGCAGCTAGACTAATTACAGTTAGTGCAGTGCGTCCTGCTCACAGTGTTCAGCTAAACCTACAAGTTAGTGGGGTGCGTCCTGCTCACAGTGTTCAGCTAAACCTACAAGTTAGTGGGGTGCGTCCTGTTTACAGTGTTCAGCTAAACCTACAAGTTAGTGGGGTGCGTCCACCTCACAGTGTTCAGCTAAAGCTACCTGTAGAAGGTTGGTGGTGTTCTCATACTACAGGCAGGCAGTTGATTTTGCTAGCTGCAGTATCAGTACATATATATGTGTATATATATATATATATATATATATATATATATATATATATATATATATATCCCTGCTTAGTGCAGCTACAGGCCATCAGTATGTCTGGAAGGCCAAGAAGGAGAGGCAGACAGTCACAAGCCAATAAGAGAGGGCAAGCAGGCTCTGTGTCTAGTGCTGGTCGTGGAGACGGTGCATCCTCATCAGCACGTGGCCGTGGGACACGCTTGGCCTTTTTTTTGGCAGCTGGCCGTGTTGAGCCGCAACATGCGGAAGACTTGGTCGAGTGGATGACCAAGCCGTCCTCATCCTCCTCATCCTCTCTCACCCATGCCCAGGGTACTTTGTCTGGCAAAGCAGCGGCCTCTTCCCTCGGCTCAATGTCATCAGTGACTCCTTCCCTAGCCCCACCATGTCCTCCTGAAGAGTCCCTCGAACTGTTTGACCACAGTGTTCGGTACATGCTCCAGGAGGATGCCCAGCGTTTGGAAGGCTCTGATGATGATACTGAGCTCGATGAAGGCAGTAACATGAGCACGGACAGAGGGGGTGCCTAAGAAGGACAGCAATCTGGCAGTCATGCTCCCCCTGCTGCAGCATACTGCCAGGTTTGCTCCAGTGATGAGGAGGGAGGGGATGATGAGGTCACTGACTCAACGTGGGTGCCTGATAGGAGAGAGGAGGAGGAGGAGGAGGCGGCACATCACCAACGAGGCAGGATGCCCTCCAGGGGCCAGCCTAAGGGCAGCACATTGACTGCATCACACCCCAAAGCTCCACATGTGCAGGGCGCTGCAGTCTCTGCGCGTTATTCAAAAAGTTCTTTGGTGTGGGCCTTTTTTGAGACGAGTGCATCAGATCGCACCGCTGCTATTTGCAACATATGTCTCAAGCGTATCTCGCGTGGCCAAAACATCTCCCGCTTGGGTACCACATGCTTGACCAGACATATGTTGACCTGCCATGCAGTTTGTTGGCAAGCGTATCTAAAAGACCCACACCAAAGAACAAAGAGGACCTATCCTTGCTTCTCATCAGCTGAGATTTCCAACCCCACTATACCTTCAGTCCTCTCTGAGACCTGCACTCAGAGGAATGAAGATGTAGAATGCGACGCGTTTCACGAGCGTACGGGCTACGATGTCACGGTAGCCGCGCTCCTTCATCAAAGCTACATGTGAATCGTGGGGATGGTTTAAAAAGAGAATGGGGGCGGGAGTAAGTTGACAAGAAGGAGGAGAGGGGGGGGAGGGACGGAATGGGGGACGAAAAGGGCAAAGAGGAAGGGGGGAGGGGGGAAAAGAGGAGGGGGTGGCCATGTATATAAAATACAAAAGACTCTTAGCAGGTAAAGAGGTGCATATCAAAAATTAGTCTCAGTAAATAATAAAGAAAAATAATAAAAAATAATGAATAATAAATAATGAATAAGGAATAATTATTTTTTATTTTTTATTTTTTATTATTTATTATTTTTTATTTATTATTTTTTATTTTTTATTATTTTTCTTTATTATTTATCGAGACTAATTTTTGATATGCACCTCTTTACCTGCTAAGAGTCTTTTGTATTTTATATACATGGCCACCCCCTCCTTTTTTCCCCCCTCCCACCCTTCCTCTTTGCCCTTTTCGTCCCCCATTCCGTCCCCCCCTCCTCCTTCTTGTCCACTTACTCCCGCCCCCATTCTCTTTTTAAACCATCCCCACGATTCACATGTAGCTTTGATGAAGGAGCGCGGCTACCGTGACATCGTAGCCTGTACGCTCGTGAAACACGTCGCATTCCGGTGACGTCACAGCCCCGCGCCTGCTTCCCACCAGCGTTCCAGGCCTCGCTTTGGAGCATTTCATCACCGTGGCCGGCTTTAGCGGTGTCTCAAGCACAGCCGTACGCACAGCAGGAGACAGCGATGCAGTGACAGAACTGATGGACTCCCCTCCTCCAGGAAATCAACCATACTATATGCTTTATTTTAATCTACTAAATGTGAGTGTTTTTGTACAGTGTTTTTATTAAATTCAGCTTACATACTGCACTTAGAGGCGCCTCTTTTCCTCGTTTTTTCTGCAGATTTTTGGGGCTTGGTTTCAGCTCTTCTTGGAAGGCAGCCATCTGTGTGGACTTTTAACTCTTTATTGAACTTGTTCTGCTCATATAGACTTTTCATGGACTATATTAGTCATAATTACCCTCCGTCATTAACAAGATGGTAATATAGAGATATCCAGTTCTTTGCGCCTTTACTTGCTTACAATGCACTGTCCTGTCACCATTTGAGGAGGCCACGAGGATGGTGAGCAGTGACAGTGCATGCATCAGTGACACTGTCCCCCTTGTTCACTTGTTGGAGCACACGCTGCGTGGAATAATGGACAGGGCACTTGAGGCAGAACAGAAGCAGGAAGAGGAGGACTTCCTTAGCTCTCAAGGCCCCCTTTATCCAGACAGTGTTCCTGCGTGCCCGCCGATCACACAGGAAGAGGACGAGGAGGAGGAGGAGGAGGAGGAGGAAGATTGTGTCAGTATGGAGGTGGAGCCTGGCACTCAGCATCAGCAGCAGTCTTTAAGGGATCAGTCCCAAGAAACACATGGACTTGTACATGGCTGGGAGGAGGTGGCTGCAGACCATGTGGTCCTTAGTGACCCAGAGGACTCCGGACCGAATGCCTCAGCAAACCTACGCTGCATGGCCTCCCTGATCCTGCAAAGCCTGCGTAAGGATCCTCATATTCGTGGTATAAAGGAGATGGACCAATACTGGCTAGCAACCCTCCTTGATCCACGTTACAAGGGAAAGGTTGCGGACCTTATCTTGCCATCGCAGAGGGAGCAGAGGATGAAACATCTTTGGGAGGCCTTGCAGAAAGGTCTGTGCAATGCGTTCCCAGAGACTGGGAGGTTACAAACTCCTGTTTCTGGACAACATGTTGCTGAGGCTTCGGTCAGTCAAAGAAGGAGCGGTGGAGAAGGTGGCTGTCTGACCGATGCGTTCAGACAATTTTTTGGTCCGCAGCCCCAAGGTATGATCGGTTCCAGCAACCATCGCCAGCGTCTGTTTTACATGGTGCAGGAATACCTAGGGGCAAGATCAGACTTGGACACCTTTCCCACTGAAAATCCTCTGGGTTACTGGGTCTTGAGGATGGATCACTGGCCAGAGCTTGCACAGTATGCAATTGAGCTACTGGCCTGTCCTGCATCCAGCGTTCTTTCGGAACGCACATTCAGTGCTGCTGGAGGCGTGGTAACCGATCACAGGGTGCATCTGTCCACCGACTCGGTCGATCGACTGACCTTCATAAAAATGAATCAGTCTTGGATCACCACCAGCTACCAAGCACCTGATGCTGATGTAACCGAATAATTTTTTTTGAAATCTCAGATCCCTTCAAAGACTGCCTATGCTGATGCTGAGTGACTATCCCTGAGTAATTATCCTCTTCCTCCTCAATCATCACGCTGATAGCTTGTAAGAACATTTTTGGTTCTGGGCGCCACCACCAGTGCCTAAGGCCCAATTTTTCAGCCCCTGTTTAACAGGGGCGTGTAATTACAATTTTTGATGCAATACTTTGCAGCAGGGCTCGTTCCTGCGTTCCAACTAGAGTGTCTGTGAGGGGTTGCAGTGTTGTGGCACCAGCACCACCACCACCACCACCAAAGGCCTAATTTTTCTGCCCCTGTCCAACAGGGGCATGTAATTACAATTCTTGATCTAATATTTCACAGCAGGGCCCATTTCTGCACCCACCAAGAGCGAGTGAGGACTTACAGTGTTGTGGCACCAGCACCACCACCACCACCACCACCACCACCACCAAAGGACCAGTTTTTCTGCCCCTGTTCAACAGGGGCATGTAATTACAATTCTTGATCTAATATTTCACAGCAGGGCCCTGTGAGGGCTTACAGTGTTGTGGCCAGAACAACACCTAAGGCCCAAATTTCTGCTGAGTATATAGGGCAGGCCCCTACTTTCAAACATCTAACTTACAAATGACTCCTACTTGCAAACAGAAGGAGACAACAGGAAGTGAGATGAAATGTACCCCTAGGAAGGGAAATTCTCTCCTGTAAGAGTTAATATGGGAAAAACATTTCTCCTTTCCACTGATGCTTTCCAATCCTTGTTCCACAAAAAACCCAAATTCTCAAAAAGCATTTGTCATTGGGACAAAAAGTGAGGTGAAATCTTCTAAAGAGGAGGAAAGACAGCAAAACAAATGTCACAGGGGTGATAACCCTTCCCTATGTTTTCCAAAAAGCTTAAAAAAGATTTTTTGGCTGGAGTTAAACACGTTAAAAATTTACCCGTTCAAAATGACAAACAGACTCTACTTAACAACAAACCTACAGTCCCTGTCTTGTTTGCAACGCCTGTATACTGCTGTTCAGAGTATATAGGCCCTGGTGGCCCCACACCTTTCCTTATTTTAATTTGGGTGCGGGGTTCCCCTTAATATCCATACAAGACCCAAAGAGCCTGGTAATGGACTGGGGGGTACCCATGGTGTTTGTCTCACTGATTTTCATCCATATTGCCAGGACCGGACATTACCTTAAACTCGCAAGCAGTTTTAAATGAGATTTTTTCCTTTAAAAATGACATTTGGTGCAGGGACTGTTCTAAACACGGGAAACACGTGCCACTTTACAGGCATACTATAGACACCCCCCAGGTACGATATTTAAAGGAATATTTCACTTTTTTTTTTTACTTTGAGCATCATTAAAATCACTGCTGCCGAAAAAACGGCCGTTTTTAAAAGTTTTTTTTCATTGATACATGTCCCCTGGGGTAGGACCCGGGTCCCCAAACCCTTTTTAGGACAATACTATGCAAATTAGCCTTTAAAATGAGCACTTTTGATTCTGAACGTTCGAGTCCCCTAGACGTCAATGGGGTTCTAACGTTCGTGCGAACTTTCGGTCCGTTCACAGGTTCTGGTGCGAACCGAACCGGGGGGTGTTCGGCTCATCCCTAATGGGCACACTGGCAACAATTGATGGGAACACTGGCAGCAATTGATGGGTACAGTAGCTTCGTTTGATGGGCACAGTGGCTGCATTTGATGGGCATAATGGCTGCATTTGATGGGCACAGTGGCTGCATTTGATGGCACAGTGGCAGCATTTGATGGCACAGTGGCCACGTTTGATGGGCACAGTGGCCGTGTTTGATGGGCACAGTGGCCGTGTTTGATGGGCACAGTGGCTGTGCTTGATGAGCACAGTGGCTGCATTTGATGGGCACAGTGGCCTCAATTGATGGGCACAGTAGCTGAGTTTGATGGCACAGTGGCTGCAATTGATGTTTTTTTATGTCCAGTTTGTTTGCGTTCCCCCAAAAATGTATAGCACCAGCCACCACTGGTGCATGCATTTTAAACTATAGTGATTGATTCACCACCAGTGAATGTTTTTTGAAAATCACATTTGCTACTCTATAACCTATAGATATCATTACTAGGTGGTAGGGATGGGCTAACTGCTCGGCCCGAGCATGAGTTTGGGCCGAACATTGGCATGTTCGCCGAACAACCAAATTATCAGGACGTTTGACCATTTGTTCGGCACGCCGAACGACCACAAAGGATTGCGTTGCCGCAAAGTGCATTTAAAGCTCA
This sequence comes from Lithobates clamitans, assembly GCA_037952925.1. Lineage (NCBI taxonomy): Eukaryota > Metazoa > Chordata > Amphibia > Anura > Ranidae > Lithobates > Lithobates clamitans. Next base: position 1,481,267 of record JBBGZY010000356.1, on the reverse strand, counting down.
AATTGGCTGAAGCAATGAAAGCTTTGCCCAATCAGAGCACAGAGCACTGTCAGAGCCATGGTTGGACACTGTCATGATGACTCTATCCAATTATGGCTCATTGCTATAAGTCCCGCGCAAACTATAAAAGTATTCTTTCAATTTTCAGTGTGATATCGGTGTGGAGAGAGATAGAAAAGGGCTCTGTTCAGTAATATTAGACTGTAATGCCCCATACACACAATCGGACATTGATCGGACATTCCGACAACAAAATCCATGGATTTTTTCCGACGGATGTTGGCTCAAACTTGTTTTGCGTACACACGGTCGCATAAAGTTGTCAGAATTTCCACTCGCCAAGAATGCAGTGACGTACACCACATATGACGAGACTAGAAAAGGCCAGTTCAGAACCAAGCGCGGCACCCTTTGGGCTTCTTTTGCTAATCTCGTGTTAGTAAAAGTTTGGTGAGAGACGATTCGTGCTTTTTCAGACTCGTGGTTTTCAGATCGTTTTCTGCAGTTCAGTTTGTGCTTGTGGGTTTGTATCTGCTCTTCAGTGCATGCAGTCAGTTCGTATTGTATTATTCAGTGCGATCTTGTCCGCTCATTACTGTTTTTCAGATCGCTCTTCACAGGCCTTGCTGTTCTTCAGTGCGTCCTGTTTCGTTCTGAGCAGCCGACCGTTTTCTAGCCATGTTGCGTATACATACTCCTCGTAGAGTTTGTGCTGTGCGGGAGCTTGGTGTTGGGGTCTGTAACAAGCCCCTGCTCGCTCAGTTCCACTCTCCCGACACTCCTCTGCTGCTATAGAATCAGATTGCAGATCGCAACGTCTGATGGTTCAGTCATCCGATGCTCCGGGATTAGAACTACAGCTATGTGCCGTTCGAATCCAGTTGTGATAGCTCAGAACAAACACCAGGCAGGCTGTATGTAAGTTCAAACAGGGAACTCTTTTATTGAAAGGAATACAGGCTCTTTTATTCTGCTCATATTACTCTGAACATACACCTTTGACCAAAAACCTAATTAACATGGGCTAATTAACTAATCCCTTTAGACAGCCTAGATGACTCAGTCATGACCTTTAGGCCAGACTGGCCGTCTTGTAGCTCTGAAAACACAATCAACCTTATCACAAATCAACACAGAACTCTTCTTCACATAATAGCAGAGTTAATTAACACAAACAACAATGGGAATCGAATGACCCTTAGATCCCATACTAGACTTATTTACAATAAACACATTCTAGCAGGCAACAGACAGACAGGTGGCTGGAATTGACATCAGCATCTCCTAACAGTATTTGTCCCAGCATTATGAATCAGAGGAGAAATACTTCAGTATTCCAAGCTTCATGACAATCCAGTATTCCAAGGTTCATGACAGGGTCCTTACCTTGACACAAGTCCAGTCCATGAACAGGGTGGGGAGGAGTTCATGGACCAAGAATTGGTTACTTCAGCATGACCAGTTCTGTCATATGCCTTTGCTCCGTGAGATCCGTGAGAATAATCCTAATGATTTCAGGAACTTTCTCTGGATGACGGACCCCGTATTTCACCGTTTGTTGGCTTTGCTGACCCCTTATTTTAGCAGGCAGGATACCTGCATGAGGCAAGCCATCACTCCGGAGCAGAGGCTGGTCGCCACCCTGCGGTACTTGGTGATGGGGAGAAGCCTGCTGGACCTCAAGTTCTTGACAGGCATCTCCCCCCAGGCTCTGGGGATCATTATCCCAGAGACCTGTTCTGCCATCATCCAGGTCCTGCAGAAGGAGTATATTAAGGTAAGATTTTTTATTATTACCATGATTGTAATATGCTGTGAATGTCCCCTTTGTCCTCATGCATGCTGGATTTTTATGTAATTATTTTTGTTGTCCTTCATACTTATTTGCCTTCACTTACCTCCCCAGCATAGTCTCCTGGCCCCATATTCACCTCGTGTAGTCACTTAACAATGTTTTTTATCTGCTCCATAGTAGTGCTTTACCCAAACACCCCTAAAATGTTTTGAAATGTGATTTGTGCTTTAAATTCAGGCAGAGTGCCAGAGGCTTTTTTGGGGGGTCCTCAAATCATTTTGAACCCTCCCTCCCCCCAACTGCTAAGTCAGCTGATACCAATTCTCTATCTATCCTCAATCATCTATCTGCTGACTTTGCCAAACCCATACACACTATACCCATCTCTTTTGTGGTCAGATTTATGGATGAATTCCCCAAAGCATGTAGTGCAAGGGCCTGCCTGTATAGTTTCAAATGGTACTGTTTAAAGTTTTTGTATACTATTATTATCTTGATAGGTAATATGTCCAAATGTGCTCAAATGTGTACAGTGTGTATTTATATCTTTCTATTATGACACTTCTTACCTGTCCAGTGGGCTGCCAATAGTGTAACTAGGGTCTGTTCAAAGTAATACCCATTATTTAGGTATTCATCTCTCAATGAAGTGGAGAGGGTTACCTGTCCAAGAGTCCCCCCCCTATAATGTTAGAAATGTTTTACTCCACAGTTTCCTTCCATGCCACAGGAATGGCAGACTGTGGCCTCCCATTTTGCCCAACGGTGGGACTTTCACAACTGCGGAGGGGCAATTGATGGGAAACACGTCCACATCCTCCTACCACCCAACTTGGGGTCATACTATTATAATTATAAGGGGTTCAATAGTATTGTGATGTTGGCGGTGGTGTTGGCTACTTATGAATTCCTGTATGTGGACGTGGGGAAGAATGGCCGGATGTCCGATGGTTGAGTCATCGCCCAGACGGAGTTCTAGTCGTCTCCAGAATGGCAGCTTGGACTTGCCACCTCCAGAAGAGAATGTGGAAGGACTCCCATTCGTCTTCGTTGCAGATGAAGCGTTTGCGCTGGGAGACCAACCATGAGGCCATTCCCGATGAGGACCCTCACCCCAGACAAGAGGGTTTTTAATTACTGGCTGGCCAGAGCCAGAATAGTGGTGGAGAACATGTTTGGAATCCTTGCCAGCCGGTTCCACCTATTTCTTACACCCATACATATGGCAGAGTATAAACTGAATCATATTATCCTGGCGTGCTTTGTTCTACACAACTTTTTACGGCAACATTCTGCCAACTATGCTGGCTCAGTTGGGCCTGAGGCTGGAATTCAAAATGAACCAACCCTGACGGCGCTTGAAAGTGGCCTTTCTGGCTTGCCCCCTCTGAGTGCCTGTGATGTCCGGCTAAGATACCTTGAATACTTTGCGGGTAGGGGGGCTATCAATATAGCAGACAATGTCTGAAACCTTTTTCAAATAAAAAAAAATAACTACTCAAATATTTGGTGACATTTACTGCTTGTGTTTCTTTTAGCTGACCCTGACAGAAATGTGGTGAGTCCTGAAAATGGCGTGATTGTGTAACCTTACAAAGCACTGTTAGGTGTTATTTTCTAAAGGCAAAGACACTTTGCACTACAAGTGCACTTGAAACTGCACTTTTAGTGCAAAGTGGATTTGCCCTTAGGAAATAACACCCATTGTCACAGGAAACACAATTTAGAGCACAACAAATGTGTTGGAGCATTGAAACAATAATCCACACATTCTTGATTATCAATCTTTTTAATACCAGCACAATCACATGTGCATTTAGAAAAGGTTTTTAAAACAAACCAACATGTTTGTTGTATAATAATTTTTGGTGTCACATTAGAAAAAGTATTATTTATTTTATTTATTATTGAGGAAGGGGTTGCACCCCCAAAACGCCTACATTGATCTCCCGTGATGGCAGATAGCACACACAAAACCAAATGAATTTGGAGGGGTTTTAAACTCTCCCTAAAACACCAATGATGTTCTTCATTTTTTGTTGAACATCATTGATGTTTTTCAGGATGTTTTCCAAGTCCCTATTACACCCCATGATCTCCCCGATCAGGATCTGTGCACTTTCCGAGGTGAATCGCCCTGGATCCACAACATCACGATCACCTAAAGAGATAGAAACAAAAACACACCATGTATTATAAATATGCCAGCATCCATCTCTTACCTGAGCCTGTGGTCGCAGACACTCACCTGATGTGGTGACAATTTCCACCACATCTTCCTCCTCCTGCTCTGCTTGGCTTGGGTGGATTTCCCCTTCTTCCAGAGGTGGGGGGTCTGTGGTCTCCTCGGATGAGGGGTTTCCTCCAAGTCTTTGATCCCCTATGATAAAAAAAATATGTATACTTAGCACACAGATATTTGATGGCAGAAATAGGAATATGAAACATTGTTGGAAGTGGGGTACAATTGTCTATTTTGGCAGAGTTCCAAGATGTTCCATTTTTATTGTCCTTTGTCAAGCTTCAATATTACATGTTTTGTACAAGCTTCACAGATGGAGACACCCCTACAGTATACACTGGAGCACCTGTGTGGGACCCCCTAACAAAAAGGGTGTTCTGGTGTCCCACACTAGTTCTCCAGCGTCCAGATGTGAAAACTGCTGAGTGTCCTCTCCTTACACAAAATCTAGTTTGCATTTCATTCTAGTTACAAACCCATCTAGACAACCAAATTATTTTCAGACAAGTAGGCCATAAAAATGTTGGCAAATGCATATTGCCAAAACAATGGTGTTTTCTAGGCCGAACGAACAATGTTTTCTACGAACGAATAATGTGCACATGAACATGAAAGTTGCCTTTTGAAACTGAATAACAGTTAAGAAAAGCACATGGAGCAGCACGAACGTAATAAACATAAAGAATAGGAACACAGGACAACTACTTACTTTTTTGCAGCACTCTCCAGATCTTTCTGTACTGCTCATGCTCTCTTAATTTGAGGTCCGACCACCGTTTCCTGAGCTGATCTTTCGATCGTCATACCCCAAAATTCCGGTGCAGACTCTTGACCACTTTCGCCATGATGTTGGCCTTTCTGACATTGGGGTTGGGGTAAGGTCCATACTTCCTGTCATAGACGACCTTCTTCAGGATGTCCACCATCTCCAACATCTCCCCAAAGGACATATTTGATGCCTTAAATCTTCTCCTTCTGGATCGGGACGTTTCAGGCTCCGGGCTTTCCTCCTCCTCCTCCTCCTCGTTGCTGTAATTAGCATGCACCTGCTGTGTCTCCGCCATGTGCTCTTCCCCCACTGCACCAAACGAGAAGGGGCGCAGAATAGACTAGAAAGAATGTCAGGGGCGGGTGGAGTTACACGCATGCGCAGTGTCTATAAAGCGTAGTACGTACGATCTGTAAGCGGTGGAATGAGTATCGGAGGCGCCGATCGTGATAACGAAGGTAAGAGCAAAACTTGGGCCTATACTGCTTCTAGATTGAGGCCTATATTGTAACAAGATTAGGAGAGTTTTGCCTGACATTAGGGTTTGTCTTGTGTTGTGTATTGCAGATAAAATGGATGGCTTCAATGACCACAACTTCCTCCCCCTGTTCATAGACAAATACAGGGAGCTGCCCTGTCTGTGGCAGGTGAAACATCCACATTACAATAATAAACAAAAGAGGCAGGCAGCGCTGGAGAAACTGCTGGAGTTGGTAAAGCCGGTGGTCCCCACGGCAACCATCCCCTATTTAAAAGCCAAAATTGGTGGCCTGAGGAGAACTTATCTTAGGGAGCGCAAGAAGGTCACAGATTCCCAGAGATCAGGAGCTGCAGCAGATGATGTTTATGTCCCCAGGCTGTGGTACTAGGAGAGACTGCGATTGCTGTCAGACCAGACTGAAGTCAGGAAATTCCTCTCAACCCTTCCTTCCACTCTTCCTTCCACCCTATCTTGCAACCCAGCTGAGACTTTCGATGACCAACCTGGGACTTCCAGCCAGGAAGAAGTGGAGGAGCCCAGATGGAGTCAGGTATAGCATTCTTCTACAGATTTCTGGTCAATAAATAAATGATGTTTTATAGATGTTATTATTTATCACTAATTGCTGATTTAATAAAGTGTTTTACATATCAATAGACAGTAGTGGGCAAAAATATTTGGGATAAGAATGAAAAATGCTGGGCTCAGAATGATAGTCTGTTATATTTGTTAACATTCAATTTGCAACAGTCATGAGATGAAAATTGTGTGTGATTGATGACTAAAAAACTAAAACTATGTCCCTTTTTCATACACAGGAAGACCTCAGCCAGGATGAGGCTGTGGAATGTGGCACACAGGAGGAGGCTGTGGAATTTGGCAGCCAGGAGGAGGCGGGGGTTAGTGGCAGCCAGGAGGAGGCGAGGCTAAGTGGCAGCCAGGAGAAGCCTGGGACCAGTAGGAGCCTGACTGAATCACAGGTTCCTCTTCTCCGCCTTCCAACCAAAAGACCCAGGAAGGGGAGTCACGTGCAGGATTCAGCACTCAGGCTCATTCAGGAGGCCTCTGCATCCCTCAGAGCCACCCCCACTCCTGAAGAGGCCTTTGCCTGCATGGCTGCCACCAAACTGCAGGGCATGCAGGAGGGTCAATGCCAACTGTGTGAGGACCTTCTTTATAAAGTCATAACTAAGGGGGTGAGGGGCGAAAGCACACCCAATACCCACCTGTGTGAGTTACATCATCCTTCTCCTCCTCCTGCCACAACTCCACCACCACAGCCACAGCGTGGAAAGAAGCGTGGAAGGAAGACCAGAGAGTGATGACCTGGGTTCAGTCTGGTCTGGCAAAAGATGCAATCTCTTGTATGACCACAGCCTGGGGACATACATGTCATCTGCTGCTTTCAGGATCTCTGGGACTTCTGGACCAGACTGCACTCCCTTAGATATGGACTCCTCAGGCCACCAATTTTGATGTAAAATAATTGATGAGTGCCCTGGGGGCCAAAGGCTTCACCAATTTCTGCTGTTTCTCCAGCATTGCCTCCCTGTTTGTTTGGTTCTGAGCCCTTAATAAATGAAATTTTGTTTCAATTATACTCGCCTATGTTTGTTTTCCTTCAAAAAGGACAGTTTGTTTGTGAGGAGGGAGGTACATTTCAAAAATACAATGTGAAATTAACAAGAGACACCAACACCAAACAATCTCCTTGAGATTAAATAATACAAGATATCAATGGTGTTGTGGTAACTTGACACACAAAACACACACAAAAATATTCTGGAGTAAAACCCAAAAAAGCAAAACAAAAAAAATCAGCCTTGAAAAAAATACAGAACAAAAATAGAACAACAAAAAATAAATTTGGTCAGATGTGACAAATCAAAATATATTGAGGGAATCACGATAAATAATAAAAAAAGAAGTTTGTGTGAATATGAGCAGAAAAACTACTTCATTCTTCTCACATTATAAAGAAGAAGACAGTGCGCTGTATTAAACAATTTAAAACATTGCAGCATGACGAAAGTGCTCTATCTATTCCGAACGCTAATTTTACCAGACAGAGCTGTTCCGTCTCGGAGTTTCTTCTGAGCATTTTGTGCGTCGGAATTGTCCACTCACGGTCGGAATAGACGCGATCGGATTATGTTGTCAGAAAATTTTATAGCCTGCTCTCAAACTTTGTGTGTCGGAAAATCCGATGGAAAAAATCAGATGGAGCCCACGGAATTTCCAACAACACGCTCCGATCGCACATTTTCCGTCGGAAAATCCGACCGTGTGTACGGGGCATTAGTGTGCTATAGTGTGCTATTGTGATTCTATTGTCAGTGTAGCACATCAGTTTAGAGTGAATCTAGGGATAGGTTAGTGTGAGTGTAGTGCGACCATTTATCTTTACATTAGTGTGAATGTAGGGATAGTTCAGTCAGTGTAAGTGTAGTGACCGTTTAACACAGTTTATTTCATTGCATTACTGCAAGTTTCACGCCATATATTTCAGTGCGTTATGTGCCGTTCAATGCAGTACATTTCTGCGCATTACTGCACGCTTAATGCAGTATATTTCAGTGTGTTACGTGCCATTTAAAGCAGTACAGTTCAGTGCGTTACTGCAAGTTTAAAGCCTTATATTTCAGTGCATTATCTTCCGTTTAACACAGTACAGTTCAGAGCGTTACTGCAAGTTTACCATTGTATATTTCAGTTTGTTACGTTCTGCTTAATGCAGTACATTTCTGTTAGTTACTGCACGCTTAACGCAGTATATTTCAGTGCGTTACTGCAAGTTTAATGCCGTACAGTTCAGTGCCTTACTGTAAGTTTAACGCCATATATTTCAATGTGTTACGTGCCGTTTAATGCAGTACATTTCTGTGCATTACTGCACACTTAATGCAGTATATTTTAGTGCGTTACTGCAAGTTTATGCTGTACAGTTCAGTGCGTTACTGCAAGGTTTACGCCGTATATTTCAGTGCGTTATATTCCATTTAACGCAGTGCGGTGCGTTACTGCAAGTTTAACTCCTTATATTTCAGTGTGCTATCTTCCGTTTAATGCGGTACAGTTCAGAATGATACTGCAAGTTTAATGCCGTATATTTCAGTGCGTTACATGCCGTTTAATGCAGTATATTTCTGTGCATTACTGCACACTTAATGCAAAATATATCAGTGTGTTATTGCAAGTTTACGCCGTACAGTTCAGTGCGTTACTGCAAGTTTATTGCCGTACAGTTAAGTGCCTTACTGTAAGTTTAACGCCGTATATTTCAGTGCAATTATGCACCATTTAACGCAGTCATTTCTGAGCATTACTGCAAACTTAATGCAGTATATTTCAGTGCGTTACTGCAATTTTACGCCGTACAGTTCAGTGCATTACTACAAGTTTAACACTGTATATTTCAGTGAATTACGTGCCATTTAACACAGAACATTTCTCTGTGTTACTGCACGCTTAATGCAGTATATTTCAGTGTGTTACTGCAAGTTTAACGCTGTACAGTTCAGTGCGTTACTGCAAAGTTAACACTGTATATTTCAGTGCGTTATCTTCCGTTTAACGCAGTACAGTTCAGTGCGCTACTGCAAGTTTAACACCATATATTGCAGTGCCTCAGTGCAGTTTTACCACAGTATAATATAGTGTGTCTGTGGAGTGTGTCTGTATAGTAGTGAGTACTCAAGTTAAAGTGCACCAAATACCACTTTCCATTGATTAACCACTTGCCAACCAGCTGCCACAGTTATACTGTGGCAGGTTGGCACGACTGCGCAAATCGCCATAGCTATATGTCGGATCATTAAGACGCTATAGCAGCCATAGTGTGTCCCCTGAGCCAGTAGATTTCTGTGCATTACTGCATGCTTAACGCTGTATATTTCAGTGCGTTGTATTCTGTTTAACGCATACAGTTCAATGCGTTACTGCAAGTTTAACGCCTTATATTTCAATGTGTTATCTTCCGTTTAATGCAGTACAGTTCAGATCATTACTGCAAGTTTAACGCTGTATATTTCAGTTCGCTACGTGCCATTTAATGCAGTACATTTCTATGCATTTCTGCACGCTTAACGCGGTATATTTCAGTGTGTTACTGCAAGTTTAACGCCGTACAGTTCAGTGCGTTACTGCAAGTTTTACGCCATATATTTCAGTGAATTACGTGCCATTTAATGCAGCACATTTCTCTGTGTTTCTGCATGCTTAACGCAGTATATTTCAGTGCGTTACTGCAAGTTTCAAACCGTACAGTTCAGTGCATTACTACAAGTTTAACACTGCATATTTCAGTGCATTATCTTTCGTTTAACGCAGTATAGTTCAGTGCGTTACTGAAAGTTTAACACCGTATATTGCAGTGCCTTAGTGCAGTTTTACTGTAGTATAATATAGTGTATCAGTGGAGTGTGTCTGTATAGTAGTGAATACTCAAGTTAAAGTGCACCAAACACCACTTTCCATTGATTAACCACTTGCCAACCAGCCGCCACAGTTATACTGCGCAAATCTCCATAGCTATACGTCGGATCTTTAAGATGCTGTAGCAGCCGTAGCGTGTCCCCGGAGCTGACGCTCATGCCCGGCGGGCATGTGTCAGAGAACGTCTTCTGCCTCTGCTTGCCGGGCTCCAGCGCGCATGCACAGTGGACTGGCGCTTCGGCGCACACCCGTACGCGGCCCAATGGTGCGGCGGGTGCGGGTGCACAACGGTCCCCGAGTGCACGCGGTCGCTCGTGCGGGTGCACGGTAGCACATCACAACGTCGCGCACACTGTGGTGGGCTACTTTAGATGGCGCCAGCACCCAGTCGGGTTACTGGTTTGTCGTCAGCTTCCCATAGTTCCTGTTTGCTGTGTACTCTGCTTATTACCTGTTTGACCCGGATTGCTATTATTGACTTCGCCACCTCTCTCCTCGATCTGACCCTTGGCTATCCAAATGGACTATGCTTAATCTGATTACTTGTGCTTGACCCCTGGCTATCCAAACGGACTCTGCTTAATCTGATTACCTGTGCTTGACCCCTGGCTATCCAAATGGACTCTGCTTAATCTGATTACCTGTGCTTGACCCCTGGCTATCCAAACAGACTCTGCTTGATCTGATTACCTGGTTTTTGACCCCCAGCTAGTTTCACGGACTTCCTGTTTACTCCGCACCTGATCCTCTGACTCAGTAGTATTACCTCCAGTCAGCTCTTGGAAATTACCACCTTGCATACAGTCCTTATAACCTCCGGAGAACACATCTGCTGGTGGCCCGTGCCTCTGCGTGCCCCCTGCTTCCTGTATCACCTCCGGGGGACAGGGTGCGCATGGTCGTAAGGGCGAGCCACTCTCGGCATCTTGGCCTCGGTAAGTACTAGTCGTGACAGTACAAACCAGCCAGATGGCCGAGACCGACAGAGCGCACTCCCCTCTGGAGATCTTGTGCCAGCAGGTTTCCACTCTTGCTGATTCTGTCCAAAAATTGCAAGAAGGATATACTTAGATGGACAGCCGCCTACAGCAACTTACGGGATCACTCCTGTCTACAGCTGCAGCTCCCGCACCCAGCAGTGGGGGTCCCTTTTCCCAGGCCACCACTAATCCCACTGTAGTAATGGCACTCCCGGAGCCCAGGGTTCCTACACCGGAGCATTTTTCAGGGGACTGCAGTAGAAGTATAGGGCTTTTAAAACACCTGTTCCCTCTATTTTGCCCTCCAGCCCAGAACTTTCTCATCAGAGATTGTTAAGGTGGGTTTTGTGATCTCGTTGTTGACCGAAGAACCTCAAGCTTGGGCCCACGGCCTGATGGAACAAAGAAGTTTGGTGCTGAAAACAATAGATACCTTTTTTGAGAGTATGTCCCAACTCTATGACGACCCGCAGCGCATGGCCACAGCTGAAGCGACTTTACACAGTCTGTCACAAGGAAGAAGACCAATCGAGGACTATACGGTTGAATTCCGTAAATGGGCAGCCGATACATATTGGAATGAGCCTGCCCTAAGGTATCAGTACCGTCAGGGTCTGTCTGAACTTCTTAAGGCCACGCCCAGCCTGGACATCGTCCAGACCCATTCCAACTCAGGTGTCACCTCCAACTGCAGCTGCAACACCAACACCCAAAGTCGAGCCTATGCAGCTTGGCTTGGTCCGTGCTCCGCTGAACTCTGAAGAAAGGCAACGCAGAAGGCAATCTAACTTGTGCTTATACTGCAGAGGTGCCGGACACTTCCTGCACAGCTGCCCAGTAAGACCCAGTAAGTCCTATCGGCCAAATTTGATGAACTGTCAAGTCAGAACTGTTCCTAAAACTTATGTGATGTTATTTGTCTCCCTACAGCTAACGGAAGGGGAAACTCGCTTACCGGTCATAATTGATTCAGGAGCTTGCAGCTGCTTCCTAGATGCTACTCTGGCCCACAGTCTGCATATTCCCCTTCAAACCAAGGCACAAGGTTTACAAATACACCTAGCAGACGGGTCACTTCCCCGCTCAGGCCCCATCACCCAGTAGACTCAACCCATCCTAGAGACTACGGACTCTGGCCATCAAGAATTTCTACGGCTGGACCTTATCCATTCTCTCCATTATACTTGGCCTGCCCTGGCTTCAGGCACATGACCCACAGATTGAGTGGAGTACCAAGTCAGTATCTTTCTCATCTCAGTATTGTTCCCAACACTGCCTCCCCACTGCTCCGAAGGTCTGCGCAGCAATCTCATTCACACCTGACAATCTCCAACATGTCCCTCCCGTATACCTCGAGTTTCAGGATGTGTTTAACAAACAAATGGCCGACTGTTTACCACCTCATCGGCCATATGATTGCCCGATTGATCTCTTGCCTGGTTCAGAGGTTCCGTTCGGCCGTATATTCCCATTATCAGAAACTGAGCTAAAAGCCCTCAAACAATATATTGACGAAAACCTTGAGAAGGGCTTCATTCGTCCCTCCTCCTCACCTGGCAGAGCTGGCATCTTTTTCATAGGGAAAAAAGATGGATCCCTAAGGCCATGCGTGGACTACAGACAGCTTAATAATATAACCATCAAAAACAGGTACCCGCCTGCCGCTCATTCCTGAGTTATTCCAACGGTTCTGATCAGCCCGAATTTTCTCCAAACTAGACCTCCGAGGTGCCTATAATCTCATCAGGATCCGGGCTGGGGACGAGTGGAAGACGGCTTTCAGGTCCAGATTTGGACATTTTGAATATCTGGTGGTGCTGTTCGGGCTCTGCAATGCCCCGGTCACCTTTCAACACCTGGTGAATGATATATTTCGAGAATATCTTGACGACTTCCTCGTTGTCTACCTGGATGATATTCTTATCTTTTCCTCAACTATTGAACTGCACCGAGGGCATGTAAAAAAGGTCCTTACCATACTTAGACAACATAAGTTGTACCTGAAAGCCGAAAAGTGTGAATTCGAGAAGTCGGTCGTACAATTTTTGGGATTCATCATTTCAACTAACGGGGTCGCAATGGACCCACAAAAGATTCAAGCAATTCAAGAATGGCCGGCTCCATCCGATAAAAAAGGGGTGCAACATTTTATAGTGTTCGCCAACTTCTACAGGAAATTTATTGTCGGATTCTCTTCTATTGTGGCACCTATTACCCAGTTGACACGTCAGCACAGTTCCTTTCAGTGGTCTCAAGCAGCACAAGAAGCCTTTATCAAATTGAAAACCTTATTCAGTTCTGCACCGATTCTCCGCCATCCTGACCCAACTCGACCATTTGTATTAGAGGTAGACGCATCAGAAATCACAACAGGGGCTATCCTTTCTCAAAGACATGGGCCTAAAGCCATTTTGCACCCTGTAGCCTTCGCATCTCGGAAACTCAGCCCGCCAGAGCTCAACTACGACGTGGGTGACAGGGAGCTGCTGGCCATTAAATTCGCCCTAGAGGAGTGGAGGTATTTACTGGAAGGCGCACTTCACCCAGTTATGATCTTTACACATCACAAAAATTTAGAATACCTCCGGACAGCGAAACGCCTGAAACCTAGACAAGCACGTTGGGCCCTCTTCTTCTCCCGTTTTAACTTTCACATATTATACAGACCCGGTTCAAAGAATGGAAAGGCAGATGCACTTTCCCGGATGTTCTCTGCAGACCCTCAAATGACTGAACCCGGTACCATCCTCTCTTCACAAAATTTCCACCCAAACAGACTTAATAACTTCCATCAAGTCTTCATCCGGTCATTGTTCCGAATCAGGGGTACATAATTTGGAGAAATTTGATGATCTATTTTGGGTTTGGGGAAAAATTTTTGTTCCACGGGAAACACGGCCCTTGACCCTCAAAATATGTCATGACCATAAGTTGGCAGGTCCCTTTGGGATGAAGAAGATGTCCGAATTGATCTCTCATTCCTTCTGGTGGCCTGGGTGGAGACAGGATTGTAAGGAGTACGTCTCCTCCTGTCCTCTGTGCCAGTGTAACAAGGGGCAAAACACCAAGTCTTGGGGATTACTCAAGCCCTTGCCCATCCCAGAACGACCATGGGCTGATGTGTCCATGGATTTTATTGTGGACTTGCCTGCCTCAGAAGGCTTCACTACCATTTTTGTTGTAGTTGACTGTCTCTCCAAGATGGCTCATTTTTTTGCCCATGATGGGCACCCCTTCTGCCGTGGACACAGCCAATATTTTTTTTAAAGAGATAATTAGACTCCATGGTGTGCCTAAAAGTATTGTGTCCGACAGGGGCTTGCAATTTACTTCTAAATTCTGGAGAGAACTCTGCAAGACCATGGATATCAAAATTTGCCACTCTTCAGCATACCACCCTCAGAGCAACGGCCAGATGGAGAGGATAAATCAAACCCTGGAGCAATACCTCCGTTGTTTCTGTTCCGGCTCTCAGGATGATTGGACAAGTCTCCTCCCGTACGCCGAATTCGCCTATAATAACTCTATTCATTCGGCTACTAATCAAACACCCTTCTGGGCAAACTTTGGGTTTCACCCTACTTTTCTCTCTAATAACATCCCTGAGATGGCTGTTCCTGCTGTTCAAGATCGGATAACTTCCCTACAATCTAATTTCCGAAGGATCCAGGATATGTTACAAAAAACTTGAGATGAATATAAAAAACAGTATGATCGAGGGAGAAGGGAGAATCCAATTTTCAATGTGGGTGAGGATGTCTGGTTGTCAACTACAAACCTTAAATTACCTCTGCCATCACGGAAACTTGGACCTAGGTTCATCGGGCCTTTTCAAATTACAAGGATGATTAACCCCGTGGCGTATGAACTGGCATTACCAAACTCTTACAGGATTCATCCTGTTTTTCATGCATCCTTGTTGAAGCCTGTTGTGTCCAGCCCTTTTCCCGGAAGAAGGGAACTTCCTCCCCCGCCAATTATCGTGGACGGGGAAAATGAGTTTAAAGTGGAGTCCATTTTGAACTGCAGAAAAAGGGGCAGGCAGCTTCAATACCTGATCCATTGGAAAGGATACCCTCCGGAGGACAATTCTTGGGAGCCTGCTAGGATTCTGCATGCACCACGTTTAATTCAGGCCTTTCACCCAGAGTTAATGTCCAGCTTGGGCGTCCAGTGTCCGCCCCTAGGGGGGAGGCACTGTCAGAGGACGTCTTCTGCCTCCGCTCACTGGGCTCCGGCGTGCATGCGCGGTGGACTGGCGCTTCAGCACACACCCGTACGCGGCCCAATGGTGTGGTGCGTGCGGGTGCACAACTGTCCCCAAGTGTGCGCGGTCGCTCTTGCGGGTGCACGGTAGCACGTCACGCCGACGCGCGCACTGTGGTGGGCTACTTTAGACAGCGCCAGCACCCAGTCGGGTTGCTAGTTTGCCATCAACTTCCCGTAGTTCCTGTTTGCTGTGTACTTTGCTTATTACCTGTTTGACCCGGATTGCTATTATTGACTTTGCCACCTAAATCCTCGATCTGACCTTTGGCTATCCAAACGGACTCTGCTTAATCTGATTACCTGTGCTTGACCCCTGGCTATCCAAATGGACTCTGCTTAATCTGATTACCTGTGCTTGACCCCTGGCTATCCAAACGGACTCTGCTTGATCTGATTACCTGTGCTTGACCCCTGGTTATCCAAACGGACTCTGCTTGATCTGATTACCTGGTTTTTGACCCCCGGCTAGTTTTACAGACTTCCTGTTTACTCCGCACCTGATCCTCTGACTCAGTAGTATTATCTCCAGTCAGCTCTTGGAAATTACCACCTTGCATACAGTCCTTCTAACCTCCGGGGAACTCACCTGCTGGTGGCCCGTGCCTCTGCGTGCCCCCTGCTTCCTGTATCACCTCCGGGGGACAGGGTGCGCATGGTCGTAAGGGCGAGCCGCTCTCGGCATCTTGGCCTCGGTAAGTACTAGTCGTGACAGCGTG
The DNA here is from genome assembly GCA_037952925.1 of Lithobates clamitans. Lineage (NCBI taxonomy): Eukaryota > Metazoa > Chordata > Amphibia > Anura > Ranidae > Lithobates > Lithobates clamitans. Next base: position 1,465,581 of record JBBGZY010000356.1, on the reverse strand, counting down.
ATGTCCACTGGGCAACGACGATTGCTTGTTACAGACTGAGAACGGGGATGTGCATGTGTAAACACACAAATCCTGGTTCTCTCAGGGGAGAGGAGACAGATCGTGTGTTCATACTAAGTATAAATACCGAATGGTCTCCTGGAGACCACCCCCCTACAGTTAGAACACACCTAGGGAACACAGTTAACCCCTTGATCACCCCCCCAGTGTTAACCCCTTCCCTGCCAGTGACATTTATACAGGAATCAGTGGCTATCTTTAGCTCTGATCGCTGTATAAATGTCAATGGTGCCCAATCTGTCCACCTCAATCTCGCAGTCCCGATAAAAATCACAGATCGCCGCCATTACTAGTGAAAAAAATAAAAATGCCATAAATATATTCCCTATTTTGTAGACGCGATAACATTTGCACAAACAATCAATATACGCTTATTGTGGCTTTTTTTAACCAAAAATATGTAGAAGAATACATATCGGTCTAAACTGATGAAGAAATGTGTTTTTTTACATTTTTGGGGGGGATATTATTATAGCAAAAAATACAAAATATTGTATTTTTTTTTTCAAAATTGTCACTCTTTTTTTGCTTATAGCGCAAAAAATAAAAAATGCAGAGGTGATCAAATACTACCAAAAGAAAGCTTTATTTGTGGGGGAAAAAAGGACAGAAATTTTGTTTGGGTACCACGTTGCACGACTGTGTAATTGTCAGTTAAAGCGACACATTGCTGTATCGCAAAAAGATGGACTGGTCAGGAAGGGGCAAATTGTTTTTCCGGGGCTGAAGTGGTTAAAGTGAATCCACATTCACTTTTCCGCATCTATATTACATTGTGTTAATAAGCACCCCCCATCATGCCTGGGAGGACAACAAGGAGAGGCAGACATTCCCATGGCACCGTGAGGGGGCCAGCAGCGTATGTGTCCACAGGCAAAGGTGGACGTGGTCAGTCCTCAGGCAGGGCATCATTTCCACTGCTTAGTGATGTTGCCTGTGCTATGCAGCAACAGCATGCAGAGGAGGTGGTGGACTGGCTTACTAAATCATCCTCATCCTCCTCATCCTCTGTCACCCAAGCAGAGACTGGTGCACAGTCCACTGCTGCTGCCAGAGTGGCTAAACATGCCTCCTTGTCCACAGTTATTCCTGCCATAGCCCCAGCATCAGGCATGAAGGAGTCAGCTGAGTTTTTTGAACACAGTGCCAGCCGCTTGCTCCTTGACGATGCATGCACAGGCATTACTAGATTCAGATGTTGGTTCTGAGGTTGAGGTTGAGGAAGGCAGGAACATAAGCCTACAGAGAGGGGAGAACACTGGAACACAAATTGGCAATCATGTTCCTCCAGCTGCAGCGTATTGCCAACTTGTCTCCAGTGGTAATGAGGATGGAGGATTTGATGATGATGAGGTCACTGACGTGACCTGGGTGCCAGATAGAGCAGAGGAGGAAAGTGAAGGTGAGGCATAACCCCAATGAGGCAGCCATCATGGAAGAGTAGAGAGCAGCCACCCTATTCCATCACATTGTGGAGCTGTTATCTCCCAGCCCACTTCCCACAGCTCAGCTGTCTGGGCCTTTTTTAACACATGTGCAGCTGATCGCACTGTTGCAATTTGCAATGTTTGTCTCAAGCACATCAAGCATGGCAAAAACACCAGCCATTTGGGTACCACATGCTTGACAATGTATTTAACATCCCACCACTCAGCTCGTTGGCAGCCGCACAAAAGGGGTGCAAATCTGTTCCTCCTCTTTACTCACCTCAGTCTACCCCCGCTATACCTCGTGACCTCTCAGCAGCCTCCACTGAAAGGGATAATGGTATAGAGCAGTGTGTCCCAGGTCCTTGCAGCAGCACACCACCAGTTGTAGACTACAGATGGCAACTGCCCCATCTGCTGCAGTGGAAAAAAAATACAGTCACTGCCACCCACATGCCCAGCGTCTAAATGCAATGCTGTCTGTGTCACAGTTAGAAAAATATACTATGAGATTAAATAAAATATATAATGAAAGACAGGGCAAACCAAACATTTCTAACATAACATGGATAAAATGAAAATCTTCCAACTGGCACACTTCCTGTGCCAACTGTCTAAAAGGGGGCTTACATCACATTGAAAAGATATCCTTTCACTTTCTGCTGAGCCTACAGGATAGAAAATGAGTGGAAATCCCAATAGAAATAATCTACCTGCAATTTTTCTCCCCTACTCCTTCAAAATGAAAAAAAAGTGTTGACTTTAAATAAAGAACAAACTCCTTGTCATGCAGGTCTCTTTTTGAAAAAGAAAATTAAATAGAAGGAGTACTAGAAGGGGAAAATGCAAACAGTTTTTCATCTTTGCATTTTGCAGGGATAGATTATTGAGACAGAATGGGTTCATAGCATCTTTGCCTATATTAATTGTCTTTACTGTCACAGCCCACTCCATCACACACTGACTGCTTACTAGTGCCTTCCTCATTGTAGGTGTACAGCTCTGACTAATAGTGCTATATGCTGGTTTACTGCAAGTGCAGAAAAATATTAGTTGAGCCTCCTGGACATCCACTGAACCCTAGGTTCCTATTTAAGTTGCCTTGTAGATAATCTGGCTCTGGCAATACATGTTTAAATGTTAAAAAGAAAAAATGTCCTCAGCGCTACTCTGAGTAGATAAAGTGAATGTCTAAAAAATGAAAGATGTGTGAGAATCTCTATACAAATAGCAGCAAAATCTAAAAGTGTTCACACTACACAATAAAAGAATAAAAAACAATAGTGATCTTGCGCTATCATGTAAAATCAGACACAACAATGTGAAAAACAACCAATTCTTACAACAAAAATAAATTGCATAAAGATAAAGTGCACTGTATTAATAAAAAACAGAATAAAAATAATAATAAGAATAATAATAATAATAATAATAATTAAGTATTATGCAAAGTTCTCTCTATCCGTTAGGTGATAAAACGTGATTCCAGGAGTGCAAAGTGCAAATAATAGATGAATAAATATAGGGTGGCTTAGTGGCCAATAAAAAGTCAAAGGAAGTTCATGAATGTCTTCACAAATGATCTCCTAATGACACCAGTATCCCAAAACTCTCACCTTAGATGTAAGAAGAATCAAGCATCGCTAAATGTGACCAGATGTGTGGATCTAGGTGCAGCATTGGAATGGGGCTCAAATTGGTTCTCATCCAATAGCCATGGCTCTAGCGGTTTCTTCTTTGTTCATACTAACATTCATATGGTTGTCCCAATGTGCTCCAATGAAGTATGAATGGTATAGTGAAGGACAGAAGAAAAAAACATGCCTCAAATGGTGTAGTATATTAAAATGAACTCAAATATATTTATTAAGGTGCTGTGAATTGGACTCTTATATAAAAACATTAAAAACAGGCAAAGTAACAAATGGAGCGGCGTTCAAAGCGCCTTCTCACGTGATTTCTGATTTGCATCTGCTCGCAGCCACTCCCTACATGTTACGTCACACATCGTGACTTCATCTGGGGAACTGGATTGGCTGCAGAGATGTTCCTTATATATGGTAGAACCGGAAGGTGTACGGCGGACATTTTCTTATGGTCCGCTCTAATCTCACAGCACGACCATTTTATTGGTGGTATAAAAATATCAATAGTGGCCATTTTCTTGTGGTTATACAATACTTTAATAGGTATGACGGTAATGAAAGTAAATAAATAACGTAAAATAGGTAAAATAGTGCCCTAATATATATATACAGACAGAAAAAATTCAGTATCATAAATGGAAATGGAAATGAAAAAAGTGCTTGGCATAAATGAAGCATATATATAATGCACATAAAGTCAATTTACAAATCCGTGCATAGAAAATCACCAGAGAAATCACTCTAAAAATGATAAAACAGCATATCCATATAACTTTTAAATATGTAGAAGAAATATACAAAAAAAATGTAAATAAAAAAAAAGAATTAAACTAAAAATGAAAATAAATAAATATAAATAAAAAACAAAAAAAAAAAAACAAAAAAAAATAAAAATAAAAATGAAAAAACAAAAATGAAAATAAAAATAAAATGAAATAAAATTAAAAGTAAAAATAAAAAGTAAAAATAAAGTATTTTATCTTTATGCAATTTATTTTTGTTGTAAGAATTGGTTGTTTGTCACATTGTTGTGTGTGATTATACATGATAGCACTAGATCACTATTGTTTTTTATTTTTTTTACTATTTTGACAATGTCTGATATGTAGCGTGTTTTAACATTAGTTCAGTCATGATTTGGTTACGAAAAAACTGACAAATACTAATTCAGGTAGTTTTGTATCAGTTTGCACATCCATCATCATTTTAATTTTGTTTACATCAGTTTGCACTTCAGATCAGATTACATCACATTACATCTGTTTTTACAGTGTTTTTTTAAATTTTGTTGAAGAAAGTAATCATCGATGACAAAAGTACACTGTATAAGGGCTCATTTAGATGGGCGATTAAGCCCATCCTTCATGGAGATCCACTGGCAGATGCTTGTGAATCCACTTCAGAGCTGCATGTATGCATGTAGGCAGCAAAAGTGAATGCACTTTCTACAATTACTTATCTCAATCTACCACTATAAGCTTCACTTTCAAGCACAAATTTTACTTACTCTAGCAGCTCATTACCGCTAGCATTATAAACACTTTCAGCACAATATTAAAGCTGCCTTACCACTTATTTTTCAGTAAGGATTTTTGATATGTGGTCAACATTCTTTGCTTCAAAGTTTGTGACTTAGGATACGTTTTATGATAACACCAGAAGAACTCTATACCTACTTCTATGGACCTAGCATTGAATCCGCTGGCTGGAATTCATGGACCTGTATCTTTTCATATAATGGACTTTAGATTCTCTCGTATGAATCCATTTCAAGATAATTTCGATTGACTCTTAGATGGAGGAACGGGTTTACGTAGTGAATGCTTTTCTTCACTTCTGACTGGCAGGCAGAGAGGAGGATTACACTTCTCTTTGTAAAGATTGAGGGGTCATCATATCTATGTATTCTATCATCTTCATGTTTGATGAGGTTTGCTGGGTTATTTAAAAAAGGCATGTTTTTATGTTACACTTGGCTATTCTGCATATTTTGAAATCTGGCAATTTGAAAGTGATAGGAGTACTATATGACTTAACAATGACAAAATTAATCCCTTATTCTCTACTGAAAGGATTTAACTACTTCAAGCTGATGACATATCTATATTCTTTAAGATTTAACTGGTTATGCCTATATATCTTAAATCTCAAATCAAAACGTGGTCCCCTTTAAATTTTTAAACTACTTTTTTCTTCATATTCCTATTCCCCTCCTTTTTTCTTAACTCTACTCACTGCCCCTTCCCCCCACCTCCTGATATTAAACACTCTATAGCCATGGTCTACTCTTCACTGGGGAAATATCCAACTATATTATCAGATATTGTAAGAGGTCTAAATATACCAGAAAACTATTTTCCTTCTCTTGTGAGAACTTAAAAAGGCTAAACCAAAGTTTGTGTTTCTACAAGAAACTCATTTTCAATCCAAATATATTCCTAAACTTACAAATATTTACTTTTTGAAAGCCTATCATGCAACAAATCCCCTCCTAAAACTAAGGGAGTGTCTATTTTAATTAGCAAAGATGCTAATTTCATACTAGCACAACAGTTGACTAACCCAGAAGTGAGATTTATTTTTCTTAAAGGAACTATAGCTGGTAAATAAATTACATTTGCCAGGGTTTACTTTCTGAACAAAGCTTGCATTTTCTTTTGCCAACTTGTCATCAATGATTTAAAATGGCTTGTCTCGGGGTGTATAGTCTTAGGTGGAGATTTCAATGTTTCTCTAAATCCTTTATAGGATACAGCCAATGGAAAAGCATGTATTGCCTATAAAATTCTTAAGGGGATTAAAGCATTACTCTGCTCCTTGCCACTAGTTGATTCCTGCAGAACTATACACCCTACAGGGAAAGACTATACCTTTTATTCCATACCACATAACAGATACTCTCGTATTGATTTTATTACACAAGAGATCTATTGGTAATGAAAAAGGCCCATATAGGTATTCAAGCTTGTTCAGACCAGGGTCCTATTTTGATTTCTTATACCTACAAGAGCCACTTTTAATTGGAGGCTAAATCCTAATCTCCTAATCTACTTACAGATCCTAATATGCACAAACACATTGCAGAGACCATAGCTTCGTACTTCACAGTAAACTCTACTGAGGATCTTGCACCACTGACAATATGTGAAACTCATAAAAGTGCGTTGAGAGGCAAAGTGGGGCGGAAAGCGAAAGTGAGATCAGGAAAGTTACATTTGTGATTTATCTCACAAAATAGAGCATTTGGAATCACTTTATAAACAGTCCTTGTCAATCTAGTCTGCAATAGCACTACTTGAGATACGCAAAGCTTTACAGCTTTCAATTATTGATTTAAGATCTAAAAACTTAATTTTTAACCACTTCAATACAGGGCACTTTCCCCCCTTCCTGCCCAGGCCAATTTTCAGCTTTCAGTGCTGTCACATTTTAAATGACAATTACACGGTCATGCAACACTGTAGCCAAACAAATTTTTTTATCATTTTGTTCCCACAAATAAAGCTTTCTTTTGGTGGTATTTTATCCCCATTGGGTTTTTTATTTTTGCTAAAAAAAAAATAAAAAAAGACCAACAAGTTAAAAAAAAAAGTTTTTTTGTTTCTGTTGTAGAATTTTGTAAATAAGTAGGTTTTCTCCTTCACTGATGGGCACTGATGAAGCTGCACTGATGGGCACTGATAAGGCAGCACTGATGAGGTGCCACTGATGGGCACTGATGATGAGGCACTAATATGCAGCACTGCATGGGCACTGATAGGTGGCACTGATATGCAGTACTGATGGGCATTGATAAGCGACATTGATGGGCACTCATAGGTGGCACTGATAGGCAACACTGATGGGGACTGATGGGTGCCACTGATAGGAACTGATAGGCAGCACTGATGAGAAGGCACTGGCAGGCATTACTGATAGGCACTGATTGGCACCTATAATGGGCACTGATTGTAACCTCTAAAGGAGTACTGATTTGCATCCCTGGTAGTCATGGGTGGGTATACCTGGTGGTCATGGATGGGCATCCCTGGTGGGTTCTAGAGGCTGTGCACTGATAATCAATGTGCTGACCACCCCTCACTCAGAAGAGCAGCTGATCGGCTCTCCTCTACCTGCGCCTTGTCAGTGCAAATAGAGGAAAAGCTGATAAATGGCACTTCCTGTTTACGATGTGACCAGCTGTGATTGGACACAGCTAATCACATGGTCTCTTTACCGAGATGACAGACTGACACACCACACCACCGAGTGTGGCTTATCCTGTTGGACATCATATGACGTTCAGTCAGGATAATTAAACCACTTTGCAGCCGTCATATTGCTATATGGCAGGCGGGAAGTGGTTAAAAGCCAATTGTATTATGAATATGGAGACAAAAGTGGCAAGTTCCTTGCTAGAGCAATTTGTGATTCAAAAATGGCCGAAAATATATGTCACATAAAAAAAAACCCTGAAAGCAAATTGGACCATGCTACTGACATAATAACCATTCAATTTTATACTAATCTTTACAATCTCCCTAAACTACACAAACCTGCCGATCTCCAAAGAGAAAGAGCACAGATCCTTAAAAACTATGTGATGTATAATAAAATACTAACTCTAAATTCTGATGATGCGCAATCATTGGAACATCCTATTACTGAAGAAAAGCTGCTAAATGCTAATAAAAATTTGAAACCAGGTAAAAGGCCAGGCCCAGATGGGTTTACATCCCAATATTATAAAACATTTGTTTCTTTGTGACTTAAAACTTCTCACAAAAATGTTAGCAAATAGCTGAAGACCATTACTAACAAAGTTAATTGGAATGGAACAAGTGGGCTTTATGACAGGAAGGGAGGCTAGGGATAACATTACAAAATCTTTGAATTACATTTATAGATCTCGCCAGTTGCGGCTGGGGCTAAAAGTTTTTAGTGGGGCGCAAACAAACTGAAAAATACTGAAATCCCCCATCAATTGCAGCCTCACTGTGCCCATCAAATGCAGCCACTGTGCCCATCAAATGCAGCCACTGTGCCCATCATATGCAGCCACTATGCCCATCATATGCAGCCATTGTGCCCATCATATTCAGCCACTTGTGCCCACCATATGCAGCCATTTTGCCTATCATATGCAGCCACGTGTGCCCATCATATGCAGCCACATGTGGCCATCATGTGCAGCCACTGTGCCCATCATATGCAGCCACTGTGCCCATCATATGCAGCCACTTGTGCCCATTAAATGCAGCCACTTGTGCCCATCATATGCAGTCATTGTGACCATCAAATACAGCTATTTGTGCCCATCAAATGCAGCCACTTGTGTTCATCATATGCAGCCACTTGTGCCCATCATATGCAGCCATTGTGCCCATCTAATGCAGCCACTGTGCCCATCAAACACAGCCACTTGTGCCCATCATATGCAGCCACTTGTGCCCATCAAATGCAGCCACTTGTGCCCATCATATGCAGCCACTTGTGCCCATCAAATGCAGCCACTTGTGCCCATCATATGCAGCCACTTGTGCCCATAATATGCAGCCATTGTGCCCATCAAACGCAGCCACTGTGCCCATCAAATGCAGCCACTTTTGCCCATCATATGCAGCCACTTGTGCCCATCAAATGCAGCCACTTGTGCCCAGTATATGCAGCCACTTGTGTCCAGTATATGCAGCCACTGTGCCCACCGCCCCCCCACTCGCGGGGCTTGTGGCTCTGGCAGCACCCCCAACCCCCTGGCACTTACTACCAGGCAGCAGCTCCTCTCAGTGCACCAGCAGGCGGCGACCTCATCTCCAGGGTGTGTCTCCTCTGCTCCTCTTCCTAAGTGTCAAGCATCCAATAGGGTGGCCTGGCGCTTTGGCCAATCAGGAAACAGGTTTGACGCCCTGCCTCCTGATTGGTGGGGAGGAAGGTTAGTGTGAGAATAGCAAAAATGTATTCACTATTGTCACACAATTGGATGGGATCAGGGCGCACTCTCTGCGCTCTGAGCCCACCCTATCTTGAAGCCTATTAGAGCCACTGGCTCTAATCAGGTGCTTCAAAAAGTACCACCCCCTCCTGCCCCACCTTAGGAATCCATGCGTCCGTCATCCTGAAATGGTCCGGGAGCATGAATGGGGGGGCAGCGCCCGTGCGCCCACAGTGCACGGGCCACCACTGGATTTCGCTCAGATAAGATCAAGTGCCTTCCCCTCTCAGCTGATGTGGAGAAGGCCTTTGATAGGGTGGCTTGGGACTATATTTTACAACTTGTGAACACGTTGGTCTCCATCCAAAGATGATGTCTTGTATATCAACCTTACACCACAATCCAAAAGTGAAAATTAAAATAACAAACACTCTCTCTGAATCAGTCAATATTTACAATGGCCCACTTCAGGGATGTCCCCTATCCCCCCAATTATTTATTTTAACTTAAGAACCCTTCATTAGAATGATCAACTCCTATGACTCTATTAACCACTTGCAGCACTGATGGGCACTGATTGGCACACATTCCTCCAACAGACACAGCTGATCACATGATAAGTGGCCATTGTGTGGCACTTTACCCTGATTTGTGATCAGCTGTGTCCTTGGGATGCAGCTATCACAGAGAGCACCCTCCCAGAACTGGACGACCATGCTGTAGCCGTCTTTCGGTTATAGCGTGGTTGGTAAGTGGTTAAGGGTTTCAAAATTGCTGGAAAAGAGTACAAGCTAGCAGCCTATGTTATTTTTTATTTTTTATAACCCATCCACATGCCTTGATCCCAAATCTTATGACATTATTTCACCACTTTGGATTTATTTCTAACCTAAAAATAAAAAAAAACAGTATATTAGGAGAACTAAATTTTTCCCTAGATTCTGAAATCCTACACATGGTACTGAAAAATTCTCCCTTTAAATGGAAACTGGCAGTATTGAAATATCTAGGAGTATGGTTGGCCCAAGATCTAAAGTTAATATATGACCATCATTTTCAAACCCTACTTAAAGACATTGAGAATACTAAAAACTTTTTATGGTTTGGTAGAACTTCCATTCTTAAAATGACAATGTTATCCAGGCTTCTCTATTGTATGTGTGCTTTACCAATCAAAATACCTCTGAGTTTCTTTAACCACTTCAGCCAGGAGGATTTGGCAGCTCAATGACCGGAGGACTTTTTACAATTTGGCACTGCACCGCTTTAACTGGTAATTGCACGGTCATGCAATGTTGCACCCAAACGAAATTTGCGTCCTTTTTTCCCACAAATAGAGCTTTCTTTTGATGGTATTTGATTGCCTCTGCGATTTTTATTTTTTGCGATATAAACGGAAAAAGACCGAAAATTTTGAAAAAGAAATGTTTTTTTTTCTACTTTATGTTATAAAAAAAATTAATAAACTAAATTTTACTTATACATTTAGGCCAAAATGTATTCAGCCACATGTCTTTGGTAAAAAAGTGGCAATAAGCCTATATTTATTGGTTTGCGCAAAAGTTATAGCGTCTACAAACATTTTCTGTAATTTGCGCGGCTTTTAGTTTAGACTGCCTATCTCATTTCTTGAGGTGCTAAAATGGCAGGGCAGTACAAACCCCCCCCCCCCAAATGACCCCATTTTGGAAAGTAGACAGCCCAAGAAAATTGCTGAGAGGCATGTTGAGCCCATTGAATATTTTATTTTTTTTGTCACAAGTGATTGAAAAATGACAACAACAAAAAAATACACAAAGTTGTCACTAAATGATATATTGCTCACACATGGCATGGTTATATGTGGAATTACACCCCAAAATACATTCTACTGCTTCTCCTGAGTATGGGGATACCTCATGTGTGAGACTTTTGGGAGCCTAGCCGCATACATGACCCCGAAAACCAATCACCTCCTTCATTATTTCCAATGGTGTAAATTTTTGATTTCACTCCTCACTACTTATCACAGTATCACAGGCCATAACATAGCACAACCCCCCCCCAAATGACCCAATTTTGGAAAGTAGACACCCCAAGCTATTTGATAAGAGGCATGTTGAGTCCTTGGAATATTTTATATTTTGCCACAAGCTGCAGGAAAATGAAATTTTTATGTAACGGGTGACCCCACCCCCCTCTGATGTCACAGGGAATGCCACAGGGAAGTCCCCGTCAAGTCCCCATGCGTCAGAGGGGGCGGGGTCACCGGGTGCCCCCCCCTCCGTTATTTAAGAACCGTCAGAAGACGAGAAGTGTCACACAGCGGGAGCCTCCCATCCTGGATGCAGAGCTGCCCGAGAAGAAGAAGGGAAGAAGACGCCACGGAGGAAGATGCCGGACGAGAACACCGGAGGTAGAACCAGAAGAACCAGAAGAAGAAGAAGATGGAGGAAGAAACCAAAGGAAGATAGAAGATAGAAGAAAGAGGATAGAAGACAGAAGAAAGAAGAAGCATTTAAATAAAGGAATTGTCAAAATCTGTCTCTTGTCATTTTTAACATTTTTGACACTTTTTTTGTGAAATGGTAGGGGTACTTTTGTACCCCCTTACCATTTAACACAGGGGGGAGGGCCAGAATCTGGGGGTCCCTTTGTTAAAGGGGGCTTCCAGATTCCGATAAGCCCCCCGCCCGCAGACCCCTACAACCACAGGGCAAGGGTTGTGGGGATGAGGCCCTTTTCCCCATCAACATGGGGATAAGATGCTTTGGGGAGCTACCCCAAACCACCCTCTCAATGTTGAGGGCATGTGGCCTGGTACGGTTCAGGAGGGGGGGCACTCTCTGCTCCCCCCTTTTTTCCTGCGGCCTGCCAGGTTGCGTGCTCGGATAAGGGTCTGGTATAGATTTTTAGAAGGATCCCACGCCTTTTTTTTTTAAATTTTGGCCGGGGTTCCCCTTAATAGCCATACCAGACTTGAAGGGCCTGGTATGGAATTCAGGGGGATCCCCCACATAATTTTTTTTTTTAATTTTGGTTCGGGGTTCCCCTGTGGGGAATTCCCATGCCGTTTTTATCAATTCATTAATAGCCACGAGTAGTTTTAAATGACTTTTTTTCCTTTGAAATGTCATTTTGCTGTCAGACTGTTCTAAACACGGGAAACATGCGCCCCTTTACAGGCATACTATAGACACCCCCCAGGTATGAAATTTAAAGGAATATTACACTTTTATTGTTTCACTTTAAGCATTATTAAAATCACTGCTCCTGAAAAATGGCCGTTTTTAAAACTTTTTTTGCATTGATCCATGTCCCCTGGGGCAGCACCCAGGTCCCCAAACACTTTTTATGACAATAACTTGCATATAAGCCTTTAAAATTAGCATTTTTGATTATTCATGTTCGTGTCTCATAGACTTTAACAGTGTTCACGTGTTTGAACAAATTTTTTGCCTGTTCGCATGTTCTGGTGCGAACCGAACAGGGGGGTGTTCGGCTCATCCCTACTCCTTATCTGTTTGTTAAATGTCTTGTTGAGAGTAATAAGTGGTCACATATTACTCGGCTCCTCTACCTTTCTCTCTCTCTCTCTTTCTCTCTCTATCCCTCTCTCACTCTCTATCTCTCGCTCTCTCTCTCTCTTCCACTCTCTATCTGTCTTGTCCTTAGTAACTTGAGACTGTGAAATGGTCTGAACCAGTACCAGGTGACAGCTAGAGAGATTGTCGGACCCCCTGAGTCCAGGACAGCCTCATGACCCGTCTGAAATCTTGATCAGACACATAAATATCCCAGTCATCAAGACAGAACATAGGCATAGCAAGGTATCGTTATATATTGGAGGGTGGTCCAAAAAGAGGACAGGTGGCAGTCAGAAGATTGTCGGACCCCTTGAGTCCAAGACAGCTTCATAAAACCGCCATACAAACCCTGAGCCCAGACATATTAACTCTTCAATAGCTAACAAAACGATGGGGCAAAAGTTAGTGAGGCCCAAAGAGAGCAGTTTGGTTTGTAACTAGGTGTTAGAGTGGGAAGGAGAGGGTGCTGTCAAAAAGGGAAAGAAATTGGCAAAAGTGTGTGGGGTTGATATGCATTTGGGCGGAAGGCTATAAGTAGATTAATGGCATACTGTTTTGAAACAGAAAAAAGGTCTGTTGTCAGATCACGGGCTGCTGCGAGCAGCAGACTCTTGGTTTAAAGTTGCAAAAGCTATTCATGAGGAGGGGTGGACAGAGCAAGAAACCAATCAAGATGGTTGTATTGTATATGTGTATAAAAAAACAGAAAAGAATAAGCTAAGTAGTCAGCCACCGCCCTATAATGGCGTCTGGTCCCCAGGAAGTAGACACTGCACTTCTTCTACCGCCGCTGTTTTCCAAGTGACACCTCCCCCTACCACCCCTCTGTTCCAAGTGACACCTCCCCCTACTGCCCCTCTGCTACAAGTGACAGAGGAGCCTCTGACACCTCCCCGCCGTGCTTAATAGTAAACAAGGTACACTTGTCTTTGTACAGCTCGGGTGGTTGCTTCCACAAACGCCAATCTGTACCACCTGCACCACCGCCCTTACCGGAACCTACCCACATCTAGACCAATCCTCAGGATCATATTACAAAGCCCAACCTACCCCATTAATTAAACAAGTGTACATTCTGAGGAAGGCACGGACAGCTCCCAGGGGGAAAGAGACCAATGCACCTCCACCCTACCCGGGGCTGGCTCTGACTCAGCCTCAGCCCGACCTAATGCTAACGGACCAAAGGACCCAACCAGGATGCACCAAGCCGACAGACATGTCGGAACAGGTACAATCTCAAAACGACAGACTGTTACATTTCAAGGCACACCCCGCATTGGATCCATTCCCCTGTATGACTTATCAGCTGGAGGGGCATTGGATTCCTTCGCGCCACCGTCCAACAACCCACTCCTTGACCATCTATTTGATAGTGACACACATATACAGTCCCTCTTACGCCACTCGCAATCCAATACACAAATCCAGCAGCCACTCCCCAGTACTCTCCCTAATTACCCCCTTGAATGGGTTCCCCCTGGACCCTCACACCACCAAAGACAATGGCCTCAATATGGCCCCTTCATTTCACCACCAAGGGGAATGCCTACGGCACAAAGGGCTCCCCAGATGTTCATAAATTTCACCCCCTCTCAGGCTGCATCTCTTGTTGCAAGCCTACCAGACCCCTAAAAACAGCCCATGCAATTCTACAGAAGGATCACACAAATCCAAAAGACATACGTGGCTGCGTGGCAGGATTTGGTGAGCCTGTGTGAGATAAAGGCAGGAGATGCCTATTGGCCGGTGACGGAAAAATGTTTCGATCAGTACTACTGTGATGATACTTATGATTCAGGATGTGACATTGTGAATCAATTAAAAAAGTGGGCTCAAGAGCACTTGGCAGACCAAGCAACAAGTTTACAAGAGGTCACACAAGAAAAAGGCGAATGCGTTGAGAAATATCACAATAGAATAGCACAAATGTTTACTGATTTGGGTTTTAGAGTAATGGAGCTTGAGACTTTGTTATTAGTGGTTATTAGGTCCAGAATCCTCACAGAGCAGTAGAAAGGTAACTCCTCTCATGATGGCCTCTGACACACCGTATCTGCGCCCACCAGTACCAACTTCGCATGTCTGCTACAGCTGTGGAAGACCCGGCCACTTCTGAAGGGAATGCCGAAGCCCCCGGAAGTTTACCCACAGTCAACCCAGCCCCAACCGTGGTCCACATGAAAGTGCTCAGTACCAGGGATATGACGCCCCACCTTGCCCACCACCCCGCCCTTCTCCAGATCACATGGACCTTCTCAGCTAGGAATCAGGAAAGCTTGTGTCACCTGCCATGGTATCCTCTGGAGACTCAGGAGGCCCTCTTGCAAAAATAACCCTCCCCATCGAGGGCCGTTCCACCATTTTTTTATGTGACACAGGTGCGGCCAGGCCTGTAATCAGGGCAGAAGAGCTACCCGATACCCCATTCCTATCAAACATTGATATAACATGCGTGGGGGTTGATGGAACGCCTAGGAAGAACACCTTGACCAGCCCTCTACAAGTTGGCAGTTTTTCTGACCTACTAGCAAGACTTAAGGTCTCGTCCACATGTCCTTTAAATCTGTTAGGTGCTGATGTCTTGTCCAGACTTCAGGCTTCTATTTCCTTCTAACCTGATGGTGGTGTTCTGGTCACTTCACCACTAGCTATAGACAATGCCTCAGCACTATGTTCCATTCCCCTTCTATTATCCCTGAATGCATATAGTGAAATCCCAAAGGAAGTCTTGGACCGAGTCCCCACATGCCTGTGGTCTACAGGGCCTGAGGATATAGGACACCTGAAGGTGCCACCAATCATGGTGCAACTGAAACCTAGAGCCCCCTTGCCCAGAAAACCACAATACCCCTTGAAGCCAGCTCAATCTGCATCCATTTCAAAGCAAGTAAGGGTCCTTTTGTCAAATGGAGCTCTGGTACCTTGCACATCCCCGTGTAATACACCACTGTTTCCAGTGAGGAAATGAACTGCAAAAGGAGAACCAGAGAAATATAGACTGGTACAGGACCTCAGGGCAGTGAATGAAGCAACCGTACTGGAAATGCCCATCGTGGCCAACACCCACACCTTGCTGGCAGGTTGGTGTGGCCTGCAATTTTGGGAATATCTAGAAAACCAGAGGGTTCCTGACAGCAGCAGGAACACCTGTAAAACACAGTGCAGCTATCAAGGACTTAATGGATGCCCTACTCCTCCCAGCAAAAGTGGCTATACTTAAGGTAAAGGCGCACGGCAAGCTGGTTTCCCAAGAAGCACGAGGAAATCACCTGGCAGATACTGCTGCGAAACAAGCTGCAGATGGGAAGCGAGTAGTGGTCAGCAGAGTGAATGCACCTATTCTGGATGACCCAATAGACACCCCTGAAGGGACTGTACAAACCACCATGATTCTACAACAGGAGGCAGCTGACAAAGAAGAAAAAGAAGTGTGGATCAAAAAAGGAGCCACAGAAGTTGAAGGAATCATGGAATGAAACAAGAGACTGTGTCAGGGACATACCAGTGGCCGTCGGGCGATCATGCGTGCGCGCAGGTGCACGAGGGGCTTTTCCAGGGCAGTTCTGCTCAATTCCCCACTAGGGGGCGCCGGAGCTCTCCCGCGCGCTCCCGTGCGCGCGCCCGTTCGCGCTAGAGCTGTTTTGGCGCCAAGGATTCTTTAAAAGACTGCCAGATGCTTCCATCAGGTGCTGTTCGTCTGCAGCTCTGCACCTGAGTTCCTGTATCCTGCCTGTTGTTGTATTTGCTAGTGACCCGGCTTCGTCTGACCACTCTCCTGTCTCCAACCCGATCCGGCCTGCCTGACCTTGGTTTTATCTTGTGACCTGTTGCTGAACTCCTGCCTGCCTGACTATTCTTGGATCGTCCCTCCTGCCTTATACTTGCCTGATCTCCTGCCAAACGGACTGTCTGACTCTGCCTTGCCTGTGTCCTGTGACGCAGCTTCTAATCTGCTTGCCAAGCTCCAGGTTCTGCTGCTGCCATATCATCCACCTGTCTGCTTACTGATCCACTTCAGCCTACCAGTATCCGCAGCTCAGCCATCCCGGAGGGACGTCTTCCCATTTCCTGTGTTGGCCACCGCAAGAACCTGCATCAGGCCCTCCTACCCACTGTGCTCAAGAGACCACTGTTCCCACTTCCAGTGGCTCCTGAACCAGCGCTTAAGAGAGGTCTCCTTCTACCAGTCGGGCTCAACTACCAGGTACCTAACAGACTGTGTCTGCCACAATCAATGTTTCCTGCAGTGGTACAGTGGGCCCACAGTGTCTCTCATCTGTCAAAAACCTTGATGAACGCCCTGATGAACAAATACTACTTGGCTCCGTGGATCACTCCACTCATCAACAACTTCTGCAAGTCATGCACCATCTGTGCTAAGTTACTTCCCACAGCAATTGCAGCTCCAATCTGATGTATTGAATGATTATGTGACTGCTTTATCTCGAAAATTAACCCATATCCATTCACAAGTGTTTTCTTCCATTCCAGATCCTGAGTTAGATACAGGAATGCACAAGCTGGTTCCCGGCGATTGGGTTCTGGTAAAGAAGTTTGTGAGAAAGCACACTCTTGAACCCAGATATGATGGTCCTTTCCAGGTTCTCCTAATAACTGCCACATCAGTCAAGGTGGCCAGGAAGAACACGTGGATACACACCTCTCACTGCAAGAAAGTCCCTGTACCTGAGGAAGAGGCCGAGGAGACCAAACCATGATTCCGTATATCCTTTTCATTATAATCATTGCTCAGGCACAAGAGGTAGCCATCAAACAAAAAGATTGTATAACCCAATTCTGGTATAACTCATCCAATACACATGTTGCCACTTTTATATCCCCTTATGAACAGATAATTCCAGGTACTATGTACAAGATCTGGTCCTGGGATGAAGTAGTAAGGCCCATGACTGTGTATGTATGCGTTACTGATTCCTATTGGGGTAAAAACTGTGATTCCTCAGGAGCAGTGGGTTGGAACACTGGGGGTACAAACTGGGGGTACAAACCTGAAAATGCCCAAAATAGAAAAGATAAAAATGGAAAGTCACTCTTAGAATGACAATCAACAAGCACACAGATCAGTATTACACCAAAGAGTTCAGGTTGACCATTGAGAATCCTAGCCCAGAAGACAGCGGGACCTATGTTCTGGGCCTATGATGGGGAAGTGGATATCCCAGTTTTAGAAAGCCTTTCCAACTGATTGATATGTTCAATAACCCAGAGTGGGGAGTTCCCCAATCCACATCTAGCTCAAACCCCCTGAGGCCCCCTATACAGACATTAAAGGACATGGTAGCCATAGCAGACCCTACCTTTGAGGATACTATGGCTGCAGAAACTTCTCAGATGTCAACTTGTGGCTCGAGTGGATGTGGTACAATGCAGGGAAACACAATAAGGCCAATTGCTATGTGTGTGGGGGGGCTAGACCGCACTTGGGAACGGTACCCCTGAACATATCCGCCGAACATGAGACATGTTTCCTCAGCCTATTTACCAACACAACCAATGACCACTCCCTATGTGAACATTGGAAGAAGGAATATCCCATAGTCACCAAGACCCACAAGCCAGGTGAAGGTATCACCATATATCCTGGCAATTACACATGCTATAAACGGTATTTGGGACTGGGGAAATCTCTTGGGAATTTCACTAAGGGTTACTGTGGATCTTATAGTGAGGTGTCTGCAGATCTGGTGCAAAATCAAGTCCAGTCTTTGGGAGACATGTACTGGATCTGCGGAGACATGAAAATTAGAAGCAGATTGACAGGACAGTGGACAGGAGAATGTGCACTGGCCAAGGCCATAATGCCTCTACATATTCTCTCGGAGATCCCAAAGCCAAATACAAACAACACACCCAGGCCTAACGGGAGGCATAGGAGTGCCCCAGCAGGAAGCTTTGACCCTCATGTATACATACCATAGGGGTCCCTAGAGGGGTCCCAGATCAGTTCAAAGCAAGAGACCAAGTAGCAGCATGGTTTGAGTCCCTGATCCCCATCATCACTGTAAACAAGAATGTAGACTGGATAATCTACATCTACTACAACCAACAAAGGTTTGTTAAATACACCAGAGAAGCACTCCGAGGTTTAGCCGAACAACTAGAAGCCGCTTCACATATGACCTTCCAAAACCGTATGGCCTTAGATATGGTCCTAGCTGAAAAGGGTGGGTGTGTAAGATGTTACTCGAAACAAGTACATGCTGTACTTATATCCCAGATAACACAGGCCCAAATGGTAAAGTGGCTTTAGCCATCCAGAAACTTGAGGATTTGTTCAAAGAATTAAAGAAGAATTCAGGGCTCTCCAACCCCTGGGATCAGTACTTCACCTGGATCAAGGGAGATGGCAGGGAATTTTAACACAGATTGGAATAGCTATTCTGATAATTCTAGTGACCCTAGCTGTTATGGTCTGCTGTGTTCTTCCCTGCTTTAAGACGTGTGTAGAAAAAGCTGTTGACCAATCTACTCCCATTTTTGTGAACCAGGAAATACCAGATGATGATGATGAAGATTATGTGAGACTTGATGATGATTATGTGTTACGCTCCGTTACAGTCACTTTCCCTCGAGATGCAACACCATTGGATTACAGGGCCAGACAGCACCTGATTGCCCCTCTCCAAGCTGTATCGAGGGGGGTAGTGAATTAGTCACTGCTCTTCTCTATATACAGGCCTAAAGAGTTTCAGAGGAAAATGGGCCAGGGGAGTAGGACTTTTAGTATAAGGGACAGTTTGAAATAGACAGTTTCGAGGGGGGAAACTGTAATGGATGTGATTAAGGGAATCATGAATCGTCTATTCCAATGTATATATGAGTACATGTTTTATATGCCTGACATATCAGCTTCAGTTTATCAGTTTATCAGCCTTAAGACATATTCAGATATTTTGCAAAGCTCACTCTTCCCTTGCTTAGGAACTGGACTGACTGCAACAGTTAACATAAGTTTGTGCCTGCTTCTGATAATACATTCAAAATATAACAACATAACACCAACAGTTTAAAAAAGAAGTAAGAACGTGGCCACTTCTTTGTGGATGTCCCAGGTAAAAGCCAAAACTTTGTCACATACTTTGTCACTATACTTATTTTTATGATTGTGGTTGCTTTGTGGTTTGCATGCTCTAGTCTTAATGGCGTATCTTACACTTTAACAAAATTGTATAAAAGTCTGGAAAAGAGGAAAATAAAACAGAAAGTAATTTTACTCTGAACTAAGCAGTCTTAGTATGAGTTTACTTGAAGCATGCATGCTTTATACTCAATCTGATCAGGGGTAGATATAATAATATCGGACTTTTGTTCTGATCCAAAACAAACTCACATAGTCAGTCCGCATGATCTCCGTTCTTGGCTACAAGGAATAGTTGACCTCAGTAGATGTTGGGCAGAGGTCATTAACTCTCTGTCGCTTCAGCTGGGTGGATTTTAACATTCCAGGGCTCGGTCTGCTGCTGGGCAGAAGGGCCAATCGCCCCAGCTTCCTGAAGCGGTAGAGACATTCTAGGTGCTAGGCAGAGGCCAGCGGCGCTCTGCCCTGTTGCCAGTGATTCAGCTGGGAGTAGCCTGCTTTACTACCTCAGCTTGTTGCTGGAGAGAGGTGCTGACTGCCCGGGTCCCTGGAACTCCACAGTTGTTGCCGGAGCTGGGCAGAGGTTGGTAGCACTCTGCCCTGTTGTCAAAAATTCTGCTGGGAACTCCACATCCTCCGCTCTGGCTAACCATTGGGGCAGGGGGCTGGCTTCCTCCACTCCCAAACTGTGTAGCTGTCATTGGGGAGGTGAGCCGGCTGCTTCCTTTTCCATTCCCTCATCTGGCTCCTGGGACCACATGTCTGTGGTACTGTCTCCTAGGTGCACAGATCTTTGCTGGGGAGAAAAGACTGCTTCCTCCACCCTGGCCAACTGTTGGGGAGGGACGACGAACACCTCTTCTCCCCCTTCCCCTGTATCCTGATCTGCTGCTGGGAAGTGACCACCACCTTCTCATTCTGAGCCTCCGGAACTGCCACAGATGTGGGGCAGAGGCCTTGGACCCTCTGTCCGGTGGCAAGAGCTTCAGCTGGGGAGGTTCCTTGTAAATCCACAGATACTGCTGTTGGTGCTGGGCAGAGCACAGTGAAGTTTGGCCCTAATACCAGCTCTTCTGCTGAGGGCTCACCAGATTGTTCTTCCTCAGCAGAAAAGTCTATCAAATCCCCTGTCTCTGCAACTGGTGTCTGGGGATAGAGGTTCACCATCTCCTGTCCGTGGAACCCAGAAGATGCTATTGGTGCTGGGCAGAAGTTAGCAGAGCTCTGCCCTGTTGTCAGCACTTCAGCTTTGGGGATGGCAATCTCCAGATTTTCCACTGCCGATTTTCTGGCATGCTGCTGGACAGGCACATTCCTCCATCCAAGATCATTCCATGCAGAAACAGTATCATCAACGTCAGTCAACACTTGCTGCATCCGCCATAAGACCTCCGCCTCCATAGCTGCGGGGGCAGGTTGGCAAAGCACACTGTTATGCCCCGTACACACGGTCGGATTTTCCGACAGAAAATGTGTGATAGGACCTTGTTGTTGGAAATTCCGACCTTGTGTAGGCTCCATCACACATTTTCCATCGGATTTTCCGACACACAAAGTTTGAGAGCAGGCTATAACATTTTCCGACAACAAAATCCGTTGTCGGAAATTCCGATCGTGTGTACACAAATCCGACGGACAAAGTGCCACGCATGCTCAGAATAAATAAAGAGATGAAAGCTATTGGCTACTGTCCCGTTTATAGTCCCGACATACGTGTTTTACGTCACCGCGTTCAGAACGATCGGATTTTCCGACAACTTTGTGTGACCGTGTGTATGCAAGACAAGTTTGAGCCAACATCCATTGGAAAAAATTCTAGGATTTTGTTGTCGGAATGTCCGAACAAAGTCTGACCGTGTGTACAGGGCATAACTCTGCCACATTGCCGACTCTTTAGCCATGATTTCAGAGTTGTCAATTGGTATTTCCTGATAGTCTCAGGCAAAGGGAGCCCAGCCCTGGTGCTGACCAGAGTCTAGCAGCCGTCTGTAGGCGATCTCCAGCTCCCATTCCTGAACGGCCAGAAAAGCTATATCTTCCCGTACCCAGTGCACTTCGGAGACATTCTGTAGCCCTTCTCTGAAATCCATGATTTTGTCCAACCGCCACTCCAAATCATTCCCAAAGTTAGGGTCCCCTGTCAGCTTTACATACAACAGTCCCAGGCCGCTGTAGCCAAAGCTTTCCGTTGGGCTGTCATCCGCTATCCTAGGGCATGCTTGGGATACATGCCACCAGAGGGCTCTGTAGCTCTCATTCAGCTGCATTTCTGCCCAGACCAGCCTGCTTAATTCAGCTGTCTGCTCCTTGTGCGGTTTTTCTCCCAAAAACAGCACCCGCAATCCATACTGCGACCAGTACCTTTCCTGGATGGAGGGGAGGACTTTTCCCTGGTATCTCTGCTCAGTGGCTAGTGCTTCCTTCCAGAGTTCGCAGCGGATAGAATCAAACCATCCCACTGGCACTGACATTGGTTCTCTGTGCTGTATTTGCATCTCTTGCAACCTCCTTCTGAATTCCTTCCATGGCGGCTGGTATCTGTACCTCTCCTATCCTCTCCTGCTATCTGGACCTTGGATCCAGGTGTAAGTTTGGATGTCCCAGACTGCAGGAAGCGTCCCACCACTGCCACCAATGTAATGAAACGACCCACACTCCGCTTGAGTGCTTTCGTCATATACCGCTTCCTCCCAGTCTGAATATAGATATCAGATATTCCAACCACTCACAAGCACAAAACAAGACGATACTTGTTTATTTGCTGAACATGGACTCCTTTATTAGAACCAAAATACAAGTTTTATATACAGTTAAAGAGGAGGAGGTTCCTACCTCCTGCTCATATTACTCTGACAATACAACTGTATCCAGAAACAGAATTAACATGAGCTAATTAACTAATCCCTTAAAGCAGCTGATGTGAATCTGTGCCCTCCTGAGCATTGTTATGATTAATCAGGATTTCACTACAGGTCAGACTTGTCACCAAGCTTCACTCAGTAGATTATACAATATCATAAACATCAACACAGAACTCTTTCATACAATTGCAGGGTAATTAGCACAAACAACAATGGGTGAAATACTCTTAGAAGCTGTGGCAAGCCAGACTAGACTCATTTACATTATAGAAGACAACAGACAGGTGGCTGGAGTTGATGATATTAGCATCTAACAGTATGTGTCCCAACAGTATGAATCAGTCACTATTTCTAATATGGCATATACAGGGTTCCCAGAGTCTGTGTGTCTTGGGGGGACATGGACCTGAATCCAAAGTAACACCACCTCAAGGATCACCAGGCATACAGCTCACAAAGAGCACCATTCCCCCAAATGCCAGGGCCCATGATCAGTAGGCAAGAGGCTAGCATTCAGTCCCCTCCAAAAGCCTCTGCCCTGGCTAGGTCTGTCACACAGAGTAACCCTAAGGTATTGAGAAATTATTATTCTACATCCACTGAAGTGGTGTAACTAGTGGTGTAAGTGGGGCTGAGGCCTTGGGCAGAGCTGAGGTAATTTAAGGAGCAGCCCCTGCGGGGGTGGCACTACAAGGTTCTAGAACAAGCATTCAGCCAGTGAAGCCAGTGAAACCAGAGAAAGGTCAAAACCTCATAATTTTTGACAGTGCATTGAAGCATTAGGATCAGCTTAACCACATGCCGACCAGCCTCCGCAGTTTTACTGCGGCAGAATGGCACGGCTGGGCGAAACAACATTATGTAACGTCGCTTCCCCCTGTGGCTACTAGGGGCAGCGCGTGCACACGCCCCCCGCTCGCACCCCGAGCCGATGTGGGTGCCCAGCGGTCGTGATCACCTCCGGGCTCCCGCGATCGCTCGGGGCATATGGAGAACCCGGAACTGTGTGTGGAAACACACAGTTTCCGGTTCTCTGAGGGGAGAACTGACAGATCGTCTGTTCATACAGAGTACAGAGTATGAACAGCGATCTGTTAGCTTCCCTGCACAGTCCCCACCCCACTTCAGTTAGAACACAAACTAGGAAACACATTAACCCCTTCACTGCCAGTGACATTTTTACAGTAATCTTTGCATTTTTAATCGCACTGATCGCTGTATTAATGCCAATTGTCCCAAAAATGTCGCAGTCACAATAAAAATAGCTGATCCCTGCCATTGATAGTAAAAAAAAATTGTTAATAAAAATGCCATAAAACTATCCCCTATTTTGTAGACGCTATAACTTTTGCGCAAACCAATCAATATACACTTATTGCGATTTTTTTTACCAAAAATATGTAGAAGAATACATATCGGTCTAAACTGAGGAAAAAAAAACGTTTTTTAGATATTTTTTGGGCATATTTATTATAGCAAACAGTAAAAAATAATGCGTTTTTTTCAAAATTGTCGCTCTTTTTTTGTTCTATTTGTGGGAAAAAAAGGACATCAATTTTGTTTGGGAGTCACGTCGCACAACCTCGCAATTGTCAGTTAAAGTGATGCAGTGCCGAATCACAAAAAGTGCTCTGGTCTTTGGCCAGCCAAATGGTCCGGGGCTAAAGCAGTTAACAGATAAGTGACTAGTATTTTAAAAGGGGGAATTCAGCAATGGTAACCAGCATATTTTCCAAACCCTTCAAAGACACACCAGTTTGTACCATGGAGAATGTTAACACTATATTTTCCTGTCTCGAATCCCATTTAACTCTTTAAACACTGTATTTTAGATACAAGTTCAACAAAAGTGGACTGCCTATAAATACCCCCACCCCTGCAACTGAGTGCAGCCTGCCATTGCCATTCTTGTTATCTGTTCTAACTCCCTCCTTAAATACATCCTTACATGTATTTTATATCCTTAATGTAAGCAGTATACGTACCTGAATATAACCAGGCATTAGCCTCTTGTAGCCCTTGTGCAGCAGAGCTCAGACTAGGGTAGAGAAAAGTGCAACAAGGAGTTGATCATTTGTACTGCACTATAAAGAGCATGCTGATTGAAGGAGAGGGTAAAGAGATAGCTCATTTGTCTGTTGCTTCTTCCTTTAACCTGTTCAATGAGGGATGGGGATGGACAAAACATGTAAGTGTTACTGATCTACAGCAGACAAAAATCAGGTCTTCTGCACTGCCATGGCTATGCCAGGTCTTTGTGGTGTTGCTGGACGGAAATGCCAACCCTCAGGCAGGTAAAGCATTATATTTTGTCTGTGTTTTTAGCTGTTTGACAAAAGTTCAGCATAAAACATTTGCTTACATATATTGACATTGGCTGGGTTGAACTTTTGCCTACAGCACATTGAGAAAAAGTAAAATTGTGGTAAATGTTCAGCAAATGATGTGGTACCCAAGCTGCTGAAAGAGCCAGGATTGACAGATATTTTTTTGTATAGCTATATTTGAAAGGAAGACCAGAAAATGCTGCAGACAATTCAGATATCTTTATCGTTATCTCAATTTTGAGAACAAACAGAGCTAATAATATATTAAATAAGAAAGCACTTTTTTTCATGTGAATATCCTCTTTAAAAATGATTATGCTAAGGTTGTATTAGCTTTATCAGTCATTTATCTGTTTTGTGTTCGTTAAAGTGCCATAATATTTTGCATATACAAACGGATTGGATGATTATTTAAATATGCAATAAGCCAGGCAGTTCTTAAAGAACACATCTTTGCATTCAGTTTCAAAGCATTGTTTCAACCGGGCTCATACAAATGGAACAAATGGAATTTTACACAGCTCATAAAAACAAGTGACGGTATATAAACATTACAGGGATGATACAAGTGTTTATGGCATAATAGCCACAAAATTACATTAGAAGGTAATAGAATTAGGTTTTTATTTAACTGCGCATAAATAAAACTATCAAAGCATAATACAGTACTTTGCTAGTCAATTTTTGCTAACCCCTTCATAGTTTTCCACTAGGGACTAGCCTAGATAGGATGAATGTTCAATATAAATGCAATATTAGTGATTACACCAATCTTTCACTATATGTTTATCTTTAAAATATATATACAATATATCCAGTATTAAATGACCACCATATATTGATTTTCTATTCCTTAGTTGTAGCTGCAATAGTTTTCATTTTTCCCCTACTTTTCAACTTGTGATCCAGCTAGTAACACAATATCTGGCTTATGGTGGTTATGCTAACTCCTCTTCTCTATTGAGGGGTAATTTAACAACCATTGGGCATCAGCATTATACACTTATGGAAAAGAAAGTATTCAATGGAATAGTAGATAAAATTAGGCAGATAAAATGTACAGGTGGCTAACAAACTCAAACCTAACTAGAAACAAAGGGGTTGATTTACTAAAGGCAAATAGATTGTGCACTTTGCAAAGTGCAATTGCACTCTGTAAGAGCAGTTGCTTCAGAGCTTAGTAAATAAGCAGAAGCTCTGCTGACTTCTATCATCCAATCATGTGCAAGCAAAAAAAGCATACTTTTTAAATCTTCCTTGCACGTGATTGGGTACTCTTTGCAATGTGACGCTTCATCTCATTTACTAAGCTCTGGAGCAACTGCCCTTTAACAGTGCAACTGCACTTTTCAAAGCGCATAGTCTATTTGCGTTTAGTAAATCAACCCCACAGACAGTGGCGGCTGGTGCTCAAAATTTTTTTGGGGGGCGCAAGCAAACCGAAAAATTCTGGAAAAAAAACATCAATTGCAGCCTCACTGTACCATCAATAGCAGCCACTGTGCCATAAAACGCAGCCACTGTACCCATCAATTTCTGCCACTGTACCATCAAACGCAACTAGTGTGCCATCAAACGCAGCTAGTGTGCCACCAAACGCAGCCACTGTGCCCTTCAATTTCCACCACTGCACCATCAAAGACAGCCACTGTGCCATCAAATGCAGCCACTGTGCCCATCATTTGCTGCCACTGTGCCATCAAATGCAGCCATTGTGCCCATCAAACAGAGGCACTGTGCCCATTAAACGCAGCCACTGTGCCCATCAAACGCAGCCTCTGTGCCATATCAAATGCTCCCATTGTGCCATCAAATGCTGCCACTGTGCTCATCTTATGCAGCCACCGTGCCCATCTTATGCAGCCACTGTGCCCCATCAAATGCAGCCACTGTGCAGCATCAAATGCAGCCACTGTGCAGCATCGAATGCAGCCACTCTGCCCATCAAATGCAGCCACTGTGACATCATATGCAGCCTCACTATGCCCCATCAAATGCAGCCTCACTGTGCCCATCAAATGCAGCCTCACTGTGCCCATCAAATGCAGCCTCACTGTGCCCCATCAAATGCATCCTCACTGTGTCCATCAAATGCAGCCTCACTGTGCTCCATAAAAAGCAGCCTCACTATGCCCCATCAAATGCAGCCTCACTGTGCCCATGAAATGCAGCCTCACTGTGCCCCATCAAATGCAGCCTCACTGTGCCCCATTAAATGCAGCCTCACTATGCCCATCAAATGCAGCCTCACTGTGCCCCATAAAATGCAGCCTCACTGTGAACCATCAAATGTAGCCTCACTGTGCCCATCAAATGCAGACATAATGACGTCACGATAGTGTTTTGAGACAAGGCTTGGCTTCGTCTCTGCTATCTGGATATTTTTACTTTTCAATTTATTAATTTATTTTATATACTACCTTATTATTTATTGTTGTTAATATTTATGAGGTCCGCACCCCAGATGATGGCTTTTTAGTAATGTTTGTAGGGTCCGCACCCCAGATGATGGCTTTTTAGCAGAAATGCGTCGGATGGACCCACTTCATACCGCTACTGTTCTTGTTACGCTTTTGATGACCTTTTACCATGTGAGTTTATTTTTAATCCTTTTTAATAAATCTTTGTTATACGGTATCACGCTATGCAAGTTTTTCATTTATTTTCGCATGGGATGTAAATACCAGTTTGGAGCCCCCTATTGGAGTGTTATGCCCCGTACACACGGTCGGACATTGATCGGACATTCCGACAACAAAATCCTAGAATTTTTTCCCGACGGATGTTGGCTCAAACTTGTTTTGCGTACACACAGTCGCACAAAGTTGTCGGAATTTCTGATCGCCAAGAACGCGGTGACGTCAACCACGTATGACGAGACTAGAAATGGCATTTCTGAACCAAGCGCGGCACCCTTTGGGCTCCTTTTGCTAATCTCGTGTTAGTAAAAGTTTGGTGAGAGACGATTCGCGATTTTTCAGACTCGTGGCTTTCAGATCGTTTTCTGCAGTTCCGTTTGTGCTTGTGGGTTTGTATCTGCTCTTCAGTGCATGCAAGCAAGCTACGCGTGACTTGTCATTGTGTTCTTGTTCATTCGTTACTGTTTTTCAGGTCGCTCTTCACAGGCCTTGTTGTTCTTCAGTGCGTTCTGTTACTTCGTTCTGCCATCATTCAGGTCCTGCAGAAGGAGTATATGAAGGTAAGATTTTAATCCTTTAATATCACATTTTATTGTATATAATGTTTGCTAATATATTGTATTTCTTTCCTCATTCCCTAATTACCATGATTGTATTATGCTGTGAATGTCCCCTTTGTTCTCATGCATGCTGGAATTTTATGTAATTTTTTTTGTCCTTCATACATATTTGCCTTCACTTACCTCTCCAGCATGCTCTTCTGCCCCTATATTCACCTCATGTAGTCACTTAACAATGTATTTTATCAGCTCCATAGTAGTGCTTTACCCCAAACAACACCTAAAATTTTTAGAAATGTGATTTGTGTTTTAAATTCAGGCAGAGTGCCAGAGGCTTTTTTTGGGGGGTCCCCAAATCATTTTTAACCCTCCCTCCGCCCAACTGCTAAGTCAGCTGATAACAATTCTCTATCTACCCTCAATCATCTATCTGCTGACTTTGCCAAACCCATACACACTATACCCATCTCTTCTGTGCTCAGATTTATGGATGAATTCCCCAAAGCATGTCGTGCAAGGGCCTGCCTGTATACTTTCAAATGGTACTGTTTAAAGTTTTTGTATCCTATTATTCTCTTGATAGGTAATAGCAGAATGTCCAAATGTGCTCAAATGTGTACAGTGTGTATTTATATCTTTGTATTATGACACTTCTTGACACTTCTGCCAATAGTGTAACTAAGGAGGGGCTGTTCCAAGTAATACCCATTAATTAGGCATTCATCTCTCAATGAAGTGGAGAGGGTTACCTGTCCAAGATCCCCCCCTATAATGTTAGAAATGGCCCATGAGAGGGGGGGGGGGAATATGATAGGTGTACCTTATACTTTGGTGTTGTAAAATTCCCCTTAATAAATGTTATCTGGCTGTTGGCCAAGAATGTTTGTGTCTAATCTGCTTTCCATGCTTATGTGCAAAAATACAAATTTTTATTTGTTTTCCTCAACAGTTTCCTTCCACGCCACAGGAATGGCAGACTGTGGCCTCCCACTTTGCCCAGCGGTGGGACTTTCCTAACTGCAGAGGTGCAGTTGATGGGAAACACGTCCACATCGTCCCACCACCCAACTCGGGGTCGTACTATTATAATTACAAGGGGTTCAATAGTATTGTGATGTTGGCGGTGGTGTCGGCTAATTATGAGTTTCTGTATGTGTACGTGCGGAAGAATGGCCGGATGTCCGATGGTGGAGTCATCGTCCAGACGGTGTTTTACAGGCGTCTCCAGAATGGCAGCTTGGACTTGCCACCTCCAGAAGAGAAAGTGGAAGGACTCCCATTCGTCTTCTTTGCGGATGAAGCATTTGCGCTGGGGGACCATCTTATGCGGCCATTCTCGATGAGGACCCTCACCCCGGAACAAAGGGTTTTTAATTACCAGCTGGCCAGAGCCAGAAGAGTGGTGGAGAACACATTTGGAATCATGGCCAGCCGGTTCCGCCTATTTCTTACACCCATCCATATGGCTGGGTATAAACTGAATCATATAATCCTGGCGTGCTGGGTTCTACATAACTTTTTATGGCAACATTCGGCCAACTATGCTGGCTCAGTTGGGCCTGAGGCCGGAATTATAAATGAAACAACCCTAACGGCGCTTGAAAGTGGCCGTCCTGGCTTGCCCTCCCTGAGTGCCCGTGATGTCCGGTTAAGATACCTTGAGTTCTTTGCGGGTAAGGGGGCCATCAATATGCCAGACAATTTGTGAAACCTTGATCCAATAAAAAAAAAATTACGCAAATCTTTGGTGACATTTACTGCTTGTGTTTGTTTTTGCTGACCCTGACAGAAATGTGGTGAGTCCAGAAAATGGCATGATTGTGTAACCTTATACAAAGCACTGTTGGGTGTTATTTACTAAAGGAAAAGACACTTTGCACTACAAGTGCACTTGAAACTGCACTGAAACTGCACTTGTAGTGCAAAGAGGATTTGCCCTTAGGAAATAACCCCCATTGTCACAGAAAGCAGCAATTACATCACCACAAAAGTCTTGTAGCGTTGAGACAATAATCCACACATTCTTGATTTACAATCTTTTTAATACCTGCACAATCACATGTGCATTTAGAAAAGGTTTTTAAAACAAACCAACATGTTTCTTGTATAACAATTTTTGGGGTGGCATTATCAAAAATATAAATGTCCATTTAAGATAAAACAGGCATGTTTCAAACCAAGAAAGACACAAATCTTGAACTTACAAAGTTCACATTATGTAGAACTTGAAGGCAATATCAGACATGAGTATTTAGGAACTGTGTTTGATATTGCGTTCAGATGGGGTGAAGTCACCCCAGGAAAAGCCAAATTTGGAAGATGCACACCAATTTAAGAAATTCAACATGTGCTAGCTGCCATCACGGGGGATCAAGGGACGTGTTTTGGGGGAGAAACCCCTTCCTCACAGCTACTTTATTATTGAGGAAGGGGTTGCACCCCTACATTGATCTCCCATGAAATTTGTCTTTTCGAAAAATGGCTAAAACATTTGGAACATTGTAGCACACATTTGGAACATTTGGAACATTGTAGCACACAAAAAAACAAAGTAATTTGGAGGGGTTTTAAACTCTCCCCAAAACATCAATGATGTTCTTATTTTTTTGAATAACATCATTGATGTTTTTCTTGAGTTTTTCCAATGCTAAATTACACCCCATGATCTCCCCGATCAGGATCTGGGCACTTTCTGATGTGAAAGGATCTGGATCCACAACATCACGATCACCTAAAAAGAGAGAAACCAAACAAAAACAGGTATTAAAAATATGCCGGCATCCATCTCTTACCTGAGCCTGTGGTCGCAGACACTCACCTGTTGTGGTGACTAGTTCCACCATGTCTTCCTCCTCCTGCGCTTCTTGTGTTGGGGGTATTTCCCCTTCTTCCAGAGGGGGGGGGGCTCTGGTCTCTTTGGATGAGGGGTGTCCTCCGAGTCTTTTGTCCCCTATGTAAAACAAAAATGGTATACTTAGCACACAGATATTTGATGGCAGAACTATAAATAGGAAACATTGCTTGGAAGTGGGGTACAATTTTCTATTTTGGCAGAGTTCCAAGATGTAGAATTTTGAGTGTCCTTTGTCAAGCTGCAATACTTTACCTGTTTGATGCAAGCTTCACAGATGGAGACCCCCCTATAGTATACACCGGAGCACCTGTGTGGCCCCCCTAATTAAAATGGTGTTCTGGTGTCCCACACTAGTGCTACAGAGTCCAGATGTGTAAACAGCTGCTGAGTGTCCTCTCCTTACACAGAATCTAGTTTGCATTTCATTCTAGTAACAAACCCATCTACACAATCAAATTATTTTCATACAAGTAGGCCCTAAAAAAAGTGGCCAAATGCATATGGCCAAAACAATGGTGTTTTATAGGCCGAAATAAAAATGTTTGATACGAACGAATAATGTGCCCATGAACATGAAAGTTGCCATTTTAAAATGTACAGCACTTTTAAGAAAAGCACATGGAGCAGCACGAACGTAATAAAGACAAAAAGAATAGGAGCACAGCACAACTACTTATTTTTTTGCAGCACTCTCCGGATCTTTCTGTACTGCTCGGTCCGACCACCGCTTCCTGAGCTGATCTTGCGATCGTCGTACCCCGAAATTCCGGTGCAGACACTTGACCACTTTTGCCATGATCTTGGCCTTTTGGACATTGGGGTTGGGGTAAGGTCCATACTTCCCATCATAGTCGGCCTTCTTCAGGATGTCGACCATCTCCAACATCTCCCCAAAGGACATATTTGATGCCTTAAATCTTCTCCTTCTGGATTGGGACGTTTCCGGATCCGGGCTTTCCTCCTCCTCCTCCTCGTTGCTGTAATTAGCACGCACCTGCTGTGTCTCCACCATGTGCTCTTCCCCCACTGAGCCGAACGAAAAGGGGCGGGGATTAGACTAGAAAGAACGTCAGGGGCGGGTGGAGTTACACGCATGCGCAGTGTGTATAAAGCGTAACACGCGTGCGTATTACGTACGATCTGTGAGCAGAGGAAGGAGCATCGGAGGCGCCAATCGTGATAACGAAGGTAAGATCTAAACTTGGGCCTATACTGCTCGAAATTGAAGCCTATATTGTAACAAGATTAGGAGAGTTTGGCCTGACCTTAGGGTTTGTCTTGTGTTGTGTCTTGCAGAGAAAATGGATGGCTTCAACGACCACAATTTCCTCCCCCTGTTCATAGACAAGTACAGGGAGCTGCCCTGTCTGTGGCCGGTGAGACATCCTCATTTAGTTGTGAGCCCTTAATAAATGACATTTTTTTTGCAATTATACTCTCCTATGTGTGTTTTCATTCAAAAAGGACAGTTTGTTGGTAAGGATTCAGGTACATTTCTTAAGTACAATGTGAAATTAACAAG
Organism: Lithobates clamitans; assembly: GCA_037952925.1. NCBI lineage: Eukaryota > Metazoa > Chordata > Amphibia > Anura > Ranidae > Lithobates > Lithobates clamitans. The sequence goes on along the minus strand of JBBGZY010000356.1, from coordinate 1,433,109 downwards.
GGACACCAACACCAAACAATCTCTTTGAGAAAAAATGTCAATGGTGTTGTGGTAACTTGATACACAAAACACACACAAAAATATTCTGGAGTAAAACTGAAAATAAAATAAAACAAAGAACAGCCTTGGAAAAAATACAAACCTAAAAAAAATTTAAAAAATTCTGCCTTTAAAAAAACAAAAAAATAACAACACAAAAATATTTTTGTCAGATGTGACAAATCAAAATATATTAAGGGAATCCTGATAAATAATAAAGAAAGAAGTTTGTGAGAAGTCTGTGTGAATATGAGCAGCAAAACTACTTCATTCTTCTCACATTATAAAGAAGAAGAGAGTGCGCTGTATTAAACCATTTTTAACATTGCACCATGACGAAAGTGTTGTATCCATTGCGAACGCTAAGTTTACCAGACCGAGCTGTTCCGTCTCGGAATTTCTTCTGAGCATGCATGGCACTTTGTGCGTCGGAACAGGCCACACACGGTCAGAATTGACGCGATCGGATTTTGTTGTCGGAAAATTTTATAGCCTGCTCTCAAACTTTGTGTGTCGGAAAATTTGATGGAAAATGTCCGATGGAGCCCATACACGGTCGGAATTTCCGACAACACGCTCCGATCAGACATTTTCCATCGGAAAATCCGACCATGTGTACGGGGCATAACCCTTATGCTGCTGTTTGAGATCGTTGGTGCCGAGCTGCTATGCTGATCTAGGATCCATGAGTGTGGCCTAAAGAGATGTACCTCTCCAGTTAGCTGGTGTAAAAGCCTTTGCGACTTGGGTGGTATACGCCTCTCCAAGTCACCAACATCTGGTAAGCCTCCTTGAGATCTTTGGTGGTGGCTCTCTTACTATCCCAGTTTCTATTGTTGATGTCCAAAGGTAGGGATGAGCCTAACACCCCCTGTTCGGTTCGCACCAGAACTTGCGAACAGGCAAAAAATGTGTATGCGAACACGCGAACACCGTTAAAGTCTATGGGACACGAACATGAATAATCAAAAGTGCTAATTTTAAAGGCTTATATGCAAGTTATTGTCATAAAAAGTGTTTGGGGACCTGGGTGCTGCCCCAGGGGACATGGATCAATGCAAAAAAAGTTTTAAAAACGGCAGTTTTTTCGGGAGCAGTGATTTTAATAATGCTTAAAGTGAAACAATAAAAGTGTAATATTCCTTTAAATTTGGTACCTGGGGGGTTTCTATAGTATGCCTGTAAAGGGCGCATGTTTCCCATGTTTAGAACAGTCTGACAGCAAAATGACATTTCAAAGGTAAAAAAGTAATTTAAAACTACTCGCGGATATTAATGAACTGCCGGTCCGACAATACACATAAAAGTTAATTGATAAAAATGGCATGGGAATTCCCCACAGGGGAACCCCGAACCAAAATTTAAAAAAAAATGACGTGGGGGGTCACCCTAAATTCCATACCAGGCCCTTCAGGTCTGGTATGGATATTAAGGGGAACCCCGGCCAAATTTTTTTTTTTAAATGGCGTGGGGTCCCCCTCAAAATGTATACCATAGCCTTCAGGTCTGGTATGGATTTTAAGGGGAACCCCGTGCCAAATTTTTTTTTAAAAATGGCGTGGGGTCCCCCCAAAAATACATACCAGATCCTTATCTGAGCATACAACCTGGCAGGCTGCAGGAAAAGAGGGGGGGACGAGAGAGCGCCCCCCTCCTGAACCGTACCAGGCCACATGCCCTCAACATTGGGAGGGTGCTTTGGGGTAGCCCCCAAAACACCTTGTCCCCATGTTGATGGGGCATCCCCACAACCCTTGCCCAGTGGTTGTGGGGTTCTGCGGACGGGGAGCTTATCGGAATCTGGAAGCCCTCTTTAACAAGGGGACCCCCAGATCCTGGCCCTCCCCCCTGTGTGAAATGGTAAGGGGTACAAAAGTACTCCTACCATTGCACAAAAAAAGTGTCAAAAATGTTAAAAATGACAAGAGACAGTTTTTGACAATTCCTTTATTTAAATGCTTCTTCTTTCTTCTATCTTCTTTCTTCTAACTTTTTTTTTGCATTGATCCATGTCCCCTAGGGTAGGACCCAGATCCCCAAACACTTTTTATGACAATACCATGCATATAAGCCTTTAAAATTAGCACTTTTGATTTCTCCCATAGACTTTTAAAAGGTGTTCCGCGGCTTTTGAATTTGCCGTGAAAACCCCAAATTGTTCGCTGTTCGGCGAACTGGCGAACAGCCAATGTTCAAGTCGAACATGACTTCGACTCGAACTCGAAGCTCATCCCTATCCAAAGGTTATTGGTCTCGGTGTTGAGAATACCCTTCATATTTTTGGACTTTTTCATACATTTTTTCCTAACGTATGTTTGGACTGCTGCCCTTTATTTTTGGTTGCACATTGGTGCTTTAATTCACACTGGCTATTTTTCATAACATTTTTCTTTTTCTTTTTTTACCTTTATTTATTTATGTCACTCTGTTTATTTAAACACATACGTATTGCATTATATTTTTATTGATTATCACACTTATTTATTTTACTTGATTTCATTATGTACTGTATTATAATTATGATTTATATTTACTGATCATATCATATTGTATATATTCATTTGTTTGGCACTTTTTCATTGTCTTATTACTCTATATCTTTAGAGTTCTAAGATTTATATAGTTTTACATCCCTTGATATTGGGATTCCAACACTGGTTTTATCACCATATTACCCTAAAGGTTGTATTTAGGGTTTACAGCACTAAACTTTTTTATTTATTACTTATTGCTTCGGTCTATAGCTGTGTTGGCTGCTGTTTACACCTATTATTTACACAGCGTTGTATTTTCCTTATTATACGCATCAAATGCAGCCTCACTGTGCCCCATCAAATGCATCCTCACTGTGCCCATCAAATGCAGCCTCACTGTGCCCCATAAAATTCAGCCTCACTGTGCTCTATCAAATGCAGCCTCACTGAGCCCATCAAATGCAGCCTCACTATGCCCCATCAAATGCAGCCACTGTGCCATATCAAATTCTGCCAGTGTGCCCCCTGCCCGCCGTCTGTACTTACCCTGTCTCGGTGGCAGTGGGACAGCTCCTGGATGTCTTCTCCCTTCCTCTCTTCCCATCCTCTGCTATGATTGGGCACCTAATAGGCATCCAATCACAGCGCCTGTCATTTCAGCCAATCAGGTGTCAGGTAACAGATCCAAGCACCTGATTGGCAGAGAGGCAGTTTAGTGTTAGGAAAGCAAATATTCATTCGCTTTTTTAACACAGCTGAGTGACCTGCGAGCGCCCAGCAAGGCGCTCGCAGGTCACCTTTTTTGATGCCTTTTAGAGACTATGGTTCTAATCAGGTGCTTAAAAAAACCCAACCCCGCTGCTGTAATTCAGGTGCCCGGCACCCGAAAAAGGACGGGGGGCTGGATAGGGGTGGCAGCGGTGGCCATAGATAGACTAATGCAATACATGAATCTATCTATTGGTGCTAGAGGGGTGGCAGGAGAGAGGGGGCGGCGCCCGTGCTCCATTATGGATGCTCCACCACTGCCCACAGACTTCTGAGTTAATGAAGTTGATAGGTTGCAATATATATATATATATATATATATATATATATATATATATATTGTATCTCACAAAAGTGAGTACCCCCTCACAATTTTGTAAATATTTTAATATATCTTTTCATGTGACAACACTGAAGAAATGACACTTTGCTATAATGTAAAGTAGTGAGTGTACAACTTGTATAATAGTGTAAATTTGCTGTCCTCTCAAAATAACTCAGCCCTTAATGTCTAAACTGCTGGCAACAAAAGTGGGTACACCCCTAAGTGAAAATGTCAAAATTGGGCTCAAATTGTCCATTTTTTGTGTGGCCACCATTATTTTCAAGGAATACCTTAACCCTCCTGGGCATGGAGTTCACCAGAGCTTCACAGGTTGCCACTGGAGTCCTCTTCCACTCCTCCATGAAGACATGGACATCATCAGTAGATGTTAGAGACCTTGCGCTCCTCCACCTGCTGTTTGAGGATGCTCCACAGATGCTCAATAGGGTTTAGGTCTGAAGACATGTTTGGCCAGTCCATCACCTTTACCCTCAGCTTCATAAGCAAGGCAGTGGTCATCTTGGAGGTGTGTTTGGGGTCATTATCATGTTGGAATACTGCCCTGCGGCCCAGTCTCCGAAGGGAGGGGATCATGCTCTGCTTCACTATGTCACAGTACATGTTGACATTCATGGTTCCCTTAAAGAGGAGTTCCACCCAGGGGGTCCATTAAAAAAAAAAAATTAAAAGTCAGCAGCTACAAATACTGCAGCTGCTGACTTTTAATTGGACACTTACCTGTCCCTGGGTCCAGCGATGCGGGGGATTGAAGCCCCGATCGCCCCCCCTCCGCTCGTCGGCGCCGGCATTTCAACTGTGGGCGCCGGGCTGTGGCTTCACAGCCTGGCACCCACTGCGCATGTGTGAGCGGCGCCGCGCGCCGTGATTGGCCGGTCAATCACCTGGGACCTGTAATGGGTCCCAGATGATTGACAGGAGGGAGGGAGCAGAGCCGAGCCCTTCCTGTGCCGAGGGGGAAGTGATGTCACCAGCCCAGGCAAAGGAAGAGGCAGACTACGAGGGACCACCTAGCAACAGGCATTTAGAGGAAAGTAAAAAAAAAAAAAATATCCAAATGTTTTTTTGTTTTGTTTTTTAGAATTTTTCAGGTATTTTTGTTTTTTTGGGTGGAACCCCACTTTAATGAACTGTAGCTCCCCAGTACCGGCAGCACTAATGCAGCCCCAGACCATGACACTCCCACCACCATGCTTGACTGTAGAGAAGACACACAAAAAAAAAAAACAAGTGAGTACCCCATCACAATTTTGTAAATATTTTAATATATCTTTTCATGTGACAACACTGAAGAAATGACACTTTGCTATAATGTAAAGTAATGAGTGTACAACTTGTATAACAGTGTAAATTTGCTGTCCTCTCAAAATAACTCAGCCCTTATTGTCTAAACTGCTGGCAACAAAAGTGGGTACACCCCTAAGTGAAAATGTCAAAATTGGGCTCAAATTGTCCATTTTTTGTGTGGCCACCATTATTTTCCAGTACTGCCTTAACCCTCCTGGGCATGGAGTTCACCAGAGCTTCACAGGTTGCCACTGGAGTCCTCTTCCACTCCTCCATGAAGATATGGACATCATCAGTGGATGTTAAAGACCTTGCGCTCCTCCACCTGCCGTTTGAGGATGCTCCACAGATGCTCAATAGGGTTTAGGTCTGAAGACATGTTTGGCCAGTCCATCACCTTTATCCTCAGCTTCATAAACACGAAGCTGTCTTCATGGACTGATGATGTCCATGAAGACATGGACATCATCAGTGTCAATGTACTCCTCACCTGGTTGCCATCACACATGCTTGACAGCATCTGAACCAAATAAGTTTATCTTGATCTAATCAGACCACAGGACATGGTTCAAGTAATTCATGCCCTTAGTCTGCTTGTCTTTAGCAAACTGTTTGTGGGCTTTCTTGTGCATCATCTTTAGAAGAGGCTTCCTTCTGGGACGAAAGCCATGAAAACCAATTTCATACAATGTGCGGTGTATGGTCTGAGCACTGACAGGCTGACCCCTCACCGCTTCAACCCCTGCAGCAATGCTGGAAGCACTCATATGTCTATCTTCCAAAGACAACCTCTGGATATGACGCTGAGCACATGCACTCAACTACTTTGGTCGACCATGGTGAGGCCTATTCTGAGTAGAACCTGTCCTGTAAAACCACTGTATGGTCTTGGCCACCGTGCTGCAGCTCAGTTTCAGGGTCTTGGCAATCTTCTTATAGCCTAGGCCATCTTATTGTAGAGCAACAATTCTTTTTTCAGATCCTCAGAGCCTTCTTTGCCATGAGGTGCCATGTTGAACTTCCAGTGACCAGTGAGTGAGTGAGAGTGATAACACAAAATTTAACACACCTGCTCCCTATTCACATCTGAGACCTTGTAACACTAACGAGTCACATGACACCGGGGAGGGAAAATGGCTAATTGGGCTCAATTTGGACATTTTCACTTAGGGGTGTACTAACTTTTGTTGCCAGCGGTTTAGAATTAATGGCTGTGTGTTAAGTTATTTTGAGGTTTTGAGGGGACAGAACATTTACACTTCTTAAACTTAAAGCGCAATAACATTATTCATATTACATTATATATATTTAATAAATTATGAATTTGAAAAAACATATTAATATGCAGCAAACGACTGCGCAAATCTGTGCAAAATGCAAGCTTTTAAAGATTAGAAAAGGGACACTTTAAACTCTGTTTTGCATGGTAAATATTCACTTTGTTTTGTACTTGTATCCTATTAATAATTAAACATGTTGTTGGATAAAGGTGTAATATCTGCTTCAGTCACAGTCAATAAAATTTCAATCGCTGGACAAGAGGCCCCCAGTGTGCAGCTAATGAAACCTCTGCCTTAACTCAAACCCAGTTCATGGAGGTTTTAGTAGGCAGGAAGGGGATCTTGTGGTATAAGCTTCAGTAAACCAGCTTTGAAAGATCTATTCCCAGCAGGCAAATTAGTAACCACAAAAGTAAGAATGTGTTTATATATTGCACTTACCCTGTGCTCTGAAGATTCAGAGGTAACATAAAAGCAACACTTCATAAAGGAAGGAGGAGGAGGCAGCTAGTGACTGATTTACACCATCCTCTCATCTTCTTAATGGAAATAGCAAAGGCTTTTTAAATGTGATGTGCCTTTTTTGTCATAGGGATTGACAGCTGAGAATAATTCATTAGGTCTTCGGTACTTTATTTGTCCAGTTTTTAGGCAGCAATAAACCAAAGATTATATATGTTTTAAGCAAGATATTTGCTATATATTGGGTAATGTTTTTACTAATATTTTTATTTGAGAAGCCAGTTAAAAAAACATGAATGTCATCTCGCTTTATACCATCCAATCCACCCTATGGACACCCCATTTATATTGTTTTGCTGTATCTTGCTCCACAGCTTTAAAATTACCTTGTTAAAAGTCTGTGACATCATCATTCACTGGCTGAAAAATCCTTTAGTGCAGCTACCTGGAGGAGGAATCTGCAGGGTTCTCTCCATCACATCCTGGCTTACTTGATGATCCCAAAGCTGCCTTAAATATGATGTACAAGTAGGTATTGAGCAGACTGGTTTCTTCCAGACACAGAGAACAGGCAGGTGTGACCGGTCTTTTCAAAAGGAATCTTTAGGACTTCCACCCTCATAAGCCAGACTCCTATTATTATTTTCAACAAAATGATAGAAAAAGGAGTTTTCCTATTTCTGAGCTATTTACTGCACTTGATTGAATTTTAATTTTAGCACTCCAACAAAGCCAGTATATCGACTATCTTCTTTGTGCTGACACTGCCAAGATCCCTGCTATGCCGCTGTTTTATTTGCTGCACTTATTAATCTTTTTGTCCCAATGTCTGCCTCCTTTTGTTTTCTCTGACAGACTGATATAGTTTTCTGTGCTGTTCCACAGTGTGTGTTAAACAGTGTGTCGTTTCAACCAATTTTTTTTTCTTTTACTAAATATAATTTGTTAGGGAAAGGGTTGAAAACTTTTAGGGATAAAAATTAATACTACATACTTTGTTAAAGCGTTTGTTAACCTAAAAAAAAAAAAGTGCTGTGAAATTTGGCCCCCCGTATCACCTGAAATACCTGGCTGATCCTGCCAGTTTCTGCCCTCCCCTATGTAAACTGACCACGGTGTATCATGGCTGCTGAGCCCTGACACCATGGTCAGTTTACATGCCTCCATCATCTGCAGCCTGCTCTGTCCTTCTCTGTGCTCCCGTATCCTTCTTCCCCCTCCCCTCCCTGCCTGTCAGCTCTGTATCCATGCCCGCCTCTCTCTCCTCCTGCTGCTCAAATTACAGTTCTTTTCCTGCAGCCTGCCAAGTTGCGTGCTCGGATAAGGGTCTGGTATGGATTTTGGGGGAACCCCCACGCAATTTCTTTTTAATTTTTGGTTTGGGGTTCCCCTTAATATTCATACCAGACCCAAAGGGCCTGGTAATGGACTGGGGGGGAACCCATGCCATTTGTTTCAATGAGTTTTATCTATATTGCCGAGACTTGATAATTCATTACAGCTGCGATCAGTTTTAAATGACTTTTTTCCTTTAGAAATATCATTTTGCTGTGGTACTGTTCTAAACATGGGAAAACTGTGCCACTTTACAGAATATTTCATTTTCATTGTTTCACGTTAAGCATTATTAAAATCAATGCTCCCGAAAAAACGTCTGTTCTTAAAACTTTTTTTTGCATTGATACATGTCCCCTGGGGCAGGACCCGGGTCCCCAAACACTTTTTATGACAATAACATGCATATAAGCCTTTAAAATGAGCGCTTTCGGTTTTTAATGTTCGTGTCCCATAGACTTTAACGGTGTTCGTCTGTTCGTCCAAATTTTCTGCCTGTTCACATGTTCTGGTGCGAACCGAACCGGGGGGTGTTCGGCTCATCCTTACTGCTGAACTGGCTGAGATTCGAATCGTCTATGGGCAGCTTTAGAAACATCTTTTTTTAACATGAGTGGAGAGTGCCAGTGGGGGACTCCAGAAGATAAGGTAAGGGGCCACTTTTTACTATTGTACAGAGCAGGTTAGCATAGCAAGTAATCAGGTATGTATTGTAAATATACCTTTACAACCACTTAAGGAATGTAAATGACAACTTTGAGCACGGCATCCTGTCATGAAAGTAGTGTTCTTCTGCTCTGTAAGTAGTGCACTTTTAAGTGGCCCTTTGTACTACTTTTTTGCATTATATTATTAGGGATGAGTGGAATGAGTTTGTAAAGTTAATTTTATCATACAATTACAGATTTTGCAAAATTTTAAACTTTCAATAGAGCTGCTTATGCAAGCTGTGCTTTTTTTAGAGTGTGTTTTTAAGGGGAGTTTAGTATATTGGGTATATTTACAAAAGCAGTGACTGTGACATTTACCAAACATTCACTGCAGGTGTATCTTCACAATGCATGTGTTTTAAATCACAGAGATAAATTGACCTGCGGGGAATATTTTAAGAAGGTCTCATTTATAAATATGCCCTGTTTTTTTGTATTTGTGTTCTTTCTGTGTTTATTCAATCACTATTTGAATACAAATGCCGCGTACACACGGTTGGAATTTCAGCCCGCAAAAGACCGATGAGATTTTTTTGTTGGAAAATGCGACCGTGTGTATGCTCCATCGGTCTTTTGCTGGCGGAATTCCAGCCAGCATAAGATTGAGAGCATGCTCTCAATATTTCGGTCGGGAAAAGTTCCTATCCGCATGCTCAGAAACAATTTGGCGCATGCCCGAAAGCATTGAACGTCATTTTCTCGGCTCGTTGTAGTGTTGTACGTCAGTGCGTTCTTGGCGGTCGTAATTTCAGCAAACTTTTGCGTGACAGTGTGTATGCATGGCAAACTTGAGCGGTACCCCGTTGGAAAAGCCATCATATCTTTTTCCGAAGAGAAAACCGATTGTGTGTACGCGGCATTATACTTTTACTATTTTACTATTTTTACTGTTACTTTTTTTTCCCTAAGAGCCATTTAAAGCCCACTGCAATCTTAAAAACACAGCTAATCCCTAAATGTATTTTCTAAATTGACTTAAGTGCATTTATACAAAATGTTAAAATGTTTCCAAAATCTCATGATCTTATTTGAAATTTTTGCCTATTTCCTCACAAGATGTGCAGATACACGTTCTTGACCTCCTATTGGCTATCATGACACTGAACCGCCTCTACTCCTTAACCATGCTGCTCAGGGCACTCTTCCCCTGCTGTGCCTATTTTATATATATATATATATATATATATATACACTGAGCAAAATTATAAACGCAACACTTTTGTGTTTGCCCCTATTTAGCATGAGCTGAACTAAAAGAACTATGACTTTTTCTATGTACACAAAAGGCCTATTTCTCTCAAATATTGTTCACAAATCTGTCTAAATCTGTGTTAGTGAGCACTTCTCCTTTATCGAGATAATCCATCCACCTCACAGGTGTGGCATATCAAGATGCTGATTAGACAGCACGATTATTGCACAGGTGTGCCTTAGGCTGGCCGCAATGAAAGGCCACTCTAAAATGTGCGGTTTTACTGTATTGGGTGGCCCGGGGGGGGGGGGGGGGTGAAAAATAGTCAGTATCTGGTGTGACCACCATTTGCCTCACACAGTGCAGCACATCTATTTCGCATAGAGTTTATCAGGTTGTTGATTGTGGCCTGTGGAATGTTGACCCATTCCTCTTCAATGGCTGTGCAAAGTTTCTGGATATTGGCAGGAACTTGAACATGCTGTCGTATACGCCGATCCAGAGCATCCCAAACATGCTCAATGGGTGACATGTCCGGTGAGTCTGCTGGCCATGCAAGAACAGAGATGTTTTCAGCTTCCAGGAACTGTGTACAGATCCTTGCAACATGGGGCCGTGCATTATCATGCTGCAACATGAGGTCATGGTTTTGGATTAATGGCACAACAATGGGCCTCAGGATCTCGTCACTGTATCTCTGTGCATTCAAAATGCCATCAATAAAATGCACCTGTGTTAGTTTTCTATAGCATACGCCTGCCCATACCATAACCCCACCACCACCATGGGCCACTCGATCCACAACATTGACATCAGCAAACCGCTCACCCACACGACACCATACACGCTGTATGCCATCTGCCCTGTACAGTGAAAAATGGGATGCAATCAGGTCGAGACCCTGATGAGGACAATGAGCAAGCAGATGAGCTTCCCTGAGATGGTTTCTGACAGTTTCTGACAGCATAACCAATTCTTTGGTTATGCAAATCGATTGTTCTAGCAGCTGTATGAGTGTCTGGTCTCAGATGATCTTCGAGGTGAAGATGCTGGATGTGGAGGTCCTGGGCTGGTGTGGCTACATGTGGTCTGCGGTTGTGAGACCGGTTGGATGTACTGCCAAATTCTCTGAAACGCCTTTGGATACGGCTTATGGTAGAGAAGTGAACATTTAATTCAAGGGCAACAGCTCTGGTGGACATTAATGCAGTCAGCATGCCAATTGCACTCTCCCTCAAAACTTGCGACATCTGTGGCATTGTGTGATAAAACTGCACATTTTAGAGTGGCCTTTTATTGCGGCCAGCCTAAGGCACACCTGTGCAATAATTATGCTGTCTGATCAGCATCTTGATATGCCACACCTGTGAGGTGGTAGACAGATTATCACGGCAAAGGAGAAGTGCTCACTAGCACAGATTTAAACAGATTTGTGAACAATATTTGAGAGAAATAGGCCTTTTGTGTACATAGAAAAAGATCATTCAAGTGTTGAGTTTATAATTTTGTTCTTTACTTTTTTTTATTTTTACTTTAGTACTACCTTAGAAAATTTGTATCCAAAATATTTCTGAATCGCGGGAGTGTACTCAAGTAGGATCAAAACGTCAATGCAACAGTTGTACATAGCCTACATAAAAGCTGAAAAAGTTTTTTTGCAATGGTAAACCGGCTGCTGAAAAATTGAGTTTGGGGTGACAGTGGTGCTAAACACTGTAACCCTACAGAAATTTTCATGCAGAACACAAACTGTTACCTGGCCAAAAGGTTTAAATTCTTTTAAACCATGAAACAGCTTTGGAAAAATTATCTGGGAGCGCATGCGTGGAGTCTAACAGGGAATACATGCACTGTTAGAGCTCCGCTCCGTGAGGGGAAATAGCCGCTTCTCCGTCTAAACCCGCCGGCAACGGGAGTTATCAATCTTCCCCGCTAATTCCCGGGAGGCAAAGGAATCACTTTAAATACGAAAATGGTGTTAGGAGGCAGCAGAAATAGGGCTAAAACTACCTCCACAAAAGAGGCACGGGCCGCTGTGAAGATGGCACCATCCCCCTCATCCTCTTTTACCTCAGAGCGCTCACACAAGCAGAAACAGCTGCTAATAGACTCCCCAGGTGAGTCAGATACAGAAACTCTCTTTACACAAAGCTGTTCTCAAGATTTATCTGCCCCCTCCCCTTATGAAACAATTTGAAAGAATGCTTAATAAAGCATTGAAGCAGACTTCTGAACACATTACAAACAGCCTGACTAAAGAAATAAGGGAAATAGGTAATAGGACTGCAGCATTAGAACTCAAAATGGGTGAGAAAATACTGCTCAGGATTTCATGACTGAAATTGAAAATATTAAAGAGGAGAACTTAATATTACAAAACAGATTGGATGATTATGAGAACAGAGCCAGACATTCTAATCTGCGCATTAGGGGCATTCCTGAATCAGTAACTGATATATATTCTACGGTTACTGCTTTATTTCAAGGGCTCCAACCAGCAATACCTATCGAAAGACTTGAAATGGACAGAGTCCATTGTGCCCTCACCCCCAAAAAACGGGATGGTCCTCCACGCGATATAATCGCAAAGTTTAATTATTATCACACAAAAGACCAACTGTTGGCTGCTGCTCGAGACAAAGGTACCCTGTCCTTTCAGGGATATAACTATCAACTATTTTCTGATTTGTCGCAATTAACAATAGCCAAACGCCATGCGATGAAGCCTCAATTAGCAGAATTACAACGTCATAGCATCACATATCAATGGGGTTTCCCGTTCTCCATTCGTTTTGTTTTCCAAGGCTCCAAATACACATGTAGATCTTCTGAGGAACTTCAACAGGCCCCGCAGGATCTCCATCTGGTAGAGGCTGCATCCACCTCCAATGCTGCACACAAAAGACACCCTTCTTCCTCTCTACATAATTTTTCCCATGCCATGGAGAACAATGGAAATCATCAATCCCATAAGAGAGGTCGATTCGCCTCCCCCCTTTGGAAAAAGAGGATTCTATGGACTGACCATTTTTACTCCTATTGATCACTCCTTTATTCTCTCACTTTGAGAGAAGTCTATAAGTCTATCTCATATGGCCCAACAAGGCTCATTTTTTAAATGTTATGATACCTGTTACACCTGAATTTTCTTAAACTTAGACCAATGATCTTTTCTGTACCCCTGATGCTCTCCCACTGCTCTCCCAAGTAGTTTCTTTTTCGCAGTCTGCATAGTTAGACATGATATTAAGGGAAATCGTACATAAAATCCAAGGAAGGGTACAGAGCTGGTTTTATTCTAGTACTCAGACAATATCTATATGGATACCAAATTCCTTATATTCACCACTAGCTTCTTTTTTTTATTATAAACCCTATGTTAGCATACATTAATGCACTGGGAATTATTTCTATATCCTCACATGTTTATCCGTTATCCTTTGATATGTTAGACTACTGGATTTCAATTTTCACATCTATCTTTAACAAAGATCGCCTAAGCACTTTTCCTTTATTCCTTTATTGAGAGTTCCAAAGATTAATGCTCATCCTCTGTTACATAGGGTTTATATAGCTATGTTCATCTAAACTCCCTATTTAGTGACACAATTCCCTATATTTCCCCTGCCCAGGTGTATCCCACATCCTAACTCCATCTTATTCATGAACAAGTTTGTTTTATTCTTAGAAGATAACAGTTGCTTATGTTGGTTTATTTTTTCCCCTCAGGAAGTTCCGGAGAAACTTACTCTACTCTTTCCTGTTGCCTTGCGGTTTATATAACCAATCATCTTAACAATGATTTTAATAAGGCTTTCCTTTCACTCACGGATCTTCCGTGTGCTCCAATACGCCTTCCTCGATTGCCCATCCATATTATGTGGGTGTTCGATGATAGGCCCTCATCCCTTATAAGGGAATTATATTCCTTATCACGGGCACTTTTTTAATCATTTTATAAGTCTATTCAAGTATTTTATTGCCTAATATTGTTTGTTTTCTGTTCTTTCCTTATTTCAGACTCTTCTAAGTCCGCTTTGCTTTTCTCTTCCTTCCAGTCCACTCAGGTTAATCCATCCGGCCAGAAACTCAAGACATCTGGTAAGTTTCATTTCCTAGATCATCTGCCATGGCACCCCTAAACATTTTATCCCTGAATGTTGAAGGTATTAATATACCACAGAAGCGTTCTAAAGCGTTTCGTTCTTTCCATGCTAAGAAAGCGCACATACTGTGTTTACAGGAAACTCATTTTACGGTGAATTCCACTCCTAAATTTATGAGCTCTTTCTATCCGCAAGTATTTATGGCCTCGGCAACCACCAAACAAAGAGGAACACTTATTGCTTTTCACCGCTCCACCCCCTTCACTCTTAAATCAGAAATTAGAGATCCTGAAGGGCGCTATTTAATTCTAACGGGATACATAATGGACACGGCAGTCACCGTAGTTTCATACTACGCCCCTAACAAACAGCCCATTCCTTTTCTCTCACACCTGTTGCAGGTATTGTCCATGCACAAGATAGGAACAATTATCATTTGTGGAGATTCCAATCAAACCCTCCTCCCATTTTTGGATAAATCACCTTACAACCTACCCCGAAATACAACTAAACTATCTTTCTCTCAGATTCTCACTAAACATAATTTAGTGGACACATGGAGAGAATGTAATCCGACAATGAAGAGATATACCTACTACTCACACCGACACAAGTCATTTACTCGCATTGATCACATCTTTCTAACAACAGGAATGATCCCTGAATTAATCAAATCAGAGATAATCCCTATCTCATGGTCTGATCACAATGAGGTCTTCACTACAATCGTTTCACCTACTCCTGATGCTAGAGATCCTACATGGTACCTTCCAGATGCAATACTCAGGCACCCTTCTCACTGCCTGAGTATTGAGCAAGCACTCAAAGAATATTTAACACATAACAGCACCCCTGACATTTCACCACTAATGCTTTGGGAAGCACATAAACCAGTTTTACGAGGAATTTTCCAGAGACAATCCGCATTATTTAAGCGTGAACGTAGAAATCTTGCTCACAAACTGGAATCTGAATTTAACACCTCCTTTGAATCCTTCCAGGATAATCCAACCCCAATCACAAAAACTAAACTGGAAAAAGCACATGTAGAATATGATTTATTCCTCACAGAATCTGCTGAAAAATCTCTAAACCGTTCTAAACATGCTTTTTATACGAAATCTAAGAAAGCAGGAACATATCTAGCTAGAGCACTTAAATCAATAAATAATACATCCAAACCGATTAGACTTAAATTGTCTAGGGACATTTACACTAGTAATCCTATTAAGATTGTACATAGATTTCATTCTTACCTTGCCTCTTTATATTCGGAAGTAAATACATTTAACATTACGGAAGCTGATTCCTTCTTTTCCAAGATCAAGTTACCTGAGTTAACTCTAGCCCAAAGAAACCTCCTTGATAAACCAATTTTGGTAGACGATGTAACAAATGCTATTAAAGAGCTAAAAAGAAATAAGAGACCAGGCCCCGACGGATACTCCGCTTTATACTATCAAACATTCACAGAAACACTCTCCCTTATCTTGACTGATGCAATTAATGGTTTACTGGATGGTCACTCCTTCAAACAGGAATCGTTGACAGCATCAATCTGTATGATTCCTAAGCCTCATTCTGATAGCACATCCTGTACAAATTATCGCCCCATTTCACTTCTAAATTTAGATATAAAAATTTTAGCAAAAATTTTAGCAACTCGTTTGTACAAAATTATAGGCACGCTTGTTCATCGCGATCAAGTAGGCTTTATGCCGACACGCCAAGCAGGCAACAACATGCGTCGGGCAGTTTTGTTAGCACATATTGCAAAAAAAAGACGTATCCCTTCCTGCTTTCTTTCCCTTGATGTTAAGAAAGCCTTTGATTCTGTTTCTTGGCCTTAACTACAATATTCTCTGCAGAAATGGGGCTTTGGTCCTCAATTTATTAGATGGATTTCGGCACTTTATGATAATCCTTTAGCACACATAAAATATGCGGGGTACAAATCTGACTCCTTCAACATAGAAAGAGGTACTCATCAGGGATGCCCACTTTCCCCTCTTCTATTTACTCTTTTGATAGAACCGCTTGCTCAATTCATCAGAACAGACCCAACTATAACCGGTATAGAATTAGGAGGCTACCAACATAAGTTGTGCTTGTTTGCTGATGACGTATTATTATTTCTATCCTCTCCACAAGTCTCGGGCCCTAAACTCCTGCCCATTCTCAACAGGTTTTCTACCTTCTCAGGCCTCATAATAAATCCTAAGAAATGTTTGGTATTAAATATCTCTCTTTCACATATGGAATTGGAGTCAACAAAAATTGCACTCCCTTTCACCTGGGCTGATAAATCTATTCCATATTTAGGGATATACCTTACAGCCTCTACTTCAGATCTTTTTTCAGCTAATTTTACACCAATGTTGAGCAAGGTGACAAACCTGTTGAAGCAATGGTCATACCTTCCATTATTATGGCTGGGAAGAATCAATTTGATAAAAATGACGATTTTACCCAAATTATTGTATTTGTTTAGAGTCCTACCTATCTCAATACCGGCTTATTACCTAAGAATATTACAGAAAAGGGCCACAACATTTGTTTGGGGTCCCTCCAAACCGCGCTTTCCATTACCAACATTATATCTCCCTAAAACTAATGGAGGTCTGGGCTTCCCCAATTTCGCAACTTACTATAAAGCGGCGCATATCGCTAGTCTTTCTAAATATCATGCAACAAATGAAATCCCAATTTGGGTATCAAATGAAGCAGCTGATTGTGATCCTTTATTGATTTCAAATCTACTCTGGCTTCAACCCAAAGACCGTTGTGTTATATCCAACCCCATCACCAAACACTTTATTACCTTATGGGATAGGCTTAAATTTAAACATTGTTTACAATCTCCACACAATCCTCCCCTCTCTTTCCTTAAAAACCCTGTTTTTTATCCAGGCCTGGGTCTCTCCCCCATCATTCAAATCATTCAAAACCTGGAGATCTTTAGATGTCATAAAATTACACAATTTTGTCACTTCCTCCTCTATTATTCCATTCCCAACTCTCTGCGAGATCTACAATATACCACTATCAGAATTGTTTCGGTACCTCCAAATTAAAAATTTCTTCACACCTAATACTAACATAGGCACTCCTTTGACCCAATTTTCGATTTTTGAAAAAATATGTAAAGATGAACCCCATACCAGAGGTTTGATACAAAACAGTGGGTTCCCCTAGGTGGACTTTACTGGCACTTGCATAAACAAAAAGAAATTATGTAAATAGAAACTGTTGTACATAGTAAAAACATATAAATTTTATTCATGTTGAGAGATACAAATATTAAAAACAGAGATAGATCTCTAGAGTAACATGGTAGTACTACACAGTAAACATGATAACATCAAGTAATAGACAATGATGAAAAGAACCAAAAAACTCTTCTCAAGCCCGACGCGTTTCGGGGTATTTAGTGTTTGTAGGGTCCTTCTTCAGGGGCATAGCTGAGAAAGAGGGGTTCATCTTAAACTAATTGAAAAATGGAGAAAAGGGGTCAAATGTTAGTAGGACTATCAGTAGATATCCAGTAAGAGGTTAAAGTGATCAATAGATCGCCTACCTGAAACGATTTGATTGGTTGCTTGTAGAAAGGAGATATTTGTTAAAAGCAAAAAGAACCACAGAGAAGGGGCAGGATGTGGGAGTAAGCACTAATGGTATAAGAAGTATAGATACTATTGTTAGGTAGTAAAGGCTGCAAATAGGTGGGCAGCAGTCTCCATAAAGGAGTATGGCAGTGCTCCAGTCCCGCCCGACCCTGGCGTGCGCAAGCCAGAGCGATATGCTGGGGTCACAGGAAGGCGTCTCTAAAAAATGAAGAAATTGAGGAACCTTTAGAAAAGATAAGTGATGGAAGGAGTAAATAATTGAATAAACTGGTGTAAGCAATGATATGCAGAGGGAGCACATTAAAGATACTACATGTAGGGGTAGCAGATTTGATGACTTGGTGCAACCAAGAAATACAATGAAAGCAAATTCGTAAAAAAGATATGGCTAAGAAATTACATGGGGGTAGAGAGAGATGTATATATATATATATATAATATATAAATGGATGTTATGAATGGAGTTGTTGCATGGTAAAAGAAAATAGAAAATGCAAAGTATATGTGTCCCAGAGTAGGTATATACTGTAATATGCATAAGCATAAAAGGATTCTATAGTTGTACATCCTGGGGGCTCGGGTACTGTAATTACGTATATAATAATAGTATATGGGGGGGTATTTAAGGAACAAATATGTTACTACAAAAAACATATGTGTATATTCCCAATGGCCTACAGGGACTACTTAAAAAGCTGGGAGGTAATGACAGAGCAAGAAAAATATGACTGTATAATTGTAACTATGTACACAATCAAAGGAGAGATATTGTTGCACCTATGACAATAATGCTTAAATGAAGGAGAAGTAAAAGAAAGTGTATGTAAGTGGAGTAAAATACCTTAAAAAGACCAATCATGTAGCCAGCCTCACAGCCCAGCGTCCGGCGTGTATAGCGCTTTAGCAGGGAGTGAGTGAGGCTGGTATAAATGGTGTACGGGCTCCAATTAGCTGGCGTCGGAACGAGGCACAGCTGTGTAGTGGAGACCGTCAGATGAGACGCCCTGTACAGACCCCCCGAAGCGAGGGTGCGCGGCACCGCCCTAACCGCGCATGCGCGAACGCAATGACGTTGGAGCGACGTCGCGCACACCCGCCCCACCGGCATGGAAGTGCCACTCCGGCGAACTGAGCATGCTCGCCGGAGTGGCAACATGGAGGCTGTGGGCGTGAGATGGAGGAACGCCCAAGTGCCTCCCTAGGCGCCGCCCCAGGAGGAAGAATTCCCGGGGCGGCTTGCCGTGCCGGGCAACCGCTCCGGCCACCCACGCCTCGGGGGGGCGGGGAAAGGATCAACTGGCCACAAAAAGGAAAACTTATGAGGGTATAAAACGAATAGGTGGAGTGAACCTGGCCCAATCAAAAAAACAGGCATGGAGAGGTAGAAAAAGAGGAGGTTTTTTAGAAAAACATAAAAGGTGTTGGACAAAAAAATGGAGTGTGGGATCAACACTCACTCATGCCAAATTAAAGTGGTTTCTTTTGAAGGATAGGTGGGAAATGGGTCATGCTGGGTAAGTATTTTTTTTATATATAGGGGAGCAGGCATAGTCGAGTAATCAACAGTGTATGAACATCAAATACAGCAGGACTGGTAATAAAACAGGCATATTAGTGCCCTAGTACAGACATTGTGATATACCAAATAATGAGCAAAAAAGAAAGAAAAAAAAAAAAGGAAAAAAGGGGGGACAATGGAGAGACCTGCAATGGGCAGCAAGAAAACTAACTAAGATAGAGGATACACAAATGCTGGCACAAAATATATAGCAAACAATAACAAACAATATATGAAACAATATATGAACAAAAAAGGGGGGGTTTCCAATTAGGAACCCACCAAGCTGATTGTGTGTAAAATACATGGTCCCCTATGGTACCCACTAAACAAGGAAAAAAAAAAAAAAAAACCTCTTACTGGATATCTACTGATAGTCCTACTAACATTTGACACCTTTTCTCCATTTTTCAATTAGTTTAAGATGAACCCCTCTTTCTCAACTATGCCCCTGAAGAAGGACCCTACAAACACTAAATACCCCGAAACGCGTCGGGCTTGAGAAGAGTTTTTTGGTTCTTTTCATCATTGTCTATTACTTGATGTTATCATGTTTACTGTGTAGTACTACCATGTTACTCTAGAAATCTATCTCTGTTTTTAATATTTGTATCTCTCAACATGAATAAAATTTATATGTTTTTACTATGTACAACAGTTTCTATTTACATAATTTCTTTTTGTTTATGCAAGTGCCGGTAAAGTCCACCTAGGGGAACCCACTGTTTTGTATCTATGCATTATTGGACGTGGCACGGCCTTTTTTCCTAAACAAGTTGGTCACTCTTTCTTTGTTCTATGTTTCTTTGGTAGCAAATACCACTCCCCGCTCGACCAACTAACTTTAGGTCATCTTATAACCCCATACTAATTAGAAATATCTTCTCCGGGGATCGTACTTTCTCTTTCCCTGGAAAGAATGTCCTTGTCCTCAGTTTTCTTTAGACCTTTCAAAGAAATCTTATCCCCCTCAACACAGCATTACATAATGGCTTCTGAAACGGAGACTCCATATTTTGAAAATATATTTGTGGGTCAAGACTGGGAAACCTTAACGCAACAATATTTAGATAAATTTGGCGACAGCGATCGAACCGAAGCAGAGATTTCCTCTTTGTTCTTTAAACTTGCCAAGAACTTAGAGAAAAAAATCTTCATTTTTTTGGCACATCAGGTCATTTCAGGATTACTTGAAGAGCAATATGAACCCATTGGGTCTCCGCATCCAGATCTTCCCAACTCTGGAGGATCTGGATGCGGCCTTCAAGTCCACATGGGAGAATGCTCTACAGACATGCTCACGTAACCTCATGCAGATACTAATAGATGAATATACAAAAAGATCTTCAGCATTGGACATTGAAATCACTAAGATTTGTGAACAACTCAAAAAATTCAAGACACACCAATCAGTCTCTATCAAAGAGATAAAACTCAAAACCCACCTTGAATCCTTCAATAAAAATATTCTTATTAAAAAAAATTCCAAATTTCACAGGGATAAAAATGCATTTGAGGCCGGTAAGGCCTACAAATGGAACCAAAACAACCAGGAATCCGAATATACCCCAGAATCCCCATCCCCCCTCCAATAAACCTTCGTCATACATTCCCTCTCTTATTACTCCTAAAGCCAAACCCTCCTTTGGTACCAAACGCCAACTTTCTGGGGATCTCACCCAAGACCAGAAACCCAAAAAATCAATCTCAGAGAAGAAATCCAATCCCCCTACTTCTGCACACCTCGATAATATCACAAAGGGATCCTCTTCTAACCACTCAACACAGGCACACTCACCTCTTTCTTCCCAGAACACCAATATCATGCACGAGCCCAGTCGTAATGACTCGTCTTTTTTAGACCTGGTACTGGCTGGTCTCAAACCACCTCCACCAAACCTGAACACATACACACAAATGACACTATGAGTCTCTTCCCCACCACACTCACTCATTTGGACAATGACCTGAGCATCATCAACTTATCCTCTCACCCTCTCACAGAACACGAAATCTCCATCCTGAAAAAAGGACTGAATTTCTGTCCCAACTACAGGTTAGACAAATTTGAACTTTATAAGGATCTCCAACTTTTTATCCGGAAAATAATCCTTAAAAAACTTTACCAGAGACAGGATACCAAAACTAATTTTACCCCCCAGGAAAACCGGGCTCTGGATCAGCTTGTTGCGTTATTAGAGGAGAGTGACACAACCGATCTGATTGATCAAATAGATCTCCCTCATATCCTTCAACAAATAGATGACTCGGATGTTCATTCGCATTCGGGCGCCTCCAAATTAAAGAAAAAATCGGACCTTTGCCCACCACCTAGCACATGTCCGAATGCAGCAGCCTTTCTTAAACTTGTTAACAATGATTTGGAGAAACTCAAAATAAAGAAGCAAGGATCCTCTAATCTTAGCCCTGAAGAACTACAGGCACTAGACTCCCTGAAAGCAAATAATACAATCACTATAAAACCTTCTGACAAGGGAGGAAATGTAATGGTCTTGGATAATAACCACTATATCAAGATTTGTAAAAAAATTCTCAACAATGCGGACTGGTACCGTTGCATGCCAGCCTCCATTGTTGAGAAGTACAATAGAGAATTCTACGCACTGGTTGACTCCGCATTCCTCAACAACACCATCAGTAAGTCCACTTGGACTTTTGTGAGAAACAATTTTCCCAAGACCCCTATATTCTATGCACTCCCCAAAGTGCACAAAAACCTGTCAGACCCTCCGGGTAGGCCTATAATCTCAGGTGTAGGCTCCATAAGCGACAATGCTAGCAAACTCATTGATGAATATTTAAGGCCCCTCGTGATGTCTTTGACATCTTATGTAAAGGACACCAGCCATTTTTTGCAAATCTTGGACCACTTATTTGTCTCGGACCGAGCCCTCCTTGTCACCATTGACGTGGAGACGCTCTACAGCTCCATTCCACATGAACTAGGTTTGGCAGTAATCAGACACATACTCCAACAAAAATTGGATTCCGATCCCATTTATAATGAATTCATCATTGAACTGCTCGAGTACATCCTCACCCACAATGTCTTCACCTTTCTCGGCTCCCACTACCTCCAGGTGCAGGGGGTAGCTATGGGGACATGTTGTGCCCCGTTGTATGCCAACCTGTACCTGGGGGAGTGGGAGAAGGCCCTCCTTGCAGACGGTAATCTTACCCAATACACAAACCAAATTCAAGGGTGGTATCGATACATAGACGACATTTTTGTCGTTTGGGAGGGTCCCTTGGATGTACTCGAGCAGTTCATACTTAGAATGAACAAAAAAGACTTCAATTTGACATTCACTATGTCCTTTCATAATACTCATGTAACTTTTTTAGACATTGAAATGTTCAAGGATGGACAGGGCAAACTTTCTACCAAGCTATTTAGAAAAAGTACTGCCGGCAATACCATATTGCACGCTGCTAGCTTCCACCCTAAACCTTTGATCGACTCCATACCTTATTCCCAGTACATTAGGATCAAGCGTAACTGCACAGACAACAAAACCTTTCTCACAGAAGCTGCTGCCCTCCGGGATAGACTGCTACTACGCGGATACTCCCACAAGTCTCTTAAAAAGGCCTTTAAAAAGGTTAACAATAAACTCAGACAAATGCTCCTTCATTCTACCAAACAAGATAGAGACACACACCAACTTAGTATCATTACAACATACAATCAGCAACACTGCCAAACTAAAAGAATCATTGAAAAATACTGGCACTTACTGGCCCTCGACCCCAGCCTGGGCCATTTAGTCCCAGAAAAACCCTATTTCACCTTTAGAAGAGCCACTTCCATTGGTGACCAGATCACCAAAAGTGAGTTTAGACTATCAACTACTCGTAAGTACAGGGGTACCTTTGCCTGTGGCTCATGCCACTACTGTGGTTACATGTTTACTCAAAGAAATCCCACTCTCCCTAACGGGAAAACCTTTTTTCCAAAACACTTTGCAAACTGCAGAACCACTGGAGTGGTATACCTACTCCAGTGTAACTGCGGTTGCTTTTACATAGGAAAGACTAAACTTGAGTTTTGGCGAAGAGCATACAGGCACATTGTATCCATGAAAACAGCTGATCCAGACCTCCCTTTAGGTCGACATGTAACACTGGTACATGGAGGCAAGTTTCCCTCCATCAAATTCTTAATCTTGGATCGTATACATCCTAGCCCCAGAGGGGGCGACTGGAATAAAATCTTACTCCAAAGAGAACTTAAATGGATCCATTTACTTAAGGCCACCACACCCCCAGGCCTCAACGAGGCGGTTTGTTTTAAGCCCTTCTTAGAAGGCTTTAATTCTGGAGGAATGGAAAAATAATGTTATGACCACCTTCTTGTTACATCCCCTCTACCTATTCATCTTCCCCCCCCCTCTTCCCCCCCCCTCCTTCTCTCCCACTCCTTCTCCCCCACCTACCATTCTCTATACCCTTACCAGTATTTGCCGCCTTCATTCTTTCCTTCCTCCTCTTTATATTGGGGCCACCATTCCAGTTCTCGATTTTATTCAACTGTTTATTACATCCGGTTGTTCCTTTTTTGTCCTTATACCTTGTACACCAAGCTGTGCGTCTGGTCACTTACATGCTCCCCGCCCCTTTTCTTCCTTTTCTTTTTTTTTTTTTCCTTGTTTAGTGGGTACCATAGGGGACCATGTATTGTACACACAATCAGCTTGGTGGGTTCCTAATTGGAAACCCCCCCTTTTTTTGTTCATATATTGTTTCATATATTGTTTGTTATTGTTTGCTATATATTTTGTGCCAGCATTTGTGTATCCTCCATCTTAGTTAGCTTTCTTGCTGCCCATTGCAGGTCTCTCCATTGTCCCCCCTTTTTTCCTTTTTTTTTTTTTTTCTTTCTTTTTTGCTCATTATTTGGTATATCACAATGTCTGTACTAGGGCACTAATATGCCTGTTTTATTACCAGTCCTGCTGTATTTGATGTTCATACACTGTTGATTACTCGACCATGCCTGCTCCCCTATATATAAAAAAAATACTTACCCAGCATGACCCATTTCCCACCTATCCTTCAAAAGAAACCACTTTGATTTGGCATGAGTGAGTGTTGATCCCACACTCCATTTTTTTGTCCAACACCTTTTATATTTTTCTAAAAAACCTCCTCTTTTTCTACTTCTCCATGCCTGTTTTTTTGATCGGGCCAGGTTCACTCCATCTATTCGTTTTATACCCTCATAAGTTTTCCTTTTTGTGGCCAGTTGATCCTTTCCCCGCCCCCCCCCCCCGAGGCGTGGGTGGTTGGAGCGGTTGCCCGGCACGGCAAGCTGCCCCGGGAATTCTTCCTCCTGGGGCGGCGCCTAGGGAGGCACTTGGGCGTTCCTCCATCTCACGCCCACAGCCTCCATGTTGCCACTCCGGCGAGCATGCTCAGTTCGCCGGAGTGGCACTTCCATGCCGGTGGGGCGGGTGTGCGCGACGTCGCTCCAACGTCATCGCGTTCGTGCATGCGCGGTTGGGGCGGCGCCGCGCACCCTCGCTTCGGGGGGTCTGTACAGGGCATCTCAGCTGACGGTCTCCACTACACAGCTGTGCCTCGTTCCGACGCCAGCTAATTGGAGCCCGTACACCATTTATACCAGCCTCACTCACTCCCTGCTAAAGCGCTATACACGCCGGACGCTGGGCTGTGAGGCTGGCTACATGATTGGTCTTTTTAAGGTATTTTACTCCACTTACATACACTTTCTTTTACTTCTCCTTCATTTAAGCATTATTGTCATAGGTGCAGCAATATCTCTCCTTTGATTGTGTACATAGTTACAATTATACAGTCATATTTTTCTTGCTCTGTCATTACCTCCCAGCTTTTTAAGTAGTCCCTGTAGGCCATTGGGAATATACACATATGTTTTTTGTAGTAACATATTTGTTCCTTAAATACCCCCCATATACTATTATTATATACTTAATTACAGTACCCGAGCCCCCAGGATGTACAACTATAGAATCCTTTTATACTTATGCATATTACAGTATATACCTACTCTGGGATACATATACTTTGCATTTTCTATTTTCTTTCACCATGCAACAACTCCATTCATAACATCCATTTATATATTATATATATATATATATACATCTCTCTCTACCCCCATGTAATTTCTTAGCCATATCTTTTTTACGAATTTGCTTTCATTGTATTTCTTGGTTGCACCAAGTCATCAAGTCTGCTACCCCTACATGTAGTATCTTTAATGTGCTCCCTCTGCATATCATTGCTTACACCAGTTTATTCAATTATTTACTCCTTCCATCACTTATCTTTTCTAAAGGTTCCTCAATTTCTTCATTTTTTAGAGATGCATTCCTGTGACCCCAGCATATCGCTCTGGCTTGCGCACGCCCGGGTCGGGCGGGACTGGAGCACTGCCATACTCCTTTATGGAGACTGCTGCCCACCTATTTGCAGCCTTTACTACCTAACAATAGTATCTATACTTGTTATACCATTAGTGCTTACTCCCACATCCTGCCCCTTCTCTGTGGTTCTTTTTGCTTTTAACAAATATCTCCTTTCTACAAGCAACCAATCAAATCGTTTCAGGTAGGCGATCTATTGATCACTTTAACCTCTTACTGGATATCTACTGATAGTCCTACTAACATTTGACACCTTTTCTCCATTTTTCAATTAGTTTAAGATGAACCCCTCTTTCTCAACTATGCCCCTGAAGAAGGACCCTACAAACACTAAATACCCCGAAACGCGTCGGGCTTGAGAAGAGTTTTTTGGTTCTTTTCATCATTGTCTATTACTTGATGTTATCATGTTTACTGTGTAGTACTACCATGTTACTCTAGAGATCTATCTCTGTTTTTAATATTTGTATCTCTCAACATGAATAAAATTTATATGTTTTTACTATGTACAACAGTTTCTATTTACATAATTTCTTTTTGTTTATGCAAGTGCCGGTAAAGTCCACCTAGGGGAACCCACTGTTTTGTATCTATGCATTATTGGACGTGGCACGGCCTTTTTTCCTAAACAAGTTGGTCACTCTTTCTTTGTTCCATAACAGAGGTTTGATCTCTCTCTTATATTCCCAACTTCTAATACACCCAAACACAGATAAACCATCTTATGCTCAAAAATGGGAGGAGGATATTGGATACTCTCTTACCACCGCAGACTGGTCTAAGATCTGCCAGGTAACCAAATCATCTTCCCCTAATATTATAGCATTGGAGGCCAATTATAAAGTACTGACCCGATGATACCTTGTTCCATCCAGAGTGGCTAAATATGTTCCTACCTGTTCTGCTCTTTGTTTTCGTGGCTGTTCAGAGTTGGGTGATCATATACATATTTGGTGGACTTGTCCAAAAGTTCGGATCTTCTGGGAGGAAATCTTTGATTTAGCCTCCAAAATGTTTGAGATAAAAATATCTCCTGACCTAACTATTGCTTTACTCAATTTGAAGCAAGATTGCTTGACACACACTCAATTCAAACTTTTCGTTCAGCTCCTTACGGCTGCAAAGCAAACGATTACAAAAGCATGGAAATCTCCTTCTTTGGTGGTAGCCGAGACAAAGAATAGGATGCATAACTCAATGATTCATGCTAAAATGTCAGCTATAGAAAGGGACCTGATCCCCAAGTTCGATAAATTATGGCACCCATGGGTACAATTCCATTTACCATCAAATTTCGATGATAAGGTTCTCCTACCATGGTAAATGATGTATGAATTGACTTGTTATGCTTCGTGACAGCGTTTGGATCGACCTGATGGACTCCCCTCCCCTTCTTTCTCTTCTCTTTTCTGCTCCTTTCTTCTCTTCTTTTATGGATTTCTATCCTCCTATCTCTTCTCATTATTATATTGAAGCTCCAGATCCCTCAAACTAAGACTTTCTTCCTCAGCTTATTTATCCTATTTTCAGCTGACTTGAATAACTATTTTAGTATTAGCCTAGATTCTTATACAACTTTTACCAACGTTCATATTATATTTTTGGTTACATATTATATGTTTAGAAAGTCTTTTAACCTAATAGTGACGAGCTTCATTTATGTTTGTCAATCATTATGTTTTCTGAAAATATCTGTAATGTCCTTAATGAACCAAATAAAAACCATTTGACAAGGAAAAATTATCTGAGCAGAGCATAGGATGTTACCTAATTAAAATTGCCATTGCAAAAAACAACTGAAATGGCCCTGGTATAAGATGGTAATGGTGTCAATGGTAATGGTGTCAAGCCAACAGTTGTGGCAGTAGTGACAAACAGTAGAAAGGAGTGTTAATAGTGGCTGGATATGCTTGCAAGAGATGGTAATGGTGGCTGGTGGTGGAATTTTTTTTTTAGTCTTTAGTTTTTTTAGCAGTTTTGTTCCGATAGCACAAATACCAAAAGTTATCCATATTTCAGGGAAGAGCTGAGATAACAGGTTTCACTGCCATGCTCAGAGTAAGAAGTGAAGCTATGATAGCAGAGCAAACAACTTGCTCTGAAAAAAAGTGTACTTTCAAGGAGGAGAGTAGTCCAAAGAGACAAGAGGAGGTGAGTTATGAGAAAAAAACTAGGAGTACAAAATAAGTGCATGATATTGATATTTTTCTGTTTATTCTACAGCACTAGACTCAGCAGGATGCATCAGTTCTAAATATGAGATGCTGCTGTCTATTTGTGGAACCATTAAAATGCACATTTACTAACCCTGTGCCATCATCAATCTCCATAAGACTCCTGATGGATTAGTGCAGTGTACTATACCTCCTGCAAGAAGAGAGTCATTATGTGCCTGTCAGGCTGTCACTGCGCTGGGTCTGAACTCATAAACAGCAGGGTTGGTGTGCTAGTATCATGTCATTGCACAGAACCAGCATTTTAAAAAAATGTTAATTTGCTTTGATGAATAAGTTAATAAAAAAACAAACATAAATAGTACCAGTGACTTATTTTATATATATTTTGGCCTAAAACAACACTTTAGGCTTATTTTGAATTTAAGAATTTACAAGCAGAATTTGCTTTAATTCATAAATCAGAACAGTGTGACCCAGTTATTATGTGTATATGCAGGAGCAACATTCAAAGAAAGCACTGTATTTTATACCAAAAACCTATGGTATTAATATAGTCAAATTATTGCAAAAGGTTTCAGATTTCAAGTGATTAGTGAACTTGCCTGGGTTTGGTTCGCAGGAGGTTCTGATATCCACAAACACTGAACAAAGCGTCTAAATCCAATTAAAATCTACATTCGTCAAACCTTGTTATTTATATATAGATTTTTTAAGGCCTTTTTCAAGGCAAGTTTGCAAGCTTTTAGTAAAAAAGGAAATGCAAATAACATTTTTAAAAATTCCATTCAGTGAGGATTTTTTTAATAAGCAGCATTAAAAATTCACAATTACTTTCAAAAATGTGCTTGGGAGATGTCTTTAACCTACACATGAATTTGTGCACCTATATGTGATGTGCCTCCTGAAAAAGTAACATTTAGAAAAAAAGCTATTTCCAGTAAAGAACAGTTCATGACCGTCCTGCTTCTGTTTGTTAAAAAATGAGGTTATGTCCCCTTCTAAATATATACCAGACCCTTATCTACTGGATAAGGGTCTGGTAGAGATTTTAAGGGGGACCTCAGGAAAAAAAAAACAATTCATGCAGCCTTTGCTGGCTAGGAAAGGAAGGGGAGAGAGTGTGAAACCCCCCTCCCCAGCAAACCATACCAGGCCACATGCAAAGCCACCCCCACAAGGCATATTGTTCCCATATAGATGAGAAAAGGGGCTTCAAACCCACATCCTAGGCATCCGTAGGGAGGACCCTTTGTGAGTAATTCACAAAAAAAATAAAGTAATACATAAATACAACCTTTATTAATTGCTTCAGGTACAGCCCATAGCAGTATTACTGCTACAGGGCAACACCTATATGTATATATATCTATATATCTATATATCTATATATATATATATATATATATATATATATATATATATATATATATATATATATATATATATATATTTAGATATATCTCTAGATAGATATCTAGATATATCGATCTATCGATGTATCTAGATATATATAGATAGATAGATAGATAGATAGATAGATAGATAGATAGATAGATAGATAGATAGATAGATAGATATGTGTAATCTGGCTCTACTGGGTAGGGCGCACAAATCCAGAGATGGGTACTGTGGACTCGATGTCTGCTGGCACCCGCCGATTGTTTAGTACACAGGCAGAACAGCAATCTGCCTATATAAACAAGGCAGATCGCCATTCCGTCAGTAAGGAAGGCATGGATCCTGTGTTCCATACCATCCCCACTCACATTTAACCCTTTGATCGCCCCTGATGTTAACCCTTTCCCAGACAGTGTCATTAGTACAGTGACGTGGCAATATTTTTTAGTACTGATCACTGTAATAATGTCACTGGTCCCCAAAAAGTGTCAAAAGTATCAGTTAGTGTCCAAATTTTTCACCACAATATCGCAGTCACTAGTAATAAATAAATAAATAAATAAATAAATAAAAACATCCCATAGTTTGTAGACGCTACAACTTTTGTGCAAACCAATCAATATATGCTTATTGGGATTTTTTTTACCAACAATATGTAGCAGATTACATATTGCCCTAAACTGATGAAGAAATTCGATTTTTTAAATGTTCTTTATTGGCTATGTTTTATAACGCAGTGCCACATCGCAAAAAAATGGCCTGGTCAGGAGGGGAGGGGGGTAAATCTTCCAGAGGCCAAGTGGTTAAAGAGAAAAAAAGGGGGGCCCACAATGTAAATCCAACATCAATCTTGTTGACCAAAGATGTAGACCCAACGTCAATTACAATGAATGATGCCCCACCAACATGATAAGCTGCACCACTATGATCCTCCTGCTGATATTCCTGTTACCTTCAGGCATTGTAGAGGAATAAATTACACATCTAATTTCCTTAGGCTTTGTTCTCCCTTTTGCGGGTGGTTCCCGCTGTGGGTCAGCACCTGTTGCTGCAGCCACAACCACATGGAGAGAAAAACGCAGGAGATGCATGTGAGCACCATTAATCCTAATGGCACCCGCATGCACTGGAAATCGCAGCAGCTGCTTTCTGTACTCGGAACCACACTGCACTTGCGGTTTCCGTGCAGGCTGCAAATTAAAAAATGGTGCAGGAACCTTGACGTGGGTGCCTTGATGGGGCCTGTAGCTTTTGCATGTATTTGCATATGTGGGCAGTCTAAACTCCTGTTCTTTACGCATATTGTTAGGCAGATCAATTTGGTTAGTTGCTGCCTGGTTGATAAGTTTTAGCTTGGAAATCTTTTTGTATTTGTTAGACATATGGCACCCTTCCAAGGCTCCTTGATGAAAAGACCAGTTATAGAAGGTTGTAGTGCCCGCTTGTTTGTATTTTGAATATATTGGTCAGGCAACACACTGACACCTTTGTTGCCATAGTGCTATGTGCTGGGTGTTCAGTGTGCTCCTGTACCTTTAATGAGGGATGAGCTCCTTCAAGGCTCACCTGCCCTCTGCCTATCCATTCCATTAAAATGCATCTGCTTCAATTGTGTCTCTCAGAAGTTAGAGTCAGGACTACAGAAAACAGCATGCCTTGATGGGGCCTGTAGCTTACACATGTAATGCATATTGTTAGACAGATCAATTTGGTTGGTTGCCGGCTGGTTGGTAAGTTTGAGCTTGGAAATCGTTTTGTATTGCTTGACATACATCGCCCTTCCAGCGCTCCTTGCTGCAAAGACCAGTTATAGGTGGGGCAGTGGCCACTTGTTTGTAGTAGGAACTTTTTCCCTGCATTTTCAGTAGACACAGCAGCCCGTTCAAATGAATTGGCTGCCGTGTCTGTGCAAAACATGATGCAGAGCCAAACAAGTGTGAACAGACCTTACTATCTATGACATTTCTGGAGGACCTGGAGCACCAGGACAGTGGAAACACACAAAAAAATACCACATTTTGTAGAGTAAATATCCCAAGGTGTTATTAAGAGGCATGTTGAGTCTTTTGGAGACTTTTTTGCCACATGTTTTTGTAAATTGAGAAATTAAATGAAAATACATTTTTTATCAAAATTGTCAATTCAGTAGAATATGTCACACACAGCATGGGCATACTTAGAATTACACCCCAAAACACATTCTGATATTCCTCTCAAGTATAGTGATACTACATGTGTGAGAACTTTTCAGTGTCTGGACTGGATATGTACTGGACGTTGTATGTTGTGTATCACACAAATCAACAACATGTGTCAACTAATGTACTGTAATGGTTGCCTGTGTAGGAGGGATCAGTAAATATAGCTTGTTACAGCATCACCTATAGCAGTCCTGGTTCCTATAAACATTAAACAGTGTTAATTTTGACGTCAAATTTTGATTTAGTCATAGTCTTTTGACTAAAATGCAATTTTAGTTCTATTTTAGTCATCTGAATTGTTTTAGTTTTAGTCCTATTATTTAGTCCTATTATATCCTACTGATACATGGCTGCCCTCAGTAAAGCAATGTTCACTGGCCAGGAATTAAAGGAGGCTGATGAACAGAAGAACAAAAGGGTTTCTGAGGTTCTGGGAGTGCAGAAGTCCACAGTATATGGCTGGGACTGGTGTCTCGCAGGAACGTAGTCAGCAAGACGTGCAGCTAGGTCAGTTCAGGCCGTTGGCAGAAACATGGTCAGGCAAAGGATTGGTTCAGGGAGCAGGTAGAAACGTGGTAAATAAGCAGGCCAGGATTGGTACAGGAAACAGGCAGAGGCAACACTGCACTGGTATGGCAGTGATCTGGAACACTGTTAGTTGCTGTGATGGTCTGGTGACAGATGGACTTGTGTGGTGGCAATCCAGAACACTATTGCTGACTTACACCAGTCTTGTGACACTGGGACTGGTGTGGTGACAATCAGGGACACTGTAGCTGGCGTACACTGGTCTGGTGACACTGGGACTGATGTAGCTGTGATAAGGGACTCTGTAACTGGTGTGGAAGTGATCAAGGACTCTGAAACCGATGTGGCCATGATCAGGAACATCATGACTAATGTGGCCATGTTCAGGAACACTGTAACTGGTGTGACAGTGATTAGGAACAATATCACTGGTGTGGTGGTGATCAGGGACACTAGGTCTGATGTGGCAGTGATCACAGACACTATAACTGGTGTGGCGGTGATCAGGGACACCATAACTGGTGTGGTGGTGATCAGGGACAATATGACTGGTGTGGCCATGATCAAGGACACTGTAACTGGTGTGGTTGTGATTAGGGACAATATGATTTGTGTGGGCGGTGATCAGGGACAATATGAATGGTGTGGCGGTTATCAGGGACACTGGAACTGGTGTTTTCAAGAATTTGCTGGCAATAGCGCAGCTGAAACTCCAAAGCACATGCAAATGTGCAGGTGCGGGCCTGCTGGTGTCCATCTTGCCGTGCTCAGATGAATGCATTCTGCTTATCTAACCTCTACCTATACCCTGACGATTCCTTGCCTGTCATCTATGCCTGCATCTGACCATCTGTTTTCAACCTGGCTTGGCTGACCTTGCATCCAGTTGTTCATCTGCCCTGCCTGCACCTGCCTTCTTCCACTGTGGGTAAACAGTCTTCCTGCACCTGCTACCAGCCGCTGTCTACTGCTGCCTGCTGTCAACTAGCCCAGGGTTTGCTGTTTCCACTGTCATTTACTGTTCCAGCTATCTGACCAACTCTGGTGATGCACCTGTTATGCATTGCTACATTCAGTGGAAGACTATACAGGCACTCATACCTCACTGCACTCTTACGACTAATGTCACAACATCAGTGGTCACCAAGCTGGGTCTGTACGAGAGTACATGACTGGTGTGGCAGTGACCAGGGACAATATGGCTTGGGTGGCAGTAATCAGGGACACTGTAACTGGTGTGGCAGTGATTAGGGACAACATGAACGGTCTGTGATGGTTATCGGGGACACTGGGACTGGTGCGGCAGTGATCAGGGCCACTGTAACTGGTAAGGCAGTGGTCAGGGACACTGTAACTGGTATGGCAGTAATCAAGAATACTGTAACTGATCAGGGGCAATAGAACTGGGGTGGCAGTATTTAGGGACAATAGGTCTGGTTTAGTGGTAATTAGGGACAAAATGTTTGGTGTGGTGGTGATCGCAGACATTATGAGTGGGGAGGCGGTGATTAGGGACAATATGAGTGGTGTGGAGGTGATCAGGGACATTGTAACTGGTGTAGAAATGATCAGGGATATTGTAACTTGCATAATGATGATTGGGGACAATATAACTGATGTGGTGGTGATCAGGGACAGTGTGACTGGTGTGGTGGTAATCAGGGACAATATGACTGATGTGGCAGTGCTCACATATATTGTGAGTGGTGTGGCATTGATTAGTGACACTGTAAGTGGGTGGTGGTGATTAGGGATAGGGATGAGCCGAACACCCCCCGGTTCGGTTCGCACCAGAACCTGCGAACGGACCGAAAGTTCGCACGAACGTTAGAACCCCATTGACGTCTATGGGACTCGAACGTTCGAAATCAAAAGTGCTCATTTTAAAGGCTAATTTGCATGGTATTGTCCTAAAAAGGGTTTGGGGACCCGGGTCCTATCCCAGGGGACATGTATCAATGCAAAAAAAACTTTTAAAAACGGCCGTTTTTTCGGGAGCAGTGATTTTAATGATGCTTAAAGTAAAAAAAAAAAAGTGAAATATTCCTTTAAATATCGTACCTGGGGGGTGTCTATAGTATGCCTATAAACTGACACGTGTTTCCCGTGTTTAGAACAGTCCCTGCACAAAATGTCATTTTTAAAGGAAAAAATCTAATTTAAAACTGCTTGCAGGTTTATTGTAATGTTGGGTCATGGCAATATGGATGAAAATCAGTGATACAAACGGCATGGGTACCCCCCAGTCCATTACCAGGCCCTTTGGGTCTTGTATGGATATTAAGGGGAACCCCGCACCCAAATTAAAATAAGGAAAGGTGTGGGGCCACCAGGCCCTATATACTCTGAACAGCAGTATACAGGCGCTGCAAACAAGACAGGGACTGTAGGTTTGTTGTTAAGTAGAATCTCTTTGTAATTTTGAACGGGTACATTTTTAACGTGTTTAGCTCCAGCCAAAAAATCTTTTTTAAGCTTTTTGGAAAACATAGGGAAGGGTTATCACCCCTGTGACATTTGTTTTGCTGTCTTTCCTCCTCTTCAGAAGATTTCACCTCACTTTTTGTCCCAATGAAAAATGTTTTTTGAAAATTTGGGTTTTTTTGTGGAACAAGGATTGGAAAGCATCAGTGGAAAGGAGAATATTTTTTCCCATATTAACTCTTACAGGAGAGAATTTCCCTTCCTAGGGGTAGATTTCATCTCACTTCCTGTTGTCTCCTTCCGTTTGCAAGTAGGAGTCGTTTGTAAGTTAGATGTTTGAAAGTAGGGTCCTGCCCTATATACTCAGCAGAAATTTGGGCCTTAGGTGTTGCTGTGGCCACAACACTGTAAGCCCTCACAGGGCCCTGCTGTGAAATATTAGATCAAGAATTGTAATTACATGCCCCTGTTGAACAGGAGCTAAAAAATTAGGCCTTAGGCACTGGTGCTGGTGCCACAACACTGCAACCCCTTACAGACACTC
Source organism: Lithobates clamitans (assembly GCA_037952925.1). Taxonomy (NCBI): domain Eukaryota; kingdom Metazoa; phylum Chordata; class Amphibia; order Anura; family Ranidae; genus Lithobates; species Lithobates clamitans. Next base: position 1,398,226 of record JBBGZY010000356.1, on the reverse strand, counting down.
TAGTTGGAACGCAGGAACGAGCCCTGCTGCAAAGTATTGCATCAAAAATTGTAATTACACGCCCCTGTTAGACAGGAGCAGAAAAATTGGGCCTTGGGCACTGGTGCCACAACACTGCAACCCCTCACAGACACTCTAGTTGGAATGCAGGAACGAGCCCTGCTGCAAAGTATTACATCAAAAATTGTAATTACACGCCCCTGTTAAACAGGGGCTGAAAAATTGTGCCTTAGGCACTGGTGGTGGCGCCCAGAACCAAAAATGTTCTTACAAGCTATCAGCGTGATGATTGAGGAGGAAGAGGATAATTACTCAGGGATAGTCACTCAGCATCAGCATAGGCAGTCTTTGAAGGGATCTGAGATTTCAAAAAAAATTATTCGGTTACATCAGCATCAGGTGCTTGGTAGCTGGTGGTGATCGAAGACTGATTCATTTTTATGAAGGTCAGTCGATCGACCGAGTCGGTGGACAGACGCACCCTGTGATCGGTTACCACGCCTCCAGCAGCACTGAATGTGCGTTCCGAAAGAACGCTGGATGCAGGACAGACCAGTAGCTCAATTGCATACTGTGCAAGCTCTGGCCAGTGATCCATCCTCAAGACCCAGTAACCCAGAGGATTTTCGGTGGGAAAGGTGTCCAAATCTGATCTTGCCCCTAGGTATTCCTGCACCATGTAAAACAGACGCTGGCGATGGTTGCTGGAACCGATCATACCTTGGGGCTGCGGACCAAAAAATTGTCTGAACGCATCGGTCAGACGGCCACCTTCTCCACCGCTCCTTCTTTGACTGACCGAAGCCTCAGCAACACGTTGTCCAGAAACAGGAGTTTGTAACCTCCCAGTCTCTGGGAACACGTTGCACAGACCTTTCTGCAAGGCCTCCCAAAGATGTTTCATCCCCTGCTCCCTCTGCGATGGCAAGATAAGGTCCGCAACCTTACCCTTGTAACGTGGATAAAGGAGGGTTGCCAGCCAGTATTGGTCCTTCTCCTTGATACCACGAATACGAGGATCCTTACGCAGGCTTTGCAGGATCAGGGAGGCCATGCAGCGTAGGTTTGCTGAGGCATTCGGTCCGGAGTCCTCTGGGTCACTAAGGACGACATGGTCCGCAGCCACCTCCTCCCAGCCACGTACAAGTCCATGTGTTTCTTGGGACTGATCCCTTAAAGACTGCTGCTGATGCTGAGTGCCAGGCTCCACCTCCATACTCACACAATCTTCCTCCTCCTCCTCCTCCTCCTCGTCCTCTTCCTGTGTGATCGGCGGGCACGCAGGAACACTGTCTGGATAAAGGGGGCCTTGAGAGCTAAGGAAGTCCTCCTCTTCCTGCCTCTGTTCTGTCTCAAGTGCCCTGTCCATTATTCCACGCAGCGTGTGCTCCAACAGGTGGACAAGGGGGACAGTGTCACTGATGCATGCACTGTCACTGCTCACCATCCTCGTGGCCTCCTCAAATGGTGACAGGACAGTGCATGCATCCCTGATCATGGCCCACTGGCGTGGGGAAAAAAAACCAAGCTCCGCTGACCCTGTCCTGGTGCCATAGTCGCACAGGTACTCATTGATGGCCCTCTGCTGCGTGTGCAGCCGCTGCAGCATGGCCAACGTTGAGTTCCACCTGGTGGGCATGTCACAGATTAGGCGGTTCTTGGGCAGGTTAAACTCCTTTTGGAGGTCTTTCAGCCGAGCAATGGCATTATATGACCGGCGGAAATGCACACAGACTTTCCTGGCCTGCCTCAGGACATCCTGTAAGCCCGGGTACCTGCCCAAGAACCGCTGCACCACCAAGTTAAGGACGTGAGCCAAACAGGGCACATGGGTCATTTGTCCCTGTCGGAGGGCAGAGAGGAGGTTGGTGCCATTGTCGCAAACCACCATTCCTGCCTTAAGTTGGCGTGGCGTCAACCACCTCTGAACCTGCCCCTGCAGAGCTGACAGAACCTCTGCCCCAGTGTGGCTCCTGTCCCCCAAGAACACCAGCTCAAGCACCGCATGGCATCTTTTGGCCTGCGTACTTGCGTAGCCCCTTGAACGACTACGGAGCACCACTGGTTCCGAGGAAGAGGCCATGGAGGAAGAAGAAGAGGAGGGGGTGGAGGAGAGAGGTGTGTCACAATCATTAGCATTTTGGAGGCGTGGTGGTGGAACAACCTCCGACACTACTGCACCTTGTCCTGCATCCTTCCCAGCTGCCAGCAGAGTCACCCAATGCGCCGTGAAACTTAGGTAACGTCCCTGTCCATGCCTGCTGGACCATGAGTCAGCGGTAATATGCACCTTACCGCTGACCGCCCTGTCCAGCGAGGCATGGACATTGCCTTCCACATGCCGGTAGAGAGCCGGAATCACCTTCCGTGAGAAAAAGTGGCGTTTGAGTACCTGCCACTGAGGAACCGCACATTCCACAAACTCACGGAAGGGGGCAGAGTCTACCAACTGAAAAGGCAGCAGTTGAAGTGCTAGCAATTTTGCCAAGCTAGCATTCAACCTCTGGGCATGTGGATGGCTGGGAGCAAACTTCTTTCGGCGGTGCAGCAGCTGGGGCAGGGAAATTTGCCTGGTACAATCTGACGTCGGTGTACCAAAAGCAGATTGCCCACAAGTACTTGGCTGTGACACACCTAATTCTACACCTTCATTCCTCTCAGTGCAGGTCTCAGAGAGGACTGAAGGTCTAGTGGGGTTGGAAATCTCAGCTGATGAGGAGCAAGGAGAGGTCCTCTTTGTTCTTTGGTGTGGGTCTTTTAGATGCGCTTGCCAACGAACTGCATGGCAGGTCAACATATGTCTGGTCAAGCATGTGGTACCCAAGCGGGAGATGTTTTGGCCACGTGAGATACGCTTGAGACATATGTTGCAAATAGCAGCGGTGCGATCTGATGCACTCGTCTCAAAAAAGGCCCACACCAAAGAACTTTTTGAATAACGCGCAGAGACTGCAGCGCCCTGCACATGTGATGCAGTCAATGTGCTGCCCTTAGGCTGGCCCCTGGAGGGCATCCTGCCTCGTTGGTGATGTGCCGCCTCCTCCTCCTCCTCCTCCTCTCTCCTATCAGGCACCCACGTTGAGTCAGTGACCTCATCATCCCCTCCCTCCTCATCACTGGAGCAAACCTGGCAGTATGCTGCAGCAGGGGGAGCATGACTGCCAGATTGCTGTCCTTCTTGGGCACCCCCTCTGTCCGTGCTCATGTTACTGCCTTCATCGAGCTCAGTATCATCATCAGAGCCTTCCAAACGCTGGGTATCCTCCTGGAGCATGTACCCAACACTGTGGTCAAACAATTCGAGGGACTCCTCAGGAGGACATGGTGGAGCTAGGGAAGGAGTCACTGATGACATTGAGCCGAGGGAAGAGGCCGCTGCTTTGCCAGACAAAGCACCCTGGGCATGGGTGAGAGAGGATGAGGAGGATGAGGACGGCTTGGTCATCCACTCGACCAAGTCTTCCGCATGTTGCGGCTCAACACGGTCAGCTGCCGAAAAAAAGGCCAAGCGTGTCCCATGGCCACGTGCTGATGAGGATGCACCGTCTCCACGACCAGCACTAGACACAGAGCCTGCTTGCCCTCTCTTATTGGCTTGTGACTGTCTGTCTCTCCTTCTTGGCCTTCCAGACATACTAATGGCCTGTAGCTGCACTAAGCTGGGATATATATATATATATATATATATACTGCAGCTAGCAAAATCAACTGCCTGCCTGTAGTATGAGAACACCACCAACCTTCTACAGGTAGCTTTAGCTGAACACTGTGAGGTGGACGCACCCCACTAACTTGTAGGTTTAGCTGAACACTGTGAGCAGGACGCACTGCACTAACTGTAAATAGTCTAGCTGCCTGACCGTGGTACTAATAGGATCAAAAGAACACCAGTAATTTTCTTTAGGTAGCTGTAAATACTTTAACAAGACAAGCCTGCCTGTCAGTAGGAAGGTAACAGGAACGGATCTAGCTGAACACTGTGAGCAGGACGCACTGCACTAAATGTAAATAGTCTAGCTGCCTGACCGTGGTACTAATAGGATCAAAAGAACACCAGTAATTTTCTTTAGGTAGCTGTAAATACTGTAACAAGACAAGCCTGCCTGTCAGTAGGAAGATAACAGGAACGGATCTAGCTGAACACTGTGAGCAGGACGCACTGCACTAAATGTAAATAGTCTAGCTGCCTGACCGTGGTACTAATAGGATCAAAAGAACACCAGTAATTTACTTCAGGTAGCTTTATATACTGTAACAAGACAAGCCTGCCTGTCAGTAGGAAGATAACAGGAACGGATCTAGCTGAACACTGTGAGCAGGACGCACTGCACTAAATGTAAATAGTCTAGCTGCCTGACCGTGATACTAATAGGATCAAAAGAACACCAGTAATTTTCTTCAGGTAGCTTTATATACTGTAACAAGACAAGCCTGCCTGTCAGTAGGAAGATAACAGGAACGGATCTAGCTGAACACTGTGAGCAGGACGCACTGCACTAAATGTAAATAGTCTAGCTGCCTGACCGTGGTACTGATAGGATCAAAAGAACACCAGTAATTTTCTTCAGGTAGCTTTATATACTGTAACAAGACAAGCCTGCCTGTCAGTAGGAAGATAACAGGAACGGATCTAGCTGAACACTGTGAGCAGGACGCACTGCACTAAATGTAAATAGTCTAGCTGCCTGACCGTGGTACTAATAGGATCAAAAGAACACCAGTAATTTTCTTCAGGTAGCTTTATATACTGTAACAAGACAAGCCTGCCTGTCAGTAGGAAGATAACAGGAACGGATCTAGCTGAACACTGTGAGCAGGACGCACTGCACTAAATGTAAATAGTCTAGCTGCCTGACCGTGGTACTAATAGGATCAAAAGAACACCAGTAATTTTCTTCAGGTAGCTTTATATACTGTAACAAGACAAGCCTGCCTGTCAGTAGGAAGATAACAGGAACGGATCTAGCTGAACACTGTGAGCAGGACGCACTGCACTAAATGTAAATAGTCTAAAAGATAACTTGAACGGATCTAGCTAAACTGAATACAGTGTATATATATATATGCAACACCTGGGATGCATATAGATACAATACACTTTAAGTGCAGCTAACTGACTGACTGTCCTGTCTAATCTAGCTAACCTAAATAAAATGATACTGTCTCTCTCTCTCTCTAAGCACACCGGAACACACTGCACAGGGCCGCCGTGCAGGCGGCCTTATATAGTGTGAGGCATGTACTAAATCCCCTGAGCCATAATTGGCCAAAGCCTCCTGGGCTTTGGCCAATTAGGGCTCTCTGTTCAGGCGGCGCTGTGATTGGCCAAGCATGCGGGTCATAGTGCATGCTTGGCCAATCATCAGCAAGCAATGCACTGCGATGCCGCAGTGAATTATGGGCCGTGACGCGCCACACGAATTTGGCGCGAACGGCCCATATCGTTCACAATTCGGCGAACGACCGAACAGCCGATGTTCGAGTCGAACATGGGTTCGACTCGAACACGAAGCTCATCCCTAATTAGGGACAATATGACTGGTGTGGTGGTGAGCAGGGACATTGTAATTGGTGTGGCAGTGATCAGGGGCATTGTAATTGGTATGGCAGTGATCAGGGACACTGTAACTGGTGTGGCAGAGATCAGGGTCTTTGTATCTGGTGTGGCAGTGGTCAGGGACACTGTAACTGGTGTGGCAATAATCAGGGACATTGTAACTGGTGTGGCAGTGATCAGGGGCACTGTAACTAGTGCGGCAGTGATCAGGGACATTGTAACTGATGTGGCAGTGATCAGGGACATTGCAACTGGTGTGGCATTGATCAGGGACAGTGTAACGGTGTGGCAGTGATCAGGGACACAGTAACTGGTGTGCCAGTGATAAGGAACATTGTAACTGGTGTGGCAGTGATCAGGGACACTGTAACTGGTGTGACAGTGATCAAGGACACTGTAACTGGTGTGGCAGTGATTAGGGACACTGTAACTGGTGTGGCAGAGATCAGGGTTTTTGTAACTGGTGTGGCAGTGACCAGGGACACTATAACTGGTGTAGAAATGATCAGGGATATTGTAACTTGCATAATGATGATTGGGAACAATATGACTGGTGTGGTGGTGATCAGGGACACTGGGACTGGTGTGGCGGTAATCAGGGACACTTTAACTGGTGAGGCGATGATCAGGGACAGTGTGACTGGTGTGGTGGTAATCAGGGATGATATGACTGATGTGGCAGTGCTCACAGACATTGTGAGTGGTGTGGCATCGATTAGTGACACTGTAAGTGGGTGGTGGTGATTAGGGACAATATGACTGGTGTGGTGGTAAGCAGGGACACTGTAATTGGTGTGGCAGTGATCAGGGGCATTGTAACTGGTGTGGCAGTGATCAGGGACACTGTAACTGGTGTGGCAGAGATCAGGGTCTATGTAACTGGTGTGGAAGTGATTAGGGACACTGTAACTGGTGTGGTAATGATCAGGGACATTGTAACTGGTGTGACAGTGATCAGGAACACTGTAACTGGTGCGGCAGTAATCAGGGACACTGTAACCGGTGTGCCAGTGATCAGGGACACTGTAACTGGTGTGGCAGTGATCAAGGACACTGTAACTGGTGTGGCAGTGATCAGGGACACTGTAACTGGTGTGGCAGTGATCAGGGACACTGTAACTGGCGTGGCAGAGATCAGGGTCTTTGTAACTGTTGTGGCAGTGATCAGGGACATTGTAACTGGTGTGGCAGTGACCAGGGACACTGTAACTGATGTGGCAGTGATCAGGGACATTGTAACTGGTGTGGCAGTAATCAGGGACACTGTAACTGGTGTGCCAGTGATCAGGGACACTGTAACTGGCTTGGCAGTGATAAAGGACACTGTAACAAGTGTGGGGGTGATCAGGGACACTGTAACTGATGTGGTGATGATTAAGGACACTGTAGGTTTTAATGAATCTTTATTTTTCTGGAAAAATTAGACCCTTCATCTTTTCAGAGCAGTCACAGATATTTTATTCTGTAAGCAGTAAATCCATATTGCTAAGTCCAGCAGCAACACATTCTACCCAGAGCTCTCTGTACATTCTCCAGAATAGAATACCTCAACCCTATGTTTTTTAACAGTTGTCATTCACCGAACCTGTCATTCAGCGAGATTGAAGCAACAAGAACCAACGTGTGTTGGCAGTTTTTTTTTCTTTAGCAGTTTGGCAGGCAGTGTGCATTGTGATTGGCATAAATCTATAATGCTGGACAGTGTGCAGAAGTATATATGCCTACAAAATGTGCCAAGAAAACTCCCCCACTGTCTACATCATAGACCCTTGTATATCTATGTGGTAGACAGCAGCAGGAATCCATGGCCCCAGGTTTCTGCCTGTGTCTCCTGTGAGAAGAAAGGAGAGTGCTGCTGCAGCCGGAGACAGTGCAAGCCTGATTACTCAGTCAGGTAAGTGTTTAGGGATGGGAGGACAAGTAGAATGCATTAAAGTAAAAACATTTAGCCTTTAGAACCACTATAAGGCAGGATCTTTACACTTACAGAATTTCTTAATGTCCGTGAGTAAGGCTCCAATCACATTTGGCAATTTGGGATCTTGGGCAGAATTGCTGGAATTCTGCCCACAATCTCAAATCGCACTGAAATCTCAAAAAGCATGCTTGGGTGCAAACCATTTTTAATGGTACCTAAAATGAGGTGCAGTTTTGCCATGATTATCACGCGATAAATCGTGGCAAACTTCAAAGCGCAAAGCTTGTCGCCCAAAAATGAGCAGGAACTTCTTTTGAGCGACAAGCCATGATTGCCATGTGATTTATTGTGCGATAATCGCAGCAAAACTGCTCCGTGTTTAGGTGTCATTGAAAATTGAATGGCACCCAACCATGCATTTTGCGATTGCAGTGCGATATGAGATCGTGGGCAGAATTGCAGCAATTCTGCCCAAGATCCCAAAACACCAAATGTGAATGAAGCCTTACAGAAATTTCAGAAAACAAGAAAAACCAATCAGTGAATTACTGGAATTGCATTCCAACACACACAGTCCACTCAGTTCATCTTACTCTAGGTTCTCTGTAATCAGCAATACACAATGAGCACCTTACTGTAGTGAATATCTCAATCAAGGTGATTTGGGTAACCACCTGGGTCCAAGGCTAACAAATGCCCTATGTTTTGCCCACCACCCTATGTTTTGCCCACCTGAAGAAGGCAATAAAACTCATTGAGCGGCCTGAACAGTGTTTTTTCAAGATTTGCTGTAGATGCTCCTGTGTAAACGCATTGTTGCTATTTTGTAAGTTGTAATAATATTATGCTATAATAGTATATTGCAGTTTATCAATCCTTAGATGTTTTGCTGCCCTCATTTTCGTTTTTTTTTTTTTCCCGTTTATTTTCCCCTTGTCATCAGGCCAGTAACACACTTCCTGTCTTAAGCCCCATACACATGATAGGACTTTGTACAAACTTTCCCTTGGATTTTTCTACAAAGGGCGTTGGCCAGAAGTTTGTCTTGCATACAGACGACAGGACTTTTCCAGCCAACTTTCACCAAATCACATGGTTTTTCAGCTCTTTACCACCACCCTTTGGTCAACTTCTGTATTGTTGTCTGATATTGTGTCAATCTCGCCACTTTTATTGGCGAGATTGACACCTTGCGATCCGGGTTCACACTGGTGCGGGGATCCAACTTGGATCCCCGCCAATGCCAGGCACTGTGTTTGGTATGAATCTTGAGGGGGAACTCCACGCCAAATTTTAAATAAAATACCGGCATGGGTACCCCTCCAGGGGCATACCAGGCCCTTAGGTCTGGTATGGAATTTAAGGGGAACCCCCTATGCCGAAAAAATGACATGGGGGTCCCCCCAAATCTATACCAGACCCTTATCCGAGCATGCAGCCTGGCCGGTCAGGAAAGGGGATGGGGACGAGCGAGCGCCCCCCCTCCTGAGCCATACCAGGCCACATGCCCTCAACATGGTGGGTAGGTGCTTTGTGGGAGGGGGCACCCTGCGGCCCCCACCCCAAAGCACCTTGTCCCCATGTTGATGAGGACAAGGGCCTCTTCCCGACAACCCTGGCCGTTGGTTGTTGGGGTCTGCGGGCGGGGGGGCTTATCGGAATCCAGGAGCCCCCAGATCCCGGCCCCCCACCCTATGTGAATGAGTATGGGGTACAGCGTACCCCTACCCATTCACCTAGGGAAAAAAGTGTCAATAAATAAAACACACTACACAGGTTTTAAAATGAATTTATTAGATAGCTCCAGGGTCTTCTTCCGACTTTGGGGGACTTCTTATGATTTCAGGGGTCTCTCCGGCGTCTTCTCCCTCTCTCCGGTGTCGTCTCCGAGCTCTCTGTTTCTTCCCCGGTGTCTTCTTCCTTCTGCCGGGCTCCTCCGCTATCTTCTGCTCTTTTGACACTCTTTTGCTAGCAGAGGAGCCCGGACATCTGGATCGTCTTCTTCCCTCTTCTCTTCCAGAGATGTTGACACAAATCTCTCTCTGGCTGTAATGCTGTCTGTGAGCTCTGCTATGACTTATATAGGCGGTGACCCCGCCCCCTATGACAACACAGTCCCAGGGCATGCTGGGACTGTGAGGTCATAAGGGGGCGTGGTCATAGGATGACATAGGATTCCGATAAGCCCCCCGCCCACAGACCCCGACAACCAATGGCCAGGGTTGTCGGTAAGAGGTCCTTGTCCTCATCAACATGGGGACAAGGTGCTTTGGGGTGGGGGGCCACAGGGTGCCCCCCTCCCCCAAAGCAGCCACCCCCCATGTTGAGGGCATGTGGCCTGGTACGGCTCAGGAGGGGGGGCGCTCACTTGTCCCCACCCCCTTTCCTGACCGGCCAGGCTGTGTGCTCGGATAAGGGTCTGGTATGGATTTTGGGGGGGACCCCATGCCATTTTTTTCGGCGTAGGGGTACCCCTTAAAATCCATACCAGACCTAAGGGCCTGGTATACCCCCAGAGGGGAATTCCCCCTCGCGCTCGCTGCAGTAGGAAAATGTGTTTTTCCTATTGCAGCCAGCACAAGATGTACAGTACCCTGTCGCCGAGAACCAGCGTGATGGGTTCACACTGGAAACATTCTCACAACCGCGTACTGTAGTTTGTACAAAAGTCCAATGCTTTTGTGTACACACGATTGGACTTTGCTCTATCTGAATTTTGTTGCCGGAAAGTTTGTCCGTTCGCACAGCCAAAAAAAGTCCAATGGAAACAGAAAAAGTTTGTCCGATGGAGGGTACACACGGTCGGATGTTGCTCCAAAACAGCTAATTTGCATGTTTGTTGTCAAAAAGTCAGATCGTGTGTACGGGCCTTTAGGCTCGATTCACATCTATGCATGTTGCTTTTGAGCGCTTCTGCAGTGTTTTTTGTGGTGCTTGCCGCATTTTTGAACACGCGTTTTTGCCGCGTTTTGCGTTTTTATTTTTACAGTGTTTTTTTTAATACTGTATACAGTGTTAAAAAACAATTAAAAAAACGCAGCAAAAACGCAGCAAAAATGCGTTAAAAATGCGCAAAAACAAGGTACTTGCATTTTTGGATGCGGGTCCATTTAATTCTATTACATGCAAAACGCTGAAAAAAAGTCCCCGACCCTTTCCAAAAACTCAGAGCCACAAAAATGCATTGATGTGAACATGTTCCATAGGAACCCATGTTAAAAATTCCCATGCATTTCTGCAAAATGCAAAATGCATCAAAAAATGCATTAGTGTGAATGGAGCCTTAGGGTGGCTCTTCTATCTATGGAGGAGAAACAGAGACACCCTTGGACAGTAGCATTGTTTGGATAGGGTAGTGTTAAATATACTAGTACATTTTCAGGGACTTTACATACATACATAAGACTCAAAAAAACAAACACTGTTGTGTTAATGCTAATGCATCCTTTATATCTTTTTTTTTATTTTTCCTTGAATGACAATTTAAGCCATATAAGCAGCACTCCTGTACCTAGTGGTCCTTGAAAACTGCTTAGGGCCAGAGGTACATTTACCCTTGTTTCATACCTATGCATTTTTTAGTGCATTTTGCAGTTTGCAAAAATGCACTACAGTCCATTTAACATGGTTTCCTATGGTACACGTTTACATCTATGCGTTTTGCGGCCAGTGCATTACTTGAAAGGGTCAGGGACATTTTTACCGCGTTTGGCGTGTAACAAATTTCATTGGAATCACACCAGAAACGCAAGTGTTCGTGATGCGATTTTTGATGTGTTCTGTGTTCTGCGTTTTTTATTTTTCTGTTTAAACACTGTATATCGCTGGTTGCTAAGGAGGGGGCTGGGAAGTTGGCCGCCCCATCCTTAACAACTGATGAGTCATCAGCTGTCAGCGGTTTTCCCCGCTGACAGCTTAATGTAAAAAAAAATGCAGTCAAAAAATAAATTGCGAAAAAAATGGCATGTTGTTTCTGCCCCTTTACATCCAGTGTCCCCAGCACATCAGGTGTGCCCATCAGAGTGCTTCTTGAAATCAGATATCCCCATCAGTGTGCCCCTTTACATCAGCTGTCCCCATCACAGTGCCACTTAACATCAGGTATTCCTATCAGAGTGCCCCCTTACATCAGGTGTCCCCATCATATCAGGTGTGCCCATCAGAGTGCACCTTTACATCAGATGTCCTTATCACAGTGCCACCTTACATCTGGTGTCCCCATCAGAGGGCCCGTTAACATAATATGTGCCCATCAGCGTGCCTCTTAATATACAATGTGCCCCTTAACATAAAATGTGCCCATCAGCAGTCCCCTGTAAATCGCTGTGAAATACGCACACAAACATCCTAACTTGAAGGCAAGCAGGAAGTGGGAGTCGGCAGAGGTAGCGAGCTTTAGGGGGCGGGAGCTGTGCTTAGAACTTTAATGAAGGGGATAGAGAACACACGTGGCATCACACAATGCCTTGCAGGCAGGAAGGGAGTGAGAGCCAGAAGCAAGAAGAGATAGCGAGGTGGAGCGCACACACAACGTCATTGGTTGCTGGGATGCCCGTGGTCTTAGCAACCAATGACTGCTAAGGGGTGGGGATCTGGCATGTTAGTCTGGTGGGCTGATGGCCCGGACAGGAGTGTCGCTCGGTCCGTGTTCGGACCGCGGTCTGCCATTTAACCTCCCTGTCAGTATGATTATTTTAGATTTTTGATGCTGAAAGCGGTACAATTATTTTGCATGGAAATTTGGCATTTTATATTGTAGGCCAGTAATTCTTAGGAATAACTCACTTAAATCTATCCAAACAAGAGTCTAGTAGACATCCCGGGTATGATAAAGTTTGAAAAATGAAATCATAAATTATAATATAATAAATAACTATAAATAATTATAACAAATAATAATAATATAATAATAATTAAAAATAATTCAATAATGTAATCAAATCAAAAACATTGAAATTTGCTCAGTTGCAGAATTGTCACTGTCATTACTTTCAGTGTTTGATGATGGATTTCCCCACAAATCACTATCGCTCAATTCTCCAAGTGATTCTAATTTATTATTGCTGTTTTCTACCTGGTCTCAACCAACTTTTGATGTAGAGGGACGGTTTTGGTTGCTATGGACAATCTCCAGTTTCCAGGCAGAAAGAACAGTATTTATAATATAAAACTGCATGCAGGGCACTGGACAAACCACTAGGGACAAAAGGGATGTGAAATAAATTGATACAGTAATGTAATCTGTAAGATTACAGTGTACTGTATATGTATTTTGTGTTTTACTTTTTGAATGTGGCGCCGTTCTCCGCCCCCCTGCGTCGCAACGCTCGCAGGGAACGGAACTTGGCTCCATGATGGATCGAGCGGAGGGTGGCTCGCACACAGTATGGGGAGACATAGCAGGATCCTGGGGACAAGGTAAGTAAGCTGTACCTGGATCCTGTGATGCAATCCCGAGTGTGGCTCAGGGTTAACGCTTTTGGTGCTTAAAATCCACCCCGAGCCACACTCGGGAATACCGTCAGGGGGGTTAATGATGGCTGGTCTAAAGCATATCTACTGTAAAGTCAAAACTCCATTTCAGATGGAGTAGGCATACATTACCCATTTCAATTAGTTCCCTCATTCTCCTATTCTGTGGATTCAATGGGAAGTGGGAAAAAGTCTCTCCAAAGTATGGTAAATCTCCTTCTGTCACCATTGCAAAATGTATAATTAGTTTTTAATGTGTGGTGTATTTTTCCCATACACCATACTGGAATTGTCAGTGACATTAAATGTGTGTGTGGGGGGGATTCCCAACTGGTCACAGTGTACAACATGGATGAAATATGTCACCAGCACACTAATGCCCCGTACACACGATCGGACATTGATCGGACATTCCGACAACAAAATCCATGGATTTTTTCAGACGGATGTTGGCTCAAACTTGTTTTGCGTACACACGGTCGCACAGAGTTGTCGGAATTTCCTCTCGCTAAGAACGTGGTGACGTACACCATGTACGATGAGACTAGAAAAGGCCATTTCAGAACCAAGCGTGGCACCCTTTGGGCTCCTTTTGCTAATCTCATGTTAGTTAAAGTTTGGTGAGAGACGATTCGCGCTTTTTCAGACTCGTGGTTTTCAGATCGTTTTCTGCTGTTCAGTTTGTGCTTGTGGGTTTGTATCTGTTCTTCAGTGTGTGCAGCGAATACAATTGACTTGTCATTGTGTTCTTGTTCGTTCGTTACTGTTTTTCAGGTCACTCTTCACAGGCCTTGCTGTTCTTCAGTGTGTTCTGTTACTTCATTCTGAGCAGCCGACCGTTTTCTAGCTATGTTGCGTATACGTACTCCTCGTAGAGTTCGTGCTGTGCGGGGGCTTGGTGTTGGGGTCCTGACCTTGACACAAGTCCAGTCCATGAACAGGGTGGGGAGGAGTTCATGGACCAAGAATTGGTTGCTTCAGCGTGACCAGTTCTGTCATATGCCTTTGCTCCGTGAGATCCGTGAGAATAATCCTGATGATTTCAGGAACTTTCTCAGGATAACGGACCCCGTTTTTCACCGTTTGTTGGCTTTGCTGACCCCTTATATTAGCAGGCAGGATACCTGCATGAGGCAAGCCATCACTCCGGAGCAGAGGCTAGTCGCCACCCTGCGGTACTTGGCGACGGGGAGAAGCCTGCAGGACTTGAAGTTCTCGACAGGCATCTCCCCCCCAGGCTCTGAGGATCATTATCCCGGAGACCTGTTCTGCCATCATTCAGGTCCTGCAGAAGGAGTATATGAAGGTAAGATTTATCCTTTTACATCACATTTTATTGTATTTAATGTTTGTTAATATATTGTATTTCTTTCCTCATTCCCTAATTACCTGGATTGGAATATGCTGTGAATGTCCCCTTTGTCCTCATGCATGCTTTATTTGTATGTAATATTTTTTTTGCTCCTTTATACATATTTGCCTTTACTTACCTCCCCAGCATGCTCTCCTGCCCCTATATTCACCTCATGTAGTCACTTAATGTATTTTATCAGCTAAATAGTAATGCTTTACCCCAAACACCCCTAAAATGTTTTGAAATGTGATTGGTGCTTAAAATTCAGGCAGAGTGCCAGAGGCTTTTTTTGGGGGTCCCCAAATCATTTGGAACCCCCCCCAACTGCTAAGTCAGCTGATACCAATTCTCTATCTATCCTCAATCATCTATCTGCTGACTTTGCCAAACCCATACACACTATACCCACCTCTTTTGTGGTCATATTTATGGATGAATTCCCCAAAGCATGTAGTGCAAGGGCCTGCCTGTATACTTTCAAATGGTACTGTTTCAAGTTTTTGTATCCTATTATTATCTGGATAGGTAATAGCAGAATGTCCAAATGTGCTTAAATGTGTACAATGTGCATATATATCTTTGTATTATGACACTTCTTACCTGTCCACTGGGCTGCCAATAGTGTAACTAAGGTGGGGCTGTACAAAGTAATACCCATTATTTAGGCATTCATCTCTTAATGAAGTGGAGAGGGTTACCTGTCCCAGAGTCCCCCCCCCTATAATGTTAGAAATGGCCCAGGAGAGGGGGGGGATCTGATAGTTGGACCTTATACTTTGGTTTTTAAAAATTTCCTCTAATAAATGTTATCTTGATGTTGGCCAATAATGTTTGTGTCTAATCTGCTTTCCCTGTTTATGTGCACAAAGACTATTTTTTTTTTTTTTTTTGCTTTTGACTCAACAGTTTCCTTCCACGCCACAGGAATGGCAGACTGTGGCCTCCCACTTTGCCCAGCGGTGGGACTTTCCTAACTGCGGAGGGGCAATTGATGGGAAACACATCCACATCATCCCACCACCCAACTCGTACTATTATAATTATAAGGGGTTCAATAGTATTGTGATGTTGGCGATGGTGTCAGCTACTTATGAATTTCTGTATGTGGACCTGGGGAAGAATGGCCGGATGTGCGATGGTGAAGTCATCACCCAGACCGAGTTCTACAGGCGTCTCCAGAATAGCAGCTTGGACTTGCCACCTCCAGAAGACAATGTGGAAGGACTCCCATTCGTCTTCATTGTGGATGAAGCTTTTGCGCTGGGGGACCATCTTATGCGGCCATTCCCGATGAGGACCCTCACCCCAGACCAGAGGGTTTTTAATTACCAGCTGGCCAGAACCAGAAGAGTGGTGGAGAACACGTTTGGAATCATGGCCAGCCGGTTCTGCCTATTTCTTACACCCATACACATGGCGGAGTACAAACTGAATCACATCATTCTGGCGTGCTGTGTTCTACACAACTTTTTACGGCAACATTCTGCCAACTATGCTGGCTCAGTTGGGCCTGAGGCCGGAATTCAACATGCCGCCCCTGAGTGCCCGTGATGTCCGGCTAAGATACCTTGAATTCTTTGCGGGTAGGGGGCTATCAATATGCCAGACAATGTGTAAAATCTTTTTAAAATTAAAAAAAAAATGAACTCAAATCTTTGGTGACATTTACTGCTTGTGTTTTTTGTAACTGACCCTGACAGAAATGTGGTGAATCCTACAAATGGCGTGATTGTGTAACATTACAAAGCACTGTTAGGTGTTATTTACTAAAGGCAAAGGAACTTTGCACTACAAGTGCCCTTGAAACTGCACTGAAACTGCACTTGTAGTGCAAAGTGTTTTTTCCCTTAGGAAATAACCACCATTGTCACAGAATACACCAATTAGAGCACCACAAAAGTGTTGTAGCGTTGAGACAATAATCCACACAATCTTGATTAACAATCTTTTTTATAATAGCACAATCACATGTGCATTTCCAAAAGGTTTTTAAAACAAACCAACATGTTTGATGTTTAGCAACTGTTGGGGTCACGTTAGAAAAAGTATAAATATCCATTTAAGATAAAACAGGCATTTGTAAAACCCACAAGAAATACACAAATTTAGAACTTACAAAGTTCACATTTGTTATAACTTGAAGGCAATATCAGACATGAGTATTTACAAACTGTGTTTGATATTGCGTTCAGATGGGGTGAAGTCACCCCAGGAAAAGCCAAATTTGGAAGATGCACATAAATTTCCAAATGTCAACATGTGCCAGCTGCCATCACGGGGGATCAAGGGATGTGTTTTGGGGGTGAAACCCCTTCCTCACAGCTACTTTATTATTGAGGAAGGGGTTGCACCCCCAAAACGCATCCATTGATCTCCCGTGATGGCAGATAGCACATGTTGACACACTGTGTGCCTCTTCCAAATTTGGCTTTGCTACAAATTGACATAAAAAATATGAAAAATGTTGGCACAACAAAAACCCAAGGGATTTTGTGGGGTTTGAAACTCTCCCTAAAACATCAATGATGTTCTTCATTTTTTGCTGAACATCATTGATGGCTTTCACGATGTTTTCCAAGTCCCTATTACACCCCATGATCTCCCCGATCAGGATCTGGGCACTTTCCGAGGTGAAAGGATCTGGATCCACAACATCACGATCTCCTAAAAAGATAGAAACAAAAAAACACCATGTATTGTAAATATGGCGGCATCCATCTCTTACCTGAGCCTGTGGTCGCAGACACTCACCTGTTGTGGTGACTAGTTCCACCACGTCTTCCTCCTCCTGCTCTGCTGATCTTCGGTGGATTTCCCCTTCTTCCAAAGGTGGGGGGTCTGTGGTCTCCTCGGATGAGGGGTGTCCTCCGAGTCTTTTCTCCCCTATGTAAAAAAAATAGGTATACTTAGCACACAGATATTTGTTGGCAGAAATAGGAATATAAAACATTGTTTGGAAGTGGGGTACAATTGTCTGCTTTGGCAGAGTTCCAAGATGTGGCATTTTTCTTGTTCTTTGTCAAGCTTGAATACTTACCTGTCTTGTACAAGCTTCACAGATGGAGACACCCCTATAGTATACACTGGAGCACCTGTGTGGCCCCCCTAATAAAAAGGGTGTTCTTGTGTCCCACACTAGTGCTCCAGCGTCCAAGAGTGTAAACTGCTGCTCCTTACACAGAATGTAGTTGGCATTTCAATCTAGTAACAAACCCATCTACACAACCCAATTCTTTTCACACAAGTAGGCCCTAAAAAATGCTGGCAAATGCATATGGCCAAATGAACTATGTTTGATACAAACGAATAATGTGCACATGAACATGAAAGTTGCCTTTTTAAACTGGATAACAGTTAATAAAAGCACATGGAGCAGCACGAACGTAATAAACATAAAAAATAGGAACACAGCACAACTACTTACTTTTTTGCAGCACTCTCTGGATCTTTCTGTACTGCTTGTGCTGTCTTAATTTGAGGTCCGACCACCGCTTCCTGAGCTGATCTTTCGATCGTCGTACCCCAAAATTCCAGTGAAGACTCTTGACCACTTTCGCCATGATCTTGGGCTTTCGGACATTGGGGTTGGGGTAAGGTCCATACTTCCCCTCATAGTCGGCCTTCTTCAGGATGTCGACCATCTCCAACATCTCCCCAAAGGACATATTCGATGCCTTAAATCATCTCTTCCGGGATCAGGACGTTTCTGGCTCCGGGCTTTCCTCCTCCTCCTCCTCGTTGCTGTAATTAGCACGCACCTGCTCTGACTCCACCATGTGATCTTCCCCCACTGCGCCGAATGAGAAGGAGCAGGGAAGAGACTAGAAAGAACGTCAGGGGCGGGCGGAGTTACACGCATGCGCAGTGTCTACAAAGCATAACACACGTGCGTTGTACGTACGATCTGTGAGCGGAGGAAGGAGTATCAGAGGTGCCGATCGTGAAAACGAAGGAAAGATCTAAACTTGGGCCTATACTGCTTCTAAATTGAGGCCTATATTGTAACTAGATTAGGAGAGTTTCGCCTGACATTAGTGTTTGTCTTGTGTTGTGTCTTGCAGAGAAAATGGATGGCTTCAATGACCACAAGTTCCTCCCCCTGTTCATAGACAAATACAGGGAGCTGCCCTGTCTGTGGCAGATCAAACACAGGCAGTATAATCATAAACAAAAGAGAAAGGCAGCGCTGGAGAAACTGCTGGAGTTGGTGAAGCCGGTGGTCCCCACAGCAACCATCCCCTATTTAAAAACCAAAATTGGTGGCCTGAGGAGCACTTATCTAAGGGAGCGCAAGAAGGTCACGGATTCCCAGACATCCGGAGCTGCAGCAGATGACATTTATGTCCCCAGGCTGTAGTACTATGAGAGACTGCGATTTTTCTGTCAGACCAGACTGGAGTCAGGGAATCCCTCTCAACCCTTCCTTCCACTCTTCCTTCCACCCCAGCTGAGGCTTCCAATGTCCAACCTGGGACTTCCATCCAGGAAGAAGTGAAGGAGCCCAGCTGAACCCAGGTATAGCATTCTTTTACAGATTTCTGGTCAATAAATAAATGATGTTTACTAGATGTTATTATTGATCACTAATTGCTGATTTCATAAAGTGTTTTACATATCAATAGAGAGTAGTGGGCACCAAAAATTCGGACAAGAAAGAAAAATGCTGGGCTCAGAATGAGAGTCTGTTATATTTGATAACATTCAATTTGCAACAGTCATGAGGTGAAAATTGTGTGTGATCGATGAAGAAAAAACTCAAACTATGCCCCTTTTTCATACACAGGAAGACCTCAGCCAGGAGGAGGCTGTGGAATGTGGCACACAGGAGGAGGCTGTGGAATGTGGCAGCCAGGACGAGGCGGGGGTTAGTGGCAGCCAAGAGGAGGCGGGGCTAAGTGGCAGCCAGGAGAAGCCTGGGACCAGTGGCAGCCTGACAGAATCGCAGGTTCCTCCCCTCCGCCTTCCATACAAAAGACAGAGGAAGGGGACTCACATGCAGGATTCAGCACTCAGGCTCATTCAGGAAGCTTCTGCGTCCCTCAGAGCCTTACCCACTCCTGAAGAGGCCTTTGCCTGCTTGGCTGCCACCAAACTAAAGGGTATGCAGGAAGGTCAATGCCTCATGTGTGAGAAACTTATTTATAAAGTCCTAACTAAGGGGGTGAGTGGCAAAATCACACCCAATACCGACGTGATTGAGTTGGACCATCCTCCTCCTCCTTCTCCTCCTCCTGCCACAACTCCACCACCACAGCCACAGCGTGTAAGGAAGTGTGGAAGGAAGACCATAGAGTGATGGCCCTGGGTTCAGTCTGGTCTTGCAAAATATGCAGCCTCTTGTTTGACCAAAGCCTGGGGACAGATATGTCATCTGCTGCTTTCCAAATCTCTGATACTTCTGGACCAGACTGCACTCCCTTAGATATGGACTCCTCAGGCCACTAATTTTTCTTGAAAATAGTTGATGTGCCCTGGGGGCCAAATGCTTCAGCAATTTCAGCTGTTTCTCCAGTGTTACCTCCCTCTTTGTTTGGTTCTGAGCCCTTAATAAAGGAATTTTTGTTTCAATTATACTCGCCTATGTGTGTTTTCCTTCAAAAATGTTTGTGAGGAGGCAGGTACATTTAAAAAATACAATGTGAAATTAACAAGAGACACCAACACCAAGCAATCTCCTTGAGATTAAATAATACAAGATAATAATGGTGTTGTGGTATCTTGACACACAAAAATATTATGGAGTAAAACACAAAAAAATACATCAGCCTTGGAAAAACTAACCCCCCCCCCCAAAAAAAAATGCCTTGACCAAAAAAAAAAGAAATATTTAAAAACCAACAAAATAAATTTGGTCAGATGTGACAAATCTAAATATATTGAGGGAATCACAATAAATAATAAAGAAAGAAGTTTGTTAGAAGTCTGTGTGAGTATGAGCAGCAAAACTACTTCATTCTTCTCACATTATAAAGAAGAAGAGAGTGCGCTGTATTAAACTATTTCAAACATTGCAGCGTGACGAAAGTGCTGTATCCATTCCGAACGTTAATTTTACCAGACCGAGCTGTTCCATCTCGGAATTTCTTCTGAGCATGCGTGGCACGTTGTGCGTCGGAACTGGCCACACACGGTTGGAATTGACGCGATCGGATTTTGTTGTCGGAAAATTTTATAGCCTGCTCTCAAACTTTCTGTGTCGGAAAATCCGATGGAAAATGTCCGATGGAGCCCACACACGGTCGGAATGTCCGACAGCACGCTCCGGTCGGACATTTTCCATTGGAAAATCCGACCGTGTGTACGGGGCATAACAGGCGTGTTTCAAAGTACTGTAAATTATTCTTGTATAATTACATAGAATAGCAGCATAAGGCATGTGAGGTGAGGCATGTCATTGCTTTCCTGAGGAAGCTTCCCTGTGTCGTCCTGAAACGTTGCTTTTCTATGTGTTCATACAAGAATAAAGAGCTTGAAACTTTGAAACAAGCTTGTCATGTTCTGTTCCTATTCTGATGACAACTCATAATTGCTTCCCTCACTTTCAGTCCCAGTGACAATGGCTACTAGGTCAAAGAGAGAGAGTGCATCCCCTTAACAGGGACTTAGATAGCAGTACCAAAACAAAACTACAGTTAAATGGGCAGTAGACCGGACATCAAGGTTCCAATTTGTCTGTGCGCTGACTATTTTTTTATTTTAGGTTGACCAATGGTACCACCGCAAACCATGAACCAATTCTAAGTCCACTCTTATGCCCTGTACACACGGTCAGATTTTCCGATGGAGAAAATGCGATCAGATTGTGTTGTCGGAAATTCCAATCGTGTGTGGGCTCCATCGGACTTTTTCCATCGGAATTTCCAACACACAAAGTTTGAGAGCAGGCTATAAAATTTTCCGACAACAAAATCCGATCCTTTAAATTCAAATCGTGTGTAGACAAATCCGACGCACAAAGTGCCACGCATGCTCAGAACAAATTAAGAGACGAAAGCTATTGGCTATTGCCCCGTTTATAGACCCGACGTATGCGTTTCAACTTTGTGCGACCTTGTGTATGCAATACAAGTGTGAGCCAACATCCGTCGGAAAAAATCCGATGGATTTTGTTGTTGGAATGTCCATTCAATGTCCGATCATGTGTACAGGGCATTATAGTCAGTTGTGGTGTCAGAGCCTGGATTGTGAACCTGGAGCCTCTGCTGTGTCAGGTGATGTATCTTCCTGTTGAGCTACCTGAAATGCTGTACAGCTCCCTGGACAATTTCTTGAATGATCCTGTCTTGAACCTTGTTTGTCTTGAAGCCTGAACTCTTTGTTTCTCTCATGAACTTCCTAATTTAAGCTATGTTTCTGCACTTCCTATTTGCCAGATTATTGTGCTCTCTCAGCCAGTATATTGCTCTTGTCTTCCCTGCTGCAATCCATATTTTGCTATCACTAGTTATTGACCCTTTGCTTGTTCCTCGATTATGCATCTGCCTGATCCCAACCTGCAACTATTCATTACTGTACTTTTGGCTTGTTGGCTTTCGCTTCTGTTTGATCCTTACCTGCTTAATCCGTTATTGGCCCCCGGCCTGCTCACCTCCTGATGGGGCAATTCTGAGGGCCGTGACCTGGTGCTAACATGCAGCAAAATCCATCTCCACCATCAGGAGCTCTGGTAAACACCAATTAGTTCTTATACTTTGCACTTCTGGTGAGCCTGCATCATCTCCCAGGGTGACCTGCCTGTGTTCCTATCCTGCTGGTTTCTGTGTGAGTTTCCCACTGTAATGCCGTGTACACACAAGCGGATTTTACGGCAGACTTGGTCCGGCGGACCAGACTCCATCGGATAATTTGATCTTGCGTGGGCTCCAGCGGACTTTTTTTTCCCAAAAGTTTGACAGACCTAGAAATGAAACATGTTTCAAATCTTTCCGGCTTTCTAGCGTACAAACCGTTCGTCTGTGTGCTAGTCCGACGGACCAAACCTGATGCATGCTCTGAAGCAAGTACAAGACGGAAGCACTCGGTCTGGTAAAACTAGCCTTTGTACTGAAGCTAGCACATTCCTCACACTGCTAATTCTGTGATTTTTTTAATACAGCACATTCTTTTCTTCTTTATAATGTGAGAAGAATTAAGTTGTTTTGCTGCTTATATTCACACAGAGTTCTCACAAACTACTTTCTTCATTATTTATCCTCATGTCATGACTAATATTATAGTTTTTAAAAGCCAGATCTCCAGAAATAATGTAGAAATGTATTTATTTGACTCATCTTTTTTACTTTTATATTTCATCAATATCTATTTTCCAATTTGCGATAAATTCTCAAAAATCTATTGATTTAAATGTTAAATTTATTTATGGAGTTTCAAGTTACCACAATAACCTTATTATTTTGTATCGTTAATGAACCTTAATGAGGTTGGTGTCCCTTGTTAATTTGACATAGAGGGGTTATTTTCAAAAGGCAAATGAATTTAGCACTACAAGTGCAAAGTGCACTTGAAATTGCACTGAAAGAGCACTTGGGAGTGCAGTCGCAGTGGATTCGAGGGGCACATGCAAGGAAACCAAAAATAAATCATTTTATCTTGCACATGATTGGATGATAAAATCAGCAGAGCTTCCCCTCATTTGAGATCTTCCCCTCAGATTTAGAGCGCCTGCACTTCCAACAAGTGCACTTGCAGTGCAAATTAATAAAGTTCACTTTGCACTTGTACTTTGCACTTGAATTGCAAAATAATTTTGCCTTTTGTAAAGAACCCACAGAGTCTTTTTGACTATGTTCCTGCCTACTCACAAACAAAATGTCCTTTTTGAATAAAAACACATAGTAAATAATTTTAGGTAAATAAAATAGCCATTTATTCTGGGAAAAACATAAATGAGGAAGGCAACACTGGAGACACTTTTGGGATGTGTGAAACCTTTTGTCCCCCCGGGAACACATCAAGTCAGTGGAAAACAAAATTGGGATCTTGTGGAGTCCATAGAATAGGGAACACAATCTGCATCTTCTGTCAGACCAGACTGAAGCCAGGCAATCTCTTCCATGGAGCCTTCCTTGCACACTGCCCTGCAGCCTTCCATCCACACTTCTCTGCAGCCTTCCTTGGAGGCTGTGCCTCTGGTGGTGTACTTGTGGCAGGAGGAAGTGGAGGAGGGGCTTCATCCGAAATATGGATTGTTGGAGTAAGCTTCCCTCTCAACCCCTTCTGAAGGGCCTCATAAAAAATCCCCTCACAAGGGAGGTGTTACCCCTTCTCAGGTTCCACCAACCTGGTGGCCAAATAAGTACCATGGGCCTCTTCAGCATTGGGGGGGTTACTCAGCATTTGGCTGGCTTCCCAAATGAGGGCAAGTGATTCCTCCTCTGTTCAGCTCATCTTCCTGGGTCTATTGGTGGTAATGTGGAGGGGAGGCACCTGGCATTCGGTGAGGCTTCTACTGGGCCCAGCCACCTCCTGCCTGCCACTGGGCATGGCCTCCTCCTCTCTACCACCGGGCAAGGCCTCCTCCTCTATACCACTGGGCACGGCCTCCTCCTGGTTGAGCTCATCCTGTGTATAAAAAAAGGGACATAGTTGTAATTTTTGCTTCCTCAATCACACACAATTTTCAGCTCATGACTTGCAAATATAATTATAAACAAATACAAAAGGCTATCATTTTGACCCCACCATTATTCTAGCTGTTTACCAATCTTTGAAGTACATTTTTGGCCACTACTGTCTAGTGATATGTATACATAATAATAATTGTGATTAAATCATTGATTTTTAAGCAATTCAAATATTTTATAGCTAACATCATTAATATTTACACAATCCAAAAATCACAAAAAAGTATACCTGCCTGCAGCTGGGTGCATCCACTTCATCAAGGATGAAAGGGCCCGGTTCTTCCTGGGACGCCTCAGCTGGGGTGGAGGGAAGGGTGCAGGTGGAGGGAAGGGTGGAGGGGGGGCTGAAAGGAAGGGTGGAGGGAAGGGTGGAAAGCGATTGCCTTGCTTCTGTCTGGTCATTAGGGATGAGCCGAACACCCCCCTGTTCGGTTCGCACCAGAACATGCGAACAGGCAAAAGATTTGTTCTAACACGCGAACAAAGTTAATGTCTATGTGACACGAACATGAATAATCAAAAGTGCTAATTTAAAAGGTTTATTTGCAAGTTATTGTCATAAAAAGTGTTTGGGGACCTAGGTCCTGCCTCAGGGGACATGGATCAATGCAAAAAAAAGTTTTAAAAACAGCCGTTTTTTCAGGAGCAGTGATTTTAATAATGCTTAAAGTGAAACAATAAAAGTGTAATATTCCTTTAAATTTCATACCTGGGGGGTGTCTATAGTATGCCTGTAAAGGGGCGCATATTTCCCGTGTTTAGAACAGTCTGACAGCAAAATGACATTTCAAAGGAAAAAAGTCATTTAAAACTACTTGCGGCTATTAATGAATTGTCGGTCCGACAATACACATAAAAGTTCATTGATAAAAACAGCATGGAAATTCCCCATAGGGGAACCCCAAACCAAAATTTAAAAAAAAAAAATGACGTGGGGGTCCCCCTAAATTTCATACCAGGCCCTTCAGGTCTGGTATGGATATTAAGGGGAACCCCAGCCAACTTTTTTATAAAACATGGCGTGGGGTCCCCCTCAATATCTATACCAGACCCTTATCCGAGCACGCAACCTGGCAGGCCGCAGGAAAAGAGGGGGGGCGCGCTCCTGAACCGTACCAGGCCACATGCCCTCAACATTGGGAGGGTGCATTGGGGTAGCCCCCAAAACACCTTGTCCCCATGTTGATGGGGACAAGGGCCTCATCCCCACAACCCTTGTCCGGTGGTTGTGGGGGTCTGCGGGCAAGAGGGCTTATCGGAATCTGGAAGCCCCCTTTAACAAGGGAACCCCCAGATCCTGGCCCTCTCCCCTGTGTGAAATGGTAACCTACCATTTCACAAAAAAGTGTCAAAAATGTTAAGAATGACAAGAGACAGTTTTTGACAATTCCTTTATTTAAATGTTTCTTTTGTACCCCTTTACCATTTTCACACAGGGGGGAGGGCCAGGATCTGGGGGTCCCCTTGTTAAAGGGGGCTTCCAGATTCCGATAAGCCCCCCGCCCACAGACCCCCACAACCAAGGGTTGTGGGGATGAGTCCCTTGTCCCCATCAACATGGGGACAAGGTGTTTTGGGGGGCTACCCCAAAGCACCCTCCCAATGTTGAGGGCATGTGGCCTGGTACGGTTCAGGAGGAGGGGCGCTCTCTCATCCCCCCCTCTTTTCCTGAGGCCTGCCAGGTTGCATGCTCGGAAAAGGGTCTGGTATAGATTTTTGGGAAGACCCCACGCCATTTTTTTAAAAATTTTGGCACGGGGTTCCCCTTAAAACCGATACCAGACCTGAAGGGCCTGGTATGGAATTTAGGGGGACCCCCACGTCATTTTTTTTAAAATTTTGGTTCGGGGTTCCCCTGTGGGGAATTCCCATGCCGTTTTTATCAATGAACTTTTATGTGTATTGTCGGACTGGCAATTCATTAATAGCCGCAAGTAGTTTTAAATTACTTTTTTTCCTTTGAAATGTCATTTTGCTGTCAGACTGTTCTAAACACGGGAAACATGCACCCCTTTACAGGTATACTATAGACACCCCACAGGTACAAAATTTAAAGGGATATTACACTTTTATTGTTTCACTTTAAGCATTATTAAAATCACTGCTCCTGAAAAAACGGCCGTTTTTAAAACTTTTTTTTGCATTGATCCATGTCCCCTGGGGCAGGACCCAGGTCCCCAAACACTTTTTATGACAATAACTTGCATATAAGCCTTTAAAATTAGCACTTTTGATTTCTCCCATAGACTTTTAAAGGTTGTTCCGCGGCTTTCGAATTTGCCACGAACACCCCAAATTGTTCACTGGTCAGCGAACTGGCAAACAACTGATGTTCGAGTCGAACATGAGTTTGACTCGAACTTGAAGCTCATCCCTACTGGTCATCCAGAAATGTCAGTTTTGGGTAGTACCACAGCTTGGGGATATAAACCTTGTCTGCTGCTGCTCCTGATTTGAGAGAATCATGGATCTTCTTGTGTTCCTGCCTGTACAAATTACGCAAGATCCCAATTTTATTTTCCACTAACTTAATGTCTGCCTGGGAGACTTGAGTCTTTACAAACTCCAGAAGTCTCCCCAGTGTTGCCTTCCTTGCATGTTTAATGAAATACAAGGGATGCTTGACCTCCCACAGGTTTCTGTTCTCTTGATAGAGATCAATAAAATGAGACAAAATAGAGAAAGATGGCGGAGAGATTATCTGGAACTAGCGCGGAGGAAAGCCCGGAGCCACAACCATCCAGATCCAGGAGGAGATATGAGGCCACCAACATGGCCTTTAAAGAGATGGTGGATATGGTGGCCATATTGAGAAGGGAGGACTATGATGGCAAAAAAGGGACCGTACACCAGACCCAATATGCGGAAGGACAAAATAATGTCCTCAGTTGTCACCACTATTGAGGAAAAATTTGGCATTGAACGGGCTAAAGAACAATTGAGGAAGCGGTGGTCTGACCTAAAAACTAGGGAGCCTGAACAATATTTGCGAATCAAGAAGGTGCTTAAAAAAAGTAAGTACTTGTTGTGTGTTCCTATTGAGATACTTAACTTGCATGCTGATCCATATGCTTTTTGTTTATACAGCATTGTTATACAGCAACATATTCATTTATACAGCATCGTTCGTAAAGATCATTCTTTTGAAACTACATATCATAATAATAAAATGGCTCCAGGGGATACTTGAGGTGTCTCCATCTGTGAAACTTGCATCAAATTTTTTTTTGCAGTTTTGTTCAAAGTGAATTTGAATCCTGTCTTAAAAAATATTTTTTTAACAAACAGACTATTGTCCACCACTTAAAAGCAAGGTTTCATATTCCTATTTCTGGCCAGAAATATCACTGTGTTAAGTATATCTTTTGTTTTATTCTCATAGGGGAGAAAAGACTCAGATAACAGTCAACAGTCAAGGGATCCCCAAGTCACCAGCCTGAATCAGGAATTACCCCAAGCCCCAGCCAAAGACCACGCCCACCCGACGATCCTGAGGAAGGAGATTTGGAGGAAGTGGGTGAGATTTGCACCCCACCAAGTGAGTGACTGACACCCCAAGCTTAAGGTAATCTATTTAGGCCATGCATATTTCTAAATACATTATTCTTCACAAATTTTAGGTGATGTTCTGGTTGTGGAAGGCCACGCGGTGGAGCCATTTAGCACAGACAGTGCACAAAGACTGATTGGGCAGATAATGGTGTGGAATGGCCAAATTGATCGAATGCAAGAACAAATTGACAGCATGAGAAATCAGCTGGACAGCATGAAACAGGAAAAGAAGAAAATGATTGATTTTTTGGGCAGAATCTAATCACTTTTTGCCTAAAAACATCAATCATGTTCTTCATTTCATTGCTTTTACATGGGTGACATCACCAGCACAGTTTTTGACATGTTGAACTTTGTAAGTTCCTGTTTTTTTTATTATGTGTGAAAGAACCCTGTTGTCAAGCAAAAAATTGTCAAAACAAATATTTTTGGATAAATATGCCTAAAATAACCCCCCAAAAATTAAAAAATTATATTGTTAAAAAAGAAAAAAAAAAGAAATTACACATTACAAAAAAATGCACCTTTGAATGTGCGCAAAGTAAAATGTTTTTACTACTACAATGTGTGTGGCTTATTATTTATCAACACCAGTTTATTAATTTTTTGGGTGTTTACAGTGACAAAGGGCCTTATTGACTAAAGGGAAATGCCCTTGCCACTACAAGTGCACTAGGAGACAGCCAAAAATAAATGCAAACAAGAATAAAAACAAGAGATTTGATCCAAAAGATTTTTTTTTTATTTTGTAAAAGTTTAAAGATGTTCTGGCATTGCAATGGCCCCCCGACCATTAAAATAATTGACATATCTGTCCCGCATTTGATGGGCGGTTTGGGGGGCCAAGCCAGTACGGCCAGTATCCAGGCCTGTGAGTGCAGATTCAGCACTAGGGATGAGCTTCGTGTTCGAGTCGAACCCATGTTCGACTCGAACATCGGCTGTTCGCCCGTTCGCCGAATTGCGAACGATATGGGCCGTTCGCGCCAAATTCATGTGGCGCGTCACGGCCCATAATTCACTGCGGCATTGCAGTGCATTGCTTGCTGATGATTGGCCAAGCATGCACTATGACCCGCATGCTTGGCCAATCACAGCGCCGCCTGAACAGAGAGCCATAATTGGCCAAAGCCAAGGAGGCTTTGGCCAATTATGGCTCAGGGGATTTAGTACAAGCCCCACACTATATAAGGCCGCCTGCACGTCGGCCCTGTGCAGTGTGTGTTCCGGCATTCATTGAGAGAGAGAGAGAGACAGACAGTGTCATTTGATTTGAGTTAGATAGATTAGGCAGAACAGTCAGTCAGTTAGCTGCACTTACAGTGTACTGTGTATATATATGCATCCCAGGTGTTGCATATATATATATATATATATATATACTGTATTCAGTTTAGCTAGATCCGTTCCTGTTATCTTCTAGACTATTTACATTTAGTGCAGTGCGTCCTGCTCACAGTGTTCAGCTAGATCCGTTCCTGCTATTTCCATTTAGTGCAGTGCGTCCTGCTCACAGTGTTCAGCTAGATCCGTTCCTGTTATCTTCTAGACTATTTACATTTAGTGCAGTGCGTCCTGCTCACAGTGTTCAGCTAGATCCGTTCCTGTTATCTTCTAGACTATTTACATTTAGTGCAGTGCGTCCTGCTCACAGTGTTCAGCTAGATCCGTTCCTGTTATCTTCCTACTGACAGGCAGGCTTGTCTGGTTACAGTATATAAAGCTACCTGAAGAAAATTACTGGTGTTCTATTTGATCCTATTAGTACCACGGTCAGGCAGCTAGACTATTTACATTTAGTACAGTGCGTCCTGCTCACAGTGTCAGCTAGATCCGTTCCTGTTATCTTCCTACTGACAGGCAGGCTTGTCTGGTTACAGTATATAAAGCTACCTGAAGAAAATTACTGGTGTTCTGTTTGATCCTATTAGTACCACGGTCAGGCAGCTAGACTATTTACATTTAGTACAGTGCGTCCTGCTCACAGTGTTCAGCTAGATCCGTTCCTGTTATCTTCCTACTGACAGGCAGGCTTGTCTGGTTACAGTATATAAAGCTACCTGAAGAAAATTACTGGTGTTCTATTTGATCCTGTTAGTACCACGGTCAGGCAGCTAGACTATTTACATTTAGTACAGTGCGTCCTGCTCACAGTGTTCAGCTAGATCCGTTCCTGTTATCTTCCTACTGACAGGCAGGCTTGTCTGGTTACAGTATATAAAGCTACCTGAAGAAAATTACTGGTGTTCTATCCCAGCTTAGTGCAGCTACAGGCCATTAGTATGTCTGGAAGGCCAAGAAGGAGAGGCAGACAGTCACAAGCCAATAAGAGAGGGCAAGCAGGCTCTGTGTCTAGTGCTGGTCGTGGAGACGGTGCATCCTCATCAGCGCGTGGCCATGGGACACGCTTGGCCTTTTTTTCGGCAGCTGGCCGTGTTGAGCCGCAACATGCGGAAGACTTGGTCGAGTGGATGACCAAGCCGTTCTCATCCTCCTCATCCTCTCTCACCCATGCCCAGGGTGCTTTGTCTGGCAAAGCAGCGGCCTCTTCCCTCAGCTCAATGTCATCAGTGACTCCTTCCCTAGCTCCACCATGTCCTCATGAGGATTCCCTCGAACTGTTTGACCACAGTGTTGGGTACATGCTCCAGGAGGATGCCCAGCGTTTGGAAGGCTCTGATGATGTCACTGAGCTCGATGACGGCAGTAACATGAGCACGGACAGAGGGGGTGCCCAAGAAGGACAGCAATCTGGCAGTCATGCTCCCCCTGCTGCAGCATACTGCCAGGTTTGCTCCAGTGATGAGGAGGGAGGGGATGATGAGGTCACTGACTCAACGTGGGTGCCTGATAGGAGAGAGGAGGAGGAGGAGGAGGAGGAGGCGGCACATCACCAACGAGGCAGGATTCCCTCCAGGGGCCAGCCTAAGGGCAGCACATTGACTGCATCACACCCCAAAGCTCCACATGTGCAGGGCGCTGCAGTCTCTGCGCGTTATTCAAAAAGTTCTATGGTGTGGGCCTTTTTTGAGACGAGTGCATCAGATCGCACCGCTGCTATTTGCAACATATGTCTCAAGCGTATCTCACGTGGCCAAAACATCTCCCGCTTGGGTACCACATGCTTGACCAGACATATGTTGACCTGCCATGCAGTTCGTTGGCAAGCGTATCTAAAAGACCCACACCAAAGAACAAAGAGGATCTCTCCTTGCTCCTCATCAGCTGAGATTTCCAACCCCACTAGACCTCCAGTCCTCTCTGAGACCTGCAGTGAGAGGAATGAAGGTGTAGAATTAGGTGTGTCACAGCCAAGTACTTGTGGGCAATCTGCTTTTGGTACACCGACGTCAGATTGTACCAGGCAAATTTCCCTGCCCCAGCTGCTGCACCGCCGAAAGAAGTTTGCTCCCAGCCATCCACATGCCCAGCGGTTGAATGCTAGCTTGGAAAAATTGGTAGCACTTCAACTGCTGCCTTTTCAGTTGGTAGACTCTGCCCCCTTCCATGAGTTTGTGGAATGTGCGGTTCCTCAGTGGCAGGTACCCAAACGCCACTTTTTCTCACGGAAGGCGATTCCAGCTCTCTACCGGCATGTGGAAGGCAATGTCCATGCCTCGCTGGACAGGGCGGTCAGCGGTAAGGTGCATATTACCGCTGACTCATGGTCCAGCAGGCATGGACAGGGACGTTACCTAAGTTTCACGGCGCATTGGGTGACTCTGCTGGCAGCTGGGAAGGATGCAGGACAAGGTGCAGTAGTGTTGGAGGTTGTTCCGCCACCACGCCTCCAAAATGCTGATTGTGACACACCTCTCTCCTCCACCCCCTCCTCTTCTTCTTCCTCCATGGCCTCTTCCTCGGAACCAGCGGTGCTCCGTAGTCGTTCAAGGGGCTACGCAAGTACGCAGGCCAAAAGATGCCATGCGGTGCTTGAGCTGGTGTGCTTGGGGGACAGGAGCCACACTGGGGCAGAGGTTCTGTCAGCTCTGCAGGGGCAGGTTCAGAGGTGGTTGACGCCACGCCAACTTAAGGCAGGAATGGTGGTTTGCGACAATGGCACCAACCTCCTCTCTGCCCTCCGACAGGGACAAATGACCCATGTGCCCTGTTTGGCTCACGTCCTTAACTTGGTGGTGCAGCGGTTCTTGGGCAGGTACCCGGGCTTACAGGATGTCCTGAGGCAGGCCAGGAAAGTCTGTGTGCATTTCCGCCGGTCATATAATGCCAGTGCTCGGCTGACGGACCTCCAAAAGGAGTTTAACCTGCCCAAGAACCGCCTAATCTGTGACATGCCCACCAGGTGGAACTCAACGTTGGCCATGCTGCAGCGGCTGCACACGCAGCAGAGGGCCATCAATGAGTACCTGTGCGACTATGGCACCAGGACAGGGTCAGGGGAGCTTGGTTTTTTTTCCCCACGCCAGTGGGCCATGATCAGGGATGCATGCACTGTCCTGTCACCATTTGAGGAGGCCATGAGGATGGTGAGCAGTGACAGTGCATGCATCAGTGACACTGTCCCTCTTGTCCACCTGTTGGAGCACACGCTGCGTGGAATAATGGACAGGGCACTTGAGGCAGAACAGAGGCAGGAAGAGGAGGACTTCCTTAGCTCTCAAGGCCCCCTTTATCCAGACAGTGTTCCTGCGTGCCCACCGATCACACAGGAAGAGGACGAGGAGGAGGAGGAGGAGGAGGAGGAGGAGGAAGATTGTGTCAGTATGGAGGTGGAGCCTGGCACTCAGCATCAGCAGCAGTCTTTAAGGGATCAGTCCCAAGAAACACATGGACTTGTACGTGGCTGGGAGGAGGTGGCTGCGGACGTTGTCGTCCTTAGTGACCCAGAGGACTCCGGACCGAATGCCTCAGCAAACCTACGCTGCATGGCCTCCCTGATCCTGCAAAGCCTGCGTAAGGATCCTCGTATTCGTGGTATCAAGGAGAAGGACTAATACTGGCTGGCAACCCTCCTTGATCCACGTTACAAGGGTAAGGTTGCGGACCTTATCTTGCCATCGCAATGCGTTCCCAGAGACTGGGAGGTTACAAACTCCTGTTTCTGGACAACGTGTTGCTGAGGCTTCGGTCAGTCAAAGAAGGAGTGGTGGAGAAGGTGGCCGTCTGACCGATGCGTTCAGGCAATTTTTTGGTCCGCAGCCCCAAGGTATGATCGGTTCCAGCAACCATCGCCAGCGTCTGTTTTACATGGTGCAGGAATACCTAGGGGCAAGATCAGACTTGGACACCTTTCCCACCGAAAATCCTCTGGGTTACTGGGTCTTGAGGATGGATCACTGGCCAGAGCTTGCACAGTATGCAATTGAGCTACTGGCCTGTCCTGCATCCAGCGTTCTTTCGGAACGCACATTCAGTGCTGCTGGAGGCGTGGTAACCGATCACAGGGTGCGTCTGTCCACCGACTCGGTCGATCGGCTGACCTTCATAAAAATAAATCAATCAGTCTTGGATCACCACCAGCTACCAAGCACCTGATGCTGATGTAACCGAATAATTTTTTTTGAAATCTCAGATCCCTTCAAAGACTGCCTATGCTGATGCTGAGTGACTATCCCTGAGTAATTATCCTCTTCCTCCTCAATCATCACGCTGATAGCTTGTAAGAACATTTTTGGTTCTGGGCGCCCCCACCAGTGCCTAAGGCACAATTTTTCAGCCCCTGTTTAACAGGGGCGTGTAATTACAATTTTTGATGTAATACTTTGCAGCAGGGCTCGTTCCTGCGTTCCAACTAGAGTGTCTATGAGGGGTTGCAGTGTTGTGGCACCACAGCACCAGTGCCTAAGGCCTAATTTTTCAGCTCCTGTTCAACAGGGGCATGTAATTACAATTCTTGATCTAATATTTCACAGCAGGGCCCTGTGAGGGCTTACAGTGTTGTGGCCACAGCAACACCTAAGGCCCAAATTTCTGCTGAGTATATAGGGCAGGACCCTACTTTCAAACATCTAACTTACAAACGACTCCTACTTGCAAACGGAAGGAGACAACAGGAGGTGAGATGAAATCTACCCCTAGGAAGGGAAATTCTCTCCTGTAATAGTTAATATTGGAAAACAATTTCTCCTTTCCACTGATGCTTTCCAATCCTTGTTCCACAAAAAACCCAAATTTTCAAAAAACATTTTTCATTGGGACAAAAAGTGAGGTGAAATCTTCTGAAGAGGAGGAAAGACAGCAAAACAAATGTCACAAGGGTGATAACCCTTCCCAATGTTTTCCAAAAAGCTTAAAAAAGATTTTTTGGCTGGAGCTAAACGCGTTAAAAATGTACCCGTTCAAAATTACAAAGAGATTCTACTTAACAACAAACCTACAGTCCCTGTCTTGTTTGCACCGCCTGTATACTGCTGTTCAGAGTATATAGGGCCTTTCCTTATTTTAATTTGGGTGCGGGGTTCCCCTTAATATCCATACAAGACCCAAAGGGCCTGGTAATGGACTGGGGGGTACCCATGCCGTTTGTCTCACTGATTTTCATCCATATTGCCATGACCCGACATGACATTAAACCCGCAAGCAGTTTTAAATGAGATTTTTTCCTTTAAAAATGACATTTGGTGCAGGGACTGTTCTAAACACGGGAAACACACGTCACTTTACAGGCATACTATAGACACCCCCCAGGTATGATATTTAAAGGAATATTTCACTTTTTTTTTTTACTTTAAGCATCATTAAAATCACTGCTCCCGAAAAAACGGCCGTTTTTAAAAGTTTTTTTTGCATTGATACAGGTCCCCTGGGGTAGGACCCGGGTCCCCAAACCCTTTTTAGGACAATACAATGCAAATTAGCCTTTAAAATGAGCACTTTTGATTTCGAACGTTCGAGTCCCATAGACGTCAATGGGGTTCTAACGTTCGTGCGAACTTTCGGTCCGTTCGCAGGTTCTGGTGCGAACCGAACCGGGGGGTGTTCGGCTCATCCCTATTCAGCACTAAGTCCGGCCTCAGGCCCAACAGAAGTTAGATAAGTGGTAGAATGTCTTCTCCAAAAATTATGGAGAATGCAATAAGTCATTATGACATAATTGATTTTATAGTCCGTCATATTGATGGCTGAGAGGAACAAACGGAACCGGCTGGCCAGAATCCCAAACGCATTCTCCACAACTCTTCTTGCTCTGGCCAGCTGGTAATTAAATACCCTCCTCTCCGGGGTGAGGAACCTTTGGGGGAACGGCCTCATCAGGTGCTCGCCAAGAGCAAACGCTTCATCTGCGATGAAAACTGAGGGGAGTCCATAAACATTCTGGTCATCAGGTGGCAATCCCAGGCCACCAGTCTGGAGATGCTGGCACAACTTGGTCTGTGCGAAGACTCCTCCGTCCGACATCCGGACGTTCTTCCCCACGTCCACCAACATAAAATCCAATTGTGCCGAGACCACCACCATCAATACTACACTATTAAACCCCTTATAATTAAAGTAGTAAGACCCCGAATGACACAGTTGGGAAAGTCCCAACGGTCAGCAAACTGGGAGGCCACAGTCTGCCATTCCTGTGGGTTGGAAGGAAACTGTGGAGTCAAACAAGAAAAAAAATATATAAGTACTTTTAAACATTTGTATTTGGGGGGGGTGGGGGGGTTCAAATTTAGTAGAAGACCACACATGACATTTGGAGACATTTGAGGGAGTGGGGGGTTCTAATTTACTAGAAGACCACACATGACATTTGGAGACATTTGAGGGGGTGGGGGGGTTCTAATTTACTAGAAGACCACACATGACATTTGGAGACATTTGTGGGGGTGGGGGGGCTCTAATTTACTAGAAGATCACACATGACATTTGGAGACATTTGAGGGGGTGGGGGGGTTCTAATTTACTAGAAGACCACACATGACATTTGGAGACATTTGTGGGGGGGGGGGTTCTAACTTACTAGAAGACCACACATGACATTTGGAGACATTTGAGGGGGTGGGGGGTTCTAATTTACTAGAAGACCACACATGACATTTGGAGACATTTGTGGTGGTGGGGGGGGGGGGGTTCTAATTTACTGGAAGACCACACATGACATTTGGAGACATTTGAGGGGGTTCTTATTTACTAGAAGACCACACATGACATTTGGAGACATTTGAGGGGGTGGGGGAGGGTAAAGCAGTACAATGGAGCAGACAATATACACAATGGAGCAGACAATATACTTTGTTGCAAGGACTATAGGCTATAGGTATAAATGGGCCCAGGATTGCATGGTGGGGAGGTTAGTGAAGGTAAATATGCATGTAGGGCAAAAAAATAATTTAGGAAAAAAAACATGCATGCATGAAGATAAATGGGGACATTCACAGTATATTACAAGCATAGTAATTAGGTAATGATGAAATGTATACTATACATTTTGCATTAAATACATATCATGTAATGTCAAAGGATAAAAAACTTACCTTCATATAGTCCTTCTGCAGGACCTGAATTTTGGCAGAACAAGTCTCTGGCATTATGACCCCCAGAGCCTGGGGGCAGATGCCTGTCGAGAACTTCAGGTCCTGAAGGCTTCTCCCAGTCGCAAAGTAACGTAACGTGGCAACTAGCCTCTGCTCCGCAGTGATGGCTTGCCTCATGCAGGTATCCTGATTGCTGATATAAGGGGTCAGCATAGCCAACTGACGTTGAAAAACGGGGTCCTTCATCCTGAGATAATTCCTGAAATCCTCAGGATTATTCTCATGGATCTCACGGAGCAAAGGCATGTGCGAGAATTGGTCACGCTGGCGCAGCCAATTCTTCCTCCATGAACTCCTCCTCGCCCTGTTCATGGACTGGACTCGGGTCAAAGTATTAACTCCAACACCAAGCACCAAACCAGCATGAACTCGAGAACGAGTACGTGCATGCACCATGGTTTCAAAACGGTCGGTTGGTCAAACAAACAAACTTAGAACAAACGCACTGAAGAACAGTAAGGCCTATGAAGAGCGACCTGAAGATCAGGAACGAGCGGACCAGAACGGCCTGCTATGCAGGTTACGAACTGACCAACACGCACTGAAAACCAGATACAAACCTCACAAGCACAAACTGAACTGAAGAAAACGATCAAAATAAGCTGAAGTGTGAAAAGCGCGAATCGTCTCTAACCAAACTTCTACTAACAGGAGAAAAACACAAGATTAGCAGAAGGAGCCTAAAGGGTGGCGTAATGGGGCTTGAACTTCCTTTTCTAGTCCCGTCGTACATGCTGTACGTCACCATGTTCAAAACCATCTGACTTTTGGAGTGGTCGTGTGTGTCCAAGTCCGTCCGTTTGTAAGTCCGGTGCACCTACGCTACAAAGTCCGCCGGAAAGATTGTCGAACCAAGTCTGCCGTAAAGTCCGCTCATGTGTACGCGGCATTATAGAAACTGGTCTTCGATCCTGACCCTTTGATCATGACATGTGTCCGGAGTGCACCTTTAAAGCCAATCACTGTAATTCAGTGTGGACTATAGTATTGATTGGACATTGAGCACCATACAGTATCTCACAAAAGTGAGTACACCCCTCACATTTTTGTAAATATTTTATTATATCTTTTCATGTGACATAACTGAAGAAATGGCACTTTGCTACAATGTAAATTACTTAGTGTACAGCTTGTATAACAGAGTAAATTTGCTGTCCCCTCAAAATAACTGAACCATTAATGTTTAAAATGCTGGCAAAAAAAAGTGAGCACACCCCTAAGTGAAAATGTCCAAATTGGGCCCAATTAGGCATTTTCATTCCCTGGTGTCATGTGACTCATTAGTGTTACAAGGTCACAGGTGTGAATGGGGAGCAGGTGTGTTAAATTTGGTGTTATCACCCTCACTCTCTCATACTGGTCACTGGAAGTTCAACATGGCACCTCATGGCAAAGAACTCTATAAGCTTCTGAAAAAAGGAATTGTTGCTATACATAAAGATGGCCTAAGCTATAAGAAGATTGCCAAGACCCTGAAACTGAGCTGCAGCACGGTGGCCAATAGGGATGAGCTTCGAGTTCGAGTCAAACTCATGTTCTACTCGAACATTGGCTGTTCGCAAGTTCGCCGAACAGCGAACAATTTGGGGTGTTCGCGGCAAATTCGAATGCCGCGGAACACCCTTTAAAAGTCTATGGGAGAAATCAAAAGTGCTAATTTTAAAGGCTTATATGCAAGTTATTGTCATAAAAAGTGTTTGGGGACCCGGGTCCTGCCCCAGGGGACATGGATCAATGCAAAAAAAAGTTTTAAAAACGGACGTTTTTTCAGGAACAGTGATTTTATTAATGCTTAAAGTCAAACAATAAAAGTGTAATATCCCTTTAAATTTCGTACCTGGGGGGTGTCTATAGTATGCCTGTAAAGGGGCGCATGTTTCCTGTGTTTAGAACAGTCTGACAGCAAAATGACATTTGGAAGGAAAAAACTCATTTAAACTACCCGCGGCTATTGCATTGCCGACAATACACATAGAAGTTCATTGATAAAAACAGCATGGGAATTCCCCACAGGGCAACCCCGAACCAAAAAAAAAAAATGATGTGGGGGTCCCCCTAAATTCCATACAAGGCCCTTCAGGTCTGGTATGGATATTAAGGGGAACCCCAGCCAAAGTTTAAAAAAAAATTGACGTGGGGTTCCCCCTAAATTCCATACCAGACCCTTCAGGTCTGGTATGGATTTTAAGGGGAACCCCGCGCCAAAAAAAAAAAAACGGCGTGGGGTCCCCCTAAAAATCCATACCAGACCCTTATCCGAGCACGCAACCTGGCAGGCCGCAGGAAAAGAGGGGGGGACGAGAGTGCGGCCCCCCCCCTCCTGAACCGTACCAGGCCACATGCCCTCAACATTGGGAGGGTGCTTTGGGGTAGCCCCCCAAAACACCTTGTCCCCATGTTGATGAAGACAAGGGCCTCATCCCCACAACCCTGGCCAGTGGTTGTGGGGGTCTGCAGGCAGGGGGGCTTATCGGAATCTGGAAGCCCCCTTTAACAAGGGGACCCCCAGATCCCGGCCCCCCCCTGTGTGAAATGGTAAGGGGGTACTTACCCCTACCATTTCACTAAAAAACTGTCAAAAATTTTAAAAATGACAAGAGAGTTTTTGACAATTCCTTTATTTAAATGCTTCTTCTTTCTCCTTCATCTTCTTCTGGTTCTTCTGGCTCTTTTGGTTCTTCCTCCGGCGTTCTTGTCCATCTTCTTCTCTTCTTCATCTTCTTCTTCATCTTCTTCTTCTTCTTCTTCTCTTCTTCTGCGTCAGAGGGGGGCGGGGTCACCGGGTGGCCCCGCCCCCCATTATTTAAGAACCGTCAGACGAAGAGACGCCGTCACACAGCGGGAGCCTCCCACCATGCCAGCATGGCTGCGGAGCGGCCCGGAGAAGAAATGAAGAAGAGAAGAAGGAAGAAGAGAAGAAGAAGAAGAAGATGAAGAAGAAGATGAAGAAGAGAAGAAGATGAAGAGAAGAGCGGGAGCCTCCCCCCCCATGCCATGGGTGCGGAGCGGCCCGAGGAGAAGAAGATAGAAGACGCCGCGGAGGAGATTCTGGACGAGAACGCCGGAGGAAGAACCAGAAGAGCCAGAAGAACCAGAAGAAGAAGAAGATGAAGGAAGAAAGAAGAAGCATTTAAATAAAGGAATTGTCAAAAACTGTCTCTTGTCATTTTTAACATTTTTGACAGTTTTTTAGTGAAATGGTAGGGGTAAGTACCCCCTTACCATTTCACACAGGGGGGGGGCCGGGATCTGGGGGTCCCCTTGTTAAAGGGGGCTTCCAGATTCCGATAAGCCCCCCACCCGCAGACCCCCACAACCACCAGCCAGGGTTGTGGGGATGAGGCCCTTGTCTTCATCAACATGGGGACAAGGTGTTTTGGGGGGCTACCCCAAAGCACCCTCCCAATGTTGAGGCCATGTGGCCTGGTACGGTTCAGGAGGGGGGGGGGCGCACTCTCGTCCCCCCCTCTTTTCCTGCGGCCTGCCAGGTTGCGTGCTCGGATAAGGGTCTGGTATGGATTCTTAGGGGGACCCCACGCCGTTTTTGTTTTTTTTTTGGCGCGGGGTTCCCCTTAAAATCCATACCAGACCTGAAGGGTCTGGTATGGAATTTAGGGGGAACCCCACGTCAATTTTTTTTTTACATTTTGGCTGGGGTTCCCCTTAATATCCATACCAGACCTGAAGGGCCTTGTATGGAATTTAGGGGGACTCCCACATCATTTTTTTTTTTTTAATTTTGGTTCGGGGTTGCCCTGTGGGGAATTCCCATGCCGTTTTTATCAATGAACTTCTATGTGTATTGTCGGCAATGCAATAGCCGCGGTAGTTTTAAATGTGTTTTTTCCTTCAAAATGTCATTTTGCTGTCAGACTGTTCTAAACACGGGAAACATGCGCCCCTTTACAGGCATACTATAGACACCCCCCCAGGTATGAAATTTAAAGGGATATTACACTTTTATTGTTTGACTTTAAGCATTATTAAAATCACTGCTCCTGAAAAAACGGCCGTTTTTAAATTTTTTTTTGCATTGATTCATGTCCCCTGGGGCAGGACCCAGGTCCCCAAACACTTTTATTGACAATAACTTGCATATTAGCCTTTAAAATTAGCACTTTTGATTATTCATGTTCGTGTCCCATAGACTTTAACGGTGTTCGCGTGTTCGAACAAATTTTTTTCCTGTTCGCATGTTCTGGTGCGAACCGAACAGGGGGGTGTTCGGCTCATCCCTAGTGGCCAAGACCATACAGTGGTTTAAACAGGATAGGTTCCACTCAGAACAGGCCTCGCCATGGTCGACCAAAGAAGTTGAGTGCACGTGCTCAGCGTCATATCCAGAGATTGTCTTTGGGAAATAGACATATGAGTGCTGCCAGCATTGCTGCAGGGGTTGAAGGGGTGGGGGTCACCCTGTCAGTGCTCAGACCATACGCCGCTCACTACATCAAATTGGTCTGCATGGCTGTCATCCCAAAAGGAAGCCTCTTCTAAAGATGATGCACAAGAAAGCCTGCAAACAGTTTGCTGAAGATAAGCAGATTAAGGGCATGGATTATTGGAACCATGTCCTGTGGTCTGATGAGACCAAGATAAACTTATTTGGTTCAGATCGTGTCAAGCCTGTGTGGCGGCAACCAGGTGAGGAGTACAAAGACAAGTGTGTCTTGCCTACTAGTTAAGCATGGTGGTGGGAGTGTCATGGTCTGGGGCTGCATGAGTGCTGCCGGTACTGGGGAGCTACAGTTCACTGAGGAAACCATGAATGCCAACATGTAATGTGACATACTGAAGCAGAGCATGATCCTCTCCCTTCGGAGACTGGGCCACAGGGAAGTATTTCAACATGCTAACGACCCCAAACACACCTCCAAGATGACCACTGCCTTGCTAAAGAAGCTGAGGTTAAAGGTGATGGACTGGCCACGCATGTCTCCAGAACTAAACCCTATTGGGCATCTGTGGGGCATCCTCAAATGGAAGGTGGAGGAGCGCAAGGTGTCTAACATCCACCAGCTCCCTGATGTCATCATAGAGGTGTGGAAGAGGACTCCAGTGGCAACCTGTGAAGCTCTGGTGAACTCCATGCCCAAGAAGGTTAACGCAGTGCTGGAAAATAATGGTGGCCACCAGTGGCGGTGGTCCATAAGGGTGCAGAGGTACCGCCCCCTCTCTCCTGCCACTCACTCTATCACCAATAGCTAGAGTCATGCATTGCATGACTCTATCTATGGCCACCGCTGCCACTCCCTTTTCAGGCACCGGGTGTCTGAATTACAGCGGCGGGGTATTTTTTGAAGCACCTGATTAGAGCCATAGGCTCTAATAGGTGTCAAAAAAGGTAAACAGCAAGTGCGATGCTTGGCGCTCGCAGTTCACCCAGCTGTGTTAGAAAAGCAATTGAATATTCGCTTTCCTAATACTGAACCACCTCTCTGCCAATCAGGTGCTCGGGTCTGTTACCCATCACCTGATTGGCTGAAACGACAGGTACTGTGATTGGATGCCTATCAGGTGTCCAATCATAGCAGAGGGCGGGAAGAGAGGATGGGAGAAGACATCGAGGAGCATAGAGGACATCACACGCCGCCGTCACCAGCTGCCCCACCAAGACATGGTAAGTGCCGGGCAGAGGGCAGGTGGGTGGGGGGGCACACTGGCAGAATTTGATGGGGCATAGTGGGAGCATTTGATATGGCACAGTGGCTGCCTTTGATGGCACAGTGGCTGCGTTTGAAAGCACAGTAGCGGCAATTGATGGGCAAAATGGTTGCATTTGATGGCACAGTGGCTATGTTTGATGGCACAGTAGCGGCAATTGATGGGCACAGTGGCTGCATTTGATGGCACCATGGCTGCGTTTGATCGCACAGAGAGGCTGCAATCGATGGGTGTTTTTCCGGAAAAATTTTGAGCACCTGCCGCCACTGGTGGCCACACAAAATATTGACACTTTGGGCACAATTTGGACATTTTCACTTAGGGGTGTACTCACTTTTTTTGCCAGCGGTTTAGACATTTATGGCTGTGTGTTATTTTGAAGGGACAGCAAATGTACACTGTTATACAAGCTGTACACTCACCACTTTACATTGTAGCAAAGCGTCATTTCTTCAGAGTTGTCACATGAAAAGATATGATAAAATATTTACAAAAATGTGAGGGGTGTACTCACTTTTGTAAGATACTGTAGCTCATGTGTTCAAAGACTAAACCAGAAGAGAAATAAAGTATGTAAAACATATCCATTTCCTGACAGGGAAGATTGATAGATAAATAACATTCATAAAGTATAAACATAAATGTATATAAAAAAAACTTCAAATATACGAAAAGTCAGGAAGAAAAATATACATAATGACAGAAAATGTTAATCTTCTAGGGTAAGTCTGTGTCTGTAATTTGAAGACAAGACTGAAAGATATTTCCATTTCAGGATGGATCTAGCAGAATGCTTTATGATCCTGAATGCTGAAAAAAACATAACCACGTGGGGCCATGATCTTGCTGTATTATCTTTATTTTTATATCTCAGGCAGAAATAATCATACTATTTCTAGTGGGATCTGCAGGACGGGTGATGAAAGATGACAGCACACGTTTGCATATAATACTTAAATGTTTCAGTGTCAGGCCTCTGATACCAAAACATTATTATATTTTGTGGAAAAAAATTCCCTTTCCTACCCGTGTAAACCAATTTCAGAAAGAGATACCCATATATCAAACTCCTCTAGTGTCTGAGGAAAATCAGATTATGAAGGCTCCACATGAAAAGAACTCATAATATTGCACTTTCTGCAAAGATCTGAAAAGAGAACAGCACAATGCTCTTAAAGCGGCATCACACCTATTGAATTAATCTTCCAAAAATGTCATCCAGAATTTATCCTGGAATAATCTTCATACTACAATCTTATTACAGCTTTTCTTATTGCAGTCTTGGGCTATAAACAACTATACACTAGCTGTACTTAACTGTTCATATTCCTTGTAACAGTGCTATGGAAAAGGGTCATTTTAATTTTCAAACGACATACAGGTATATACTAACTCAGTTTACAAACCCACCTTATGGTTTCTGTCAAAACATTAGAATAGTTTATTTATTTTAACTTAGGTATAAAGTGCTCAGTATGTATGTCCAAAGTGAAAAAATTAGCATTTTAACTCTTAACAATATCAAATAGAATGATGCCAATTTGCATGACAAAGAAGGATCCTGATCCCACTCAGCTGAGAGTCTCCAGCTTAATATTATGCTTGTATTGTTATCACATTTAAGCCAGAAATGTTGTGTAATACTGTATTTAACTCTTCTGCTGCCTGCACTGCCAGTTGCTGCTGTTTTAGGCTGGGTTCACACTATGTTCGGCCGCAGGGCACAGCAGGGGTCCAGTGCATCACTGTTCACCTTTTCAGGTCTGAACAGTGAATTGGCCTGAATTCGGACCTGAAACTGAGCCAAAGATGTGTATTACCCTTCTGCTGTGCACTCACAGACTGCCCTGGAGATGTTTTAACTTTGAGCAAAAACATTTTATCACTTTGTGGATTTTGCACTTGTTTTGCTATATTTGGACTCACGAGTATTTTAGCACATATTTTTGTTTTTTTATTATTTTTTTGGACTTGGTTTACATTTTACATTATATATGTAGGAAGGCCAGTATGGTGGCCTGAATTTATGGGAGGAGCCCAGGGGGTATTTAACCAGCCCGCTCGCCTGTGGTCTTTGTCGGTTTCCTGTGCGCGGTACGTTACGTCACTAGGCCGACTCTTCCAACATGTTCGTGAAGTTGCGCTAGGGTTTCGTTATCATTTCATGTATCACCATTTGCTAGATACCGTGTGTCGCTCAATTTTTTCATTCATTTTACGTACCTCACTCTGATTCGAATCCAGTTGCGTCCGCTTCACACCTGTTTGTCTAGCCGCGTCTCACTTGTTCTTGTCTCATGTTTTATACCATGCTCCACAGTCCTGTTCATTATCAGTCGCAATTACGGCACACAGATTCGTGCCTCTGTCATGGCTTATCATTTCAATCATTTCATTCATTTTGCTCATTTCACCGTCTTGTACCACGCTCCGATTCGAATCTAGTCGCATCTCTGATGCACCGATTCATCCCAGTGTGCCCCAGTTGTTATTTGGCCTCATTTCAGTACATGCTCCAGAATCTGGTCGTTGTCAGTCACAGTTTGCGGCTCACTGATTCATGCCTCTGTCATGGGAAATCATTTCACTGTCACTTGTCATGTTCCGATTCTAATCCAATCGCATCCGTGATGCACCGTTTTGTTCCGGTGTGCCCCAGTTATTTTTTCGGCCTCATTTCAGTACATG
Source organism: Lithobates clamitans (assembly GCA_037952925.1). Lineage (NCBI taxonomy): Eukaryota > Metazoa > Chordata > Amphibia > Anura > Ranidae > Lithobates > Lithobates clamitans. The sequence continues at coordinate 1,353,912 of JBBGZY010000356.1, read as the reverse complement.
CTCCAGAGTCCGGTTCGTTGTCAGTCGCAATTTATGGCTCACCGATTCGTTCCTTTGTCATGGGAAATCATTTCACTGTCACGTATCATGTTCCGATTTGAATCCAGTTGCATCCATAATGCAACGATTCATTCCGGCGTGCCCCAGGTATTTTCGGCCACATTTCAGTACATGCTCCAGAGTCCGGTTCGTTGTCAGTCGCAGTCACGGCATGACCGATTCGTGCCTCTGTCATGGCACGTGCCTCTACCATGACAAACCATTTCATTCATTTCATTATTTCACTCATTTTACTGTCACGTACCGCGCCCCGATTCGAATCCAGTAGCATCCGAGATGCACCGATTTGTCCCGGCGCGCCCCAGTTGTCTTGGCCTCATTTCATTTTGTGCTCCACAGTCCGACTCGTCGTTTGTCGCAGTCAGAAAAAAAAAAGAGAGAAAAAAAAGTAGTATAAATAAATAAATAAAATGTTTCGGCCTTATCCAACACCTGCACCAGAGCTTGGCCCCCTGTTAGTCGCAGTCGCGGCATGACCGATTCGTGCCTCTGTCAGGGCAAACATTTCACTGTTACATACCGCACTCCGATTCAAATCCAGTCGCATCCGTGATGCATCGATTTGTTCCAGTGTGTACTAGTGTTTTTCCTTTTGCCTCATTTCAGTACATGCTCCAGAGTCTGGTTCGCTGTCAGTCGCAGCTGTGGCACACCGATTCGTGCCTCTGTCATGGCGAAACATTTTTCATTCATTTCACTCTAAGGCAAACATTTCATTCATTTCGTTGTCACATGTCGCGCCCTGATTCAAGTCCAGGGCATCCGTCAGGCATCGATTCATCCCGGCAAGCCCCAGTTGGCTTGGCCTCATTGGTGCAGTCACGGCACACTGATTCGTGCCTCTATTATGGCATAAACATTTCACTCATTTTATTTAATTTCATGCACCTGTTGCTTAAACACATTACAAGTCACTTTTCAAGTCAGGTAGTCAAACCCTTCACTGGTTGTCATCTGTCATTTTCCTCCAGGTCAGTCAAGTTTAAAAAAATAAAAAAAATAAATAAAAAAAAACCCACACCCCGTCTTCCTTCGAAGTTCAGTCATGGTCCCGATTCATTTATTAAAACCTTCGCCTCACTACTATCCCCCCTTATAGTCACACAATCCGATTCATGTTGGTTTCATTTCATACACTTTACAAACCGATTCATAGCAGGATTCATTGTATACAACATACGAATGATTCGTATCGGTTTAATTTCATACACGCTACAGTTTAATTCAAATCTAGTCGCGTCGGTGGCACAGCGATTCATATCGGATCCATATTCATACTCTCCACGGTCCGATTTTATATTGGATTCATTTTCATACACTCTACAATCGGTTCGCATCAGATTAATTTCATACAACCAATTCGTATCAGATTCACTTCGTACACTTTACAACCGATTCATATCGGATTCAATTTCATACACATTCAAGCACAACTTCTTGCAATCATTGCAAGCACGCATCGAATCACAGCTTCTTGTAATCATTGCAAGCACCCATCTAAGCACAACTTCCCGCAATCGTTGCAAGCACGCATCTAAGCATAAACTTCTTTCATTCGTTGCAAGCACACATCGAAACATAACTTCTTGCAATAGTTGCAAGCACACATCCAAGCACAACTTCTTGCAATTGTTGCAAGTACGCATCCAAACATAACTTCTTGCAATTGTTGCAAGCACACATCCAAGCACAACTTCCTGCAATCGTTGCAAGCATGCATCCAAGCATAAACTTCTTGCATTCGTTGCAAGCACACATCGAAACATATCTTCTTGCAATTGTTGCAAGCACACATCCAAGCACAACTTCTTGCAATCGTTGCAAGTACGCATCCAAACATAACTTCTTGCAATCGTTGCAAGCACACATTCAAGCACAACTTCTTGTAATCGTTGCAAGTACGCACCCAAACATAAATTCTTGCAATCGTTGCAAGCACACCCAAGCATAATTTCTTGCAATCATTGCAAACACACATCCAATCATAAACTTATTGCAAACATTGCAGGCATGCATTCAAGAATAACTTCTTGCAATCGTTGCACGTACGCATCCAATTACAACTTCTTGCAATCGTTGCAAGCACACATCCAAGCATGACTCTTGCAGTCTTTGCAAGCACATGCAGTAATACGAACTTCTCACAGTCACCACAAACACATCTCCAGAGACATAAACTCCCTTGCAATCGTTGCAAGCACACATTTAAGCACAACTCTTACAATCATTACAAAACACGCATCTTAGCATAACTTCTTGCAAACATTGCAAGCATGCATCCAAGCATAACTTCTTGCAATCATTACAAGCACGCATCCAGTCACAACTTTTTGAAATTGTTGCAAGCACACATCCAAACATAACTTCTTGTAATCGTTGCAAACACGCATCCAAGCATAACTCCTTGCAGTCCGTGCAAGCACATGCAGTAATATAGACTTCTCGCAGTCACTGCAAATACATCTCCATTGACACAAACTCCCTTGCAATTGTTGCAAGCACGTATTTAAGCACAACTCTTGCAATCATTGCAGGGCTCGCATCTTAGCATGACTGCAATCAGTACAAGCATATTCCCAGTGGCACACAATCAGTCACAAATCATTCTTCAGTGGCACTTAATCGGCCAGTTGTCTCCAGTGGCATCTTCATACGAGCCACTCATCATTTTCTGTATCATTTCTTGCTTAGGTCAGTTGAGTTCAGGTTCCATCCCGCACCAGGTATTGTATTGCCACACACAGCTGGCTCCTTCTCATAACACTATCAGGCTATACCTAGCCAGCATCCAGCATTTCCTGTCCTTACAGGACCCCAGAGAATCGTCTGTGTTTACGGCCCATACAGTAAGATCCCTTCTACGTGTCATCCAGAAGAATCAGCCCATAGCTAATGGCAAACGCTTGCCCATCATAACTGCCATCTTTAGGGACATGTCAAAAACCTCAGACATTCCCCACTCTAGTCATCCAAGCAGCTATCTACCTGGCCCTCTGTGGTTTTCTACAGCCTAACAAATTCACTTTTACTGGCACTGGCAGCCAGGTACTATGTAGACACCACTTGACTCGCTGATAAAACCATTACGTCCTTCAGCTTGCAGTCTCTAAAACTCAACAATCCAGAACCGAGGTCTACAATAACCTCTTCCGAACTAACAACTCCACGCAGGCCAGCCTCCCCCTTGACAAGCTGACCCGCATCAGGCCAGTTCCCCAAGACTTCACCCATATACGGGTGTGTACTAAGAAGCAGCTTCAGTCTTTCCTGGGAATGCGGACCTATCAATGTCGGAAGGTTCCGTACTACGTATATCAATGATTATACCATCTATGTCGCCCTTATCACCCCAGGTAGTGACAGATGCCACAGCCTCCACAGGCTTCGCTGCAATTTTTGGCCACCATTGGTTTACAAGAACATGGCCTCCAGAGACACTCCTAAACCCCGGGTTTACCTGGACTTCCTCCCTCTTCAAGCTATACCCGGTCATGGCAGCCGCTCAACTCTAGGGTCTTATCTGGACAGGACAGGCCGTGGCTTTCACCACCGACAACCGGTCCGAGGCGATCTTCTTGATGAAGCCAGGTCCGCATCGCTCTGTTATGTCCTTCCTGCGCAGGCTGGTGTAATTATCTTGGCAACACCAGTTTAATGTCCACTGTACGTTCATTCCAGGCTGCCATCTTCTGGGACATGTCTACTATCTTAACTAGTTCGCCATTTGGCCTTTTCCCCAGTTTGCTCATACAAGCAGCCATTTACTTAGCCTACTACGGGTTCTGGCAGCCCAGCGAGTTCACCCGCAGCAATCCCGCAGGCCAAGTTCTGTGTAGTTGGCTTGCTACCAACACCATTTCATCCTCCACCTTGCAGTGTCAAAAACCCAGCAATCAAGCTCCAGGATAGACATCCATCTCTATAAAATAAACAACGTCCGGTGTCCAGTAACCATACTCGACCACCTACTGTCACTCCTACCGGAACAATCAAATTCTAGTCCCCTATTACCTTTTCGGGCAAGCCCTTGAGTGCCTGCCAGTTCATCAAACACCTGGGGGTTCTTCTACGCAGCCTACACCTCGACCCCAGTCAGCACTCTGGTCACTCTTTAGTATTGGGGCAGCCTTGGCAGCATTTCGGCATGGGTCCCAGACCACGTCATTAAGAGACTTAGCAGGTGAAACTCTGCATACCTTGCCCGGTATGTCCCCACTCCTTAGGTGGAAATGGCACAAGCATTCACCAAACTTGCTCAATAAATAAAGCTAAAACTAATAAAACTACACCCCTACCTGAATGTTTTTGCCCCCTTATTTTGGTATACCGACCATCAGACCAGGGCACACTTCAGGTCCATTTCATGTTGGTAAGTCTAATTGTTCATATCCGTATCAGCCATAGGGCTTTGACCATAAGAAGGAAGGCCAGTATGGTGGCCTGAATTTATGGGAGGAGCCCAGGGGGTATTTAACCAGCCCGCTCGCCTGTGGTCTTTGTCGGTTTCCTGTGTGCGGTACCCACCCTCCCATCCCCTTTTCAGGGCATTTCTCAAATTCATTTCTCTTCACAAAATATTCATTTCTAATCTAGGGTATGCCCCCTTATTTTGGTATACCGACCATCAGACCAGGGCACACTTCAGGTCCATTTCATGTTGTAAGTCTTATGGTAAGTCTAATTGTTCATATCCGTATCGGCCATAGGGCTTCGACCATAAATATATATATATATATATATATATATATATATATATATATATATATATATATATATATATATATATGTGCTATTTTCAATACTAATTTTCATTTATTAGTCTGTATTTGTGATTCACATATCTTGTTATTCATTTAGATAAATGTTTGAATAAGCGCACAATTTTTTCATTTTACTTTTTACTTTATGCAGTGTTGTAGTGCACCAAATAATGGGTGCCACTGTTACTTCTGTTTTATTTGTTGTCTTCATTTCTATTATTTGTCACTCTCTAGTGATTTTTAATTGTGTAGTTCAGGGACGCAGAAGCCTCCTGAATCAGCCTGAGTGCTGAATCCTGCACGTGACTCCCCTTCCTGGGTCTTTTGGTTGGAAGGCGGAAGGGAAGAACCTGTGACTCTGTCAGACTCCTACTGGGCCCAGGCTTCCACCTAGCCCCACCTCCTCCTGGCTGCCACTAACCCCTGCCTCCTCCTGGCTGCCACATTCCACAGCCTCCTCCTGTGTGGCACATTCCACAGCCTCGTCCTGGCTGAGGTCTTCCTGTGTATGAAAAAGGGACATAGTTTTAGTTTTTTAGTCATCACACACAATTTTCACCTCATGACTGTTGCAAATTGAATGTGAACATATATAACTGATGATCATTCTGAGTACAGCATTTTTCATTTTTGTCCCAATTATTTTTGCCCACTACTGTCTATTGATATGTCAAATACTTTATTAAATCAGCAATTAGTGATCAATAATAACAATCTAGTAAATATAATTTATTTATTGACCTGAAATCTGTAGAAGAATTCTATATCTGGCTCCATCTGGGCTCTTCCACTTCTTCCTGGCTGGAAGTCCCAGGTTGGACATCGGAAGCCTCAGCTGGGGTGGAAGGAAGAGTGGAAGGAAGAGTGGAAGGAAGAGTGCAGAGGGATTCCCTGACTTCAGTCTGGTTTGACAGAAATCGCAGTCTCTCATAGTACCACAGCCTGGGGACATAAACGTCATCTGCTGCAGCTCCTGATCTCTGGGAATCTGTGACCTTCTTGCGCTCCCTATAGATAAGTGCTCCTCAGGCCACCAATTTTGGCTTTTAAATAGGGAATGGTTGCTGTGGGGACCACCGTCTTCACCAACTCCAGCAGTTTCTCCAGCGCTGTCTGCCTCTTTTGTTTATTATTGTATTGGGGGTGTTTGACCTGCCACAGACAGGGCAGCTCCCTGTATTTGTCTATGAACAGGGGGAGGAAGTTGTGGTCATTGAAGCCATCCATTTTCTCTGCAAGACACAACACAAGACAAACCCTAATGTCAGGCAAAACTCTCCTAATCTTGTTACAATATAGGCCTCAATTTAGAAGCAGCATAGGCCCAAGTTTAGATCTTACCTTCATTATCATGATTGGCGCCTCCGATACTCCTTCCCCCACTTACAGATCATACGTACTACGCACACGTGTTACACTTTATAGACTCTGCGCATGCGTGAAACTCCGCCCGCCCCTGATGTTCTTTCTAGTCTACTCCCTGCCCCTTCTCGTTCGTCGCAGTGGGGGAAGAGCACATGGCGGAGACACAGCACGTGTCTGATAATTACACCAACGAGGAGGAGGAGGAGGAGGAGGAAAGCCCGGAGCCTGAAACATCCCGATCCAGAAGGAGACGATTTAAGGCATCAAATATTTCCTTTGGGGAGATGTTGGAGATGGTCGACATCCTAAAGAAGGCCAACTATGATGGGAAGTATGGACCTTACCCCAACCCCAATGTCCGAAAGGCCAAGATCATGGCGAAAGTGGTCAAGAGTCTGCACCAGAATTTTGGGGTATGGCGATCCAAGGATCAGCTCAGGAAGCGGTGGTCGGACCTCAAATTAAGGGAGCATGAGCAGTACAGAAGAATCAGGAGAGTGCTGCAAAAAAGTAAGTAGTTGTCCTGTGTTCCTATTCTTTATGTTTAGTACGTTCGTGCTGCTCCATGTGCTTTTCTTTACTGTTGTCCAGTTTAAAATGGCAACTTTCATGTTCATGGGCACATTATTCGTTCGTATGAAACATTGTTCGTTCGGCCTAGAAAACACCATTGTTTTGGCCATATGCATTTGCAAACATTTTTTATGACCTACTTGTCTGAAAATAATTTGGTTGTGTAGATGGGTTTGTAACTAGAATGAAATGCAAACTAGATTCTGTGTAAGGAGAGGACACTCAGCAGCTGTTTACACATATGGATGCTGGAGCACTAGTCTGGGACCCCAGAACACCCTTTTTATTAGGGGGTCCACACAGGTGCTCCAGTGTATACTATAGGGGTGTCTCCATCTGTGAAGCTTGTACTAAACAGGTAAGTATTCAAGCTTGACAAAGGACAATAAAATTTCAACATCTTGGAACTCTGCCAAAACAGACAATTGTACCCCACTTCCAAGCAATGTTTCATATTTATAGTTCTGCCATCAAATATCTGTGTGCTAAGTATACCTATTTTTTTTACATAGGGGTTAAAAGACTCTGAGGGCACCCTTCATCCGAGGAGACCACAGACCCCCCACCTCTGGAAGAAGGGTAAATCCCACAAACACAACAGGAGGAGGAGGAGGAGGAGGAGGAAGGAGACGTGGTGGAAATAGTCACCACAACAGGTGAGTGTCTGCGACCACAGGCTCAGGTAAGAGATGGATGCTGGCATATTTATAATACATGGTGTTCTTTTTAGGTGACCGTGATGTTGTGGATCCAGATCATTTCACCTCTGAAAGTGCACAGATCCTGATCGGGGAGATCATGGGGTGTAATAGGGACTTGGAAGACATCCAGAAAAACATCAATGATGTTCAAAAAAAAAATGAAGAACATCATTGATGTTTTAGGGAGCGTTTAAAACCAATGCAAATCCCTTTGTTTTTTGTGCTTTTTGTGATCTAAAAATTTATATCATGTTTTGACATATTTGTGAAAAGCCAAATTTTGAAGATGCACACAGTGTGTCAACATGTGCTATCTGCCATCATGGGAGATCAATGTAGGGGTGCAACCTCTTCCTCAATAATAAAGTAGCTGTGAGGAAGGGGTTGCCCCCACAAAACACATCCCTTGATCCCCCGTGATGGCAGCTAGCACATGTTGACATTCAGCAATTTGTGTGCATCTTCAAAATTTGGCTTTTCCTGGGGTGACTTCACCCCATCTGAATGCAATATCAAACACAGTTTGTAAATACTCATGTCTGATATTGCCTTCAAGTTCTACAAATGTGAACTTTGTAAGTTCATGATTTGTGTCTTTCTTGTTGGTTTTAAACATGCCTGTTTTATCTTAAATGGACATTTCTACTTTTTCTAATGTGACCCCAAAAATTGTTATACAACAAACATGTTGGTTTGTTTTAAAAACCTTTTACAAATGCACATGTGATTCTGCTGGTATTAAAAAGATTGATAATTAAGAATGTGTGGATTATTGTTTCAATGCTCCAAAACTTTGGTTGTGCTCTAACTGGTGTTTTCAGTGACAATGGGGGTTATTTCCTAAGAGAAAAGCCACTTTGCACTACAAGTGCAGTTTCAAGTGCACTTGTAGTGCAAAGTGTCTTTGCCTTTAGTAAATAACACCCAACAATTCTTTGTAATGTTACACAATCACGCCATTTTCAGGACTCACTACATTTCTGTCAGGGTCAGCTAAAAGAAACACAAGCAGTAAATGTCACCAAAGATTTTAGTAGTTAAAATGTTTTGTTTATTTGAAAAAGGTTTCAGACATTGTCTGGCATATTGATGGCCCCCCTACCCGTAAAGTATTCAAGGTATCTTAGACAGACCTCACCGGCACTCAGGGGGGGCAAGCCAGGACGGCCACTTTCAAGCGCCGTCAGGGTTGATTCATTTGGAATTCCGGCCTCAGGCCCAACTGAGCCAGCATAGTTGGCAGAATGTTGCCGTAAAAAGTTGTGTAGAACACAGCACGCCAGGATAATATGATTCAGTTTATACTCCGCCATGTGTATGGGTGTAAGAAATAGGCGGAACCGGCTGGCCATGATTCCAAACGTGTTCTCCACCAGTCTTCTGGCTCTGGCCAGTTGGTAATTAAAAACCCTCTGGTCTGGGGTGAGGGTCCTCATCGGGAATGGCCGCATAAGATGGTCCCCCAGCGCAAACGCTTCATCCGCAACGAAGATGAATGGGAGTCCTTCCACATTGTCTTCTGGAGGTGGCAAGTCCAAGCTGCCATTCTGGAGATGCCTGTAGAACTCCGTCTGGGTGATGACTCCACCATCGGACATCCGGCCATTCTTCCCCACGTCCACATACATGAACTCGTAAGTAGCCAACACCACCGCCAACATCACAATACTAATGAACCCCTTATAGTTGGAATAGTATGACCCCAAGTTGGGTGGTGGGACGATGTGGACATTTTTCCCATCAATTGCCCCTCCGCAGTTAGGAAAGTCCCACCGCTGGGCAAAGTGGGAGGCCACAGTCTGCCATTCCTGTGGATTGGAAGGAAACACATAAACAGGGAAAGCAGATTAGACACAAACATTCTTGGCCAACATCAAGATAACATTTATTTGAGGGAGTTTTTAAAGACCAAAGTATAAGGTACACCTATCAGATTCCCCCTCCCCCCTCTCATGGGCCATTTATAACATTATGGGGGGGGGGGAGCTCTTGAACAGGTAATCCTCTCCACTTCATTGAGAGATGAATGCCTAAATAATGTGTGTTACTTTGGCCAGCCCCTCCTTAGTTACACTATTGACAGCCCACTGGACAGGTAAGAAGTGTCATAATACAAAGAGATAAATACACACTGTACACATTTGAGCACATTTGGAAATAGTGCTATTACCTATCAAGATAATAATAGGATACAAAAACTTGAAACAGTACCATTTAAAAGTATACAGGCAGGCCCTTGCACTACATACTTTGGGGAATTCATCCATAAATATGACCACAAAAGAGGTGGGTATAGTGTGTATGGGTTTGGCAAAGTCAGCAGATAGATGATTGAGGATAGAGAATTGGTATCAGCTGACTTAGCAGTTGGGGGGAGGGAGGGTTCCAAATTATTTGGGGACCCCCCAAAAAAAGCCTCTGGCACTCTGCATGAAGTTTAAGCACCAATCACATTTTAAAACATTTTTGGGGGTATTTAGGGTAAAGCACTACTATGGAGCTGATAAAATACATTGTTAAGTGACTACCTGAGGTGAATATAGGGCCAGGAGAGCATGCTGGGGAGGTAAGAGAAGGCAAATATGTATGAAGGACAAAAAAAATTAGATAAAAATCCATCATGCATGAGGACAAAGGGGACATTCACAGCATATTACAATCATGGTAATTAGGGAATGAGGAAAGAAATACAATATATTAACAAACATTATATACAATAAAATGTGATGTTAAAGGATACATCTTACCTTAATATACTCCTTCTGCAGGACCTGGATGATGGCAGAACAGGTCTCTGGGATAATGATCCCCAGAGCCTGGGGGAGATGCCTGTCAAGAACTTGAGGTCCTGCAGGCTTCTCCCCGTCGCCAAGTACCACAGGGTGGCGACTAGCCTCTGCTCCGGAGTGATGGCTTGCCTCATGCAGATATCCTGCCTGCTAATATAAAGGGTCAGCAAAGCCAACAAACGGTGAAATACGGGGTCCGTCATCCAGAGAAAGTTCCTGAAATCATCAGGATTATTCTCACAGATCTCACGGAGCAAAGGCATATGACAGAACTGGTCACGCTGGAGCTACCAATTCTTGGTCCATGAACTCCTCCCCACCCTGTTCATGGACTGGACTTGTGTCAAGGTAAGGACCCCAACACCAAGCCCCCGCACAGCACGAACTCCATGAGGAGTATGTATATGCAACATGGCTAGAAAACGGTCGGCTGCTCAGGTCCCAGACCACGTCATTAAGAGACTTAGCAGGTGAAACTCTGCATACCTTGCCCGGTATGTCCCCACTCCTTAGGTGGAAATGGCACAAGCATTCACCAAACTTGCTCAATAAATAAAGCTAAAACTAATAAAACTACACCCCTACCTGAATGTTTTTGCCCCCTTATTTTGGTATACCGACCATCAGACCAGGGCACACTTCAGGTCCATTTCATGTTGGTAAGTCTAATTGTTCATATCCGTATCAGCCATAGGGCTTTGACCATAAGAAGGAAGGCCAGTATGGTGGCCTGAATTTATGGGAGGAGCCCAGGGGGTATTTAACCAGCCCGCTCGCCTGTGGTCTTTGTCGGTTTCCTGTGTGCGGTACCCACCCTCCCATCCCCTTTTCAGGGCATTTCTCAAATTCATTTCTCTTCACAAAATATTCATTTCTAATCTAGGGTATGCCCCCTTATTTTGGTATACCGACCATCAGACCAGGGCACACTTCAGGTCCATTTCATGTTGTAAGTCTTATGGTAAGTCTAATTGTTCATATCCGTATCGGCCATAGGGCTTCGACCATAAATATATATATATATATATATATATATATATATATATATATATATGTGCTATTTTCAATACTAATTTTCATTTATTAGTCTGTATTTGTGATTCACATATCTTGTTATTCATTTAGATAAATGTTTGAATAAGCGCACAATTTTTTCATTTTACTTTTTACTTTATGCAGTGTTGTAGTGCACCAAATAATGGGTGCCACTGTTACTTCTGTTTTATTTGTTGTCTTCATTTCTATTATTTGTCACTCTCTAGTGATTTTTAATTGTGTAGTTCAGGGACGCAGAAGCCTCCTGAATCAGCCTGAGTGCTGAATCCTGCACGTGACTCCCCTTCCTGGGTCTTTTGGTTGGAAGGCGGAAGGGAAGAACCTGTGACTCTGTCAGACTCCTACTGGGCCCAGGCTTCCACCTAGCCCCACCTCCTCCTGGCTGCCACTAACCCCTGCCTCCTCCTGGCTGCCACATTCCACAGCCTCCTCCTGTGTGGCACATTCCACAGCCTTGTCCTGGCTGAGGTCTTCCTGTGTATGAAAAAGGGACATAGTTTTAGTTTTTTAGTCATCACACACAATTTTCACCTCATGACTGTTGCAAATTGAATGTGAACATATATAACTGATGATCATTCTGAGTACAGCATTTTTCATTTTTGGCCCAATTATTTTTGCCCACTACTGTCTATTGATATGTCAAATACTTTATTAAATCAGCAATTAGTGATCAATAATAACAATCTAGTAAATATAATTTATTTATTGACCTGAAATCTGTAGAAGAATTCTATATCTGGCTCCATCTGGGCTCTTCCACTTCTTCCTGGCTGGAAGTCCCAGGTTGGACATCGGAAGCCTCAGCTGGGGTGGAAGGAAGAGTGGAAGGAAGAGTGGAAGGAAGAGTGCAGAGGGATTCCCTGACTTCAGTCTGGTTTGACAGAAATCGCAGTCTCTCATAGTACCACAGCCTGGGGACATAAACGTCATCTGCTGCAGCTCCTGATCTCTGGGAATCTGTGACCTTCTTGCGCTCCCTATAGATAAGTGCTCCTCAGGCCACCAATTTTGGCTTTTAAATAGGGAATGGTTGCTGTGGGGACCACCGTCTTCACCAACTCCAGCAGTTTCTCCAGCGCTGTCTGCCTCTTTTGTTTATTATTGTATTGGGGGTGTTTGACCTGCCACAGACAGGGCAGCTCCCTGTATTTGTCTATGAACAGGGGGAGGAAGTTGTGGTCATTGAAGCCATCCATTTTCTCTGCAAGACACAACACAAGACAAACCCTAATGTCAGGCAAAACTCTCCTAATCTTGTTACAATATAGGCCTCAATTTAGAAGCAGCATAGGCCCAAGTTTAGATCTTACCTTCATTATCATGATTGGCGCCTCCGATACTCCTTCCCCCACTTACAGATCATACGTACTACGCACACGTGTTACACTTTATAGACTCTGCGCATGCGTGAAACTCCGCCCGCCCCTGATGTTCTTTCTAGTCTACTCCCTGCCCCTTCTCGTTCGTCGCAGTGGGGGAAGAGCACATGGCGGAGACACAGCACGTGTCTGATAATTACACCAACGAGGAGGAGGAGGAGGAGGAGGAAAGCCCGGAGCCTGAAACATCCTGATCCAGAAGGAGACGATTTAAGGCATCAAATATTTCCTTTGGGGAGATGTTGGAGATGGTCGACATCCTAAAGAAGGCCAACTATGATGGGAAGTATGGACCTTACCCCAACCCCAATGTCCGAAAGGCCAAGATCATGGCGAAAGTGGTCAAGAGTCTGCACCAGAATTTTGGGGTATGGCGATCCAAGGATCAGCTCAGGAAGCGGTGGTCGGACCTCAAATTAAGGGAGCATGAGCAGTACAGAAGAATCAGGAGAGTGCTGCAAAAAAGTAAGTAGTTGTCCTGTGTTCCTATTCTTTATGTTTAGTACGTTCGTGCTGCTCCATGTGCTTTTCTTTACTGTTGTCCAGTTTAAAATGGCAACTTTCATGTTCATGGGCACATTATTCGTTCGTATGAAACATTGTTCGTTCGGCCTAGAAAACACCATTGTTTTGGCCATATGCATTTGCAAACATTTTTTATGACCTACTTGTCTGAAAATAATTTGGTTGTGTAGATGGGTTTGTAACTAGAATGAAATGCAAACTAGATTCTGTGTAAGGAGAGGACACTCAGCAGCTGTTTACACATATGGATGCTGGAGCACTAGTCTGGGACCCCAGAACACCCTTTTTATTAGGGGGTCCACACAGGTGTTCCAGTGTATACTATAGGGGTGTCTCCATCTGTGAAGCTTGTACTAAACAGGTAAGTATTCAAGCTTGACAAAGGACAATAAAATTTCAACATCTTGGAACTCTGCCAAAACAGACAATTGTACCCCACTTCCAAGCAATGTTTCATATTTATAGTTCTGCCATCAAATATCTGTGTGCTAAGTATACCTATTTTTTTTACATAGGGGTTAAAAGACTCTGAGGGCACCTTTCATCCGAGGAGACCACAGACCCCCCACCTCTGGAAGAAGGGTAAATCCCACAAACACAACAGGAGGAGGAGGAGGAGGAGGAGGAAGGAGACGTGGTGGAAATAGTCACCACAACAGGTGAGTGTCTGCGACCACAGGCTCAGGTAAGAGATGGATGCTGGCATATTTATAATACATGGTGTTCTTTTTAGGTGACCGTGATGTTGTGGATCCAGATCATTTCACCTCTGAAAGTGCACAGATCCTGATCGGGGAGATCATGGGGTGTAATAGGGACTTGGAAGACATCCAGAAAAACATCAATGATGTTCAAAAAAAAAATGAAGAACATCATTGATGTTTTAGGGAGCGTTTAAAACCAATGCAAATCCCTTTGTTTTTTGTGCTTTTTGTGATCTAAAAATTTATATCATGTTTTGACATATTTGTGAAAAGCCAAATTTTGAAGATGCACACAGTGTGTCAACATGTGCTATCTGCCATCACGGGAGATCAATGTAAGGGTGCAACCTCTTCCTCAATAATAAAGTAGCTGTGAGGAAGGGGTTGCCCCCACAAAACACATCCCTTGATCCCCCGTGATGGCAGCTAGCACATGTTGACATTCAGCAATTTGTGTGCATCTTCAAAATTTGGCTTTTCCTGGGGTGACTTCACCCCATCTGAATGCAATATCAAACACAGTTTGTAAATACTCATGTCTGATATTGCCTTCAAGTTCTACAAATGTGAACTTTGTAAGTTCATGATTTGTGTCTTTCTTGTTGGTTTTAAACATGCCTGTTTTATCTTAAATGGACATTTCTACTTTTTCTAATGTGACCCCAAAAATTGTTATACAACAAACATGTTGGTTTGTTTTAAAAACCTTTTACAAATGCACATGTGATTCTGCTGGTATTAAAAAGATTGATAATTAAGAATGTGTGGATTATTGTTTCAATGCTCCAAAACTTTGGTTGTGCTCTAACTGGTGTTTTCAGTGACAATGGGGGTTATTTCCTAAGAGAAAAGCCACTTTGCACTACAAGTGCAGTTTCAAGTGCACTTGTAGTGCAAAGTGTCTTTGCCTTTAGTAAATAACACCCAACAATTCTTTGTAATGTTACACAATCACGCCATTTTCAGGACTCACTACATTTCTGTCAGGGTCAGCTAAAAGAAACACAAGCAGTAAATGTCACCAAAGATTTTAGTAGTTAAAATGTTTTGTTTATTTGAAAAAGGTTTCAGACATTGTCTGGCATATTGATGGCCCCCCTACCCGTAAAGTATTCAAGGTATCTTAGACAGACCTCACCGGCACTCAGGGGGGGCAAGCCAGGACGGCCACTTTCAAGCGCCGTCAGGGTTGATTCATTTGGAATTCCGGCCTCAGGCCCAACTGAGCCAGCATAGTTGGCAGAATGTTGCCGTAAAAAGTTGTGTAGAACACAGCACGCCAGGATAATATGATTCAGTTTATACTCCGCCATGTGTATGGGTGTAAGAAATAGGCGGAACCGGCTGGCCATGATTCCAAACGTGTTCTCCACCAGTCTTCTGGCTCTGGCCAGTTGGTAATTAAAAACCCTCTGGTCTGGGGTGAGGGTCCTCATCGGGAATGGCCGCATAAGATGGTCCCCCAGCGCAAACGCTTCATCCGCAACGAAGATGAATGGGAGTCCTTCCACATTGTCTTCTGGAGGTGGCAAGTCCAAGCTGCCATTCTGGAGATGCCTGTAGAACTCCGTCTGGGTGATGACTCCACCATCGGACATCCGGCCATTCTTCCCCACGTCCACATACATGAACTCGTAAGTAGCCAACACCACCGCCAACATCACAATACTAATGAACCCCTTATAGTTGGAATAGTATGACCCCAAGTTGGGTGGTGGGACGATGTGGACATTTTTCCCATCAATTGCCCCTCCGCAGTTAGGAAAGTCCCACCGCTGGGCAAAGTGGGAGGCCACAGTCTGCCATTCCTGTGGATTGGAAGGAAACACATAAACAGGGAAAGCAGATTAGACACAAACATTCTTGGCCAACATCAAGATAACATTTATTTGAGGGAGTTTTTAAAGACCAAAGTATAAGGTACACCTATCAGATTCCCCCTCCCCCCTCTCATGGGCCATTTATAACATTATGGGGGGGGGGAGCTCTTGAACAGGTAATCCTCTCCACTTCATTGAGAGATGAATGCCTAAATAATGTGTGTTACTTTGGCCAGCCCCTCCTTAGTTACACTATTGACAGCCCACTGGACAGGTAAGAAGTGTCATAATACAAAGAGATAAATACACACTGTACACATTTGAGCACATTTGGAAATAGTGCTATTACCTATCAAGATAATAATAGGATACAAAAACTTGAAACAGTACCATTTAAAAGTATACAGGCAGGCCCTTGCACTACATACTTTGGGGAATTCATCCATAAATATGACCACAAAAGAGGTGGGTATAGTGTGTATGGGTTTGGCAAAGTCAGCAGATAGATGATTGAGGATAGAGAATTGGTATCAGCTGACTTAGCAGTTGGGGGGAGGGAGGGTTCCAAATTATTTGGGGACCCCCCAAAAAAAGCCTCTGGCACTCTGCATGAAGTTTAAGCACCAATCACATTTTAAAACATTTTTGGGGGTATTTAGGGTAAAGCACTACTATGGAGCTGATAAAATACATTGTTAAGTGACTACCTGAGGTGAATATAGGGCCAGGAGAGCATGCTGGGGAGGTAAGAGAAGGCAAATATGTATGAAGGACAAAAAAAATTAGATAAAAATCCATCATGCATGAGGACAAAGGGGACATTCACAGCATATTACAATCATGGTAATTAGGGAATGAGGAAAGAAATACAATATATTAACAAACATTATATACAATAAAATGTGATGTTAAAGGATACATCTTACCTTAATATACTCCTTCTGCAGGACCTGGATGATGGCAGAACAGGTCTCTGGGATAATGATCCCCAGAGCCTGGGGGAGATGCCTGTCAAGAACTTGAGGTCCTGCAGGCTTCTCCCCGTCGCCAAGTACCACAGGGTGGCGACTAGCCTCTGCTCCGGAGTGATGGCTTGCCTCATGCAGATATCCTGCCTGCTAATATAAAGGGTCAGCAAAGCCAACAAACGGTGAAATACGGGGTCCGTCATCCAGAGAAAGTTCCTGAAATCATCAGGATTATTCTCACAGATCTCACGGAGCAAAGGCATATGACAGAACTGGTCACGCTGGAGCTACCAATTCTTGGTCCATGAACTCCTCCCCACCCTGTTCATGGACTGGACTTGTGTCAAGGTAAGGACCCCAACACCAAGCCCCCGCACAGCACGAACTCTATGAGGAGTATGTATATGCAACATGGCTAGAAAACGGTCGGCTGCTCAGAACGAAGTAACAGAACGCACTGAGGAACAGCAAGGCCTGTGAAGAGTGACCTGAAAAACAGTAACGAACGAACAAGAACACAATGACAGAGTCACGTGTAACTCGCTGCATGCACTGAAGAGCAGATACAAACCCACAAGCACACACTGAACAGCAGAAAACGATCTGAAAACCACGAATCTGAAAAAGCGCAAATCGTCTATCACCAAACTTTTACTAACACGAGATTAGCAAAAGGAGCCCAAAGGGTGCCGTGCTTGGTTCGGACCTGCCCTTTTCTAGTCTCGTCGTATGTGGTGTACCTCACTGCGTTCTCGGCGATCGGAAATTCCGACAACTTTGTGCGACCGTGTGTATGCAAAACAAGTTTAAGCCAACATCCGTCGGAAAAAATCCATGGATTTTGTTGTCGGAATGTCCGATCAATGTCCGATCGTGTGTACGGGCATAACTCTTTAAAGCAAGGGATCATCTTAACAGCTGTACCCCTGATGTAGAAAGTAAAAGGAGTGGTGCTGGCCTTCCTAAAGGTCACAAAAATCTTTTATGTCTGTTTTATGTAAATGGGGAGATTGCATCAGTCATACAGATTCTCCATGTCCTGCCTGTATGTGGACTCATAGCAATGAGTAATAAATTCAGTTTGCTATATCATCTTCAAACTTCACAATATGGCTCAGATACTTAGCTAAGCAATCATAGGCCAGCAGTCTGTGAAATGAGGGCTCAAGACATATATCCCTGCGGGGAAACATTATTGAGGATGATGGAAGAAGATGAAATATTGTGAATTCTAAGAGACTAAGGCTATTTGTTAAAAGATCCACCCAGATATACCCAGTTGCATACAACTGAGGACAATCCAGTTTGTGCTAGTTTATCTATCAGGGTTTGTGGAATAATAGTATTAAAAGCAGAACTAAAATAAAAGAAACATTCTAACATAGAAATCTTTATTCTCCAATTGAGTAAGATTCAGGAGAACCATCTATGAGAGAGCATCTGCAGTGGATTCGTTCTGTCTGTATGCATATTGATGAGCTGTGTGTTTTTTGTCAAATGTGCCATAACCAGCCTTTTGAAACTTTCCATAATTTTAGGAGTTAGTGCCACAGGGTGAATGTCTTTCAGACATAATGCTGTTGAGCTTTTTGGCACAGGAACAATTGTAGCAGTCTTAGAGCATATGGGGACAGTTGTCTATGAAAGGGAGTTGTTAAAGATGTTTGCCAAAACCTCTGGTTTGTGCAATTTCTAAGGACCTGGCTTGGAATACTACATGGGGGTGCATATATTTAGGGGTTGACTTTCTTCAGGAGCTGCCTCTTCTTCTGCTATGTTCACCCTGAGAGTCAGTTCATCTGGTAGAGGAGTGAGCCTGGACCTGGGGGGGGTGTTGGAGTCCTGGAAATTAGCAAAAATAGCATTCACAGCATTAGGGAGAGAAGGTGCAATGTGTGATATTCTTGATACCTCTCCACATGCTTCATGCCTTATTGGTGAAAAAGTGGCCATTAAAACATAGCTAGCCTTGGCCCACCTTATAATTGCATTCTCCTTGCAGCTCTGAGTTCAAATACATCACCAGACCTAAACGCAGGATCAGGGCTTTCAGAAGAGAGGGAACTTCCGCATTCAACTAGGTTTTTCTGGATTAGTTAAATAGTAATTGTTCTAGTTGTAGTACCATTCTCCACACACTTGCTGGTATAGCCCATAGAAGACTATGGATATCTAGATCAGCACCTCTGACACTTGTTGCCACTTCTTTACAGATCTGCTAGTTAGTACATTCAAAACAGTCCTGTAGCAACGAGGGAGCAGGCTTAAGTCACGCCATAAAAGCTGTTGGTTTATTGACTTTCAGCAATAGCTGGTAGGCAGGGACCAACATGATGAAAATGTTATTGAAAAGGCCAAGGTGGGGATAAGGGACATCTCTGTATACCTCCTATTTATTTGTATATACTCAATCAAACACGTTCTCTCAGGTGGCAACAGTGATTTTGGTAGAACATTTCTCCTTCAAAAAAATGGTTTATATTCTTACCACATTCGCAAACAACAAAAAATATTTTTATGACAAGACTTTCTAAAACCACATTTTTTATTTCTTAAAAAGGGATATCTATCAAGATAAGCCCTCCTATGCTCAGTAAAAAACAAGTTACATTTATCTCAGTGACAGCCTTGTAATAACATATTTTACCTTATCTTTTATGCATGTCTATGAGTTTTGTGGCACCTGGCAACTTCTTCAGGACCAAGTACTTTACAGCAATCCAGAGGCGTAACTGGAACTCTCAGGGCCCGGTGCAAGATACCATGAAGGGCCCCCCTGACCTCCGAGCTCGGGGGACCTTCCCACTAATTCTGGGGCTCTATACTTCCATCACGGGGCCCTTTATTGTGGTCCTGCAGTGGGACCCTTACACATGTTCTGCAGCAGGCCCCTTCCTGGGTAGGGTTACCACATTTTCTTCAAGCCAAACCCAAACACTTTAGCGGCACCACAGCAATTTTTTTTCGTACTATACAGTATAACCTATACACTAGACCTCATAGTTCGCAGCATTCCCCTTTAATCAGGGTTCCAAGAGTACCCTCTACATGAGAGTCCAGTCTGCAGAGCCCCCTTTACATTACATTCTGCAGAGCCCCCTTTACATCAGAGTCCATAGAGCCCCCTCTTAAGCAGAGTCCGCAGAGCCCTCCTTACAGCACAGTCTGCAGAGGCCCCCTTCCATCAGTCTGCAGAGCCCTCCCTTCCATCAGAGTTCACAGAGCCCCCCATTACATAAGTGTCTGCGGAGGCCTCCTTACATCAGAATTTGCAGAGCCCCCTTACATCAGAGTCTGCAGAGGCCCCCTTACATCACAGTCCACAGAGCCCCCCTTTCATCAGAGTTGGCAGAACCCCCCTTTCATCAGAGTCGGCAGAATCCCCTCTTCCATCAGAGTCGGCAGAACCCCCTTCCATCAGAGTCAGGAGAACCCCCTTTACATCACAGTCCACAGAGCCCCCCTTACATCACAGTACCCCTTACATCAGAGTCCACAGAGCCCCCCTTTTTCATCAGAGTCCGCAGAGCCCCCTTACATCAGAGTTTGCAGAGCCCCCTTGCATCAGAGTCCACAGAATTTCACTGTAAGGGGGAGTTCTGTGGACTCTAATGTAAAGGGGAACTCTGATGGAAGTGGTGTTCAGGAAACCCTGATTTAAGGGGGTGCTCTGATGTAAGGGGCAACTCTGTGGACTCTGGTGTAAAGGGGAACTCTGATGGAAGTGGTGTTCTGGAAACCCTGATTTAAGGTGGTGCTCTGATGTAAGGGGCAACTCTGTGGACTCTGGTGTAAAGGGGAACTCTGATGTAAGGGGATCTCTGCTCACCAAAGCCCCCTTTACATCAGAGTCTGTGGAGCACCCCTTAAATCTGAGGTCCCCTTACATTATTGTACTGATTCAGAGGCAGGGGAGATAAGGGAGAGGGTGAATGGATGGATGTGAGCTCACTCACCCCAAGAAAGAAGATGGCGCGTGCAGTCTACATATCCTCCAAGTTCATTCCCCATGCTATTCCCGGGTGCTGGGCTTCCCTGTCCACTCATCCCCCGCTTCCCCGCCTACTCATCCGTGGCTTCCCTGCCCCCACTCCAATCCAATTGGAGTGTGGGTGGGACCACGAGCACACACAGGAGTACAGGGGAAGGAGGAGCAGTAGATCTAGCTTTCTCTCTTTGCCTGTCCATGCGAGGAGAGGGGGGGCGAGCGGTCTGTCAGTGCTGGCTCTGTCTGGCAGTGTAAGTGAGAGTGTAACAGACACTCTCTGCTTATCTGCTTACAACTGCAGCCAGTAACACCACTGTGGATCTGCAGACCGGGCTTTTGGGCCCCCCACAGTCGCAGAACGCAAGGGCCCAGTTGCATGTGTGACTGCTGCGACTCCGCCACTGCAGCAATCCATATTTGCATGGGTTAGTATGCCAAGCTTTTGTCAACATGGTCTGCAAAAAATCATACAAATAAGTTTTACAAATATCATATAGCTTACCGTTTCTTATACATGGTTTCCTAAATATTAACCAATTACATACATTTACTATTGCAAAAAAAACATATACTGTATAAACAATGGGGGTTATTTACAAAAGGCAAATTCACTTTGCACTACAAGTGCAAACTACAAGTGCAAAGTGCACTTCAAATTGCACTAAAAGTGCACTTGGATGTGCAGTAGTTGTAAATCTGAGAGGTAGATCTGAAATGAGGGGAAGCTCTGCTGATTTTATTATCCATTAATGTGCAAGCTAAAATGCAGTTTTTTTATTTACCTTGCTTTTCCCCCTCAGATCTACAGCGACTGCACTTTCAAGTGCACTTTCAGTGCAATTTCAAGTTCATTTTGCACTTGTAGTTTGCACTTGTAGTGCAAAGTGGACTTGCCTTTAGTAAATAACCCCCAATGTCTATCAACTGATGGTCCTCAATTTTACATTCAATATACATCTGTAGGTCTCCCTATTCTCTCTTTCAATTACTTTTATTAGTTTGCAAGCAAAAGACAAAGGATAGTGCAAAAAACAATAGTAATGATAGCAATATGACCTTGACATTTACATTTAAGCCTTGAACAATATCATGAACAGAGCGAAGATGTTTTAATAACAAGACCAATATCTTAATTTGACTATAAAAAAATAAACTACTATTCTGCTCATCGTGTGAACATGGTATTGACCCCTCCCCCAACACCCCAACTGGGAGCAAACTGTGTCCGGGGTCAGTAGGCAACACCACCAACCTTATTCAATCCTCGTATATAGTTACATTGCTAATGTCTAGAGAACTGGACTCTGTTCATTATTTGAGAAACAGAATTGAAGTCACTAGGAAACTATTAGTCTAAGTAAAAGGTTGAGAACCACATTCCTTAAGTCGATTAAGGTAACAACTATCAAGGTGTCTTGAAACAACAAAGGCCGAATGAGGGAAAAAAGAGAAAGGACGAAGGCAGGAATAGGTTAGCCTGAGTCCAGCGGCTGCGTTCCCTGGGCCCAAGATGGTAACCATAAATCTGTAACTAAACTGACTTATAACTTGTAGGCATGAAAACATCCATCTTGTATACGTTATCAAAGGAGCTTCTCAATGTCCTGAGTCCAAAGTCACATTTCAGAGATAACTATTGGAATGAAGAAGGAAATGGGATTGGACAGCATCACACAAAGAATGAAAGAAAAGAGAAGAGTAGGTATACTTTCGCCAACCAACCAGACGTCCCCCTCCACCTCTCATGATTGAGCTATACCTGGAATCAGGGGAATACCCATATGTGTCTCCCACGGTTCCCAAGTCGCCTCAAACTTTTTAACTGAGTCTAGTAAAGTGCTCACCATTTTTTCCTGGGACATTATCCAGGAGATCTTCCTCTTGGTAGCTAAAAAAAAGAGACTCTGGGTTGTTTCCAAGCCCTAGCTATGGGAATTTTAGCTCCCAACAAGATAACAAAGATTAGCTTCTGTGTATGCTTGGGTACTTTTAGGATGGGAAAATTAGAAAGAGCTGCAGATGGGGATTAGGGAATTGAACAACCGGTAATTTTACAGATGACATAAAAATCTTGTTCCAAAACCCCCTAATTTTAGGGCATTTTCACCACATATATATCATTGAGCCTAGCAAGTGGCATCCTTAAAAACAGAGGAGAGAGAACGACAGAAAGATGTTAGCCAGTCTTGTTGGGACTAAATACCATCTCGTGATCACCTTAGTACTTGCTTCTATTAAGGAAGTATTATAGATTCCTTTATAGGATCTGAAAAAGGAGCTATGCCAGTCCTCTAAATCCCAGTGTTCTAGAAGGTCACCACTGTGTATGGTATTTTAGCAGAGTTTATTGCAAGCGACGAGTAGATTACTGACATTCCCCCCCTTTTTTCCTTGGGCTGTCCACACCATTGTCCATAAGTTGTAAATTTTGGGGGTTCAGGTTTGCTAGACCATAATGTATGCAAAAAGTATGAGATTTAAAGGAATCTAAATCTCTCAGAGTCTGGTAGTTCAAGTTTGTTAATACAGTGACTAAGTGATATTGGTCCAAGAGATGTAAAAAAGTGGCCTATACGGTACATTCCCTTATCTAGCCACCATTTAAAGGCCCCTACTGTATGTCAATACCTGGAGGGAACCAAGGATTGTGGAAAATATGATTCAGGGGTTGGATGTCACAGGTCAGAGAGGTGAGATTTCTAAGCCTATGTCACAAGGAAATCCCACAAGGAAATAGAGTGGGGTAGGGTAGGGGACAAGATTGGGGGTCAATTTTTTTGGGGACACCAGAGTAAAAAGTCCAACATGAATGAGAGGACTGCTTGTCTCTCTAATTGCACGCAATCAGGCTTCTCCAGCCAGGCTTCTCCAGCCGAGAATATATTGTTGAGAATTGAGCTAGTCTTGCCGCTTGGTAGTACCATAGTAAATTTGGGAGCTCCAGTCCCCCTCTGGATCTTGGGCAAAATAGAATTCATTGCGAGAAGTGATAGCCAGAATTGCCCCAAATAAATGTCATTATCTTACTTTGAAAAGACAGAATCTTCTCTTTTTTGATTGGGATAGGAAGGGAACGAAAGAGATAAAGCAATCAAGGTAGGAGAGTCATCTTAACCGAGTTGACCCTGCCCAACCACGAGAGCTCATACTGCGCCCAGGTTTTAAGGTCAAATTACAGTTTCTGGAAGATAGGAGGGTAATTAGCCACTAGGGATGAGCCGAACACCCCCCCAGTTCGGTTCGCACCAGAACTTGCGAACAGGCAAAAAATTTTAACGAAACTCGAACACCGTTAAGGTCTATGGGACATGAACATGAAAAATTAAAAGTGCTCATTTTAAAGGCTTATATGCAAGGTATTGCCATAAAAAAGTGTTTATGGACCTGGGTCCTGCCCCAGGGGACATGTATCAATGCAAAAAAAAGTTTTAAAAACGTTTTTTCGGGAGCAGTGATTTTAATAATGCTTAAAGTGAAACAATAAAAATGAAATATTTATTTCAATATCGTGCCTGGGGGGGTGTCCTTGCCTTTACAGGGTATGCCTATAAAGTAGCGAATTTTTCCCGTGTTTATAACAGTGCCACAACAAAATTACATTTCTAAAGGAAAAAAGTCACTTAAACTTTAACCACTTCCAGCCCGGCCCATAGCAGATTGACAGCCGGGCGGTGGTTCAGTTATCCTGACTGGGCGTTATATGACGTCCAGCAGGATAACATGCCGCCGCGTGCCCGCAGGGGCGCGCATCGTGGCGATTGTGGCGATCCACCGATCTTTGTAAAGAGCCTCCGGTGGATTCTCTTTACCACGTGATCAGCCGTGATTGGACGTCATTAGGAAGACCAGTTGATCGGCTTTTCCTCACTCGCGTCTAACAAGGGGGGTCTGCACTGATTGTTTATCAGCACAGCCCCCCTCAGATCCCACCCAGGACCACCAGGGATCGCCACTAGGACCACCAGGGAGAGGGGCAAAATGTGGATGGCCAGGTATGTACCCCATGGCCATCACATGTGCCCAATGTGCCCAGTCAGTGCCCAATCTGTGCCAATCAGTGCCCACAAATGGGCACTGATTGGCACCAGTATATTGCAGTGATGCCCAGCAATGCCACCCTTAGGGGAATCAGTGCCACCAATCAGTGTCATCAGTGCCACCCATCAGTGTCCATTGGTGCCACCTGTCAGTGCCCATCTGTGCCCATCAGTGCCCACCTATCAGTGCCCATAAGTGCCCATCCATGCCACCGATCAGTGCCACCCATAAGTACCCATTAATGCCACCTATGAGTGCCCATCAGTGCTGCGTATGAGTGCCCATCAGTGCCACCTATGAGTGCCCATCAGTGCCACATACCAGTGCCACCTATCAGTGCCCATCATCAGTGCCCATCATTGCCACCTCATCAGTGCCACCTCATTGGTGCCACCTCATCAGTGCCGCCGTATCAGTGCCCATCAGCGCAGCCATATCAGTGCCCATCATTGAAGAAGAAAACTTACTTATTTACAAAAAATTTTAACAGAAACAAAGAAAAACCTGTTTCTTTTTTCAAAATTTTCAGTCTTTAAAAAAAAAAATTAAAAACACAGAGGTGATCAAATACCACCAAAAGAAAGCTCCATTTGTGGGAACAAAATGATAAAAAATTGTTTGGGTACAGTGTATCATGACCGCGCAATTGTCATTCAAATTGCGACAGCGCTGAAAGCTGAATATTGGTCTGGGCGGGAAGGTGTCTAAGTGCCTGGTATTGAAGTGGTTAAACTCGCAGCTGTAATGTATTGTCAGGTCCCAGCAATATAGATAAAAATCATTGAAAAAAATGGCATGGGTCCCCCCAGTCCATTACCAGGTCCTTTGGGCCTGGTATGGATATTAAGGGAAACCCTGCACCCAAATTTTTAAAAAAATGGCGTAGGGGTCCCCCTCAAAATCCATACCAGGCCCTTCAGGTCTGGTAAGGATTTTAATGGAAACCCCAAACCAAAATGTTAAAAAAATGGCATAAGGTTTCCCCCAAAATCCATACCAGACCCTTAGCAGAGCATGCAACCTAGCAGGTCATAGGAAAAGGCATGAAAGAATGCCCCCCTTAACCGTACTAGGCCACATGCCCTCAACATGGAGAGGGTGCTTTGGTGTCACATCCCCACAACTCTTGCCCAGTGGTTGTGGGAGTCTGTGGGTGGGGGGCTTATTGGAATCTGGAATCCCCCTTTAACAAGGGGACCCCCAGATCCCGGACCCCCCATGTGAATGGGTATCAGGTACATTGTACCCCTACTCATTCACCAAAAAAAGTGTCAAAATGTTAAAAATGACAGTAGACAATTTGGGACAAGTCATTTATTAAATATAAAAAAATTAAACTGTCCCACAATGTCCATTCATCTTCGATCACAGCGTCCGACAACCCGAGAAAAAATGACCCAACAACTCCGCCTCCATGGGAGGCTCCCGCTGACTGAAGCCTATTCGCGATGACAGCTGTTATATAGCTGAAGGTGGGGCCACCTGGTAACGTAAACGTGTGACCCCACCCCCTTCTGAGGTCACCCATTTACGTCACCGGGTGGTCCCTCATCTATATAACAGCTGTCATCATTAAGAGGATTCAGTCAGCGGGAGCCTCCCATGGAGGAGGAGTTTTTTCCTTTTTTTAATTTTTATCAGGTCGTCAGATGCTGTGATCGAATGGACTTCGCGGGACACTTTTTTTTTTACCACAATATCTCTCGGAGAACCGTCCTTCCTGGGGGGTCCTAAGGCTCTATTCCAGCTCCAGTCTATGTGGAAGAATGTCTGGGTAAGATGTTTAATAAGGTCTTGGACTGCTGTAGGGATGTCTCTAATCCTCAAATTATATTTCCTCGACCATTTCTCTAGGTCATCGATTCTGGATAAAGCTATGTCAAGCTGTTCTTGCAGGACATGAATATGATTCGTATTATGGTTAGCCCTGGAGACTGCAGCATCCAATTTGTGTTCTATAGCTTCCATTCTAGATCCTAAGTTTTGGAAGTCCGCCAGAATGTCCCCTGTAGTTTTAGCTGCTGTTTGGGCTACGCCTTTCTCTAGCAACTCTGACAGCTTGTGGAAGAGATCCATAGTGTTAAGTGGCAGATCCTGGCTTAGGCTCACTGGCACATTAGCATTTTCACAGCGAGATGGAGTGACACCCATGGGGCAGAACACTAGGTCCTCCATTGTCTGCTCAATGAGGAATTTTTTTGATGCCGGAGATGGTGTCACACTTTTATGGCTGTTTATATGCAGTTTTGGGGTATATGATAGTGAAGCAGGTGTCAGGACTTGCCTCTGACCTGCAGCCTCTCCTCTGCAGGATCATGTGGCTGGGCTGCGGCCACCATCTTGGAATTGGCCGGTTCGTTGCTGGAGGCAAATTGGGGTTGTAGGTTATGATGGGCTGTGCCTTTGGACATATACCGGTGATGGGGGCTTCTCCTGTCAGAAGCCACCTCCGTTGCTGGTCCTGAGGGCCACAAACAGCTGCTGGGTATGCCGGATGGCCAGGGCAATGCGGAGCGCCCAGCTCAAGTGGCCATCTTGGGCGCCTCCACGCATGAGCCTTTCAGGTCTCCCTATTCTCATATGTCGGTTTGCTACACTCCTGTATGAAGGAGGGTATAAAAGTGAGGGTTATAATTAGACCAAAAATTGCTTCCAGAGCAATCATTGGTGAATGGTGAGCAAAACACAGCCAGCTCAATATTTTGCAGGTGATCATAGGAATATGGGGGTGGTGGGAGCAACATGTTTTTCCAATGACTCCTTTACTATGTGCCTATGCCACATTTTAGCTTGGCATAGGAGAAAAGGTGATGTGTTTGTCATTTGGACAGATATTTAAGAAAAGCTTCAAGACTTTTTGTTAATCCT
This sequence comes from Lithobates clamitans, assembly GCA_037952925.1. NCBI lineage: Eukaryota > Metazoa > Chordata > Amphibia > Anura > Ranidae > Lithobates > Lithobates clamitans. The sequence goes on along the minus strand of JBBGZY010000356.1, from coordinate 1,326,315 downwards.
AAGGCTTCATGTACACTGCTGTTGGTAAACGGATGTTTAGGAGCAGTTGGGTGTTTTTTTCAGCTGCCCCTGAACTCTCCTCTATGTTATCTTATCAGTACATGTAAACAGGGTCGTTGTCGTTTCTAGGTAGTTGAGTTTAGAAGCATTTTTTGAAAAAAAGCAAAAAATGCATTCAGGATGGATGTTCAGAGGCATTTGAAACAGCAAACGCCTGTAACAGCTTGTAAACGTGTGTAAACGCATGTAAACACAGTAACTCGCATTTAACCGTGTTTTGTTTACAGGCGTATTCAATTTTCGACTATTTACCAAAAAAAAAAGAAACGCTTCTAAAACACAAACGCAGCTAAACACGGCAAAACTGACATTTTTAAACGTCGGTTACTATCTGTCAAGTTAAATCGTTCAGGAGAGGTTGTAAAATGTTTTGTGTACATTAAGCCTAAGTAGGAACAGATGCAATTTGAAATTCACCATGAATATAAGCAAATCCAGAATTTCATTTCTGGATAATAAAATACTGGTACAAAACTGTTTTATTTTGACTCTTCTTTATAAGAAGCCAATGGCAGGAAATTCAATACTTCATGCAACTAGGGTCCATTCATATTCTTTAATTAGAAGTACTGTATATCCTATATCTTAGGATATGCTAATATTGTTCAGATGAGAAAGATTTTGAAAAAAAAATCCAAACTATTAAAGGAAAAGGTACTCTAGTTCTAACAAGGTTCTTGAGAAAGCATATCAAAAGCTCAGATTAGATGAGGAATGAGCTATTGTTAAATCCTTTTTGTACAGACGTTTTCTACAGACTGTTTTCTTTAAACAGAGAATTTGTAGATGCTGATTTCTGCAGAGCTATTTATAAAAGCAGCTGCAGAAACAAGCATTGGGTTCCCTTTGGCCCATTGCACCTGTTAATCACAGAGAACTGAGCTGTCCTAGTGCAGCTCGGTTCACAGTTAGTGAGTGCAGAATGAATCCAAAAGGTTCTGTACCATGAGATTGTGATCCATTCAAAGAAGAGTTCAAATACTTTTTTTTTCATTTCCCACTGCTTTTTTTCCCTACGCATCTCAACTCCATTGTTATGCCCCGTACACACGGTCGGACATTGATCGGACATTCCGGCAACAAAATCCTAGGATTTTTTCCGACGGATGTTGGCTCAAACTTGTCTTGCATACACATGGTCACACAAAGTTGTCGGAAAATCCGATCATTCTGAACGCGGTGACGTAAAACACGTACGTCGGGACTATAAACGGGGCAGTAGCCAATAGCTTTCATCTCTTTATTTATTCTGAGCATGCGTGGCACTTTGTGCATAGGATTTGTGTACACACGATCGAAATTCCGACAACGGGGGGGCGTGGCCAGCAGCCGAGGTGAATGGCCGCAGTGTGAGAGAGCTCTATCACCCACGGGCACACCGGAGCTCATAGAGCGACTTCAGAGCCTCTAAAAGCGGCGATTCTCACCTCTATCAGGTCGGGCACACCCTGGGAACATGTTCAGGAAACAAAAAGAAACCAGGAAGATCAGCAGAATGACGGACTTTTACATGCTTCCCCGCAGCACACAGGCCCAAGATGGCGCCGGTAAGCATAACGGTGGAGAGCCTGGCAGGCTCTCCAGCTACAACAACAGCAACTCACAGCGCTCCATACCCCATTCTCACAAGGGACACAAGGGGAAATACACAAACTCCCAGACATCTTCCTCTTCGTCCAGCCCAGTCAAAGCAAAACAACAACACCTGCAGGGAAATAACATGGCTGAAGAAGAAACAGACACATCTCTTAATGACACCAGGGAGCTCCAGGACTCCATCCTGGAATTTCCTACTAAAAATCAGCCGGTCATTGACACAACCTTAAAGGACATGTTAGTGTCCCTCCGCAGCACCCTCCATGCGGACATATTAACCCTTACAAGTCACTTTAAAACAGAAATGAAAGCTGTCAACAACAGGGTCACCCATATAGAACACAAAATGGGAGAATTTGCGGGTGCTATAAATGAAGTGATTGACGCTCATAATGAAAAAGACGACGAAATACACCAACTAAAGTCCAAAATGGCCGACCTCGAAGATCGTTCGAGGAGAAATAATATCAAAATCAGGGGGATACCTGAGACGGTAAAACCACCAGACCTAAACGCTTACTTTCAGAATATCCTGCAAGAAATGCTTCCTGACGCTACAGTGACAGATCTATCTATAGACAGGATTCATAGACTGCCGAAACCTAAGCATTTACCTGATCACCTACCAAGAGACACAATAGCAAGGATTCACTTCTATCAAACTAAAGAGAAGTTTCTTCAATGCATGAGAAATTCTGACAACGCACTACCATGCATCCAAGGCCTCTCCTTCTTTACTGACTTATCGGCATATACAATGCAAAGAAGGAAGAATTTGGCCACTATCACCAAACCGTTGAGAAATCACCACATCGCCTATAGATGGGCCTATCCAGCAAAATTGCTAATTACAAAAGATGGGAAGACGTTCCCTGTCCAGACAGTGGAAGATGGCATATGGTTACTGAAGGACTGGGACATTCTAGACAAGGCAGAGGATCCACCATCAAGTGCCTCATCTCCACGTCCACATTCTCCCACCTGGCCGCAAGATGCAACTGACTGAGGCTAAAAATACACGTAACCACCAATTTACAAAGTTGTGCTCCGGTGCACCCGTGGAACCTTATTCAGTTCTCTTTTCGCTCCTGAGAAGTTACGGGATAATATCCCACCAGATTCAGTTGAATCGTTACAGTTTTTTTGTTAATAACTTTTCTTTTTTTTATTTTAATTGGAGATTTTTATTTTTTGCTGTATTAATCTCTGAAAGAATACCTTAACAGCTTCACATCATCTGGACTCTGGCTCACTGTTAAAAGAACTCTTGCACAAGCATTCTTACTGCAATATACATTTCAACAGGACAAACAACCCAAAAGGCCTTACTAAACCCACTCCTCAAGATTAACATCATGGGATTTAAAATCTCCTCGTTTAACGTTCGCGGACTGAACAGCCCTCAAAAAAGATCAATGCTTTGGAAAGAAGCCCGACTCCTACAAAGTGACATTCTTTGTCTTCAAGAGACCCACTTCTCGGCATCCAAACCTCCGAAATTCTCCCATCAGAACTTTCCCACTATCATCTGCTCCAATGCCCCAAAGAAGAAAAGAGGAGTGGCAATCCTCATCAAAGACACTATTTCCTTTCGTCAGATCTACAAGGATGTAGATGTAATGGGTAGATATATTATACTGGTTGGTGAGGTAAACAACACAGTATACACTATAGTAAATGTCTACTTACCTAATGTGAAACAAATTTTCTTTTTAAACAGAATTTGGAAACGGGTACGTGAGGTGCGAAAGGGGTACACCATAATTTGTGGAGACTTCAATGCTATTCCAAACAAAACTCTAGATGTCTCGGCTGAGACCCCGAAAAGTCGGGAAAGAGTGACCCTTTCGCGCTTCATAGCCTCAGAAAGTCTACATGATGTGTGTAGATGTCAACACTCGACAGAGCGGGATTATTCCTACTTCTCGAGTGTACATCGCACATACTCAAGAATTGATTTCTTTTTGGTGGATACATTTCTGTTACAAAATATTAGTATGTCCAGTGTACACAATATTACATGGTCAGACCATGCTCCGGTTTCCATTATGGTGGAGGGATCTCGCACTGAGACAAGAGCAAATAGATGGAAAAACGATACCTTTCTCTTCTCACATCCAGACCACAAACATACAATTAATAAAGAACTACACGAGTTCTTCAAAAATAATACCGGATCAGTGCCAGATCTCTTTACAATCTGGAATTGTCATAAAGCCTACATAAGGGGCATCCTCATGAAAATGAGCAGTGTAGCTAACAAGCAAAGAAACAAAAAATTGAATGACCTACTCCTTCAAATAAAAAACCTAGAGTCAGTAAACAAAAAAGCTCCAGATCCCAAAACCAGCTCACAATTAGACCAACACAGACATGATCTCAGACTAATACTTATCTCCCAACACAAACATATAGTTCAAAAATGGAAAGCACATTATTACAGTCAGGGCAATAAAGCAGGTAAATTACTAGCAAATCAAGTAAAGGAAAAAAACATCAAACAAAAAATTCCATTTATCTTTCACCCAAACACAGGCATTAGGCTATCCAATCCAAAAGATATTGCTAATGCTTTTAGAGATTACTATAACAATCTATACAATCTGAAAGACGACACTACAAACCACCAACCGTCCCCTGAGATGATCCAGAAATTTTTAGACTCTATATCAATGCCTAAATTGAATTTAGACCAATTACAATATATTAATGCACCAATCTCTATGTCTGAACTAAATAAAACAATTCTATCCTCCCTAACAACAAATCACCAGGCCCAGACGGTTTTTCGTCAGAATATTAGTGGACATTTCACTCCATACTAGGCCCACACTTATTAAATATATATGCATCAGCCATTTCTACATCCTCATTCCCCCCAGAAATGTTAACCGCCACAATTGTGACTTTACCCAAACCTGGGAAATCTCTTGACACTCCACAAAACTTCAGGCCTATATCCTTGCTAAATGTAGACCTGAAGATTTACGCAAAGATTATAGCCAACAGACTGGCACAATTCTTGCCCACATTAGTTAAACATGATCAAGTTGGGTTTATCCCAGGCCGTCAGGCACCAGATGCAACACACAGAATTATTAACCTACTTCACGCAGCGGAATCCTCGGGTACGCCTTCTCTGCTTCTATCATTAGATGCAGAGAAGGCCTTTGATAGGATCCACTGGGGATATCTGAGACTTCTTTTGGACAAGTTTGGCATCTCAGGGGAAATAAATTCAGCTATTCTAGCACTTTACACAAACCCCTCTGCGATGGTATACACAGAAGGAATGTTCTCAGATAGTTTTAATATTACCAATGGGACAAGACAAGGTTGCCCTCTATCCCCCCTCATTTTTTGCTTTATTAATGGAACCCCTAGCCGAAAAAATTAGATCACACCCAGAAATTTCAGGTATCAAAATCCCCAAAGAGGCACACACCATATCACTTTTCGCTGATGATGTGATTCTATCTCTTTCCAATCCCAACACCTCCTTACAAACAGTACACAATATTTTAAACCACTTTAATCAAATTTCATACTACAAAGTTAACGCTTCCAAATCCAACCTACTTGCCATAAACATAGAAGAGAAACTACGTAATTCCCTATCGTCACGCTTTCCATATCCATGGGCAGACAAATCTATCCAATACTTAGGGATCCAACTGACGACACCAAGCAGCAACTTATTTAAAGTGAACCTGGCTCCATTCATTTCCTCCATCCAACCAGAACTAAATAGATTAAAGTCCTTTTGTTTGTCTTGGATGGGAAGACTGGCAGCATATAAAATGCTTATTCTACCAAGAATACTGTATTATTTCAGAGCTCTTCCAATCTCTATACCAGCAAAATTCTTTACAACAGCCCAATCGCAACTACATAAATTTGTATGGGCAGACAAAAAACCAAGATGCTCGCGGTCTTCTCTTTCGAGACATAGAAAGGCAGGTGGAATGGGACTCCCAATTTTAAGAGACTACTTCGCTGCTACCATACTGGATCAAACGAAATATTGGTTTCAAACACAGCCCTCTAAACATTGGGCCACTATAGAACAAGCCTGGTCGAATCCAAATTCTCTGAGATCCACATTGCTAGCATACTCTTTTTCAAACACTTGCCTCAAATCTAATTACCCTACCATACAACTAGTACTAAATACATGGAAGAAATTCTGCTCCGAAATAAGACACAATACAGACCATACAGAAATTCCCACCCCACTTAATTCATTATGCACACATATTAAAGATCTAAATACAAAACAATGGGAAAATAAAGGAATAACCCTAATCTCGGATATGTACGACCGAGAAAAAATCATTCCCTTCAACACTCTAGCCCAAAAATACTCTCTTCCTACCTCTGACTACTACATGTACATAAGAATCACAACATTCCTAAAATCTCACCAGATGCAACCTATTAGAATTCCACATAAGGCATGGGCATACTGGAACGACAAATCTACCCCAAGAAAAGGAATTTCCTTATTCTACACTTTAATACAACAAAAAGAATCATACATTAAATTGCCAGCACATCAAAAATGGGAGTCAGCACTCTCTATGTCCTTTTCAGAAAAACAATGGCTAGAAGCTATTAAATACAACATCTGTTTCACGAGATCTACAGCACACTGGGAGACAGCCCAAAAACTACTACTTAGATGGTACTACACCCCCTATCTAACTGCAAAATTCTCCAACATTAGCTCCAACGAATGCTGGCGAGGATGCGGTAAAGTAGGTACCCTTCTTAACATGATATGGGAGTGCGCCAACTTGTGGAGCTTCTGGAGAGCAATATTCAGATTAATATAAAAAAATTACAGGCTTTATAAGGAAAGGTGAAGCAGAATTAGCCATTTTAAGCATACACATAGACCAATACCCTCCTGCTCTCAGACCAATAGTGATACAAATTCTGATGGCAGCCAGATTGACAATCACTAGCAAATGGAAATCTAACAGCTCACCGAATATTAGTGATGTTATTAGGAAAATTGATGAGACTTTCAAATACGAACAGATTATGGCAAATACACAGGGAAACACAAACCGTTTTTACAAACAATGGGATCCTTGGATTAGCTTCAGGAAAATTACATAGAAAAAGTTTATGTGTACTTCCTTTCCCCTTGCTCTTTTTCGCTAATATGCAACAAGGAGCCAGAGTCCTTACCTCCCTTATTAATATTGCATTCTTTTCTGTTATCCTTTTTAATTTTTTTTATTTTCATATATAATTTGAGATAAATATTCTCCAATTTATTACATTGATTGTCAATATGGTTGTTTAATTATAATCAATCTACGATTGTTTAGACATAAGCTGTGGTTTTAATTTAAAAGCTTATGGAGATATGTTAGTAACCTCGCAGAACTGTGATAATTTTTTTGAAAATACCTTGCATGGTATAATATTGTGAATTATTTTCTTGAAAAACCTTCAATAAAAAAGATATTGAAAAAAAAAAAAAAAATTCCGACAACGGATTTTGTTGTCGGAAAATGTTATAGCCTGCTCTCAAACTTTGTGTGTCAGAAAATCCGATGGAAAATGTGTGATGGAGCCTACACATGGTCGGAATTTCCGACAACAAGGTCCTATCACACATTTTCCGTCGGGAAATACGACCGTGTGTACGGGGCATTACCCTGTATGTGACCTGTATATTAACCATTCAGCTCTTCAGTTCATCTATCCCACACATCTGAACTCTAATGCCCCGTACACACGGTCGGATTTTCTGACGGAAAATGTGCGATCGGAGCGTGTTGTCGGACATTCCGACATTTTCCGTTGGATTTTCCGAGACACAAAGTTTGAGAGCAGGCTATAAAATTCTCCAACAACAAAATCCGATCGCGTCAATTCCGACCGTGTGTGGCCAGTTCCAATGCACAAAGTGCCACGCTTGCTCAGAAGAAATTCCGAGACGGAACAGTTCGGTCTGGTAAAATGAGTGTTCGGAATGGATACAGCACTTTTGTCACGCTGCAATGTTTTAAATAGTTTAATACAGCGCACTCTGTTCATCTTTATAATGTGAGAAGAATGAAGTAGTTTTGCTGCTCATATTCACACAGACTTCTCACAAACTTATTTCTTTATTCTTTATCGGGATTTCCTCAATATATTTTGATTTGTCACATCTGACCAAATTTCTTTTTGTTTGTTTGTAAATAAATTTTTTTTTCAAGGCTGTTTTTGTCTTTTTTTGGGGTTTGTATTTTTTGCCACGTTGTTTTTTTTTTTGTTTTTTGGGTTTGTATTTTTTTCAATGCTGTGTTTTTATGGTTTTTTTTTGTGTTTTACTACATAATATTTTTGTGTGTGTTTTGTGTGTCAAGTTACCACAACACCATTGATATCTCGTATTATTTAAACTCAAGGAGATTGTTTGGTGATGGTGTCTCTTGTTAATTTCACATTGTATTTTTGAAATGTACCTGCCTCCTCACAAACAAACTGTCCTTTTTGAAGGAAAACACACATAGGCAAGTATACTTGAAACAAACATTCCTTTATTAAGGGCTCAGAACCAAACAAAGAGGGAGGCAATGCTGGAGAAACAGCAGAAGTTGGTGAAGCCTTTGGCCCCCAGGCCAAACATCAATTATTTTCCTGCAAAATTGGTGGCCTGAGGAGTCCATATCTAAGGGAGTGCAGTCTGGTCCAGAAGTCCCAGAGATCCAGAAAGCAGCAGATGACATACATGTCCCCAGGCTGTGGTCATACAAGAGACTGCATCTTTGGCCAGACAAGACTGAACCCAGGGCCATCACTCTCTGGTCTTCCTTCCACGCTTCCTTCCACACTGTGGCTATGGTGGTGGAGTTGTGGCAGGAGGAGGAGGGGGATAGGCCAACTCTCTCAGGTGGGTATTGGGTGTGATTTTGCCACTCACCCCCTTACTTAGGACTTTATACAGAAGGTCCTCACACAGCTTGCATTGACCCTCCTGCATGGCCTGCAGTTTGGTGGCAGCCATGCAGGCAAAGGCCTCTTCAGGAGTGGGGGTGGCTCTGAGGAATGCAGAAGCCTCCTAAATGAGCCGGAGTGCTGAATCCTGAACGTGACTCCCCTTCCTGGGTCTTTTGTATGGAAGGCGGAGGGGAGGAACCTGTGATTCGATCAGGCTCCAACTGGTTCCAGTCTTCTCCTGGCTACCACTTAGCCCCGCCTCCTCCTGGCTGCCACTAACCCCCGTCTCCTCCTGGCTGCCACATTCCACAGCCTCCTCCTGTGTAGCACATTCCACAGCCTCCTCCTGGCTGAGGCCTTCCTGTGTATGAAAATAGGACATTGTTTTAGTTTTCTATTCATCAATCGCACACAATTTTCAGCTCATGATTGTAGCAAATTGAATGTTAACAAATATAACAGACTATCATTCTGAGCCCAGCATTTTTCATTCTTGTCCCAATTATTTTTGCCCACTACTGTCTATTGATATGTAAAAAACTTTCTTAAATCAGCAATTAGTGATCAATAATAACATCTAGTAAACATCATTTATTTATTGCCCAGAAATCTGTAGAACAATGCTATACCTGGCTCAAGCTGGGCTCCTCCACTTCTTCCTGGCTGGAAGTCCCAGGTTGGACATCGGAAGCCTCAGCTGGGGTGGAAGAAATAGTGGAAGGAAGGGTTGAGAGGGATTCCCTGACTCCAGTCTGGTCTGACAGAAATCACAGTCTCTCATAGTACCACAGCCTGGGGACATAAACGTCATCTGCTGCAGCTCCGGATCTCTGAGAATCCGTGACCTTCTTGCGCTCCCTAAGATGTGTGCTCCTCAGGCCACCAATTTTGGCTTTTAAATAGGGGATGGTTGCTGTGGGGACCACCGGCTTCACCAACTCCAGCAGTTTCTCCAGCGCTGCCTGCCTCTTTTGTTTATTATTATAATGTGGATGTTTCACCTGCCACAGACAGGGCAGCTCCCTGTTTTTGTCAATGAACAGGGGGAGGAAATTGTGGTCATTGAAGCCATTCATTTTATCTGCAAGACACAACACGAGAAAAACCCTAATGTCAGGTTAAAGTCTCCTAATCTTGTTACAATATAGGACTCAATCTAGAAGCAGTATAGGCCCAAGTTTAGATCTTACCTTCATTAGCACGATCGGCCTTCCTCCGCTCACAGATCGTACGTACTACGCATGCCTGTTACGCTTTATACACACTGCGCATGCGTGTAACTCCGCCCGCCGCTGACATTCTTTCTAGTCTATTTCCCGCCCCTTTTTGTTTGGCGCAGTGGGGGAAGAGCACATGGCGGAGACACAGCAGGTGCGTGCTAATTACAGCAACGAGGAGGAGGAGGAGGAAAGCCCGGAGCCTGAAACATCCCGATCCTGGAGGAAAAGATTTAAGGCATCAAATATGTCCTTTGGGGAGATGTTGGAGATGGTGGACATCCTGAAGAAGGCCCACTATGACGGGAAGTATGGACCTTACCCCAACCCCAAAGTCAGAAAGGCCAAGATCATGGCAAAAGTGGTCAAGAGTCTGCACCGGAATTTCGGGGTACGACGATCGAAACATCAGCTCAGGAAGCTGTGACGGGACCTCAAATTAAGAGAGCATGAGCAGTACAGAAAGATCCGGAGAGTGCTGCAAAAAAGTAAGTAGTTGTGCTGTGTTCCCATTCTTTTTATGTTTATTACGTTCGTGCTGCTCCATGTGCTTTTCTTAACTGTTTTTCTGTTTAAAATGGCAGCTTTCATGTTCATGGGCACATCATTCGTTCGTATCAAACATTGTTCGTTCGGCCTAGAAGACACCATGGTTTTGTCCATATGCATTTAGCCACATTTTTTAGGGCCTACTTGTCTGAAACTAATTTGGTTGGGTAGATGGGTTTGTAACTAGAATGAAATGCAAACTAGATTCTGTGTAAGGGAGGACACTCAGCAGCACATCACATCTGGATGCTGGAGCACTAGTGTGGCACACAAGAACATCCTTTTTATTAGGGGGCCCACACAGGTGCTCCATAGGGGTGTCTCCATCTGTGAAGCTTGTACAAGACAGGCAAAGTATTCAAGCTTGACAAAGGACAAGAAAAATGCTACATCTTGGAACTCTGGCCACAAAAAAAATTGTACCCCATTTCCAAACAATGTTTCATATTTATAGTTCTACCATCAAATATCTGTGTGCTAAGTATATCATTTTTTTTTCACATAGGGGAGAAAAGACTCGGAGAAAACCCCTCATCCGAGGAGACCAGAGACCCCCCCCCCTCTGGAAGAAGGGGAAATCCACTCAAGACAAACAGGGCAGGAGGAGGAAGACGTGGTGGAAATTGTCACCACAACAGGTGAGTGTCTGCGACCACAGGCTCAGGTAAGAGATGGATGCTGGCATATTTTTAATACCTGTTTTTGTTTGGTTTCTCTCTTTTTAGGTGATCGTGATGTTGTGGATCCAGATCCTTTCACCTCTGAAAGTGCACAGATCCTGATCGGGGAGATCATGGGGTGTAATAGGGACTTGGAAAACATTAAGAAAAACATCAATGATGTTCTTCAAAAAAATAAGAACACCATTGATGTTTTGAGGAGTGTTTAAAACCCCTCCAAATCCCTTTGTTTTTTGGTGTGCTACAATTTTGTAACATTTTTTCTCAAATTGGAGAAAAGCCAAATTTTGAAGAGGCACACAGTGTGTCAACATGTGCTATCTGCCATCACGGCAGATCAATGGACGCATTTTGAGGGTGCAACCCCTTCCTCAATAATAAAGTAGCTGAGAGGAAGGGTTTGCACCCCCAAAACACTTCCCTTGATCCCCTGTGATGGCAGGTCGCACATGTTGACATTCGGCTATTTGTGTGTATCTTCAAAATTTGGCTTTTCCGGGGGTGACTTCACCCCATCTGAACGCAATATCAAAAACAGTTTGTAGATGAAGTTGCTAACGCCATAAAAAACCTAAAACTTAACAAAAGACCAGCCCCAGACGGCTACTCGGCTTTATACTATAAAACATTCTCAGAAATACTCTCTCCCATTCTCACTGAAACTTTTAACAAACTTCTAGATGGACATTCTTTTCGGCAAGAAACACTAATGGAAATTGTTTGTATGATCCCAAAACCCCTTTCTGATGATACTTCCTGTGTGAATTATCGGCCTATCTCTCTGTTAAACCTCGATATTAAATTATTAGCAAAAATAATAGCAAAACGCCTCAATAGCATTATAGGAAAATTAATACATAGAGATCAAGTAGGCTTCATGCCAAATAGACAGGCAGGCGATAATATACGCAGGGCAGTGTTATTGGCACATATTGCTAAAAAACGGAAAATCCCTTTATGTTTTCTATCTCTCGATATTAAGAGGGCATTTGACACAGTATCCTGGCAATATATGCAATATTCATTACAAAAATGGGGTTTTGGACCCCACTTTTTAACATGGATCAAAGCATTATATAATAAACCCAAAGCCTATATAAAATATGCTGGATACAAATCTGAAGCCTTTAATATCGAAAGAGGTACCCGACAGGGTTGCCCATTATCTCCCTTATTATTTGCCCTTATACTCGAACCCATGGCCCAATACATCAGAACAAACCAAACTATAACTGGCATTGAAGTAGGAGGTATTACACACAAATTATGTATATTTGCAGACGATATATTACTTTTTCTATCATCACCACAGGTCTCTGGTCCTAACTTAATACCAGCTCTTGATGGATTTGCAGCCCTATCCGGCCTTATGATTAATCCTAAGAAATGCCTAGTGCTTAATATTTCACTCACAAACATGGAATTGATCCCGGCTAGGGCTGCACTCCCATTCACATGGGCAGAAAAATCAATCCCATATCTTGGAATTCATTTAACAGCATCTCATTCTGACTTATTCTCAACCAATTATCCTCCTGTATTAAGACAGATCACAAATCTAATAAAACAATGGTCGCAACTTCCTTTATCCTGGATAGGGAAGATTAATGCAATCAAAATGACTATTCTACCCAAATTGCTTTATCTATTCAGAGTCCTCCCTATTCCAATTCCTTCCTATTTTTTGAGAATAGTACAAAAAAGAGCAACTTCGTTTATATGGGGCTCTTCTAAACCACGTATACCTATACACACACTACATCTTCCCAAAAATAAAGGAGGCCTGGGATACCCTAATTTTACTAACTACTACAGAGCAGCACATTTGGCCAGTCTGTCCAAATACCATGCAAAACAGGAAATGCCATTATGGGTATTTATAGAGGCTTCAGAAAATGACCCTCTATTAATATCAAATTTATTATGGCTTGATCCTAAAGACCGCTTTAAAATTCATAATCCCATAACTAAACACTTCTTATCTCTCTGGGATAAACTAAAAACCAAATATCAGTTACAATCTCCACACAATCCTCTCCTTTCTTTTATCAGAAATCCGGCCTTTTATCCGGCATGGATCTACCCAAATTCTTTTAAAGCTTGGACAACATCAGGCATTCAGACACTAAATGACTTCATAGCATCTAAATCATTCCTTTCATTCCCATCGCTTAGAGAAAAATATGATCTACCAAACTCTGAGATGTTTAGATATCTCCAAATCAAAAATTTCTATACACCATTCCTAAAGAGGGATACACCATTATCCCAATTATCCATTTTTGAATCAATCTGTGCAAAAGATCCATTTGCTAAAGGTACAATTTCATCACTTTATAATCAATTATATGGAGTAGCAAATCTTAATAGACCCTCTTACGTTCAGAGGTGGGAGGAGGACCTGGGACGAACTTTAGAAGACACGGACTGGTCTAACATATGGCTCACATCTAAGTCATCTTCACCCAACATCTTAGCACTGGAGACAAATTATAAAGTCCTAACTCGCTGGTACCTTGTACCCGCTAGAGTGGCAAAATATTCACCTAATACCTCAGCTCTTTGTTTTCGAGGATGCCCAGAAATAGGCACATATTTACACATATGGTGGACGTGCCCAGTAATTCAAACCTTCTGGAAGGAAGTCTTCGTGATTGCATCTAAAATATTTAAAAAAATAATACAACCAGATCCATATTTAACTTTACTTAATCTAAAACCGGAATGGTTAACACTCTCTCAATTCAAACTTATGATCCAACTAATAACGGCTGCAAAACAAACAGTGGCCAAGGCATGGAAATCTCCTACATTGGTACTAGCAGAAACAATTCACAGAATGAATAATACAATGTCCCATGCTAAGATGGTAGCCATCGATCAAAATCAAATTCCAAAATTTGAAAAACTTTGGCATCCTTGGATAAAACAACAGTTCCTGTCAAACTTCAATGACTCTGTCCTGTTGCCATGGTAACAGATTAAATGACTTACAGAGACACCCATTCTAAGGCTTCAAAGAGAACTAAAAAGAATAATAAACTGACGAGCAGGACAACCTTGTGGACCATACCTCTACCTTTCAACCCTTTTTCTTCTTTCTCTTTCCTTTTCTCCACCTTACGATTAAAGCTCATTATCAGAATTTATTTGACCTATATACACTCTACTTGTAAACAATATGTATAGTAGGTATAAATCATTTAAATACCTACAAAAGTAACTAAGGAAATGATATATATCTTTAATTTAGGTTTACGTGAACCCAATGTTTAATATTTGAAATTTCATGATATTTACCTATATAAACCCTACTGTAAAACAATGAGCTTACTTTATAGATCCTTGTAAACTTACTTTATGTATCTTTATAACATTGTATACTCAATAAACTTCTTTTGACAAGGAAAAACAGTTTGTAAATACTCATGTCTGATATTGCCTTCAAGTTCTGCCAAATGTGAACTTTGTAAGTTCAAGATTTGTGTCTTTCTTGTTGGTTTTAAACATGCCTGTTTTATCTTAACCACTTGACGACCGCCTCACGCAGATATACTGCGGCAGAATGGCACGGGCAGACAAAATCACGTACCTGGTACGTGTTTGCCTTCCCGCGGGCGGGGGGTCCGCTCGGACCCCCCCGGTGCCCGAGGTGGTCGGCTTTGGTCTGGCAGCGATCAGAGAATAGGGGGAGGCCATCCCTTTGTGGTCTCCCCCTCGCGATCGCTCACAGCCAATGAGAATCTTACCCTGCCTCTGTAGTACACAGAGGCAGAGGAAATGATGTCATCTCTCCTCGGCTCGGTATTTTCCGTTCCGGCGCCGAGGAGAGAAGACTGCAATGTGAGTGCACCAACACTACACACACAGTAGAATATGCCAGGCACACATTACACCCCCCCGATCCTCCCCCTTTACCCCCCGATCACCCCTCCCCCCTGTCACACTGACACCAAGCAGTTTTTTTTTTTCTGATTACTGCATGGTGTCAGTTTGTGACAGTTAGTGTGGTAGGGCAGTTAGGGTTAGCACCCTTTAGGTCTAGGATACCCTCCTAACCCCCTAATAAAGTTTTAACCCCTTGATCACCCCGTCGCCAGTGTCGCTAAGTGATCATTTTTCTGATCGCTGTATTAGTGTCACTGATGACGCTAGTTAGGGAAGTAAATATTTAGGTTCGCCGTTAGCGTTTTATAGCGACAGGGACCCCCATATACTACCTAATAAATGTTTTAACCCCTTGATTGCCCCCTAGTTAACCCTTTCACCACTGATCACCATATAACTGTTACGGATGATGCTGGTTAGTTTGTTTATTTTTTATAGTGTCAGGGCACCCGCCGTTTATTACCGAATAAAGGTTTAGCCCCCTGATCGCCCGGCGGTAATATGCGTTGCCCCAGGCAGCGTCAGATTAGCGCCAGTACTGCTAACACCCACGCACGCAGCATACGCCCTTAGTGGTATAGTATCTGAACGGATCAATATCTGATTCGATCAGATCTATACTAGCATCCCCAGCAGTTTAGGGTTCCCAAAAACGCAGTGTTAGCGGGATCTGCCCAGATACTTGCTAGCACCTGCGTTTTGCCCCTCCGCCCGGCCCAGCCCACCCAAGTGCAGTATCGATCGATCACTGTCATTTACAAAACACTAAACGCATAACTGCAGCGTTCACAGAGTCAGGCCTAATCCCTGCGATCGCTAACAGTTTTTTTGGTAGCATTTTGGTGAACTGGCAAGCACCAGCCCCAGGCAGCGTCAGGTTAGTGCAAGTACCGTTAACACCCACGCACGCACCGTACACCTCCCTTAGTGGTATAGTATCTGATCGGATCAATATCTAAACCGATCAGATCTATACTAGCGTCCCCAGCAGTTTAGGGTTCCCAAAAAAGCAGTGTTAGCGGAATCAGCCCAGATACCTGCTAGCACCTGCGTTTTGCCCCTCCGCCCGGCCCAGCCCAGCCCACCCAAGTGCAGTATCGATCGATCACTGTCACTTACAAAACACTAAACGCATAACTGCAGCATTCGCAGAGTCAGGCCTGATCCCCGCGATCTCTAACAGTTTTTTTGGTAGCGTTTTGGTGAACTGGCAAGCACCAGTGGCCTAGTACACCCCGGTCATAGTCACAACCAGCACTGCAGTAACACTTGGTGACGTGGCGAGTCCCATAAGTGCAGTTCAAGCTGGTGAGGTGGCAATCACAAGTAGTGTCCCGCTGCCACCAAGAAGAAGACAAACAGGCCTGTTGTGCCCATAATGCCCTTCCTGCTGCATTCACCAATCCTAATTGGGAACCCACCACTTCTGCAGCGCCCGTACTTCCCCCATTCACATTCCCAACCAAATGCAGTCGGCTGCATGAGAGGCATTTTCTTTATGTCCTCCCGAGTACCCCTACCCAACGAACCCCCCCAAAAAAGATGTTGTGTCTGCAGCAAGCGCGGATATAGGCGTGACACCCGCTATTATAGTCCCTCCTGTCCTGACAATCCTGGTCTTTGCATTGGTGAATGTTTTTGAACGCTACCATTCACTAGTTGAGTATTAGCGTAGGGTACAGCATTGCACAGACTAGGCACACTTTCACAGGGTCTCTCAAGATGCCATCGCATTTTGAGAGACCCGAACCTGGAACCGGTTACAGTTATAAAAGTTAGTTACAAAAAAAAGTGTAAAAAAAAAAAAAAAATATATGAAATAAAAAAATAGTTGTTATTTTATTGTTCTCTCTCTCTCTATTCTCTCTCTATTGTTCTGCTCTTTTTTACTGTATTCTATTCTGCAATGTTTTATTCTTATTATGTTTTATCATGTTTGCTTTTCAGGTATGCAATTTTTTATACTTTACCGTTTACTGTATTTTATTGTTAACCATTTTTTTGTCTTCAGGTACGCCATTCACGACTGGTGGTTATACCAGAATGATGCCTGCAGGTTTAGGTATCATCTTGGTATCATTCTTTTCAGCCAGCGGTCGGCTTTCATGTAAAAGCAAACCTAGCAGCTAATTAGCCTCTAGACTGCTTTTACAAGCCGTGGGAGGGAATGCCCCCCCACCGTCTTCCGTGTTTTTCTCTGGCTCTCCTGTCTCAACAGGGAACCTGAGAATGCAGCCGGTGATTCAGCCAGCTGACCATAGAGCTGATCAGAGACCAGAGTGGCTCCAAACATCTCTATGGCCTAAGAAACCGGAAGCTACGAGCATTTCATGACTTTCGCTGGATGTAAACAGCGCCATTAGGAAATTGGGAAAGCATTTTATCACACCGATCTTGGTGTGGTCAGATGCTTTAAGGGCAGAGGAGAGATCTAGGGTCTAATAGACCCCAATTTTTTCAAAAAAGAGTACCTGTCACTACCTATTGCTATCATAGGGGATATTTACATTCCCTGAGATAACAATAAAAATGATAAAAAAAAAAAAAAAATGAAAGGAATAGTTTAAAAATAAGATAAAAAAGAAAAAAAATAATAAAGAAAAAAAAAAAAAAAAAAAAAAAAGCGCCCCTGTCCCCCCCCCCGCTCTCGCGCAAAGGCGAACACAAGCGTTGGTCTGGCGTCAAATGTTAACAGCAATTGCACCATGCATGTGAGGTGTCAACGCGAATGTCAGATCGAGGGCAGTAATTTTAGTAGTAGACCTCCTCTGTAAATCTAAAGTGGTAACCTGTAAAGGCTTTTAAAAGGCATGTCATGTTTGGTATCCATGTACTCGGCCTAAGATCATCTTTTTTATTTCATTGCAATTCCAAATATGCCCATGGCCTGTGTGAGCAATATATCATTTAGTGACAACTTTTTGTAATTTTTTTTTTGTCATTATCCAATCACTTGGGACAAAAAAAATTAATATTCAATGGGCTCAACATGCCTCTCAGCAATTTCCTTGGGGTGTCTACTTTCCAAAATGGGGTCATTTGGGGGGTTTGTACTGCTCTGCCATTTTAGCACCTCAAGAAATGACAGGCAGTCATAAACTAAAAGCTGTGTAAATTCCAGAAAATGTACTCTAGCTTGTAGACGCTATAACTTTTGCGCAAACCAATAATTATACGCTTATTGACATTTTTTTTACCAAAGACATGTGGCCGAATACATTTTGGCCTAAATGTATGACTAAAATTGAGTTCGTTGGATTTTTTATAACAAAAAGTAAAAAAAATCATTTTTTTTCAAAATTTTCGGTCTTTTTCCATTTATAGCACAAAAAATAAAAACCGCAGAAGTGATCAAATACCATCAAAAGAAAGCTCTATTTGTGGGAAGAAAAGAATGCAAATTTTGTTAGGGTACAGCATTGCATGACCGCGTAATTAGCAGTTAAAGCGACGCAGTGCCAAATTGGAAAAAGTCCTCTGGTCTTTAGGCAGCCAAATGGTCCGGGGCTGAAGTGGTTAAATGGACATTTCGACTTTTTCTGATGTGACCCCAAAAATTGTTATACAACAAACATGTTGGTTTGTTTTAAAAACTTTTTCTAAATGCACATGTTATTGTGCTGGTATTAAAAAGATTGCTAATCAAGAATGTGTGGATTATTGTCTCAACGCTACAACACTTTTTTTTGGTGCTCTATAATTGGTGTTTTCTGTGACAATGGGTGTTATTTCCTAAGGGCAAATCCACTTTGCACTACAAGTGCAGTTTCAAAAAGTTAACATCAAAATATTGAAGGAGGAATGCTCTATCCATATTATCACTAATATTCATATTATCATGTTTTGCCCTCATCAGGTTGTTATGGTTAATCTCAATAAATATTGGTATTTATTAAAGAGAGACCAGAATTTGTTTTTAGGCAACCTAGGTCTATTCAATCAAGATAATTTAATACAAATTCATTGAACTAATCAAGCCAAAGTCTATTGCCCCGTACACACGATCGGACATTGATCGGACATTCCAACAACAAAATCCATGGATTTTTTCCGAAGGATGTTGGCTCAAACTTGTTTTGCATACACACGGTCGCACAAAGTTGTCGGAATTTCCACTCGCTAAGAACGCGGTGACGTACACCACATACGACGAGACTAGAAAAGGCCATTTCGGAACCAAGTGCGGCACCGTTTGGGCTCCTTTTGCTAATCTCGTGTTAGTAAAAGTTTGGTGAGAGACGATTTGCGCTTTTTCAGACTCGTGGTTTTCAGATCGTTTTCTGCTGTTCAGTTTGTGCTTGTGGGTTTGTATCTGGTCTTCAGTGCATGCAGCGAGTACAATTGACTTGTCATTGTGTTCGTGTTCATTCGCTACTGATTTTCAGGTCGCTCTTCACAGGCCTTGCTGTTCTTCAGTGCGTTCTGTTACTTCGTTCTGAGCAGCCGACCATTTTCTAACCATGTTGCGTGTACGTACTCATCGTAGAGTTTGTGCTGTGTGGGGGCTTGGTGTTGGGGTCCTTACCTTGACACAAGCCCAGTCCATGAACAGAGTGGGGAGGAGTTCACGGACCAAGAATTGGTTGCTCCAGCGTGAACAGTTCTGTCATATGCCTTTGCTCCGTGAGATCCGTGAGAATAATCCTGATAATTTCAGGAACTTTCTCCGGATGACGGACCCCGTATTTCACTGTTTGTTGGCTTTGCTGACCCCCTATATCAGCAGGCAGGATAGCTGCGTGAGGCAAGCCATCACTTCGGAGCAGAGGTTAGTCGTCACCCTGCGGTACTTGGTGATGGGGAGAAGCCTGCAGGACCTTAAGACCTCTCAACAGGCATCTCCCCCCAGGCTCTGGGGATCATTATCCCGGACACCTGTTCTGCCATCATCCAGGTCCTGCAGAAGGACTATATTAAGGTAAGATTTTTATCCTTTAACATTACATTTTATTGTATTTAATGTTTACGAATGTATTGTATTTCTTTCATCATTCCCTAATTACCATAATTGTAATATGCTGTGAATGTCCCCTTTGTCCTCATGCATGCTGGATCTTTATCTAATTTTTTTGTCCTTCATACATATTTGCCTTCACTTACCTCCCCAGTATGCTCTCCTGGCCTAGATTCACCTTGTGTAGTCACTTAACAATGTATTTTGTCAGCTCCATAGTAGTGCTTTACCCTAAATACCCCCTAAAATTTGTAAAATTGTGATTTGTGCTTTAAATTCAGACAGAGTGCCAGAGGCTTTTTTTTGGTCTCCCAAAATCTTTTGGAACCCTCCCTCCCCCCAACTGCTAACTCAGATGATACCAATCCTCTATCTGCTGACTTTGCCAAACCCATACACACTATACCCACCTCTTTAGTGATTAGATTTATGGATGAATTCCCCAAAGCATGTAGTGCAAGGGCCTGCCTGAATACTTTCAAATGGTATTGTTTAAATTTTTTGTATCCTATTATTATCTTGATAGGTAATAGCCGAATGTAAAAATGTGCCAAAATGTGTACAGTGTGTATTTATCTCTTTGTATTATGACACTTCTTACCTGTCCAGTGGGCTGCCAATAGTATAAGTAAGGAGGGGCTGACTAAAGTAATCCACATTATTTAGGCATTCATCTCTCAATGAAGTGGAGAGGGTTACCTGTCCAAAACACCCCCCCCATAAAATTTAAAAAATGGCCCATGAGAGGGGGGGGGGAATCTGATAGGTGGACCTTATACCTTTGTTGGCCCAGAATGTTTGTGTCTAATCTGCTTTCCATGTTTATGTGCAAAATGATTAATTTATTTTTCTTGTTTGACTCAACAGTTTCCTTCCAACCCACAGGAATGGCAGACTGTGGTCTCCCACTTTGCCCAGCGGTCGGACTTTCCTAACTGCGGAGGGGCAATTGATGGGAAACACGTCCACATCATCCCACCACCCAACTCGGGGTCATACTATTACAGCTATAAAGGGTTCAATAGTATTGTGATGTTGGCAGTGGTGTTGGCTACTTATGAGTTCCTGTATGTGGACGTGGGGAAGAATGGCCGGATGTCAGATGGTGGAGTCATTACCCAGATCGAATTCTACAGGCGTCTCCAGAATGGCAGCTTAGACTTGCCACCTCCAGAAGACAATGTGAAGGACTCCCATTCGTCTTTGTTGCGGATGAAGCGTTTGTGCTGGGGGACCATCTTATGCGGCCATTCCCTATGAGGACCCTCACCCCAGACCAGAGGGTTTTTAATTACCGGCTGGCCAGAGTATAAACTGAATCATATCATCCTGGCGTGCTGTGTTCTCCACAACTTTTTAAGGTGAAATTCTGCCAACTATGCTGCCTCAGTTGGGCCTGAGGCCAGAATTCATGTAAATGAAACAACCCTGACGGCGCTTGAAGCTGGTCGTCCTGGCTTGCCCCCCCCTGAGTGCCCACGAGGTCCGTCTAAGATACCTTGAATACTTTGCGGGTAGGGGGGCCATCAATATGACAGACAATGTCTGAGACATTTTTTAGATAAAAAAATTATTTTAACTACTAAAATATTTGCTGACATTTACTGCTTGTGTTTCTTTTAGCTGACCCTGACATAAATTTGGGGAGTCCTGAAAATGGCGTGATTGTGTAACATTAGAAAGCACTGTTGGGTGTTATTTACTAAAGGCAAAGACACTTTGCACTACAAGTGCACTTGAGACTGCACTGAAACTGCCCTTAGGAAATAACCCCCATTGACACAGAAAACACCAATTTTACCACAACAAAAGTTTTGGAGCATTGAAAATATAATCCACACTTTCTTGATTATCAATTTTTTTTAATACAAGCACAATCACATGTGCAATTATAAAAGGTTTTTAAAACAAACCAACATGTTTGTTGTATAACAATTTTTTGGGTCACGTTAATAAAAGTAGAAATGTCCATTTAAGGTAAAACAGGCATGTTTCAAACCAACAAGAAATACACAAATCTGGAATTTACAAAGTTCAACTTTGCTCAAAATTGAAGGCAATATCAGACATGAGTATTTATAAACTGTGTTTGATATTGCGTTCAGATGGGGTGAAGTCACCACTGGAAAAGCCAAATTTTGAAGATGCACACAAACTGCCGAATGTCAACATGTGCTAGCTGCCGTCATGGGGGATCAAAGGACGTGTTTTGGGTGTGCAACCCCTTCCTCTCAGCTACTTTATTATTGCGGAAGGGGTTGCACCCCCAAAACACCTACATTGATCTCCTGTGATGGCAGATAACACATGTTGATATACTGTGTGCATCTTCAAAATTTGGCTTTTTGACGCTATGTAAAAAAAGGTGCCACAATTTTTTTGGGAAAAAAAGCCAACTACATCAGGAATTTCGAGGGGTTTGAAACACTCCCTAAAACATCAATGATGTTCTTCATTTTGTTTTTAACATCATTGATGTTTTTCTGGATGTTTTCCAAGTCCCTATTACACCCCATGATCTCCCCGATCAGGATCTGGGCACTTTCACTGGTGAAATGTCCTTCATCCACAACATAACGACCACCTAAAAATATAGAAAAAAAAACATGTATTATAAATCTGCCGGCATCCATCTCTTACCTGAGCCTGTGGTCGCAGACACTCACCTGTTGTGGTGACAATTTCCACCACATCTCCCTCCTCCTCCTCCTGTTGGCTTTGGTGGATTTCCACTTCCTCATGAGGTGGGGTTCTGTTGTCTCCTCGGATGAGTGGTGTCCTCCCAGTCTTTTCTCCCCTATGTAAATAAAAAATAGGTATACTTAGCACACAGATATTTTATGACAGAAATAGGAATATGAAACATTGGTTGGAAGTGAGGTACAATTGCTATTTTGGCAGAGTTCCAAGATGAAGAAATTTTTTTTTACTTTTTCAAGCTTGAATACTTACCTGTTTTGTACAAGCTTCACAGATGGAGACACCCCTATAGTATACACTGGAGCACCTGTGTGGGGCCCCCTAATAAAAAAGGCGTTCTTGTGTTCCACACTAGTGCTCCAGCGTCCACATGTGTAAACAGCTGCTGAGTGTCCTCTCCTTACACATAATCTAGTTTGCATTTCATTATAGTTACCAACCCATCTAGACACCAAAATTATTTGAAGAGAAGTAGGCTAGCAAAAATGTATTCAAATGCATATGTCCAAAACATGGTATTTTCTATGCCGAACGAACAATGTTTCATACGAACGAATAATGTGCCCATGAACATGAAAGTTGCCATTTTAAACTGTACAACAGTAAAGAAAAGCACATGGAGCAGCACGAACGTTAGAAAAATAAAGAATAGGTACACAGTACAACTACTTACTTTTTTGAAGCACTCTCCTGATCCTTCTGTACTGCTCGTGCTCCCTTAATTTGAAGTCCAACCACCGCTTCCTGAGTTGATCTTTTGATCGTCGTACCCCAAAATTTCTGTGCAGACTCTTCACAACTTTCGCCATGATCTTGGCCTTTCTGATCCATACTTCCCATCATAGTCGGCCTTTTTCAATATGTCGACCATCTCCAACATCTCCCCAAAGGACATATTTGAGGCCTTAAATCGTCTCCTCTGGGATCGGGACGTTTCTGGCTGCGGGCTTTTCTCCTCCTCCTCGTTGCTGTAATTAGCACGCACCTGCTCTGTCTCCGCCATGTGCTCTTCCCCTACTGCGCCGAACGAGAAGGGGTTGGGAATAGACTAGAAAGAACGTCAGGGGCAGGCGGATTTTTACGCTTGCGCAGTGTATATAAAGCGTAACACGCGTGCGTCTTACATACGATCTGTGAGCGGAGGAAGGAGTATCAGAGGCTCCGATCGTGATAGGGAAGGTAAGATTTAAACTTGGGCCTATACTGCTTCTAGATTGAGGCCTATATCAGGGCAAGATTAGGAGACTTTAGCTTGACATTAGGGTTTGCCACCAAACTGCAGGACATGCAGGAGGGCCAACGCCTCATGTGTGAGGACCTTCTTTATAAAGCCTTAACTAAGGGGGTGAGGGGCAAAATCACACCCAATACCCACCTGTGTGAGTTACATCATCCTCCTCCTGCCACAACTCCATCACCACAGACACAGCGTGGAAGAAAGACCAGAGAGTGATGACCTGGGTTCAGCCTGGTCTGACAAAAGATGCAGGCTCTTGTATGACCACAGCCTGGGGACACAGATGTCATCTGCTGCTGTTCAGGATCTCTTGGACTTCTGGACCAGATTGTACTCCCTTAGATATGGACTCCTCAGGCCACCAATTTTGGCTGGAAATAATTGACCCTGGGGGCCAAAGACTTCGCCAATTTCTGCTGTTTCTCCAGCATTGCCTCCCTCTTTGTTTGGTTCATATCCCTTAATAAAGGATTTTTTGTTTCAATTATACTCGCCTATGTGTGTTTTCCTTCAAAAAGGACAGTTTGTTTGTGAGGAGGCAGGTACATTTCAAAACTACAATGTGAAATTAACAAGAGACACCAACACCAAACAATCTCCTTGAGATTAAATAATACAAGATAATAATGGTGTTGTGGTAACTTGACACATAAAACACACACAAAAATATTCTGGAGTTAAAAAAAAATAAAAAGATCAGGCTTAAAAAAAAATGCTAACCAAAAAAATAAAAATTTTGAGTCAGATGTGACAAATACAAATATTATATTGATGAAATCAACAGAAATAATAAATAAATAGGTTTGTGAGACGTCTGTGTGAATATGAGCAGCAAAAATACTTCATTCTTCTAGCATTATATAAGAACAGAGTGTGCTGCATTAAACAATTTAAAACATTGCAGCCTGACGAAAGTGCTATATCCATTCCGAACGCCAATTTTACCAGACCGAGCAGTTCCATCTCGGAATTTATTCTGAGCATGCGTGGCACTTTGTGCATCGGAATTGGCCACACGCGGAAAATTTTATAGCCTGCTCTCAAACTTTGTGTGTCTGAAAATCCGATGGAAAAAGTCAGATGGAGCACACACATGGTCGTAATTTCCGACAACAAGCTCCGATCGCACATTTTCCGTCGGAAAATCCGACCGTGTGTACAGGGCATAAGGGTTAGGGAAGATAAAACAATCTTGCCCAATGGGTCTATGCTCATGCCTCGGTACTATGTTTTGTATCATACTACTGGCATCATCTTTTTGAGACATTGAGATGCTTTTGATGTGGGTAAGGCTAAATGTAAATTGAGGCATCATATATTTTACCACATTTATCTCACTGGAAAAGGGAAATAACTCACTTCATTTAGTTTACACGTAGGGTTAAAGAATCATTTTGATACGTTTTCAAATTTCCTTTTTGGCCCTGAATTGAATACATGAAAACTATGAAGATTTTTTGACATCCCCATCTTTAGACGTCAAACTTGTTAGATGTACGGTATATGCAGGGCCGGTGAGCATCTGATTTGAATGAGGGTTTAAGTTATAAATCTTTCCTATGAGTGATTTATTTTGCAATTTTTACATCAATATTGATGATTGTAATTTTCATTTGTTACGTATGTATGTTATTTATTTTGTTAATGGAGTTTTATTTTCCCAGCACATCATATAGGGGATGGTAGACAGATGCCTTGTTGGTGTCCTAATCATGCCCCAGGTATTTATTGTATTAGTGTACTTTGATGGCCGTGTAATTACGTTTTTTTTTTTTTTTTTTTTTTATACAATTTTATTATAGGTTGAATATTACATGTGCCCTAGGTGCCATTATCAGGTAACTCCCCTAATGACAATAGTTGTCTATTTCTAGATACATCATGTAGACCACTGGCACTCAGTAAAGGAACTACAATTTGTTTGTAGACTGATGGTATGCTGCTGAGTCAAGTAATTGACAGTAAGTGGAAGT
This sequence comes from Lithobates clamitans, assembly GCA_037952925.1. Lineage (NCBI taxonomy): Eukaryota > Metazoa > Chordata > Amphibia > Anura > Ranidae > Lithobates > Lithobates clamitans. Next base: position 1,300,519 of record JBBGZY010000356.1, on the reverse strand, counting down.
TATTTTAGTGATTTGCAGGGCCATTTAAATGGCTTTGGACTAACCTGTATTTGATATTTTTCACTCTAAAACATGTAATACTAAGAAAAAAAATCCCAGTCTGAAGTGCTTTAAAACAGCTAAAATTTTCATTAACCGTGTACTTCACCTGTGATCGTTTTCATCCACTTTCCTTTTCTTTGATGACACTATTGAGAAAGTGAATCCCTCGCTTTGCCAATAACTCTATTTTGTTTTTTTATCACAGTAAGTATTGTGTTTCATATTTGTAATTTTTTGGACTCATAGCATGGGATCATGTGACAAAAGTAAACTTTTGGCTACTGTGGAAGAGACTTAATTTGCCTGGCAGATTTTCCTGCAGCATATGCCTTGGTCTGGGGCTTTTTTTTTCTTGGGGCCTACATATTTTTTCAAGGATCTTGAGTTGTTCTATGCTCTTTACAGAGCATCTGTCAGTCTCTGGTAGGATGTTGCACCACAAGACAGACTGTACAGCCAACTACTTAGATGACATTTCTCTAATAACATAAACATCTTCATTTCTGTGGACATAACAATTTTTCAGCAACATGACATCTTTCTTTGTGTCATGGTTCTGGCTCCAAGCAGCATAGGTGGAGTTAAAAACTGTAGTCTTCTCATTTCTTTTCATTTAAATCATTATTACTCTCTCTCTCTGATATGCATAGTTGATGTGTTTCTTCTAAAGTTGGAGAGGTTGACTGTAAAGTGCTGCACTGAATGCTGAGCCAAAATGCACAATGCTACCATTTGCTAGATAGCTTACTGTCCATTGTGAATAGGCAGAAACACTTAGCAGTGCAGAGCTACAGGCCACGGACCCCCCACATATTTCATTATGCTGGCATGATATCTCTGCCAGTCTTATATAAAATAATCCATTGTATACATTGATTATGGATTTGTCTGACTTCCCTTACCCTCAGTGACATACATTGTGAATAAGAGGATTATGGGGCCTGGAAGGAGTCTGTGTCATGGATCAAAAAACCATCTTAAGTGCCACTTTCCTGTCAAGAATATAAATCTGGAATACTATTACAATGATGGGACTTTTGAGGCACAGCATTTACATAAAAATACAACATTTATTACAAATGCAACATGCTGTAGTGTATATATAGAAACAAATCCACTTTTTGTATAAAGTATCATAAAAGCACACATTTTGTTTACAAAAGATTTTGATGTCAGAGTATATCCAATCCAAAGGTACTTTTATGTTGTGGCTCAACTCGTTTTTTGTACAAAGTCCACTTCTTCAGGAGCCATCAGTATCTTTGTATACAAGGGTAACAATCTAAACAAAAAATCTAAATTAATAATGCATGCATTTATTGTTTGCATTAACCCTGTATACCATGAGTGGCAACCCCAGGTGGACATCCAGGTAAGGGGGGACACTCAGAGAGCCCAACCCCGTGGGGAGGGCCCAAAAGCAACTCACCCACCCCACAGTCCCACTTCCTAGTTAAACTAAAGGTGCTTTAATTGGTAAAAAAACACTTTACCTTATCTTAAAATACAACAATGCCCTTCCACTAAGCGGTGCTAATACAGCCTCCATCCATCGTCTTCAAAGAAAATGTATATTTTAGCAGTTCTAGAAAGAAAAAGCCAAAATTGCTGTAGTCCTCCCCTCTAAGAGTCAAAGCTAATATACAGAATCTAGTGCTCTCCATGACCTTAGAATGACATACATGTGGCATGCATTGACATCACTGCCTTACCAGGGACTTATTGCATCCAAAGTCCTTGGAGTAGCTGGATCTTAATTACCCTCCAATATATTGTCTCTATTTAAAATAAAGGGACCACAAATTATTTCTTATCCTATATCTTATGTCCCATCCAGGATTAGAGTTTCAGGGGGCAAGGACCTACCTTCATAATTCAGACTGCTTGCAAAAGGGGATGCGTTTATATGTCTCACAATCAATAAACCAAAAGTCTATAGTCAGTTAAAAGAACCTTGAATTCTTAACACAGATTGTAGGGTTGCCTGTATCAAACAAAGCCCAACAAAACCATTAAAGACATCCAGTACTGAACTATTTCAGCCCATATCATCTGCTAAAACACACCTTGAAAAGTGCCACTCCCCTCACCGCACCGGAAGGTAAGCAGAGTGCGCAAGTGGTGGGCCACCCTTTAAAGCCCTCAAAATAGGACACAGGTGGCAAAAATAAACGCTCGGGCATCCAGGCTGTTCCACGATGGCCACTGCATGCCTAGATGGCACCCCCAGCCTCCCAGAGATAGATGGAATCCTCTACACAACCAGTGCCCTCTGGGTGCCAGAGGTGTACATAACAATTTGCAGCATCTGGAGCATGCGGACAACACTGCCCAACACCTCCATAGGAAGTTAACAGTGTATCCCATACCAGCAAAGACAGAGAGGGGAAAGGGCTTCATGCGTATCAACCTCCCACCCACCCACCCACCCACAAACCAGGATCCACCAGGAGCTACTAAATGGGACACAGTCAACAAACAACAAAAACAGAAAAACCAAAATTTAACACAATTATTAACCAAAATAAACACTAAATAACAATGTAAAGAAGGCACACATTTTTTAGCATTACCCCTATGTATCAGAGCACTAGCAGCATAGAAATCCATCCCCAACCCAGAATCAGCTCCCATTGTATGAAGCATACATAGATGGAAAAACCTTATCTATTCTTACACCATACGTACCATAAACAAAATAAATAAATAAAGTGGAACTCTAACTTGGGGAATAGGGGCCAGCGTACTAGACTAAAAATGGTGTGAAATTCACCATATCGTTCAATCCCAGTGGTATATTTGCTTTAAGGTGATGGATCCACCTAGTCTCTCTTTGAAGCAACCCCTTGTCAAAGTCCCCTGCCCTGGGGTCCTCTAACACTCTATCCAAGGTCATGAACTTCATTACTGTAAGGTCATAGTTATGCAGTGAACCCACATGTCTACCGATTGGGATGATTATATTAGGTGTGTAGTAAATGTGGTCATGTATACATTTGTGGAAAGGATATACTCTGACATCAAAATCTTGTATAAACAAAATGTGTGCTTTTATGATATTTTGTAAAAAAGGTGGAATTTTTTTCTATATATATATATATTATTGGTAATAAATTTAGTATTTTTAAGTAAATGTTGTGCCTCTGGATTCCATCTGGATTCCAGATGTAAAATCTGTGGTATGGTACAAACCCTTATGAGGCCAGTAAGGAGTCTGTCTCATGGTGAGTAGGGTGATGACAAGCCTCCCGCCACATGTAGCTACATGTCATATGTGCATATAATCCACACATCATACATGAGCATAGAAAATAAAAATAAAAATCTTACTTAAATGTACCATGTATGGCCTCAACAATATAGCAAAATCTGGACTTTTACATGTAAGGTAGTGGCATGACATGACCTCCAGCCACTAAGCTCTTTCCACACCCTCACTCATGAGCATTGTGGCCTTATTTCTTCATCCACTAATGTGCTCCAGTATGAGTGCTTGATAATTCTCAGAGACTCCAATCAGAGGCTCCTCATCTCAGAGATACTGTAACTGGTTAGTCTTTCCACAAAGTGTGCTCAAAATACTAATGCCCCGTACACACGGTCGGATTTTCCGACGGAAAATATGTGATAGGACCTTGCTGTCGGAAATTCTGACCGTGTGTGGGCTCCATCACACATTTTCCATCGGAATATCCGACACACAAAGTGTGAGAGCTTGCTATAAAATTTTCTGACAACAAAATCCGTTGTCGGAAAATCTGATCATGTATACACAAATCCGACGCACAAAGTGCCACACATGCTCAGAATAAATTAAGAGACGAAAGCTATTGGCTACTGCCCCGTTTATAGTCCCGACATACGTGTTTTACGTCACCGCGCTCAGAACGATCGGATTTTCTGACAACTTTGTGTGACCGTGTGTATGCAAGGCAAGTTTGAGCCAACATCCATCGGAAAAAATCCATGGATTTTGTTGTCGGAATGTCCGATCAATGTCCGACCGTGTGTGGGCATAACAGTTCTCACCAAAAATATGAATGTGCTGCCAGAATGGCATATATGTGGAATACATTATGTTGAAGTTGCCATTTTGTTGGGTACAATTTGAGTGCCCATATGTGAACATGCAGGGCTTTTTTTCTCAGAGAATAGGTGCAGGAACTCAACCATACCCGCCACACACACATACCTGCCAAATGGCATCAAATAGTAGCTCTTCCCTCTGCATACAATCCCTCCCTCCACTGCCCTCATTTTCTCCCCCCTCATTAAAAGCTCCACCGTCTGTCATATGACTTAACTTTGTTGCAATATTAAGCTGAAACACCTATCCGGCTGTAGTACCTCCCAGTATACTATACTATACTATACTATACTATACTATACTATACTATACTACAGTCACTTGCAAGGGAGATCACGCAATAGGAGCATCAAAAACTGGTCACCAGGGAAAAAATGGAGACCACAGAGGGTGCAGCCTACCACGCAACCTCTCATGCCCATGACTGCACTGAACCCTGGGCACCTGATATAAGCTATAACTTGTAAACGCAGAAGCTGGACTTCAGTGTTACCAAGTGATAGTGGTGAGCAGGGAGCAGAAGACCTGAGCCAGAGGTGGTGGAACTGAGTTCCCTGCTGCTCTCTTCTGCATCCCCCATACCATCTGGTAAAGGTGACACTTCTCTTTTTACATTTACTCCTCTGCTAAATAATATGACTCTCATTCTCTTTTAATGTCCACGTCTCTGCTAAATTATGTATATGATTCTGCTCCTCTCTATTTAAACAAACCCCCCACCTGGTGCCACAATCCATTTCCACTTTTCTCTTTCTTTCTGTTCCCTACTCTTTGCCAGGTCCCGTCTCTCTGCACTCTTACAACCAAATTTCCATAATCCAGATCTGTGACTTTCCAGTCCAGTCCTGTGCATAATGCTTGGGGGGAGGGTCTCTGCCAGTTTGCTGCTCTCTTTATCTTGACAATTGACTGATCAATTATGGCCTAAGAAGGAGTGGTTTACTGATCAAGACACATGGCATAGGGAAAGGCAAAGTCTGGTTAAGCCCCACTGTGTATCACACACAGTATACTGATTACCGTATTTATCGGCATATAACACGCACAGGTGTATAACACGCACATTAATTATAAGAGGGAAGTTTCAGGAAAAAAATTAAAATGTAATAAGGATTTAATATTTAAGCAACATAAGGGTCAGTGCCCATCTGCAGCCTCACCATTGCCATCAATGCAGCCTGATTAATGCCCATCTGCAGCCTCACAAGAGCCATCAATGCAGCAGCCTCACCACTGTCATCAATGCAGCAGCCTCATCGTTGCCATCAATGCAGCAACCTCACCATTGCCATCAATGCAGCAGCCTCATCATTACCTCCAATGCAGCAGCTTCCTATAACAGAGGCCGTCAAGTAAGCAGGAGATTCTCACAATATTTAATCTGATGGCGCTCGTCCCGACCCCCTCCCTGTCCCCTCCGAGGCAGCTAAAATTGAAGTATTGGCATGTAACACGCACACACTATTTGCACCCAATTTTTATGGTGAAAAAGTGAGTGTTATACGCCAATAAATACAGTATATACATACTATTATTACCTTGAGACCTTGCATGATGATTTGTATACATTTTGCTCAATCATTCAGGTCCTTCCATGCTCTGAAATTACAATTCTACTACCTGATTTTTTTTCCATTGTTCTATATAGTTATTAAATGTAGGACTTCCTGTTGTTTTCTGTAACCTTTCCAGCTGCCTATCTGTTGGGTAAAACTCTTTGAATGACCTTTGCTTGCACTAATAACTCTTTTTCAAGCATGTTCTCATTGTACCCACTCTTCTAAAGTGTCACAAACTGTGTAAATTGAGGATTGCTTCCCTCAGGAAAAGTTTGCATTAAAAAAAATGGTTTTAGTAAATAAATGTTATATTCATTTTTAGCCCATAATTGCATTACATGTTTCCTCTCTTCTCAGTCTGTCTTCAGGGCAGACGTTCTGAAGATAATTAGTTTCTGCAAAACATTACAATATTGTCTGGCTGTGAACTGAGGGTGTGATCTCCAAGCTGAATCATACCATGCCAAGTACATTGGCAAATGACATTGATGGGGCTGTGATTTCCTTAGTGGGAAATAGGAGAAAATGAGAGTATAGGGAAAAGGAAATGGGGCAATAAAAACTAAAGCTGTATTGAAGGCTTTTGTTAGAACAGTGCTACATCCTGCGTGTTTAACTAAGCTATGTTAATATCTCAGTGTGTGATCAAACATTCTAATTTCTTAATATAATGTCCTAGCTCTTGAGGTAAAAGCAAGTGTCTACACCAGGGCTTTGCAAGCTGTTTTGACAATCAGCATTGTATGATACCTGAAATTTGGCCTACTGCATCTGTTATTGACAAATCTATAATCTTCTCATACTGAAAAATCTTTAGAGAAAATTGTCAATTTTATAAAGCAAGTGCCAGTAAATTAGGGAGTACAAAGCAGGGAAAATTGTATTACCACATGTAAAGAAAACCAGAATATGTCTGACATTGGCTAAGTAAAAACAATTTCTAAATAAACTATGTTTTTGTGAATTTTGTGTGCATTAGACAAAAGGGGATGCGTTTATATGTCTCACAATCAATAAACCAAAAGTCTATAGTCAGTTAAAAGAACCCTGCATTCTTAACACAGATTGTAGGTTTGCTTGTATCAAACAAAGCCCAACAAAACCATTAAAGACATCCAGTACTGAACTATTTCAGCCCATATCATCTGCTAAAACACACCTTGAAAAGTGCCACTCCCCTCACCGCACCGGAAGGTAAGCAGAGTGCGCAAGTGGTGGTCCACCCTTTAAAGCCCTCAAAATAGGACACAGGTGGCAAAAGTAAACGCTCGGGCATCCAGGCTGTTCCACGATGGCCACTGCATGGCTAGATGGCACCCCCAGCCTCCCAGAGATAGATGGAATCCTCTGCACAACCAGTGGCCTCTGGGTGCCAGAGGTGTACATAACAATTTGCAGCATCTGGAGCATGCGGACAACGCTAAGGAAAAACTATTTCTAAATAAACTATGTTTTTGTGAATTTTGTGTGCATTAGTGGACAGAATGCTAAAAATCAACTGTATTTATTCTACTATATAAAGGATGCATGATTTTTAATGTTAAAATTACATAAAGTAACGCCAATCTAGCATAAAAAAGAATTGGATATGTTTATGCAGCTGAAGAATTACAGCATATTTCATTTAAATGAAAAATTACAATTAACTCTGTCACAAACAGGCAATGCATTAGGTCTTTTCTAATAGATAATTATTATTATTATTATTATTATTATTATTATTATTATACAGGATTTATATAGCGCCAACAGTTTGCCCATCACTTTACAACACGGGGCAGACAGTATATTTACAATACACTTCAATACAGGAGGGATCAGAGGGCCCTGCTCATTAGAGCTTACAATTTAGAAGGGAGGGTCAAGTGGAAAAAAACCTAATAGCTGTGGGGGATGATAAAATGGAGAAAATGAAAATACAGTTGTTATGTGTAGGTAGGATAGGCTTCTCTGAAGAGGAGGGTTTTCAGGGATCGTCTAAAAGCTAATAGAGTAGGAGATAATGGGACAGATTCAGTTAAGGAGTACCATAGGATTGGAGAGGCTCTGCAAAGTCCTGGAGGCAAGCATGGGAGGAGGTGGCGATGGAGCTAGAGAGCAGGAGGTCTTGAGATGAACGAAGGGAACAATTAGGTTGGTATTTTGAGACTAGGTCGGTGATGTAGCTGGGGGCAGAGTTGTGGATGGCTTTGTAAGTAGTTGTTAGTATTTTGAATTTAATTTTTTGGTAGAGCGGAAGCCAGTGCAGGGCTTGACAGAGAGGAGTAGCAGACACAGAACGATTTGTGAGGTGGATGAGTCTGGCAGCAGCAATCATGTCAGATTGAAAGGGGGATAGACTATGTAGAGGTAAGCCAATGAGGAGGGAGTTGCAGTAGTTGAGGCGATAGATGAGCAGGGAGTGAATTTAAGAGCTCTGTTGTGTCATTGGTTAGAAAGGGGGGTATTTTGGAGATCTTGCGGAGGTTGAGGCAGCAAGATTTGGACAGTGATTGGATGTGGGGCTTAAAGGAAAGTTCCGAGTCCAGGACTACACCTCAGACCTTGGCGTTCGGGGATGGGCTTATAGTTGTGCCATCGATTTTGACAGAGAGATCAGGGGAGTAGGCACATGGGGGAAGAAAAATGATAAGTTTGGTTTTGGATAGATTAAGTTTGAGGAAGTGGTGTGACATCTAGACTGCTATATCTGATAGTAAATTAGTGATACGTGAGGAGTAGGGATGAGCCGAACACCCCCCGGTTCGGTTCGCACCAGAACCTGCGAACGGACCGAAAGTTCACACGAACGTTAGAACCCCATTGACGTCTATGGGACTCGAACGTTCGAAATCAAAAGTGCTCATTTTAAAGGCCAATTTGCATGGTATTGTCCTAAAAAGGGTTTGGGGACCCGGGTCCTACCCCAGGGGACATGTATCAATGCAAAAAAAACTTTTAAAAACGGCCGTTTTTTCGGGAGCAGTGATTTTAATGATGCTTCAAGTAAAAAAAAAAAAAAAGTGAAATATTCCTTTAAATATCGTACCTGGGGGGTGTCTATAGTATGCCTGTAAAGTGGCGCGTGTTTCCCGTGTTTAGAAAAGTCCCTGCACCAAATGTCATTTTTAAAGGAAAAAATCTCATTTAAAACTGCTTGCGGGTTTAATGTAATGTCCGGTCCTGGCAATGTGGATGAAAATCAGTGAGACAAACACCATGGGTACCCCCCAGTCCATTACCAGGCCCTTTGGGTCTTGTATGGATATTAAGGGGAACCCCGCACCCAAATTAAAATAAGGAAAGGTGTGGGGCCACCAGGCCCTATATACTCTGAACAGCAGTATACAGGCGGTGCAAACAAGACAGGGACTGTAGGTTTGTTGTTAAGTAGAATCTGTTTGTCATTTTGAACGGGTACATTTTTAACGTGTTTAGCTCCAGCCAAAAAATCTTTTTTAAGCTTTTTGGAAAACATGGGGAAGGATTATCACCCCTGTGACATTTGTTTTGCTGTCTTTCCTCCTCTTTAGAAGATTTCACCTCACTTTTTGTCCCAATGACAAATGCTTTTTGAGAATTTGTCTTTTTTTGTGGAACAAGGATTGGAAAGCATCAGTGGAAAGGAGAAATGTTTTTCCCATATTAACTCTTACAGGAGAGAATTTCCCTTCATAGGGGTAGATTTCATCTCACTTCCTGTTGTCTCCTTCCGTTTGCAAGTAGGAGTCGTTTGTAAGTTAGATGTTTGAAAGTAGGGGCCTGCCCTATATACTCAGCAGAAATTTGGGCCTTAGGTGTTGTTGTGGCCACAACACTGTAAGCCTTCACAGGGCCCTGCTGTGAAATATTAGATCAAGAATTGTAATTACATGCCCCTGTTGAACAGGGGCAGAAAAACTGGGCCTTTGGTGGTGGTGGTGGTGCTGGTGCCACAACACTGTAAGTCCTCACTCGCTCTTGGTGGGTGCAGAAATGGGCTCTGCTGTGAAATATTAGATCAAGAATTGTAATTACATGCCCCTGTTGAACAGGGGCAGAAAAATTGGGCCTTTGGTGGTGGTGGTGCTGGTGCCACAACATTGCAACCCCTCACAGACACTCTAGTTGGAATGCAGGAACGAGCCCTGCTGCAAAGTATTGCATCAAAAATTGTAATTACACACCCCTGTTAAACAGGGGCAGAAAAATTGGGCCCCTGGCACTGGTGCTGGTGCCACAACACTGCAACCCCTCACAGACACTCTAGTTGGAACGCAGGAACGAGCCCTGCTGCAAAGTATTGCATCAAAAATTGTAATTACACGCCCCTGTTAAACAGGGGAAGAAAAATTGGGCCTTAGGAACTGGTGCTGGTGACACAACACTGCAACCCCTCACAGACACTCTAGTTGGAACGCAGGAACGAGCCCTGCTGCAAAGTATTGCATCAAAAATTGTAATTACACGCCCCTGTTAAACAGGGGCAGAAAAATTGTGCCTTAGGCACTGGTGGTGGCGCCCAGAACCAAAAATGTTCTTACAAGCTATCAGCGTGATGATTGAGGAGGAAGAGGATAATTACTCAGGGATAGTCACTCAGCATAAGCATAGGCAGTCTTTGAAGGGATCTGAGATTTCAAAAAAAAATATTCGATTACATCAGCATCAGGTGCTTGGTAGCTGGTGGTGATCCAAGACTGATTCATTTTTATGAAGGTCAGTCGATCGACCGAGTCGGTGGACAGACGCACCCTGTGATCGGTTACCACGCCTCCAGCAGCACTGAATGTGCGTTCCGAAAAACCGCTGGATGCAGGACAGGCCAGTAGCTCAATTGCATACTGTGCAAGCTCTGGCCAGTGATCCATCCTCAAGACCCAGTAACCCAGAGGATTTTCGGTGGGAAAGGTGTCCAAGTCTGATCTTGCCCCTAGGTATTCATGCACCATGTAAAACAGACGCTGGCGTTGGTTGCTGGAACCGATTATACCTTGGGGCTGCGGACCAAAAAATTGTCTGAACGCATCGGTCAGATGGGCACCTTCTCCACCGCTCCTTCTTTGACTGACCGAAGCCTCAGCAACACGTTGTCCAGAAACAGGAGTTTGTAACCTCCCAGTCTCTGGGAACGCGTTGCACAGACCTTTCTGCAAGGCCTCCCGAAGATGTTTTATCCTCTGCTCCCTCTGCGATGGCAAGATAAGGTCCGCAACCTTACCCTTGTAACGTGGATCAAGGAGGGTTGCCAGCCAGTATTGGTCCTTCTCCTTGATACCACAAATACGAGGATCCTTACGCAGGCTTTGCAGGATCAGGGAGGCCATGCAGCGTAGGTTTGCTGAGGCATTCGGTCCGGAGTCCTCTGGGTCACTAAGGATGACATGGTCCGCAGCCACCTCCTCCCAGCCACGTACAAGTCCATGTGTTTCTTGGGACTGATCCCTTAAAGACTGCTGCTGATGCTGAGTGCCAGGCTCCACCTCCATACTGACACAATCTTCCTCCTCCTCCTCCTCCTCGTCCTCTTCCTGTGTGATCGGCAGGCACGCAGGAACACTGTCTGGATAAAGGGGGCCTTGAGAGCTAAGGAAGTCCTCCTCTTCCTGCCTCTGTTCTGCCTCAAGTGCCCTGTCCATTATTCCATGCAGCGTGTGCTCCAACAGGTGGACAAGGGGGACAGTGTCACTGATGAATGCACTGTCACTGCTCACCATCCTCGTGGCCTCCTCAAATGGTGACAGGACAGTGCATGCATCCCTGATCATGGCCCACTGGCGTGGGGAAAAAAACCAAGCTCCCCTGACCCTGTCCTGGTGCCATAGTCGCACAGGTACTCATTGATGGCCCTCGCTGCAGCATGGCCAACGTTGAGTTCCACCTGGTGGGCATGTCACAGATTAGGCGGTTCTTGGGCAGGTTAAACTCCTTTTGGAGGTCCGTCAGCCAAGCACTGGCATTATATGACCGGCAGAAATGCACACAGACTTTCCTGGCCTGCCTCAAGACATCCTGTAAGCCCGGGTACCTGCCCAAGAACCGCTGCACCACCAAGTGAAGGACGTGACCCAAAGAGGGCACATGGGTCATTTGTCCGTCGGAGGGCAGAGAGGAGGTTGGTGCCATTGTCGCAAACCACCAGTCCTGCCTTAAGTTGGCGTGGCATCAACTACCTCTGAACCTGCCCCTGCAGAGCTGACAGAACCTCTGCCCCAGTGTGGCTCCTGTCCCCCAAGCACACCAGCTCAAGCACCGCATGGCATCTTTTGGCCTGCGTACTTGAGTAGCCCCTTGAACGGCTACGGAGCACCGCTGGTTCCGAGGACAAAGCACAGGAAGAGGCCATGGAGGAAGAAGAAGAGGAGGGGGTGGAGGAGAGAGGTGTGTCACAATCATTAGCATTTTGGAGGCATGGTGGCGGAACAACCTCCAACACTACTGCACCTTTTCCTGCATCCTTCCCAGCTGCCAGCAGAGTCACCCAATGTGCCGTGAAACTTAGGTAACGTCCCTGTACATGCCTGCTGGACCATGAGTAAGCGGTAATATGCACCTTACCGCTGACCGCCCTGTCCAGTGAGGCATGGACATTGCCTTCCACATGCCGGTAGAGAGCCGGAATCGCCTTCCGTGAGAAAAAGTGGCATTTGGGTACCTGCCACTGAGGAACCGCACATTCCACAAACTCATGTAAGGGGGCAGAGTCTACCAACTGAAAAGGCAGCAGTTGAAGTGCTAGCAATTTTGCCAAGCTAGCATTCAACCGCTGGGCATGTGCATGGCTGGGAGCAAACTTCTTTCGGCGGTGCAGCAGCTGGGGCAGGGAAATTTGCCTGGTACAATCTGACGTCGGTGTACCAAAAGCAGATCGCCCACAAGTACTTGGCTGTGACACATCTAATTATACACCTTCATTCCTCTCAGTGCAGGTCTCAGAGAGGACTAAAGGTCTAGTGGGGTTGGAAATCTCAGCTGATGAGTTGCAAGGAGAGGTCCTCTTTGTTCTTTGGTTTGGGTCTTTTAGATACGCTTGCCAACGAACTGCATGGCAGGTCAACATATGTCTGGTCAAGCATGTGGTACCCATGCGGGAGATGTTTTGGCCACGCGAGATACGCTTGAGACATATGTTGCGAATAGCAGCGGTGCGATCTGATGCACTCGTCTCAAAAAAGGCTCACACCAAAGAACTTTTTGAATAACGCGCAGAGACTGCAGCGCCCTGCACATGTGTAGCTTTGGGGTGTGATGCAGTCAATATACTGCCCTTAGGCTGGCCCCTGGAGGACAACCTGCCTCGTTGATGATGTGCCACCTCCTCCTCCTTCTCCTATCAGGCACCCACGTTGAGTCAGTGACCTCATCATCCCCTCCCTCCTCATCACTGGAGCAAACCTGGCAGTATGCTGCAGCAGGGGGAGCATGACTGCCAGATTGCTGTCCTTCTTGGGCACCCCCTCTGTCCGTGCTCATGTTACTGCCTTCATTGAGCTCAGTATCATCATCAGAGCGTTCCAAACACTGGGCATCCTCCTGGAGCATGTACCCAACACTGTGGTCAAACAGTTCGAGGGACTCCTCAGAAGGACATGGTGGGGCTAGGGAAGGAGTCACTGATGACATTGAGCCGAGGGAAGAGGCCGCTGCTTTTCCAGACAAAGTACCCTGGGCATGGGTGAGAGAGGATGATAAGGATGAGGGCGGCTTGGTCATCCACTTGACCAAGTCTTCCGCATGTTGCGGCTCAACACGGCCAGCTGCCGAAAAAAAGGCCAAGCGTGTCCCACGGCCACGTGCTTATGAGGATGCACCGTCTCCACGACCAGCACTAGACACAGAGACTTCTTGCCCTCTCTTATTGGCTTGTGACTGTCTGCCTCTCCTTCTTGGCCTTCCAGACATACTAATGGCCTGTAGCTGCACTAAGCTGGGATATATATATATATATATGTACTGATACTGCAGCTAGCAAAATCAACTGCCTGCCTGTAGTATGAGAACACCACCAACCTTCTACAGGTAGCTTTAGGTGAACACTGTGCAGAGCTCGCAAAAAATAACTTGTAGGTTTAGCTGAACACTGTGAGGTGGACGCACCACACTAACTTTTAGTTTTAGCTGAACACTGTGAGCAGGACGCATAGCACTAACTTATAGTTTTAGCTAAACAGTGTGAGTAGGACGCACTGCACTAACTTGTAGCTTGAGATGAACACTGTGCAGAGGTCTCACTACACCAACTTGTAGTTTTAGCTGAACACTGTGAGCATGGCGCACAGCACTAACTTGTAGCTTTAGATGAACACTGTGCAGAGGTCTCACTACACCAACCTGTAGGTTTAGCTAAACACTGTGAGCAGGGCGCACTGCACTAACTTGTAGCTTTAGATGAACACTGTGCAGAGGTCTCACTACACCAACTTGTAGTTTTAGCTGAACACTGTGAGCATGATGCACAGCACTAACTTGTAGTTTTAGCTGAACACTGTGAGCAGGACGCACTGCACTAACTTGTAGCTTTAGATGAACACTGTGCAGAGGTCTCACTACACCAACTTGTAGGTTTAGCTGAACACTGAGCAGGACGCACAGCACTAACTTGTATTTTTAGCTGAACACTGTGAGCAGGATGCACAGCACTAACTTGTAGTTTTAGCTGAAAACTGTGAGCAGGACGCACTGCACTAACTTGTAGCTTGAGATGAACACTGTGCAGAGGTCTCACTACACCAACTTGTAGTTTTAGCTGAACACTGTGAGCAGGACGCACAGCACTAACTTGTAGTTTTAGCTGAACACTGTGAGCAGGACACACTGCACTAACTTGTAGCTTTAAATGAACACTGTGCAGAGGTCTCACTACACCAACTTGTAGGTTTAGCTGAACACTGTGAGGTGGACGCACCACACTAACATGTAGGTTTAGCTGAACACTGTGAGCAGGACGCATAGCACTAACTTATAGTTTTAGCTAAACACTGTGAGCAGGACGCACTGCACTAACTTGTACCTTGAGATGAACACTGTGCAGAGGTCTCACTACACCAACTTGTAGTTTTAGCTGAACACTGTGAGCAGGGCGCACTGCACTAACTTGTAGCTTTAGATGAACACTGTGCAGAGGTCTCACTACACCAACTTGTAGGTTTAGCTGAACACTGTGAGCAGGACGCACAGCACTAACTTGTAGTTTTAGCTTAACACTGTGAGCAGGACGCACAGCACTAACTTATAGTTTTAGCTAAACACTGTGAGCAGGACGCACTGCACTAACTTGTACCTTGAGATGAACACTGTGCAGAGGTCTCACTACACCAACTTGTAGTTTTAGCTGAACACTGTGAGCAGGGCGCACTGCACTAACTTGTAGCTTTAGATGAATACTGTGCAGAGGTCTCACTACACCAACTTGTAGTTTTAGCTGAACACTGTGAGCAGGACGCACTGCACTAACTTGTAGCTTTAGATGAATACTGTGCAGAGGTCTCACTACACCAACTTATAGTTTTAGCTAAACACTGTGAGCAGGACGCACTGCACTAACTTGTAGCTTTAGATGAACACTGTGCAAAGGTCTCACTACACCAACTTGTAGTTTTAGCTGAACACTTTGAGCAGGACGCACAGCACCAACTTGTAGTTTTAGCTGAACACTGAGCAGGACGCACTGCACCAACTTGTAGGTTTAGCTGAACACTGTAAGCAGGACGCACAGTACTAACTTGTATTTTTAGCTGAACACTGTGAGCAGGACGCACAGCACTAACTTGTAGTTTTAGCTGAACACTGTGAGCAAGACGCACTGCACTAACTTGTAGCTTGAGATGAACACTGTGCAGAGGTCTCACTACACCAACTTGTAGTTTTAGCTGAACACTGTGAGCAGGACGCACAGCACTAACTTGTAGTTTTAGCTGAACACTGTGAGCAGGACGCACTGCACTAACTTGTAGCTTTAGATGAACACTGTGCAGAGGTCTCACTACTCCAACTTGTAGGTTTAGCTGAACACTGAGCAGGACGCACAGCACTAACTTATAGTTTTAGCTAAACACTGTGAGCAGGACGCACTGCCCTAACTTGTAGCTTTAGATGAACACTGTGCAGAGGTCTCACTACACCAACTTGTAGGTTTAGCTGAACACTGTGAGGTGGACGCACCACACTAACTTGTAGGTTTAGCTGAACACTGTGAGCAGGACGCATAGCACTAACTTATAGTTTTAGCTAAACACTGTGAGCAGGACGCACTGCACTAACTTGTACCTTGAGATGAACACTGTGCAGAGGTCTCACTACACCAACTTGTAGTTTTAGCTGAACACTGTGAGCAGGGCGCACTGCACTAACTTGTAGCTTTAGATGAATACTGTGCAGAGGTCTCACTACACCAACTTGTAGGTTTAGCTGAACACTGTGAGCAGGACGCACAGCACTAACTTGTAGTTTTAGCTGAACACTGAGCAGGACGCACAGCACTAACTTATAGTTTTAGCTAAACACTGTGAGCAGGATGCACTGCACTAACTTGTAGCTTTAGATGAACACTGTGCAGAGGTCTCACTACACCATCTTGTAGTTTTAGCTGAACACTGAGCAGGACGCACAGCACTAACTTATAGTTTTAGCTAAACACTGTGAGCAGGACGCACTGCCCTAACTTGTAGCTTTAGATGAACACTGTGCAGAGGTCTCACTACACCAACTTGTAGGTTTAGCTGAACACTGTGAGGTGGACGCACCACACTAACATGTAGGTTTAGCTGAACACTGTGAGCAGGACGCATAGCACTAACTTATAGTTTTAGCTAAACACTGTGAGCAGGACGCACTGCACTAACTTGTACCTTGAGATGAACACTGTGCAGAGGTCTCACTACACCAACTTGTAGTTTTAGCTGAACACTGTGAGCAGGACGCACTGCACTAACTTGTAGCTTTAGATGAATACTGTGCAGAGGTCTCACTACACCAACTTAAAGTTTTAGCTAAACACTGTGAGCAGGACGCACTGCACTAACTTGTAGCTTGAGATGAACACTGTGCAAAGGTCTCACTACACCAACTTGTAGTTTTAGCTGAACACTTTGAGCAGGACGCACTGCACTAACTTGTAGCTTTAGATGAACACTGTGCAGAGGTCTCACTACACCAACTTGTAGGTTTAGCTGAACACTGAGCAGGACGCACAGCACTAACTTGTATTTTTAGCTGAACACTGTGAGCAGGATGCACAGCACTAACTTGTAGTTTTAGCTGAAAACTGTGAGCAGGACGCACTGCACTAACTTGTAGCTTGAGATGAACACTGTGCAGAGGTCTCACTACACCAACTTGTAGTTTTAGCTGAACACTGTGAGCAGGACGCACAGCACTAACTTGTAGTTTTAGCTGAACACTGTGAGCAGGACGCACTGCACTAACTTGTAGCTTTAGATGAACACTGTGCAGAGGTCTCACTACACCAACTTGTAGTTTTAGCTGAACACTGTGAGCAGGACGCACAGCACTAACTTGTAGTTTTAGCTGAACACTGTGAGCATGACACACTGCACTAACTTGTAGCTTTAGATGAACACTGTGCAGAGGTCTCACTACACCAAATTGTAGGTTTAGCTGAACACTGTGAGGTGGACGCACCACACTAACTTGTAGGTTTAGCTGAACACTGTGAGCAGGACGCATAGCACCAACTTATAGTTTTAGCTAAACACTGTGAGCAGGACGCACTGCACTGACTTGTACCTTGAGATGAACACTGTGCAGAGGTCTCACTACACCAACTTGTAGTTTTAGCTGAACACTGTGAGCAGGGCGCACTGCACTAACTTGTAGCTTTAGATGAACACTGTGCAGAGGTCTCACTACACCAACTTGTAGGTTTAGCTGAACACTGTGAGCAGGACGCACAGCACTAACTTGTAATTTTAGCTTAACACTGTGAGCAGGACGCACAGCACTAACTTATAGTTTTAGCTAAACACTGTGAGCAGGACGCACTGCACTAACTTGTACCTTGAGATGAACACTGTGCAGAGGTCTCACTACACCAACTTGTAGTTTTAGCTGAACACTGTGAGCAGGGCGCACTGCACTAACTTGTAGCTTTAGATGAATACTGTGCAGAGGTCTCACTACACCAACTTGTAGGTTTAGCTGAACACTGTGAGCAGGACGCACTGCACTAACTTGTAGTTTTAGCTGAACACTGAGCAGGACGCACAGCACTAACTTATAGTTTTAGCTAAACACTGTGAGCAGGATGCACTGCACTAACTTGTAGCTTTAGATGAACACTGTGCAGAGGTCTCACTACACCAACTTGTAGTTTTAGCTGAACACTGTGAGCAGGACGCACAGCACTAACTTATAGTTTTAGCTAAACACTGTGAGCAGGACGCACTGCACTAACTTGTACCTTGAGATGAACACTGTGCAGAGGTCTCACTACACCAACTTGTAGTTTTAGCTGAACACTGTGAGCAAGACGCACTGCACTAACTTGTAGCTTTAGATGAATACTGTGCAGAGGTCTCACTACACCAACTTATAGTTTTAGCTAAACACTGTGAGCAGGACGCACTGCACTAACTTGTAGCTTGAGATGAACACTGTGCAAAGGTCTCACTACACCAACTTGTAGTTTTAGCTGAACACTTTGAGCAGGACGCACTGCACTAACTTGTAGCTTTAGATGAACACTGTGCAGAGGTCTCACTACACCAACTTGTAGGTTTAGCTGAACACTGAGCAGGACGCACAGCACTAACTTGTATTTTTAGCTGAACACTGTGAGCAGGATGCACAGCACTAACTTGTAGTTTTAGCTGAAAACTGTGAGCAGGACGCACTGCACTAACTTGTAGCTTGAGATGAACACTGTGCAGAGGTCTCACTACACCAACTTGTAGTTTTAGCTGAACACTGTGAGCAGGACGCACAGCACTAACTTGTAGTTTTAGCTGAACACTGTGAGCAGGACGCACTGCACTAACTTGTAGCTTTAGATGAACACTGTGCAGAGGTCTCACTACACCAACTTGTAGTTTTAGCTGAACACTGTGAGCAGGACGCACAGCACTAACTTGTAGTTTTAGCTGAACACTGTGAGCAGGACACACTGCACTAACTTGTAGCTTTAGATGAACACTGTGCAGAGGTCTCACTACACCAAATTGTAGGTTTAGCTGAACACTGTGAGGTGGACGCACCACACTAACTTGTAGGTTTAGCTGAACACTGTGAGCAGGACGCATAGCACTAACTTATAGTTTTAGCTAAACACTGTGAGCAGGACGCACTGCACTAACTTGTACCTTGAGATGAACACTGTGCAGAGGTCTCACTACACCAACTTGTAGTTTTAGCTGAACACTGTGAGCAGGGCGCACTGCACTAACTTGTAGCTTTAGATGAACACTGTGCAGAGGTCTCACTACACCAACTTGTAGGTTTAGCTGAACACTGTGAGCAGGACGCACAGCACTAACTTGTAGTTTTAGCTTAACACTGTGAGCAGGACGCACAGCACTAACTTATAGTTTTAGCTAAACACTGTGAGCAGGACGCACTGCACTAACTTGTACCTTGAGATGAACACTGTGCAGAGGTCTCACTCCACCAACTTGTAGTTTTAGCTGAACACTGTGAGCAGGACGCACTGCACTAACTTGTAGCTTTAGATGAATACTGTGCAGAGGTCTCACTACACCAACTTATAGTTTTAGCTAAACACTGTGAGCAGGACGCACTGCACTAACTTGTAGCTTGAGATGAACACTGTGCAAAGGTCTCACTACACCAACTTGTAGTTTTAGTTGAACACTTTGAGCAGGACGCACAGCACCAACTTGTAGTTTTAGCTGAACACTGAGCAGGACGCACTGCACCAACTTGTAGGTTTAGCTGAACACTGTAAGCAGGACGCACAGTACTAACTTGTATTTTTAGCTGAACACTGTGAGCAGGACGCACAGCACTAACTTGTAGTTTTAGCTGAACACTGTGAGCAGGACGCACTGCACTAACTTGTAGCTTGAGATGAACACTGTGCAGAGGTCTCACTACACCAACTTGTAGTTTTAGCTGAACACTGTGAGCAGGACGCACAGCACTAACTTGTAGTTTTAGCTGAACACTGTGAGCAGGACGCACTGCACTAACTTGTAGCTTTAGATGAACACTGTGCAGAGGTCTCACTACACCAACTTGTAGGTTTAGCTGCACACTGAGCAGGACGCACAGCACTAACTTATAGTTTTAGCTAAACACTGTGAGCAGGACGCACTGCCCTAACTTGTAGCTTTAGATGAACACTGTGCAGAGGTCTCACTACACCAACTTGTAGGTTTAGCTGAACACTGTGAGGTGGATGCACCACACTAACTTGTAGGTTTAGCTGAACACTGTGAGCAGGACGCATAGCACTAACTTATAGTTTTAGCTAAACACTGTGAGCAGGACGCACTGCACTAACTTGTACCTTGAGATGAACACTGTGCAGAGGTCTCACTACACCAACTTGTAGTTTTAGCTGAACACTGTGAGCAGGGTGCACTGCACTAACTTGTAGCTTTAGATGAATACTGTGCAGAGGTCTCACTACACCTACTTGTAGGTTTAGCTGAACACTGTGAGCAGGACGCACAGCACTAACTTGTAGTTTTAGCTGAACACTGAGCAGGACGCACAGCACTAACTTATAGTTTTAGCTAAACACTGTGAGCAGGATGCACTGCACTAACTTGTAGCTTTAGATGAACACTGTGCAGAGGTCTCACTACACCAACTTGTAGTTTTAGCTGAACACTGTGAGCAGGACGCACAGCACTAACTTATAGTTTTAGCTAAACACTGTGAGCAGGACGCACTGCACTAACTTGTAGCTTGAGATGAACACTGTGCAGAGGTCTCACTACACCAACTTGTAGTTTTAGCTGAACACTGAGCAGGACGCACAGCACTAACTTGTAGCTTTAGCTGAACACTGTGAGCAGGACACACTGCACTAACTTGTAGCTTTAGATGAAAACTGTGCAGAGGTCTCACTACACCAACTTGTAGGTTTAGCTGAACACTGTGAGCAGGATGCACAGCACTAACTTGTATTTTTAGCTGAACACTGTGAGCAGGACGCACAGCACTAACTTGTAGTTTTAGCTGAACACTGTGAGCAGGACACACTGCACTAACTTGTAGTTTTAGCTGAACACTGTGAGCAGGACGCACTGCACTAACTGTAAATAGTCTAGCTGCCTATCTGTGGTACTAATAGGTTTAAAAGAACACCAGCAATTTTCTTTAGGTAGCTGTAAATACTGTAACAAGATAAGCCTGCCTGTCAGTAGGAAGATAACAGGAACGGATCTAGCTAAACTGAATACAGTGTATATATATATATATATATATATATATATATATATATATATACACACAATACACTGTAAGTGCAGCTAAACTGACTGACTGTTCTGCCTAATCTATCTAACTCAAATCAAATGTCACTGTCTGTCTCTCTCTCTCTCTCTCTCTCAATGAACGCCAGAACACACACTACACAGGGCCGCCGTGCAGGCGGCCTTTTATAGTGTGGGGCATGTACTAAATCCCCTGAGCCATAATTTGCCAAAGCCTCCTTGGCTTTGGCCAATTACGGCTCTCTGTTCAGACGGTGCTGTGATTGGCCAAGCATGCGGGTCATAGTGCATGCTTGGCCAATCATCAGCCAGCAATGCACTGCCACAGTGAATTATGGGCCGTGACGCGCCACACGAATTTGGCGCGAACGCCCCATATTGTTCGCAATTCGGTGAACGGGGAACAGACGATGTTCGAGTCAAACATGGGTTCGACTCGAACACGAAGCTCATCCCTAGTGAGGAGACTGAAGTAGTGAGCTGAGGGGTAGAGAAATAGATTTGGGTGTCATCAGCGTAGAGGTGGTATTGGAACCCGTGGGAGGCTGACCCAAGTAGGGGGTGAAGATTTAAAATAGGAGAGGTGCAAGAACAGAATCTTGGGGCGACACAACAAAGAAAGGAGGATTAAAAACAAAATGATCTTGCTAAGATTTGGTGCATAAGGTAATCCACTAATTAGGGTTCTCATAAATCCTTCTTCCCACTGGCATTCAATCAATTATTTCTTCATATGAATTAAAAAACAATAAAGGAGTGGGGCTGACTGTTAGGGATGAGCCAAACATATCTCAGTTTAAATTTTCAGACTTCAATAAGCCCCCAATCCACAGTCCCTCTCAACCACCAGCCAGAGTTGTGGACATGTGGGGGGTATGGCCTGGTGTTTCTCAAGGGGGGTATACATTTATTTCCCCTTTTTCTGACGAGCCAGGCTATACGCTTGGATCATGGTCTAGAATATATTTTGTGAGGAGCACATGCTGTTCTTTGCATATGATCCCCCTTTCGCTCGGTTCCCACTGTCATGACTTGGGATCCGACTTGTGAGACCCCAAGTTACGTGACATATGAAATCCCATTTTAGCCAATGACAGCTGTCTTAATTAGCACTATTGAAGTCGCTCCAACTTTAGAAAAGGTTCTTGTACTAATTCAAGGTGACTTCTATCCCATTTTGTGCCCATAGAGTTTAAAGGAAGTCGCCTCCAAGTCAGATGACCATCTTAAGTGATTTGGATCCGACATGATTCCTGAAGTTGCTTTAGAGTTTCTTCAAAGTCGCTTCAAGTTGAATCAAAGTTGCATCAAGTCACACTCAAGTTGCCTGGTAAAGTTGCACTGTAATGCCGTTTACACACGGGCAGATTTTTCAACCGAACTGGTCCGACGGGACGAATCCGTTGGACAATCCGACCGTGTGTGGGCTTCATCGGACCTGCAGCGGATTTTTTCGGTCAAAAATCAGACGGACTTTAGATTTGGAACATGTTTCAAATCTTTCCGCCGGAACTCCGCCGGACCCAGTTCCTATCAAGAAATCCGCTCGTCTGTATGTCGGTCCGACGGACAAAAAACGACGCATGCTCTGAAGCAAGTACGAGACAGAAGCTCTCAGTCTGGTAAAATTAGTGTTCGTATTGGAGCTAGCACATTCCTCACGCTGCAAATTCTGTGATTGTTTAATGCAGCGCATTATTGTCTTCTTTATAACGCTAGATGAACAAAGTTGTTTTGCTGCTCATATTCACACAGAATTCTCACAAACAAATTTCTGGATTATTTCTCATGATCTCATGAATGATATTGTATTTTTTAAAAGCCCGATCTCCATAATAATGTTCACAAATTTATTTTTTGAGTAATCTATTTTTGATTTCATCAAGATCTTTATTTATGATTATTTATAAATTATTTTCCAGTGATCTTCATATTTATTTATTTTTTTGTGTCAAGTTAACACAATAATGTTATTTATGTTTTATTTTTTTGTGTGTCAATTTAACACAATAACATTATTAATGTTTTTTTTTTTGTGTGCCAAGTTAACACAATAACATTAATAATGTTTTTTTTTGTGTGTCAAGTTAAAACAATAACATTATATTTTTGGTTTTTTTGGAACCTCAAGGAGGTTGGTCTTTTAGAAATGTATTTGAATAAAAACACATAGGCAAGTATTTTAAGAAAAAAAAATATCCATTTATTCTGGTTAACAAAATAAAGATGAAGGCAACACTGGAGAAACTTTTGGAATTTGTGAAGCCTTTTGGCCTCAGGGCACACATCACATCTTTGGAAAAGAAAATTGGGATCTTGAGGAGTCCATATAATAGGGAGCACAATCTGGTCCAGGAATCCTAGAGATCAAGACCAGCAGCAAATGTCATATATATCCCCAGGCTGTGGTACTACACCAGCCTGCGTCTTCTGTCAGACCAGACTGAACCCTGGTCATCACGTTCTTCTCTTCGCTGCAGCCTTCCCTCCACGCTGCCCTGCAGCCTTCCATGCACCCTTCCCTGCAGCTTTCCCTGCAGCCTCCCTTGGAGGCTGTGGCTCTGGTGGTGGACTTGTGGCAGGAGGAGGAGGATGAGGAGGAGGAGGAGAAGGAGGAGGATGGGTGAGATAATATATTTGGCTGTTGGCACTTAACTCACCCTTCAGCCCCTTGTGAAGGGCATCACTAATAATTTGTTCACAGAGGAGGCGTTGGCCCCTCTCACATTCAAACAACCTGGTCACTATATAGCATCCATAGGTCTCTTCAGCATCAGGTGGGCTACTCGGGACCTCTGTAGCTTCTCTAATGAGGTGCAGTGATGCCTCCTGTGTCACCGTCCCCTACCTGGGCCTTTTTGTTTGCATGCGGAGGGGAGGCACCTGCGATTGGATGAGGCTCCTACTGGGCCCGGCCACCTCCTGGCTGACACTGGCCCACCCACCTCCTGGCTGTCACTGGGCCCGGCCTCCTCCTGCCTGCCACTTTCCAGAACATCCTCCTGGCTGAGCTCATCCTCTCTATAAAAAAGGGACAGTTTTTGGTTTATCAATCACACACAATTTTCAGCTCATGACTTGCAAATTCAATGTTAATACATATAAAAGAGTATCATTCTGAACCCACCATTTTTTCAAGCTGGTGACAAACATTTTTGGCCACTACTGTCACTTGATATGAATACATAATTTTTTGGATAAAAAAAAATCCTTAATAGTTAATAAATTATAACATCTAGTTAACATCATTAATATTAGGACAATATTTAATATGTTTAAACATAATATACCTGGCTCCAGCTGGGCGCATCTGGTTCTTCCAGGATGGAAGGTCAAGGTTGTTCCTCATCAGCCTCTGCTGGGGTGGAGGGAAGAGTGGAGGGAAGAGTGGAGGGAAGCGTTGAAAGCGATTCCCTGGCTTCAGTCTGGTTGTCAAGAAAACACAGTTTTTCAAAGTACCACAGTTAAGGTACATACACATCATCTGCTGATGCTCCTGATGCCAGGGAAGTCTGGATCTTGTTATGCTCCCTCCTGTACATATTCCTCAAGATCCGAATTTTACGTTCCAAAATCTCAAAGGTTGCTTCTGGGATCAAAGTCTGCACAAATGCCAGAAGTCTCTCCAGCATTGCGTTACTTACTGGTTTGTTGTAAAATGCACTGTGCTTGACCTCCCACAGATTCCTCATCTCCCTGTACTTGTCAATAAATTGTGACATTAATTCAGGGTCCTTAAACTTATTACTAATTTTTTTCTGTAAGACAATACACAAGACAAAAACACTAATGTTAGCCTATACTCTCATAATCTTATCCCAAAATAGGCCTCAATCTATAAGCTGTATAGGCCACTGATGTTCGAAAATTTGTAAAAATTACCTTTGTTTTGGTCGCTCGCAACTTCCGTTCCTATTTCCTCCGCGCACATACGGAACTTGCGTGTCAGCTTTATATACAGTGCGCATGCGTGAAACTCCGCCTGTGTCGCCCACCCCTGACGTTCTTTTTCACGAATATTCACTGCACCTTTCCCTGCACAGAACGTATGTACATACGGCACTTGCATGTCAGCTTTATATACAGTGCGCAGGCGTGAAACTCCGCCTGCGTCGCCCGCCGCTGACGTTCTTTTTCACGAATATTCGCCACCCCTTCTCTACGCACAGAATGTACATACGTACGGCACTTGTGTGTAAGCTTTATATACAGTGCGCATGTGTGAAACTCCGCCTGCGTCGCCTGCCCCTGACGTTCTTTTTCACGAATATTCCCCTCCCCTTCTCTCTACGGTGCACAGTAGGAGCAACATGGCGGAGACACAGCAGGTGTATGTTAATTCTTCCAGTAATGAGGAAAGCCCGAAACCCGAAACGTCCTGATCTGGGAAGAAGAGCTTTAAGGCCTCCAATATGGCCTTTGAAGAGATGGTGGAGATAGTGTACATCTTGCGGAGGAACGACTATGATGGGAAGCATGGACCATACACCCAGCCAAATTTGCGCAAGGCGAAAATCATGTCCAAAGTAGTGAAGACCCTGCATCAGAATTCTGGGGAATTCTGGGGAATTCTTTGCCGGGACTACATCCATTGACGTCGTCCTGTGCATGAGTGACCTGCGCGCCCCCTGCAGGGCGAGCGCGACGCGCTCTGTGATCAGCGAGTCTAAGAGACTCGCCTGATCACAGATCAGAGTAAGGGGTCGATCCTGACCCCTTACCACATGATCAGCTGTCAGCCAATGACAGCTTATCATGTGATATCAACGGAGCCGGTAATCGGCTATTTTTTCTCCTCGTGCTGACAGCGCGAGGAGGAAAAAAAAGCCGATCACCGGTGGCCGTGAGAGGGACATCAGTCACGGCAAGCTGCTACAGATCCTCAGTGCCCACCTGTGCCCCCTGCCAGTGACACCTAGCAATAGGCAGCAGTGCCGCCTACCAGTGCCCACCAGTGCCACCCATCAGTGCCCACAGTGCCATCCATCAGTGCCCACAGTACCACCCATCAGTGTCCACAATCAGTGCCTCAACAACAGTGCTGCACATCAGTGCCATCTATCAGTGCCCATCAGTGTCTCCTACCAGTGCCCATAAGTGCCATCAGTGCCGCCCATCAGTGCCCATCAGTGGCCACCTATCAGTGCCCATCAGTGCCACCCATCAGTGCCACCCATTAGGGCCCATCAGTGTCCATCAGTGCCGCCTTATCTGTGAAGATCAGTACCGCCTTATCTGTCCCCATCAGTGCCGCCTTATCTGTGCCTATCAGTGCCGGCTTAACTATGCCTATCAGTGCCACCTTAACTGTGCCTATCCATGCCCATCAGTGCAGCTTATCAGTGCCCACCAGTGCCGCCTCATCAGCGCATATCAATGAAGGAGAAAAATTACCTGTTTGCAAAAACAAACTATGAAACATGTTTGTTTAGCAAAAAATAAAAATCCCAGCTGTGATTAAATACCACCAAAAGAAAGCTCTATTTGTGGGAAAAAATGATAAAAATGTAATTTGGGTACAGTGTTGTATGACCGCGCAAATGTCATTGAAAGTGCCTCAGCGCTGAAAGCTGAAAATTGATCTGGGCAGGAGGGGGGTTTAAGTGCCTAGTAAGCAAGTGGTTAAACAACATTTTGGTCTTGCTAATTTGTCTTATTAAAAGAAGTTTAGGACATTGTTATCCAGATGTCTTTGAAACTAGAATGAATAACAAACGTCATTCAGTGGAATGTAAGGAGAGGACACTCAGCAGCTGTTTACACATCTGGACTCATGAGCACTAGTGTGGGACACCAGAGAACATTTTTTAGGGTAACCCACACAGGGGCTCCAGGGGATACTTGGGGTGTCTCCATCTGTGAAACTTGGCCAAAAAAGGTAAGTATTGCAATTTGTTTAAAAGGGAATTTTAATCATGTCTTCAACTTGGATCTCTTCCCAAATGGACAATTGTACACTACTTCTAAGCAATGTTTCATATTCCTATTTCTGGACTCAAATATCTGTGTGCTAAGTATACCTTTTGTTTAATTCTCATAGGGGAGAAAAGACTCAGACAGCCAGATCCCAGGGACCCCCGACCTCGACAGCCTGAATGGCAACTAAGCCCAAGCCCCCCCCAGGATGTGGGCAACATGGTCACCCCACCAGGTGAGTGTCTGACACCCCAGCTTCAGGTAATCTATGTATGCCTGCTCATTTCTAAATACAAGTTTTTTTAATCAAATTTAGGTGATGTTATGGTTGTGGAAGGGGAAGCATTTACAACAGACAGCACCCAAAGATTGATTGGCCAGATCATGGCCTGGAATGGGGATATTGATGTGATGCGCAATACCATTGACATCATGCGCAATCGGCTGGACAATATGCAGTAGGAAATGAAGAACATGATTGATGTTTTGGGGAGAATCTAATCCCCTTTTCCCAAAAAAACATATATCATGTTCTTCATTTCCTTTTTTGCTGACCACATTCTGGGCTTTGACTTTTAAAAAATTTTAAAAGCCAAGTTTTGTAAAAAAGCCTGTTTGTAAAAAAAAATAAAAAATATGCCTGTTTGTAGAAAAAAAAAAAAAAACAGAAAAAAAAAAACAAAAAAAAAATTATTTATATATATATATATATATATATATATATATATATATATATATATATATATGCCTGTTTGTAAAAAAAAAAAAAAAAAAAAACAAACACAAAAAATATGTTTGTTTGTAAAAAAAATGCCTGTTTGTAAAAAAAAAAAAAAATGACTGTAAAAAAGACAAACAAAAAAATTATGCCTGTTTGTAAAAAAAATACAAAAAAAATATGCCTGTTTGTAAAATAAAACAAAAAAAACTTATGCCTGTTTGTATAAAACAAAAAAAAACAAACAAAAAAAGTTTTTTAAAACCAAAAAAAACCATATTGTTAAAAAAATATATATATATTTTCTAAAAAAAAATTATAAACGCACATGTGAATGTGCACAGATTAAAAAGTTTGAGAATAAACAATGTGTGGCTTCTTCTTTCAATGCTCAATACCAGTTTTGTAAGTTATTTGGTTTTTACAGTGACAATGGGGCTTATTTACTAAAGGAAAATACACTTGGCACTACAAGTGCACTAGGAGAACCTAGGAGACAGCCAAAAAGAAAGGCAAGCAATAAATACATTTCTAGATTTTATCTGATCATTATTTTTTATTCATAAAAATTAGACATTGTCTGGCATTGCAATGGCCCCCCTACCCGTAAAAAAAATGAACATATTTATCCTGAATTTCACAGGCGCTTTGGGGGGCCAAGACAGTACGGCCAGTATTCAGGCCCGTCAGAGGATTCTCTGTAGGTCCGGCCTCAGGCCCAATTGATGCAAGATAATTTCTTGAATTTTTGCGTAAAAAACTGTGCAGGATGCAGCATGCTAGGACAATGTGATTAAGTTTGTAGTCCGCCATGTGGATTTCTGTCTGAAACAGGTGTTATTGGCTGGCCATTATCCCGAAGGCATTCTCCACAAATCTCACTCTGGCCAGCCGGTAGTTAAAAACCCTCCTCTCCGGGGGGAGGGGCCTTTGGGGGAATGTCCTCATCAGGTGCTCGCCCAAACCGAAGGCTTCATCTGCAATGAAGAAGGGGAGTCCTTCCATGTTATCCACATTAGGTGGCAATCCCAGGCCACCTGAGCCACTAGTAGAACCCCGTCTGGGTGAAGACTCCTCCATCCGACATCCGGCCATTCTTCCCCACGTCCACATACAGAAATTCATATTGTGCAGACACCACCGCCATTAACACAATACTATGAAACCCCTTATAGTTAAAATAGTATGACCCCGAATGGGGTGGTGGCACAATGTGGATGTGCTTCCCATTTATAGCCCCTCCACAGTTGGGAAAATTGCAAAATGGGATGCCACAGTCTGCCATTCCTGTGGCGTTGAAGGAAACTGGGGAGTCAAACAAGAAAAAAAAAAAAAAAGTACTTTTGCACGTAACATTGCTAACACATTACACAAAAAACATTCTTGCCCAACATCAGTATAACGTTTATTTTAAGTATTATTTAAAGACTAAAATATAAGGCCCACTTATCAGATTCCTCACCCCCTCTGGTGGCCCATTGATAAAATTTAAGGGGGGGCTTATAAATTAATTTAAGGACACACAGACCATTTGGACACATTTTAACCGTGGGGGGGCTTATAAATTAATTTAAGCACATACAGACCATTTGGACACATTTTAGGGGGGTGTTTAGGCTAAAGCACTACAATGGAGCTGACAAAATACATTATTAAGTGACTAGACTAGGTGGATATGGGCCCAGCATAGCATGCTTGGGAGGTTAGTAAAGGCAAATATGCATGAAGGACAAAAAAGGAGCATTAAAAGCTTCCAGCATGCATGAGGACAAAGGGGACATTCACAGCATATTGCAATCTTGGTAATTAGGGATTGAGGAAAGAAATACAATACATTAGCATACATTAAATACAATAAAATGTGATGTTAAAGGATAAATCTTATCTTAATATAGTCCTTCTGCAGGACCTGAATGATGGCAGAACAGGTCCCTGGAATAATTATCCCCAGAGCCTGGGGAAGATGCCTGTCGAGAACTTGAGGTCCTGCAGGCTTCTCCCAGTCACCAAGTACCGCAACGTAGCGACTAGCCTGTGCTCCGGAGTGATGATTTGCCTCATGCATGTATCCTGCCTGCTGATATAAGGGGTCAGCAAAGCCAACAAATGGTGAAAAACGGGGTCCGTCATCCTGAGAAAGTTCCTGAAATCGTCAGGATTATTCTCACGGATCTCATGAAGCAAAGGCATGTGAGAGAATTGGTCACGCTGGAGCAACCAATTCTTTGTCCATTAACTCCTCCCCACTCTGTTCATGGACTGGACTTGGGTTGAAGAATGAACCCCAACAACAAGCCCAAGCAAAGCACGAACTCTACGACGAGTACGTACACTTAACATGGCTTCAAAATGGTCGGCTGGTCAGAACAAACTTAACAGAACGCACTGAAGAACAGCAAGGCCTGTGAAGAGCGAGCTGAAAATCAGCAACGAGCAGACAAGAACACACTGAATAAACCAATGCAAACTCACTACATGCACTGAAAAGCAGATATAAACCTCACAAGCACAAACTGAACAACAGTTAAACGATCTGAAAAACACAAATCTGAAAAGCTCAAATCGTCTCTCACCAAACTTCCTCTAACACGAGGTAAACACAAAATTAGCAGAAGGGGCCCAAAGGGTGGCGCACGAGCTATTACGCTTCCTTTTTATAGTCTCGTTGGACCTGGTGTACGTCACCGGGTACTAGACGGTCAGAATTTGGTGTGATCGTATGTAGGCAAGTCTGTTTTGGCGGAACTCCGTTGGAACTCTGACGGAACTCCGTCGAAAAGTCTGACGTGATTCAGTCCATCGAAAGACCGCTCGTGGGTACACGGCATAAATCGTATGACTTTGAAGTCGCAGCACTGTGAACCTAGCCTTAAAGTCCTTACCAGATCCTAAAGATTTGGGTGGGAAATGCTACACAGTGTAGCCCCTTTCTTTACATTTGGCTATCAGCAAGGAATCCTCAGCCAAATGGACTGGGCAAGGATAAAAGGTTATTAGGACACCCATGGCTGACAGATTCCTAATAAACAGCCAGAGGGAAAGCTAGGAAAAGCACTTACAAATATTTTACTTCTCGCTGCCCCTGGAAGTTAGACCTGGCCTAACACCAATTTAGTTTGGCCTTTCGCCAAACCTCCAAACAAGCAAAATTCACCAAACCAGCAGCTTGTCCCTACTTACTACTGCATTCTGGTTAAATGAGTAAATATATTGGGCCATCGCTTGGATGGTTCCAGGATCAGTCACATTAAGGTCAGTTCCTCCTCCAATTTGCTATTTAGAAACATACTACTCCCTAACATGGTAAATCAAAATGTCAAAGAGGCTCCAAAGGTACCCAGTCTAAGGGCAATGCACTTTCTTTATCATAGATCACTGGATAAAGAGCAACCTTATTAGTTCTTACTCATAGGGTTATGCATCACCTACAGGTAACTGGACACTGGCAAAAAGCCAGGAAGTCCCCTCTTATATAACTTCTACCATATTGGAAGGTCCTCAGTCTTTTTGCCAGTGTCTGAAGGTGATGGTGATTGCTGTGGGATTCTCTACAAACAAAACCAGTTTCTTGGTAGTTTATTCAAGAACCAAGGGACTGGTTGGTATCTATATCCATTGTTATGGCTATTATCGCTTAACTGACTGGTACTTAGACTCCGCACCAAACAAAAAGGAAGAAGAGGGGGATTGCCTGTAATGTTGCTGGTTGGCACTGGACTCTGCATATACAGAACCCTGTGCAGTAGTAAAGCCAGGTTTTTTCCTTTAGGGTGCTATACATGTCTCAGGCAGTGAACCCCCAGGGGGATTGAGCCCATGAAGGCTTTCGGATGCAACACATACCATGATGGATAAAGATTGTACCTCTGTGGAAAACAAGTGGGTCCTACGGCAGACCTGGCAAATGCTCCCGGTAGCCTACTGGTACCCAATGGATGTCAATGTCCCCTACCTCTCTCCACTCTTGAAATGGATATTGGTTAATGTTGGATGTGGTTTGCACTGTCCTATTGATCTGTACTTCATATTATGGAAGGGAGCACTGCTGTATTGTATGAGTACTATTGTCCTGGGTGGATCGTGTTGTCCCACTCACATCTGAGTGGGTCGGTGGGTGGGAGCATCAGAACACTCCAGAAGGGAGC
The DNA here is from genome assembly GCA_037952925.1 of Lithobates clamitans. Classification (NCBI taxonomy): domain Eukaryota; kingdom Metazoa; phylum Chordata; class Amphibia; order Anura; family Ranidae; genus Lithobates; species Lithobates clamitans. The sequence goes on along the minus strand of JBBGZY010000356.1, from coordinate 1,268,678 downwards.
TTGGCATGATTCTTAGTAGGCAGGACAGGGGCTACAAGTGCGCTCTGCAGCCTATACTGGTCATGTCAAGTTGCTCCACAGCATGAATAGCTATGATGCAATGACGGGTGGGACTGCATGGAGGCAGCCATATTACCGCCACATGAAAATGATATACAACAAAGGCAGCGGTGACACAAGTGGAGGCACAGCAGCAAACACAGTGGCAGCAGTCATATCATTCCCAAGGGACACAGGGCAAGTTCCTGAGCTGTGAGGATTATACCTTTACTCCTGAGCTTGTAAACACACCTGTTGGGGGGGGGGGGGCACAGGCAGCTAAGGTCATCTCTTGGGCTAACAAGCATACTGTTGCTATTGCAAGTTTTGGTTTTGATTTTTCCTCTGCATCAAAAGTTCCTACCATCTGCAGTAGTGGAGCATCTTTTTCAATTTGTGTCTTTACAGTTCAGCCTGTCCATGGTCCCCTGAGTATGCACAAGGCTATGAGGTGCTGAAGGAGGTACATTTCCTTCACTTTGGATTGGAGCACCTTTATTCACTTTATTTGGACTTTGTTTCTTTTTTTGGTCAACATATTTTCACCTATTGTGTTTGCGAGCGCTATATTTATATCTATAGGAGGTGCTTGTTTTGGGGTACCTGGATGATTTGCCTCTCAGATAGCAACCTCACGTGCCTGCTGGGGCATAACATATCACTCACTGTATGTCACTGCATGCCAGCACTCTGTGGTCTCTGGGCTGATGTCTGCTCAATGGTTGGAGGCAGGAAGGTCCTTTCTCCCCCTTTCTTGGAAAGTGCTGACGGTAGGACACCAGCTTAACAGGCTTGGAGGGGATGATGGATTAGTTTTTGGTGCAGGGAACTTGAAGAAGTTGCTACCTATCAATAATTTTCAAACTTAGGGCGATCTGTCTAGTTCTCCTGCTTTGGCCAAAATAGCTGCAGGTGCCCCTGTAAGGGTTCAGGCAGAAAATGCCATGGCTGTGGCATACATAAATTATCAGGGAGGCACCGGAAGTCGAGAGGCCCAGGTGGAAGATGATCACATTTTGCCTGGAGCAAAACTTCGTAGCCCTGCTCTTTTCATAGTTCACATTACAGGAGTAAAGAATTGTCAGGGGGACTGCCTCAGCCACTGGCAGTTGTCACCGGGAGAATGGACTCTCCACCTGGAAGTGTTCAGGGCACACTGTCTGCGGTGAGGTACACCAGAGACAAGGATCTTTTGGTATGCAGATTCAATGTAAAACTAAAAAAGTAAATTTTCAGGACCATGAACCCACAGACATTTGGATGCTCTAGTCACACCATTGGATCAGTTCTCTCTGATTTATGCCTTCCTTCTGTAGCAGCTGTTTCTATGTCTGTCTACTCTGCAGGATGTGGGTAGAAGCAATTCCAGTATTTCTGGTTGCTTCAGCTTGGCCCAGAAAAGCAATGCAATTAGAAGAGTATATAACAAATAATCATATTAACCACAACAATGATATTAAATAGAAGATATTGAAGAAAAATTAGGAGGGGGAGGGGAAAGAGGAGAGGGAGAATAGATAAGAGGAGGAACCCCAGACCCCTAAACTTAAGTACATCAATATGAGATATGATAGTTTCTAGTCATTTTAGATCTGATGGGGGAACCCTGTGCTGGCCTTCCCCATTGCCCTGTGGCAATTGTGATTTTTATACATTTATTGATAGAGATCCTGAATACTTACTGCCCAATGGTCAATACCCTCATATGAAACATTTTGTCACTTGCCAAACCATTGAGATAATTTACTTGTTGAAATGCCCTTGCAATCGTTTTTACATAGGTAAGACCAAACATAAATTTTGGATGCTCATATGTGATCATGTCAATGACATCAGAGAAAGCGAATTGCTCAGTCCAGTTGTAGGACATTTTGGTAGTTTTCATCATTACAGTCCAAAGGGACAATGCTTTAAAGCTCTGGAAAGAATTTATCCCCACCCTCAAGGGGGAGATTTTGATAGAATGATCATACATACAAAGGAAACGTTGGTGGATCTTTACTTTACAAGCCTGAAAAAAGCCAGGGTTTACTGAAAAAAAATAAGCTATTCCCCCTTTTTTAAACAGTTATATCTTACCATCTGAGGAGTTATTTCGTTACTCTAGGTTGTCTCCCTTCCCCCCTCTTTCTAGGTAATATTACATATATAGTATACTGTACATCTTTAACTTTTATCAAGCTCTACAGTCTTGATGTAGTTAACAATAGGGATGAGCCGAACACCCCCCGGTTCGGTTTACAGCAGAACATGCTAACAGGCAAAATATTTGTGCAAACACCATTAAAGTCTATGGGACAAGAACATGAAAAATCAAAAGTGCTCATTTTAAAGGCTTATATGCAAGTTATTGCCATAGAAATGTATGGGGACCCGGGTACTGCTGCAGGGGACAAGTATTAATGCAAAAAAGGAGCAGTGATTTTAGTAATGCTTAAATTGAAATATTCCTTTAACCACTTAAGGACCGCCTCACGCCAATGTACGTCGGCAAGGCGGCATGGGCAGGCAAAATCACGTACATCTACGTGATCTGCCTCCCACGCGTGGGGGGTCCGATCGTACCCCCCGGTGCCCGGGGCGGTCCTCTTTTGTCCCCCGGCAATCGGAGGTGAGGGGGAGGCCATCCGTTCGTGGCCCCCCCTCACAATCGCCACCGGCCAATGAGAACATTCCTTTGCTGCTGTATGCTAAACAGCAGCAAAGGAAATGATGTCATCTCTCCTCGGCTCGGTATTTCCCGTTCCGGCGCCGAGGAGAGGAGACTGCACTGTGAGTGAAAACATACTACACACACAGTAGAACATGCCAGGCACACAAAACACCCCCGATCCCCCCCCCGATTGCCCCCCGATCACTCCCCAATCACCCCCCCATCACAAACTGACACAAGCAGTTTTTTTTTATTTCTGATTACTGCATGGTGTCAGTTTGTGATAGTTACTGTGTTAGGACAGTTAGGGTTAGCCCCCTTTAGGTCTAGGGTACCCCCCTAACCCCCCTAATAAAGTTTTAACCCCTTGATCACCCCCCGTCATCAGTGTCGCTAAGGGATCATTTTTCTGATCGCTGTATTAGTGTCGCTGGTGACGCTAGTTAGGGACGTAAATATTTAGGTTCGCCGTCAGCGTTTTATAGCGACAGGGACCCCCATATACTACCTAAAAAATATCTAACCCCTTGATTGCCCCCTAGTTAACCCTTTCACCACTGATCACCGTATAACTGTTACGGGTGACGCTGGTTAGTTCGTTTATTTTTTATAGTGTCAGGGCACCCGCCGTTTATTACCGAATAAAGGTTTAGCCCCCTGATCGCCCGGCGGTGATATGCGTCGCCCCAGGCAGCGTCAGATTAGCGCCAGTACCGCTAACACCCACGCACGCAGCATACGCCTCTCTTAGTGGTATAGTATCTGAACGGATCAATATCTGATCTGATCAGATCTATACTAGCGTCCCCAGCAGTTTAGGGTTCCCAAAAACGCAGTATTAGCGGAATCAGCCCAGATACCTGCTAGCACCTGCGTTTTGCCCCTCCGCCCGGCCCAGCCCAGCCCACCCAAGTGCAGTATTGATCGATCACTGACACTTACAAAACACTAAACACATAACTGCAGCGTTCGCAGAGTCAGGCCTGATCCCTGCGATCGCTAACAGTTTTTTTGGTAGCATTTTGGTGAACTGACAAGCACTAGCCCCAAGCAGCGTCAGGTTAGCGCCAGTACCGTTAACACCCACGCACGCACCGTTCACCTCCCTTAGCGGTATAGCATCTGATCGGATCAATATCTGATCCGATCAGATCTATACTAGCGTCCCCAGCAGTTTAGAGTTCCCAAAAACGCAGTGTTAATGGGATCAGCCCAGATACCTGCTAGCACCTGCGTTTTGCCCCTCCGCCCGGCCCAGCCCAGCCCACCCAAGTGAAGTATCGATCGATCACTGACACTTACAAAACACTAAACCCATAACTGCAGCGTTCGCAGAGTCAGGCCTGATCCCTGCGATCGCTAACAGATTTTTTGGTAGCGTTTTGGTGAACTGGCAAGCCCCAGCAGCCTAGTACACCCCGGTCGTAGTCAAACCAGCACTGCAGTTCAAGCTGGTGAGGTGGCAAGCACAAGTAGTGTCCCGCTGCCACCAAGAAGACAAACACAGGCCCGTCGTGCCCATAGTGCCCTTCCTGCTGCATTTGCCAATCCTAATTGGGAACCCACCACTTCTGCAGCGCCCGTACTTCTCCCATTCACATCCCCAACCAAATGCAGTCAGCTGCATGAGAGGCATTTTCTTTATGTCCTCCCGAGTACCCCTACCCAACGAACCCCCCAAAAAAGATGTCGTGCCTGCAGCAAGCGCGGATATAGGCGTGACACCCGCTATTATTGTCCCTCCTGTCCTGACAATCCTGGTCTTTGCATTGGTGAATGTTTTGAACGCTACCACTAGTTGAGTATAAGCGTAGGGTACAGCATTGCACAGACTAGGCACACTTTCACAGGGTCTCCCAAGATGCCATCGCACTTTGAGAGACCCGAACCTGGAACCAGTTACAGTTATAAAAGTTAGTTACAAAAAAAGTGTAAAAAAATAAAATAAAAAATATATAAAATAAAAAAAAATAGTTGACGTTTAATTGTTCTCTCTCTCTCTATTCTCTCTCTCTATTGTTCTGCTCTTTTTTACTGTATTCTAATCTGCAATGTTTTATTGTTATTATGTTTTATCATGTTTGTTTTTCAGGTATGCAATTTTTTATACTTTACTGTTTACTGTGTTTTATTGTTAACCATTTTTTTGCCTTCAGGTACGGCATTCACGACTTTGAGTGGTTATACCAGAATGATGCCTGCAGGTTTAGGTATCATCTTGGTATCATTCTTTTCAGCCAGCGGTCGGCTTTCATGTAAAAGCAATCCTAGTGGCTAATTAGCCTCTAGACTGCTTTTACAAGCCATAGTGACAAGCCATGGGAGGGAATGCCCCCCCACCATCTTCCGTGTTTTTCTCTGGCTCTCCTGTCTCAACAGGGAACCTGAGAATGCAGCCGGTGATTCAGCCAGCTGACCATAGAGCTGATAAGAGACCAGAGTGGCTCCAAACATCTCTATGGCCTAAGAAACCGGAAGCTACGAGCATTTCATGACTTAGATTTCGCCGGATGTAAACAGCGCCATTGGGAAATTGGGAAAGCATTTTATCACACCGATCTCAGTGTGGTCAGATGCTTTGAGGGCAGAGGAGAGATCTAGGGTCTAATAGACCCCAATTTTTTCAAAAAAGAGTACCTGTCACTACCTATTGCTATCATAGGGGATATTTACATTCCCCGAGATAACAATAAAAATGATTTAAAAAAAAAAAATGAAAGGAACAGTTTAAAAATAAGATAAAAAAGCAAAAAAATAATAAAGAAACAAAAAAAAAAAAAAAAGCACTCCCGTCGCCCCCTGCTCTCGCGCTAAGGCGAACGCAAACGGCGGTCTGTCGTCAAATGTAAACAGCAATTGCACCATGCATGTGAGGTATCATCGCGAAGGTCAGATCGAGGGCAGTAATTTTTGCAGTAGACCTCCTCTGTAAATCTATAGTGGTAACCTGTAAAGGCTTTTAAAGGCTTTTAAAAATGTATTTATTTTGTTGCCACTGCACGTTTGTACGCAATTGTAAAGCATGTCATGTTTGGTATCCATGTACTCGGCCTAAGATCATCTTTTTTATTTCATCAAACATTTGGGCAATATAGTGTGTTTTAGTGCATTAAAATTTAAAAAAGTGTGTTTTTTTCCCCAAAAAATACGTTTGAAAAATCGCTGCGCAAATACTGTGTGAAAAAAAAATGAAACACCCACCATTTTAATCTGTAGGGCATTTGCTTTAAAAAAATATATAATGTTTGGGGGTTCAAAGTAATTTTCTTGCAAAAAAAATAACTTTTTCATGTAAACAAAAAGTGTCAGAAAGGGCTTTGTCTTCAAGTGGTTAGAAGAGTGGGTGATGTGTGACATAAGCTTCTAAATGTTGTGCATAAAATGCCAGGACAGTTCAACCCCCCCCCCCCTAAATGACCCCATTTTGGAAAGTATACACCTGAAGCTATTTGCTGAGAGGTATAGCGAGTATTTTGCAGACCTCACTTTTTGTCACAAATTTTGAAAATTGAAAAAAAAAAAAAAGTTTTTTCTTGTCTTGAGAGCTGCAAAATACTCACCACGCCTCTCAGCAAATAGTTTGGGGTGTCCACTTTCCAAAATGGGGTCATTTGGGGGGTTTTGTGCCACCTGGGCATTCCTTGACTTCCGAAACTGTGATAGGCAGTGAAGAGTGAAATCAAAAATTTACACCCTTAGAAATCCTGAAGGTGGTGATTGGTTTTCGGGGCCCCGTACGCGGTTAGGCTCCCAAAAAGTCCCACACATGTGGTATCCCCATACTCAGAAGAAGCAGCTAAATGTATTTTGGGGTGCAATTCCACATATGCCCATGGCCTGTGTGAACAATATATCATTTAGTGACAACTTTGTGCAAAAAAAAAAAAAAAGTGTCACTTTCCCGCAACTTGTGTCAAAATATAAAATATTCCATGAACTCAATATTCAATATGCCTCTCAGCAAATAGCTTGGGGTGTCTACTTTCCAAAATGGGGTCATTTGAGGGGGTTTTGTGCCACCTGGGCATTCCATGGCCTCCGAAACTGTGATAGGTAGTGAAGAGTGAAATTTACACCCTTAGAAATCCTGAAGGCGGTGATTGAATTTCGGGGCCCCGTACGTGGATAGGCTCCCAAAAAGTCCCACACATGTGGTATACCCATACTCAGGAGAAGCAGCTGAATGTATTTTGGGGTGCAATTCCACATGGCCTGTGTGAGCAATATATCATTTAGTGACAACTTTTTGTAAATATTTTTTTTTTTTTGTCTTTATTCAATCACTTGGGACAAAAAAAATAAATATTCAATGGGTTCAACATGCCTCTCAGCAATTTCCTTGGGGTGTCTACTTTCCAAAATGGGGTCATTTGGGGGGTTTTGTACTGCCCTGCCATTTTAGCACCTCAAGAAATGACATAGGCAGTCATAAACTAAAAGCTGTGTAAATTCCAGAAAATGTACCCTAGTTTGTAGACGCTATAACTTTTGCGCAAACCAATAAATATACGCTTATTGACATTTTTTTTACCAAAGACATGTGACCGAATACATTTTGGCCTAAATGTATGACTAAAATTGAGTTTATTGGATTTTTTTTATAACAAAAATTAGAAAATATCATTTTTTTTCAAAATTTTCGGTCTTTTTCCGTTTATAGCGCAAAAAATAAAAACCGCAGAGGTGATCAAATACCATCAAAAGAAAGTTCTATTTTTTGGAAGAAAAGGACACAAATTTTGTTTGGGTACAGCATTGCATGACCGTGCAATTAGCAGTTAAAGCGACGCAGTGCCAAATTGGAAAAAGACCTCTGGTCCTTAGGCAGCATAATGGTCCGGGACTAAAGTGGTTAAATATTGTGCCTGGGGGGGTTCTCTTAGTCGGCCTGTAAATTAGCACATTGTACCCTTACCCATTCACCCAAAAAAAAAATTAAAAAAGTAAAAATGACAGGAGACAATTTTGGACAATTCCTTTATTATTATTTTTTTTAAAAAGTGTCCCGCGATGTTCATCTATCTTCAATCACAGGGCCAATGGTCCCGAGAAAAAAAAAAACGTAAAAACTCTGCCTCTATGGGAGGTGTCCCAGCGACTGCCATCTTTTTGCTTTGTCAACTCTTATATAGCCAAGGGCGGGGCCACCCGCTGACGTAATCGAGTGACCCCACCCCCTTCTGACATCATTTTTTTTACACTTTTTTTGGTTAATGGGTAGGGGTGCAATGTACCCCATACCCATTCACATAGGGGGGGGGGGATCTGGGGGCCCCCTTGTTAAAGGGGGCTTCCAGATTCCAATAAGCCCCCCATGTGCAGACCCCCACAACCCTTGCCCAGTGGCCCTCATCTTCACTTCTTGGCTTTATACCATGCACTATTTGGTTGACTTTAATTGAGCTATTGACAAACTTTTTACAGCTGCATTGCTGCTCATTGATTTCTTACTGATAGTCCTTTTATGGCTTTGTGATGCTCCAGTATGTATGACTGGATGCACTCCATTAAAGCAATCGGTGACCGTGCTTAAAGATAAATATATTATTGAGGTATGAGCCATACATTTTCTCTAAACATTCAATGATACAGCTAATGCACTAATCTATCCAAACTTTTTTCTCTGGATTACTGACCAATTTGATTCTGTGGTAAAATTTCAACATATAAAATCTTTTCCTTAATTATGGTTATTTTGTGCATTTCAGTTTAAACTGTGCGCTTAAGATCAGGGACAACTTCTGGTTTCCTTTCTGTGTCCACATCAGCATTATGGCGCCCCTAAACCCATGTGTTTTCCAATTTTGAGCATAGTAAGTTTATACTAACCTTTTTGGGTCCTTCCTTCTTTAGGACCCATTTTACTGGACTTAAGTTTATTGTTTTTTGTCCAGAATATGGTCATATTAATACATTGGCTGGGCCTTTATCCATCCCCTGCAATCGTACATGGTCTCCCCTGTATCATTCCTAGGCTGGGGCTCATTTTTTGACATCTATCTTTGTCTCCCTTGCTTTTGGGGAGGCAACCCACCAACAAAAAACTTTTCCATCTCCTGGTTTTGGACTGACAGAGGTATGTGCTGAACATCTTCCTGAGGTCATGACAATGCTTATTCCTGTGTTATTATGTATTATTACTTATGTATATTCTTTTCCTTTTTATCCGCTTGCGGACCAGCCGCCGCAGTTTTACTGCGGCAGGTTGGCTCCGCTGCGCGAAATCACGCTATACTACGTGATCTCGCGGGGCTTGCATAGCAGGTGCACGCCCGCCGTGAGCTCCATGAGTCAGATCATGGGTCCCGCGGACTCAATGTCCATGGGGATACCCGCGATCGTCTCACAGAGAGGAAGAATAGGGAGATGCTAATTAGTGGGACTGCTTTAGCTATTGTTATTCGATTTTATTTATTTTTAATTTTATTAATTTTATTCTGTACTTTTTTTGGCTCTGCGTAACTTCTGCATACTTTCAGCTATTAAAACTATTCAACTATTAAAATGTTCGTCTCATTCAGCTGATGATGGGACTTTTTCAACTTTTTTTCTACCATTTATACTTTTTAAAATATTAAGCTTTTATCACTTTTTTTAACATCGAAGTCAATGGGAGCATGCTTCAGATCCTTAAAATCTTCTTCCGCTCCCAAAAGTTTCAGCTCCTTCATACTTTCACCTACAGACGCCAAACAAACTTTAAAATAATAATAGAGGAATATGATGGGGCAGTTTTGATGGGGCAATTATGATGGGGCAGTTTTGATGGTGGCAATATGATGGGGCGGTTTTGATGGGACAATTCTGATGGAGCAGTTTTGATGGTGGCAATATGATGGGGCAGTTTTGATGGGGCTATTCTGATGGTGGCAATATGATGGGACAATTTTGATGGAGCAGTTCTGATGGGGCAGTTTTGATGGTGGCAATATGATGGGGCAGTTTTAATGGGGACAATTTTGATGGGGCAATTCTGATGGGGCAGTTTTGATGGCAGTATGATGGGGCAGTTTTGATGGCGGCTGTTTTAGCAATTTAGCTATTCAGCATTCCCACGCATTTTTGCCAGGAAATGCATTTTCTAGTTTTAATTAGTGGGACTGCTTTAGCAGTCCCACTATTGTTATTCAATTCTATTTATTTGTAATTTTAATTAGTTGGACTGCTTTAGCAGTCCCACTATTGTTATTTGATTCTATTTATTTTTATTCCGTACGTTTTTTGGCTCTGCGTAACTTCTGCATACTTTCAGCTATTAAAACCATTCAACTATTAAAATGTTCGTCTCTTTTAGCTGATGTGTGCTCTTTTTCAACTTTTTTTCTACCATTTATACTTTTTAAAATATTAAGCTTTTTAACACTTTTTTTTAACATTGAAGTCAATAGGAGCATGCTTCAGATCCTTAAAATCTTCTTCCGCTCCCAAAAGTTTCAGCTCCTTCATACTTACACCTACAGACGCCAAACAAACTTTAAAATGTTCACAAAATATTCAGCTATCTGGCTATATATTTTCAGTTTGATATCTTTTACAGTTTTTGAGAAAAAGCTTTTTGTTTAGAGGTAATTTCAGGAAATGTTAGCCATTAATCAGAGTGTACTGTGTTTGTTTTGTTGCCATGGTTACCAAAGCTTCTGTTATACACAGGGGGGAGGTGGCTGGAGCATCTCAGCTCTGATTACAGAGCCCGGGGGAGGGGACAGACACACCATGTACTGATTTATAATAGAGGAATATGATGGGGCAGTTTTGATAGGGCAATTCTGAGGGGCAGTTTTGATGGGGCAATTATGATGGGGCAGTTTTGATGGTGGCAAGATGATGGGGCAGTTTTGATGGGACAATTCTGATGGGGCAGTTTTGATGGTGGCAATATGACGGGGCAGTTTTGATAGGGCAATCTTGATGGGGCAGTTTTGATAGGGACAATTTTAATGGAGCAGTTTTAAAGGTGGCAATATGATGGGGCAGTTTCGATGGGGGCAGTTTTGATGGTGGCAATATGATGGGGCAGTTTTGATGGGGCAATTCTGATGGGGTAGTTTTGATGGTGGCAATATGATGAGGCAGTTTTAATGGGGACAATTTTGATGGGGCAATTCTGATGGGGCAGTTTTGATGGCGGCCATTTTAGCAATTTAGCTATTCAGCATTCCCACGCATTTTCCCCAGGAAATGCATTTTCTAGTTTTAATTTTATTCCGTACGTTTTTTGGCTCTGCGTAACTTCTGCATACTTTCGGCTATTAAAACCATTCAACTATTAAAATGTTCGTCTCTTTCAGCTGATGATGGGACTTTTTCAACTTTTTTTCTACTATTTAGACTTTTTAAAATATTAAGCTTTTTAACACTTTTTTTTAACATTGAAGTCAATGGGAGCATGCTTGAAATCCTTAAAATCTTCTTCCGCTCCCAAAAGTTTCAGCTCCTTCATACTTTCACCTAGAGACACCAAATAAACTTTAAAATGTTCACAAAATATTCAGCTATCTGGCTTTATCTTTTCAGTTTGATATCTTTTACAGTTTTTGTGAAAAAGTTGTTTGTTTAGTGGTCATTTCAGGAAATTTTAGCCATTAAACACAGTGTACTGTGTTGGTTTTGTTGCCATGGTCACCAAAGCTTCTGTTATACACAGGGGGGGGGGGAGTTGGCTGGAGCATCTCAGCTCTGATTACAGAGTCCAGGGGAGGGGACAGAGACACCATGTACTGATTTATAATAGAGGAATATAATGGGGCAGTTTTGATGGGGTAATTCTGATGGGGCAGTTTTGATGGTGGCAATATGACGGGGCAGTTTTGATGGGGTAATTCTGATGGGGCAGTTTTGATGGTGGCAATATGATGGGGCAGTTTTGATGGGGACAATTTTTATGGAGCAGCTTTAAAGGTGGCAATATGATGGGGCAGTTTTGGTGGGGCAATTCTGATGGGGAAGTTTTGATGGTGGCAATATGATGGGGCAGTTTTGATGGGGCAATTCTGATGGGGCAGTTTTGATGGTGGCAATATGATGGGGCAGTTTGGATGGGGGCAATTTTTATGGGGCAATTCTGATGGGGCAGTTTTGATGGCATTATGATGGGGGCAGTTTTGCTGGGGGCCATTTTAGAAATTCAGCTATTCAGCATTCCCATGCATTTTCCCCAGGAAATGCATTTTCTAGTTTTAATTTTAATTTTATTCCGTATGTTTTTGGCTCTGCGTAACTGCTGCATACTTTCGGCTATTAAAACCATTCAAATATTAAAATGTTCGTCTCTTTCAGCTGATGATGGGCCTTTTTCAACTTTTTTTCTACTATTTATACTTTTTAAAATATTAAGCTTTTTAACACTTTTTTTAACATAGAAGTCAATGGGAGCATGCTTGAAATCCTTAAAATCTTCTTCTGCTCTGTTGGGTTTGTTGCCATGGTTACCAAAGCTTCTGTTATACACAAGGGGGGAGGTGGCTGGAGCATCTCAGCTCTGATTACAGAGCCCGGGGGAGGGGACAGAGACACCATGTACTGATTTATAATAGAGGAATATGATGGGGCAGTTTTGATGGGGTAATTCTGATGGGGCAGTTTTGATGGTGGCAATATGATGGGGCAGTTTTGATGGGGCAATTCTGATGGGGCAGTTTTGATGGGGCAATTCTGATGGGGCAGTTTTGATGGGGACAATTTTTATGGAGCAGTTTTAAAAGGTGGCAATATGATGGGGCAGTTTTGATGGTGGCAATATGATGGGGGCAGTTTTGATGATGCAATTCTGATGGGGCAGTTTTGATGGTGGCAATATGACGGGGCAGTTTTGATGGGGCAATTCTGATGGGGCAGTTTTGATGGGGCAATTCTGATGGGGCAGTTTTGATGGGGCAATTCTGAAGGGGCAGTTTTGATGGGGCAATTCTGAAGGGGCAGTTTTCATGGTGTCAATATGATGGGGCAGTTTTGATGTGGCAATTCTGATGGGGCAGTTTTGATGGGGCAATTCTGATGGGGCAGTTTTGATGGCAAAATGATGGGGGCAGTTTTGATGGCAATATGATGGGGCAGTTTTGATGGGGGCCGTTTTAGCAATTCAGCTATTCAGCATTCCCACGCATTTTCCCCAGTAAAAGCATTTTCTAGTGTAAACAAGCATTTTTCTCCAAATGGGGGTTAATGTCAATTTGGCCTTGAGTACAATCAAGGGCCAGATTTTAGCCTTGGTAGGCTGATTGCCTCACATTTGTTGGTGCGTGCCTTTGTGCGAGGAATTATGCATATGGGTCAGACCACCACATGTGACCCTGTGGAATCTTATTTTGGTTCTTTGTTCAACAGAGACCCCCATTTGGGCCTATTTGGGACCTTCCCTTAATTATTTTGGCATGGAAAGTGGTGTTCCTTGTTGTCATTACCTCACAGGAAGGGAATGCAAACTAGCAGCTCTTTCTTGCAAGGAACCATTTCTGATACTGCACCATAACAAGGTGGATCTTTGTAGTCAGCCATCTTTTTTACCTTAAGGTGATTTCGGACTTCCATCTCCATCTCTGAAGCAGGTCTTTTCATGTTACTATCTCCTGCTTTCCCTGCCTTATAGACACAAACAGATGAATAAAGGTTTATGGGGACCTTCAGTCTTCAGGTATTTTCAGTACCAAACCTGCTGGGCAAGCTGCAACAAGGGATGCATACTCCCTACTTCCTGGAAACTTAAGGGAGTGGTGGATCATAAGGGCATACATTGCCCCCAGTTGCTTTCCATTGACATACCCTTCAGCAATTACTACATGTTCCAGCAAAGGCTCTTGAAGCTGGAGGAGGTAAAGGGGACCTTCAGCACCAGGGATTCAGCTCCACCCCACCCCACCTCCAAAGTGGGAACCTTCATAGGCATAGTAAATTTTCTACAGTAGACATCTTCCCACAGCACAACGCCAGGCCCTGACCATATACTCATAGCCCAAATCAGTCCTAAACGACAAAACGTTTACCATTTCACCTTAGCTTTTCGCACACCTCATCCATGTGTAAATTCCTCCTACAATTCCTCCACTCATTCACTAATTCACTAATTGCCTGCTGATTTGACTGTAGACATGGATGATCATCTGTCTGAGAGGAATAATGAAAAAAATCAGCTTGTCAACTAAAAGATTCTGGGAAACTATCTCTTTTCTTGAATATAGGTCTTCTCATTCCTACTTCTTCATAAGAAGCTCGACATTTTAAGACAAAAATCTAGTATTTTTATTACTTCCTCAATTTGTTTAATATGATGTTTTTTTGAACCTGACAAGCTGCCCAATTTATGTTTAAGTGTCTTTGATCTCTAATGCTACCATTTCAGATTACTGGCACATATACAATTAAAAGTAGAACTATATCTTACGTACACAGAACATCTGTCAGTCAGGAAAATTTCACTGACGGGGAACATTAAAAAGTCATTATAAACATGAAGTAATACACAATCTACACAATTACAGAAGGTTGACTGACAGATGCCCCATGGACATTTTAAACTAACACTTCACTCGTATAATTACATTTGATGGCTGAAGTTCCAGAAGCTTCATTTTAAATGTTTTTTTTTTTTTTTAGCAGAAATTTTAGCATCAAATATTCCTGTTCTGTTATAGCTGGTATAAGTTAGTCACATTCAGCTGGACTTGTTCTGTAATATTGAAGACATTCTGTAGCTTATCCTTCCACTTTAATATGGGTTAGAAACAGGATCACAAGCATCACAGGCGCCTTAATCTAATCACTGTGGAATGTGTCAAACCAAATGTCAATTATCCAGGATGGGAGGTGTGAAAATTGTGACACCACCTGTTTCTAGTTATATTATTCTAGCCATGGTGCCAAGAAGTCTGCATAGGTGTTAATAATTCAGTTCACGTGGCTAGAAAATGACTTATGCCACGTACACACGAGCAGACTTTTTGACCGGACTGGTCCGACGGCTTGAGTCCGGCAGACAATTCGACCATGTGTGGGCTTCATCGGACCTGCAGCGGACTTTTTCGGTCGAAAATCTGATGGACTTTAGATTTGGAAAATGTTTCAAATCTATAAGTCGGAACTCCACCGGACCCAGTTCCTATCGAAATGTCCGCTCATCTGTATACTAGTCTGATGAACAAAAACCAACGCTAGGGCAGCTATTGGCTACTGGCTATCAACTTCCTTATTTTAGTCCGGTCATACGTCATCATGTACAAATCCGTCGGTCTTTGGTGTGATCTTGTGTAGGCAAGTCCGTTCATTGGGAAAGTCCATTGGAAGTCCGCCGAAAGTCTGTTGGATAGTCCATCGGACCAGTCGAAAAGTCCGCTCGTGTGTACACGGCATTAGAACCTCCAAACATTATATATATATATTTTTTAAAGCAGAGGCCCTAGAGAATAAATTGGTGGGTTTTGCAAGTTTTTATGTCACACTGTATTTGCACAGCATTTTTTCAAATGCAATTTTTTGGAAAAAATACACTCTTTTAAATCTTAATGCACAAAAACAATACATAACCCATTTTTTGTAAAATATAAAAGATGATGTCACACCAAGTAAATAGGTACCAAACTTGTCATGCTTGAAAATTGCGCACGTCCGCGCAACGGCAACAAACAACGTAAATTATACTATTCATAGCCGATGTTTTAAAAGCATTTACAAGTTTCCACTTTAAATCTACAGAGGCGGTCTATTGCTAGAATTACTGCCCATGAGCCAACATTGTGGCGATACCTTGCATGTGTGGGATGATAGCTGTTTGTGTGTACAGGACCGATGCATGCATCCACATTTGTGCGCTAGCATGGGGGAAGTGGGGAACTTTACTTTTTTCTTTTTTAAATTTACACTGTTGCTTTAAAGTATTATTTTTTGATCCCTTTTATTGCTGTCACAAGGAATGTAGCCATCCTTGTGACAGCGATAGCCATGTGACAGGTACTCTTTATGGAGGGATTTGGGGTCAATAAGACCCCAAATCCCTCCTTTGCACTTGAAAGCATTCAAAATGCCAAGATCTGCATTGTTAAATTCTTTTAATTTTCAAAAAATGGCACCGTAGATAGCCAAGTAAACAGGAAGGGATCAGGTCATCGCTTCTGGGTTACCATAGTGGAGACCCGATCAAAGCCAATTCCTACTTTGTATGGGTCTCCAACTAGCAGGCGGACGTGTTGGCTAGTAGCTCAGGTCTCTCAGCGGGATGGGAGAGCTCGAGAGCGCTGCAGAAGGCAGCGGAAGGGGGAGAGACCATTGGCTCTAAAAAACTGTACCAGGATGATGCCTGCAGCTGCAGGCATCATCTCGGTACAACAACTTGAAGTCAAATGATGTACCAGATACAGTACGTGATTTGGCGGCAAGCAGCTAATACAGAAAAGAAAAAGTTTTTCTCCCAAGGGCCTATACGCAGCTTAAAGAATTGATTACTAGTTTGTAAGAATTACTGCTTTATTAATATATAAAAAAATTCTAACTTTACATAGTATTATCAAAAAAAAAAATGTTGAAAAACAAAGAATGAAATAAGAGAGATCCATATACATTTAAAAAGATAACAACATGAGCTCTGGTGTACAATATCTATACAATTATTGGGCTAGCAGCACTCTGTCTATACCTAGGGAAGGTGAGTACCCAACCTTGCCAGCTGCTAATACAGTGCCGAAAAAGTATTCATACCCCTTGAAATTTTCCACATTTTGTCACGTTACAACCAAAAAGGTAAATGTATTTTATTGGGAATTTATGTGATAGACCAACACAAAGTAGCACATAATTGTGAAGTGGAAGGAAAATAATAAATGATTTTCCACATTTTTTACAAATACAGTGGGGACGGAAAGTATTCAGACCCCCTCAAATTTTTCACTCCTTGTTATATTGCAGCCATTTGCTAAAATCATTTAAGTTCATTTTTTTTCCTTATTAATGTACACATGGCACCCTTGACAGAAAAACACAGAATTGTTGACATTTTTGCAGATTTATTAAAAAAGAAAAACTGAAATATCACATGGTCCTAAGTATTCAGACTCTTTGCTCAGTATTTAGTAGAAGCACCCTTTTGATGTTAATACAGCCATGAGTCTTTCTGGGAAAGATGCAACAAGTTTTTCAAACCTGTATTTTGGGATCCTCTGCCATTCCTCCTTGCAGATCCTCTCCAGTTCTGTCAGGTTGGATAGTAAACGTAGGTGAACAGCCATTTTTAGGTCTCTCCAGAGATGCTCAATTGGGTTTAAGTCAGAGCTCTGGCTGGGCCATTCAAAAACAGTCACGGAGTTGTTGTGAAGCCACTCCATTATTTTAGCTGTGTGCTTAGGGTAATTGTCTTGTTGGTAAACCTTCGGCCCAGTCTGAGGTCCTGAGCACTCTGAAGAAGGTTTTCGTCCAGGATATCCCTGCACTTGGCTGCATTCATCTTTCCCTCTGTTGCAACCAGTCATCCTGTCCCTGCAGCTGAAAAACACCCCCACAGCATGATGCTGCCACCATTATTCTTCACTGTTGGGACTGTATTGGACAGGTGATAAGCAGTGCCTGGTTTTCTCCACACATACCGCTTAGAATTAAGGCCAAAAAGTTCTATCTTGGTCTTATCAGACCAGAGAATCTTATTTCTCACCATCTTGGAGTCCTTCAGGTGTTTTTTAGCAAACTCCATGTGGGCTTTCATGTGTCTTGCACTGAGGAGAGGCTTCCGTCATCGGGTCACTCTGTCATAAAGCCCACACTGGTGGAGGGCTACAGTGATGGTTGACCTTCTACAACTTTCTCCCATCTCCCGACTGCATCTCTGGAGCTCAGCCACAGTGATCTTTGGGTTCTTCTTTACCTCTCTCACCAAGGCTCTTCTCCCCCAATATCTCTGTTGGGCCAGACGGCCAGCTCTTTGAAGGGTTCTGGTCGTCCTAAATGTCTTCCATTTAAGGATTATGGAGGCCACTGTGCTCTTAGGAACCTTAAGTGCAGCAGAAATTTTTTTTAACCTTGGCCAGATCTGTGCCTTGCCACAATTCTGTCTTTGAGCTCTTCAGGCAGTTCATTTGACCTCACAATTCTCATTTGCTCTGACATGCACTGTGAGCTGTAAGGTCTTCTATAGGCAGGTGCTTGGCTTTCCTAATCAAGTCCAATCAGTAAAATCAAACACAGCTGGACTCAAATGAAGGTGTAGAACCATCTCAAGGATGATCAGAAGAAATGGACAGCACCTGAGTTAAATAAATATATGAGTGTCACAGCAAAGGGTCTGAATACTTAGGAACATGTGATATTTCAGTTTTACTTTTTTATTAACAATTCTGTGTTTTTCTGTCAATATAGGGTGCTGTATGTACATTAATGAGGAAAAAAATTAACTTAAATCATTTTAGCAAATGGCTGCAATATAACAAAGAGTGAAAAATTTAAGAGGGTCTGAATAAATTTCATCCCCACTGTAAATATCTGAAAAGTGTGGCATGCTTTTGTATGCAGCCCCCTTTCCTCTGATACCCCTAACTAAAATCTAGTGCAACCAATTGCCTTCAGAAGTCACCTAATTAGTAAACCAGTGTGCAATTTAACCACTTACGAAGAGCTTGCCGTCATACGCTGGCTGTTTGAAGAGGGATATCGTTATCGCAGCAGCTAGCTGCCATAACCAAGGTATCCTCTTCTTCAGCAGGCGGTCCACTTTCAGATAAAAGTGGTCTCAGCGGCGGATTGGCCGCAAGATCACTTTTATCAGTGGCAGGGGAGGGCCCCCCCTTCCTCCGCGCTCCGGTGCCCTCCGCCGCTTACCGGAGCCACCGGGATCGGCGGGGGCGATCGCGTCTGTGGTATGGAGCTGAGTGAGGGGAAGATGGCCCCAGCCGTCTCCATACTATTGCAAGGCGGAAGCAACGTCAAAACGTCACTTCCGCCCATAGCTCTCAAAGAGACATTTTTTTTTTCAAATAACTTTTTTTTATTGCATTTTAGTGTAAATATGAGATCTTTTTGACCCCAGATCTCATATTTAAGAGGTCCTTTCATGCTTTTTTTCTATTACAAGGGATATTTACATTCCTTGTAATAGGAGTAAAAGTGACACAATTTTATTTTTTAAAGAACAGTGTAAAAATAAAAATAAAAAGCCGAGCTTGCGTGCAGAAGCAAACGCATACGTGAGTAACGGCCGCATATGAAAACGGTGTTTAAACCAAACATGTGAGGTTTCGCCACGATGGGTAGAGCAAGAACAATAATTCTAACCCTAGACCTCCTCTGTAACTCAAAACATGCAACCTGTATAATTTTTTAAAAGTCGCATATGGAGATTTTTAAGGGTAAAAGTTTGTCTCCATTCCACGAGTGGGCGCAACTTTGAAGCGTGACATGTTGGGTATCAATTTACTCAGCATAACATCATCTTTTACAATATAAAAAAAACTTTGGCTAACTTTACTGTTGTCTTTTTAATTCAAAAAAGTGTATTTTTCCCGAAAAAATAACTACCATTTTATTCTCTAGTGCGTTTAAAAAAAAGATATAGTGTTTGGGGGTTCTAAGTAATTTTATACCAAAAAAAAACCTGATTTTAACTTGTAAACAACAAGTCTGAAAAATAGACCCGGTCTTAAAGTGGTTAATCTCAGTATAAGTACAGCTGTTCTGTGAAACCCTCAGAGGTTTGTTAGAGAACCTTAGTGAATAAACAGCATCATGAAGGTCAAGGAACACACCAGACAGGTCAATGATTAAGTTGTGGAGACGTGTAGAGCAGGGTTAGGTTATAAAAAAATATCCCAAGCTTTGAACATCTCACGGAGCACTGTTCAATCCATCATCCAAAAACGGAAAGAGTATGGCACAACTGCAAACCTACCAAGACAAGGCCGTCCACATAAATTGACAGGCCAGGCAAGAAGAGCATTAATCAAAGAAGCCTCCAAGAGACCCATGGTAACTCTGGAGGGGCCGCAAAGATCCACGGCTCAGGTGGGAGAATCTGTCCACAGGACAACTATTAGTCATGCACTCCACAAATCTGGCCTTTATGGAAGAGTGGCAAGAAGAAAGCCATTGCTGAAAGAAAGCCATAAGAAGTCCTGTTTGAAGTTTGTGAGAAGCTCTCTGGGGGACACAGCAAAACATGTGGAAGAAGGTGCTTTGGTCAGAGGAGACCAAAATTGAAATTTTTGGCCTAAAACCAAAATGCTATAAGTGATGGAAAACTAACACTGCACATCACCCTGAACACACATAGTGGTGGCAGGATCATGTTGCGGGCATGCTTTTCTTCAACAGGGACAGGGAAACTGGTCAGCATTGATGGGAAGATGGATGGAGCCAAATACAGGGCAATCTTAGAAGAAAACCTATTAGAGTCTGCAAAAAACTTGAGACTGAGGTGGAGGTTCACCTTCCAGCAGGACAATGACCCTAAACATACAACCAGAGCTACAATGGAAAGGTTTAGATCAAAGCATATTCATATGGCCCAGTCAAAGTCCAGACCTAAATCCAATTGATAATCTGTAGCAAGGCTTGAAAATTGCTGTTCACAGATGCTCTCCATCCAATCGGGCTTTGCTTTAGCAAAGCTGGTGGAGACATAGCCAAAAAGACTTGCAGCTGTAATTGCAGCAAAAAGTGGTTTTACAAAGTATCGACTCAGGGGGTCTGAATACAAATGCACGCCACATGTTTCAGATATTTATTTGTAAAAACATTTGAAAACCATTTATCATTTTCCTTCCACTTCACAATTACGTGCCACTTTGTTTTGGTCTATCACATAAAATCCCAATAAAATACAGTTACGTTTTTGGTTGCAACATGACAAAATGTGGAAAATTTCAAGAGGTATGAATACTTTTTCAAGGCTCTGTAAATCTACCATCTAGTGTGGAAAGCATCCACTCATGTTCAAAGATAATTTTTCCACTTCGACATAGATGACCTCGTTCAGGCCTCTTGGAAACCAATCATCCTCTCATTCCAAAATATGCTTCTCGCTGTCTTCAAAACAATGGGGGTTATTTACTAAAGACAAATCCACTTTGCACTACAAGTGCACTTGGAAGTGCAGTCACTGTAGATCTGAGGGGGACATGCAAGGAAAATAAAAAACAGCATTTTAGCTTGAACATGATTGGATTATAAAATCAGCAGTGCATCCCCTCATTTCAGATCTTCCCCTCAGATCTACAGCAACTGCACTTTCAAGTGCACTTGTAGTGCAAAGTGGATTTGCCTTTAGTAAATAACCTGCAATGTCCCTTTTGTTTAGGTGTAGGAAAATCTTGACCTCTAGAATTTGTCCTCCTGCGTTGGGTTAAAATGTACATGTCTTTGCGATCCCCACTACACTGCACTGGCAAGTTATTATTTTATGTACAAACTTCTGCCTCAGTGTATTGTTGGGCTTGAAGGGATGTGAAGTTTGTTAAAGATCCTTCTGATTTTTTCTGACTCTTATGCCACGTACACACGATCGGACTTTCCGCCAACAGAACCGTGGATTTTTGTTCGAAGGTTGTTCGAAAAGCTCAAACTTGTCTTGCATAAACACAGTAACACAAATGTTGGCAAACAATTACTAACGTGGGAATTATCTCCGGATGACGGACCCCGTCTTTCACCATCTGTTGGCTTTGATGTCCCCCCCTATATTATCAAGCAGTACACCTGCATGCGGCAAGCCATCACTCCCAAACAAAGGCTCGTCGTCCCCTTGCGGTACTTGGCGACAGGGAGAAGTCTCCAGGAAATCAAGTTCACGACTGAGATCTCTCCCTAGGCTCTGGGAATCATTATTGGATAGACCTGTTCTGCCATCATTCAGGTCCTGCAGTAGGACTATATTAAGGTAAGTTTTATCCTTTATCATCACATTCTATGTATTAAATGTTTGCTGTATTGTATTTATTTCATCATTCCATTATTACCATGATTGTAATATGCTGTGAATGTCCTCTTTGTCCTCATGCATGCTGTAAGCTTTCAATGCTCCTTTTTTGTCCTTCATGCATATTTGCTTTCACTAACCTCCCCATGCTATCCTGGGCCCATACACACCTAGCCTAGTCACGTAACAATGTATGTATGTATGAACCCTCCCTCCCCCCCAACCACGAAGTCAACTGATACGAATACTCTATCTGCTGACTTTGCCAAACCCATACACACTATACCTACCTCTTTTGTGGTCAGATTTATGGATGAATTCACCAAAGCATGTAGTGCAAGTGCCTGCCTGAATACTGTCAAATTGTACTGTTTAAAGTTTTGTTCTCCTATTATCTTGATAGGTAATTGCAGAATGTAAAAATGTGCTTCAATTTGAACAGTGGGTATTCCTATTTTTGGATTATGACACTTCTTACCTGTCCAGTGGGCTGCCAATAGTGTAAGTAAGGAGGGGCTGGCCAAAGTAACACACAATATTTATGCATTCAGGTCTCAATGAAGTGGAGTTACCTGTCCAAAACATCCCCCCACTATAATTTTTTTACAATGTGCCATCAGAGGGGGTGAGGAATCTGATAAGTGGACCTTATACTTTTGTTTTTAAATACTCATTCCAATAAATGTTCTACTTATGTTGGCCAAGAATGTTTGTGTCTAATCTGCTTGCAATATTATGTGCCAAAGTACTATTTTTCTTGTTTGACTCGACTGTGTCCTTCCAACCCACAGGAATGGCAGACTGTGGCCTCCCAATTCGACCAGCAGTGGGACTTTCCCAACTGCAGTGTTCGATAGATGGGAATCACGTCCAGGTCGTCCCACCCCCAAACTTGGGGTCATACTACTTCAATTACAAGGGGTACAGTAGTATTGTGATGTTGGCGGTGGTGTCAGTGACTTATGAGTTCCTCTATCTGGACGTGGGAAAGAATGGCTGTATGTCTTATGGAGGAGTCATCGTCCAGACAGAATTTTACAGGCATCTCCAGAATGGCAGCTTGGGGTTGCCTCCTCCAGCGGATAATGTGGCGGACCTTCCATTTGTTTTTTTGGAGGATGAGGCCCTTGCACTGGGGGAGCATTTTCTTTTTATTATCAAATTTTATATTTATTTAAAGTTCAACATATCAATTCATACAACTTCATATTCAATAGTTCAAAAAAGAAACTACAAGAACACCAAACAATCCTATATATTCTATTCCTAAAAACTGACATGCTTACCCCACGACGTTAAAAAAAAACAAAGAAACAGAAAGAGAAAAAAAAAAAGGGGGACCCCCATCCACTCCCTCCCTCCTTATAGTAAAGTTCAGACTATCCCACTGCTTCCCTTCCTGATGGCCACCTCTTCTACTCCAAATCCTATTATACTTAATGCTGCCACACCCCCCCTATATTCCCCTGAAAAAAACAAAACAAAACAAAAAAAACAAAACAAAACAAAAAAAACAAAACAAAACAAAAAAAAACAAAACAAAACAAAAAAAACAAAACAAAACAAAAAAAACAAAATTCCTTCCACCACTCTTATTCTTTACTCTGTGATCCCCACATAGTGGCCACACTATCACACAACTCTTGTTGCATTATATATGAAAAAAGTATATATATATATATATATATATATATATATATATATATTAATATTAACCCAAAACGTGTAGGAGGCCATTAGTGGCCATACTATCACCGATGGTATGGTCACCGATACTAAATCCAGGCTTCCTGATCCCAAAACGTGTAAGAGGCCCATAAACGGCCACGTTCTCACTCAAATCCTATAAAAAAAAAAAAAAAGGGGGGAACCCCACAATCCTAGCTTTAAGTTACTGTGAAACTTAAAAAAAAGTTACTTTAACTCCTTGTTCTTGTGTTCGTGTGTACCGTGTTCTTCTTCCTCCTTACTAAACCTTACCTTCTAACCCCCTCTCCTGTCCCCCTTCATTTAACCCTCCATTGGTACAACTCCTGCCCCACACGTGTGGATAGGCTTCTATGCTCTAGTAGGGTAGGGGGAGAGGATCAATATTCAAATTTTAACTTCTCTGACCATTTCCAAGGCTACTTATGCAGTGGCCCTGGGGAATGCAACACACTTCATACCTGCCTGCTTCACAGCACCTCCTTCTTAACCTATCTCTGAGGTGCATTGTACCCAACCTGTCCATATCTTTTCAAGTTTCCCCTGTTGGCCCTTCACTGCATAAACCCATCTTTCGGCTTCCATTATCAAGTTAACTTCCTTTTTCCAATCCAGTAAAGTTGGGCAGAGGGTCTGTTTCCAGAACCTTGGAACCAATAATTTAGCCACATTCAACAAATGCGGTATAATACTCTTCTTATAAGCTTTCATGGATCTGGGCATCCCATGAAATAGAAAATGTAGAGGTGTGAATTCCATGGGTCTGGGAGTCAACCTCTCAATCCATGGGGCAATTGCCTCCCAGAATGATTTGATCACGGGGCACTCCACCACAAGTGGAGGAACATGCCCTTCTGCCCACAACCCCTCCAGCACCGGGCATCCACAACTGGGTACATCTGTAATAATTTTACGGGGGTCCTGTACCATCTTGTCAAAAATTTGTATGCCATTTCCTGCACATACGAGCTTATAGATGTAGAATAAGTTGATTTAATCATTTTTTTAATTTGTGCGGCTATCAACACCTGATGTAATGCTCTTTCCCACTCTCTAATAAAATAAGGGACTGTGGTGTTCTGGCCACTAAAGATCAGTCTGTACATCTGTGACAGCAAATGTCTGGCGTCCGTCAGATGCACCCACTGACCTTTAAATGCCGTAAGTGAGTTTAGAGGTCTTAATAAAGGTTTCATTTTATTAAAGAAAGCCGCCATTTGTTGATGTCTCCAACCCGCTATAGGTATATTCCCTAAGACTGACTCCAACTCGGAGAGTGTTGATAGGACTCCACGTGGGGCAAATTTGCCACATGTGGTGTCTCCGTCCTGCCCCCATGCATCCCACAAAAATCCCTCCAGTGAAGCCAGAGGGGACATCTGTGGGGAGTATTCTCCTGCTTTATTCAGTTTGTTCCATACTAGCAAGGAGTTCCGAGTCAGGGGTGATGTCCACTTCAAAAGTCCTCTTGATATACTGGGAATCCAGGGGGCCCCCGCTAAATTCCTCCCAGCCATTGTCTTTTCTAGTGGAACTCATATTTTATTCGAAGAGTTATGACACCAATTCAAGATTCGGACTAGAGACATGGCCCTATAATACAGTGATATATCTTGTAGCCCCATTCCCCCTTCTGCTTTACCTCTACGCAAAATATCATAGGCCAACCTTGGCCGTTTGTCATTCCAAACGAATGCTACAAAGGCCTTCCGTACTCGTCTAAAGAAAGACTCTGGTAACATAATCGGTACTGTGTGCATTATGTAAATTATTCTGGGTAATATGCTCATCTTGATGGAACTCACTCTCCCAAACCATGTTAAATATTGGCCCTTCCATTTCTTCAAGTCCCCTATAATTCCTGTCATTATGGAGCCATAATTAAGATCATATAGCAATTTTTGATCTGCGGTAATGTGCACACCCAAGTAGAACAAAAAATCCTTATTCAAAATAAAAGGGTATGTACATTGCAGTATCCTTGCCAGGGTTCGAGGGACATGATTAGGTAAAAGTATTGATTTTTCAAAATCAATTTTAAAGTTGGATAGGCAACCAAATCTCTCCACTTCAAACATAAGTGCTGCTAAGGATGTCTGTGGAGTAGAAAGATAGAATAATAAGTCATCATCATAAGCTGATACTTTATGCTCAACGGACCCAATACATGTCCCTGATGTCTCTCTATTTCTTCTGATCCTACAGAGAAAGGGCTCCAATATCATAGCAAATATTAATGGGGAAAGGGGGCATCCCTGCCTCGTACCATTTCCTATTTTAAAATATTCTGATAGTGTGCCATTCACCTTGACCCTTGCTCTTGAGTCCGCATATAAGGCCATTACCCATCCCATCATACGGCCCCCCAGGCCCACCCCCCTCAGCACTTCGGTCATAAAGCCTCAATTCACCCTATCAAATGCCTTCTTGGCGTCCATTGATAGTACGATCCTTGGGGCTTTATCAGGGCCATGTTGCATCCAATGAAGAATGTGAAGCGCCCGGATAGTATTATCCCTCGCTTCACGTCCTTTCATAAATCCTGTCTGATCTGGGTGGACCAATTCCCCCATATGTTCTTGCAGTCGTAGAGCCAGGATCTTAGCTAGAAGTTTAGTATCCGAGTTGAGTAGAGAAATAGGCCTATAGTTAGCACAATATTTAGGAAGGACCGTAATATATGCCAACAGGGCTTCTGGGGGCAGTGGACTAAGAGCATTAATTGAGCTGAAATAACTACATAACAGTGGCGCTAGTACTGAAGAAAAACTTTTGTAGTATATATTTGTCAGGCCGCCCGGGCCTGGACTTTTACCTATTGGCAAGGCTGCTATTGCTCCACTCAACTCTTCTACCTTGATTGGCCATTCTATTTCTTAAATGACCATCTCAGAGTGGGCTTTTATGATTCCCTTCCCTGAATTTCTCCAGAATCTTCAGAGTTTTAGCAAGGAAGTTGACTGTCCCCACATTGGGTGCATAAATCAAGGCAAGCATGTAACACTGACCATGCATTGTACCCTTAGCAAATAGAAAATGACCTTCTGGGTGCGTTTGTATGGACATCAATATCCATGGACAAGATTTCTTAAAAGGTAATTGTTACCCCCCTTGCAATAGGTGATATTGTATGGTAACATTGATTAAATGCATGTTGGGGTATACTAGGTATGGACCCTTCCATGAAGTGCATTTCCTGAAAAAAAGCCACGTCTGCGGCATGGTTACACACTTCATGCCAGAGCCGACCCCTTTTATGCGGTGAACACAGGCCCCTCACATTATTAGATACAATTTTTAATGGGGTAGCCATTTCTCAATATACTGACCACAACCTGGACACAATACCCAAGATGCAATACCCAGGGCACCTTGCCTCCCTTTGCTCTCTGCAATTGACCCATAAAAACAAAAACAAAAAAAAGGGAAAAACCCACCACCATCCCAAAAATACTCCACCCTGGAGCATGCCAATTAACTAGAAGAGGGTTCCATATGGGTATAAACACCCTATACCTGGACCTCTCTGCCCCCCTGCTAATAGCAGATTAACCAGTCCCTTATATTGGGACCGACCTATTGGAAATAGAATACCCCCCATATATCTAAAATACTTTAATGTGACTCCCACTTCCCCGGGCGCTATTATTTTTAATTCCCCCCTTTGTGATTAGATCTTTCTAGCTATATCCTCCATAAACCCAACTTCTCAAAAAAAAAAAAAAAAAGGATTATATTTCCCCATTTGAGATTTGGCTATCCCCTGAACCCACATATCAAGATATTGACATAAAAAAAATCCAGGTAAAACGTATGTCCCCCGTAACATCTATTCAAGTTGCTTGTTCTCCAGTCTATGAAGTCCACTAGGGGAAGTTCCAATGTTTCCATGAACATTTTTGGATCCTATAGCAATTGAAGAAATCCGTGGTGGGTGTTTTAAATGTTGCTTGTATTTGTGTTAAGGTTTTATGTAGTATCTTAGATCTAAGGTCAGAGGTGTAGGGTGTTTGGTCTGCTATCCATTTAGGTATGGTCAGGTCAGGGGATAGTAATTGGAGGGTTTGAATAGGAATTTGGATGTGTTTAGTAGGTAATTGGGACCATTTGATGGAGTGTAAAAGTCTCCAGGCTTTAACTGAAGCTTGAATGTTCGGTGAGTATAACTGAAGATTTGGTTGATAGGTTGTGGTGCTATATAACCAACATTTAAGGTTATTACCTGGCGTCATGGTGTTCTCAATGTTCCCCCATAATGTGGTTGGATGTGTGTTTGTCCAGTCCTTAATTTGAGATAGTATGGTGGCTAAATAGTAATATTTAATGTCTACATAACCCATGCCTCCTGCCAGTTTCTGTTTCACAGTTTTCTGGTGGCTACACCTGGATCTTTTACCATGCCAAATGTAGTGGTGTATAAGGGACTGGATAGATTTGAGGTATGAGCTAGTAAGTGGAATAGGCAGTGTGCGGAATAGGTTGGAGCAATTTAGGAAGTATGAGCATTTTAAAGGCTGCCAGTCTACCAGACCAGGAAAATTCAAATTTGGAAAGTGTGGAGGTCTCTTTAATAAGCATTTGTTTTGCTTTGTTGTAGTTGTTACTAAAAAGATGTCTGGTAGATTTGCCCATGGGTACGTGTAAATGTTGCGTAGAAGATTGCTGGATATAGCATCCAAACCTAGGTCTAGAATGTATGACTTATTTTCGTTTACCTTATAATAGGAGATGGAACTAAACCTTTGTAACACAATTTGTATCGAAGCCAGGGAGGATATAGGGTTAGTTATCATAATTACATTGTCGGCAAATAAATTGATCTTGTGTTCTACTAAACCTATTTTGAATCCCGTAATGGTCTTGTTTGTTCTGATATGTTTAGCCAATGGCTCCATTATTAAGTTGAAAATAAGGGGTGACAAGGGGCAGCCTTGGTGAGTGCCATTATAAATCGGAAATGGTTTAGACAGCATCTTAGATGTGTACACCTGGGCTGAGGGTGTCGAGTATAAAGCCATTATTGTGGAAAGAATGTGGCCTTGTAAGCCGAATTTAAGAAGAGCAGCTCAGAGGTATGACCAATTGACCCTATCGAACGCCTTCTCTGCATCCAAAGATAGGAGCAGAGAAGGCGTTCGTTCAGACTCTGCATTATGAATTATATTAATGATTTTGCGGGTTGCATCAAACGTTTGCCTACCTTTCGTGAACCCAGATTGGTCTGGGTGGATTAGGGATGGCATAATGTCTACTAGCCTTGTTGCTATGAGCTTAGCATAAATTTTAGTGTCAAGATTGAGAAGCGATATGGGCTGGAAATTTTGTGGTGAGGTGGGATCCTTGCCTGGCTTCTGTAGCGAAATAATTAATGCATTTCTTGTGGGAGAGAAGAGGAGGAGGCAGCGTCATTGCACATTTGAGCCAAGAATGGAGCCAGAATGTGATTGAATTGTTTATAGTACTCCCCAGTGAGACTGTCTGGTCTAGGTGATTTGTTAGAAGGAAGAGATGTGATGACCTTTAATACTTCTTCTGAAAAGAATGGGGTAGTCAGCATTGTTAGTTGTTCGGGGGATACTTTTGGAAGATTAATTTCTTTTAAAAAGTCATCTATATCTTTTAAGGTTGGTTGGTTAATATTGGAGTCATCTTTTAGATTATAAAGTGCGTTATAATATTGACTAAATGCCTCTGCTATGGCTTGGGGGTCTATCAGTTTTTGTTTTGTGGAGGGATGATAAAAAGGTGTGATATCTTTGTTTTAGCATGGTGACCTTTAATCCTGAGTGCCATAGCTTTACCTGCCTTATTCCCTGTGGAGTAGTGATTGGCCTTAAACCGTTTTTGGGTTGTCATACGATTCTAGTAGTAAGTTTCGTAATTCTTGTCTGAGAAGTACAAGTTTTTCTTTAAGTTTAGGATCAGGTTTTTTTTGGTTTTGATCTTCTGTGGTTTTGATTTGAGAGGTAAGGGTATCGAGACGCTGTGTTCTCCTCCTCTTCTCTCTAGCACCTATTTGGATAAGAATCCCTCTAATGACCGCTTTATGAGCATTCCATAGTACTGTATAATATTATTTGAGGTCGTTCCCTGGATTAGAGCAAAAAATTCTTCTAAGTGTTTACGGATAGTGGCTGAATGTTCAGGTGTTTGTAGGATTGCAGCGTTGGCTCTCCATATCTTCGTTCGTGGGGAAGTCGGTAAAGAATCGATGTTGATCAACACTGGTGCATGGTCTGACCAGGTTATTATGTCTATGGATGATTCAGAGACTTTGGGTAAAGTCCACTTGTCTACAAGGAAGTAATCGATTCTGGTATATGAATTGTATCGGTGGGAAAAGAAGGAAAAGTCCCTCTCGGTGGTATGGTGGCATCTTCATACATCATACAAGTCATTGTGTCGTAGAAAGTTTGCCATTGGTGAAGGATGTCTGGATTTGCGGGAGGAGGCATCTAGGGAGATATCGGGGACAATGTTGAAATCTCCACATATAATGAGGTTCCCTTGGCGGAATTTGAGCATTTTGAGTATCAATTTAGAAAGGAATTTAATTTGTTTGGCATTAGGCACATAAACTGTGACAATAGTTGTCCAGAGTGCAATCTAGAGCTAGATATCTTCCATCAGGGTCAATCATGTTGTAGAGTGTAAAGTTGATAGTGCTTTTGATCACAATCATAACCCCATTTTTTTAGAGGGGCTTGAAGCCTGGAAGATGTGGGTAAAAGATTTGTTGGTGCAGTGTGGTTCTGCAGATCTTTGGAAGTGTGTTTCTTGCACACATAGGATATCACAGGCGGATTTTTTGGCTGTGCGCCACAGAGAAGCTCTTTTTACTGGATGATTTAGCCCCTTAGCGTTAAGTGAGAGGAATTTGGGCATCTTGGCAAGTGTCGTATAATGTGTGGTGCAAGTTCTTACTCACAGTTGGTTGGTATGTTCTTCCGAGTAGGTTGATTTGCTGAAGAGGTTCTTGAGTCCTTCGCTTTTGTGTGCTCTCGGGAGGGGAGAGACTTGGGGTAAGAAAACTATAAGATGAGGTTAAAATTAAGCTTTAGCAATAAACAAAGGGTAAACAAAAAACAAGAACTGACAACAGTAAAGTGAACTAGGACTGCTATGTATTTTTGGGGTGAAAGTTCGTGGAGCAAATTGCAACAAGCAAGGCATCCAACCGGAGATGCAGCAGATTGGGTTATGGGTGTACCCACTAATCAGGTAGAGGTTAGTGCTTACCAGCATTGTGGGTTCCAGAGGAGGGAGGAGTGTTTTCCCTGTGATTGTGTTGTGATGGTGTAGATGTATCAGGAATGATTCCCCATGAGTGGAGCAGTTTGAGGCCTTCTTCCACTGTGGAAATGTTATGTTTGATCCCATTTTTGGTGACTATGAGTTTGGTAGGAAAACCCCACTGGTAAGGGATCTTGTGATTATTGAGTGGCTTGGTTATAGTGTTTAGTTGTCTTCTCAGTTGACAAGTATGCTTCGAGAGATCAGCGTACAATTGGAGATTAGCGTACGGGGCTGGGAGCTGACCGAGATGCCTCGATTTGAACAGAAGTTGATCTTTAGCGTGAAAAAAGTGTATTCTCATCAGAGTGTCATGTGGGATTTCAGACGGGAGGTGTGGGGGTTTGGGGAGGCGATGAATTTGGTCTATTATGGTTTCCATTGGTGTGAGATCAGGTAGGAGCGTGGAAATTAGTTTTCTGGCATATGTGTTAAGATCTTGCGGTAGGATGTTTTCAGGGATCCCTCTGATCTTTACATTGTTACGGCGGGACCTGTCCTCGAGGTCCGCCATTTTGGCCCTTATCCAATGGTGTTCCTCTAGCGTATGGTCATGTGCATCGACAAGATCGTTGACAGTTTCTGTCATTTCTCCTACTTGTCTTTCCACAAGGTGCATTTTTTGCCCCATATACTGCATTTGGGAGGATAATCTTTTAAACATAGTGGAAATGTCATTGTGAAGGGAGCTCTGAAGGGAGACGAGCATCTCCTTCATTGTAGTATCTAACACAGGCTGATTTGTGGTAGGGAAGGCCGCTATGGGGGATGGATGAGCAGGGATGGCATCAGATACAGGGCTCACCTCATTCACTGCCGATTCTGCATCCAGCCACATCTGCAATTTTGCTGGGCTGTTTCCAGCTGATGAAGCAGGAGAAGATGGTGAGGCGAGGCATCTGGGGAGTGGATGTGCGGGGTTATTTCTAATCCATCGGCGTCAGGGAGGTCTGTATAGGCTGCTGTGTGTCCATGCTCAGGGCCGCGGGTGCCATCTTAAATTTTCGGCATTGTAAAAAAGTCTGTCAGTTTTCTAGGCTGACGGTATTCCTTTCTTTTGTGGTTCATTCCGGAGCCTGTGGGAGTGAATTCCGGTGTGCTGGTAGTCTGTGTATTCGCTGAAGCCTACCAAAAAAGCGGGGGTGCCGTGATAAAGTCCGGTCAGTGCAGGAGCTGTGTGATTACACGTCCATCTTGCTCGGCAGTTGGCCACGCCCCAAAATAATTTTTTTTGGAAAAACTAAACTCATATTTCATTTCATTCACTGCTTGTGTCTTCTAGGTTCTCCAATGACCTTTAATTTTTGGTCATTTTCTTCAATAGTGCAAATGTAACTTATTTGATACATGAGGTGACAATGCTGTGCTGTGGGTCTGCTACACACACACAATGTTTATTGTGGTTAATGTATGTAATGCATTAATGATAAAAATAATCATCCTTTTTCAACTCCATGAATTCATTGCTTGTAGTCCCTAAAATGGCACTTGTAGTCTCTAAAATGCAGTTGTAGTGCAAAGTGGATTTGCCTTTAGTAAATACCCCCCATTGTCACTGTAACTACACCAACTTACTAAAAAAAACTGGTATTGAACATTGAAAGAGGAAGCCACACATTGTTGAGTATAAAAATAATCATCCTTTTCAACTCCATGAATTCATTGCTTGTAGTCCCTAAAATGGCCTGATTTTGGCAAATATTTCAGCACAGAGGAGGTTATTTACTAAAGGCTAATCTACTTTGCACTACAAGTGGATTTTTAAAGTGCACTTGTAGTGCAAAGTGGATTTGTCTTTAGTAAATACCCCCCATTGTCACTGTAACTACACCAACTTACTAAAAAAACTGGTATTGAGCATTAAAAGAAGAAGCCACACATTGTTGAGTATAAAACATTTTACTTCAAGCACATTCACTTGTGCGTTACAAAAGGGTTTTTTAACAAACCAACATCTTTGGTGTATAACATGTATGTTTGGCAGTATATAGCCTTTTTTGTGGCTAAACAGGCATGTTTAAAACATAACATACACATCCCCAACTCAGGAACTTACAAAGTTCAACTTTGATAAAGTGAAGGCCATATGAGACATTAGTATGTCAAAACTCTATTGATTTTGCCTTCATCAGATGGGGTGATCTCACTCCTGTAAAAGCCCAATTTTTAAAGATGCACACAAATTGGGATTTAAAATTTACATTTCCCTCATGATCCCATGCCTAAAATGTGTGTAGTTTCCCTACATCTATTTTGATAAAGCCACAAAACACACAGTGTGTCAACATGTGCTATCTGCCATCATGGGATATCATTGTACGCGTTTTGTGGGTGCAACCCCTTCCTCCAAACTAAAGTAGGTGAGAGAAAGGGGTTTCACCCCTGAAACACGTCCATTGATCCCCCATAATGTGAGCTAGCACATGTTGACACACTGGGCCTTCTTTCAGAAAGGACAATCCACTTGCATTCCACTTGTAGTGCAAAATGGTTTTGCTTTCTTGAAATAAGCCACAGTGTGTCAACATGTGCTAGCTCTTATCATGGGATCAATGGACATGTTTCGGGGGTGCAACCCCTTCCTCTCACCTACTTTAGTTTTGAGGAAGGGGTTGCACCTACAAAATGCGTACATTGATATCCCATGATGGCAGATAGCACATGTTGACACACTGTGTTCATCTTCAAAATTTGGCTTTGCAATTACTTTAAAACTTTTAAAATACGTACAACAATAACGACAAAATTTAAATTTTTGGGGGGTTTTAGATTTTGCCTTAAACATCAATGATGTTGGTCAGTCTTTTTTGAACATCATTGATATTTTGCTTGATGTTTTCTAAATCCCGATTGCACACCATTATCCCACTGATGAGTACTTGTGCACTTGCACTGTTGAAGTGAGTTTCTTCTTCCACAACATCCACATCACTTAAAAATAAAAACACATCATGTATTATAAAATACGCAGGCATACGTCTATTACCTGAAGCTGTGGTCTCAGACACTGACCTGTTGTGGACATCATTTCGACCGCTTCCAGAACCTCTGCATCCACATCCACAGGTTGTGTGCCGAGTTCCCTTCTTCAGGAGTGTGGGGTTCCTGGTGTCCTCAGATGTCACAATTCTTTTCAATACAAAAATGGTATACTTAGCAGACAGATATTTGAGGCTAGAAATAGTAATATGAAACATTGCTTGGAAGTGTCATCCAATTGTCTGTTTTGGCAGAGTTGCAAGCTGAAGACATGATTTTTTCCTTTACAAAAGCTGGAATACTTAGCTGTTTTGTGCAAGTTTCACAGATGGAGAGACCCCTAGTATCCACTGAAGCACCTGCGTGGGGCACGATAAAAAGGTTGTTATGGTGTCCCACACTAGTGCTCCTGCATCCAGATGTGTGAACTGCTGCTGAGTGTCCTCTCCTTACACTGAATCAAGTTGTCTTTTTATTCTAGTTTCAAACACATCTAGACAACAATGTAATGAACTTCTTTAATCAAAATAGGCATGAACAAATATACAAATGTAGTTAACCTGCATCTGTCAAAAAAGTTTATACAAATGATTATATTGTGCCCACGAACCTCAAACTTGGCATTTTAAACTGTACATCAGTAAAGAAAAGCACATGGACCAGCATGAAAGTAATAATAGGAACACACAACAAATATTTACTTTTTTGCAGCACTTTCTTGATCCTTCTACTGTATACTAATCCTGCTCCCTGAATTTCAGATCTGACCAGCGTTTCCTCAATTGCTGCTTGGATCGTTGTACCCCAAAAGTCCTGTGCAGACTTCTCATAACTTTAGTCATGATCTTGGCCTTTCTCACATTTGCATTTCTGTATGGTCCATGATTCCCATCGTAGTTTGTCCTCTTCAAGATGTCCACCATCTCCACCATTTTTTTCAAAGGACATATTTGAGGCCTTATATCTCATCCTGGATGTGGAACTGCCTTGCTCCGGGCTTTCCTTGTCATTGCTGAGAACAGCACACACCTGCTGTGTCTCCGCCATGTGCTCTCCCACTGCCCCGAAAGAGAAGAGGCGGGGCATACACCAGAAAGTTTCACACATGGAGAAAGAAGGACAGGGGCCTTGACACGCGGGCGACGTACGTACGATCTGTGAGTGGAGGAGGGAGGATCGTTTGCACCGATCGATCAAACAAAGGTACAATTGTAACTTAGTATTTAGGGATGTGATAGTGAGTCTTTGGACTTTACACCACAAAACTATTATCATTTATGAAAGGAAAAGACGGGTGCATATAGTGTAGTATGTTGCATTTATTAGTAGTAATAAAACCGCTGCTTAACTACTCACATGTAGCCAAACATTAAAAGGCATTAGCAAGAGCCTGCAGAAGCTAAGACATACGTCCCAGAGACTCCCAGCAAGGGTATCTCGGTCTGACGAGTCTGACATCACTTGGCTCCACCTCCACGTGTTACGCCACCACCCACATGGCTTCATCACTTGGATTTGGACTTTTGGGTAAAATTAATTTTAACTGGTGGATTGGTTGTTTTTTTGGCACACCTTATTATTGTTGTTTTTTAGTTTAACACCATACAATCTACTGGAATTATTTATTTGATTTCACAATTTTTTATCAACATAGGCATTGCACGTAGAGTTTGTATCGCAAACATATCAATTATTTTTTCAGTTTTACAAGTGTGGGAACACATTCAGTGGTTGCAACACCTGAAAGAGTTCAAGGCTCTATTCTCCATGGCTCTACTGTTGATCCCACAGAACAGCCTTTTTTCTGTCTATAGACGCTGTCCTTGAAATAGGTGGTGTCAAGACCAAAGTCCAGAAAGGAACATACCTGTCTAAGTTTAAGTTCTGAGGCCTATCTCATTTCCACAGTCTCAAAAGCCTCTGCAGTTGGTATTTAAGTAAAACTGAATATGACAATCATAGGCACCATTGTGTCTTCTGGCTCTAACTTTCTAACAAATTCTTCAGAGTTTGTTTGAGTTCTGATTATGGTGTACTGTGAATTTAAAAAGGAGAAATTTGGGACTTTAAATGAGGTTAAACGGGGCCGTTCAGGAACCCACCTCTATCCGGGGTAATTGTATATAATAGAGAGAAGGATTAGCGGGACTTTAACAAAGCACACGGGAGCAAGAAAAAATTAATTGAATAAAATAGTTTTTAATGGGTTCAAATTATCATAAATTTTCATATCAAAGCATTTAATGCATTTTGCTATATATAAATATCTGTATATTCTATTACAATTCATCAGAACCAAGTATTGAATATAGATAAACATTCCAACAATGAGTTGGTACGGATTATAGGATACATAAAATAAGACATTATATGGACAACAATAGCTATATAAATTATAACAATGGAAATAGCACCAAAATGAGGCTAGAATAGGGAACAAATTAAAAATGGAAAAAGAACGGCCATATAAAGTATTTCATAAAAGTATACACATCGATTGGTGCTAGCTCTACATGTTTCAAGGTCTTATAGCCTATCATCAGGAGCGAAACCTTGGTATTTGTCTATGGATAGAGAGAACAAAATAAATTATAAAAAATATAGAATATAAAAAAGGTATTCTAAAATAAATCAAAAGGGCGAACCCAGGACATGGAAGATCCCCCCCATGAACTGAATGATCTATATGGGCTCCTTCCTCATTTGGCTTTCACATTCAGGACAGTACATACTGTTCCCACCCGGGATAGATGATGCACACAGGCAATTTTTTTTTGAGCCCAACCAAATATTAAGGGCATATACGTGTACGCTCCCGGAATTACAAGATTTCTGCTTTTGCAGACAATGTTTTGCTCTCTTTCTTTGCCGTTGATGTCCCTCCCTAACCCCGTGAAAGTCCTTGATCACTTTAAGCTCTTGTCCAATCTGAAAATCAACTATTCCAAGTCTTTTGCACTAAATATCTCACTCCCAAAGGAACTTTGTGCAGACCTCAGAACTCTATAGCAGAAACTTTTTGATGGAATTGCAAGCCTTGCATCGTGATCTACAAAAATGGGACGCTCCCACTATCTCATGGTTTGGGCGTGCGTCCATCATAAAGCTGAAGGTCCTTCCATGCTTGCTTTATAAGTTATAGACTATACTCATTCGCTTAACGCCTGCCTTTTTTGCATTGTACAAATCCATGTCTAGAGCTTTCCTATGGCGCAACAAATCTGCGTGGATAAGTTGGTCGAAACTTGTAATGCCAAAGTCTTGTGGTGGGATTAGGCTCCCGAACTTGCAACGCTATTACTGGGCGGTCCACCTTGCCCGAGTGGTCAATTGGAGGGTTCATGCCCAATGCAATAGCTGGGTGAACCTGGAGCATCTGGCTTGAAACGCTGCTTTACAGGAGACTCCTTGGCTCCCTAAAGACTATGCCTCGGCACAGTTTTATTCTCACACCCTGATAGGAGCTACCCTCCATGCCTTTGATAGAGCATGTGCTAACCATGCAGTTTCCGCTAAAGTTTGTCCAGTCACTCAAGTGCGAAACAACCCAGATTTTCCTCCAGGCCTAGCTGGGACCTTTCTAGCGACAGAATGGCCATATGCAGAGATACTCGCTAAATATTTTTCTGTAGAGGCCAATTCATGAGACTTAAGGAGCTTGCTGAGTTATCCAACACAAAGGTCTTTCCCTTTGGGTCATATATTCAACTCCAACATTACATGGATTGTCCATCCCGTAGAACAGGCTTCACCAAATCACCAACAGTGTTTGAGTCACTCTGCTCCCGATGTTCCCCCCAAAATCATGTGATTTCAGTGCTTTATGCTGCAATGTTTGAGAATCCATCTGTTCTTTTCCACACTGACCAGGCATTCTGGGAGAATGCACTGGGGATTGAGTTAAATGAGGCTAGCTGGGAGCGCATCCATTTATATATCCACAAAGGATCCTTGAACATCTCAACCCAAGAAAATGTGTATAATCTGAAGACGTGGTGGTATAGAACCTTGGATCTGACTCACAAATTTGCCCCCCCCGGTACCTGATTATTGTGGCAAAGAGACAGGCGCTCTCCTCCATATTTGGTGGGAGTACCCAATAATCCAATCTTATTGGCGTAAGGTTCATGATACAACACTGGTGGTTGCTTTGCTTTCACTAGAGTTTTCTCCAGCACAGTACCTTCTACATCACTCCAAGATATCTAAAAAGCGCTACTACAAATCGGTTGCTATGCATATGATCGATGCTGCTAGGTTAAGCGTCCCAGTCCATTGGAGATCCATAGACCCTCCCTCACTGAAGAAGTGGCTCCGGCGTATTCACCACATAGCTGAGATGGAGGAATTGATCCATATCACTCTTGATAAAGTTTCCAAGTATTCTGATATATGGATGTCCTGGACAAACTTTTGAGGTTCACGTTCATATCAAGATTTACAACAGGCTACAAACTGATATCCAATTACACCAACATGACTGAAAATTGTGGTAGGCATACTTGCATGGCATCTATGGCGTTGCATCCCTCCGTACACTTGGCACTGATGGATGGAGAGGGCAGTTGGGGGTGTCCCCACCCCCTCCCCATTCTTTACATTCTATTTTCCACTTCCGCTCTCCCTTTATCCCCCCTCTTTTTTTTGAGAAAGACCCGAGAAGACTACTTATTTTATATAAATACACAGTGGTCGTATCTGGCTGGTATTGCACTCAGTAACACGGGTCAAATGCTCATTAGAATTTGTCTATGTTTGCCATACTCTTACTGTGGGGTCTTCATGGTATAAGACCCTATTCTTACCTATTGGAAGATATTACTAATATCTTGTCTTTTCTGATTTATCGTTCTCCATTTACATGACTGTACAATGTATGTGGCATTTCTCTATTGTGTTTGATGTACCGTTTTCAAAAACATTCAATAAAATGTTTACGCAAAAAAATAAAAATACATCAGAGATTTAGCAGGGAATTAGAAGAGCATGGCAGAGAGGGCAAATACTGCCCCTTTTAAATGATTTGGGTTTTAAAGCAAAAACATAGACTCCAACTCTTGCACTATTAGACACCTTCTCCATTGCCATAAAGCCAGGTTCATCATAAATGCAAGTCACTATGCAACCTTAAAGCTGAGCTCCAAGAAAAAAAACGTAATTCCACAGCTCACATACAGTACATATATTGGAGCTGTTTTACCTGCAAAAGGATTAACAATGCTGTCCAGCAGGCACTGAAATGTACACAGTCCTACCAGACAGCAGAGACAGGTTTCTGATCTAACTATTCTTTTTTTTTTTAATTTTTTTTTACATACCCGTATATAATGTTTTAATGAAGAGTTTGAGATTTAATTTAAAAGAACAGTTTGTGCTGTCCCATTGATTGCACCATGAAGGATTACACAGTATAAAAAATCTTAGATTAAAAGAAACAGCTAATGTGTCCACAGTCAGTTGTTAACATTAACAAAAGACCAGTAAGTTAAATACAAAAATTGTATTATACCAATTCATGAATTTAAGAAGGCAACACAATATGACATGGTGAGTTATTGAATTGAAACAAAAAGCTGCCACGCTAATTAGCTGTTTAATATATGTTAGTTGATTTAAGCTGAGACCAAACAGACCATTTATTAGAAAGTTGGTATTGCTTTTTTAGATTTTGTTATCCTTTTATATTCACATAACTCAAAATAATGTATTTATGTTACCTATTCAGTGACAAAGAGGGAATTGTGTTACTCCTATGTCTTAAAATTATTTTTTGAATGCTACTATAAAAAGTCACTACATTATTAGTAGAAAGCTTCACTAAGGTAATGTCTTAGTTCAACAATACAAGTTCTGGGGAAAAGTGATAATATCTCATTGTGTAATA
Source organism: Lithobates clamitans (assembly GCA_037952925.1). NCBI lineage: Eukaryota > Metazoa > Chordata > Amphibia > Anura > Ranidae > Lithobates > Lithobates clamitans. The sequence goes on along the minus strand of JBBGZY010000356.1, from coordinate 1,229,243 downwards.
ACCTTAGTAAAAAAAAATCAGTTTTGCATTAAAGCCTGTATTTTGTTATGTAAAATTCATTATCAACACGTGTGCATGTAGCATAAACAATTTTCCCCTAGTTTTGCCCCTCCCTTTTCTTATATATGAGTGATGTGATTCCAACAAGGGATCAGAAGCAGCCAATATCAAGTCAAATTCAGGTATTTAAAGCCGAGTTCCAGCTGCAAATTTTATTTTTTTACGTCAGCAGCTACAAGTACTATAACTGCTGACTTTTAATAAGGACACTTACCTGTCCAGGGAGCCCACGATGTCACCCCCCCCAGGCTGATACCTCCACCGGCTCAGGGTGCAGACGCTGCCATTCCAACTAAGAGAAACCAGAAGTGGAGCCTTCAGGCTTCACAGCCGGTTTCCTACTGTGCATTCGTGAGTCGCGCGGCACTTTGTGAATGGCCAGCTTGTCATCTTCTGGGACACACACACACAAGGCCCAGATGGCAGCAGTGGAGAAGGAGGAGGGTTTGCCGCAGAAGAGGACGTGACGTACTGCGCCACGGCTGGGCTAGGACGGAAGTACACTATGTACTTCTAAAAAGGTAAGAAAGAACAAAATAGATATCCAAAAATGAGGGGTGGTCTTTAGTTAAAGGCCACCTTGTAAAAGTGGGTGGAACACCGCTTTAAATTAGCTACATTTAAAAATAGATTTCATAATACATTATTGAATATATAACTTGATTAATTGGAAAGAGGCACTGCTAAATTCCAAAAGACTTTACATCACATCTTCTCTTCAGCTTTCTCTCACTATGTTTTTCTTTTTATTACCATCTTCTTTCTCATAAAAACAGTTGTTACTTCCCAACCTATCACTTATATTGCTGCCATAGCATATAAAAGCATTAGAAATGCATGCAGGACTTGAAATATGTTGAAATGTATGCATCGCATAAATGCATCTTTACTTTTTTCAGTTTTTTTAGCTAATAATAAATTAGTGCAAGCAACTTGCGGAAATCATACAAAATGTAGGGCTGCAATTTCTACCTCCCTGGAATGTTGGTTGCGTGGGACTGGCTTCAATACTTTGGGAGTCCTGGTACCCTGGAACAAGTATGCATTACAAGCCAGGAAATTAACATTTACAGATGGAGTCATCAACAATTGCAGACGCTATGTTACATTTATAAAAAATAGTTATTTTTAATTTTGAGGTAAGACCATTGTGGTAATGAGTTTGGAAAATAATCTTTGCAGTATGAAGAAATGTAGTTTGCAGTACACTAACTGTGAAAATAGTAAGAATAAACCCGCGCTTTGGAGTAAGTATTACTAAGTGAAAAATTACAAATAAAAATATGTGTGGAAATAAAGCAAAATTAAAATGAAAAATAATTTTTTTTTTAGTGAATCCAAAATGTGTGTGTATATGTTTGCACACACACACACACACACACACACACACACACAGTGTATATATACACAATGCATATACAAAAGATGCATACAATACTGGGGGTATATAAAATTAGCCAGGCATAAAGTCCATGGCTATAGTAGTGGCAGTCCAGGGGTTAATGTAGTCTCTGATCTTTCAGGATATGAAGGGCTGGCTAGTGGGGTGGTTGATCCTAAAGGCGGCAGCTGTCCTCAGAGAGCTGGCTCTATGGTATTGCAAGAGGCGGTGGAGAAAAGGAAGCGCCACCTGAGTGTAGTATTAATATGAAGATTTAATGACATATAAAAAACACTTATAAGAAAGACATATTAAAAAGGTTCATCTGTGAGTAGGCAGTCTGTGTATCTTCCTCGAGTTCCAGTTGTATCAGCGTTGTAGGGCTGCAGATGGAAGCTTGTAGCTGGTAACTCTTCCTGTGGCCATCAGGGAGAAGCTGGGACCGGCGTGGAACGCACGGAAAAGGTGCGTGACGCCACGGGTCATCCAAGGACTTCCGGGTACACTCCAGGGGGAGGGCTAACACCAAGGGAGGGTTCTGGAGGCTGGATATGCTTAACTACGTGCTCGGAGCTGCTGCTCCTTCAATAGGCCTGAAGGGGAGTGTGTCAGTGATGTGCTATTTATATGCCGGCGCTGTGGGACAACAAGGCTCAGCGTCGGCTAGCAGCACATCACTGATAAAGGCTATGAGAAGCTGTGAACTCGAATCAGGGGAGATCTAAGGCATAAACTACATATTTGAAAACACTTAATAGCATGTAATAATATGATCGCACTAGAATACTTAAAGGCACATAAGAGCTAAATATAAATAAGAGAGAGATTATATATCTCTATATATATCTATCTATCTATATCTATATGTTAAAACATTAGAAAATATCTAAAAAAAGATGGGAATTATATGAAAAATATAAAAAATTATATATAAAAGTTAGCGATATATATTTAGATGGGAAAAATAATAAAAATAAAAAAAAATATATAAAAATAAATATAAAATGAAAATAAAAGTAGTGATAAATTTGAATATAAAAAATAAATATATAAAGATGCTTACAAAAATTTTTTATATGTATATCTGTATATACTCATAAAAATGGTGTTGGAATGAGGTACCGCAGTATATGATAGGGAGAAGGTATATATATATATATATATATATATATATATATATATATATATATATATATATATATATATATATATATATATATATATATATATATATAGTACAGTGGGCTATGTAATGGTATAGGATGATGGACTGAAAAGCGAATGGGGGGGGTGGAGTTTAATTATGGGAGGGTTTGGAAATAAGGAGAGACAAGAAAGGGGAGGGGGGTGGGGGTAGAATGGAAAAAAGGAGAAGGGAGGGGTGGGGGGCGGGGGGAAACAAAGAAGAGGGGAGGGGGAAAAAAAAGTGGGGGGCGAGAGGTGGCTTATAGTAATGTGTGTACTTCAATTTCCTCGTTCAGCCCTCCGGGTGTAAGGGTACCCAAAGAATAGATCCAGTAGGTCTCTTGTTGGCACAGACATTTGAAGCGTTCGGCTGAAGGATATGTGATGGGAATGGATTCAATGGCCCATACACTAAAGCCAGCCATAGACCAGCCGTGGTGTGAGGAAATGTTTGGGGACACGATGGTAGTCTCGGCCCTTTTCAATAAAGCTCCGATGTTCCCCAAACCATGCTCTAAGTGCCCTTATGGTCCGACCAACATAAAACAACCCACAGGGGCAGGTAAGGCAGTATATGACAAAGTCCGTAGAGCAATTGTAGAATTCTTTGAGGGTGTAACTTTTTCCTTTGATGTTGAAGGTTTTTTGGCCATGGTGTATGAATTGGCAGGTGAGGCAGAGGGTTTTTTTACATTGATACATCCCTCTGAGGGGTATGAGGACAGGTTGTGGAGGGATGGGTTGGAGGGATTTAATTTTACTAGGGGCAATTTTGCTTTTGATGTTCTTTGATCTTCTGTATGTTACTTTGGGTTTGGTACCAATTGTGGTTTTCAGGTGAGGGTCTTCCAGGAGAATAGACTAGTGTGACTCTAGTATTTTCTCAGTTTTCTTATGTTTATCATGATATTGTGTGATGAAACGGGTTGGTTGCTTGACTGCAGGTGAGGAGTTGTGACGACTGGTGGGAGGCTTGCGGTAGTTGTTGAAGGCTGCGTCTATGAGTGGGATGGGATATCCTGGTGCAGTTCCTCCGAAGGTGACAAAACTGGCTCCGGGGGATGTTATTCACCCATTTGGGATGGTGGCAACCGGTGTAGTGAATGAAGGAATTGCCTGCAGTAGGTTTGATGAAATTCTTGGCATATATAGTTTCATCATCATGGCAAAGTTCAAGGTCTAAGAATGCCAGAGTGTTGGGATCAGCCACGTAGGTGAAGGATAGGCCCAAGGTGTTGGTGTTGCAGTACTCAACAAACGTGAGAATGTCTTCAAGGGTACCATCCCAGATGATCACTATGTCATCGATGTATCGGCCATAATATATTACATGTGCGGCAAAGGGGTGGTCGACTGCGAGGTACCTATGTTCCCAATATCTCATAGTGAGATTCGCGTAGCTAGGGCAAAGTTTGCCCCCATAGCTGTACCGTTAATCTGAAGGTAGTGTGTCCATTCTGACTCAAAATAGTTAGGAGGATCTTGTTCCAGTCGCCACCCCTAGGGCTTGGATGTATTCGGTCTAGTATTAAAAATGTAATCCTCGGGAAGTTCCCTCCATGTACTAATGAGACATGGCGGCCTAGGGGGAGGTCAGGATCACACGTTTGCATGGAAAGTATGTGTCTATAGGCTCTTCTCCAGAACTCTAATTTTGTTTTTCCTACTTAAAAGCAACTGCAGCTACACTGGAGCAGATAAACTACAGTGGTTCTGCAGTTGGCAAAGTGTTTCGGGTAGAATTTTTTCCCATTTGGAAGAATGGGGTTTCTCTGTGTAAGCATATACTTACAATAGCGACAAGAGCCACATGCAAAAGGTGCCCTTGTATTTGCAATGTGTCCTCATTAATTCACTTTTGAATTCGCTGTTTACGATTCTATTAGACATATTCTCCAACAAAATACGGCTACTGATCCTACATACAATGAACTCATTGTTACACTGCTCGAGTACATCCTCACCCATAACGTCTTTACTTTCAATAGCTCCCACTACCTCCAGGTGCAGGGGGTTGCGATGGGGACATGTTGTGCCCCATCTTATGCCAACCTGTACCTGGGGGAGTGGGAGAAGATGTTTCTCTCTGATGAGAGTCTCATTCAGTACACTAACCACATTATGGGATGGTACCGCTATATAGATGACATTTTGGTCATCTGGGATGGCCCCACTGATGTGCTCGAGCAGTGTTTATTAAGAATGAACAAGAATAACTTTAACTTAACATTCACTATGTCTTTTGACAGGAATCGGATAACATTTTTAGACATAGAGATTTACAAAGGCGAACAAGGCAAATTATGTAGCAAGTTATTCAGAAAAAACACTGCAGGTAACACAATACTCCACGCTACCAGCTTTTACCCACAACCCCTCATCAATTCCATACCATATTCTCAATATCTCAGAATTAAGCATAATTGTACAGACAATGATACATTTATAAGAGAGGCAGGCAATCTATGAGATAGATTATTAGCACAAGGCTATACCCTTACTTCCCTAAAAAAAATCTTTTAAAAAAAGTAATGAAAAAACCCAGGAATACTCTTTTGCAGGCTACTAGGCACAAAGATATAAACCAATTACGAATTATCATGACATTTAATCAACAACATTGTCAAGTTAGAAAAATCATTGAAAAGTACTGGCACATGCTGACCCTTGATCCATCCCTGGGTCACTTTGTACCAGACAAACCACAATTCACATTTAGAAGAGCTATATCTATCAGTGATAGAATCATAAACAGTGAATTCAAAAGTGAATTAATGAGAACACATTGCAAATACAATGGCACCTTTGCATGTGGCTCTTGTCGCTATTGTAAGTATATGCTTACACAGAGAAACCCCATTCTTCCAAATGGGAAAAAAATTCTACCCGAAACACTTCGCCAACTGCAGAACCACTGGAGTCGTTTATCTGCTCCAGTGTAGCTGCAGTTGCTTTTACGTAGGAAAAACAAAATTAGAGTTTTGGAGAAGAGCCTATAGACACATACTTTCCATGCAAACGTGTGATCCTGACCTCCCCCTAGGCCGCCTTGTCTCATTAGTACATGGAGGGAACTTCCCGAGGATTACATTTTTAATACTAGACCGAATACATCCAAGCCCTAGGGGTGGCGACTGGAACAAGATCCTCCTCCAAAGAGAACTAAAGTGGATCTACTTACTAAAGGCCACTTTACCCCCAGGTTTAAACAAGACAGTTTGCTTTAAACCGTTCCTCGAGGGTTTCTGCTCCAGCGGAATGGAGAAATAAACGACCTCTAATTAATCCTTGATTACTCTTAACATCTATATTTTTTCTACTATTTCCGTCTGCTAATAATGGGGATGTCTGTCTCTCCGTTTGTATAACATCAGTATATCTGTACATGAATAGAATGACAAAACACTATGTATGGCCTACATGTACTCAAAACTTCCGATTTTTTTTTTTTTTTTTTTGTCCACGACACATATGTCTTCAATAGTTTGGCTCCCATAAATCTATTATTAATATAGGAAACCATTAGACCATATGCAGTTGTCTCAGACGTTCCCTGAACTGCCTCATAATACACGATTTGTCCACCCTACACTGTAGGGGGGCATTGTCTTTATGCTCCTTGATTTGTTTTTTGTAACATATAACATGTCTACCCTATTTTGAAAAGGGATTCAATTAAGCTATTAGATATATGAAGACATGTATGGCCTTGGACAAACACCACAAAAGTATTGCATGATCAGTGCCTTTCTTTATCTGATCTTACTTTGACCTTCTATACTATGTGTATCATATGTGTATATTACGTACGATTACATGTAATGTTTAGTTTGTACCTATAAAATCATAAGTAATATGTAATATTTACTCTGTACCTATAAAATTAACACGCCCTGCACCACTGAGTTCACATTATCATGTTTAATAGCCTATTTCTACTTATGGAACTAACATCTATGCCACAATGTTTATCCTTTATTCATGCCAAATAGTCTAGTATGATTTATGATAAATACTTCCAATCAGACAATGTATAAAATATATCTATGTCAGATCACCACCTTCTTGCCTGTATTTTGATTGCTTATATGAAATTACACTAGTATACTGGTCTCGCCTCTGTATCATCAACTAGTTCTGCCCACCTTCAAATAGCCATCCACCAAAAGTATATGTCACTACATATGTATATATATATATATATATATATATATATATATATACATATATACATATATATATATATACACATACACACACTTGTGCTTTCATCAATGTTGCTGTTCCTATTTTTGACATACATTGTATTTTTGCACTTTTTTTGAAGTGGTATGTCCCCTGTTATATATAAGATCTATAACACGGTTCTCAAAAATCTAATACTCTTTTTTCTCGCTCTTCCCTAGGTCTCCCCTGGATGCGATCGACCAGAGCGGTTGCCTGGCACGGAAAGCCGCCCAGACACTATCTGGGCGGTGCTATGGGAGGTCAGCTGGGCGATCCGACATCTCCACCCACAACCTCCATCTTTCTACTCTGGCGGACATGCGCAGTCCGCCGGCATGACATATCGTGTCGGTGGGCCGGGTGTGCGTGACGGTGCTCCAACGTAGCTATGCTAGCGCGTGCGCGGTAGGGGCGGCACCACGCACCCGCGGCTCAGGGGGCGGTTTCGAGGTCTCCCTAACAACGAACTCTTTCACTCAGCTGAGCGGAATTAGTTGCGCCAGCTGATCAGAGTTCTTTCCACATAAATGGCAGACTCACTCATTCCCAGCTCGAGCGTTGCACATGCTGGATGCTGGGATGCGTGACTGGCTTACTTCAAACTTGCTTTAAAAAGTAGACATGTGCACACTGAAATATTTCGTTTCGGAATTTAGTTTTCGTCTGAAAAATACATTTATTTAGTTACTCCCGAAATTAGTTTTTATTTATTTCATTTTTCGTTAAAAATTGCATTCGTTCGAAAATCCAAATTAAGGTCGAATCTATCATTGAAGACTTAGTGTCTGTCGAATGTTCAAAGAAGATTCAACGGAGCAGCTAAACTGTACAATGCCGTATAGTTTACCTGCTCAGTCGAATCATCTTAGAACAGACACCATAAGCCAAGTACGTGTGTACTTAGTTCTAGCTATTTTACTGCTCCTCCTCTTTGGTTACAATCAGCCAATAACATTCATTATCATCATTATTTTTACTTATCTTTTCTCCCCTACGTCGAATCTTTTCTCTCTATGTCAAATCTTTTCTGTTAAAACGATAACGAAAATACCTGAAATTCGGACGAAAACGAATGCACATGTCTATAAAAAAAAAAAAAAAAAAAAAAAAAAAAAAAAAGGTACTTTTCATATTTATTTATACTGTCTATTTTGCCATATACTTCTCCACTATACAATTCCTTATTAATCTCCCTTCCCAGAGTCTCAACACTACTGTCATTTGGAATCAGTGTCTAAATTTTTATATATATATATATATATATATATATATATATATATATATATTTTAACTACTATAGTTGTTAACTCTGAGATATACAACACCTATTTATATTGATTATATTCATTATATTAATTTCTGCAGCAACAGAGTTGTAGTACTATTATTGTGTATATATTGCCATTATTAACAGTTACATATTTGATGCTTGAATACTACATATAAACTGAATGTTATAACTACTAATATAATAGAATATACAGCATCTATTTATTTATTTATATGGGCCATTCTTTTCCCTGCATAAACAAAGTGCAATACCCACGTAGTAACAACAATTATAAAACTATATGGTTAGTATAAAAAACTCAGTTTGTTACTCACTTAAAAACACTGTCATTACCTACTCCTACTCTTGTTAATACAACATCATACAAACGCAGTTAATACAATTAATTTTACTTATTAAAATATCATTATCTTTTATCCTCAATTACTATTTGTGTCAATGCAATATCACACAACCTCATATACCCTTTCACCGGTAGCCATTATTGTGATTCATAAATAACATGCATTATATATGGCTCAACTGTTATTGAACATATGATATTCATATATCATTTGGTACCATATTCTTTGTCTCATACTATACTCCTATAATTTGTAGCTTCATTTTCAACCCTCCTTATACAAACACCAACATTAAAGACCCTTCACTTCCTTAAACTCATCCCAATTCCTTTTGTACTCATAGGGTTTCCTTTTTTTGCCTCAGTATACCGCTCTGGCCTTTACACATCCGTGGAAGATGGGGGTAGGTGAGACAATATACCCCTTAAATGGGATTACTGTTAAGCGACATTACCCAGTGATAACCATGATGTTAAAAAGACAGCAACTCCACCAGCACTAATGTCCAATGCTACTCTATCTTCAAGTTTTTAAAGTAAACTAACAAAACATATCATGTAAGTGATTTGTTGATTATCTAACTTCAAGTGGATGAATTTATATATATTTACATGTTGTGGTAATTCACTCATCATCTTACACTCTAATTACCTTAGATGAATTTCTCTTTTCTGCTACACCCCTGAAGAAGGACTAAAACACTGTATATCCCGAAATGCGTTGGGTGTGAAAAGAGCTTCTGTAAAATTCCACCGTTTGGTGACAACAATGAACCTGTCTACTATGTAATATGTTTCGTTGAACCTTATGCACGCAATGTTTTAATATATGATGTTTGCAAATAAAAAAAACTTTTTTACTCTTAATACATTGCTATACCCTTTTACTATCTATAACTTTTTACAAGTGCCGTTAAAGTCCACTCAGGGGAACCCTTCTTTATATGTATCTGTATATTGGATGTGGCACTGTCCTTTTAAACCTAGGGGGGCTGATCACCCCTTATTTCGTTATTACAAAAACTCCACTGTAACAAATATTCTCAAGGGCACTTTTTTCATCACTTGAGCGTATCCCTTTACCAGTTCACTTATGCTCTCACCTTATATTCTGACCTAATAAATATTAGGTCACATGCGCTTTCTTCTTTAAGTGGGGGTCACATAAGCCATGGCTGTGATTCTTCACTCCAGCACCCAGATGTTCCTAAGTTCCTAAGACTCCATCCTCCATAGTCCTTTGACTAATATTCATTTGGAACTCAAAAAAGAGAAGGATATATAGTGCTCTCTGTATAAAGTATTTTTCATTTAAAATTCAAATCAAAGTCCTATTATAATTATTATTATTAGACAGAATTTATATAATGCCAACAGTTTGCACAATGTGGGGGCAGACAGTACAATTATAATACAATTCAATACAGGAGGAATTAGAGAGCCCTTCTCGTTAGAGCTTACAATTACAGTTGTTAGGTGGAGGCAGAATAGGCTTCTCTGAAGGTAAGTTTTCAAGGATCACCTACAAGTGGACAGATAGTCTGACAGGTCAGAATAGGAAATTCCACAGGATGGGAGAGGCTCGGGAGAAGTCCTGAAGATGAGCATTGGAGGAGGTGACAAGGTAATTAGAGAGCAGGAGGTCTTGGGAGGAATGAAGAGAACAATTTGGTTGGTATTTGGAGATGAGGTGGGTGATGTAGCTTGGGACTGAGTTGTGGATGGCTTTGTAAGTTGTTGTTAGTATTTTGAATTTAATTAATTGGGAGAGTGGCAGCCAATGGGAGGGATTGGCAGAGAGGTGTGCCAAACACTGAACAGTTGGTAAGATGGATAAGTCTGGCAGCAGCATTCATGATGGACTGAATGGGGAACAGCTTATGTAAAGATCAGCCAATAAGGAGGGAGCTGCATCAGTCAAGGGGAGAGATGACCAGAAAGTGGATTAGGAGCTTGTGGTGTCATTGCTTAGGAAAGGGTGTATTTTGGAAATGTTGTAGGAGGTTGAGGCAGCAACATTTGGAAAGTAATTGAATGTGAGGGGATGGGTTGATGGCTGCGACATTGATCTTGACAGAGAAGTCAGAGGAAGGGGCAAGTGGGAGAGAAAATATTATGAGCTCGGTTTTGGACAGGTTGAGTTTGAGGAAGTGGTGTGACATCCAGACTGATATGTCGGTCAGTAAATTAGTGATGTGTGAGGAGAATGATGTGAGCTGAGGGATTGGAAGAGAGATTCATTTGGGTGTCATCAGCAAAGAAATGATATTGAAAGCCATGGGAGGCTATCAGCTGATTCAGGGAGCAGGTGTAAATTGAGAATAGCAGAGTACCTTGGCTATCCCGATGGAGAAAAGAAGAGGAGAGGAAGAAGTAGAATTGTAAGTGAAACTGAAGGTGTGGTTGGATAGGCAAGATGAAACCAAGCAAGAGCACAGTCATGAAGACCAAAGGAGTGAAGTTTTTTGAGGAAGAGGGGGTGGTCAGCTATAACAAAGGCAGCCGAAAGGTCCAGAATTAGGTGTACAGAATACTATAGAATAGTGTGCATTGGTTGTAGCTGTTAGTAAATCATTTGTGAGTTTTAGGAGAGCAGTTTCTGTGGAGTGTTGAGGATAAAATCCAGACTGAAGCACATCAAGAAAATTATTTTTAATGAGGTGGTCACACAGTTGGTTGTAGACCAGACGTTTAAGGAGTTAAACGGGAGAAAGGAGATGGGGAATAGGTTGTTAGGATTGGTCCAAGGAAGGCTTTTAAAAAGAGAATTATGAGAATTTTTTTTCCTATATTAATACTTACCTAGGTGGATGCAGCATCGGACCGATGCTGCATCTGTGCCCCGGTGCCTCTTCACTGAGAACCGAGCGATCAAACTTCCCCGATGGCTCAGTTCTCTCAGCTCCCCAAGCAGAGAGCTGCTGCCTGTCAGTCAGCAGCTCTCCTCTCTGCGCCTCAGCATCTTAGCGACTTGCTGAGAGGCTGAGACAGCCATCATTCCAGGCACCTGGCAGATCCAGACTTCCAGAGTCAGTATGATGCGGTGCCTGGACTGATCTGTGTGACATCTGCAGAGAGCGGACTTCAGACCGCTCTCTGCTAAAAACAGGTCACAGGAGTGTGAAACAAATTGCACTCCTGTGACCCATAGGAGAAGCCCAGCCAAACAAGCTCAGGCTGGACTTCTCCTTTAAGTATGGGGATGACTAGAGCATGTTTTAGAGAGTTGTGGAAAGACACCAGAAGAGAGGGAGAGATTGAAAATGTGAGTTAGAGAGTGTAGGATAGAGCCAGAGGGTGGAGACGGAATAGAGTCAAGGGGGCAGGTGGCTAGGTGGGCATCAGAAAAAAGTGTAGCAACCTCTTCGAAAGTAGCAAGGTTGAATAAGGGAAGAGTTGAGTGTACCTGTGGACATGGGGTGTTAAGTTCATCACGAAACGTATCAATCTTATTTTTGAAGTGATTGGTGATCTCCCAGGTAGTAAATGAGTTAGTGGGTGGAGGCAGTGGAGGACAAAGTAGAGTGTTAAGGGTAGAAAAAAGATGACTGAGACTGCATAAGAAGGTGTTAATGAGAGTGATAAAATAGGCCTGCTTGGCAGCGTGTAGGCAAGGATTGTATTTTTGGAGGGCAAATATATATTGATTGAAGTTTTTGTGAGACTTAAGCCTCGTACACATGAACAGACGAGAATTGTGTGATGACAGGCTGTTGGCGGAAAATCCGACCATTTGCACGCTCCATCAGACAATTGTTGGCCAACTTTCCATGGACAAATGTTGGATAGCAGCTTTATAAATTTTCGGCGGACAATGGTCTTGGATTTTTCCGTGTGTACACAAGTCCACAAATGTCCAAAGTCCAAACACCCATGCTCGGAAGCAAGGACGATCCAGAAGCGGCCGGTCTTGTAAACTAGCATTCGTGATGGAGAATTTGAAATCTCGAAATGCAGCGCACATTCTCTTCTTCTTTAATGGGATAATAATGAAGCTGCTTTACTGGTGATACTGATGGAGTTCTGCCAAACTTATTTTAAAAGGCTTTTATTTTCTAGTGATATCAAGAACATTATGTTGGTGTCCCTTGTTAATTTTACATTGTATTTTTTTAAATGTAACTGCCTACTTCCAATCTGTCATTTGAAGTAAAACACATAGCCAAGTATTATTCTCCACAATTTTTTTATTGTGTATTAAAAAAAGAAAACAAATAAAATTAGACATGCTATCTGACAATAGAACTTAATCAAAAAGCGCATTCTATGCATCCAAAAATATAGAAAATATACCAAATCAAATCATTATTCAACCAAAAAATAAAATAAAAGCTTCATGCATGTGTCCTGCTTCTTAATATAGGGGGTCAACAATGCCAAGAGTTGGTGAAAGCAGGGGCCGTCATCCAGAGATTATTTAAAAAATCATCTTGATTATTCTCCTGGAGCTCCCGCAGCAATAGCATATGACATAATTGGTCACGATTAATAAAGCAACCAATTTTTGGTCCAAGAAATCCTCCTCCTCCTGTTCCTGGACTGGCCTTACATCAAAGCAATAACTCCAAGGCCAATCATAAATAACACGTTATCTCCTCAGATTCCGCAAAATGTCTGGTTGATAAACGTCCGTTCAGAAATGAAATGAAAAGCACAAAATGAAAAGCACGAAATGAAAAGTGCGAATCAACACTCACCAAACTTCTACTAACAAGAAATTAGCAGAAGGAGCCCAAAGGGTGGCACATGACAATTGAACTTCCTTTTTATCATCTCGTAGTATGTCTAGTACACCACTACGTTCTTGTTTGTTGGCCGACAATTGCTTGCCATTTGTATGCAAGACAAGTTTTTGGCCAACACCCTTCGGACAAAAGTCTGAGGCTTTGTCTGTGGAAAATCCAATCGTGTGTACAAGGCTTTAGTCTTATGGCACAGATGTGACTACATTTTTTGAGACTTCTGGTGTCATCTATTTGCCAGGATTGTAGGGGTCCAGGCCTAATTTTGTGTGTAGTGAGGACAAGCTTGTCAAGGGCATTGTAGACAGAAGTGGCTAGATTGGGGCAGGATGGGGGTGAGAATTTGTCATAGAGGTGGTCTGTAGCATAATAGAGAAGATAAGGTTTGAATTGACAAAGGTTTCTACGGGTAATACTTAGGAGGTTGGAGGGGTAGATGGTGGAAGACAAGGAGAGAGCAAAAATAATAAGGTTGTGATCAGAGAGAGGAAAAGGATTGTTGGAGAGGTTGCACGAAGTGCATAGGTAGGAGAATGCAAGGTTGAGGGTTTTGCCATTAGAGTGAGTAGAAGCATGTATCCATTGCTTCAGGTCAAATGAGGAGGTTAGACTAAGAAGTTTAGAAGTAGCAGGACAGGCCGCCACTGTTAGGCACACAGCTAGCAGAGCAAACTTTTCACCCCACAATCAAACTGCAAGAGGACCAAGAGGGCAGGGTTGTAATAATTTAGGTAAGAGACTTCACAATACTAAACATCACAATAATGTGAATAGGGCTACAGATTAATGTGTAGCGGTAGTAACATAAATGCAAAGTTTACCAAAAAGACATTGAAAGCAGTCAGTGGGGGAGATTTACTAAAACTGGTGCACACAGAATCTGGTTCAGCTGTGCATGGGAACCAATCATCTTCTAGGTTTTATTTTTAAAGCTTAAAATGAACAAGCTGAAGTTAGAAGCTGATGCCATGTGCAGCTGCACCAGATTCAGGGATAAAGCTGTGGAGAAGTTTAAATAGGGTTAGGTTATAAAAAAATATCCCAAGCTTTGAACATCTCACGGAGCACTGTTTAATCCATCATCTGAAAATGGAAAGAGTATGGCACAACTGCAAACCTACCAAGACAGGGCCGCCCACCTAAAATGGCAGGACAGGCAAGGAGAGCATTTACCAGAGAAGAAGCCAAGAGGCCTGTGGTAAGTCTGAAGGAGCTGCAGAGATCCACAGCTCAGGTGGGAGAATCTGTCCACAGGACAACTATTATTCGTACACTCCACAAATCTGGTCTTTATGAAAGAGTGGCAAGAAGAAAGCCATTGTTGAAGAAAGCCATAAGACATTTGAAGTTTGTGAGAAGCCATGTTGGGGACACAGCAACCATATGGAAGAAGGTGCTCTGGTCAGATGAGACTAAAATTGAACTTTTTTGGCCTAAAAGCAAAATGCTATGTGTGACGGAAAACTAACACTGCACATCACCCTAAACACACCATCCCCACTGTGAAACATGGTGGTGGCAGCATCATGTTGTGGGGGTGCTTTTGTTCAGCAGGGACAGGGAAGCTGGTCAGAGTTGATGGGAAGATGGTTGGAGCCAAATTACGGGGCAATCATAGAAGAAATCCTGCTAGAGTCTGCAAAAGACATGAGGGCAGAGCTTCACCTTCCAGCAGAACAACGACCCTAAATGTACAGCCAGAGCTACAATGAAATGGTTTTAAATCAAAGCATATTCATGTGTTAGAATGGCCCAGTCAAAGCCCAGACCTAAATCCAATTGAGAAAGCGAACGGTGGTTCTACAAAGTATTGACTCAGAGGGGATGAATACAAATGCATGCCACACTTTTCAGATATTTATTTGTAAAAAAAAAAAAAAAAAAAAAAGTAAAAAAATTTATCATTTTGCTTCAACTTTACAATTATGTGCCACTTTGTGTTGGTCTCTCACATAAAATTCCAATAAAATGCATTTACATTTTTGGTTGTAACTTGACAAAATGTGGAAAATTTCAAGGGGTATGAATACTTTTTCAGGGCAATGTAAATGCAGTTTACCATAAAGATGTTGAAATCAGTCAGTCTGTGTTCAGTTTAAGGTGAATGAGCAGCAGTAACATAAATGCAATTTTTACTTATAAAGGGAGAGAATAGATGTTCAGATAAGCAAGAGCGGAAGTGGCACTTAATTAAGGAATGCCACTTTATTGGAAGAACCCCAACATGCACCATCCTAGCATGTGCTCCCCCTAGCAAAAACACACAAATGAAGTGCCAGTGAAACTTCTGTAATAGACTATCAAAGAATCCGTGCTTTAGGATGTTAGAAACTGCTGCCCCCCTATAAAACAGGAAACACCTAGGTGAAACCCAAACAACAATGCAAAACTATAAAATAGGGAATTGCGCTGTTATATATGAAAAAATGGTGTAACAGTACAGTGACATCTGCATATAAATCCCACAAAGACTAATCTGTTCTATTAGGGATGTAAAGTGGCAGGTACTAAATATGTGCAAAAAAAGATAAAAACCAATATGCGTTTTTTTAGTGAAAAGACAATCACTATAAACCAATATGCGAGTGAAAAAACAATTACTATAAAATAAAGAATGGCGCTATTGTATATAAAAAAAAAAAAAAAAAAAAAAAAAAAAAAAAAAAATGATGGATGGGTGTAATAGTGCAGTGACATCTGCGTATAAATCCCACCAGAACTAATCCTTTCTGTTAAGGATGTAAAGTGACAGGTGCAAAAGATATCATAAATATGTGCAAGTAATGTGCAAAAAAATATATAAACCAATATGCTAGTGAAAAAACAATTACTCATTGAATTAATATTGCTTAATCAATCCATTGTGACATTGGGGATTGTTCAGCTCAAGTGGATAGATGCGTTTTGGTGCAGTGAGTCCACATCAGAGAGGCATTTATAGTTAAGGGCCTGGTAGCCCACATTTATTAAAGGAAAAAACAAAACAAAAGTCCATCCAGGAATCCCACACAGGGGTCCAAGCTTCAATTAAACACACAAAATCCAAATGAAAATGCTAGCCCACCTGGCTACTCTTCAGCAGTATTGCTGCTATAGGGAACAGGCCCCTCAAACAAGCTGCTTGGATGCACACAGTCTTAGGCTCCTTGGTCACACACAGTTTCAAGAGCTTCAATGCACACAGCTTCTGGCTCCTTTGACGCACACAGCTTTACGGCCCTTCAATGCATACGGCATCTATTCTCACACAGAGACAGTTACTAGCAGCCACTGCTCTAACTTCACCTTCCTCCACTCTCACTAGCCCCTCGTTATATGGGCTGTGTGCACCTGGGCACACACCCTGCTGGCTGTCCACAAGACCCGGACACAGGGTTGGAGATCCCATCCCACCCAAGACTCTGAAGGATCTCCAAATTACAGAGCCCCATAAGGAACTAGCAAAACCTGGAGAAAACTGCCAGAGCAGTTTTCTCCATTTCAAATTAACACTCTGTAGCTCTGCACTCAGCCAACATGCAGACTCTGTGTCCACTTTAACCCCATTTTCATAGGGACAGAGCCTTGCTCTGCCACATACCCCCCCCTCTTGTTTTGATCCGGAGGGAGAAACACCTGCACCCACCATAGCAGTTGGGACACCTCTGTGATGGCCATCACCCACGTAGGCCCAACCCTTTTTTCGGGTGTGCTTCCAGGTACGTCCCACCTTGGATCTTAACAGGGTCCTATAATTCCGTATACTCTGCCTTCCCTCTCTTCTCTTGGGGTTCCTGAGCATACTCTCCTCTCTTGGGGGAACTCTGCCTTCCCTTATCCTACCTTTCAGCTTACAGAAGTCAGTTTTATCTTTCACCACAGTACTTTCAGGTTCAAAAACCTCTCTCTGGTTACCCACGGCAACCACACCACTTTTAACAGCACCAAACATTAGCAGATCATACATTTCAATGACACCCTGTCGAACACAATCAGTGCCATCTACATCAGTACTTGTTAGAACCAGACCTGAGGAGGGACAAAAACGCAGGCAAGCGATTACACCCCACGGGTCCATAGCACAACTTCACCTCACCTGTTGTCCAACACTCCATGGTTAACTGATCTAACAAATGACACTGATCCAAGCACAAACTACTTCTTTCTGATGTACACATTACATTTTTGCAGCAACCAACATTAGCACTTTCCTTTACAGTGTCTCCGGGTACTTTAAGTTGTACCTCTTTCTGAGTGATAAAAAGCATCTCTGCTAGTGCGTCTATTTTGGGCCCTACCTTCTCATGAGGTTTAGCGGGTGAAACAGTATCCACGCCCTCTATTGGCCACTGCTCAGCCGCACCTCGGACCACACCAGCAGAGATGTTTATAGTCACTACACCAGCCGGAGAGAACTTTGATGTCTCCAACAGTTCTCCTGGGCGCCTTCCATACCACTCAGTAACTGGGAGCACCCTCTCAGAGAACCTCAAGACCATTTGCCACACTGTTAATAAGCATTGGCCCCACCAATACCATTGTAGATCAAGACTTCCCAGCACAGTCTGTACCACCTGGCTCCACCCATTGGTACTACGCAGCACCACCTGGTCCGACTGCGGTGGAGACACCCAAGTGTACAGTGAGTGCGTTTTTACTAACTCCAGCATTTCAAGTAAGGTCTCTGTCATCTCCAAACATCCCATGTCTAAATACCAGACCTTTCTAGGGACTTTTTCCCTGTCCAAGACATGGAGGGGCTCATCCAGTGCATCTTGTGAGGTTGAGACATTTGAATAGACCTTCAACTCCTTGGAGGTACCCCTCAGCACAGCCTGCTGCTCCCCTGGAGCGCTGTCAGACACATGTCTCACACTTATCCCTTCTGCACCAGTGTCAGTGAGCCACTGCAGGTCATTACAAGTCACATTGTCACCTTGACACTTGAGCTGTTGGGCTGTGGACAACACATCTGCTATGCCAGCACCCTGAACAGTTCCTTCAGACTGAAGGGCATTAACCTTCGCAGGGACAAACGTGTCCTTGAGCACCAGCCGATCTGCGATCCCTCCATTGGGCATAGCAGGTGTTCTGTCCACCACATTATTTAATATTGCGATTGCATTCTCATACCAATTATCCCAGTCTATTGTGGTTCCATCACCTACTCTAGAAGGCCCCACAGGAACCTGGGATTCACTAGCCAAAACATCACCTGTGTCATTTCTATACATATCCCTTTGGGTGGACACATCTGACAAGGCAGGCTGTAATACATGCTTTTGCCCTACCTGCTCTGGGGGCGCTACTGACACACACAGCTCTGCACTTTCAGCTTTTGCAGGCTGAATTAACCCCTTGACAACTGGGTTACACTTAGGGTTGTG
This sequence comes from Lithobates clamitans, assembly GCA_037952925.1. Taxonomy (NCBI): domain Eukaryota; kingdom Metazoa; phylum Chordata; class Amphibia; order Anura; family Ranidae; genus Lithobates; species Lithobates clamitans. The sequence goes on along the minus strand of JBBGZY010000356.1, from coordinate 1,210,648 downwards.
GGGCTGCGCCCGCACACTCTCACTGTGTGACTCAGTCTTCCTTTGTTTCACCAGAGTAGCACCACAGCCATCCTGGAACACCTCTGGCTCCAACACATGGAGACCCCATGAGACTTCCATGGACAAGCCTGCGCTTCTGGTTGTCACGGGAGATATCCTACTCCCATCATTGGCAGTGAACACATTTCCAACATTTTCAGACATGACATTAAAGGGAACACATTTTTCAATGTCATTATCACCAATACCATCACATTTGCCAACAGTAACACATTTGTCAGCATAACCATCAGAATTTTCATTACGTATAGACATAACTGCTACTTTTGTGGATTGTCTATTACCAACCACAGCCTGTGAGCCTCTCCTCACATCACCCTCTATCTTTAAAGGGGAACTCTTTCCTCCTTGGGCAGCTCCATAGCTGACCTGGGAAACTCTCTGCTCCGTCACTGCGAGCTCCTCTGAAGTTTCCCTGGGCAACTCTGCAGCACCTGTCACTAGGGAACATGGCACAAGAACAGTTTTGGTCACCCCTAGTTTAACCTCTCCAGCACTCTGCTGGATTATAGCAGGCACATGCATAGTCCCCATGTTCATTTGAGTCTTTAACCTTGCTGTCAGCTGGGCTTCACCATGTGCCTCCCCACTGCTCTGGGTAGCACACTGCAGCAAGTCTATGTCCATTTGAACTGCGGATCTTCCCGCTGGACACACTCCCATGTCACTAGGTTCAGTCCCACAAACTGAAACAGTCTTACCATTTTCAGTGGCTGGCATCATACCCTTCACTTGAGTGCGCTGTCTCTCAGCTGCATCCATACCAGCTACTTCCTCTGTGTGGCCACAGGACGACACTGCAGCCTTTCCAGACTCTTCAGCCTTGTTCCAGAACCTTGGGCAAGTAAAAATTCCATGCCCCACTTGATCACATTCCAAGCAGGGTACTGGTAGCTGAACTTTACTTTCTTGGAATCTCCGTAATGACTGGCTCTCTGTTGCCACAGGATACCACTGGTCATGACCATCAGCAGACAGACTCCTTGGATCCCCGACATCCCTGTTGGCCTGGACATTGCTTCCACAGATGACCATATTCCTCTTTTTCACACGCTGTTGTCCACCTGGCTTCCTGTTGCCGGGGGAAACTTCTTTCACTTCCTTTTTAACTGGGGATGACATGATTAATTTACCCCAGGTCACAGAAATTTCACACTTGGAAAAATTCTCTGGCGTGGCTGGGGCATGTGGTGAAATACCCTCTAGCCATAGAACCCTTTCCCTTGCTTCAGCAAGGATTGCTTCCTTTTTCTGTTTTGAACGCCCCATGCTTGCTGTCTTACACACACACACACACAGTAACTTGCAACACACTTCACAGCAAAGAGAAAAAAAATATGTGATTCTCCTTTCACAGGCACACAACCTGCATGCAACACAGAGAGAGAAAAAATATGCGATTCTCCTTTCACAGGTACACAACCTGCATGCAACACAGTCCATCAAACTTCTGTGCAATGCTGTTCGCCTGGCTGCTACACACAGCTAGCATGAGTTCCTGATGCGACTCACCATGGAGCAAGGACCTAGATTCCACCGTCTACATGCCCGCATTCGAGCACCACTTGTGACATTGGGGATTGTTTAGCTCAAGTGGATAGATGCGTTTTGGTGCAGTGAGTCCACATCAGAGAGGCATTTATAGTTAAGGGCCTGGTAGCCCACGTTTATTAAAGGAAAAAACAAAACAAAAGTCCATCCAGGAATCCCACACAGGGGTCCAAGCTTCAATTAAACACACAAAATCCAAATGAAAATGCTAGCCCACCTGGCTACTCTTCAGCAGTATTGCTGCTATAGGGAACAGGCCCCTCAAACAAGCTGCTTGGATGCACACAGTCTTAGGCTCCTTGGTCACACACAGTTTCAAGAGCTTCAATGCACACAGCTTCTGGCTCCTTTGACGCACACAGATTTACAGCCCTTCAATGCATACAGCATCTATTCTCACACAGAGACAGTTACTAGCAGCCACTGCTCTAACTTCACCTTCCTCCACTCTCACTAGCCCCTCGTTATATGGGCTGTGTGCACCTGGGCACACACCCTGCTGGCTGTCCACAAGACCCGGACACAGGGTTGGAGATACCGTCCCACTCAAGACTCTGAAGGATCTCCAAATTACAGAGCCCCATAAGGAACTAGCAAAACCTGGAGAAAACTGCCAGAGCAGTTTTCTCCATTTCAAATTTACACTCTGTAGCTCTGCACTCAGCCAACATGCAGACTCTGTGTCCACTTTAACCCCATTTTCATAGGGACAGAGCCTTGCTCTGCCACACCATATAGAACAAACTGTACATTGTATGCAGCAGTAACATAAATGCAATTTTTACCTATGAAGGGAGAGAATAGATGTTCAGATGAGCAAGAGCGGAAGTGGCACTTAAATAAAGAATGCCACTTTATTGGAAGAACCCTAACATGCACCATCCTAGCATGTGCTCCCCCTAGCAAAAACACACAAATGAAGTGCCAGTAAAACTTCTGTGCTTTCCTTTCTAAGCACAATCCTCAAAGTAAATATACACCACCACAGTGTCATGACTTACTGGAGCGCTTACTGGAGGCAAACAACCCCTAAAAGGTTGAATGGGCATGTGCAGCTTAGTAAAACAAGTATCCCTTCCTCCATGCTCATTCCTCTCCATTACTTCACCTTTCACATGTAAGCATCTCTAACAAGGATTGTGTATATGAAAGAGGGACCAAAATACTCCAATAGTATATGCCAGTTAAAACTGGTTAACCACTTGCGTACTTGGCACTTAAACCCCCTTTCTGCCCAGACCAATTTTCAGCTTTCAGTGCTGCCACTCTTTGAATGACAATTGTGCGGTCATGCTACAGTTTACCCAAATGAAATGTTTATAATTTTTTTCACACAGATAGAGCTTTCTTTTGGTGGTATTTAATTTCTGCTGGGTTTTTTATTTTTTGCTAAATAAATCAAAAAAGGACCAAACATTTTGAAAAAAAGAAAACAAAACTGTTTCACAGTTTGTAAAAAATTTTGAAAACAGGTAATATTTCCCCTTCACTGATGTGCGCTGATGAGACTGCACTGATGGATGCTGATAAGCTGCGCTCATGGGCACTGATAGGCGGCACTGATGGGCACTGGTAGGTGGCACTTATGGGCACTGATAAGGCAGCACTAATGGGCACTGATAGGTGGCACTGATAAGCACTGATGAAGCTGCACTGATAGGTGGCACTGAGAGGTGGCATTGATGGGTGGCACTGATGGTTGGCACTGATGGGCACTGATGGTTGGCACTGATGGATGGCACTGAAGAGCACTGATAGGTGGCACTGAAGGGCACTGATAGGTGGCACTGATAAGCGGGACTGATAGGTGGCACTGATGGGCACTGATGATCACTAATGGGTGGCACTGATGGGCACTGGTGGGCAGCACTGATCTGTGTCACTAATTATGAGACACTGATGGGCATTGATCGGCAGCACTGGTAGGCATTGATGGGTGGCACTGTGGGCACTGGTAGGTGGCACTGTGGGCACTGGTAGGTGAAACTGGTGGGTACTGATAGGTGGCACTGGTAGGTGGCACAGTGGGCACTGGCAGCTGACACTGGTGGGCACAGAAAATGCAGCCGCGGCTTTCTGCATGAGGGACCAATGTCCCTCTGACAGAAAGCTAGTGATCGGCTTTTTTTCCCCTCATGCTGACAGCGCGAGGAAAAAAAATACAGATTACCGAGCTTCTGTTTACATCACGTGATTATCCGTCATAGACTGACAGCTGATGACATGGTAAGGGGCTGGGATCGACCCCTTACTCGGATCTGTGATCAGCTGAGTCTCATAGACTCGGTGATCACAGAGCACGCCGCGTGAGACCTACAGGGTCGCGCAGACAGCGCTTGCTCGGGAGGATGTCCATGGACTCTCCCGGAAATTAAGGCCCACACTGCAGCTTTCAGCTATAGCATGGGCGGCAAGTAGTTAAACAGGCTAAAACCAGTTAAAACCATTTTAAAGAAATATTAAAAACACTCACAAGTGCCAATGTACCATAGCGCAAATCGATACAAACATTCGAAATTGCAATTAGTAGTAAGTGCAATACATTGTGACCTTGGCCCATCTGAGCCCAATTTACAGCAGATTCTTTATTTTCTGAGGCTGGATTCACACTATCTTCGCACGCAGCTCACAGCAGGGGTCCGGTGCATCCCCATTTACTGTTTTAAGTCCGATTCAGACTGCATTTTTGGCTGAACTCAGACCTGAAACAATATTGTGAACGCAGCCTGAATCAACCTGGAAAATTCCACAGTGATAAGCCTTTGAACGTTTTTGTATTACATTTCTCTTAATAGGTAGATTTCTCTTCACCTTTGTGTCCCACTGCCCACACAGAAAGTCAGTGCAATCTGTCCACAAGGAAAAAATCAGCAATAGAAACCTTTCTTACCTTACCCAATACTTAAGTGTATCTAATTATTACTTTATCCAAAACTAATTTTAAATCTTTTTTGTTAGTTTTGGATAGAGTAGGAAATGGATACAACCTTTTTTTTTTTTTGCCAACTGTACCTCAGTGGGAAGAATTATCTTCACTCCTGTCCTGCTCATGCAGCATGAGGAGGAATTATATCCAAAGGGCGGGAAGTTCTTTTTTAGACAGTTGTCATTGGAATTAGTGTCACCATTGGATAATTTCCCTTCTGTTTTTGTTTCGATTACAAATTTGGGGATTTTCTTTTTTTCCTTGTAACAGTAGTCTCCAGGACAAATAAAGAGGGTGAATCTCCCTAGAATGGAAACAAATAGCAATAAAAAAAAAAAGCTTAATAGGTTTTAATCTTAGTCTGTACTCTATCCTGTACTCTATCCAGTACTGCTTGGACCTTAGATGAAGGGACACCTCGAAAGCTTTTTCTGAATATTTGAATGTTAGTGCAAATAAAAAAGTATCATGGACAGTACTCAATTGTTTTTCTTGCAAGTACACTAATGGGGCTACAATCACCTTAATCAATCCAAACTAAAAAAAATCTCAGCTTTAGATACAGTGCCTTGCAAAAGTATTCACCGCCGCCCTTGGCATTTTTTGTTTTTTTTTGCCTCACAACCTGGAATTAACATTGATTGTTTGAGGATTTGCATCATTTAATTTGCAGAACATGCCCACAACTTTGAAGATTTTTTTTTATTGTGAAGCAAACAACAGATGGATTTTTACACGTTCTGCGGCAGGATGCTGATGTGATCCGCACGTGATAGGGGAGGGGCCTGATGGCGGGTCTGCGGGAGTGTGTGGAGGTGGCCCTGAAGACTCAGCGGGAGCTGAGTGGGACAAAAGACCGCTGAGCCCCGGCTAATGAAAGCCCCTAATACCCGTGGACTAGGAGTGATGGATCGGAGCGGGCCGGTGAGAGGAGCGATGTAGGGGGAGTCGAACGGAGGAGTGCACCGGGAGCCCGCTGAGACCCGTTCGAACCTGTTTCCCCCCCTCCACTGTCCCTAGAATCCCTCAGTTCGGCATAGGATTGAAGGCAGAATTTAAGCACAGCGGTAGCTGTTGGAGACTGGGGAGATGGATGAATGAGTGTACCAGAACGCACCTGGAGCCACACATCGGAAATGGAAGCATCCAGGTAGGAGTGAGAGCACCTCTGGAGGACTAGTGATGGATGACCGGATGACACAGTGATGAATCATCTCCCTTCCAGGTAATTGACCTTTGAACTGCCATTTATTGTGTAATGCTCAGCCTGCAGGACACAAAATTTATACACTCCAACAGATATAGAAGGAATGAACTTGTTGTTAGGCTGAGCACCACAGCCTGAACTACCTCTGCAAAGTTTAAAAGAGGAGATAAAGCGTTATTGAAACATTTTTTCTCCTGTCTTCCCCTTGTTTGCTTAAAAAAGGACTCACAAAACCTTTACACTTTAGAGGTTATGGTAAAGAGCCAGAGGGACTGAATCTTCTGTATACTAGTGACTTGTATGTAAACTGCGCTTAGGACAAGTCTATACTGCAAGAAACCACAGGTTGCTGCCCCCCTTACACAGAGTGCCCAATAAGGTACCCTGTCAAGCGTGTGTGAAAATAAAAAATGGGCTTGTATAGCGCTACCTGAAAACCTAAATAATTAGGTCTATACCGGGATAGCCTTGTGGAGTACTTAAACCATTACACTCGTGTATATCTATATGGTATTCATTAACATGGAATCCATACCTCCTAAAGTGTTATATTTGGGGATGGAATACTGTATATGGGTGTGTTCACACTAGTATGTGATTAAAGGTGTGTAGTCTAAAAGCCAATATAATTGTATCTGACTATCTGCCCAACAGTGAGAGGTTGCAATATAACAGTCACTACTGAGACTAAAGGCTGTACCTCAACATGTGCACCTGCTCAAAAGATGTTTCATATATTGCAAGACACCTCCATAATAACCAGTTACATATCCGTAAGTATGGTGTGCATCATGGAGTGGATATTGCTCATAGATCAATAAGGATATTGTATGCAATGCACCTCGGTTAAATGGCCTTAGACATAAACCATGTATACATCAACTTGTGGAGTAGAAATCGCATACACGCATAGCAGTTTATATTGCTAAGAGTTGCAGCCAGTACATCTCAATAGAATATATTAGTCCCATAAATTAAGTTAGAAGTTTCCAAAAGGTGACTTTGGTGCAGAGACAGTTGCCTAGTGACTTTGGTGCTCCCCCTGATGGTTGTCTATTCAACAGCTCCCGGAACCCCTGCAGGGGTAATACGCCTGTAGTATGTTAGGATGGAACTCGCTGCTTGCTGCTTGTTGCGGTGGGTCCCTTCGGTGTGACCAGATCCCCACCCCCTTTACAGGGGTAGTACGCCTGTCATAAGGTGTAGATGGAACTCTCCGCTTCCTGCTGATTGCGATGAATGCCTCCTATGTGTTCCCATTAATGGAGGTATTACAATCCCACGTGTATCAAAACATAATGAGAAGAGCTTCCATAGCGTGATAAAGTAAAGCCACTTTATTTAGAAAACATGTATAACCAAATTAATAAAAAATATAAAAAATATAAAAAATAAAAAATGTCCCAAAATCGTGTGTGTTTCCTACCCAGTAGGTGACTGGGATAGGATACTGATAGTTCCTAACAGAAAGGCAAAGTTTAAAAAGTCACTCTTGCAGAGCATAGAGCGAGATGGGGGGTAATCCAGCCAGACGCTGATACAGCATTCCACCCTCTCATGTGCCCGAAAGTGACGTGAAGAGCGTGATGCCGTCGAGGAGATAAAGCGTTATTGAAACAGTTTTTCTCCTGTCTTCCCCTTGTTTGCTTAAAAAAGGACTCACAAAACCGTTACACTTTAGAGGTTATGGTAAAGAGCCAGAGGGATTGAATCTTCTGTATACTGACTGCCATGGTATACCCATATTGGTGTCTCCCCTAAACTCTCCATGTGAAAAGCGGCTGTCACGATTAAATGGAGAGGCATGTGAATGCTCTATAGATGCGGACCTCTTTCTTATGTTTGTTTTTTTTGTTGTTGTTTTGCTTTGTTTTCTCTTCTATAAAACTTTCTGAATGATGAAAAGCTAGGAGGAGGGGGTATAGGGACTGTATTTAATAGAATATATCCTCTCAACAAGTATTGGGTAAAGCCATATGTCTCTGCGGGGCCTCACTTAAGAGGAGACTTTTGTGAGGAGAAAGAAAGTAATTAAAGAGAAATTTGAGAGGCCGGACTCAAAGAGTGACCGAATTTAAGACACCAAAAGAGAGTTTAAATTCAAGTACAATCCAGAAATATTTAAAAACAAAAGAGGTGAGCCCTAAAAGCCCAGGAGCGGAAAAAAAGCAACAAGGAACTAAAGAGAAGAAGAAAGAGTCGGCGAAACAGAAGGGGGACCAAGGAGATAAAGCCCAAGATAGTACCGGAGTGGATAAGGAACAGGAGGCTAGTAATATGGAAGGAACACATCCCAAATGCCAACTAAATTTGTAATGTTAGAAATGTTTGCGAAATTGGAAAACTCGATCAAAAATGAGATTTCGAATGTAAGAACGGACATGAGTCATTTACTGAGAAGAGTAGAAGAATCCGAGGAAAAAACAGGAAAACAACCCCAAGAAATATCAGAGTCAAAAACACAAGTTAAAAAACTGCAGATTATAGAGATATCCTGTATAAGCTGGAGGACGAAGAAAATCAAAATAGACGTCAAAACCTAAGGGCCAGAGCATTACCTGAACAGAACGGGGAAGACCTGGAGAAGACAATGAAAAAAATATTCAATCCAGTTCTTGGCAGAGGTGATGGAGATGCGTTATAGATTGACCGTGTTCATAGGGTCAGAAAACCCCCGGGTCTGAAAGAGGATGTTCCCCGAGATGTTATCATTAAATTTCATCAGTTTAAAGATAAAGCTAAAATCTGGAGTAAACTCAGTGGAATGCCTCCTCTACGGTACGAGAGGACGGACCTCCAAGTCTTTACGGATTTATCGGCAAGAACCTTGGCAAGAAGACGACAAATAAAACCCCTTCCGGAACAACTGAGAGAGACTAACATCAAATACAGTTGGGGGTTCTCAGCAGCATTAATAGTCCACAAGGAAGGAAGAACAGCAAGACTAAAGTTTTTGGAAGAGCTGCAAGATTGTTGCCAAAAACTAAATATTCCAGTTCCAAATGTCCCTAGTTGGCAAGATAAAGGAAGTGTGACAGGAGAGGAAGGACAGTGGCAGAGACTATAAATGACCGGAATTTTTTTTTTCTTCTTCTTTCAGGAATATTACGAGACTGGGGGGTCGGGGGGTGGTGAGGGGAAGAGGGTTTTAATCTAAATCTAACCAGATGAAGTGGGGGGGGGCTTGAGGTTTAGGGGGGTTATGGGTCCTCTCTATGCGCCCGCTTTATCCTCTTCTCCCCCCCGAAGTGTTGGGGGGGAGGGAGGGGATTGGACACGGGACGCGGTGGTTGGAGCTACACCCTATGAAGCCAAGCGTGTAGGATGGAATGAGAGTGGGTCCCAGACTGCGATACCGAGGCCAATTGGTGGCCGGTGGTGGGGGTTGGGTGGGGGGTGAGTGGTGGGGGGGGTTGGGAAGAACTTAGGATAGTGGGAGGGAGGATTCAACTACCTAGACTTTGCAGATTATGGCCTCATAGATGGGTACCAAGTCCACCCTTGGGAGAACAGAGGATACTTCTTAACCAAATATGATAACAATTTTTTGACTAATAATGTTAAGAGCTAAGAGACATAAAATCCTGAAAGAGATTGAGCATTATGGGGCTGGGGTAGTTTTTCTCCAGGAGACTCACCTGTCACATGGAACAAAAGTTAAATTTTACACTCCAAGGTATCCTTTGTGGTACTATGGAGACTTGATGACAAATAAGTCGAAAGGGGTAGCAATTGGGATAGATAGAGGTGTTTGTTTCACTCTGGAGGACAGATTATGTGACCCTGAGTGAATGTTCCTCTTTATTAAAGGGAGATTATGGGGAATGGAGTGTACCCTAGCGAATATATACTGCCCAAACAGAGGTCCAACAATATTCCTAGGTGAAATTTTGAGAAAACTATGGGATTTAAAGAAGGAAGAGTGATCATTGCAGGGGATTTGAATTATTGCATGAATCCTGAGCAAGATAGTACGTCCCATGCACAGGGCATAAGGAATATTCATTTAAAAGCGATTAAGCACCAATTACACCAATTCCAGTTAGTGGATGCATGGAGAATACAACACCCTAAGGCAAGGGATTATGTGTTCTATTCCTCTGTGCATGGGATGTATTCAAGGATCGACTATTGATTGATCGAACATAGGATGTTGGACCTGGCGATATCTACAAATATAGAAATAACATCATTATTGGACCATGCCCCGATGACCATGAAAATTAAAATCCCAGAAGTACAGAAAAAACCATACTCATGGAAGTTTAATAAGGAACTCCTAGATAAACAAGGTGAGGAAATATTAAAAAAGGAGCTAGAACATTTTTTTCTTTAATGAAACAGGTGAGATCACAGAGAATACTTTGTGGGAGGGCCATTAAGCCTATATTAGGGGGATCCTGATATCAACGGGAGTAAGGAAAAAGAAGGAGAGGAGTAAGAGGAGGGAAGAACTAATTGAGGAAATTTATGTGTTAGAACAAAGCCAAAAAAAGAGTAACTTTAATAAAAAGTATGTCTTGGGGCGCAGCATGAATTGGTGTTGAAAAGAGATGAGTTAAAGGATCTCCTAGAGTTGGAAATGAGGAAAACCTTCAGCAGAATTGCGAGGGAAAGATACCAATGGGGGAATAAAAACAGTAAGTCTTTGGCAAGGATACTAAGGAAAAAAAGATCAATACATTTTATAGAGAGAATACAAAATAAACAAGGGGAAATGGTTTACAATACAAAAGATATTGCGATTGTGTTCCGGAATTTTATATGAGCACTTGTACTCGGTCAGGCAGGAGAGGGGACAAGGACAACAGGAGGCTGGTAAAAAAGAAAAAATCAAAGAATATGTACGGAGAGCTAACCTGCCCCGGTTACCAGAGGAATTAGCACTGGCAGTCGAGAGATCAATAACAATAAAGGAGATAAATCAAGTGTTAAAAGAGTCACCAGTTGGGAAAAGTCCGGGGCCAGATGGCTTTACGATGAAGTACCTAAAAATTTAAAGAAATATTATCTCCAAGATTGTGTACATACTTTAATGGGCTAGGAGTGAGGTATGAGCTGAGTGAAGAAGCTTCAATGGCCACAATAACAATGATCATTAAAGAGGGTAAAGAGAGCACATTGTGCTCAAGTTATAGGCCGATCTCACTACTGAATACAGATACTAAGGTGTTTGCTAAAGTACTTGCAATAAGGATGAGAGAGTTAATGCCAGAACTTGTCCACCCTGACCAGGTGGGTTTCGTACCCGGAAGGGAGGGGAAGGACAATGGGGTAAGAATGTTATTGTTGCTTCAGAAAATAAGGGAGGGGAGAACCCCCAGTCTGCTTCTGTTGATTGATGCTGAAAAAGCCTTCGACAGGGTAGACTGGGGGTTCATGATGGGAGCTTTGGAAGGTATGGGGATAGGCCCAAGGATGTTGGAATGGATCTGGGCACTTTATAAGAGCCCCAGGGCGGCAATAAGGGTAAATGGAATATTATCAACCCCCTTCAGCATGTATAACGGGACGCGACAGGGTTGTCCTCTGTTGCCACTAGGGATGAGCCGAACACCCCCCTGTTCGGTTCGCACCAGAACTTGCCAACAGGCAAAAATTTTTTTCAAACACGCGAACACCGTTAAAGTCTATGGGACACGAACATGAATAATCAAAAGTGCTAATTTTAAATGCTTATATGCAAGTTATTGTCATAAAAAGTGTTTGGGGACCTGGGTCATGCCCCAGGGGACATGGATCAATGGAAAAAAAAGTTTTAAAAACGGCCATTTTTTCGAGAGCAGTGATTTTAATAATGCTTAAAGTGAAACAATAAAAGTGTAATATTCCTTTAAATTTCGTACCTGGGGGGTGTCTATAGTATGCCTGTAAAGGGGCGCATGTTTCCCGTGTTTAGAACAGTCTGCCAGCAAAATTACATTTCAAAGGAAAAAAAGTCATTTAAAACTACTCGCAAGTATTAATGAATTGCAGGTCCGACAATACACATAAAAGTTCATTGATAAAAATGGCATGGGAATTCCCCACAGGGGAACCCCGAACCAAAATAATAAAAAAAAATGATGTGAGGGGTCCCCCTGAATTCCATACCAGGCCCTTCAGGTCTGGTATGGATTTTAAGGGGAACCCTGCGCCAAAATTTTAAAAAAAATGGAGTGGGGTCCCCCCAAAAATCCATACCAGACCCTTATCAGAGCACGCAACCTGGCAGGCCGCAGGAAAAGAGGGGGGAGGAGAGAGCACCCCCCCTCCTGAAACGTACCAGGCCACATGCCCTCAACATTGGGAGGGTGCTTTGGGGTAGACCCCCAAAACACCTTGTCCCCATGTTGATGGGGACAAGAGCCTCATCCCCACAACCCTTGCCCGGTGGTTGTGGGGGTCTGCGGGAGGGGGCTTATTGGAATCTGAAAGCCCCCTTTAACAAGGGGACCCCCAGATCCCGGCCCTCCCCCCTGTGTGAAATGGTAAGGGGGTACAAAAGTACCCTTACCATTTCACAAAAAAACTGTCAAAAACGTTAAAAATAACAAGAGACAGTTTTTGACAATTCCTTTATTTAAATGCTTCTTCTTTCTTCTTTCTTCCGTCTTCTTTCTTCTATCTTCTACCTTATTTCTTCTATCTTCCTTCGGTTTCTGCCTCCATCTTCTTCTTCTGGTTCTTCTGGTTCTTCCTCCTGTGTTCTCATCCGGCATCTTCCTCCACGGCGTCTTCTTCCCTTCTTCTCCTCGGGCCTCTCCACATCCATGATGGCATGGAGGGAGGCTCCCGCTGTGTGACGTTTCTCCTCTTCTGACGGGTCTTAAATAACGGGGGTGGAGCCACCCGGTGACCCCGCCCCCTCTGACGCACAGGGACTTGACGGGACTTCCCCGTGGCATTCCCCGTGACATCAGAAGAGGGCGGAGACCGCCCCCCTCTGACGTCACGGGGAATGCCACAGGGAAGTCCCTGTCAAGGGATAAAATGGGGATAAAATTAACAGCATCCCTGGGGAAAATTTACAAGGCAAAATATATACTCTTATTGGAGGAATTAAAAGTGGAAATAAAAAAAAGTGGAAATAAAGAGAATAGCAGCACGTCCCCTGTCCTGGATTGGCCGAATCAATGCTCTGAAAATGATTATTCTACCCAAAATTCTGTACAAATTCCAGATGCTTCCAATTTACATACCCCCAGCATACTTTAGAGTGATTAAAAGTCTAATATCAAAGCTAATTTGGCAAAACAGAAAACCCAGTATATCCCTCGCGATTTTACAGAGAGGGAAAGGCCAGGGTGGATTAAGTGTACCAGATGTCAAAAAGTATTATGAAGCAGTGGTTTTAACACGTTTGGTGGAATGGGCCAAAGTAAAGAGTGAGAAAAGATGGGTAAAAATAAAATGCACCATGGCGGACACAAATTTAGGGAGGAATATTTGGACACCACCACAACACAGGGCATTAGGGGTAAATACACTTTTATTGACCAAAAATGTCATGAGGGTATGGGATCAGACGCACAAACAGAATAAATGGGAATATAATCCCCCATTAATGGCACTAAAAGAGAATAATTATTTTGCACCTGGTAAAAGTTTGATAGGGGGAAATTGGATTAAAAAAGATTATGCACAGTTGTGACACATTACACATAGAGGGGAAGTTTGTTCACTACAAGAATTAAAAAATAAAAAAGATTTTTTTGAAATGAATGAATGGTGGTATCTTCAACTAAAGCATGTTGTAGCGGCACTGCCACACCCAGTGAAAGGAGGGGAAGACTTGACAGCATTAGGGAGATTATGTGACACGGAAATAGTGCGGGGTGGTATTTCACAGATATACAAAATTATCACAGTGGGAAAGGAGTTGGAAGTCCCAATGTTTATAAAAAAATGGGAGAGGGAAATAGGACAACGAGGGAAGAATCAAGAAATAGGGAAAATTTTGAAACTGGTACATGGATCACCTGTAAACACTAGAACAGTGGAAATGAATTATAAAAGTTTAACTAGGTGGTACAGGACCCTGGATATAATAGGAAAATACCAAAAGGGACTTACATTAGAATGTTGGAGGGGATGTAAACAAATAGGCTCTATGGCACATATTTGGTGGAGTTGCCCGAAGATTAAAACATATTGGAATGAAATATTACGGTATATAAAGATAATCACCAGCATTGAGCTTCTGGAGGACCCTTGGATATGTTTGTTCCATGGGGTTGATATGCCTATGAAAGAGTACAGAAACTCAATGCTGGTACATTTGATCAATGCAGCTAAGAGTTTGATCCCCAAAAAATGGAAGGAAGTGGATTGCCCGAAAATAAGTGAATGGTTTGATAAAATTGAAGAAGTTTATAGTATGATTATAGATTAGATTTTTTGAAGAAGAAGGTAGGGAGGCTTTCAACAAAAGGTGGGAAAAGTGGAAAATGTTTAAACTCACCAAGGAATATAGTGAGGCAAGAAGGGTGTAGGGATCTGAGGAAAAAAAGGGATCTAGGTAGGGAGGGGGGATTAGGTAGGATTCAAGGGTGGAGGTGGGGGGGTGGGGAACATAGTATGGTATTATTTTTGTCTATTAGCATCCCTGCTATTAAGGTAGGGGTTAAGGTAGTTTTTGGTGTTCTCTTGTTTTTTTTTGTATATGAAAATGATGATAAATAAAGATTAAAAAAAAAAAGTATCATGGACAGTACTCAATTGTTTTTCTTGCAAGTACACTAATGGAGCTACAATCACCTTAATCAATCCAAAACTAAAAAAATCTCAGCTTTAGATACAGTGCCTTGCAAAAGTTTTCACCGTCCTTGGCATTTTTTGTGTTTTGTTGCCTCACAACCTGGAATTAACATGGATTGTTTGAGGATTTGCATCATTTAATTTGCAGAATATGCCCACAACTTTGAAGATTTTTTTATAATGTGAAGCAAACAACAGATAGGACAAAATAACAGAAAAAGTCAATGTGCATAACTATTCATTCCCCTAAAGTCAATACTTTGTAGAGCCACCTTTTACAGCTATCACAGCTCCAAGTCGCTTTGGATAAGTCTCTATGAGCTTGCCACATCTTACCACTGGGATTTTTTCCCATTCCTCCTTGCAAAACTGCTCCAGCTCCTTCAAGTTGGATGCTTTGCACTTGTGAACAGCAATCTTTAAGTCTGACCACAGATTTTCTATTGGATTGAGGTCTGGGCTTTGACTAGGCCATTCCAACACATTTACATGTTTCCCCTCAAACCACTCAAGTGTTGCTTTAGCAGTGTGTTTTGGGTCATTGTCCTGCTGGAAGGTAAACCTCCGTCCTAGCCTCAAATCACACACAGAGTGGTACAGGTTTTGCTCAAGAATATCCCTGTATTTAGCACCATCCATCTTTCCCTCAACTCTGACCAGTTTCCCAGTCCTGACTGCTGAAAAACATCCCCACAGCATGATGCTGCCACCACCATGTTTCACTGTGGGAATGGTGTTCTTTGGGTGATGTGTTGGGATTGAGCCAGACATAGCATTTTCTTTGAAGGCCAAAAAATTAATTTTAGTCTCATCAGACCAGAGCACCTTCCTCCATACATTTTGGGAGTCTCCCACGTGCATTTTCGCACTCAAAATGTGCCATTTTGTTTTTTGATAAAAGTAATGGCTTTCTTCTGGCAACTCTGCCATTTTGTTTTTTTTTCTGAAAGTAATGGCTTTCTTCTGGCAACTCTGCCATAAAGCCCAACTCTATGGAGCGTAAGGCTTATTGTTGTACTATGTACAGATATTCCAGTCTCTGCTGTGAAACTCTGCAGCTCCTCCAGGGTTACCTTAGGTCTCTGTGCTGCCTCTCTGATTAATGCTCTCCTTGCCCGGTCTGTGAGTTTTGGTGTGCGGCCGTCTCTTGGCAGGTTTGCTATTGTGCCATGTTCTTTACATTTAGTTATGAAAGATTTGATGATGCTCCTAGGGATCATCAAAGATTTGGATAATAACCTAACCCTGTACTTCTCAACAAGATGGTCCCTTACGTGTTTGGAGAGTTCCTTGGTCTTCATGGTAGTGTTTGGTTAGTGGTGCCTCTTGCTTAGGTGTTGCAGCCTCTGGGGCCTTTCAAAAAGGTGTATATATGTAATGACAGATCATGGGACACTTAGATTGCACACAGGTGGAAATCCTTTCACAAATTATGTGACTTCTGAAGGTAATTGGTTGTACCAGTGCTTTTTATGGGCTTCATAACAAAGCGGGTGAATACGCACATGCCAAGTATCAGTTTTTTATTTCTGAAAAATAGTATATTTTTTATGTATATATTTTTCTAATTTTACTTCACCAACTTAGACTATTGTGTTCTGATCCATCACAAATACTAAATTTACTACTAAATCTACTACTAAATAAACTGAACTAAAGGCTGTAATGTAACAAAATAGATAAAAAGCCAAGGGGGTGAATACTTTTGCAAGACACCGTACACTTTCAAGTGCATAGGATTCCAGTACGTTTTACTGTATGAACCAGTTATGCATTTATATAAGGTGATTATATCCCCTCTTAATCAACGTGAATACATTAAGTTTACCCACTTTTTTCTCATAGCTGAGGTCCGTGATCTTTTTTTATTCTGTTCCCTTCTCTGCAATTTTTCCAGTTTTACAACATCTGTGTTATGAATAGATACTCAAAACATAAATGTATATCCAAGATGAGAACTTTTAATGCTTTGTGTAGGGCAATGATTAGGTTTGTCTCTGTTGAGTCAATGTCGACTTTTTACTACCTTCTAATTTGCTGCACAGATGATGATCACTGATAAGCTTTGGAAGAATATCTTGTGAAGAAAGTTGGGAACAGATTTGTCAAGGGTTGGAAGCACTGGACACTGGTGCATTTTTTTATGTGTTATGAACTTGGACTTTTGCACGGAGTTGTTTAGATAACAGAAATAAGCACAATTGATTTGCACTGTTATTTTATTGATTTGAGCACAGTGTTAATAGTATTTTTATACTATTACATATTGGTTTTATTTTTAAGATTATTAATTAAGTTAAATAGCACTAGAGTGGAGTAAGGAAGGGCACGACCAATCTTTGAAGATCACTAGTAATCACTGTATTTTATTGTACATATTTCTTATAAATATGAAAGTTTGACTGTCTGATTTTATCAGTATTTCCTATTCATCATTACTCATAGAGCAAGCAGTGTTTCTATATTCAGCATCTTATAATTTAAAATGTTTCAAGTTCAGACATTTATGAAATTATGAATAATCAGCCTTGACCAGAATAGAATTTAGATGGTTTAACAACAAAAATGCTACATTATGTCCACACATATAAAATTACATTTTTATAGAGACAAATTATTTAAATATTCAGATTTTTGATATCTTTTCGTTAAAATGTTTTGGATACTAGCAAATATGTGTTAATTTAAGGAGACAAGTTTGGGCTGTGTCTTAAAATGCAATACTTGCTAAAAAAGATATGTAGATTTTGTATTTTTAATATGAATAATCCATTAACTATTTAACTTCTAGCATGCAATGCCAAGCTGCGATTTCCAAAGCAAGCAAAATCCTTTCTTGTATTAAAAGTTCTATGGTCTGCAGGGAGAGAGACATAATTTTGCACCTGTACAACTCATTAGTAAGACCTCATCTGGAATATGCGGTTGAGTTTTGGGCACCAGTTCACAAAAAGGATATCGGGGAACTGGAGAAAGTGCAGAGAAGGGCAAACAACCTGATAAGAGGCATGGAGGAGCTCAGCTATGAGGAAGGATTAGCTGAACTGAGTTTATTATCTCTTGAGAAGAGGAGTTTAACTACTAAGTGGTAAAGCCTCTTTGTTTTCTTAATATAATCCCCTGTGTTCCATTAAGTTATGTGTCCCAGTGTGTGTACTTCATAAAAAAATATGTAGCTTTATACCTTATTTCAGCCAGGAGGAGGGGAGGAAAGGAGGAGATTGGCAGGTGGTCATGTGAGCGCCGAGCAGCACTCTAAAATAAGGTAAAAAACTGCATATTTTTTATAAAGCACAAACACTGGGGCACATAATTCAATGGAACACAGGGGAATCTATTAGGAAAGCACAGTTATTGTAGCAGCAGGAAGGAGGGGTAGGGAGCAGATCGGAACTGAGACTAGCTGACAGGTGGGGGGGAGACAGCGGGATGATGGAGGCACATAAACTGACCATGGTGACAGGGCTCAGCAGCCGTAATAAACGTGGTCAGTTTACAGTGAGGAGGGCAGCACTAGGCAGGATCAGCAAGGTATTTTAGATGATAGAAAGGGACAAATTACACAGCACAAGCACTGGAACAGGATACACTTTAAACTCCAGAAGATTTTACCTCCTTCCTGATTAGGCCATTTTTTGCATTTTCTGCACTGTGCTAATTTAACTGGTAATTGTGCGGTCTTGCAACACTATACCCAAATGAAGTTTATGTTTTTTTCACACAAATAGAGCTCTTTTGGTGGTATTTTATCCCCACTGGGTTTTTATTTTTTTGTGATATAAACAAAAAAAAGGAAGAAAATTTTGAAAAAAAGAAAACAGCTGAGCTCCAGTCACGAAATAGTATATACCACTTTCAGAAATATGGCAAAATACCACTCAATGTTTTTTTTAAATTTCTTGGGCATTCACAAAAAATGTTGCATGCAGTATTTTTCCATGTTTTGCCATATTTATCGCATGAAACAGTGCAGTACTTTACCGCAGGTGTGGTCATATCCAGCAGGCCGGACTTCTTTTTCAGTGCACACTTCTCAGGGCCCTGGCAGAAGTGAGTGATGGTGGAGGAGAGCTAAAGCAGAAGAGAAGCCAAATATTCTGGATCTTGTGGAGCACATGGTAAGCATTTCAAGAGCCTCATTTGTCTTAGCAGTTATTGCACTTACATGTTTGGCTCAGCGGTGGATCCAGGGGGGGGCAACAGGGCAATTGCCCCCCGAAAATATTACTGACTCCAAGGCTTTCTCCCTCCACCACCTCACCAGATCCAGGGGGGTGGATCCAGGGGGGACAATAGGGCAATTGCCCCCCCCCCCAGAAAATATTATGGACTCCAAGGCTTTCTCCCTCCACCTACTCACCAGATTTGAGTTACGAGAGGCATCATCTAAATACATCTGCAGGCACTTTATTTCTGCTTCCCCCAGCTCCCAGGTGGCCTAAAATATATTCCCTGGGCCCCATCAGTTCATTTAGAGGGGCCCAGTGGCGTCACTATGGGGGTGTGGACCACGGTGACACCGGGGCTGCCGCTACACAATGTAAAATTACTAGCAGAGTTGCAGCAGAGTGGTACGAATGTCACTTCACTTCCCTGTCAGGCGGAGTGATCTCCACCTGACAGGAGCTTCCTAGTCCCGGCAAGCGAGTGATCACTTATCTCCTTAACAAAACAGTGCCTTAACTAACACCTTGTCCTAGCTGTGTGAACTGGCTGAAGTGGTTAACGCTTTGGGGCAGGGAGTGTGTCTCAGTAGAAATAAATGGGATGCCGGCATTGGGATGCATGTAACACTTTAAAGCAGTGTCACTTGCCTACCAGGCACTAACACCCCCTCCCTGCCCAAGCAATTTTTCAGCTTTTAACACTTGTCGCACTTTGAATGACAAATATAGTCATGCTACACTGTACCCAAATTTTTTATCATTTTCTTCGCACAAATAGAGCTTTCTTTTGGTGGTATTTAATCACTGCTGTTTTTTTTTTTTTTTTTTACAAAAAAAAAAGTCCAAAAATTTTGAAAAAAAAATGTTTTTTACCTTTTTCTGTCAGTAAATTTTGTAACTAAGTAATTTTTCACCTTCACTGATGTGCGCCAATGACGTGGCACAGATGGGCACTGATAGGCTGAACTGGTGGGCATTGATGAGGTGGCACTTATGGGCACTGATGAGGTGGTACTGATGAGGAGGCACTAATATGCTGCACTTATGGGCAATGATATGTGGCACTGATGAGCACTGATAGGCGGCACTGATGGGCACTGTTAGTTGGCACTGATGGGCACTAATAGGTAGCACTGGTGGGCACCAATAGGCAGCAGTGCTGGGCACTGATAGGCACCACTGGTGGGCACAGATAGGCGGCACAGATAGGTGGCATGGATAGGCAGTACATATGGCCACTGATGGGCATTGATGGGTGGCACTGATGGGCGACACTGATGAGCATTGATGGACAGCAGTGATGGGCATTGATGGACGGCACTGATAGGCGGCACTGATTGCCAGCACTGACTGGCATGGCTATTGGGCACTGATTGGTGGCACTTGTGGGCAGTTTTGAGCATTGATTGCTGCCACTGATGGGCACTGTATGCTGGCATTGGTGGGCAATGGTGGGCACTGTATTGTGACACTATATTTCTTTATTGTAATCAGGGCACTGATGATCAGTGCCCTGATTACATTCCTACATGTCCCCCTGTGAGGAGATGCCGCTGATCGGCTCTCCTCTCCTCACACTTTGTCAGTGTGAGGCTAGGAGAGCCGATTACCGGCATCTCTGTTTTTACATGTGACCTGCTGTGATTGGACACAGCCGATGGTTAAAGAGCCATTTACAGCTCCAAACATCAAACTTTGAGGCAGACTTATCAACATATATACAGTGGGGAAAATAATTATTTGATCCCTGCAGATTTGTATGTTTGCCCACTTACAAAGAAATTAAGGGTTTTATAGTTTTTATAATTTTTAGTATTTTAAATGATAGAGACAGAATATCAACCTAAAAATCCAGAAAGAAACACGTAGTGCAAATGTATAAACTAAATTGCAGTTCAGTGAGTAAAATACAGTAAGTATTTGATCCACTATCAACAATTCTGGGAATCAATTTAAGAAGGTACTCCTAACGAAAACTTGTTCTGTGTATAAAAGACACCTGTCCACGGAATCTCTTTCTTCCATTCAAACTCAGCATCATGGGCAAGACCAAAGAGCTATCAAAGGACATCAGGGACAAAAATGTAGACCTGCACAAGGCTGGAATGGGCTACAAGACCATCAGCAAAAAGCTTGGCGAGAAGGAGACAACTGTTGGAGCAATTATTTGCAAATGGAAGAAATGCAAAATAACCATCAATCTCCCTCTGTCTGGAGCTCCATGCAGGATTTCGCGTCATGGGGTAAGGATTATCATGAGAAAAGTGAGGGATCAGCCCAGAACTACACAGGAGGAGCTTGCAAATGATCTCAAGGCAGTTGGGACCACAGTCACCAAAAAAAACACCGGTAACACAAAACTCCACCATGGATTAAAATCCTGCAGCACCCACAAGGTCCCCCTTCTCAAGAAGGCACATGTACAGGCCTGTCTGAAATTTGCCAATGAACATCTAAATGATTCAGAGAAGGAGAAGTGCTGTGGTCAGATGAGACCAAAATTGAGCTCTTTGGCATTAACTGGACTCACCGTGTTTGGAGAAAAAAAAATAATGACTATGACCCTAAGAACACCATTCCTACTGTCAAGCACGGAGGTGGAAACATTATACTTTGGGGCGGTTTTATCTGCTTAAGGTACAGGTCGACTTTGCTGCATTTAGGGGCCATTGGAAAATCTTGGATGAGAACCTTCTTCCCTCAGCCAGAACACTCAAGATGGGTCGTGGATGGGTCATTGTCAGGGCTGGGCTCAGCCCTTCCTTCTCTGAGCTGGCCACTCAGCAGTCGGCTAATTGCCAGCTCCCATCTCTCTCCACAGTTACTCAGCTGTTGATGATCCTGCTCCTCAGTCCTGCCTACTTAAGCCGTCCAGTCCAAAGGAGCTCTGCCTTCGACTTGGTCACATCACAAGAAACTATCTCCTGTGTTCCTGTTTAAAGACTGGCTTTGCTGACATCTCTTCTGGTTCCAGATCCTGCTTGCTGTTCCACTACTTTGATCCCTGACTTCTTTTTACTTATATTATTAAACAAGTGTGATTTAACTGTACTTCTGTCTCGGT
This sequence comes from Lithobates clamitans, assembly GCA_037952925.1. Lineage (NCBI taxonomy): Eukaryota > Metazoa > Chordata > Amphibia > Anura > Ranidae > Lithobates > Lithobates clamitans. The sequence continues at coordinate 1,188,935 of JBBGZY010000356.1, read as the reverse complement.
CTGATTTCATGATTTCTGACAATAAGAGAAGGCCGTGAATTCAGATGATACAGTCAATCCACTTGTTGGTAATATTTTTTCCAGATTGGATGAACTGGATCATTGCAGGGATAAGTTCGCCATGGTGTTACAAATGCTCCTGAGTCGCACGGCTCACCTGGAATCTCCCAATGTGGCCGCCCCGATACAACCTATGTTGCACAACCTATGTTACAGGCTGACCCTGCTGCTGCTCCAGTCTCTGTGCAGGCACCCGCCTCGAGTATTACCTCTATAAGAGGTATGTCTGGTTCCGCTCCACTTCCCCAGCAATTTGGGGGTGATCCAGTCCAATGCAGAGGGTTTCTCAACCAGGTTGAGGTATACTTTGAGATGCTGCCCCAGGCATTTCCCCTAGACAGAAGCAAAGTAGATTTTGTGATATCTTTGCTTTCTGAGAGAGCATTGGCCTGGACAAACCCTCTATGGGAGATGCAAAACCTGTTGTCTTGAGTTACCCTGAGTTAGTGGCTTTGTTTAAAAGGGTATTTGACGTTCCTGCATGCTGCCAAGTGACGCATGTCCATAGAACAGAGTACGAGAACTGTTGCCGACTATGCCATTGAATTCCGTACTCTGGCAGCAGAGGTTGTGTGGAACAATGAGGCCCTCATGGCTACTTTTTCTGATGGTCTCTCAGATACCATCAAGGATGAGCTAGCAGCCCAAGATATACCCACTGAGCTGGAGAAGTAGATCACGTTTGCTATCCTCATTGACTCCAGACTCAGAGCAAGACTCTCTTTTAAGTAGCACTTGCGGAAGCCTCCTGTACGCTTGTCTCCGAGCTTTGCAGTCCCACCCGTGCCTCCCTCACCTCCCATGCCTCCTGGTACCAAGTCAGGCAGTGAAGGTGAACCCATGCACTTGGGTTCCACGTGTCTCTCTGTGGATGTGAAAGCCTTTAGGAGGAGGGAGGCAGGTCACTTTTTTAAGTCCTGTCCTACCTGTCCAGCGAATGCCCGAACCTTGAGGTTCTTAGGTGGCATTGTTTAGGTGGCATTGTTTCATCCTTTCTTGGGCTGAGTCGTCCGTCGAGATACTGGCCCTAACCGACTCTGGGGCTGCAGGCCTGTTCATTGATGCTGCCTTTATATCAAAGCACTCGATTCCGCTACAGCTACGTGACACTCCACTTGCCATTGAGGCTCTTGATGGGAGACCTCTACAGCCTGCCCATGTGAGATTTATTAGACATTTCTGTTGTCCATGGCCGTAGGGGCTCTTCACCATGAGATAATCAAATTCCAAGTTATTTCCTCACCTAAGTTTCCATTGGTTATTGGTTATCCTTGGTTACAGAGGCACAACCCCTCTTTTGATTGGCTCCATGCTGAGGTTCTCTCCTGGTCACCAAAATTCAGTGAGACATGCTTCCAGAAGGTAGCCAAGGTCCTGTGCACCTCTTCACTCTCCTCTCTGCCGGAGGAGTACTGTGATTTTAGCAATGTCTTTGACAAAGGTCAAGCTGGTAGTTTGCCCCCACACCGGCCGTATGATTGCGCAATTGACCTTCAACCTGGCTATACCCCCTCATGGCCGGGTTTACCCTTTGTCGGTCCTGGAGGATAAGGCCATGGAGGAGTATGTTGCAGACGCACTTTCACAAGTTTTCATTCGCAAATCCTCGTCTTCTGCTGCTGCTGCTGGTTTCTTCTTTGTGAAGAAGAAGAGTGGTGAACTGAGACCTTGTATTGATTATAGGGGTCTCAATCATTCCACGATTAAAAATGCCTATCTGATTCCGTTGATTCATGGGCACATGCCCCCTGCTCACCCACGGAGCTTATGAGAGTGCTCAGCGGTCGCTATCACCACCTGGCTCCCATGATTGCTCAGGGCACACCGAGAACAGGGATCTGTGTGTGTAAACACACATTTTCTGGTTCTCTGAGGGGTACAGAGTATGAACAGTGATCTGTCATCTCCCCTGCACAGTCCCATCCCCCCTTCAGTTAGAACACACACTAGGACACACTTAACCCCTTCACTGCCCCCTAGTGGTTAACCCCTTCACCGCTAGAGACATTTTTACAGTAATCAATGCAATTTTATAGAATTGATCGCTGTAAAAACAAATGGTCCCAAAAATGTGTCAAAATTGTCAGACATGTCCGCCATAAAGTCGCAGTCCCAATAAAAATCGCAGATAGCCGCCATTACTAGTAAAAAAACAAAATGATATTAAAAAAGCCATAAAACTATCCCCTATTTTGTAGACACTATAACTTTTGCGCAAACCAATCTATATACGCTTATTGCGATTTTTTTTAACCAAAATTATGTAGAAGAATACATATCAGCCAAAATTGAGGGAAAAAAATGTTTTTTTATATATTTTTGGGGGATATTTATTATAGCAAAAAGTAAAAAAAAAATGCATTTTTTTCAAAATTGTTGCTCTTTTTTTGTTTGTTGCTCTATTTGTGGGAAAAAAAGAAAGTCAATTTTGTTTGGTTGCAACGTCGCACAGCCGCGCAATTGTCAGTTAAAATGACGCAGTGCCGAATCGCAAAAAGTGCTCTGGTCAGGAAGAGGTAACATTTTCCTGGGCGGAAGCGGTTAAACAAGTGTGATTTATCTGTACTTCTGTCTCGGTCTGATTTCATGGTTTCTGACATTCATCCAGCATGAAAATGACCTAAACACCGCCAAGGCTCAAGAAGAAGCACATTAAGGTCATGGAGTGGCCTAGCCAGTCTCCAGACAATAATCCTATAGAAAAAGTATGGAGAGAGCTGAAATTTTGAATTACCAAGCGATTTAGAGAAGATCTATAAATAAGAGTGGACCAAAATCCCTTCTGAGGTGTGTGCAAAGCTGGTAACCAACTACAAGAAACGTCTTATCTCTGTGCCTGCCAACAAGGGTTTCTCCACCAAGTACTAATGCCGTGTACACACAAGCAAAATGTCCGACAGAAAAAGTCAGACATAAGCTTTTCATCGTCTATTCCGATCGTGTGTTTGCCTCATCTGACTTTTTTTTTTCGAAAATTCTGACAGGCCTATAAATGGAACATGTTCTAAATATTTCCGACAGAACCAATTCCTATCGGGAAAACCGATCGTCTGTATGCTGTTCCGACTGACCAAAAACAATGCATGCTCTGAAGCAAGTACAAGACAGAAGCTATTGGCTGCTGGCTATTGAACTTCCTTTTTCTAGTCCCGTTGTAAGTGCTGTACGTCACCTCGGTCGGACTTTGGTCAGACTTTGGTTTGACCGTGTGTAGGCAAGACCGCTTGAATGGAATTCCGTCATAGTTCCGTCGGAGAAACCTTTGGAGTTTATTCCGATGGCAAAACCGGTCGTGTGTACAGGGCATAAGTCATGTTTTTTCTTGAGGGTCAAATATTTCTTTTACTCACTGAACTGCAACTCAATTTATAACATTTGTATTGTGTGTATTTTTGGTTGATACTCTATCTCTATCATTTAAAATACACCTATGATAAAAAATGATCCCTTCATTTCTTGTTAAATGTATTTATTGAGTTTTCAGAAAGAGAGAAAAAAAATAAAAGAATATAATACATGGATACATATTACATATTTCCAGATGCTTTACAGTATAATATTATATATAGAACCGTGTTACAACTGTTATTATGTTATACACATTTTAAGTAAGGCATAGAAATAAAAAGAAACATGAAATGGTTAGACTGGATATAGTTGTCTAGTTGTAAGATGAGCAATAAAACAAAGTATGATAAAGCATAAGTATCTCATATATACAAACAGCATATACCCTAGAAAATGTTACAAAAAAGGGGGGGGGGAGAAGAAAGAGAGAAGGAAAGGGAAACCTGGGGTGGCGTCCTGGCTCACGGCAGACATACAGTTATTTTTAGTGAATATATTATATAACCTAGTGTGGTAATAACAAAGATTGGTCAAAGTCGGCAGGGAAGTAGTGTTTAACCCATGGTTGCCATATCTTACTAAATTTATCACTTTCATTGTCTTCAATAGCTGTCATCTTTGCTTGTATGAGTGCTTTATTCATTCTGTGTTTAGCTTCATTCACGATTAGAGTTTGAGACTTCCATGCCTTGGCAATGGTTTGCTTGGCTGCAGTACTTAGTTAGATAAACAAAAGAAATTGAGTGTGAGTGAGCCTGGTAGGTTTTAGGTTTAGAATAGGCATGGTGGGATCTGGAGGAATTGTGATTTCCAAGGCTTTAGAGGCCATAAGAAATGTGTTCTTCCAGAATACTTTAACAACAGGACATTGCCACCATATGTGGTAATGTGTACCTGGCATGTCACATCCTCTGAAGCAATTAGGAGAGTATGAGGGAGCAAATTTAGCTATTCTAGCTGGTACCATGTACCATCGTGTTAAAACCTTATAATTAGTTTCTACAGCAAAACAGTTAGGAGAGGAAGTTTTGGTGGCTAACCATATATTAGACCAATCGTTATCATCCAGTTTTTGGTTAATATCTTGTGCCCATTTAATAGCATATGAGGGTAGAGTTTCTCCGGAAGTCACATTGAGTTGATAATATATTAGTGAGATAAGTCCTCTGATGTGTGGGTCACTCATACAAATACGCTCAAATTGAGTCATTTGATTGAGAGTAGAACCTGTATTAAGTAATGGTTCATAAAAAATTTTAATCTGTAAATAGCGAAATATTTCTTTTTTAGGTAAGCCATAAGTTTCACATAATACAGGAAAGGTATGAATATTGGATGAAGAGGATAGATTATATAAGCGGGTAAGATTTACCGTGGACCATGCAGAGAATGATCTTGGAAATTTCTAAGCAGGATAAAAGGCTGGATTATTGAGGAATGAAAGCAGAGGATTATGTGAAGATTTAAGATTATGTAAACAATTGAATTTATCCCAAATAGTCAAGGTATGTTTTGTTATTGGATTAGAAAGATGGACCCTATCAGCAGGGTTAAGCCATAACATATTTTCCACTGAGATAGGATCGCTGTTTACTGATTCAACAGCTACCCAAAGGGGTGTTTCAACCATAGCGTGATATTTGGGTAGAAGTGCAATTTGCGCAGCATTGTAGTAAGAAGAAAAATTGGGTATCCCCAAACCCCCATTCAGTTTATTCAAATATAGTGTAGATTTAGATATGCAAGGTTTGGTGTTACCCCAAATAAAGGACATAACTCTACGTTGAGTAAGTCTTAGAAAATAAGATGGTATTGGAAGTACCCTAAATAAATATAAAAATTTTGGTAGTATTGACATCTTAATAGCGTTAATCCTTCCCAACCAGGATAATGGAAGAGAAGCCCATTGTTTCATGAGAGCAGTAATTTGTTTCAGAAGAGGTAAGTAATTAACTGCAAAAAGATCCTTAAGGGAAGTTGTGATTTGTATTCCCAAATATGGGAGTTGTTTCGGAACCCAGTTGAAAGGCAAGGAAGTTTGGGCTTGTTGAAGTTCAGTTTGTGATAGGGAGATATTTAACGCATTCGATTTTGTAGGGTTGATGTATAGACCTGAGATTTGAGCGAAGTTTTCAAGTGTGAGTAATAAATTAGGGGTAGATATATGGGGACGTGACAAAAATATAATCTGCGAAGAGGCATAATTTATGGTGGTGACCACATAATTCAATACCTTTGATATCGGGGGTATTCCTAATGAGTTGTGCTAAATGTTCAATTAATAAAGCAAAAAGTAATGGGGAAAGGTGGCAGCCTTGTCTGGTACCTCTTTTGATGTCAAACATTGTTGACTTATAACCGGAATATTTAATATATGCTCTGGGATTATTGTATAAAGAGGAGACCAAGTTTAGAAAGTGATTACCAAAACCCCATTTTTGAAGAATATATTCCACGTATGGCCATGTGATAGAGTCAAATGCTTTCCTTATGTCTAGAGACACAAAGCAAGCTGGGATCTGTCTAGTTTTAGCCACGTGAATAAGTAAAAGTGTACGTCTAATATTATCACCTGCCTGACGTTTTGGCATGAAGCCTGTCTGATCTTTATGAATTAGATGGCCTATAATAGAATTCAGTCTGGTGGCCATGATTTTAGCCAATAGTTTTATATCTAGATTGAGAAGAGATATAGGATGGTAATTAGTCCAGGAGGTAGAATCAGAGTGTGGTTTGGGAATCATTGCTATAATAGAAGTAAGCGTCTCTGTTCTAAATGAATGCCCTTCAAGGATCGAGTTGAAGGCCTTGGTTAAAACTGGTGTTAATATGTGTGCATACTGTCTATAGTAGGCTGCTGAAAAGCCATCTGGGCCCGGTCTCTTACGTAATTTTAAGGATTTTATTGCATTCAACATTTCGTTATCAGTGATCGTGTTTTCAAGATGAACTCTCTGCAGCTGGTCGAGGTTAGGAAGTGTAATATTAGAAAATAAAGCATCTGCTTTGGACTTATCAAAATTAGGAGATGAGGAATATAATTTAGCCAAATTAGAATATACTGGATTACTGGTATATGCTTCTCTGGATATTTTTAGCTTTATAGGTGTTTGATTGTGTTGTGAATTCTTCAGGATTCTAGCCATAAGCGTATCGGGTTTATTTGCTTTAAGGTATTGGAGATGCTGGCGTTTGCGTATGAGTTTGTCTGCTGAATCGGTCAAAAAAAGATCTAAATCCAGGCGAGCTTTTTCAAGTTTAGTGCTATTGTTAGCATTCGGAGGGGATTGAAAAGTCTGGTAACAGTCATTAAAGGTGGATTCAAGTTTTGCAAACAGAATTTTATGTTCTCTTTTGAGAATAGTAGCTTGTTGTATAAATCTACCTTTAATAACCACTTTATGGGCTTCCCATAATGTAAGAGCAGAGATATCACCTGTGTCATTAGATGTTATATAATCTGATAGTGCTTTCTCAATTTCAACACGGTGAGAGGGGTGAGTCAGTATAGTGTCGTTTATACACCAAGTGGTGTCATATGATCTGGGAATTGTAGAGGCAATAGTAGTGATTACTGCGCAGTGGTCTGTCCATGGAAGAGAAACAATTTTGGATGAAATGATTTCTGGTAACATACTGGATGGAGTAAAGATATGATCTATTCCATGGCCTGGACAGCGATGTGAGAGGACGTGAAAGACCGGAGCTCTGCTTGTGGTAATCCTTATACCCCCATCCTGCACCAAAAACGGGCTAGATTTTTATCCAAACTGCGGGAACCAGCAGCGCAGGCAAGCCGGATCATGTCCCCTCCAAAAAGAAACACCGCTGCCTCCTCTTCCTTAGAAAGATATCGGAGGACGGAGTGGGACACAGAGGAGAAAGATGGCGCCGCGCCAACAGCACACGCGGCCTCTCACACAGACCCAGCAGCAGATGGAACGGCTAAGGTACTTGAGGCTATCTCACTCTGCCAGTCCACCCTGACAACCAAAATAGAGGAAGTAAGGGTGGACATCTCATTAATCAGGCATGACATGACTACACTGAGGGAGCGGGTTACTGAAGCTGAAATGAGGATAGGGTGGGCGGAAGACACACTATACCCTTTACAGCATTCCTATGAGGATTTGCAGAGATAGCTGCAGCAACTTGCACAGAAACATGATGACCTCGAGAACCGGTCCCGCAGGTCCAATCTGCGTTTTATTGAGCTACCTGAAGGCTCGGAAGGTACAGACCCCGCCACCTTCCTTGAGCAGCTCCTGATCACTGCATATGGCAGAGACGCCTTCTCTACTACTTTTGTGGTGGAGCGGGCCCACCGCATGCCAGCACGCCGCCCACCTGAAGGAGCACCACCTCGCACCTTTATAGCGAAACTGCTAAATTTTAAAGACCATGATGCGGTACTTTGAATGGCAAGAATTAAAGGTAACATCCCTTTCCAGGCCGGATTTACCTCGGCATTTCCAGACTTCTCTGCTGAGGTGCAGAGGCAACAAGCACGGTTCACAGAAGTCAAATGCCGCTTAAGAGCCCATCACATCAAATATGCAATGCTATTTCCAGCTCGCCTCCGGGTAGTCGGAGAGGACAGAGTGCACTTCTTTGAGGACCCTACCCTGGCTTCGGAATGGTTAGATCAACAAGATGCTGCAAGAAATCGCCCAGCCTGACCGTCTTCTCACCCTACTAACATTGTAAGTGCCTGATCATAACCCTCTAAGTTAATTTTCTACCTGTGTCCACCATCTTTATTTTCTTTTACTATATATGGCCCAAACATGAAATATCTATACTTGGACAACCGTGTTCTGTGTCTGCAATGCCTATGGCCCTAGGCCCGCATACCATTTGTCCCCCTTTTGTCCAATTTTGCCAGGACTTGAAGTCCGCCATTATGATCCTCCAACTTACAGAGTGCTTGGAAGCCCGCACACCCGTCTTACATGGCGCTATTAGCAGATGGGTCTCACAGAGGCCATTTCACTACCGGGGACATTGCATCATTATGAACAAGGAACTATTCGTTTCCCACTTCACCCCAACTATCAGAGTCAGGCGTATTCTTCTACTGCCACTACAGCACTATGGACTCCAACCTTCTTGGTGCCAATATGCTAAGACTTGATGCCACAGCAGAGCATAGGCCCAGGCTTATGCGACATACCTACGTTTGTGAGTTGCAGAGGTCACATGTTCTCTGTTGCTGGATTTACCTCCTGAACTTGTTCACACCCAAAGGGTACTGGTTACACCGCCACCGACGCTGCCAAATAGGTTCCCGCCGGTGGCGTTATGTTCAAAATTGCAGTACTCCATTTTTGATTGCTGAATGCTGTTAATGCATTGTAACTGCACTAATTTTGGGTTACATGCCCCAGTCAAGTTCGGGAGACTGAGGACAGGGAGGGGGGTAGAGGGAAATGTTAAGTTTAGGAACATGTCCAGTGATACACTATGTTTTAATGCGTTATTGTACAATTGTTGTCCTTCGGGAAAGGTGACAGAACTATTTTTATTTCAGTATGGAGTGTGGTGGTATGTGTGCCCACGCAATGGTCCACGTTTATCTTTTCATTACCTGTTACTGAATCAGTATGGCTAACATAAAATTTCTTTCCTGGAACATTCGGGGGATCCGGGATAAAATTAAACGCACAGCGATATTCAACAATCTTAAATCGTATATAGCGGATATCATAGTTCTTGTGGAGACTCACGCTACAGGTCAACTTCAACTTGCGTTGAAGCGCCCCTGGATTGGCTGAACATTTCATGCCACTCACACTCCGTATTCACGTGGAATTTCGATCGTAATAGCTAAAACAACCCCATTTGTAATTATTTCAGTACGCACTGACCCACGGGGGAGATACATACATACTTAATAATGGCATTTTATATCCCCCTCCATATAAGTCCACTTTAATCACTGAGGGACTGATATAAATGGCACAACACCCCAACATCCAATGTATTTGGCTAGGAGATTTCAATATGGTTTTTAACCCTCATAAGAACAGATTGCAACTACAGCAAAACACCCATCACCCCGACACCACTAGATTTGGGCGTACACTAGCAGAATTTTCACTAACCGACACATGGAGGTACAAGCATCCAGACACCATGGCTTATTCCTGCTTCTCGGCGACGCACTCCACCATGTCCCGAATTGATCTCATCTTAATATCAGACACCCTAATTCCACTACGAACTGACTCAGGTTACCATACAAAATCTCTTTCCGATCACGCCCCATGTTGGGCCACACTACAACTAGCCCCAAACATAGGACCTCGAACCTGGCGCCTACACCCCTTTTGGCTAGCAACACTTAAAGACCAAGAGGACATTCACAGGGAGTGGCAATTTTACTTTAATACTAATAGGGACACGGCCCCGGTGGGCATGGTATGGGAGACATTCAAACTTCACGCAAGCACCATTTTATCTTCCCAAATAAACAGAGTCAAAACCTCTTCCAAAGCTCTTATACATCAGGCCTCTGACAAATTAGATTTGATTACTAGGGAGTTCCAAAATGACCCTACACAGGAAAAAGCGTCTGCACTCAAACTTCAAACCTGTCTTGTAGACCAGTTGCAGTTTGAAAAAACTAAGCAAAAACTTTTCTTTGTGCGACAACGGGTTTTTGAGCAGGGGGAACGTGCGGGTAGATTGTTGGCATATCTCGCCCGTCAAGATACAAGCCCACCAGTAGTGGTCACACTTTCGGGCCCTAACAACGTCACATACTCAGACCCTCCAGTGGTTGCAAAAGATTTTCAGACGTACTTTGCTGATCTATACTCCTCTAAGGTGCGGACAACCGCACAAGAAACCCAGGTCTTTCTCCAAGACATCCCCTTTCCCCAATTATCAGAATCCCAACTTACAGACCTAGAGGCCCCTCTTACGACAGATGAAATAGCACTCGCCATAGCATCCCTTGCACCAGCTAAAGCACCAGGCGGGGACAGTTTACCACTTGACTTTTACGCAGCCTACTCAGAAATACTTAGCCCCGAATTATTGGCACTTTACAATTATATATTTGAGTCTGGGTCCCTTCCTGAATCCCTTCGTCAGGCAGTAATTATAGTGATTCCCAAACCAGGCAAAGACCCCCACCACATAGAATCCTACCGCCCATTATTCTGAAGAAACCCCATGGATTTCTTCAGAATAACAAAAGTCCCCCCTCTGATGCTGGAGCAAAATTGGATTATCCAGACCATACTGGAGTCGGCGGTACATGCTGTCAAGACCCGGATACCAACATTCTGTCCCTGCAGAGGGTGATATCTGCAAGTCCATATGACCTTGCCATAGAGGAGGTCCAACAATTGGGGTAAGCGCACATCTATTACTCTCTTTTCTGCAATCAATGTACATCTGATAAGAATTACTTCGGCTCATCAGTTCTCATGGCTTAGTGATGAGACTTATTAAGTGGACTTTTTCTTCTTATCCATTTTTTTAATCCAATTATGGACTGATCATAAGTGGTTTTGATGTATGATTACCGATTTTCAGCATACATTCTTATTTGTTGGATTTTTTGGATAAGGACTTTATGCACTTATTGTTGTTTTTGTTGGGATTCACACATTTATTGTGTCTCCTAAGCACCCTTTAATTATATTACTGCCAGCGCAATTAAGTTTTATTTATATGTCTATCACTTCATGGATATTTGGAGTTTTTTTTGCAGCTGCACTTTGTGAATACACATATATATATTTTTATCACGTATTGCTCATGAGCGCAGGTTGATTCCACCATTTCTGGAGCACATATTCAAATTGTTTAAACATATCAGGCTGTGTAGTAATTTGTGAATCGTTGTGGTCACAAACTGACTCACCCATAGAAGCCTGTGTATTCTTGCTGTGAGGCAGAGACTGCGTCCTGTGTGGGCTGCTGCGCTGTAAGGGAGAGGAAGATGCCGTCATCTCAGCCGTCAGTCTGTGAAGCTTTTCCTTTGTAATACCTGTTTTAAATTTAGTTTTCTGACCTCTTAGGACCATTGTTATAGTCGCTGGCTGTGTTGGGGTGAGCAGTGTCCCGTTTTTTATAAGTTATAACGGCGCTGGGACCTGTAGTCCTCCAGTTTGTAATCCCGAGGAGCGGAGCTCTAAGGAGACATTACCGCCGCCTCAGGCTGCCGCGCATGCACCCCCGATCCCTTCATTTCCTTCTAAGTGAGCAAACTTACAAAATCTGCAGGAGATCTAATAATTATTTTACCCACTGTACATGCTTATGTATTCCTTTTTTTGTATGTTTTCTTTACTGTGAATATACATTTCAATGTAACAATTGTAAACATTTTGTTCTCTTGTTCTTAAATATGCTTCATTTGCTTTCTCTGCTCCTTCCAAGCATTGTATGTTTTCTTTTTTTACAGTATGAAAAACATGGAGCACAAGTCACCTGCTGCATCCTTAAAATATCCATTGTCTAATGTAAGTATGTATTTATTATTCATATCTACACATGCATATGTTCAGAATTTGGAACTAACATGTTTTTTTTTGTGTCCAATAGATGCTACATTCCAAATTGAGCCAGGAGCAAGACAGGGGAACAAGAAAGCATGTTATGGAGGTAAGTCATTCTAGCTTCCTTACAATCCTAAAACGCATGTCTTGGAATGCGCGCACATGTACCTTGTGACTAGCTTGATGCAAATACGCACCTAGTGTTGTTTGAAGGAATTTCATGCTGAAATAAGCATCTTCATTTTCCTTCCATTTGTAGACACTCAAGATATTTGTCACAGAAAATACCAAGGGGAAAAAAACACCTCAGAATGGCTAATTCCAAAAGTAAGTGCCATACTGCATTTTCATGAAGGTATTTACTCTTGTCCAACCAAACATACTTTACATTTCTCCATCCAACTGTGCATAACTTTGTGATTCTCTTGTAGTTGAAGAATGCAATCACCAAAAAAAATCGCAGGAAGGATGGGATTGTTAAAACCAGCAAAGTTTATAGTAAACAATAGGTAGTAATTTTACGTATCAAATGTGAAGTGAATTATTCAGCAACTTAAAAGTATCTTTGTGTTTTTCATAGCGCCCCAGACAACGTTGTCCCATGAGCAAGAAATCCTGGAATCCACAGATCACCCAGCAAGTCTCACTCAACTGGAAGAAACAAAACCAAGGTTAGTCCAAACCTCTGAGAATGCTAAAGTCAAACAAGTAAACCATGTTCTTAATGTCCTTTAAATCTCTCAGCAGATCTGTCATTCGCAAGTTTTTACCATCTTGGCAAGTGACAAAGAAGTTGAGTCCCAAAGGCCCACTACTCAAAAGAGAAGAGGAAAACACCATTTAACTGCTTCAATACTGGACACTTTTACCCACTTTCTGCCCATGCCAATTTTCTGCTTTCAGCACTTTCACACTTTGAATGACAATTGCGCTCATGCAACACTGCACCCATATGTAATTTTTACCATTTTTTTCACACAAATAGCGCTTTCTTTTGGTGGTATTAAATCTCTGCTGTTTTTTGTTTTTTTTTTGCGAAAAAAGAACAAAACTTTTAAAAAAAAACAAGTTTTTCTTTGTTTCTGTTATATAATTTTGCAAATAAATAATCTTTCTTCATAAATGTAAGCCAAAATGTATTCTGCTACATTTCTAACCCCACAAAAAAATAACCCAAATCAGTGTATATTATTTAAACTCCTGGAAAGTTATAGCCCACAACCTATGGTAGAAATACAGTATCTCACAAAAGTGAGTACACCCCTCACATTTTTGTAAATATTTTATCATATCTTTTCATGTGACAACACTGAAGAAATGACACTTTGCAGTGTAAATTTGCTGCCCCCTCAAAATAACTCAACACACCACAGCCATTAATTTCTAAACTGCTGGCAACAAAAGTGAGTATACCCCTAAGTGAAAATGTACAAATTGGGCCCAATTAGCCATTTCCCACCCGGTGTCATGTGACTCATTAGTATTACAAGGTCTCAGGTGTGAATGGGGAGCAGGTGTGTTAAATTTGGTGTTATCACTCTCACTCTCTCATACTGGTCACTGGAAGTTAAACATGGCACCTCATGACAAAGAACTCTCTGAGGATCTGAAAAAAAAAAGAATTGTTGCTCTACATAAAGATGGCCTAGACTATAAGAAGATTGCCAAGACCCTGAAACTGAGCTATAGCATGGTGGCCAAGATCAACTGCGATTTCAACCATGTGGAGCTAGAAATGGTACTTCCTAAATTTTATAAGAATGTGCACTTTCCAACAAGAAAGAACAATATTTTAGATCAGGTATATACAAATGTTTCCAGTGCATATAAAGCTACTTTGTTGCCACATCTTGGTCTATCAGATCATACCTCTTTAATGGTGATCCCATGTTATAAGCCTCTTGTTTGCAGAACAAAACCAGATATTAAAACCATACAGGTTTGGAGCGAGGAGTCAAATTCACCCTTGCAAGAGTGCTTTGAATCAACTGATTGGAATGTATTTGCACAGGATGCAGACTTAGAGGAATATGCTTCATCTGTTCTAGCTTATATTCGCTTTTGTATGGAGATGTTCCTAGTTACAAAAACTATTAAGGTATTCCCAAACCAAAAGCCTTGGTTGGATGGTAAAGTAAGGGCTCAGCTTAGAGCAAGGATGTGGCCTTTAGATCGGGTGACCCTATGGTTTATAGTAAAACTCGGAATGAATTAAAGAAAGGCATTAAGGAGGCTAAGCGTAGATATAAACAGCGCATTGAATCTTATTTTGAAAATCAAAATTCTTGTAGCATGTGGAAGGGGATTAAAACAATGGTAGATGGGGCGCATGCGCGGCGCTGAGCGTGATGGACGTCTGAGTCGGTAGCTCCGTTCGGCCCGGGTAGATAACGGCTTCAGGAGGGCTCATATCACCTAATTCCACAGCGCTTTTATCACCCCTCGAGCCCCTTATACCTGGTGCATGCCTGGGAGAAAGAAAAAACCCAGAGGATCGGCTCAACATACCTTAACGCACTATCTCCTCCGCGCCCGTGATCAAGGCAGCATGTCCCAAAATGGCGCTGCGGGAAGAAACATACCTCCGTCTCCGGCCTCCTCTCCTGGACGTCCCACAGACCAGACACCACTTCTGGATCCTAGCCGTGAGTACACTGCATCTCTCACTAAATCTGACCTAGAAAGCAGTCTGGAGGCCATGTATGCAAGGCTTGCAGCTAAATTCCAAACGGAGCTCCATAAAACATCTCATACACTTTCCCAAGAGATAGCCTCACTGGGCTCTAGGACAGAAAGGCTAGAAACGAAGCACGATGAGCTGGCTCTGGCCTACAGTGACCTCTCCAGAGAACACGAGTCTCTAGCCACAGCTTGCTCCCTGATGCAATCCCAAATCGAAGACCTCGATAACCGCAACAGACGCAACAATTTGCGCGTAAGAGGTATACCAGAATCTGTCACGGATCTCATCCCCACAATAATCCGCCTATTTAAATCTCTGCTCCCAGACACTGATGCCGGAGCGTTCACTTGTGATCGTATCCACAGAGCCCTCAGGCCTAAACCTCCTGAAGATAAACCTCCCAGGGATATTGTTCTTTGCATGAAGGACTTTCTAACTAAGGAGGAGATACTCAGAGCGGCTCGCAATCAACAACGCATCACTCTGGACGATCGCATCATCCAAATATACCCTGATATCTCTCCCGCCACCTTGGATAGGAGACGTGGCATGAAGGAAATAACATCTGCCCTTCAAGCAGCTCGCATTCGCTACAAATGGGGCTTTCCATTTAAGCTAGTAATTCCCCACAATGGCACCACTTACTCTGCCACGTCACTCCTGGAAGGTCAAGAAGTCCTTGTAAAATTGGGCCTTTTGGATTCGGCCGTCATTCGCCGACCACCTTCTACTCCTAGACCATCACCCATCTGGCAGACCCCCCCAACCAGGAGAGACAGACGGAGGATCAGATATGACATCGGAGATAGATTTGATGAACCCTTTCCTTGATCGTCTCAACACAGTTGACCACCACAAGATCCCCAAGCAACTTGCATCATCTTTCTGATTTCAAGATCCCGGACGTCGGTCCCTTGGAGCTGCGACATGCACACCCCACCCAGCAGAAGCTTGCAGTTTCTGACCTTTTTTATTTTTTGTTTGAGTCATTGCTGCAGGCCGGTTCTCTTTTTGTTTTGTTTTTTCTTATATGTGTTTTTGGGTTTATACCCACTTGATCTACAAAGTTCAGAACATTTTTCACGCTGGGTTCGAGACCTTGCAGTCTCGGGAGTAGGTATTTTTCTTATCAGGTTTTCTACAATTACCTGATCCAGTTTCTAGTTATGATGACTTTTGGGTTACTATCAGTCCTATGTTTTTTTTTCTTATCCTTCTCTCCTTTTATTTTTTTGTTTCTCTTTTCTACCCACAGGTTTTGGACTTCCGGTAGTCTATGTTTACATCGACTCTATATTGCATTATTGTCTTGCAGGATACATGCTTCATTAGGCCATTATGGCTTGCATATTTGTATGTTATACTTCACTACCCTCCTGTGCATGAGTGTGTCGGCCCTCAGCTTGACCCTTGAAAAGATAGATACTGGTCATAAAACACATTTGGCTCCTATCTATCTTCAGACGATAGCGAATAAAAATATTTACCATGGTAATTAAATGTGTATCGCACAATGTTAAGGGATTTAATTCCCCACCTAAAAGGAAGAAGGCTTTTGCCTTTTACAAACAACTAGGAGCTCATATTCTCCTATTACAGGAGACACATTTTGCACACTCCTCACACCCCAAATTCCTCCACAGAAGCTTTCCTCAGACTTTCTGCTCCCTACAACAGACTAAAAGTAGAGGAGCCGCCATACTCTTGCACAGATCCTTCCCAATGGAAGTCAAACAGGTTTTTAAAGACAAAGACAGCAGATATGTCATAATCAAAGGCCAGATCCACAACAGAGAACTCACTATTGCCAGTATTTATGCTCCAAATGACTCCCCCGCCTCTTTTTTCCACTCATTCTTTGACCGCCTCTCTCATTTCCATTCACCACACATGATTATTGGAGGGGACTTCAATATGGTGGCCAACCCCAACCTGGATAGATCCAACTTGTCCCCATCAGCCAAATCATTTCCCCGCTCCCTCTCCAGTGGCTTGCTAGAACATCAGCTGGTAGACTCCTGGAGAGCCCTCAATATTGGTTCTAGAGAATACACATTCTACTCCTATCCTCATAAAAGTTATGCAAGATTGGATTATATTTACACCACCCCAATAATTCTCGCCAACACCACAGATGCTAGCATCCACCCCTGCTCCTGGTCTGACCATCATGCCACTGCCTTCACCACTACTTACATTAGGCTTGCGCCTACCTCTTACTCTTGGCGTCTAAATGAAGCCCTCCTCTCAGATGCAGTGGTGGAGGCAGAAACCGCACGAGCCATTGAAGAATATTTTAATTTTAATGCCATCCCAGAAACCCCCCCTGCCGTAGTCTGGTCAGCACATAAGGCAGTCCTTAGGGGCAAATTAATTAGTCTAGCCTCAGCCCAGAACAAAATAGACAAACAAAAAATCTTAACCCTCACTAAAGAACTAGATGATCTATATAAAAATACCAATCTCTTACACCTAGACTCCACCAGACAGTTGATTGATCAAAAGAGATTAGAGCTGGATGGCATCCTGTCGAAGAGGGTGGAAAAATCTCTGCGATGGTCTAAAGCCAGATTCCTCCTTCACGAGAGCTCTGCCTCTACCCTCTTCGCCAGAAAATTAAATCACTCATCTCGCCCACCCCACATTTATAGATTAGCGACCCCTTCAGGACATCTCACTTCCCATCCCATAGAGGTCCTACATATCTTTGAACAATTTTACTCCTCCCTGCTGGCCCCCTCTCAATTAAAACCCTCACCAGATGACGAGGCCTGGTTTCAGAACATTCCTCTTCCACATCTTACTCCTTCACATCTTGACAAACTGAACGCCCCCATCACTTCTGCTGAGGTTTTAAACGTAATCAAATCCTTAAAATCAACCTCAGCCCCAGGCCCCGACGGATTTTCCTCCCTATACTATAAAAAATTTTCATCCCTTCTCACCACTAGGTTGACCCATTTATTTAATTATATTCTACAAGGTGGTAGTTTCCCTGAAGAGATGTTACTAGCCAATATGTCCCTGATACCGAAACCCCACAAAAACCACACTCTACCCCAAAACTACCGACCTATTTCGGTCATTAATAATGATTTGAAAATATTTAGCAGGATCATGGCAGACAGACTAGCAGGTGTTATCCCCTATTTGATTTCCCCTTTTCAATCGGGTTTTATACCCCATAGACTTATCACCGATAATATCCGGCTAGCGGCTAATATAATACAAGATGCCAACCTTTTTTCACGTAAACTCCTCATGCTTAGCCTGGACATACAGAAGGCATTTGATAGCGTCTCATGGTCATACATCACCACACTCTTGCAGAGGATGGGTTTCCAGGGAGCATTTCTTCAAGCTTTCTTGGCCCTTTGCCGTAGCCCGAAAACCCGGATCAGGCTCCCTGGCTGTAACTCTGGGTTTTTTGACCTAGGCAAGGGTACGAGACAAGGGTGCCCGTTGTCGCCCTTAATTTTTGCGTTAGCCCTTGAGCCATTAGCCATAGTTATACTCCAAGACCCTGATATCTCGGGTTATGTTAAGGGCCATTCCACATACAAATTTGGAATGTATGCTGATGACGTACTAATGTTTCTCACTAACCCCCTGATCTCTCTGCCGAACTTATTTCAAACTCTCTCTAGGTTTGCAGAGATCTCAGGTCTATCCATCAACATGGCTAAATCAAGCGCCCTCCCTATTGGCTACTCTCCTGGAGAACTGCGACATCTTCAGTCAGTCTACCCCTTTATTTGGGCAGATTCTCACCTTCAATACCTGGGAATCAACCTGACTAAGGATTACCGCAGACTCTTTGAAGTAAACCTCCCACCTATGGTTTCCAAAATAAAAGGTATCCTTAAACTATGGTCACACCTCCACATTTCATTTCTGGGTAGAATCACTGCTCTTAAGATGACTATTCTTCCCAAACTCCTCTACCTTTTTAGATCCCTACCACTTAAAATTTCTAAAACATACCTCCACACTATTCAGGTGTTGCTTAACAGATTTATATGGAAAGACAAACCCCCACGCTTCGCCAAAGAAGTCCTTTACCGTTCTTCCAAAAGGGGTGGTCTAGGCGTTCCTCAAATATGGCTTTACTACCTAGCCAGTAGATATACCCAACAAGCACAATGGAATATTCATAACTCCAGAGTCCCTTGGGTGCAATTTGAAAACGAATCCATTGCTCCTCTATATCTCCCTGCCCTTATGTGGTCAAACAACCAAAACAGACCAGAAGTAGGCACTAAAAATCTGATCACACATGACAGTCTTCAACTTTGGGACACATATAAAAAAACATACAACCTCATTTCAGCTGTCCCTCTAGGTGCCTCATTCCTAGGCGATTCTAGATTCCCATTGGCCTTTGACAGACCCTCCTCCTTTCAACTCTGGATTGACCTAAAACTAATTACGTTAGATAAATTTTTTATAAACTCAAACTTTATTTCCTTTTCTCAGCTACAATCCACATACCAGATTCCAAACACTGAATTCTATCACTTCTTACAAATACGTCACTTCTTCCAAAAACACTACATTGGACCTGTGGCGACCTCCACCACTCTATATGAAGACATATGTCATAACTCACCCCGCCAAAAAGGTCTGATCTCACTAGTCTATATCAATCTAGAAGCTAATTCAGAGGGAACAACCCCTAAATATAGAGCTCAATGGGAATCGGAACTAGACCCGGAGGTAGATGACATTGACTGGGTGAAGGGCTGGCAGAACCTACGTAAATGCACTAAATCCATCATGGTCCGCGAAACTGCCATTAAATTAATAACACGCTGGTACTACACCCCAATGCGACTTCACAAGATCTACCCACAATCATCTCCTCTCTGCTTTAGAGGTTGTCTGCAACAAGGCTCATTTCTCCATATATTTTGGGACTGTGAGAAACTACGTCCAACTTGGAATGAGATCCTTAAAGTTATGGATAAATTAGCAGGCAAACCTCTTAATATCTCATACCAACACTGCTTATTATTTCAATCCCCTTCAGACACCCCAAAACCTTTGGTTAAACTGATCCACTCTATCTGTATAGCTTTTCATTGGATGGTCGCTCTACAT
This sequence comes from Lithobates clamitans, assembly GCA_037952925.1. Classification (NCBI taxonomy): domain Eukaryota; kingdom Metazoa; phylum Chordata; class Amphibia; order Anura; family Ranidae; genus Lithobates; species Lithobates clamitans. Next base: position 1,169,231 of record JBBGZY010000356.1, on the reverse strand, counting down.
TGGAAATCGGCTTCAGTACCATACTCTCAAGTTATCGCAAGAATAGACCAAATGATGTTGGCGGATAAAATCTACCACACCCTACATGACACCATACCTAAACATGACGCTATCTGGAACCCTTGGTTCTTATTTAGGCTCCAAACCTGACAAACCTATGGTTTTCTTTTCTTTTCATTTTAATTTTGGAATTTTCATTTTCCTGCATTGGACTTTCTTTGTTTTTTTTTTCTCATTTTCTTTTCCTTTGATTTAGTTTTTAGATATGCCTCTTCTACTTAGCTAAATCTCAGACTTTCAGAATAGCTCAATAGCTCTAACAGATATGTATAACTCAACAGTTTATATTTGTACTCTGTCTTTGCATATAATTTGTATCCTCACACCCCTGTATTCAATCTACTGATGGTCTTGGATTTGTAACCCTCTCTCTGTTATTCTTTAAAAATAAAATAAAAAACTTTTTGAAAGCAAAAAACAATGGTAGATTTTAAATCTAGGAATACACAGGTTTGTAAAGTGCTCCCTGACACCTTAAACCATATTTTTTGCTCGTTTTGAGGGCCAAAATATGAGATGTGAAACCCATAGTAAAGAACTAGTGGAGGACAACCATTTATTGGTATTAAAAATACATGAGGTCGGGTCAAATTTGAGGAAGATTGACATCAGAAAGGCAGCAGGACCAGACGGGGTGTCAGGCCATATACTGAGGGGATGTGCAGACCAGTTAGCAGGTGTTTTTACTGATATTTTTAATTTGTCATTAAAGCAGGCTGCAGTACCTTCTTGTTTTAAATCTACTACTATTGTCCCAATACCTAAAATATCAGCGGTATCATGCTTAAATGATTATAGCCCAGTTGCCCTAACTCCTATCATCATGAAATGTTTTGAGAGGCTCGTATTATCACATCTTAAGGCAAGCATTCCTGTTGACCTGGATAAGTATCAGTTTGCCTATCGTGCAAATAGATGCACAGATGATGCAATTGCTATTGCATTGCATGCTGCCTTGACACATCTTGAGCACCCAAACACACATGTTAAGATGTTATTCATTGATTTTAGCTCTGCATTTAACACAGTGGTTCCTGAAAAATTAGTGGAAAAGTTAAAAGCTTTGGGCCTATGTCCATTGCTGCGCTCGTGGATTATGGATGTTCTAACAAACAGGCCACAAATTGTGACAATAGGAGATAAGATGTTTAACACTATTATTTTGAATACAGGGGTACCATAGGGATGTGTGTTAAGTCCGGCCTTGTTTACATTGTTCACGCATGATTGTACTCCCATACATGCGTCTAACACTATAGTGAAGTTTGCTGATGACACCACTTTAGTGGGACTCATACAAGATAATGATGAGACAGCTTATAGGCAGGAAATTCAACATTTGGTTGAGTGGTGTAGAGAAAATGATTTAATACTCAATACGGCAAAAACTAAAGAAATAATAGTGGATTATAGGTGATCAAGAAAGATCAATCATTGCCGGTTTATATAGGTGGTGAGGAGGAGGAAAGGGTGGATACTATTACATTTTTGGGAATACATATTACAAGGGAGTTGTCATGGTCTCAAAATACTTTTTTTCTAGTGAAAAAAGGGCAGCAGAGACTGTTTTTCCCTCGGAAACTGAAGCAGGCTGGATTGCCCTTAAGGCTTCTGGTCAATTTCTATCATTGTACCATTGAGAGTATTCTTCTCCACTGCGCTGTAGTGTGGTATGCCAGCTGCAGGGCGGAGGATAAGAAGTGCCTGTCTCGTGTGGTGAAAACAGCACAGCGGATCATAGGAACAGATCTACCAAATTTGGACACAGCATATGCCACCTAATTAAAAAAGTGGGAAAAAGCTATTAGTATTGATCCAACCCACCCAGGTTACAGTGTGTTTGTCCCATTGCCATCAGGGAAAAGATATAGAACACTTAAAACGCACACTAATTGCTTAAAGCATAGTTTTTTCCTAGGGCCATATTGTCCATAATCCCATCAGGTACAGTGTTTTAGGAATTTTATGTAGAATTTTAACATTCTTTTATTTATTTATTTTTAAATAACATTTTATATTTTGATATATTTAAATAGATATGTCGGCATGTGCTAGGAGTATGTATGTGTGGTTTTCTTGAGAAATGTTTTATTGCTGCTGTAAAGAGTATCTGGAAAATTTTTGTTGTATGTATACAATGACAATAAAGTATATGTATCTATCATACAGCGGTTTAACAGGACAGGTTCTTTTTTTTTTTTTTTTTTTTAATTTCTTTATTTAATTTTACAAAAGTTACAGTACAAAAACCACTACAATTGGGTGGGGCACAAAAAATTTTATAGCAAAATTTTTCTGTTTTACAGCATAGACATAAACTATAAGTATGCTCCCCCAAATGTTCCTCCCCTACCCCTCCTCCCCTCCCCCCTCCTTTCCCTCGCAGACTATTTACTTCCCTTATGGTCAAATCGGGTCAACAGTGCTCATGTTCCGAAAATTACTGTGTCATGACTTCCATATATTGTTCTGTTTTTTTAAAGGCCACCCAGGTGCTCCATTTGCCCCTCTCTTCCGCTTGGTCCCTTTCTGAGTCATCTTCTATCTCTACTTTCTCTAAAATATAGATTTCATTCACTTTAGCAATCCACTCCCTAATCTTTGGCACCTCCGATTCCAGCCATTTCTTTGGAATTACATTCTTTGCAGCATTTACTGGGGTTAATGAGGATTTGTACCCTCTTTTTCCTCCCTCCGACCTATGGAACAAACAGTTCCAAGGGTTGTGCTGAATAACCTTACCCGTTATCTCTTCTGTTATCCTGATCACTTCCCACCAGAATGTTTTAATTTTAGGGCAATCCCACCATAGGTGCGCCATAGTTCCCGGTGTCCCACACCCTCTCCAACAGTTGGGGGACCTGTCCGATGAAATCTTGCTCACTTTAACAGGGGTCATGTACCACCTGGCTAGACACTTGTAATTGCTCTCCCTCGTTTTCATATTAGCTGCCGTTCCATGCGTCGCACCCAGGATACTATTCACCATTCCCCTATCACAGCGTGCTCCCAATTCCCCCTCCCATTTTTTAATAAATGGATCCTGCCTCACTCTACTCATCAAAATTTTATAAATTTCAGAAATATTCCTCTTTACTGAATCCCTACAAAATAATTTCTCTATCGGTCTAAAGGGGCCAGGAAGACTTCTAACAAAGTGCATGAGCTGGCTATAACGCCACCCATTCAGTAACATTAAGTCCCCTTGTGATACTAATTCCTGATGTGTTCATATTTTGCCTCTATTTATAATATCCCTTAATTGTGCTTCCCTATCCAAAATCCAATTTCCTCCTACCTTCACCATCCCTGGGGGGAATAACAAATTGTCTTTTAGAAAAATTAAGGGAGAGTTATACTCCCACTTATTAATGTGGTGGATCTGGTCCCAAATTTTAAATGTAAGGTGCGTTATGTAGTGCATGTCATTACCTAGGCTCCTATAGTGCGGGGGATTCCATATCATATGATTCAAACGTGCATCACTTAACCCTATTTCTAAATTAACTCACCTTTTATTTTTACTACTTTTTCCCCAATCCAGTGCCCGTGATATAACAATTGCTTTGTAATAGTTTCTGAAGTCGGGGATAGCTAACCCCCCCCCCCCGTGCTTTTTCTCTACTCAACACTGTGTACACTATCCTAGGCTTCTTATTGTCCCATACGTATCTACTTATTAAATCTGTCAAAACTCTGAAAAAATCTTGCGGTAGAGGAATGGGGAGCATCTGCATCTTGTATAACACCCTGGGTGTGAGCACCATCTTCACAATATTAACTCGCCCTGTCCATGAGATGGGGCGATATAATATTCTTTTTATTTCTGATCTGATTTCATTCAAAAGGGGAATGTAGTTCAACTTATACAGTTTCCCCCTCGAGCCTACGAGCTTGACCCCCAGGTACTTAATATTGTCTCTCCAAGGGAAGTGGAACACCTCGGCGAGTCTACTTGCTTCCTGTTTATTAATATTGATTTTTAATGCTTCTGACTTCTCTATATTTATTTTGAAGTTTGAGAGCTCACTAAATTTCCTCAATATAGCCAACAGATTAGGTATCGAAATTCTAGGTTTAGAGCTATAGAAGAGTACATCATCGGCGAATGCGGCCAATTTATGTTCCTCCTCATCCACCGCGTAGCCGCTAATGTCCGGATTTTTTCGGATCATAGTGAGTAGGGGTTCCAGGGTTAAGACAAATAGGAGCGGGGACAACGGGCAACCTTGTCTGGTTCCATTCTCCATGACAAACTGTGCTGAGGGTAAATTATTCACCCTTACAAAGGCAGTAGGTTGATTATAAAGTATTTTTATCCATTTTAACATTGTTGGCCCCACTTCCATTGCCTCAAGCGTACTAAACATGAATCCCCAGTCTACTCTGTCGAACGCCTTCTCGGAATCTATCGACAAAAGTAGACCTGGGGATCCGCTTGCCTTAAATGCCTCCATTATGAGGAGAGACCGCACCCTGTTGTCTCTGCCCTCTCTCCCCGGGACAAACCCCACCTGGTCTGGATGGACCAGATAGGCCATTTTCTCCCTGAGCCGGAGTGCCAACACCTTGGCATAAAGTTTAGTGTCTGTCTATCGAGTCTAGCAAACTATGGTTTACCATCAAGTAATCCAGCCTTGAATAGGTCCTGTGGACCGGAGAAAAGAAGGTGTAATCCCTCTCCTTAGGGTGCTGCACCCTCCAGGCATCAATAAAGTGGTTGTCATGAAGTTTTCTCCCTAGACTCAGCAACAGATTTTTGCCTGCCCCCCCAGTTCCAGATGACCTATCCAAAGCCGGATCGAGACAGAAGTTGAAGTCTCCTGCCAGGATCACCTCCCCCTCTTTAAATTCCACCAAACTGTTCAGGGTCTGGGAGAGGTATTTAATCAGGCTTCTGTTTGGACAATAAACGTTAGCCAATGTAAAGATCCTATCCCCAAGTTTTATTTTTATAAACAAGAAACGCCACTCTGTGTCCACCCTCTTGTCTAGCAATGTGAATTTGGTCCGTTTCGAGAACCCGATAACCACTCCCTTCGCCCTTTTGGTGGGTGAATCGCAGTAAATCCAGGCCGGAAAATTTCTTGAGTCCAGCTTAATGCCTTCCTCCCACACCAGGTGTGTCTCCTGCAAGAAAACGATATCTGCACCATACATCTGTAATTCTTTTAGCACTTTACGCCTTTTCCCCGGAAAGTTTAACCCTTTTACATTATATGACAGACATCTAACTTCCATTTCCGCCAATCTTTAGGTTTGCTCCTGTATCCCTCCTGTGCACCTCCACCTTTTCCCCGCGTTGTCCCAGGATCCATGCCCAAGAAAAAATACACATCAAAAAATCTCCGAGGACCCCGCCCCTGCCCCCCCCCACCCCCTCCAGGACAGGTGTAGAACCTGAACAGGCCTCGCCATGGTTGACCAAAGAAGTTGAGTGCACATGCCCAGTGTCATATCCAGAGGTTGTCTTTGGGAAATAGACGTATGAGTGCTGCCAGCATTGCTGCAGAGATTGAAGGGGTGGGGGGCTCAGCCTGTCAGTGCTATGAAATCCAAATTTCTCTAGAACTTTCAACATGTAAAGCCAATGGACTAATAATAATACGTCTGGTCGCGTCTGATGTTTGTTTCCCCAAGACAAACCCCATTTGGTCGTTCTGTATAAAAGAGGGTAGGACACTCATCAGACGTTTTGCTAGTAATTTGGCATAGATTTTCACGTCCGTGGTTAACAATGAAATTGGACGAAAGTTGGCAGATTTATTGGGTTCTTTTCCTGGTTTAGGCAAAGTGATCACCTGTGCTCTCAGCATCTCCGGTGTAAAGTGGGATGAATATGCAGCCTTAGTTAACACATTGTTTAGATTAGGGATGAGGGTCTTGGCAAACATCTTGTAATATTCATTTGGCAGACCATCAGGGCCTGGGGTTTGCCCATTGGAAGAGATTGTATAGACTTAGAAATGTCTACATCTGAGAAGAGGGCATTCAGCTAGGAAAGCTTAGGGAAGGGAAGTTGTAATTTGGACAAGAAATTCTGGATGTCAGGTAAAGAGAGTTGGGGGGTGGCGGAATCCTCACGTATATTATAAAGTGCATTGTAGTAGGTAGATAATTAGTCCGCAATAGCCTGAGGGTCAGTAATTTTGCCTTTGGAGGCAGAATGTTTAAGGTAGGGAATTCGAGTTTTTGCTTGGTCATTTTTCAACCTGTTGGCTAAGAACTTCCCAGCCTTGTTAGCATTAGCATAATAATTAAGTTTAAGTGGAGGTGTTTACCGCAAGAAGATCTCCAAATTTTCCTTGGAGGTTGGTCAGGAATGCTGAAGTGGCAGGATTGGGAAGCTGTTCGCTCTGGGATTCTAGGAAGTGAATCTCTGAGAGCAGGGGATTAAAATTTAAGGCGTACAGTTTCTTAGCTCTGGCACCTTGCTGGATGCAGATTCCCCTAATGAAAGCCTTATGGTCATTCCAGAGAGTGTAGGGATCAGAAACAGAGCGGGTGTTATTTGAGAAAAAATTCCTGGAGATGCTGAGACACAACCTGAGAAACCTTATTATCTTGCAGCATTTTGACATTATGGCACCACAAAGGCAATCTAGAAGGGGAGTCCCGCTCCTTAATTACAATGGAAATAGCCGCATGGTCCAACCATGTAATATCATGCATAGATGAGGAGGAGACTCTTTGGAGAAGCCATTGGTCAGTGACAAAAAAATCAATACGAGAATACGAATGATGTCTAGGGGAAAAGACATCATACAATCCTTCTCTATGGAAAAGGTTGCATAGAGAAAGTTGTCTTCCTTTGGAAGATGAACTTGAGTCTAGGTAAGAGTCCATGGTCATGTTGAAGTCCTCACAGATCAATAGCTGACCACACCTGACAAAAGATACGAGCTTGAAGATCTTGCACAGGAACCTCAGTTGAGTTTGGGGCATAAACAGTAACAATGGTGTATGGTAGTTAGTTTGGGTCCCCGGTAATAATAATATATCTTCCCCCACCATCCAATAAAGAAGTCTTGAGTTGGAAAGATACAGACTTGCCTATAGCCAGGAGGACATCCGTTTCTTCTCGGATGCTCTAGCTAGAAAGATATGCGGGTATTCTCTGTGTGAACATTTGGGGGTTGCATCTTTGAGGAAGTGGGTTTTCTGGGCACAGAGAATGTCTGCCTTAGCTATGGAGGCTTCTTTCCAGAGAGAGAACCTGTTAGCTGGGTGATTGAGGCCCTTAACGTTGAGTGATAGGCATTTCCGTGGCATTGAGGAGGCACAGAAGATGGGTGGCTATGATCCTAAAGCTGTGGGATATGGAACCCGCAGAGATGGTAAGAGTATATATGTCGTAACCAGATAGGATCAGCTTTGCAGAATGACAAGGCTAAGTTTGCACTGAAGAACCAAGTAGAAACTAGTTTTTGAGAAAAAAAAATCAGACTAAAAGAAACAGACTAAAAAAATAGCCCATAACAAGGGCTGTGCGCAGAAGTATGCTGACTGCGATGAAGCTGAGCTGGGAGATAAATGAAGAAGAAACAGAGTGAGAAGGCCTGTTCGAGGCCAGGGATTAAGTTGGTGGGCAGATGGAGTGGATCAGGTTCCTCCAGAAGAGTTGGGTCTTATAGAATGCATGTTGGAGACCACTTGCCAGTATGGATGCACTGGATCTGGGCGCTCGCTGTACCAGTCCGCAGACGGGGGGCACTGGTGGACACTGATGGGCTACACTGATAGATGGCACTGATAGGCAGCAGTGTTAAGGAGGCACTGGCAGGCATCACTGATGGGCACAGAGTGCCATCCCTAATGAGCACTAATTGGCACCCCTGGTGGGCTCTGGTGGGCTTACCTGCTGGTCATGGGTGGGCATCCCTGGTGGCCATGGGTGGGCATTCCTGGTGGCCCTGGGTGGGCATCTCTGGTGGTCCTGGGTGGGCATCCTCGATGGGTCTGCACTGATAATCAATGCGCTGAATATCAGCGCAGACCCCCCCCTGTCAGGAGAGCAGCTGATCAGGTCTCCTCTACTTGCGCCTCTCAGTGCGAGTAGAGGAAAAGCCGATACACGGCTTTTCCTGTTTATACTGTGATCAGCTATGATTGGACACAGTGATCACATGGTAAAGAGCCTGCGTCATAGGCTCTTCACCTTGATCAGACATGCGTTGTGTCAGATTGACACACCGCCGATCGCCGGGCTGCTCACCCCCGCGGGTGCACTATCGTGGCTTATCCCGCTGCATGTCATATGATGCCCATTCAGAATAACAGAATCCCTTTTATCATTTTGCTATATGGCCGGCGGGAAGTAGTTAAAATTAAAATATAAAATGTCAGGTGAATGTAAACTATTATTTGCAACTATGGGACTAGTCACTAGGCAACAGTAACTAGAAATCAAAAATTGTTTAAGAAATAGCAAGAAACCACTGCCAGAAGTGTCCAGTACCATGAAATGGAATATTGTAGTGTTGATTGTTCAACTTCAAAGATCTGTTACTTCAAAATAAACTTGAAAGTTCATAAAAAATCAGCAGTTTGATTAACAAGTAATGTCATGAATTGGAACAGTGGTTGTGATTATCAGGGCAAATTCTGTACTGCTAAGAGATGATAAAGAACAACAAATTAATATTCTTATTACACAAGTGCTACACATATCAACTTTTGGTTGTTTTTGCTTGGTTTTGGTTGTGGTGGGTCCCAGTGATCTGAATGGAAAATTTTAGACATGTATCTAAATCTTCCTTTCCTCTGAAGCCCAATTTGCATTCCAATCATGCCCCGAGGCTACTGACAGTGAGGAAGTGATGCAACGCCTCCTCACCTCCTGTTTTAATCCCTTTCTTGCCAAAAAATGCACTGCACCTATGTGCTTTCCATGATGTTGTAGGGCATTTGCAATGCTTCTCCATTTACTTGAATGTGTAGTGTTAGGTGGGCTTGCCACCCACCGATCGCTACACGTTGGTTAAACTTTTCCGTGGGTGCAAAGCAACATGATCATGTCAATAAACATCCCAGTTTGCTGCTTATTGCAGTTTAAGGTGGGGGTGGTTGGTAAGTGGCAAAAATGCGACCTAACCACGCATTTTTGCTGTCCCCCTCCTCCAAAAACTTAAGTCTAAACGAAGCTTGAATAAAACTTTAATTAGAGAAATGTATGTAAGGTCTACATTGAGAGCAAAGTTATTATTTTAAAGCATAGGTTTATTAGGGTAATCAGACAACAAGCATTTTAAGAAGATTAACAATCGCAACATACACAAGTTTCTTTTTCTTGCTACAAGATTCTGCTCCACTCTTGGCTTATGCTTAGCTCTCTGCCATGGATGTTGGCACACTCTCAGTTCATACGAATTGGAGACTACACACCATACCAGGGGTGTTTTTAGGATTGTTAAAAACCTAGTGCAACACTGGCCACTGCATGTTATACTATGCTGTGGCGAATCAGAGTGCTCCACAGTGAACAGTGTGTGTGGCCAGACTGTGCTGATAGTAGGAGAGCTTAAAGGAGTATAGTTAAAGGGTAACTCCACTTTCGTGGGGAAAAAATAGTAAAACAAATATTATATAGCATATACTGTACAATTGCCACATAAGTCATATGGCAATTGAATGTTAATAAAAATGACCTTTCCTTTTCAATCTGCAGCTCTGCAATTTTCTGTAAAATGCAATGCAATATATCTACCTGGAGGTGTTCTTTACACAGAATGTGTACAGAACATCCTCTAGAAACATAATTTCCTACTTGTGTGATTGGCTCACTGATTTTCCCAGAAGTCTACACAAAGATACAAGTCAAATTTTGGGCATCCCCTGCAACAAAAAATTTAATTTTTGGCAAGATACGCCCAATAGTAAATCACGTCTAAAGGGATGCAGACCCTGCAGTTTCCCTCATTAGAGCCCTGCAGGTGCAGTAGCTGATTGATAATTATGAAGCCACTCCCATTAGATTCACTCACCACATGTACTCAGACGAACACACATGGTTTTTTTCTGAATAACAAAAGGTAGGAATCTGCAACAATTTGTTAAAATCCTTGTAATGTACATTGAACATCCAGAGGGGAATGTTTTTTTTCAACAAAAGTGAAGTTACTCTTTAACCTCTTCCTGACCAGCCACCGTCATTATACTGCGGCAGGTTGACTTGTTCCTGCAAATCGCTGTAGCTGTACGTCGGCTCAGGAACTCGCTTTTGTGGGTGGGTGCTTCCCATTGGCCAGCAGGGGAGCCAATCAGCGGGTCCAGCGGACTCGATGTCCGTCGGCCACTCGCAATCGTTCCCCACAGTGACAGAATGGGGATCTGCCTGTGTAAACAAGGCAGATCTCCATTCTGACAGGGGAGGTCACACACATTCTGTCTTTCTGGTATGAAGGAAGACAGGTCTGTGTGTTTCCCCAGGCAGCCCATCCCCCATACAGTTAGGAAACACTAACAGGGAACACATTTAACCCCTTGATCGCCCCTGATGTTAACCCTTTCCAGCCAGTGTCATTAGTACAATGAAAAAAAAAAGGGGAAGGGGAAAGGCGCCTCTGGGTGTAGATGAAAAACAATTTATTAAAATCTTATGTGCAAACAACTCACATTTGTGTAGTCATCAATAGGCATGTAGTAGGGTAAAAAAGTTTATCCATCGTGGGAACAATCATCAGATCGGTCAGGATGCCTTTTCCTGCTTGCCGGGCGTATGGCTGTGCTGTACACCGCTAGATGGTAAAGCTGGCCGCGGTGGAGATGAAACTCAAAGCGATGCCTGGAACACAGATGGAAGGCAGGCGAGGAGAGATGACGTCACTGGCAAGTGACGCATTTCATGAGCGTACGGGCTGCAATGAGACGGCAGCCGCGCTCCTTCGTCAAGCTACAGATGGATAGCAGTGTTAGCATAAAAAGGCTAGGGGAGGGCAGTGGCCAAGGGGAAGGCACTATAATAGGTCAGACTACGCATGGAAGCCTGTGAAAGGTATTGGTGAGACAATCGTATATCAGGTACTGTAACTCTAAAAACCAGTGATGATAATTAGGAATCATGATAAAAAGTATATAGCTCAGCAAAAGAATTAAACAATGTGCAAGTGACAATAGGGAAAACAATGATAAAAAACACACAACTGGCTCAGCAATATAAAAGATGCATATAGACATATATACTTGTCCACATTTATGGGAAAAATACATGTGCTCACCCATACATACACGCACATGCATGTAAAAACATACCAGTACGCATGCTAAGTGTATGATGTGCGCATAAATAGTCATGCGCAAAATATACCTCAGACCCGTATGAATGGCACAGTATATAGGTAATGGGTAAACAAATAAGATGAAAAATAAATAATAAAATATATAAATAAAGATGAAATAATACAAATTACTAAAAATTAAAATATTGGGTATTCGAAAGAGAAAATTATTTTCATATGGCAAAAAACAAAACAAAAAAAACAAAACAAAAAAAAAAAACAGTAGCAGAATAAGTATGGAAACTATACAGAACTATATTATGTCTATACTTACACTAGCCTGCCACCCCCATAAGAAAAAGGAATCAAGAGAAAATCAACCTGCGGATACAGATTTGAATGGTTAAAATAAATGGGAGCAAACCACCAAATCTGTGTTCGCAGGTTGGTTCCTTTTTCTTATGGGGGTGGCGGGCTGGTGTATATATAGACATAATATCGCTCTGTATAGTTTCTATACTTATTCTGCTACTGTTTTTTTTTTTTTTTGTTTTGTTTTTTGCCATATGAAAATATGTATGCTCATGAAACGCGATGCTTGCCAGTGATGTCATCTCTCCTCGCCTGCCTTCCATCTGCGTTCCAGGCATTGCTTTGAGTTTCATCTCCACCGCGGCCGGCTTTACCATCTAGCGGTGTACAGCACAGCCATACGCCCGGCAAGCAGGAAGAGGCATCCTGACCGATCTGATGATTGTTCCCACGATGGATAAACTTTTTTACCCTACTACATGCCTATTGATGACTACACAAAAGTGAGTTGTTTGCACATAAGATTTTAATAAATTGTTTTTACATCTACACCCAGAGGCACCTTTCCCCTTGTGTTTTTTCTTAGATTCTTTGGAACTCGGTTTCAGTTCTCCTGGAAGGCAGCCCTGTATGTGGACTTAACACCATCGTCTCCTTTCCCCTTGCTTTTAGTATGGACCTTTATGGACTAATGACTAATTCCCCCCTCCCTTAATTTGTATACTGTCATTAGTACATTAACAGTGCATACTTTTAGCAATGATTACTGTATTAATGTCACTGGTTCTCAAAAAAGTGTTAGAAATGTCAGTTAGGTGTCTGATCTGTCCACTGCAATGTCGCAGTCCCGCTAAAAATCACTGATCACTGCCATTACTAGTAAAAAAGATAAAAACAATAAAAATTCCATAAATCTATCCCCTATTTTGTAGGCACAATAACTTTTTCGCAAACCAATCAATATACGCTTATTGCAATTTTGTTTACCAAAAATATGTAACAGAATACATATTGGCCTAAACTGATAAATATTTTTTTTTTTACATTTTTTTTTTTGGAAATGTTTTGTACAAAAAGTAAATGTTTTTTTTTTCAAAATTGTCACTCTTTTTTTAACCACTTCAATACCAGGCACTTAGACACCTTCCCGCCCAGCCCAATTTTCAGCTTTCAGCGCTGTCGCAATTTGAATGACAATTGCGCGGTCATGCTACACTGTACCCAAACAAATTTTTTATCATTTTGTTCCCACAAATAGAGCTTTCTTTTGGTGGTATTTGATCACCCTTGCGGTTTTTATTTTTTGCGCAACAAATAAAAAAAGACCGAAAATTTTGAAAAAAAACAAGTTTTTCTTTGTTTCTGTTAAAACTTTTTGTAAATAAGTACGTTTTTTTCTTCAATGATGGGCACTGATATGGCTGCACTGACGGGCACTGATATGGCGGCACTGATGGGCACCGATGAGGTGGCACCGATGAGGTGGCACCGATGAGGTGGCACTGACGGGCACTGATGATGGGCACTGAGAGGCGGCACTGATGGGCACTGATGGGCACTGATAGGTGGCACTGATGGGCACTGATAGGTGGCACTGGTATGCGGCACTGATAGGTGGCACTCATAGGTGGCACGGATGGGCACTAATAGGCGGCACTGATGGGCACTCATAGGTGGCATTGATGGGCATTTGTAGGTGGCATTGATGGTTACTTATGGGTGGCACTGATAGTTGGCACAGATGGGCACGGATGGGCACTGATGGGCATGGATGGGCACTGACAGGTGGCATGAATGGACACTGATGGGTGGCATTGGTGGCATTACTTGTTTGCAGTGATGCCCCTAAGGGTGGCATTGCTGGGCATCACTGCAACATAATTGTGCCAATCAGTGCCCATTTGTGGGCACTGATTGGCACAGATTTGGCATACTGGGCACATGTGGATGGCCATGGGGTACATACCTGGCCATCCACATGTTGCCCCTTCCCTGGTGGTCCTAGTGGTGATCCCTGGTGGTCCAGTGTGGTGATCTGCGGGGGGGCTGCGCTGATAAACAATCAGCGCAGACCCCCCCTGCCAGGAGAGCCGCCGATCGGCTCTCCTCTACTTGCGTCTGTCAGACGCGAGTGAGGAAGAGCCGATCAACGGCTCTTCCTATTGACAGCGTGATCAGCCGTGATTGGACACGGCTGATCACGTGGTAAAGAGCCTCCGCCGGAGGCTTTTTACCAAGATCAGTGTAGCGGTGTGTCAGACTGACACACCGCTCCACCGATCGCCCCCCGGGGGCGCGCTGCGGCATGTTATCCTGCTGGACGTCATATGACGCCCAGTCAGGATAACACAACCACTTCCCGGACGTCAATCCGCCATAGGGCGGGCGGGAAGTGGTTAATTATAGCGCAAAAAATAAAAACCGCAGGAGTGATCAAATACCACAAAAAGAAAGCTCTATTTGTGGTAAAAAAAAGGACATCAATTTTGTTTGTGTACAGCATCGCATGACCGCGCAATTGTCAGTAAAGGTGGCGCAGTGCCGTATCTCAAAAAAATGGCCTGGTCAGAAAGTGGGTAAATTCTTCTGGGGCTGAAGTGGTTAAACAAGACCTGCCTGTTGTATACACAGCAAAGACATGTCACAAAACGTGCTGTAAAGAGATTCTGTCACCAGATCAAGCTTTTTTATTTAAATGTTGTTAATAAAACATAAAGCATACTATCTACATGAGTGATATTTTTTTTAATTACCGGTAGTTGTTTTTTTCTTTATTTATAAACATTAAACAATGAATAGAAATCCGAAACTCTGTGAGTGTTAGATCCTACTATCTTCCAGCTTCCCCCACAGCTGTCATGGCTCATGCTGACAGTGCCTGAGCTTCTTGCTGAGCATATAAAAAAATGAAAGTGTTTTCATCTGCAACCCTAACAGCTCGAGAAAGAGTTTTTCCAGAGAAAAGATGCAGAATGAAAACAACTATTTATTCATTTATCATACTACCAGCAAGCTGTTTTCAACCCCCACACTATAATTTTAAGTGTAATGCTCCGTACACACGGTCGGATTTTCCGATGGAAAGGGTCCGATCGGAGCGTGTTGTCGGACATTCCGACCATGTATGGGCTCCATCGGACATTTTCCATCGGATTTTCCGACACACAAAGTTTGAGAGCAGGCTATAAAATTTTCCAACAACAAAATCCGATTGCGTCAATTCCGACCGTGTGTGGCCTGTTCCAATGCACAAAGTGCCACGCATGCTCAGAAGAAATTCCGAGATGGAACAGCTCGGTCGGGTAAAATTAGCATTCGGAATGGATACGGCACTTTCGTCACGCTGCAATGTCAAAAATTGTTTAATACAGCACACTCTCTTCTTCTTTATAATGTGAGAAGAATGAAGTAGTTTTGCTGCTCATATTCACACAGACTTCTCACAAACTTCTTTCTTTATTGTGATTCCCTTAATATATTTAGATTTGTCACATCTGACCAAATTTGTTTTTGGTTGTTTTTCAATTTTTTTGGTTTTCTTCCAGGCTGGTTTTGTATTTTTTTTTTTTCTTTTTTCAAGGCTGTGTTTTCATTGTTGTTTTTGTTTTGTTTTACTCCAGAATATTTTTGTGTGTATTTTGTGTGTCAAGTTACCACAACACCATTGATATCTTGTATTATTTAATCTGTAGGAGATTGTGTGTTGCTGTCTCTTGTTAATTTTACATTGTATTTTTGAAATGTACCTGCCTACTCACAAACAAACTGTTCTTTTTGAATGAAAACACACACAGGCGAGTATAATTGAACAAAAAATTCCTTTATTAAGGGCTCACAACTAAACAAAGAGGAAGGCAATGCTGCAAAAACAGCAGAAATTGGTGAAGCCTTTGGCCCCCAGGGCACACATCAATTATTTTCCAGCAAAATTGGTGGCCTGAGGAGGCCATATATAAGGGAGTGCTGTCTGGTCCAGAAGTCCCAGGGATCCAGAAATCAGCAGATGACATCTGTGTCCCCAGGCTGTGGTCATACCAGAGACTGCAGCTTTTGTCAGACCAGACTGAACCCAGGGCAATCACTCTCTGGTCTTCCTTCCACGCTTCCTTCCATGCTGTGGCTCTGGTGGTGGAGTTGTGGCAGGAGGAGGAGGAGGGGCCAACTCACTCAGGTGGGTATTGGTGTTAGTTGCCCACTCACCCCCTTACTTAGGACTTTATACAGAAGGTCCTCGCACAGCTTGCGTTGACCCTCCTACATGCCCTTCAGTTTGGTGGCAGCCATGCAGGCAAAGGCCTCTTCAGGAGTGGGTAAGGCTCTGAGGGACGCAGAAGCCTCCTGAATCAGCCTGAATGCAGAATCCTGCATGTGAGTCGCCTTCCTCGCTCTTTTGTATGGAAGGCGGAGGGGAGGAACCTGCGATTCTGTCAGGCTGCGACTGGTCCTAGGCTTCTCCTGGCTGACACTTTGTCCCGCCTCCTCCTGGCTGCCACTAACCCCCGCCCCCTCCTGGCTACCACATTCCACAACCTTCTCCTGGCTGAGGTCTTCCTATGTATGAAAAAGGGACATAGTTTTAGTTTTTTATTCATCAATCACACACAATTTTCACCTCCTGACTGTTGCAAATTGAATGTTAACAAATATAACAGACTATCATTCTGAGCCCAGCATTTTTCATTTTTGTCCCAATTTTGGGTGCCCACTACTCTCTATTGATATGTAAAACACTTTTTTCATTTAACAATTAGTGATCAATAATGACATCTAGTAAAGATCATTTATTTATTGACCAGAAATCTGTAGAAGAATGCTATACTTGACTCCAGCTGGGCTCCTCCACTTCTTCCTGGCTGGAAGGCCCACGTTGGACATCGGAAGATTTAGCTGGGGTGGAAGGAAGAGTGGAAGGAAGAGTGGAGAGGGATTCCCTGACTTCAGTGTGGTCTGACAGAAATCGCAGTCTCTCATAGTACCACAGCCTGGGGACATAAACATCATCTACTGCAGCTCCGGATCTCTGGGAATCCGTGACCTTCTTGCGCTCCCTAAGATAAGTGCACCTCAGGCCACCAATTTTGGTTTTTAAATAGGGGATGGTTGCTGTGGGGACCACAGGCGTCACCAACTCCAACAGTTTCTCCAGCGCTGCCTGCCTCTTTTGTTTATTATTATAATGAGGATGTCTCACCTGCCACAGACAGGGCAGCTCCCTGTATTTGTCTATGAACAGGGGGAGGAAATTGTGGTCATTGAAGCCATCCATTTTCTCTGCAAGACACAACACAAGACAAACCCTAATGTCAGGCAAAACTCTCCCAATCTTGTTACAATATAGGCCTCAATCTAGAAGCAGTATAGGCCCAAGTTTAAATCTTACCTTAGTTCTCACAATCGGCGCCTCCGATACTCCTTCCTCCGCTCACAGATCGTACATACTACGCACGCATGTTACACTTTATACACACTGCGCATGCGTGTAACTCCGCCCGCCCCTGACGTTCTTTCTAGTCTATTCCCCACCCCTTTTCGTTTGGCACAGTGGGGGGAAGAGCACATGGCGGAGACACAGCAGCTGCGTGCTAATAGCAATATAGCAACGAGGAGGAGGGGGAGGAAAGCCCGGAGCCTGAAACGTCCAGATCCAGAAGGAGACGATTTAAGGCCTCAAATATGTCCTTTGGGGAGATGTTGGAGATGGTGGACATCCTGAAGAGGGCCGACTATGATGGAAAGTATGGACCTTACCCCAACCCCAATGTCAGAAAGGAAAAGATCATGGCGAAAGTGGTCAAGAGTCTTCACCGGAATTTCGGGGTACGACTATCGAAAGATCAGCTCAGGAAGCGGTGGTCGGACCTGAAATTAAGAGAGCACGAGCAGTACCGAAAGATCCGGAGAGTGCTGCAAAAAAGTAAGCAGTTGTCCTGTGTTCCTATTCTTTTTCTGTTTATTACGTTTGTGCTGCTCCTTGTGCTTTTAGGAACTGTTGTACAGTTTAAAATGGCAACTTTCATGTTCATTGGCACATTATTCATTCGTATCCAACATTTTTCTTTCGGCCTATAAAACACCATTGTTTTGGCCATATGCATTTGGCCACATTTTTGAGGGCCTACTTGTCTGAAACTAATTTGGTTGTGTAGATGGGTTTGTTACTAGAATGAAATGCAAACTAGATTCTGTGTAAGGAGAGGACACTCAGCAGCTGTTTATACATCTGGACACTGGAGCACTAGTGTGGGACACAAGAACACCCTTTTTATTAGGGGTCCCACACAGGTTCTCCAGTGTATACTATAGGGGTGTCTCCATCTGTGAAGCTTGTACCAAACAGGTAAAGTATTGAAGCTTGACAAAGGACACTGAAAATGCTACATCTTGGAACTCTGCCAAAATAGACAATTGTACCCCACTTCCAAGCAATGTTTCATATTTATAGTTCTGCCATCAAATATCTGTGTGCTAAGTATACCATTTTTTTTACATAGGGGAGAAAAGACTCGGAGGACACCCCTCACCCGAGGAGACCCAGAGACCCCCCACCTCTGGAAGAAGGGGAAATACCCCAAAGCCAAACAGAGCAGGAGGAAGACGTGGTGGAACTAGTCACCACAACAGGTGAGTGTCTGCGACCACAGGCTCAGGTAAGGGATGGATGCCGTCATATTTATAATACATGTTTTTTTTTTGGTTCCTTTCTTTTTAGGTGATCGTGATGTTGTGGATCCAGATCCTTTCACCTCTGAAAGTGCCCAGATCCTGATTGGGGAGATCATGGGGTGTAATGTTGCATTGGAAAACATCATAAAAAACATCAATGATGTTATAAAAAAAAAATAAGAACACCATTGATGTTTTGGGGAGAGTTTAAAACCCCTCCAAAGCCCTTTGTTTTATGGTGTGCTACAATGCTAAAAAAATTTTAGCGATTTTTAGAAAAGCCAAATTTTGAAGATGCACACAGTGTGTCAACATGTGCTATCTGCCATCACGGGAGATCAATGGAAGCATTTTGGGGGTGCAACCCCTTCCTCAATAATAAAGTAGCTGAGAGGAAGGGGTTGCTCCCCCAAAACTTGTCCTTTGATCCCCCATGATGGCAGGTTGCACATGTTGACATTCGTAAATTGGTGTGCATCTTCAAAATTTGGCCTTTCCAGGAGTGACTTCACCCCCTCTGAACGCAATATCAAACACAGTTCCTAAATACTCATGTCTGATATTGCCTTCAAGTTCTACCAAATGTGAACTTTGTAAGTTCTAGATTTGTGTCTTTCTTGTTGTTTTGAAACATGCCTGTTTTATCTTAAATGGACGTTTCTATTTTTTATAATGCCACTCCAAAAATTGTTATACAACAAACATGTTGGTTTGTTTTAAAACCCTTTTCAAAATGCACATGTGATTGTGCAGGTATTAAAAAGATTGTTAATCAAGAATGTGTGGATTATTGTCTCAACGCTACAACACTTTTGTGGGGCTCTAATTGCTGCTTTCTGTGACAATGGGGGTTATTTCCTAAGGGCAAATCCACTTTGCACTACAAGAGCAGTTTCAGTGCAGTTTCAAGTGCACTTGTAGTGCAAAGTAAGTAAAGATAAAGATAGAGGATAGATAGAGAATTGGTATCAGCTGACTTAGCAGTTGGGGGGAGGGAGGGTTCGAAATGATTTAGGGACCCCCAAAAAAAGCCTCTGGCACTCTGCCTGAATTTAAAGCACAAATCACATTTAAAAACATTTTAGGGGGTGTTTGGGGTAAAGCACTACTATGGAGCTTTGCCTTGCCTAGTAAATAACACCCAACAGTGCTTTGTAAGGTTACACAATCACGCCATTTTCACGACTCACCACATTTCTGACAGGGTCAGCTAAACAAAACACAAGCAGTAAATGTCACCAAAGATTTGCTAATTTTTTTTTATTTGATAAAGGTTTCACACATTGTCTAGCATATTGATGGCCCCCCTACCCACAAAGAACTCAAGGTATCTTGGCATCATGGGCACTCAGGGAGGGCAATCCAGGACGGCCACTTTCAAGCACCGTCAGGGTTGTTTCATTTATCATTCCGGCCTCAGGCCCAACTGAGCCAGCATAGTTGGCAGAATGTTGATGTAAAAAGTTATGTAGAACACAGCACGCCAGGATAATATGATTCAGTTTATACTCCACCATATGTATGGGTGTCAAAAATAGGCGGAACCGGCTGGCCATGATTCCAAATGTGTTCTCCACCACTCTTCTGGCTCTGGCCAGCTGGTAATTAAAAACCCTCTGTTCCGGGGTGAGGGTCCTCATCGGGAATGGTCGCATAAGATGGTCCCCCAGCGCAAATGCTTCATCTGCAACAAAGACGAATGGGAGTCCTTCCACATTCTCTTCTGGAGGTGGCAAGTCCAAGCTGCCATTCTGGAGATGCCTGTAAAACTCTGTCTGGGCAATGACTCCACCATCGGACATCTGGCCATTCTTCCCCACATCCACATACAGGAACTCTTAATTAGCCAACACCACCGCCAACATCACAATACTATTGAACCCCTTATAATTATAATAGTAAGACCCCGAGTTGGGTGGTGGGACGATGTGGACGTGTTTCCCATCAATTGCCCCTCTGCAGTTAGGAAAGTCCCACCACTGGGCAAAGTGGGAGGCCACAGTCTGCCATTCCTGTGGCGTGGAAGGAAACTGTTGAGGAAAACAAAAAAATTAGTCTTTTTGCACATAAACATGGAAAGCAGATTAGACACAAACATTCTTGGCCAACATCAAGATAACATTTATTAATGGGAATTTTTAAAGACCAAAGTATAAGGTACACCTATCATATTCCCCCTCCCCCCTGCCATGGGCCATTTCTAACATTATAGGGGGGGGAGCTCTTGGACAGGTAACCCTCTCCACTTCATTGAGAGATGAATGCCTAAATAATGAGTATTACTTGGAACAGCCCATCCTTAGTTACACTATTGGCAGCCCACTGGACAGGTAAGAAGTGTCATAATACAAAGATATAAATACACACTGTACACATTTGAGCACATTTGGACATTCTGCTATTACCTATCAAGATAATAATAGTATAAAAAAACTTTAAACAGTATCATTTGAAATTATACAGGCAGGCCCTTGCACTACATGCTTTGGGGAATTCATCAATAAATCTGACCACAAAAGAGATGGGTATAGTGTGTATGGGTTCGGCAAAGTCAGCAGATAGATGATTGAGGATAGATAGAGAATTGGTATCAGCTGACTTAGCAGTTGGGGGGAGGGAGGGTTCGAAATGATTTAGGGACCCCCAAAAAAAGCCTCTGGCACTCTGCCTGAATTTAAAGCACAAATCACATTTAAAAACATTTTAGGGGGTGTTTGGGGTAAAGCACTACTATGGAGCTGATAAAATACATTGTTAAGTGAATACATGAGGTGAATATAGGGGCAGGAGAGCATGCTGGGGAGGTAAGTGAAGGCAAATATGTATGAAGGACAAAAAAATAATTACATAAAAATCCAGCATGCACGAGGACAAAGGGGACATTCACAGCATATTACAATAATGGTAATTAGGGAATGAGGAAAGAAATACAATATGTTAGCAATCATTAAATACAATAAAATGTCATATTAAAGGATAAAAATCTTACCTTCATATACTCCTTCTGCAGGACCTGTATGATGGCAGAACAGGTCTCTGGGATATTGATACCCAGAGCCTGGGGGGAGATGCCTGTCGAGAACTTCAAGTCCTGCAGGCTTCTCCCCGTCGCCAAGTACCGCAGGGTGGCGACTAACCTCTGCTCCGGAGTGCTGGCTTGCCTCATGCAGGTATCCTGCCTGCTGATATAGGGGGTCAGTGAAGCCAACAAATGGTGAAATACGGGGTCTGTCATCCTGAGAAAGTTCCTGAATTCGTCAGGACTATTCTCACGGATCTCATGGAGCAAAGGCATATGACAGAACTGGTCACGCTGAAGCAACCAATTCTTGGTCCATGAACTCCTCCCCACCCTGTTCATGGACTGGATTTGTGTCAAGGTCAGGACCCCAACACCAAGCCCCCGCACAGCACGAACTCTACGAGGAGTACGTATACGCAACATGGCTAGAAAACGGTCGGCTGCTCAGAACAAGGTAACAGAACACACTGAAGAACAGCAAGGCCTGTGAAGAGCGACCTGTAAAACAGTAACAAACGAACAAGAACACAATGACTAATCAAAGTCACGCGTAGCTTGCTGTATGCACTGAAGAGCAGATACAAACCCACAAGCACAAACTGAACAGCAGAAAACGATCTGAAAACCACGAGTCTGAAAAAGCGCGAATCGTCTCTCACCAAACTTTTACTAACACGAGATTAGCAAAAGGAGCCCAAAGGGCGCTTGGTTCTGAACTGGCCTTTTCTAGTCTCGTCGTATGTGGTTGACGTCACCGCGTTCTTGGCAATCGGAAATTCTGACAACTTTGTGTGACCGTGTGTACGCAAAACAAGTTTGAGCCAACATCCGTCGGAAAGAATCCTAGGATTTTGTTGTCGGAATGTCCGATCAATGTCCGACCGTGTGTTCAGGGCATAAGTCTTTTCAGAGATTCTCCAGAGGTGTATGCAAGCAGAGACTCTGGAGCTATATCATACCTGAGGTAGTGACTGTGGCTCCCTGCAAAGCCACACACTGATAAAGTTAGTACAGAGGCTAAAAGTAGGAGCTGCTTGTTGATATTATAAAAGTGTTTTCATACTGTGGCCTTGACAGCTCTAGATAGACTCTCATTACAGCAATCAGAGCCAGTGGATTAAAACACTTTTATTGATTCAGGCTATCAGCAAGGGGCTCAAGCACTGTGTCAGCATGAGCGCTGACAGCCATGGGGAAATCTAAACAATTATAGGTTCTGACACTCTAGGAAGTGTCAGATTACTATTTATTTAGCAGAGTGTATAAATAAAGGAAATATCAACCAAATTAAAAATAGCACACGTGTATTCTATTATGTGTGTTTAATAAAAGCACCTAAATACAAAATCCTTATCTGATAACAGGGCATTTTAACCTGTTCGGCTTCAGAGATTTTTTTTCACATACTGTACATATAAAAATCTTAATTTTTGGCAATACAATTAATTAATCAGTTACTGTACAACATTATATATTTTCTGAAAGCAGAGGCCCTGTAGAATAAAAAGGTGTTAGATGAAAATTTTTGTTTCACATGATATTTGCGCAACTGTTTATTAAAGGCAAACTTTCAGGAAAAAATATAATAGAATAAATTTTAGTGCAAAATCACACCATATAATACCCATTTTTGGTTAAAATATAAAAGATAAGTTTGCATCAAGTAAAGAGATACCAAACATTCCATGTCTTATAATTGTGTGCACCTGCAATATCGCCAAAAATGATGGTGCCCAAAAATTCCCATAGGTGACATTTTAAAAGCCTTTACAGCTCATCAGTTTAGAGTCAGCTAGCAGCTCTTGTGCTAGAATTATTGTTCTCACTCTGACATTCGCGTGGCGATATGTCACATGTGTGGTGCGACTGTGGTTTACATGCGTGTGCACACCCTGGGCACGCATTTGCATTTGCACAGGTGTGCGGGGATATGGGGCTTTTTGGCAATTTTTTTATTTTTTTAAATATATTTAATTATATATATATTTTTTTTACTTTTTTCTTTTTTTTAATATTTATTTTTACTTGATTGCTATCACAAGGGGTTAATAAACACCTATGTGATGGCATTAGGCAGGTGACAGGTACTCTTTATGGAGACATTAAGGGTCTAATAGACCCCAATGTCACCCCTGCCCTTCACACCATCTAACCAAGCACAGGTCGGCTTGCTTAGAAGAGTCCCCTGACTGTTTGCAAGTGGGACCAGGGCATGGATTTGCCTCGCTCTCACTGCAATCTCTCTCCCCCAGCCTGCAGATGTGTTCCCAGTGAGTGCAGTGAGTGAGTGCAGGACAGCCCGAGAACCATGGGAGGAGAATGGACCACTGGCAGAGGGGGGGGAGGCACCGCATGACCAGCTCTGTGAAAGTGGTCGGCAGCTATGGAGCTGCTGTATCACTTTTACTTTGAAGCTGGTCACCAGCTGAACAAAACCCACACAGGCTGATGACTGCAGCACAGCCTTCAGCCTGTAATGAAGGGTTCACTCTTTGGACGTAATGTACATAGTACGTCCAAAGAGCTCAATTGGTTAATTACTGAGCCACAAATGATAATTTCAGAGACATATATACACCTCAGCAGAATCCTTTTCAAAAACTTAAACTATTCCATTACTTATACTTTTCTGTAAACAGAATATAGACAGAAAACAAACACTTTGTCAGGGTCTATCTTAAAGAGGAACTTCAGGATCAAAAAAATTCAGTAAAATAGCTAGGAACTACTTAGTAACCAGCAACTGTTGAGACAATGAACATTTTAGTCAGGCGTATATAATAACTATTGGCATAAGAGTGCTGGGTTTAGAAGTATATAACATACATAGTGTAGTAGTCAGGAGTATGTAACGTGCGCTTCTGCATACAGAGTGCAGTGACCATGGGCTAGCACAAAGGGATTATTCAATACAATTAAAGACCAGCAAACACTTCTTTCTTTTATAAGAATTTATTTGTTTGGCAAATTATTTATAGGCCACGGTGTTTTTCAAGGGGTAACCTGATAATGTATTAACGATAAATTAAAATAAAAAATGAATCCATCCTGGCTATAATAAATTAACAAAAGAATTACACGGTGTCCATCCAGACAATGCTGGATGACCATTTCCCAATGACCAAAGCCAGAAGAGAACCTTCTGGCTGAGGTCTCCCTGACACTTTCAATCAAAGTTTGAAGACCCATATTGAATATGTCTATGCCAATTGCCGATAAATACTAGATCATTCCTGAATAGCCCAGGCACAAAACCCTCAAGCTCCATGTGGCGAAATGATAAACCACCCAAAGATACTAAAAAATTATGGATAGTTCTATTCAGACGTCTCCTAATTCTACCTACAAAGAATAAATTACTGGAAGGAGACCAAAGGAGCTGAGGAACCATTTTGGAGAAAGCCAGAAGAGATAGTGGGAAAAAAATCTTAATAGCAGAAAAATCCCTTTTCAGTACACATAACAGATCCCACGTTTTAATTTTCCCAATGTCATTGCTTCCAACATGAATAATTATAACCTGTGGGGAAGGCCAAATGCTGGATAAAAACATTAAGTGGTCCCTAAGATTGCGCCATCTAAGGCCCCTAATGCCTGACCATTAGGGATGAGTCGAACACCCCCTTGTTCGGTTCGCAACAGAACATGGGAACAGGCAAAAAAATTGTTCGAACACGCAAACACCATTAAAGTCTATGGGACTCGAACATGAATAATCAACAGTGCTAATTTTAAAGGCTTATATGCAAGTTATTGTCAGAAAAAGTGTTTGGGGACCTGGGTCCTGCCCCAGGGGACATGGATCAATGCAAATTTTTTTTTTTAAACGGGCGCTTTTTCGGGAGCAGTGATTTTATTAATGCTTAAAGTGAAACAATAAAAGTGTAATATTCCTTTAAATTTCGTACCTGGGGGGTGTCTATAGTATGCCTGTAAAGGGGCGCATGTTTCCCGTGTTTAGAACAGTCTGACAGCAAAATGACATTTCAAAGGAAAAAAAGTCATTTAAAACTACTCGCAGCTATTAATGAGTTGTCGGTCCGACAATACACATAACAGTTCATTAATAAAAACGGCATGGGAATTCCCCACAGGGGAACCCCAAACCAAAATTTTTTTAAAAAATGGCATGGGGGTCCCCCTAAATTCCATACCAGGCCCTTCAGGTCTGGTATGGATATTAGGGGAACCCCGGCCAAAATTTAAAAAATAAAATGGCGGGGGGCCCCCTCAAGTCTATACCAGACCCTTCAAGTCTGGTATGGATTTTAAGGGGAATACTGCGCAAAAATTTTAAAAAAATGGCGTGGGGTCCCCCAAAAATCCATACCAGACCCTTATCCGAGCACGCAACCTGGCAGGCCGCAGGAAAAGAGGGGGGACAAGAGAGCGCCCCCCCTCCTGAACCATACCAGGCCACATGCCCTCAACATTGGGAGGGTGCTTTGGGGTAGCCCCCCAAAGCACCTTGTCCCCATGTTGATGGGGACAAGGGCCTCATCCCCACAGCCCTTGCCTGGTGGTTGTGGGGGTCTGCGGGTGGGGGGGCTTATCGGAATCTGGAAGTCCCCTTTAACAAGGTGACCCCCAGATCCCGCCCCCCCTGTGTGAAATGGTAAGGGGGTACAAAAGTACCCCTACCATTTCACAAAAAACTGTAAAAAATGTTAAAAATGACAAGAGACAGTTTTTGACAATTCCTTTATTTAAAGTCTTCTTTTTTCTTCTTCTTTCTTCTATCTTCTATCTTCCTTCGGTTTCTTCCTCCATCTTCTTCTTCTTCTGGTTCTTCTGGTTCTTCCTCCGGTGTTCTCGTCCGGCATCTTCCTCCGCGGCGTCTTCTTCCATTCTTCTTCTCGGGCTGCTCCGCATCTATAGCGGGTGACCCCGCCCCCCTCTGACATCACGGGGAATGCCACAGGGAAGTCCCCGTCAAGTCCCCGTGCGTCAGAGGGGGCAGGGTCACCGGGTGGCCTGTCCTCCGTTATTTAAGAACCATCAGAAGATGAGAAGAGTCACACAGCGGGACCCTCCCATTATGGATGCAGAGCGGGCCGGGAAGAAGAAGGGAAGAAGACGCCGCGGAGGAAGATGCTGGACGAGAACACCGGAGGAAGAACCAGAAGAACCAAAAGAAGAAAAAGATGGAGGAAGAAACCAAAGGAAGGGCCTGGTATGGAATTTAGGGGGACCCCCATGCCATTTTTTTTTATAATTTTGGTTCGGGGTTCCCCTGTGGGGAATTCCAATGCCGTTTTTATCAATGAAATTTTATGTGTATTGTCGGACCGACAATTCATTAATAGCCGCGAGTAGTTTTAAACCTTTTTTCCTTTGAAATGTCATTTTGCTGTCAGACTGTTCTAAACACGGGAAACATGCGCCCCTTTACAGGCATACTATAGACACCCCCCAGGTATGAAATTTAAAGGAATATTACACTTTTATTGTTTAACTTTAAACATTATTAAAACCACTGCTCCCGAAAAAACGGCCATTTTTAAAACTTTTTTTTGCAATGATCCATGTCCCCTGGGGCAGGACCCAGGTCCCCAAACACTTTTTATGAGAATACCATGCATATAAGCCTTTAAAATTAGCACTTTTGATTTCTCCCATAGACTTCTAAAGGGTGTTCCGCGGCTTTCGAATTTGCCGCGAACACCCCAAATTGTTTGCTGTTCGGCGAACTGGCGAACAGCCGATGTTCAAGACGAACATGAGTTCGACTCGAACTCAAAGCTCATCCCTACTGACCATAAAACTAGAAAGTTATTAATGTCCAGACCTAGATTGCTTAAGTAAATCCTGGATTCTGCCTGTTTCCCAGCCCAGAAGACGTAGGAATGGCCTACTATCGAGATATCCAGTACTCTTGGATGAATCTGAAAGAGAAAATCAAACAATTAACAATTCAGGGCAGACATATATCTTGTATCTACTACTTTCCCAATGACCCACCCTTTTTTGAACATCTGAAGAGAGACCCAAAGAGCTGTAGCTGACTGGATTAGCTGTAGTAGCAGTCCCAATCCTAAAGGAGTGTGATGAAAATTTGAAACCTGAGAGGTTAAGGTGCTTAAGGCATGAAGATAGCACAGCTGAAAACTGATATCTCGTCGAAGGGGAGAAGTCCTGATGGACAAAGAATTAACCTATAGATGATGGCCTGACCGAAATGTACACAGATACATGGAAAACAGGGCACACTAGAGGATTGGGAGATTTACCCAGGAAGATCCACTAACCATTACCCAGTGCAAAAGTCTTTGATCTGCAAATAAATATATTTACACACTCTGCTTCCAGAGACACATGTGAAAACTGTAAAAAGGAAGAAGAAGATCTGTTGGGGGCAGTAAATTCCCCCAAATGAAGAGCACCAGAAATTGTAACTGAAAAGGCTGCTTGAAAAAGTAAGAACTCATATTGAGAAAAACAAACGATCTCCAACACTGAAAGAAGTTTAATCAGTAATTTAACCAAAATCGGACGCCTTGAATCCCGAGTAGGGAGTGCTCTCCTGATTCCTTTGAGGATCTGGCTGACCTGAAAGAAAGTTGAGCTGATGAAGTTAATGAAGCTGATGAAGTTAAGGCTGGCATGTTAGAGCAGAAATAACACCATCTGGACCATGCCAGACTATAAGCCTGCCATGTTTTTTGGGATACTGAATTCCTGACATAAGTAGATATCAATCTCAGATCAAGCCCCAGAGGAAGTCTGGGCGAGGTGTGCTGCATGGGTCCACCGATGAAGCCAATTCCCGGAATCTCTTGAACTGTGAACGAGATAAAGCATCAGCTATGTTATTATGCATTCCAGATATGTGCCTTGCTTTCAACCAGATATTGAACCTCATGCAATGCAACACTAAGAAACGTAACAGTTTAATAACTATTTCATATTTAGATGATAGCATATTGATTGCAAAGAGTATATCTTTGTTATCTGTGTGTAAAATTACTCTCCGGTTCATAAACTTCTCTTTCCAGATCACTATAGAAACTATCACTGGAAACAATTCAAGCAGGACTATGTTATGCAAAATGTCTTGATGTAACCAACTCGAGTGCCATTTAGTGGCCCACCAATGGCCGTTCATAAAGGCCACAAAGCTCGATAAACCCACAGCATCTGTAAAGAAATTCAATTGAAAATCCTGTGTAAAAGCTTGTTGCCAAATACAGTAGGTGACCGCAATATTGTGTCAATCTCACCGCTGTTATCTGCAAGATTTGACACCCGTGAGCCCTGCTGCGGGGGCCAGCGCCGAGCTGGCTCGCTCATCGGGAAAGGAAAACTGTGTTTTTTCCTTTCGCAATGAGCGACAAGCATTGCTGACAGGTGTCTGGTATGAATCATGAGGGGGAACACCGTGCCAAATAAAAAAAAAAAAAACGGCATGGGTTCCTCTCCAGGGGCATACCAGACCCTTAGGTCTGGTATGGATCTTAAGGGGAACCCCCTACGCTAAAAAAACGGCATGGGGTCCCCCCAAAATCCATACCAGACCCTTATCCGAGCACGCAGCTCGGCCGTCACAGTCCCATCATGCCCCGGGACTGTGACATTATAAGAGGGCGGGGTCACTGGATGACATCACCCGGTGACCACGCCCAATGCCTATATAAGTCGTCGCGCAGCTCGCACACAGCATTACAGCGGGAGAGAGCGTCGATTTCAACATCGGAAGAAGAGAAGAGGGAACAAGATGACAGGGAAGACAGGGCCACCGCTAGCAAAAGAGTGGCAAAAAAGCAGAAGATAGTGGAGGAGCCCGGCAGAAGAACCGGAGAGCGGAGAAGAGGGCGGAGAGCGGGAGAAGAACCGGATACCAGGAGAAGAGGGCAGAGAAGTCGGAAGAAGACCCCCGAAGTCGGAAGAAGACCCCCGGAGCTGACTAATAAATTACTTTAAAAACCTGTCTAGTGTGTTTTTTTATTGACACTTTTTCCTCCAGGTGAATGGGTAGGGGTACGATGTACCCCATAGTTATTCACATAGGGTGGGGGGCCGGGATCTGGGGGCCCCCTTATTAAGTGGGGCTCCCAGATTCAGATAAGCCCTCCTCCTGCAGACCCCAACAACCAACGGCCATGGTTGTCGGGAAGAGGCCCTTGTCCTCATCAACATGGGGACAAGGTGCTTTGGGGTGGGGGGCCGCAGGGTGCCCCCCTGCCCCAAAGCGCCCACCCCCCATGTTGAGGGCATGCGGCTTGGTACGGTTCAGGAGGGGGGCACTCGCTCGTCCCCACCAACTTTCCTAACCGGTCAGCTGCATGCTCGGATAAGGGTCTGGTATGGATTTTGGGGGGACCCCCGTGCCGTTTTTTCAGCGTAGGTGTTCCCCTTAAGATCTATACCAGACCTAAGGGCCTGGTATGCCCCTGGAGGGGAACCCATGCCGTTTTTTTATTTAAAATTTGGTGCGGCGTTCCCCCTCATGATTCATACCAGACACCTGTCAGCAATGCTTGCCGCTCATCGCGAAAGGAAAAAACACAGTTTTCCTTTCCCGATGAGCGAGCCAGCATGAGATGTACAGTACCCTGCCGTCGAGATCGGATCACGTTGGAAACACATTCTCGCGGTCAGGTAGTGTAGTCGGCCCGTTAAAGTTGCAAAGAAAAGAGTCCCAAACTTTTAAATCGTCTTTGACACTTTTAGATATGCGAACATATGAATAGGGTTTTTTTAAGCCTTTAGTAGCCAAGGCGAATCTCCTGGAAAAAATTCTGGCTATTAGAATAACTCCAGCTGCAAAAGCAAAGAGGCCCAATTGGGCCTCTTTTAACAGCCCCTTAAGCTTTGACAAGAATAAAGAGATCACTGTTTTTATACGATGTCATTTTCTAAAGGTAATCTGAACTTCATTAAGGAGAAGTCGATAGTGATCCCAAAAACTCAATGGCAGTTGAAGGGAAAACCGTTTTCTCCCTAGCAAGCGGAACTCCGAAGGCTTCACAGATGTGAAAGACTGCATTCAGTGACTCAAGACATATAGGGGAATCTGCTGGACCTATGAACAGAAAATTGTCTAAGTAATGGAGAAAACCCCCAGAAGGGGAATGAGACTCCAGAAACCAATGTAAAAACTTAGCAAAAGCCTCAAAATAAAAACATGATAATGAAAAACCCATGGGCATGCATTTGTCAAAATAAAATATTCCTGGAAGTGGAAACCCAGCGAATCATAACCTTGGGACAACCTTGGGGATGTATGGGAAACAGGCGAAAGGCAGATTTTGATGTCCGCCTTCGCTAACAATGCACCTTGCTCAAAGCGTCTTAATAGCACAATTGCTTTGTCAAATGATGCATATGAAACAGGAGCATCAACATCTGAAACTTCATCATTAAGCGAGGCATCCTCTAGATAGGACAGGTGGTGGATTAATCTAAAGCTACCCTGATCCTTTTTGGGTACAATGCCCAAGGGGGATAGCCGGAAATTTGGAAAATGTGGGTGAAGGAATGGACCCGCTACTCTTCCCTCCCTGACTTCTTTTTAGCGATCTTATCCTTAACAATTTCAGGGTGAATTGCAACAGATCATACATTTTTTACCAATGTGCAACCTTTCCCTGAGAAGGAGGGGACTAAGAAACCTTCTTTAAAGCCATTAATTAACAGATGGGTCATCGAGCAATCTGGGTAGCGATCTAGCTACGCTAACATTTTTGTTAGGCTCACTGGAGTCGTGGCTTTTCCCACCAGAATCCCTGAATAGTGAAGGGAGATAGTTTGCTAAAGACTTCCAAAAACATCTGCTAGTGGGATGGTTTCCACTGCAGTAGGAGCATTCATGCCTGTATCTGCAATTAGGGTGAACTGCCAATTTCTGCCTAAAATTCTTGTCATAATTGAACCATGCCATACCACCAAAATGACGAATGGCTTCAGAAACTATATCTTTGTGCTGGAATAAACCTGAACATTTCTCAGGAAATTGTTCACCCATTACTGACGCGTAAATGCAGAAGGCCTGCAACCAATTTTGAAAAGTTTTGGAAATAGCTCTCCTCCTATCCTCCT
Organism: Lithobates clamitans; assembly: GCA_037952925.1. Taxonomy (NCBI): domain Eukaryota; kingdom Metazoa; phylum Chordata; class Amphibia; order Anura; family Ranidae; genus Lithobates; species Lithobates clamitans. Next base: position 1,137,920 of record JBBGZY010000356.1, on the reverse strand, counting down.
CAGTGCGGTCTTCCGTTCTCTTTTCAGATTTAGATCAGTGTGATGGGAGTCACTTTTGGGCACAGGGTGACTGAGAAAATATATCTTGGATTACTTAAAATGGGACAGTAATATTTATCCACAATATCTCCCAGGATATATGTAAAGACTATTCTTTGTTTGATTCTGAGCTCAACGTGTTGGTTTAGAGAGCTGATCACATTGGCCTCTGGAGCTGGGTAGGAGCCGGACAGTTTACTCCTACTGTGGTTTGTTTCCTGCTGGGCTGGGGAGGGGGGGGGGTCACTGTTTGTATTGTTAATTGTAATTAAAGTTGAAATCCTGATTAATCATACAATGCTCAGGAGGGCACGGAGTCACATCAGCTGCTTTAAGGGGTTAGTAATTAGGTCATGTTAATTCAGTTTCTGGTTACAGTTGTATTGTTAGAGTAATATGAGCAGGAGGGGGGACCTCCCCTTCTACTGTATATAAGACTGTATTCTTGTTCTAATAATAAAGAGTCTGATTCCTGTTTGACCCTCCATACAGAGCCTTGTCTCATACTTGGGGGGAAGAATTATTCGTATGGGTTTCTTGTTCGGCTGATTGGAGTGTTCTGTAGCTGCCTTTGTGTTTGGAAATGGAATGTCCTAAACTGCTCTAACCCCTTTCATACTCGGGGTGTCGTTACAGATAGGAATACCTTAGATGCAGGTAACAATGACAACGGATCGATGAAATCACAGCCCCCCCCAAATTTTTTCTTTAACCAAATTAGCTAAGTGGAAGCCCAAAGGAGAAATTTCACAAGTCATCGGCTCCTTAAAGGAAGACTCCACAATTATGGAGTGAGGGGGGCGTGAAGGGGGGTCAAATGATTTACTAATAGAAACAGGTTTTTTAGACATGTTATAAGAGGTACCTTTTAAAGTCCTACCTATAGGAGAGTCTGACATATTTTGCCATATTTGACTGATATCATCAATGTCATTATGCTGAAACAAAACATCACTTGCATGTAAAATAGCACCATCTGAATGCGCCCCCATAGAACTAGCTCTGTTATCAGCAGAATTCAGTGCATCAAAAACCTGTGTCTCTTTGGCCTTTTTTCAAAAGCACCCGCTGTGTGTGCCCCTTCAATATTTTTTAACATACTAGATATTGAATTAACCATTACTTGTAACTCAGAGATATTAACATGAGATTCAGAGACATTAACACTGGACATTGTCTCACCAACAGGGGAACTCCTCTTTTGCTCACTGCTGGCCGCCTCAGAGGCTGGCTGAGTAGCTCTGTTGACTTGTAACTGTGGTGCATTCCTGAGAGGAACACTGTTAGCTCCCTCCTGGCCATGAGGCTGTGGAGAAGCATCCTTTCTCTGTCGCTTCTTTATTCTCCCTGACTGCTAGCAGGGACTGCGCATGCTTGCCACTTTCTCCTCCATGTTCACAAGAGGCAGCTCAGGCGGAGCCGCAGACTGACCCTCCTCCAGGCAGTGCATAAGCCACTCCTCACCTCCGGAGATTTCGGCTCTTTTAACAAGGTGGCGGAGAAGGCTCTCTTTTTTGTCAGACGAGCGGTGCTTCATCTCATCAAAGTCCCAGTCTGGTCCTGAAGGGGGGTCTGCAGGTAACAGCTGGACTTTCCCCTTGTATATGCTCTGGATTTGCGGACTTTGGCAACCCACCAATTTCGTCCAATGCTCTGCCTGTTGCTGCGCAGGGAACTGCTGCAGTAACCAATGACCAACTGCCGCAGTAACCAATAACCAATGACAACCTGTCAAAAGATTAAATTGGAAAACAGCATTCCCCTTTGAGCTCTCCCATGTTGGTCCCGCTACTGCATGAACCTTTCATAAGTATGTAACATTCAACAGGAACGGGTCTGTATTGTACAGCACAGTGCACAGAGTTTGGTGAACAGAATCAAGAATTCAATGTACACAGTATGTTACGTATTCCTGATTGCTGCTCTCTGTATGTTGTATTGTATGTTACTTGCACACTTATGACTGCTGCACTCCTAGTCAGAAGTATTTAACATACCATAGAAATAGAGGGGAGGAGTCAAACAAGAACACCACATTCCAATAACAAATGAAAAAAACAGAAAGAGGTACTTGAGTCCTATGAGGCCAGGGACTTTTAAGGTGTTCAGTAGGCAAGTGAGAAATTGAATCAAAAAGATAAAAAATAAATATTTTATTTGTAAATCTTTGAAACAGACATGAAGCAACACAATATTGAACAATTACAAAAATATTCTAATGAGGATATGATACAGTGCTTAATACCACTTTCTCGACATGTTTCACGTGCTAAAGCTTCCTCAGCAGTAGGGATGAGCCGAACACCCCCCTGTACGGTTCGCACCAGAACATGCAAACAGGCAAAAAATTTGTTCGAACATGCGAACACCGTTAAAGTCTATGGGACACGAACATGAATAATCAAAAGTGCTAATTTTAGGCTTATATGCAAGTTATTTCCATAAAAAGTGTTTGGGGACCTGGGTCCTGCCCCAGGGGACATGCATCAATGCAAAAAAATTTTTTAAAAACGGGCATTTTTTTGGGAGCAGTGATTTTAATAATGCTTAAAGTGAAACAATGAAAGTGTAATATCCTTTTAAATTTTGTACCTGGGGGGTGTTTATAGTATGCCTGTAAAGGGGCGCATGTTTCCCGTGTTTAGAACAGTCTGACAGCAAAATGACATTTCAAAGGAAAAATAGTCATTTAAAACTACTTGTGGCTTTTAATGCATTGCCGGTCCGACAATACACATAGAAGTTCATTGATAAAAATGGCATGGGAATTCCCCACAAAAATGACGTGGGGGGTCCCCTAAATTCCATACCAGGCCCTTCAGGTCTGGTATGGATATTAAGGGGAACCCCACACCAACATTTTTTTTAAAAATGGCGTGGGGTCCCCCCAAAAATCCATACCAGACCCTTATCCGAGCACGCAACCTGGCAGGCCGCAAGAAAAGAGGGGGGGACGAGAGAGCGCCCCCCCTCCTGAACCGTACCAGGCCACATGCCCTCAACATTGGGAGGGTGCTTTGGGGTAGTCCCCCAAAACACCTTGTCCCCATGTTGATGAGGACAAGGGCCTCATCCCCACAACCCTGGCCGGTGGTTGTGGGGATCTGCAGGCGGGGGGCTTATTGGAATCTGGAAGCCCCCTTTAACAAGGGGACCCCCAGATCCCGCCCCCCCGTGTGAAATGGTAAGGGGGTACAAAAGTACCCCTACCATTTCACAAAAAAGTGTCAAAAATGTTAAAAATGACAAGAGACAGTTTTTGACAATTCCTTTATTTAAATGCTTCTTCTTTCTTCTATCTTCTATCTTCCTTCATCTTGTTCTTCTTCTGGTTCTTCTGGTTCTTCCTCCGGTGTTCTCGTCCAGCATCTCCTCCGTGGCGTCTTCTTCCCTTCTTCTCCTCGGGCCGCTCCGCATCCATGGCATGGAGGGAGGCTCCCGCTCTTCTCTTCATCTTCTTGTCTTCATCTTCTTGTCTTCATCTTCTTTTCGGGCCACTCCACATCCATGCTGGCATGGAGGGAGGCTCCCGCTGTGTGACGCTTCTCCTCTTCTGACGGTGACCCTGCCCCCCTCTGATGCACGAAGAACCAGAAGAAGAAGAAGAAGGAAGAAGAAGATGAAGGAAGATAGAAGATAGAAGAAAGAAGAAAGAAGAAGCATTTAAATAAAGGAATTGTCATTTTTAACATATTTGACAGTTTTTTAGTGAAATGGTAGGCCCCTTACCATTTCACACAAAGGGGAGGGCCGGGATCTGGGGGTCCCCTTTTTAAAGGGGGCTTCCAGATTCCGATAAGCCCCCTGCCCGCAGACCCCCACAACCACCGGCCAGGGTTGTGGGAATGAGGCCCTTGTCCTCATCAACATGGGGACAAGGTGTTTTGGGGGCTACCCCAAAGCACCCTCCCAATGTTGAGGGCATGTGGCCTGGTACAGTTCAGGAGTGGGGGGCTGCTCTCTCGTCCCCCCTCTTTTCCTGCGGCCTGCCAGGTTGAGTGCTCGGATAAGGGTCTGGTATAGATTTTTGGGGGGACCCCACGCTATTTTTTTTTAAATTTTGGCACGGGGTTCCCCTTAATATTCATACCAGACCTGAAGGGCCTGGTATGGAATTTAGGGGGACCCCCACATCATTTTTAAAAAAAATTTTGGCCGGGGTTCCCCTTAATATCCATACCAGACCTGAAGGGCCTGGTATGGAATTTAGGGGGACCCCCATGTCATTTTTTAAAAAATTTTGGTTCGGAGTTCCCCTGTGGGGAATTCCCATGCTGTTTTTATCAATGTACTTCTATGTGTATTGTCGGACCGGCAATGCATTAATATTAATATTAGTAGTTTTAAATGACTTTTTTTCCTTTGAAATGTCATTTTGCTGTCAGACTGTTCTAAACACAGGAAACATGCGCCCCTTTACAGGCATACTATAGACACCCCCCAGCTACGAAATTTAAAGGGATATTACACTTTTATTGTTTCATTTTAAGCATTATTAAAATCATTGCTCCCCAAAAACGGCCGTTTTTAAAACTTTTTTTTGCATTGATACATGTCCCCTGGGGCAGGACCCAGGTCCTCAAACACTTTTTATGAGAATACCATGAATATAAGCCTTTAAAATTAGCACTTTTGATTTCTCCCATAGACTTTTAAAGGGTGTTCCGCGGCATTCGAATTTGCCGCGAACACCCCAAATTGTTCGCTGTTCGGCGAACTTGCGAACAGCCCATGTTTGGGTCAACCATGAGTTCGACTCGAACTCGAAGCTCATCCCTTCTCAGGAGATATAGTATTTAACATGTTCAGGAAAGAACCCCCCCCCCCAAAAAAACAGACCCATATTTGGTCAATGAGACTTGGTCAATTTGGTCAAACATACTTGGTCAATTGCATCACCCAGAAGACCCCACACCTTTGTTCACCTTATTGGCTGGGACAAGAAGATGCCATTCAGTGTAAGCAACAGTTTGAGAGGTGTCAGCAGGTTTTTTTTACTTTTGGCAGCTTGGCAGGCATCATTTATCATGATCTGCCTCGCCGGAAGACATAATTGACAATGGATTTACATTGTTATGCCCCGTACACACGGTCGGATTTTCCGATGGAAAATGTCCGATCGGAGCGTGTTGTCGGAAATTCCGACCATGTGTGAGTTCCATCGGACATTTTCCCTTGGATTTTCCGACACACAAAGTTGGAGAGCAGGAGATAACATTTTCCGACAACAAAATCCGATCGCGTCAATTCCGACCGTGTGTGGCCTGTTCCGACGCACAAAGTGCCACGCATGCTCAGAAGAAATTTCGGCACGGAACAGCTCGTTCTGGTAAACTTAGCGTTCGCAATGGATACTGCACTTTCGTCACGCTGCAATGTTAAAAATGGTTTAATACAGTGCACTCTCTTCTTCTTTATACTGTGACAAACTTATTTTGTTACTATTTATCTGGATTCCCTCAATATATTTTGATTTCTCACATCTGACAACATATTTTTTTTGTTTTTTTTTATTTTTTTTGGCTTTAATGTAGATTATTTTTTTGTATTTGTATTTTTTTTGAAGGGATTTTTTGTTGGGATTTTGATTTGTACTCCCGAAAATGTTTGTGAGTGTTTTTTGTGACAAGTTCCCACAACACCATTGATATGTTGTTCTATTTAATCTGTAGGAGATTGTTTGGTGTTGGTGTCCCTTGTTAATTTCACATTTTATGTTAGAAATGTACCTGGCTTCTCCTGGCTGACACTTAGCCCCGCCTCCTCCTGACTGCCACTAATCCTCGCCTCCTCCTGACTGACACATTCCACAACCTCCTCCTTACACAGGTCTTCCTCTGTATGAAAAAGGGACATAGTTTTAGTATTTTTTTCATCAATTACACACAATTTTCACCTCCTGACTGCTGCAAATTGAATGTTAACAAATATAACAAACTATCCTTCTGAGCCCAGCAGTTTTCATTCTTGTCCCAATTTTGGGTGCCCACTACTGTCTATTGATATGTAAAACACTTTCAATCAGCAATTAGTGATCAATAATAACATCTAGTAAACATCATTTCTTTATTGCCTAGAAATCTGTAGAAGAATGCTATACCTGACTCCAGCTGGGCTCCTCCACTTCTTCCTGGCTGGAAGGTCCAGGTTGGACATCGGAAGCCTCAGCTGGGGTCGAAGGAAGCGTGAAAGGAAAAGTAGAGAGGGATTCCCTGACTTCAGTGTGGTCTGACAGAAATCGCAGTCTCTCATAGTACCACAGCCTGGGGACATAAACGTCATCTGCTGCAGCTCCGGACCTCTGGGAATCCGTGACCTTCTTGCGCTCCCTAAGATATGTGCTCCTCAGGCCACCAATTTTGGCTTTTAAATAGAGGATGGTTGTTGTGGGGACCACCGGCGTCACCAACTCCAGCAGTTTCTCCAGCACTGCCTGCCTCTTCTGTTTATGGTTATAGTGGGGGTGTCTCACTTGCCACAGACAGGGCAGCTCCCTGTATTTGTCTATGAACAGGGGTAGGAAATTGTGGTCGTTGAACCCATCCATTTTCTCTGCAAGACACAACACAAGACAAACCCTAAGGTCAGGCCAAACTCCCCTAATCTTGTTACAATATAGGCTTCTATTTTGAAGCAGTATAGGCCCAAGTTTAGATCCTACCTTCGTTATCACGATCGGCGCCTCCGATGCTCCTTCCTCCGCTCACAGATCGTACGTAAGACGCATGCGTGTTACGCTTTATACGCACTGCGCATGCGTGTAACTCCACCCACTCCTGACATTCTTTCTAGTCTATTCCCCACCCCCTTTCATTCGGCGCAGTGGGGGAAGAGCACATGGCGGAGACACAGCAGGATCGTGCTAATTGTAGCAACGAGGAGGAGGAGGAGGAGGAGGAAAGGCCGGATCCGGACACGTCCCGATCCAGAAGGAGATTTAAGGACTCAAATATGTCCTTTGGGGAGAAGTTGGAGATGGTCGACATTCTGAAGAAGGCCGACTATGACGGGAAGTATGGGCCTTACCCCAACCCCAATATCAGAAAGGCCAAGATCATGGCGAAAGTGGTCAGGAGTCTGCACCGGAATTTCGGGGTACGACGATCGAAAGATCAGCTCAGGAAGCGGTGGTTGGACCTCAAATTACGAGAACATGAGCAGTACAGAAAGATCCGGAGAGTGCTGCAAAAAAGTAAGTAGTTGTGCTGTGTTCCTATTCTTTATGTTTATTAAGTTCGTGCTGCTCCATGTGCTTTTAGGAACTGTTGTACAGTTTAAAATGGCAACTTTCATGTTCATGGGCACATTATTCGTTCGGATCAAACATTTTTCTTTTTCGGACTATAAAATACCATTGTTTAGGCCATATGCATTTGGCCACCATTTTGACGCCCTATACTTGTCTTAAAAGAATTGTGTTGTGTAGATGGCAAATATTTGTTTGTGTAGATGGCTTTGTTACTAGAATTAAATGCAAACTAGATTCTGTGTAAGGAGAGGACACTGAGCAGCTTTTTTCACATCTGGACACTGGAGCACTAGTGTGGGACACAAGAACATCATTTTTATTAGGGGGGCCACACAGGTGCTCCAGTGTATACTATAGGGGGGTCTCCATCTGTGAAGCTTGTACCAAACAGGTAAAGTATTGCAGCTTGACAAAGGACACTAAAAAAGCTAGATCTTGGAACTCTGCTAAAATTGACAATTGTACTTCCAAGCAATGTTTCCTATTTCTAGTTCTGCCATCAAATATCTGTGTGCTAAGTATACCATTTTTGTTTTACATAGGGGATAAAAGACTCGGAGGACACCCCTTATCCGAGGAGACCAGATCCCCCCCCTCTGGAAGAAGGGGAAATCCCCCCAACACAATATGAGCAGGAGGAAGAAGACATGGTGGAACTAGTCACCACAACAGGTGAGTGTCTGCAACCACAGGCTCAGATAAGAGATGGATGGCGGCATTTTTTTAGACCTAATTTATTTTGGGGTTCCTCTATTTTTAGGTGATCGTGAGGTTGTGGATCCAGATCCTTTCACATCCGAAAGTGCCCAGATCCTGATCGGGGAGATCATGGGGTGTAATTTGCAATTGGAAATCATCAAGAAAAACATCAATGATGTTATTCCTAAAAACAAAAACATCATTGATGTTTTGGTGCGAGTTTAAAGCCCCTCCAAATCACTTTCTTCTTTTGTGTGCTACAATGTGCTAAATGTTTTTGTGATTTTTCCCAAAGCCAAATTTGGAGGATGCACACAGTGTGTCAACATGTGCTATCTGCCATCACGGGAGATCAATGGACACCTTTTGGGGGTGCAACCCCTTCCTCAATAATAAAGTAGCAGTGAGGAAGGGCTTTCTCCCACAAAACACGTCCCTTGATCCCCCGTGATGGCAGGTCGCACATGTTGACATTGTTAAATTGGTGTGCATCTTCCAAATTTGGCTTTTCCTGGGGTGACTTCACCCCATCTGAACGCAATATCAAACACAGTTCCTAAATACTCATGTCTGATATTGCCTTCAAATTCTACCAAATGTGACGTTTGTAAGTTCAAGATTTGTGTCTTTCTTGTTGGTTTTACACAGGCCTGTTTTATCTAAAATGGACATTTTGAGTTTTGATAATGCTACCCCAAAAATTGTTATACAACAAACATGTTGGTTTGTTTGAAAAACCTTTGGTAAATGCACATGTGATTGTGCAGGTATTAAAAAGATTGTTAATCAAGAATGTGTGGATTTTTGTCTCAACGCTACAACACTTTTGGGGTGATGTCATTGTTGTTTTCTGAGAAAATGGGGGTTATTTACTAAGGGCAAATCCTCTTGGCACTACAAGTGCAGTTTCAGTGCAGTTGCAACTGCACTTGTAGTGAAATGTGTTTTTGCATTTTAGTAAATAACAGCCATCAGTGCTTTGTATAATAAGGTTACACAATCACCACATTTTCTGGACTCAACACATTTCTGTCAGGGTCAGCTAAAACAAACACAAGCAGTAAATGTCCATGTCACGGAACGTCCCACACTCCGCTTGAGTGCTTCCGTCAGTATACCGCTTCCTAAGTTCTGGAACACGAGTCCAATGGATCTGGCTATAGGAACCCCCAAGAACTAGACAACACCAGTCTTGGAGTACATCAGGACTACCTCTTTATTTGAGATCTCACACACATTTATACAGCAGACTGACTCAAAGCTAACCTGATTAACATGAGCTAATTTACTAAAACATTTACCCAGACCAGATGACAGACTTGTGGGCACCGAGCTTCACACAGTAGTATAAACACAATAGCTGGAGCTAATTACAATTAACAATACAAACATAACCTAATTAACCTAATTAACATGAGCTCCAATAGGAGTCGTCCCGTCTCCTACATTGTAGAGAGGACAATGTGATCAGCTCACTCAATTAACAGGTTGCGTTCAGAATCAACCAAACCAATAATAGTCTCTACATACATCCTGGGAGATATTGTGGACAAATATTACTGTCCCATTTTAAGTAGTCCAAGATATATTTTCTCACTCACCCTGTGCCAGGATGGCACAGGGTGACTTAGACATAAGATGTATTCTGAGTTCCACGGGCCCTCCCGTCACAGTCCACAAAGAATTTCTTTTTTTGTTTTATTATAAAAAGGCTACACAGATTTGCTGGCATATTGATAGCCCCCCTACCCGCAAAGAACTCCAGGTAGCGTAACCGGACATCATGGGCACTCATGAAGGGCAAGCCAGGACGGCCGCTTTCAAGCGCCGTCAGTGTGGTTTGATGTATCATTCCGGCCTCTGGCCCAACTGAGCCAGCATAGTTGGCCGAATGTTTCCTTAAAAAGTTATGGAGAACACAGCACGCAAGTATAATATTGTTCAGTTTATACTCCGCCATATGGATGGGTTTCAGAAATAGGCGGAACCGGCTGGCCGGGATTCCAAATGTGTTCTCCACCACTCTTCGGGCTCTGGCCAGCCGGTGATTAAAAACCCTCTGTTCCGGGGTGAGGGTCCGCATCGGGAATGGCCGCATCAGGTGGTCCCCCAGCGCAAACGCTTCATCAGCAACGAACATAAATGGGAGTCCTTCAACATTGTCCTCTGGAGCTGGCAAGTCCAAGATGCCATTCTGGAGACGCCTGTAAAACTCAGTCTGGGCGATGACTCCACCATCGGACATACGGCCATTCTTCCCCACGTCCACATACAGGAAGTCGTAATTAGCCGACACCCCTGCCAACATCACTATACTATTGATCCCCTTATAGTTGAAATAGTACGACCCCGAGTTGGGTGGTGGGATGATGTGGACGTGTTTCCCATCAATTGCCCCTATGCAGTTAGGAAAGTCCCACCGCTCGGCAAAGTGGGAGGCCACAGTCTGCCATTCCTGTGGCGTGGAAGGACACTGTTGAGGAAAAAACAATAAACATTACTATTTTTTCTCAGAAACATGGCAAGCAGATTAGACACAAACATTATGGAGCAACCTCCAGATAGCATTTATTAAGGGGAATTTAACAACGCCAAAGTATAAGGTACACCTATCATATTCCCCCTCCCCCCCTCTCTCATGGGCCATTTCTAACATTATAGGGGGTGTGTGGAAATCTTGGACAGGTAACCCTCTTCACTTCATTGAGAGATGAATGCCTAAATACAGGGTATTACTTGGAACAGCCCCTCCTTAGTTACACTATTGGCAGCCCACTGGACAGGTAAGAAGTGTCATAATACAAAGATATAAATACACACTGTACACATTTGAGGACATTTGGACATTCTGCTATTACCTATCAAGATAATAATAGGATCCAAAAACTTTAAACAGTACCATTTGAAAGTATACAGGCAGGCCCTTGCACTACATGCTTTGGGGAATTCATCCATAAATCAGAGCACAAAAGAGATGGGTATAGTGTGTATGGGTTTGGCAAAGTCAGCAGATAGATGATTGAGGATAGAGAATTGGGATCAGCTGACTTAGCGGTTGGGGGAGGGAGAGTTACTAAAAATTATTTGGGGACACCACTAAAAAAAAGCCTCTGGCACTCTGCCTGAATTTAAAGCAAAAATAACATTTCCAAACATTTTAGGGGGTGTTTGGGGTAAAGCACTACTATGGAGCTGAAAAAATACATTGTTAAGTGACTACATGAGGTGAATATAGGATAAGGAGACAACTTGCTGGGGAGGTTATTGAAGGGCAAATATGTATGAAGGACCTAAAATAATAATTACATACAAATCCAGCATGCATGAGGACAAAGGGAACATTCACAGAATATTCCAATCATGGTAATTAGGGAATGAGGAAAAAAATACAATATATTAGCAAACATTCAATACAATAAAATGTGATATAAAAGGATAAAAATCTTACCTTCATATACTCCTTCTGCAGGACCTGTATGATGGCAGAACAGGTCTCTGGGATAATGATCCCCAGAGCCTGGGGGGAGATGCCTGTCGAGAACTTTAAGTCCTGCAGACTTCTCCCTGTGGCCAAATACCGCAGGGTAGCGACCAACCTCTGCTCCGGAGTGATGGCTTGCCTCATGCAGGTATCCTGCCTGCTAATATAAGGGGTCAGCGAAGCCAACAGACGGTGATTCACGGGGTCCGTCATCCTGAGAAAGTTCCTGAAATCATCAGGATTATTCTCACGGATCTCACGGAGCAAAGGCATATGAGAGAACTGGTCACGCTGAAGCAACCAATTCTTGGTCCATGAACTCCTCCCCACCCTGTTCATGGACTGGACTTATGTCAAGGTCAGGACCCCAACACCAAGCCCCCGCACAGCACGAACTCTACGAGGAGTATGTATACGCAACATGGCTGGAGAACGGTCAGCTGCTCAGAACGAAGTAACAGAACGCACTGAAGAACAGCAAGGCCTGTGAAGAGCGACCTGAAAAACAGTAACGAACGAACAAGAATACAATGACTAAAGTCACGCGGAACTTGCTGCACGCACTGAAGAGCAGATACAAACCCACAAGCACAAACTGAACGGCAGAAAACGATCTGAAAGCCATGAGTCTGAAAAAGCGCGAATCGTCTCTCACCAAACTTTTACTAACACGAGATTAGCAAAAGGAGCCAAAAGGGTGCCGCGCTTGGTTCTGAACCGGCCTTTTCTAGTCTCATCGTACGTGGTGTACGTGACCGCGTGGTTGGCGATCGGAAATTCCGACAACTTTGTGCAACCGTGTGTAGACAAAACAAGTTTGAGCCAACATCCGTCGGAAAAAATCCTAGGATTTTGTTGTCGGAATGTCCGAACAAAGTCCGACCGTGTGTACGCCCTATAAGACTTTTTTTTTTAAATTAAAACTGTTTGGTGTTTGGTCATAAAGCTTACACAATTTTACCTTGAATTGAATATGTAACTAAAATTAAACTTTATTTTCTTAGGAGATTATCAGACTTCCAATGTGGAGATGGAGGTATTATTATTATTCTATTATTATTTTTACAGAATATATATAGTTGCAACAGTTTGTGTAGCACTTATATACAGCACGTATACACACATAAATACAGTACATATAATACACATTATATCAAAATAAAGGGAGACAGTACAGTTACAATAGAATTAAACACAAGAGGGATAAGCGTGCCCGTCTCCTAAGACCTTATAATCTAATAAAGTGGGGCAGCTGGTACAAAAGTTAATAGCTGTGAGGGATGAGCAGATGGAAGACGTATATTTTCATTTGTTAGGAGGTTGAATAGGCTTCCCTGAAGATATACATGTTCAGGGATCACCTAAAGGTAGAAAGAGTAGCCGATAGCCGGAAGATTGAGGTAGAGACTTTCAGAAGATGGGAGATGAGCATGAGGGGAGGAGACAAGAGTTACGAGCAGGAGGTCTTGGGAGGAGCGGAAAAGACATTTCGGGTAATATATTAAGACAAGATTTGTGATCTAGCTTTGGCAGAGTTGTGAATAGCTTTGTATGTTGTTGGAGGAATTGCCAGAGAGGGGTGGCAAAACACTGATTGATTAGCAAGATAGATGAGTCTGGCAGCAGCATTCATGAAAGACTGAAGGGGGATAGCCTGCATAGACTTAAGAGAAGAGAGTTGCAATAGTCAAGGCGAGAGATAACAAGGGAGTGAATGAGTAGCTTGGTGATTTCATTGGTTAAAAAGGGGTACATTTTAGAGATGGTAAAGATGTGATGTTTACAAGCTTTTGACAGTGGTTAGATTTGGACAAGTCAGAGCCTAGGATTACACCTAGTACCATGGCATGAGGAAAGGGACTGATAGTTGTAATATTGATATCTATGGAAAAGTCAGGGGGGAGGGCACAGGCAGGGAGGAATACTACAAGCAGGGGTGTTGCTAGGTGGCAAAAAGACCAAGGGCTTCAGCTCGAAGTCCAAGGTCGGCAACGCCGGGGGGGTTGGGTGTGTGTGTGTGTGTGGCACTGGCTTTTTTTTTGACTGGGCAGTGGGGTTGTGTAGCAGGGGGGTAAGCTCACTTGCTGGTTGCTGCCTGGCTTACCAGTGTCCATCGATGCTGACCACTAAACTCATCTGCCTGACACACTGACCATTATACTGACCTACCTGACCTACATACACTGACCTACCTGACCTACATACACTGACCTACCTACACTGACCTACCTACACTGACCTACCTACCCTGACCTACCTACCCTGACCTACATACACTGGCCTACCTACCCTGACCTACCTACCCTTACCGACATACAATGACCTACCTGACATACATAAACTGATCTACCTGACGTACATACACTGACCTACCTGACATACATACACTGACCTACCTGACATACATACACTGTCCTACATACATTGACCTGCCTGACATACATACACTGACCTATCTGACCTAAATACACTGGCCTATCTACACTGACCTACCTACACTGATCTACATACACTGACCTGCATACACTGAACTACACACACTGATCTACCTGACCTAAATTCACTGACCTACACTGACCTACCAACCCTGACCTACACTGACATACATAACCTACGTACTCTGACCTTTCTGACCTACATACAATGACCTACCTGACATATATACACTGATCTACCTGACATACATACACTGACCTATCTGACCTGAATACACTGGCCTATCTACACTGACCTACCTACACTGATCTACATACACTGACCTACATACACTGAACTACACACACTGATCTACCTGACCTACATACACTGACCTACACTGACCTACCAACCCTGACCTACACTGACATACATAACCTACGTACACTGACCTATCTGACCTACATACACTGATCTACATACAATGACCTACCCGACATATATACACTGATCTACTTGACATACATACACTGACCTACATACACTGATCTACCTGACATACATACACTGACCTAAATGACATACATACACTGACCTACATACACTGACCTACCTGACCTACCTACCCTGACATACCTACACTGACCTACCTACACTGATCTACCCGACCTACATACACTGACCTACCTACACTGACCTACTTACACTGATCTACATACACTGACCTACATACACTGACCTACCTACCCTGACATACCTAAACTGATCTACATACACTGACCTAGTTGACCTACATACACTATCCTACCTACACTGACTTACCTACCCGGACCTACCTACCCTGACATACCTACACTGACCTACATACCCTGACCTACCTGACCTATATACACTGACCTACCTACACTGACCTAACTACCCCGACCTACCTATCCTGGCATATATACACTGACCTACTTGACCTACATACACTGGCCTACCTACACTGACCTACCTACCCTGACCTACCTACACTGACCTACCTAAACTGACTTACATACACTGACCTATCTACACTGACCTACATACACTGACCTACATACACTGACCTACCTGATCTACATACACTTACCTATATACACTGATCTACATGCACTGACCTACCTAACCTACATACACTGACCTACCTACACTGACCTACACTGACACTCATATACTGACCTACACACACTGATCTACCTGATCTACATACACTGACCTACACTGACCTACCTACCCTGACCTACACTGACATACATAACCTACCTACACTGATCTATCTGACCTACATACACTGATCTACATACACTGACCTACCTGACATGCATACACTGATCTACATGACATACATACACTGACCTACATACACTGACCTACCTACCCTGACATACCTACACTGACCTACCTACACTGACCTACATACACTGACCTACCTGACCTACATACACTACCTACCTACACTGACCTACCTACACTGACCTACCTACACTAACCTACATACACTGACCTACCTACCCTGACATACATACACTGACCTACCCTGACATACATACACTTACCTACCTACACTGACCTACATACATTGACCTTACTACCCTGACATACATACACTGACCTACCTACCCTGACCTACCTACACTGATCTACATACACTGACCTACCCGACCTACAAACACTAACCTACCTACACTGACCTACCTATACTGACCTACCTACCCTGACATACATACACTGACCTACCTGACCTACATACACTGACCTAACTACATTGACCTACCCTGGCATACATACACTGACCTAACTGACCTATATGCACTGACCTACCTACACTGAGCTATCTACACTGACCTAACTACCCTGACCTACCTACTCTGACATACCTATCCTGACATACATACACTGACCTGCCTGACCTAAATACACTGGCCTACCTACACTGACCTACCTACACTGATCTACAAACACTGACCTACATACACTGAACTACACACACTGATCTACCTGACCTACATACACTGGCCTACACTGAACTACCTACCTTGACCTACACTGACCTACATAACCTACATACACTAACCTATCTGACCTACATACACTGATCTACATACACTGACCTACCTGACATAAATACACTGATCTACCTGACCTACATACACTGGCCTACACTGAACTACCTACCTTGACCTACACTGACCTACATAACCTACATACACTATCCTATCTGACCTACATACACTGACCTACATACACTGACCTACCTGACATACATACACTGACCTAAATTACATACATACACTGACCTACATACACCAACCTACCTGACCTACCTACCCTGACCTACCTACACTGACCTACCTACACTGACCTACATACACTGACCTACATACACTGACCTACCCGACCTACATACATAAACCTACCTACATTGACCTACCTACACTGATCTACATACACTGACCTACCTACCCTGACATACATACACCGACCTACCTACCATGACATACATACACTGACCTACCTACCATGACATACATACACTGACCTACCTACACTGACCTACATACACTGACCTACCTACCCTGACCTACCTAAACTGACCTACATACATTACCTTCCCTACACTGACCTACCTACCCGGACCTACCTACCCTGACATACCTACACTGACCTACCTACCCTGACATACATACACTGACCTACCTGACCTACATACACTGATCTACCTACACTGACCTACCCTGGCATACATACACTGACCTAACTGACCTATATACACTGACCTACCTACACTGAGCTATCTACACTGACCTAACAACCCTGACCTACCTATCCTGGCATACATACACTGACCTACCTGACCTACATACAGTGACCTACCTACACTGACCTACCTACACTGACCGACCTACCCTGACCTACCTAACCTATCTACACTGACTTACATACACTGACCTACCTACACTGACATACCTGACCTACCTACACTGACTTACATACACTGACCTACCTACATTGACCTACCCTGGCATACATACACTGACCTAAATTACCTATATACACTGAGCTCTCTACACTGACCTAACTACCCTGACCTACCTATCCTGGCATACATACACTGACCTACCTGACCTACATACAGTGACCTACCTACACTGACCTACCTACACTGACCAACCTACCCTGACCTACCTGACCTACCTACACTGACTTACATACACTGACCTACATACACTGACTTACATACACTGACCTACCTACACTGACCTACATACACTGACCTACATACACTGACCTACACACACTGATCTACCTGATCTACATACACTGACCTACATTGACCTACCTACTAACCTACACTGACATACATAACCTACCTACACTGACCTATCTAACCTACATACACTGATCTACATACACTGACCTACCTGACATGCATACACTGACCTACCTGACCTAAATACACTGGCCTACCTACACTGACCTACCTACACTGAGCTACATACACTGACCTACATACACTGAACTACACACACTGATCTACCTGATCTATATACACTGACCTACCTACCCTGACCTACACTGACCTACATAACCTACGTACACTAACCTATTTGACCTACATACACTGATCTACATACACTGACCTACCTGACATACATACACTGATCTACCTGACATACATACACTGATCTACATACACTGACCTACCTGACATACATACACTGACCTACCTGACATACATACACTGACCTAAATGACATACATACACTGACATACATACACTGACCTACATACACTGACCTACCTGACCTACCTACCCTGACATACCTACACTGACCTACCTACACTGAACTACATACACTGACCTACCCGACCTACATACACTGACCTACCTACATTGACCTACCTACACTGATCTACATACACTGACCTACCTACCATGACATACATACACTGACCTACCTACCCTGACATACATACACTGACTTACCTACACTGACCTACATATACTGACCTACACTGACCTACATAACCTACGTACACTATCCTATTTGACCTACATACACTAATCTACATGCACTGACCTACCTGACATACATACACTGATCTACCTGACATACATACACTGATCTACATACACTGACCTACCTGACATACATACACTGACCTACCTGACATACATACACTGACCTACATACACTGACCTACCTGACCTACCTACACTGAACTACGTACACTGACCTACCTACACTGAACTACGTACACTGACCTACCCGGCCTACATACACTGACCTACCTACATTGACCTACCTACACCGATCTACATACACTGACCTACCTACCATGACATACATACACTTACCTACCTACCCTGACATACATACACTGACCTACCTATACTGACCTACATACACTGACCTACCTACCCAAACTGATCTACATACACTGACCTACCTGACCTACATACACTAACTTACCTACACTGACCTACCTACCCGGACCTACCTATCCTGACATACCTACACTGACCTTCCTACCCTGACATACATACTCTGACCTACCTGACCTACATACACTGACCTACCTATACTGACCTACCTACCCTGACATAAATACACTGACCTACCTGACCTATATACACTGACCTACCTACACTGACCTACCTACCCTGACCTACCTACACTGACCTACCTAAACTGACTTACATACACTGACCTATCTACACTGACCTACATACACTGACCTACATACACTGACCTACCTGATCTACATACACTTACCTATATACACTGATCTACATGCACTGACCTACCTAACCTACATACACTGACCTACCTACACTGACCTACACTGACACTCATATACTGACCTACACACACTGATCTACCTGATCTACATACACTGACCTACACTGACCTACCTACCCTGACCTACACTGACATACATAACCTACCTACACTGATCTATCTGACCTACATACACTGATCTACATACACTGACCTACCTGACATGCATACACTGATCTACATGACATACATACACTGACCTACATACACTGACCTACCTACCCTGACATACCTACACTGACCTACCTACACTGACCTACATACACTGACCTACCTGACCTACATACACTACCTACCTACACTGACCTACCTACACTGACCTACCTACACTAACCTACATACACTGACCTACCTACCCTGACATACATACACTGACCTACCCTGACATACATACACTTACCTACCTACACTGACCTACATACATTGACCTTACTACCCTGACATACATACACTGACCTACCTACCCTGACCTACCTACACTGATCTACATACACTGACCTACCCGACCTACAAACACTAACCTACCTACACTGACCTACCTATACTGACCTACCTACCCTGACATACATACACTGACCTACCTGACCTACATACACTGACCTAACTACATTGACCTACCCTGGCATACATACACTGACCTAACTGACCTATATGCACTGACCTACCTACACTGAGCTATCTACACTGACCTAACTACCCTGACCTACCTACTCTGACATACCTATCCTGACATACATACACTGACCTGCCTGACCTAAATACACTGGCCTACCTACACTGACCTACCTACACTGATCTACAAACACTGACCTACATACACTGAACTACACACACTGATCTACCTGACCTACATACACTGGCCTACACTGAACTACCTACCTTGACCTACACTGACCTACATAACCTACATACACTAACCTATCTGACCTACATACACTGATCTACATACACTGACCTACCTGACATAAATACACTGATCTACCTGACCTACATACACTGGCCTACACTGAACTACCTACCTTGACCTACACTGACCTACATAACCTACATACACTATCCTATCTGACCTACATACACTGACCTACATACACTGACCTACCTGACATACATACACTGACCTAAATTACATACATACACTGACCTACATACACCAACCTACCTGACCTACCTACCCTGACCTACCTACACTGACCTACCTACACTGACCTACATACACTGACCTACATACACTGACCTACCCGACCTACATACATAAACCTACCTACATTGACCTACCTACACTGATCTACATACACTGACCTACCTACCCTGACATACATACACCGACCTACCTACCATGACATACATACACTGACCTACCTACCATGACATACATACACTGACCTACCTACACTGACCTACATACACTGACCTACCTACCCTGACCTACCTAAACTGACCTACATACATTACCTTCCCTACACTGACCTACCTACCCGGACCTACCTACCCTGACATACCTACACTGACCTACCTACCCTGACATACATACACTGACCTACCTGACCTACATACACTGATCTACCTACACTGACCTACCCTGGCATACATACACTGACCTAACTGACCTATATACACTGACCTACCTACACTGAGCTATCTACACTGACCTAACAACCCTGACCTACCTATCCTGGCATACATACACTGACCTACCTGACCTACATACAGTGACCTACCTACACTGACCTACCTACACTGACCGACCTACCCTGACCTACCTAACCTATCTACACTGACTTACATACACTGACCTACCTACACTGACATACCTGACCTACCTACACTGACTTACATACACTGACCTACCTACATTGACCTACCCTGGCATACATACACTGACCTAAATTACCTATATACACTGAGCTCTCTACACTGACCTAACTACCCTGACCTACCTATCCTGGCATACATACACTGACCTACCTGACCTACATACAGTGACCTACCTACACTGACCTACCTACACTGACCAACCTACCCTGACCTACCTGACCTACCTACACTGACTTACATACACTGACCTACATACACTGACTTACATACACTGACCTACCTACACTGACCTACATACACTGACCTACATACACTGACCTACACACACTGATCTACCTGATCTACATACACTGACCTACATTGACCTACCTACTAACCTACACTGACATACATAACCTACCTACACTGACCTATCTAACCTACATACACTGATCTACATACACTGACCTACCTGACATGCATACACTGACCTACCTGACCTAAATACACTGGCCTACCTACACTGACCTACCTACACTGAGCTACATACACTGACCTACATACACTGAACTACACACACTGATCTACCTGATCTATATACACTGACCTACCTACCCTGACCTACACTGACCTACATAACCTACGTACACTAACCTATTTGACCTACATACACTGATCTACATACACTGACCTACCTGACATACATACACTGATCTACCTGACATACATACACTGATCTACATACACTGACCTACCTGACATACATACACTGACCTACCTGACATACATACACTGACCTAAATGACATACATACACTGACATACATACACTGACCTACATACACTGACCTACCTGACCTACCTACCCTGACATACCTACACTGACCTACCTACACTGAACTACATACACTGACCTACCCGACCTACATACACTGACCTACCTACATTGACCTACCTACACTGATCTACATACACTGACCTACCTACCATGACATACATACACTGACCTACCTACCCTGACATACATACACTGACTTACCTACACTGACCTACATATACTGACCTACACTGACCTACATAACCTACGTACACTATCCTATTTGACCTACATACACTAATCTACATGCACTGACCTACCTGACATACATACACTGATCTACCTGACATACATACACTGATCTACATACACTGACCTACCTGACATACATACACTGACCTACCTGACATACATACACTGACCTACATACACTGACCTACCTGACCTACCTACACTGAACTACGTACACTGACCTACCTACACTGAACTACGTACACTGACCTACCCGGCCTACATACACTGACCTACCTACATTGACCTACCTACACCGATCTACATACACTGACCTACCTACCATGACATACATACACTTACCTACCTACCCTGACATACATACACTGACCTACCTATACTGACCTACATACACTGACCTACCTACCCAAACTGATCTACATACACTGACCTACCTGACCTACATACACTAACTTACCTACACTGACCTACCTACCCGGACCTACCTATCCTGACATACCTACACTGACCTTCCTACCCTGACATACATACTCTGACCTACCTGACCTACATACACTGACCTACCTATACTGACCTACCTACCCTGACATAAATACACTGACCTACCTGACCTATATACACTGACCTACCTACACTGACCTATCTACACTGATCTAACTATCCTGACCTGCCTACCCTGACCTACCTATCCTGGCATACATACACTGACCTACCTGACCTAAATACAGTGACCTACCTACACTGACCTACCTACACTGACCTACCTACACTGACTGACCTACCCTGACCTACCTGACCTACCTACACTGACTTACATAAACTGACCTACCTACACTGACATACCTGACCTACCTACACTGACTTACATACACTGACCTACCTACACTGACCTACCTACACTGACCTACCCTGGCATACATACACTGACCTAACTGACCTATATACACTGACCTACCTACACTGAGCTATCTACACTGACCTAACTACCCTGACCTACCTACCCTGACCTAGCTATCTTGGCATACATACACTGACCTACCTGACCTACATACAGTGACCTACCTACACTGACCGACCTACCCTGACCTACCTGACCTACCTACACTGACTTACATACACTGACCTACCTACACTGACCTACCTACACTGACCTGCATACACTGACCTACATACACTGACCTACCCGACCTACATACATAAACCTACCTACATTGACCTACCTACACTGATCTACATACACTGACCTACCTACCCTGACATACATACACCGACCTACCTACCATGACATACATACACTGACCTACCTACCATGACATACATACACTGACCTACCTACACTGACCTACATACACTGACCTACCTACCCTGACCTACCTAAACTGACCTACATACATTAACTTACCTACACTGACCTACCTACCCGGACCTACCTACCCTGACATACCTACACTGACCTACCTACCCTGACATACATACACTGACCTACCTGACCTACATACACTGATCTACCTACACTGACCTACCCTGGCATACATACACTGACCTAACTGACCTATATACACTGACCTACCTACACTGAGCTATCTACACTGACCTAACAACCCTGACCTACCTATCCTGGCATACATACACTGACCTACCTGACCTACATACAGTGACCTACCTACACTGACCTACCTACACTGACCGACCTACCCTGACCTACCTAACCTACCTACACTGACTTACATACACTGACCTACCTACACTGACATACCTGACCTACCTACACTGACTTACATACACTGACCTACCTACATTGACCTACCCTGGCATACATACACTGACCTAAATTACCTATATACACTGAGCTATCTATACTGACCTAACTACCCTGACCTACCTATCCTGGCATACATACATTGACCTACCTGACCTACATACAGTGACCTACCTACACTGACCTACCTACACTGACCAACCTACCCTGACCTACCTACACTGACTTACATACACTGACCTACATACACTGACTTACATACACTGACCTACCT
Source organism: Lithobates clamitans (assembly GCA_037952925.1). Taxonomy (NCBI): domain Eukaryota; kingdom Metazoa; phylum Chordata; class Amphibia; order Anura; family Ranidae; genus Lithobates; species Lithobates clamitans. The sequence continues at coordinate 1,114,277 of JBBGZY010000356.1, read as the reverse complement.
ACACTGACCTACCTACACTGACCTACCTACACTGACCTACATACACTGACCTACACACACTGATCTACCTGATCTACATACACTGACCTACACTGACCTACCTACTAACCTACACTGACATACATAACCTACCTACACTGACCTATCTAACCTACATACACTGATCTACATACACTGACCTACCTGACATGCATACACTGACCTACCTGACCTAAATACACTGGCCTACCTACACTGACCTACCTACACTGAGCTACATACACTGACCTACATACACTGAACTACACACACTGATCTACCTGATCTATATACACTGACCTACCTACCCTGACCTACACTGACCTACATAACCTACGTACACTAACCTATTTGACCTACATACACTGATCTACATACACTGACCTACCTGACATACATACACTGATCTACCTGACATACATACACTGATCTACATACACTGACCTACCTGACATACATACACTGACCTACCTGACATACATACACTGACCTAAATGACATACATACACTGACCTACATACACTGACCTACCTGACCTACCTACCCTGACATACCTACACTGACCTACCTACACTGAACTACATACACTGACCTACCCGACCTACATACACTGACCTACCTACATTGACCTACCTACACTGATCTACATACACTGACCTACCTACCATGACATACATACACTGACCTACCTACCCTGACATACATACACTGACCTACCTACACTGACCTACATATACTGACCTACACTGACCTACATAACCTACGTACACTATCCTATTTGACCTACATACACTAATCTACATGCACTGACCTACCTGACATACATACACTGATCTACCTGACACACATACACTGATCTACATACACTGACCTACCTGACATACGTACACTGACATACCTGACATACATACACTGACCTACATACACTGACCTACCTGACCTACCTACACTGAACTACGTACACTGACCTACCTACACTGAACTACGTACACTGACCTACCCGGCCTACATACACTGACCTACCTACATTGACCTACCTACACCGATCTACATACACTGACCTACCTACCATGACATACATACACTGACCTACCTACCCTGACATACATACACTGACCTACCTATACTGACCTACATACACTGACCTACCTACCCAAACTGATCTACATACACTGACCTACCTGACCTACATACACTAGCTTACCTACACTGACCTACCTACCCGGACCTCCCTATCCTGACATACCTACACTGACCTTCCTACCCTGACATACATACTCTGACCTACCTGACCTACATACACCGACCTACCTATACTGACCTACCTACCCTGACATACATACACTGACCTACCTGACCTATATACACTGACCTACCTACACTGACCTATCTACACTGATCTAACTATCCTGACCTGCCTACCCTGACCTACCTATCCTGGCATACATACACTGACCTACCTGACCTAAATACAGTGACCTACCTACACTGACCTACTTACACTGACCTACCTACACTGACCGACCTACCCTGACCTACCTGACCTACCTACACTGACTTACATAAACTGACCTACCTACACTGACATACCTGACCTACCTACACTGACTTACATACACTGACCTACCTACACTGACCTACCTACACTGACCTACCCTGGCATACATACACTGACCTAACTTACCTATATACACTGACCTACCTACACTGAGCTATCTACACTGACCTAACTACCCTGACCTACCTACCCTGACCTAGCTATCCTGGCATACATACACTGACCTACCTGACCTACATACAGTGACCTACCTACACTGACCGACCTACCCTGACCTACCTGACCTACCTACACTGACTTACATACACTGACCTCCCTACACTGACTTACATACACTGACCTACCTACACTGACCTACATACACTGACCTACCTGACCTACCTACACTGACCTACCTACACTGACCTACATACACTGACCTACATACACTGACCTACCTGACCTACATGTGCTGACCTACCTACACTGACCTACCTGACCTACATACACTGACCTACCTACACTGACCTACACTGACCTACATACACTGACCTACACACACTGATCTACCTGATCTACATACACTGACCTACACTGACCTACCTACTGACCTACACTGACATTCACAACCTACCTACACTGACTTATCTGACCTACATACACTGATCTACATACACTGACCTACCTGACATGCATACACTGACCTACCTGACCTAAATACACTGGCCTACCTACACTGACCTACCTACACTGACCTACATACACTGACCTACATACACTGACATACCTACCCTGACATACATACACTGACCTACCTACCCTTTATACATACACTGATCTACCTGACCTACCTACACTGACCTACCTACTCTGACCTACCTACACTGACCTACATACACTGACCCTGACATACATACACTGACCTACCTACTCTGACATACATACACTGACCTACCTGACCTACCTACACTGACCTACCTACAGTGACATACATACAATGACCTACCTGACCTTCCATACACTGACCTACCTGACCTAAATACACTGACCTACCCACACTGACCTACCTACACTGACCTACCTACCCTGACATACATACACTGACCTACCTGACCTACATACACTGACCTACCCACACTGACCTACCTACACTACCCTACATACACTGACCTACCTAAACTGACCTACCTACACTGACCTACATACACTGACCTACCTACACTGACCTACATACACTGACCTACCTACATTGACCTACCTACCCTGTCCTACATACACTGACCTACCTACACTGACCTACCTGACCAGGACATCTTTATGCATCCTGCAGCAGCTCAGCTCAGCCCATCATCACAGCAGGCAGGCAGCCAGGAGGAGGACCGAGGAGGAGGAGGAATGAGGGAGGAGGAGGACTGAGGAGGACCAAGGAGGATTGAGCGGGGATGTGGCTCAGGGCTAAATAGAATGCTGCATCTCAGGGGGGTGTCCGGACATGCAGCTGGAGAGACGTGTGTGAGTTGAGCTCCTCATAGCCCGCACCAATCTAGAGCCATCCGTTGTCTCTTCTCATGCTGCCGCAATCACAAGCTACATACTTTTGATCCCAGACCCCTGCTGCACTGTTCCGGGTGTTTATTTGTAACTTTGACTGGCCAGATCCTGTTCTAAATTGAGGTTTCCCCTCTGCCACCAGGACCCTCCGCTTCCATCTTGGGGCCTACAGGCGGGCCAGCAGCTCTTAACATGTGAGCCCACAAATCGGAGGGTGGAAGGACGGTCCACACACTCTGGACATCCGCTTTGTCTCTGGGAAACACGCGGATCGGCCAACCAACTTGGAGAGGCCCCAGGAGTCCATCCGACGGCTGGCCTCAACATCCTACGGCCTTCCAATCTGACACGGCCTGCAGGCTGGATTACAGGCTCTCTCCTGAGACACAGTGAGTAAGACAATCTGCATCACCACCCGCAGCCGAGTCCCCAGGAGGCGTCAGACTACCCGATCCTCTCTCTCTCTCTCCCCGTAGGGGTTCTGGGGACTGGGGGCGGCCGTGTTCACTTTTCCGGCGGCCGTCTCCTAGGATAGTCCGCGGCTACGGCCTACCCCTGGAGGCCATCTTGGGACTCTAATATACGCCCTAAAGATATTCCTTCCACCCCTTCGGCTGAACAGGCACTCATAAGGTGTTAGGGGCTGCAGAGCCTGTCTCCCTCCTCTCAAACTGATAGTGGGGAGAGGTGGAGCTGTAAACAGGGGGATCTGAAGATCCAAATGGAGCGCACTATTATTGCTGAGAAAGATGCTGCTTAAATAAATCCAGGGCCCCTGTCTGCCCACCAAGACCTCCGTGCAGCAGCTTTAGCTATCTACAGTGTCGGAGGTAAGCCTGCATGTTTGATCACTAAATCCTCTGCATACCTCATGGGCAAAGTTGGCCAACAGCAACGTTACTACAAACCACTGATTGGGCCACGAGAAGAACCAAACATGGAGCATTATTTTACCAGACCACAACTTACCTCCTCTAATCCTTCCGCAAATCCTTTTTGCCCTTCCCCCCTCTTCCGGAAGAAGACATGATACCTCCTACCACACAAGCCCATTTACCTCCAACTACACCTACTTGCATCTGGACCCCTGTCCGGGGTAAATCTAAGAAGTACCTTTCCACTCCTCAACACCTGTGATCTTCTAAACAACCTCCTTGCACATTCCTCTGAACGCCCTTTTTTGGTTCTATCCTTTACTACTTTTTGCATTTCCGTTTCCTCAAAAACGATGTTGCTGTTTTGGTTCTTTCAATTTTTGAATCTGCCCCGCTCCTTTTCCGGGAAGAAATCTTTCTCATCCCATGAGATGCATTCACTTAAAATTTTGATATTTTGAGTGACAAACATACTTGTTTTATTTGTTAACCTTGCTTTTCCCTAAGGACTTACAGGTTTTTCTTTTTCCTTCAATGACCTTTTGTCCTTTTTTGTTCTTTCCACTATCAAGTGCAGCGGACCCTTCTCATCTCCTCAAGCAGAGTCGCCAGATGGAAGTCCGTTCACGTCCCTACCAGGCCCTGGTCTATGCCCAGGGCTTCCTGAGAGACTGTTTTCTTTCAGGCTCACGGAGTTTTGTATTCTTTTTTCCTTTTTTTCTTTTGATTTTTCTTTTTTGTTTTTCTTTTTTACTCTTCTTATCCATGTCTAATGATGTGTTCCACAGATTGAGACTCCATGGTCACCTCATTTTAAAGCAGTTTCACCTTGGTGTTTGTATTTCAATAGTTAGAGGTGGAAAAATGTTTGCTATTATTAATACCCGTAAACTGCAATATACAGTAGGTGACCGCGATATTGTGTCAATCTCGCCGCATTTCTCGGCAAGATTTGACACCTGCGAGCCCCGTCGCAGGAGCCAGCGCCGACATGGCTCACTCATCGGGAAAGGAAAACTTTGTTTTCCTCCCGCGATGAGTGACAGGCAGCGCTGAGAGCTGTCTGGTATGAATCCTGAGGCGGGAACACCGCGCCAAATTTTAAATGAAAAAACCGGCGCGGGTTCCCCCCCAGGAGCATTCCAGGCCCTTAGGTCTGGTATGGATTGTAAGGGGAACCCCCTACACCGAAAAATTGGCGTTGGGGTCCCCCCCAATCCATACCAGACCCTTATCTGAGCACACAGCCCGGCCGGCCAGGAAAGGGGTGGGGACGAGCGAGCGCCCCCCCCCCTTCCTGAGCCGTACCAGGCCGCATGCCCTCAACATGGGGGGTGTGTGCCTTGGGGGAGGCACCCACCCCCCAAAGCACCCCAAAGCACCTTGTCCCCATGTTGATGAGGACAAGGGCCTCTTCCCGACAACCCTGGCCGTTGGTTGTCGGGGTCTGCGGGCGGGGGGCTTATCGGAATCCGGGGGCCCCCTTTAATAAGGGGGCCCCCAGATCCCGGCCCCCCACCCTGTGTGAATGAGTTTGGGGTACATGGTACCCCTACCCATTCACCTAGGGAAAAGTGTCAATATAAAAAAAACACAGTACACAGGTTTTAAGAGTAATTTATTAGTCAGCTCCGGGGTCTTCTTCCGACTTCGGGGGGTCTCCTTCCGACTTCTCCCGGTGTTCGGCCTCTTCTCCCGGTGTTCGGCCTCTTCTCCCGGGCCCCGCCGCTATCTTCTTCCAGCTCTATTGCCAGCGAGGGGCCCAGTCTGCTGCCGCTGTCTTGTTGCCGCTGTCTCGTTGCCGATGTCTCGCCGCCTCTTCTCTTCTTCCCCGATGTTGACACGACGCTCTCTCTGGCTCGAATGCTGTGTGCGAGCTGTGGAGCCATTTATATAGGCGGTGACCCCGCCCCCTTACGATGTCATGGTCCCAGCATGCACAGGGACTCTGGCGTCATAAGGGGGCGTGGCCCCAGAGTCCCTGCGCATGCTGGGTCCATGACGTCGTAAGAGGGCGGGGTCACCGCCTATATAAATGGCTCCGCAGCTCGCACACAGCTTTCGAGCCAGAGAGAGCGTCGTGTCAACATCGGGGAAGAAGAGAAGAGGCGGCGAGACAGCGGCGACAAGACAGCGGCAGCAGACCGGGCCCCTCGCTGGCAATAGAGCTGGAAGAAGATAGCGGCGGGGCCCGGGAGAAGAGGCCGAACACCGGGAGAAGAGGCCGAACACCGGGAGAAGTCGGAAGGGGACCCCCCGAAGTCGGAAGAAGACCCCGGAGCTGACTAATAAATTACTCTTAAAACCTGTGTACTGTGTTTTTTTATATTGACACTTTTCCCTAGGTGAATGGGTAGGGGTACCATGTACCCAAAACTCATTCACACAGGGTGCGGGGCCGGGATCTGGGGGCCCCCTTATTAAAGGGGGCTCCCGGATTCCGATAAGCCCCCCGCCCGCAGACCCCGACAACCAACAGCCAGGGTTGTCGGGAAGAGGCCCTTGTCCTCATCAACATGGGGACAAGGTGCTTTGGGGTGGGGGGCCCCCGCAGGGCGCCCCCTCCCCCAAGGCACCCACCCCCCCATGTTGAGGGCATGCGGCCTGGTACGGCTCAGGAGGGGGGGGGGCGCTCGCTCGTCCCCACCCCTTTCCTGGCCGGCCGGGCTGCGTGCTCGGATAAGGGTCTGGTATGGATTGGGGGGGACCCCCACGCCAATTTTTTGGTGTAGGGGGGTTCCCCTTACAATCCATACCAGACCTAAGGGCTTGGTATGCTCCTGGGGGGAACCCACGCCGTTTTTTTCATTTAAATTTGGCGCGGTGTTCCTGCCTCAGGATTCATACCAGACAGTTGTCAGCGCTGCCTGTCATTCATCGCGGGAGGAAAACAAAGTTTTCCTTTCCCGATGAGTAAGCCAGCGCGACATGCACAGTACCCTGTCGCCGAGAACCAGCGCGATGGTATCGCGCTGGAAACACAATCTCGCGGTCAGGTACTGTATATACTTTTATTTTCCTAGTACTTCCATGCTTATAGTATTAGATGTTTTCACACTAGCCTTCCTAGATAGACCACAACCATGGCTCTGAAAATTATGTCCTACAATGTGAAGGGCCTGGGCTTCATTAGTAAGCGCTGGATGGCCCTGAAAGATTTCAGGGCCTTGGGCGCAGACGTGGTGATGATCCAAAAGACCCACTTTCGGGCAAGCGGACATTAAAATTTGCCTCAAGGTTTTTTCCCACTTCCTTTCTTGCCTCTGACTCCACGGGCAAGGCAGGAGTGGCAATCTTGATCAGAAAAGCATGCCCTGTCAAGGTTTGGAGGTCTCATGTGGACCTTCATGGGAGATTTCTTATTGTAGAATGTGAATACACGTCTACCTCTTTTATACTGGTTAATTTGTATGCTCCAAACACGGGCCAGATTGATTTCCTCAACAAACTTTTTGATACTCCCCAATATCGCTCACAACCTTTTATGATAGTTAGTGGGGACTTCAATCTGGTCATGTCACCCACTAGGGACAGACAAACACTTTTTAGTACTACCCCATCTAAAAGAGTATTGTCCCAAGCCAATGCCTTCCGTAAATGTATTAGGTCATACAGACTCTTCGACTCATGGAGGATAAAACATCCAGCTGCTAAACAATTTACGCTTTATTCACCAGCTCATAAAATGTACTCCCGCCTTGATCATTTTTTTAACTCGGCTCCACTCATCCCTTATGTAGTCGAATTAGATATTTCTCCCATTACATGGTCGGACCATGTGCCCATTATGTTAGATCTTATGCTATCCCAGTCCTATACCAAATCCTGTCATTGGCATTTTAACAACCACCTTCTCCGTCTGACGTATCCCACTCTATCCTAGCAAATGGCTTGAAAGTGTATTTTTTACTCAACTCTGGATCAGTGTCTCAGGTTTCTACACTGTGGGAAACACACAAGGCTGTTTTCCGAGGTGCGTGTATAGCTGAGGGCTCTCGGTTGAAGAGGGATAGAAATAGTCTCTTACAGTCCTTAATGTCCACTCTAATAATTGCTGAGCGGAGGCTTCTCGGTGGTCCCACAGTGATGAAACTACGTAAAGTCATTCATCTTAGAGAACAAATTAAATCAACAAAACTTGACAAAACAGCTAGGTCCATGCTGTGGATGAAGCAAAAATTTTATAAATACTCCAATAAACCCCACAGGATGTTAGTTAATAAGTTATGCCCTCGTCCGTTCAATTCCTTGCCTGAATTTCTTCTACAGTCAGACGGATCTAGAACACACTGCCCTCGTGAGATGTCCAAAATTTTTGGCAACTTTTACAACAAACTGTATAATTGACTGACCCCGGAGAACCATTTTGAATTTACCCAGGGCAATTTTGAGTCTTTTTTTTTCCAATATAAAGCTACCAAAACTATCTACAACAGATTTAGAGAGTTTAAACATAGCAGTATTAGCTGAAGAACTCTTTGCTATAATTAAAAGTCTCCCATTACACAAATCCCCCGGCCCAGACGGCTTACCCAACTCCTACTACAAATCTTTTTTTGACATTCTATCTCCTCATATGCTAGCTTTAAATGATTCCCTCCTCAAGGGTACTCCTCCACATCCACAGTTCTCCCATTCATTTATTTTGGTTATCCCTAAGCCTGGAAAGGATTCTCTGTCCCAGATAACTACAGACCCATAGCCTTCCTAAATTCAGACTACAAGATATTTACTAAAATTCTCGCTTCCCGACTTTCTGTGCTCACCCCCAAACTGATACACAGGGATCAGGTGGGTTTCATCCTTGGTAGACACGCGGGAGATAACACCCGGCATACAATAGGCTTAATAGACCTCTTGGATAGTACCTCCCGTTCGGCATTGATTCTGAGTTTAGACGTCCAGAAAGCTTTTGACAGGCTAAGTTGGCCCTACATGTTTGCCACCTTAAAAATATATGGTTTTTATGGTCCTTTATTAAAAGCTTTAGAGGCCTTATATTCAACTGTCTCAGCGCAGGTGCAAATGTCGTCCTTTCTGTCTCCTGGCTTCCCCATGACAAATGGAACTTGGCTCGGTTGTCCCCTTTCGCCACTGCTTTTTATCCTGTGCCTAGAACCCCTAGCCGAGTCTATCCGTGTTCATCCAGATATATACGTGGGGTGGTGATGAGACAGGGGGTATATAAATTATCGTTGTTTGCAGATGACATTTTGCTCACTATCACTACCCCGCTGATATCTCTTCCCTCACTACATAAATTATTGACCTCTTTTAGTGCTATTTCCGGGTATAAAGTCAACACTTCTAAAACTGAAGCCCTCCCTATACACATTCCAACGCCATTATTATCCCAACTCAAAGAATCATACCCTTATAAATGGTGTAATACCTCTCTCAAATACTTGGATATCCTACTTACCCCTTCCTATTCCTCCCTTTATAGCACTAACTTCCCTCCTCTGATACTGGATATTAATAAGTCTCTGTCAAACTGGACCACATACCCCCTGTCTCTCTTAGGCAGAATTAATGTTTTAAAAATGTCTATCCTACCCAGGCTGCTTTATTATTTTGAAACTCTCCCAGTAGCTGTACCTGCTTCACAACTAAAAACACTTCACAGGATTTTTCTAAAATTTATATGGAATGGCAAAACTCACCACATAGCAAGCTTCGTGATGTTCTCCATTAGATCCAGAGGAGGTTTGGGAGCTCCGGACATTACTAAATATTATCATGCTATGCATTTAAGGGCCATTACCTCTTGGACTTCCCTACATACACCAAACCAATGGTCTGCCATTGAGAAGGGGGTACTTTAACTGGTTCATCTGGGCTCCTTGGTTTGGAGTGCCCCCCTGTTTTAAATCCTTTATATAAACGTCAGTGTACTGGCCCAATGGCACTAACTTTAACCATTTGGCATAATTGCCTCAAATGCTATCCCCTTATGTCCTCCTGCTCTCCTCTTGTAAATGTGCTATTCAACCCTCTCATTCTAGATAGTATGTCCCTAGGCAGGATTTTTCCATGGATAAATGTTCATCTCTTCCAGCTCTGGAACCTGGTTCATCCCATAACGAGGAAGCTGCATACCTTTAATACTTTAAGTGAGAAATTTGATTTACCAACACATCTCTTCCACTTTTACTTACAGGTTAGACACTTCTATTACTCTAAATCGCCATCTCTAACCCTAGATAAGCCAATTACTTTTGAATACCTGTGTGCTCAAGGCCCTCATCAATTGCATTTAATCTCCTGTATTTACTGTATCCTCCTGAGTCGACTCCAATCACGGAGATACATGCGCAGGTGGTCTCATTTAGTGGGCCGTCCTGTCACAATACAGATGTGGGATAGGATTTGGTCCTCTACTTTTAGATCTTCCAAATGTGTCACTCAGAGGGAGACAACCATTAAGATTCTCATGTTTTGGTGCAGAACTCCCGATGTAATCCATAAGTATGATCCATCAGTTCTGCAGCATTGCTGGCAGTGTGGAACTGATATAGGCTCACTATTTCACATCTTTTGGCAATGTTCCTTGACCTTTTTGGTATGATGTACATTTCCTTATACAAAAGGTGACTGGGGTGTCCCTTCCGATGGATCCTTTGAATTACCTATTGGGTCTACCTCCTTTAGGGGTATCTAAAAAAACAAACAAACTGATATCTTATATATTATTAGCCACCAGGAGGCTTATCCCATTGTCCTGGTTATCCAATACACCTCCTCCATGGTCCAGATTTCTACATTTGGTGGCTGAGATTCAGACAATGGAGTTTTTGACGGCCTCGGTACATGACTGCATTCCCCAATTTAATAAAATATGGGAACCATGGGACCTTTTGGAATTCGGGACCCCCATGCTACCAAGCACGCCCTAATCTTAATTTAATTCTACACTGACTGTGTATATGGCCTGGACTGAACTTAAGGTTCTAGGCTCTTTCCCATACTATGCTTACTGCGTACATCATAAGAAATTGACCCAATACACAAATGTGCCTAGTTTTTGTGAACACTTTCTTATTACTTATACTTGTTACTTTCCATTTTGCTTTCCCTTTTTACTATGATTGTTTATAATGCTTATAATGCTTATATTGATAGTGTAGTGTACATTTTGTTACAATTTTGTACTGGTTCTTTGATATCCCAATAAAAATACAATTTTGAGAATTCTCTTTCTCTTCTGTCCCCCGCTTAGACACTCAGGGCTATTGAGCCCACATTCGGGGCTCCAGCCGCAATAGCCCCCTATTAACAACGCCTATGACTACAAGCTCAGTTTTAGAAATATTTTGTTTGAGGAAGTGTTGTGACATCCATGTTGATATGGCAGTTACTAATGTAAGAGGGGACCAAAGACGTGAGGTGAGGCGTAGAGAGATAGATTTGAGTGTCAACAGAGATGTGTATTGGAAGCCATAGGAGGTTCAAGAGACCAAGAGAGGAAGTGTAGAGGAGAAGGGGTCCAAGAAAAGAGCCTTGGGGGACCTTTGCAGAAATAGGATGTGGCGAGGAGAAGACAAAGTTGTAGGTAACACTAAAGGAGTGCTCTGATACATAGGAAGAGAATCAGGAAAGAGCAGAATCTTGGAGGCCAATTGAGTGGAGTTTATTGACGAGGAGTGGCTGGTCAGCAGTATCAAAGGCCACAGAAAGGTCATGTAGTAAGGATATGGAGTACTGGACATTGGCTCTAACACTTAGTAAATCATTAGTGAGTTTTAGTCAAGCGTACACACGAGCGGTATGTCCGACAGAAAAAGTCAGACGGAAGCTTTTCATTGTCTATTCCGATCGTGTGTATGCCTCATCTTTTTTTTTGAAAATTCTGACGGACCTAGAAATGGAACATGTTCTAAATATTTCCGACGGAACCAATTCCTATCAGGAAAACAGCTCATCTGTATGCTGTTCTGATGGACCAAAAACGACGCATGCTCTGAAGCAAGTACGAGACAGAAGCTATTGGCTACTAGCTATTGAACTTCCTTTTTCTAGTCCAGTCGTATGTGTTGTACGTCACTTCGTTCTGGACGGTCGGACTTTAGTGTGACTGTGTGTATGCAAGAACGCTTGAGCAAAATTATGTCAGAGTTCTGTTGGAAAAACCTTCGGAGTTTATTCTGATGGCAAAACTGGTCACATGTACGTGGCATAAGGGGTCAAGAAGGTTGTTTGAAGTGAGGTGGGAGCTCAGACAGTTGTAGGCTAAAGGTTCTAAAAGTTTTGAGGTAAATGGGAGCAAGGAGATAAGTTTTAGGTTATTCAGGTTGATGGGGTCCAGTGAGGGCATGATCTGTGCATGCTTTAAACATGAGAGGAAGGTGCCAGTAGAGAGGGATAGATTGACGATTTGAGTTAAAGAGCATACATTAAAGGGTGACTGTAATAGCATTGGGAGAACATAATGCAAAGGACAATTGGTTATGTGGGCATCTGACAAAAGTTTGGTAACCTCTTTAGTAGTAGCTGGGTCAAAAGAGAAAAGTTTTGAATGAGCTGTTAGAAGAGGTATGTTAAGTGGGGAAGATATCTGTACAATGGAGATGTCCTCACAAATTGAATCAATCTGTTTTTTCAAGTGATTGGCAATCTCTTGTGTAGTGAGTGAGCCAGTGGGTGGAGGTAGTGGGGGATAAAGTAGAGAATTAAAGGAAGAGAAGAGCCGAAGACTGCTGGATGACAAGGTATTTATAAGAGTGGCATAGTGGGTTTGTTTGTTTGTTGGAGGCAGGAATTGTATTTTAGAAATACAGATTTGTATATATTTGAACGAATATAAATAAAATGCCTTCTTATGTCCATTGCTAACAATTATTTTTAACCATTTCAGCCCCCCTATTGACCAGGCAATTTTTTGCGATACGACACTGCGCTTTAACTGACAATTGCCTGGTCGTGCAATGTTGTACCCAAACAAAACTTTTTTTCCCACAAATAGAGCTTTATTTTGGTGTTATTTGATCACCTCTGCTGTTTTTATTGTTTGCGCTATAAACAAAAAAAGAGCGACAATTTTGAAAAAAAAAAGTTTTTTTTTACCTTTTGCTATAATAAATATCACCAAAAAATATATAAAAAGACAAATGTATTCATCAGTTTAGGCCGATATATATTCTTCGACCTATTGTTGGTAAAAAAAACGTAATAGGCGTATATTGATTGGTTTGCACAAAAGTTATCACGTCTACAAACTAAGGGATCGATTTAGGGACTTTTATTTTTTTTATTATTTGTACTGGTAATGGCGGTGATCTGGAATTTTTAGAGGGCCTTATGTCCCATTGTGGAGATTTCCTTTCATTCCTGTCTTATAGCTAAAACAGAAAGTATGAGGAAATCCCTCCAAAATTTGCAAATCCTGGTGTTTCACCAGGATCAACAGAACTAGTGTCCCCATTGGAGGATTTCCCCTCTATTAGTGATTTGATATTAACACAAAATTTGGGATTTTCTTTTACTTTCACTTTTAACCACTTCAAGACCAGGCCTATTTCAAACATTTGTTATTTACAAGTTAAAATCAGTATTTTTTTGTTACAAAATGACTTAGAACCCCCAAATGTTTTTTTATATATTTTTAGCACAAACCCATATAAAATAAAATGGTGGTAGTTGCAATATTTTATGTCACACTGTATTTGCTCAGCGGTCTTTCGAACGCAATTTTTTAAGAAAAAATACACTACAATGAATTTTAAAAAACTAAACAGTAACGTTAACCCAATATTTTTGTATAATGTGAAAGATGATGTTACGCCAAGTAAAGAGATACTTAACATGTCATGCTTTAAAATTGTGGAATGGCGACAAACTGCGGTACTAGAAAATCTCCATATGTGACGCTTTAAAAAAATTTAACAGTTACCTGTTTAGAGTTACAGAGGAGGTCTTGCACTAGAATTATTGCTCTTGCTCTAATGATCACGGTGATACCTCACATGTCTGATTTGAACACTGTTTACATTCCCTGGACCGACTTATAAATGCGTTTTCTTTGGCGTTTTTTTTTTTTTCTTTTTTTTTTTTGTTTACACTGTCCCCCCTTTAAAAAAAAATTCTGATCACTTTTTTTGCTGTCACAAGTAAACATCCCTTATGAATAGGCAGTGCCAGGTAGTCTTTATGGAGGGATCTGGGGTCTAAAAGACCCAAACCCCTCCTCTGCACTTGAAAATATTCAAAATGCCAAGATCAGCGTTTTTGAATACTGACATTTTTTTTAAATTGGTGCTGTTGGCTGCTGAGTAAACCGGAAGTGACGTTGTGACGTCACTTTCGGGTTCCTACATCGGAGACCCGATCAAAGCCGAATCCGGCTTTGTTCGGATCTCCAGCCTGCCGGCGGATGTGCGGGCTGGTGGCTCAGGTCTCTCGGTGGGACAGGAGAGTCATCCTCTCCTGCTCCTTTTAATAACAGTCAAGTGACTGCTTAGCTGGATCGGTTGTTATTACAAGAAAGCTGGCTGTCAGCTCTAAAAAACAATACTGGGGTACATCACATACAGGTACAGGTATGTGATTTTTCATGAAGTGGTTAATGATAATGGGAAACAGGACAAATAGAGAAGGTGAATCTCCCAAATGCTGGCACAAACAGCAATAAAAATGGATAGGTGTTCTAATCCCACAAACTAAAAAAAAAGTTTTACTTGTAGAGCACTGCTGGGCACTGATTTGGCACAGATATGCACTGATGGGGCACTGTAGAGCACTGCTGGTCACTGATGTGGCACAGATGTGCACTGATGGGGCACATATGTGGTACTGTAGAGCACTGATGAGGCACAGATATGGCACTGTAGAGCACAGATGTGGCACAGTAAAGCACTGCTTGGCACTGGTGTGGCACTGTAAAGCACTGCTGGGCACTGATGTGGCACTGTAAAGCACGGATGTGGCACTGTAAAGCACTGCTGAGCACTGATGTGGCACTTGGAAAAAAAAACTCATGCTGCAGCTTCTCCCTCCTCTCCTCACACAGTCAGTGTGAGAAGAGGAGAGAACCGGAAATGGTGCTGGTTTGTTGACAGTGATCGCTCCATTATTGGACGGAGTGATCACAAGGTAAAGGGGCGCTGGGATTGGCCCTTTATCCTGATACATGATGCGCTGGGTCCCGAGGACCTGGCAGTCATAGACACTGCTGGAAGACATCATAGTATGCCCTCCCAGAACTACCTGGCCACACTGTAGCTGTTATTCGTCTATGGCCTGGTCGGCAAACATATAATAGCCAATTTTGAGCAGTCTCTACCTTTTTGGATCAATTCTCTCAACAGTAATGCATAGAAACCTAAATATGGAAAACATCACAGAATCATTGGGTTTGGTTTACTTAAAGTATAACTAAAGGCAAAAGGTTTTTTTTTTAGTTTTGGACAGAATGGAGTAGGATTAGAACCCCTGTCAGATTTTTATTGCTGTCTGTGTTTCCGTAAGTGTTTCAGTGTAAAGGAAAAGGACTGTGTTTCTGTCCTTTATGTGATGGGTAAAAATGTTTTTTGTATATGATAATTTATTTGCACATTAATGTCTATAACAGTTCCTATATCGCGTTTCTGTCCAATCTTAGTAGAACTGAAAATGATACCCCATCCCGAACGTTTGTCATCTTACAGGTTGTCAGGTTAGAATCTCTTCCTGGTTTTCACAGCTTTCTATGTATACTGTACATGAGGTAGATTACCTTCACATTCGAACTTGGTGCTTGGAGATACAGGTGGAAAAACATATACAAAAGACACATCAACCCTACTAAAATGCAGCACAATACATAATGAATGAATTACCAAGAACATATAATGCAAGAGAACTGAGGGAGCTAAATGCAACTTCCAAAGTTTGAGCTATCAGATACTATCTGGCAGGGCTGGACTAGGACACAAATTTGGCCCTGGACTTCACCCACTTTAATATTGCAAACATGCACAAAAAAGTATCTAAAACTATATGCAATTACGCGATCTGGATACTTATTGAGTTTGGGATAGATCTGAGGGAAGCGGTGCGGCCTTTGTATGGGGCATAAGATCAGACTGGGGGGAAATTGCCACCTTGCCCCCGGTAGGGTGACCACATTTCCAGGCTGCCATTCAGGGACAATTTTGCCAAGGACCAGTGGGGGGGAATGTAGTCTCAGGGTTGATGGGGAATTCAGCAGTGGGGTTGATTTGTCGAGTGAATGGCTGGTGCTAGCACTGAAAACATTCCGACACCATGCTTAATATATAATATGGTGTCAGAATAATCAAATCACATTATTTCTATTACTACATTGTAATATATAATAAAATAGTTCAACTTACCATAATGCAGAATCAGTGGGAACCCAGAGCTTGTCACTTGCCACCAGATGCAGCGCGTCATTTGCCACCATCGCCTGCCACCAGATGCAGCTTGTCACTTTCCACCAGATGCAGCGTTTCACCATTGCCTGCGACCAGATGCAGCATGTCATTTGCCACCACCACCTGCCACCAGATGCAGCGTGTCACTTTCCATCATCGCCTGCCACCAGATGCAGCGTGTCACTTTCCACCATCGCCTGCCACTGTCAACTGCCATCAGATGCAGTGTGTCACATGCCACCGTCGCTTGCCACCAGATGCAGTGGGTCACATGCCACCGGCACCTGCCACCAAATGCAGCGTGTCACCTGCCACCAGATGCAGCATGTCACTTGCCACCAGATGCTGTGTGTCACATGCCACTGTCAACTGCCACCAGATGCAGTGTGTCACATGCCCTGGCGCTTGCCATCAGATTGCAGTGTGTGTAACATGCCACCGTCAACTGCCACCAGATGCAGCGTGCCACTTGTCGCTGTCTCCTGCTGCCAGAGAGAGGGCAGGGAGAGAGGGGGCAGAGAGAGATAGGGGGCAGAGAGAGGGGACAGGGATAGAGAAAGAGGGGGGAGGCAGGGAGTGAGAGAGAGAGAAAGAGAGAGAGAAAGAGAGGGGGGAGATGGGACACAGGGAGATAGAGAGGGGGGACAGGGAGGGGGCAGAGAGAGGGGTCTGGGTCTGGTCAGTAACAGTGCTCAGCTCACTCACTTGAATGGTCCAGAGGGGGCTTTAATGTGGCTGTTGGCTGTTTGTTTAATCTTCCCGCTCCCTCTTGTTCTCCATAGATGCGACGCACGGGCAGGGAGAATGAGTGTGTGTCACAAGCTAGCTCAGGCATGCTAAACGGAACAGTGTGCAGATCCCCTTTTCTAGGGCAGATGCACCGAGCCAGCTGTCACCCGCTGACCACACACTGACAACAGGAACGATCTGGAGGATGGAGCGGCAGCAGGCGTCGGAGGACTTCAGTCCCTGCCCACCAGTGTGACCTTTCAGACACCTATCGCAGCGGCAGAGCCAAAGGAAGTGCTCAAAAAGCCTGTTAGCTCTGTGCTGCAGGTGGTGGGTGGGCTGGCAACAATAAGAAGCAGTGAAACACTGAAGCACCCAGCAAGCTCCCACAATCCTGGCCCAGTCCACCCCTGAATTGCCGTCTCGGTCCCATGGTAGGGCCGGCCCTGGGAAGTACAAAAATTGGCTACGTGGGCTGCACAACCATTATTTTGACAGGCTGTCTGACACTGGCCCACTGAGCCATCGGCCCACCAGGAAACTCCCGGTAGTCCCTATGGCCAGTACATGAATGTTATCTGGTTTGGTCATTTGAGAAATTATGGTCACTTAGGACACAGAAGTTTAGGCACAGCTGTTGGTTTTCTATTTTTTTTTTTTTTGGCAAAAAATAAAGCCTTAGCAAAGTTTCAGGCATTAAGAATCTTTTTTGGAACAATTTCTGTCTTGGGTTGTTTGACTGGCTTTTATCATCACCTTTACTTAAGAATAAGCATAGATCCTGTGCATATGAAGTACACAACATTCTGGAATAGCTAGCTTGGAGCTAGAGTTCTTAAAGCTACTTGTTATGAGACAGGGAATCTGAGTAGACAGAAGTGCTTGCTTACAGATTACTTTGCAAATGCTAAATGGCAATAGCTAAATGAGGTCGTTGCTTCGGTGACATTGCTGAGGTTAAAGCATTTCTCAGAAAGTTGTAAATAATATCGTCCACCCTGCTTCTCAGATGCCCTCTAGTATAATGTTGCTATCCAGAGAGGCCAACTCTTTTAACCTACAAACATGGAACAATTGATACATTTTCAATGCCTAAAAAATCAATATTCATAAAGACACAAGGCAACTTTTTAGCATTTTATAATGGCAACAGATGTTTAACATCATTAACCACTTCAGCCCCGGAAGGTTTTACACCGTTCCTGACCAGAGCATTTTTTACAATTTGGCACTGTGTTGCTTTAACTGCTAATTGTGCGGTCATGCAATGTTATACCCAAACGAAATTTGCGTCCTTTTCTTCCCACAAATAGAGCTTTTTCTTTTAAATTCTTTATTTAAATTTTACATATTAAAATTACAAAAACACCCATCTAATGAGGGGAAAATACATTCTACCAGGTATACAAATCTCTAGAAAACAATGACAAACCCCGATATTATCCCACTCCTACCCTCCGTCCGAACCCCCCACCCCCCCTCTTCCCGCAGATAGTTCACTTACGAAATAAACAAGGCGAGTAAAAGTATGTCTATACTTATATTAATGCATAATGACTTCAGCAAAACTCTCATATTTTTTAAAGGCTTCCCATCTGGCCCATCTGCCCCCCCCCCTCTTCTTGATCCCTATCTAAGGGATCTACTACCTCAGATTTCTCTAGGATTTAAATTTCATTTACTCTTGAGATCCCATCCCTAATCCTAGGCCCCTCCACTTCCTGCCATTTTTTTGGGATTACGCTCTTTGCTGAATTAAGAAACACCGGGATTAGTGAGGTTTTATACCGTCTATTTAGGCCCTCAGACCCATGGAACAAACAGACCCATGGGTCAAATGTGATAGCCTTGCCCGTTATCACTTCAATCAACTTAATCACCTCCCGCCAGAATATTTTGATTTTTGGGCAATCCCACCATAGATGCGCCATTGTTCCCGAGGCCGAACACCCTCTCCAGCAATTAGGTGATTTGTCAGGAAGAAATTTGCTAATTTTAATAGGAGTCATATACCACCTGGCCAGGCACTTATAGTTGATCTCCCTCGTTTTCATATCAACTGCTGTACCATGCATTGCCCCCAAGATGCTCCCCACCGAACTTTTCTCACAAGTTACTCCCAGTTCTTCTTCCCATTTTTTAATGAATGGCGGTACTTCCGATCCTCCACTAGTTAACAGAATTTTGTATATTGCAGAAATATTCCTCTTTGCTATATCTCTACAGAATAATTTCTCTATCGGTCTGTAATCTACTTCCTCCCTCAAGGAGCCAGGCATGCTTCTAACAAAATGCACAAGCTGGCCGTACCCAGGGCCGTTTTTTCCATTGGGCATGATGGGCAGTTGCCCGGGGGCCCCACTTGCCTGGGGGGCCCCACCTGCCCAGTGACCACAGCCAAGCATGGCATGGTGTAACCCTATGTGTCACCTTCGCTCCAATTTTCTGTGACCCCGCACTCCGGCCGCCATGTCCAGTCTCAGGCTGGCCCCTGGCGCCCTGTGATTGGGCGAAAGGGGTCATGTGTGGCAGGTGGGGCTGGCCTGTCCTCAATCGTGGGAGAGCGGGGCTGGCCTTCAATGTGAGCTGTGGCCGCTATCTTCTCCTCTCCGGGCCACCAATCATGTCCCCACCGGGGCAGGCACTCTGTGCCCGATGTCTTTTTCTTCTCCTCTCTGGGTCACCGATCATGTCTGCGCCAGGGCAGGCAGTCTGGCAGTGTGACAGGTGGCAGCGCAGAGGCAGAGCAGATCATGAAAGAAAAAAAGATAAGAGACTCACTTGTGAGTTTTGTTGCTGGCCCGGGGGGAGTAGATATGGTCTGAGGAGAGGGAGCAGCCAGTTAAAGCACTGCGTAAACTGTCGGCGCTATATAAATCCTGTATAATAATAATAATAATAATAATAATAAAGTCAGTGTAATGTGCTGTGTATAGTGTATTGTGTGTGTGTGTGTGTGTGTGTGTGTGTAGTGTATAGTGTATTGTGTGTGTAGTGTATAGTGTATTGTGTGTGTGTGTGTGTGTGGTGTATAGTGTATTGTGTGTAGTGTATTGTGTGTGTTTGGTGTATTGGTCTGTGGGTAGAATATTGTGTAGCGGTCAGTATGAAGTGTAGTGGTCTGTGGGTAGTGTATAGTGTATTGTGTAGTGGTCTGTGGGTAGTGTATAATGTATTGTGTAGTGGTCTATGGGTAGTGTAGTAGTCAGTGGATAGTTTAGTTTGTGTAGTAGTGGTCTGTATAGAAATCAGGTAGGGTGGTGTGGTGTGTAGTGGTCAGTGTGTAGTATAGTGGTCAGTATAGGAATCAGGTAGGTTTAGTGTGGTGTGTAGTGTAGTGGTCAGTGGATATAGTGTCGTGTAGATAGGGCCCCAGTGCACTGTATTGCCTGGGGGCCTATAATGCTCTTAAGATGGCCCTGGCCGTACCGCCACCCATTTACCTTCATTAAATCCCTTTGTGTTGATAGTTCCTGAAATGTGCAAATTTTCCCTCTTTTAATAATGTCTTTTAACTGTGCTTCCCTATCCAAAATCTAGTTTACTCTCACTTCCTCCATCCCCGGGGGAAAGTAGGTGTTGTCTTTTAAATAAATTAAGGGAGAATTATACTCCCACTTCCTAGTGAGATGAATCTGGTCCCATATTTTACATGTGAGGTGCATTATAACATGTGTGTCTGGGCCTAAATTCCTGTGGTAAGGGGACTTCCTAATGGATCCTACAAGCTTTACGCCCAGGTACTTAATTTTTTCTCTCCAAGGGAAGTGAAACACCTCTCTGAGTCTAGCAACTTCCTGTTTGTCAATATTAATTTTTAAGGCTTCATATTTCTCAAGGTTAATTTTATAGTTTGACAGCTCACTAAATTTCTTCAATATGGACAGCAAATTGGGGATCGTATTTCTGGGTTTGGTGATATAGAGAAGAACATCATTGGCGAAAACAGCCAGTTTGTGCTCCTCCTTTCCCACTATACAGCCGCTAATGTCCGGGTTTTTTCGGATCGTGGCTAATAAGGGCTCTAAGGTTAGGATGAATAGAAGCGGGGACAGAGGACATCCTTGTCTGGTCCCGTTTTCCATGGCAAACTGTGCTGAAGCTAGATTATTGACCTTCACAAATGCTGTTGGTTGATTATATAGTATTTTAATCCATTTTAGCATTGTATGCCCTATTCCCATTGCTTCAAGCGTTTTGAACATGAATCCCCAGTCTACTCTGTCGAATGCCTTATCAGCTGTTGCAGCGGCCCCACACACCATTGTGATTGAGGCATGTCTCCTGAAATTATTTCTGGGTTTGCGGGCTCTGGTGCTGTGATTGGCCTGAGCCACAATGATGTCACTCCACCGATCATGGCACGCTGCTGCAGGTTTAGGAGATATTTACAGTGCCTACAGGAAAGCCTTATTATAGGCTTACCTGTAGGTACAAGTAGTGTAACAGGGTTTACAACCACTTTAAGTGCAGGATTATCAAAAGCAATAAATGACAAAAATAATACAAAATTAAAAAAGGCAGCGCACAAACAAAATACACACACATTGATGGTTTGGGTTAGCAGGAAGCTTCCTTTTCATCTAAACCATTACATAAACTAGATTAACATTAGCAGTTGTAAGTCTAGCATGCAAGATTTATAAGTAACTAAAACAAGATAAAGTTCTGCTGAGGCTTACAAACAATAAACACATTGTCAGACTGGATAAAGATACACAATTTGGAAACCATGCCCACAAAAATACACTTTTGAGGGCCGAAATGCAAAACGATTCAAGCAAACAGATCAAGCAATCATCAAACCACAGCCTTAGTGGGGTGTGGGTCGGGCATTATGCACACTCTTCCCACAAAAAAATATATCTATTTGTAAAAAAATAAGCACTGCAAACAAAGATTCTGGCCTTTTCTCAGGCAAAGCAAGCACAACTACGGGCCTTTATATAACATAGGTAGGATTGATAGCACACCTACGCCCATCCAGTAAAAGACACACCCACCAGTGTAATTGATTCTGTCTCTTCATGTATGCCTCAAGAGCTGTTGATCAGGAACGCACACTCTTGCCAAATGAAAGAATGCATCAGCATATGTATCTGTGCATGGTAAACCAAAAAATAACACATTTCCGAGGCCATGATAGTGATACCAACAATCAAACAATTCAAGTTGTACGTTGTTGGGCATGTGGAGGGTCCAAAACAGGAAATGTCAACTTTGTGAGGGCTGCTTCACACAAATTGTTGACAAAGCACATTCATCATTCGTCATCAGCATACAACATTAAAATATGGATGCAGGATCACACCATACTTTTAAATCCATATCTGCCCCAAAACACACAGTTATAGATTTGGCGCAAACCCACACAAGCTTTATTTATACTGTCATTTCTTGGGTTTCCATTATGTAAAACACATCAGAAATGTAATAACTTGTGAAAAAGAAACTATAACATCACAGAGGAAGAACACACAAACCTCTAGCCAGGTAGCAGCATATTTGGGATTCTAACAAACAACTTCTGTGCTGCTAGGCAGAAGTGCTAACCAGTTATCTACTGTGCTGCCACGTGGCTGGAGCCTCTATCTCTGTGGTGTCAAACAATCTTAAGTTCCTGGGGTGCAATAAATTAATCAATGCAGATGCACTCTGGAAGTCCAGAGAACCATTGAACAACCTGTTTCTTTTATATGACATCTTTTTTGAAGGCTGGGTATGGCTGATTACTGTCAGCATGCTGCTATAGAACCATCTCTAATTGTTATGTTTTTTGCTTGGTAAGAGGCTGCAATTGGTGCTGTTGGTGAATTCTTAAGGCTGATTAATGTCCTTGCCCATGGAAAACATATGACACGATATACAATGGTAGTAGAACCCTCCTACACATAAATGCACATAAATACTGCATTTTTTTGGACATATACCTATAGGTGGTGGAATAATATCAGTCATAAGTTATGTTTCTTGATCTATTCTGTGATATTTGATATTTCTTGGTGTGTGAGTGTAGAATAGTGATGTTACCCTCTCAATTTGGGGAATGACATTTTGATTTGGATTTATTATGTTGGTACACATGTTACATTTATTTTGGTGAAAATTATGGTCATTTGGAAATACTAACCAACACACAAAATCGTTACTCATTTTGTGTAAGGTTTGTAAAGACAGCTGTGGGAGTTTTGGTTTAGATTTATGTGAGATGGAGAGTAACAAGTTAGAGATAGATTTGTTAAATTCATTTTTTTGGGAAACTACACACTTTTTTAAACTTTAATGCACTAAAACACACTATATTGCCAAGATGTTTGATGAAATAAAAAAGATGATCTTAGGCCGAGTACATGGATACCAAACATGACATGCTTTAAAATTGCGCACAAACGTGCAGTGGCGACAAACTGAATACATTTTTAAAAGCCTTTAAAAGCCTTTACAGGTTACCACTTTAGATTTACAGAGGGGGTCTACTGCTAAAATTACTGCCCTCGATCTGACCTTTGCGTTGATACCCCACAGACCGACGCTTGCGTTTGCCTTAGCCCGAGAGCAGGGGGAGACAGGGGTGCTTTTTTTTTTTTTTTTTTGCTTTTTTATCTTATTTTTAAACTGTTCCTTTCATTTTTTTTAATCATTTTTATTGTTATCTCAGGGAATGTAAATATCCCCTATGATAGCAATAGGTAGTGACAGGTACTCTTTTTTTGAAAAAAATGGGGTCTATTAGACTCTAGATCTCTCCTCTGCCCTCAAAGCATCTGACCACACCAATCTAAGTGATGAAATGCTTGTAGTTTCCAGTTTCTTAGGCCATAGAGATGTTTGGAGCCACTCTGGTCTCTGATCAGCTCTATGGTCAGCTGGCTGAATCACCGGCTGCATTCTCAGGTTCCCTGTTGAGACAGGAGAGCCAGAGAAAAACATGGAAGATGGTGGGGGGGGGGCATTCCTTCCCACTGCTTGTAAAAGCAGTCTAGAGGCTAATTAGCCTCTAGGATTGCTTTTACACGAAAGCCGACCGCTGGCTGAAAAGAATGATACCAAGATGATACCTAAATCTGCAGGCATCATTCTGGTATAACCACTCAAAGTCGTGAATGGCGTACCTGAAGACAAAAAAATGGTTAACAATAAAACACAGTAAACGGTAAAGTATAAAAAATTGCATACCTGAAAAGCAAACGTGATAAAACATAATAACAATAAAACATTGCAGAATAGAATACAGTAAAAAAGAGCAGAACAATAGAGAGAGAATAAAGAGAGAGAGAACAATAAAACAACAACTATTTTTTTTTTTTATATATATATTTTTTTTTTTTTTTTTTACACTTTTTTTTGTAACTAACTTTTATAACTGTAACTGGTTCCAGGTTCGGGTCTCTCAAAATGTGATGACATCTTGGGAGACCCTGTGAAAGTATGCCTGGTCTGTGCAATGCTGTACGCTACGCTAATACTCAACTAGTAAATGGTAGCGTTCAAAACATTCACCAATGTAAAGACCAGGATTGTCAGGACAGGAGGGAAAATAATAGCGGGTGTCACGCCTATATCCGCGCTTGCTGCAGACACAACATCTTTTTTGGGGGGGTTCGTTGGGTAGGGGTACTCGGGAGGACATAAAGAAAATGCCTCTCATGCAGCCAATTGCATTTGGTTGGGGATGTGAATGGGGGAAGTACAGGCGCTGCAGAAGTGGTGGGTTCCCAATTATTAGGATTGGCGAATGCAGCAGGAAGGGCATTATGGGCATGACGGGCCTGTGTTTGTCTTCTTCTTGGTGGCAGTGAGACATTACTTGTGCTTGCCACCTCACCAGCTCGTACTGCACTTATGGGACTCGTCACGTCACCAAGTGTTACTGCAGCGCTGGTTTGACTATGACTGGGGTGTACTAGGCCACTGGGGCTTGCCAGTTCCCCAAAATGCTACCAAAAAAACTGTTAGCGATCGCAGGGATCAGGCCTGACTCTGCAAACGCTGCAGTTATGTGTTTAGTGTTTTGTAAGTGACAGTGATTGATCTATACTGCACTTGGGTAGCCGGGCTGGGCAGGGCTGGGCCGGGCGGAGGGGCAAAACGCAGGTACTAGCAGGTATCTGGGCTGATCCCGCTAACACTGCGTTTTTGGGAACCCTAAACTGCTGGGGATGCTAGCATAGATCTGATCGGATCACATATTGATCCATTCAGATACTATACCACTAAGGGAGGCGTATGCTGCGTGCGTGGGTGTTAGCGGTACTGGCGTTAACTTGACGCTGCCTGGGGCGACGCATATCACCGCCGGGCGATCAGGGGGCTAAACCTTTGTTCGGTAATAAACGGCGGGTGCCCTGACACTATAAAAAATAAACTGACTAACCAGCGTCACCCGTAACACTTATACGGTGATCACTGGTGAAAGGGTTAACTAGGGGGCAATCAAGGGGTTAAAACCTTTATTAGGTAGTATATGGGGGTCCCTAACGCTATAAATGCTGACGGCGAACCTAAATATTTACCACCCTAACTAGTGTCACCAGTGACACTAATACAGCGATCATAAAAATGATCGCTTAGTGACACTGGTGACGGGGGGTGATCAAGGGGTTAAAACTTTATTAGGGGGGGTTAGGGGGGTACCCTAGACCTAAAGGGGCTAACACTAACTGCCCTACCACACTAACTGTCACAAACTGACACCAATGCAGTAATCAGAAAAAAAACTGCTTGGTGTTAGTATGACAGGGGGGAGGGGTGATAAGGGGGTGATC
Organism: Lithobates clamitans; assembly: GCA_037952925.1. Taxonomy (NCBI): domain Eukaryota; kingdom Metazoa; phylum Chordata; class Amphibia; order Anura; family Ranidae; genus Lithobates; species Lithobates clamitans. Next base: position 1,088,431 of record JBBGZY010000356.1, on the reverse strand, counting down.
GGGGGGTGATCAGGGGTGTGTTGTGCACTCACTCGGATGTCTTCTCTCCTCGGCGCCGAAATGGAAAATACAGAGCCGAGGAGAGATGACATCACTTCCTCTGCTGCAGTTTACTATACAGCAGCAGAGGAATGATTCTATTGGCCGGGAGTGATTGGGAGGGGAGGGCCACGAATGGATGGCCTCCCCCTCACCTCTGATTGCCGGGGGACAAATGCCGACCGCCTCGGGCACGGGGGGGTCTGATTGGACCCCCCGCCTGCGGGAGGCAGATCACGTACAGGTACGTGATTCTGCCTGCACGTGCCATTCTGCCAACGTATATCGTCGTGAGGCGGTCGGCAACTGGTTAAAAAAAAGGAATAAGAATCAACATAAAAGTCCAGCAATTACACTTTATTTTAGGAATTAAACAGTTCATCTCAAAATTAAAATGTATTTTTTGTGGAAGTAACAGTTGTACAATTAGAATCAAAAGTTGAAACTTGCATTTAGCTATATAACGCACAATTTCACTGTCGTGAATGCATGTTTGAAATTGACAAATTTGCAAATTCACTATCGTGCTTGGTTAAAACTAAATGTGAGTAGGATTGTGACTATTTTTCTTGTCTGAGCATGCACACTTGTGCTGGTACATAGAAAGAGGGAGATTTTTTTTTTCACTCATTGAGAAGCATTGGATGATTGTGCTGTTTATGTTTATAATTGAAGGATATGAATTGATGGCACTGTATGCACTTTATATCTATCAATTTTGTTATTTTGAGGTTTTATCATTCACACATGTTTTTTTACATATTGATTCACTTTGAATGTTAAAATAATTTTTACTGTTTGCAGCCCCCATACACAATTATAGGGATGTTGTGGTAAAAGGTAGTGTGAGTACACAACATAACAATTTGTAATGCATCACTTAGGTGGCCCCCTCCTCCAACGCTCTTCCTTTGACCAACAGAAGACTGTAACTTACCAGAGTCTGGAAAGGCATTACATAAACTCCACTTTAAAGTGTCCTCAACATATTTCATGTCTGCTCCCTCTGTGGGGACGTTCTGAGACGTTCCCCTTGTAACAGTGGTCAAGGAGGGTTGCCAACTAATAATGATCCTTCTCCTTGATGCCATGAATTCTCAGGTCCTTTCACAGGGAGAGCATGTACTGCAAGTTTGCAGAAGCATGAGAAGCAGAGTCCTCATGGTCACTGAGGACTGCAGTATATGGAACTGTCTCCCCCCAGCCACGTACTACTCCCAACGGTTCTGGGGATGGAAAACCATCTCTTAACTGATAGCCGACCAGTTATATTGCGGCAGGTTGGCACGGCTGTGCAAGTCGCCGTAGGTATATGTTGCTCCTTTAAGACAATTTAGCAGACACGTGCGCACACCCGCCATGTGTCCCCGGAGCCGATGCACATGCCCAGCGGGCGCGATGTCCGCCGGGCACTCGCGATCGCTCTTGACAGAGCAGGAACATGGATCTGTGTGTGTAAACACACAGATCCACATCCTGTCAGGGGAGTAGAGACAGATCGTGTGTTCCTTGTATACAGGAACACTGATCGGTCTCCTCCCCTAGTCAGTACCATGCCCTCCACAGTTTGAACACTCCTAGGGAACACAGTTAACCACTTGATTGCCCCCTAAGTAATCAGTGGCTATTTTTAGCTCTGATCACTGTATGAATGTCAAGGGTCCCAAAAAAGTGTCAAAAGTGTCTGATCTGCCCGCTGCAATGTTGCAGTCCTCATAAAAATTGCAAATCGCTCCCATTACTAGTTTAAAAAAAAAATAATAAAAATGCCATAAATCTATCCCTTATTTTGTAGACGCTATAACTTTCACACAAACAAATCAATATACGCGTATTGCAATTTTTTTTACCAAAAATATGTAAAAGAATACATATCGGCCTAAACTGAGGAAGAAAGACATTTGTTTATCTTTATTTTTTGGGGGGGGATATTAACGACGCTTTTTTGTTTATAGCGCAAAAAAATAAAAACCGCAGAGGTGATCAAATACCACCAAAATAAAGCTCTATTTGTGGGGAAAAAAGGACATCAATTTTGTTTGGGTACAACGTCGCATGACCACGCAATTGTCAGTTAAAGCGACGCAGTGCTGTATCGCAAAAAATTGCCTGGTCAGGATGGGGACAAATCCTTCCTGGGCTGAAGTGGTTAAGGTTTGACATATGTTTTCCTCTGTTTCAATGCCTCCAAAACTGCCAAAATCCTCCTCCCTCTCCTCTTGTGTGTTCTGTGGCTTTGTAAGAATGGTGTCTGCATAAAGCGGGCCTTAAGAGGAAAGGAAGTCCTCCTCTTCCTCCCACTGCTCTGCCTCAAATGCCCTGCCCATTATGTCATGCAGAGTCTGCTCCAGCAGTACCACAAGAGGGATTGTGTCACTGATGCATGCATTGTCACGGCTCACCATCCTTGTTGTTTCCTCAAATGGTGACAGTACAGTTCATGCATTCCTTATCAGCAGCCATTGGTGTGGGAAAAAAAGCCAAGTCGCCCTGAGCCTGTCGTTGTGCCATACTCACACATGTACTCATTGACAGCCCTCTGCTGCATGCGCAGCCACTGCAGCATTGCAAAAGTTGATGTAACAAATCAGGCAGTTTACGGGCAGGTGGAATTCCCGCAGAATTTTAGCCAACCGACAACTTTTTGTGTATGACCTCCTGAAATGGTTACAGACTCTTTTGAGCTGCTTCAGAACATCTTGCAACCCAGGGTACCTGTTTAGGGAACACTGCACCACCGAATTGAGGACATGTACAAGGCATGGCACGTGTCAACTTTTCCTAGGGCGAACAGGAGGTTAGTGCCATTATTACACACTACCATTCCTGGCTTAAGCTGGCGTGGTGTGAACAACCTCTGGTCCCGCCCCAGCTGAAAAAAAACACTGCTCTGGTGTGGCTCCTGTCCCCTAGACAGGCCAGCTGAAGCACTGCATGGAATATTTTAGCTTGACTAATTGAAAAGCCCCTTGAATGCTTAGGGGTGTACTGGTGGTTCATAGGACAATTCAGCAGAGGGGGGCATGGAGGAGGAAAAAGGGAATGGAGCTGACAAATCTTGCATTATCACCACCATCTGTATGGAGACGTGGTGGCAAAACAAGCTCCAGCATTGATCCCAGTCCTGCATCCTTCCTAGTTGCAAGCAGAACTACCCAGTGTGCCGTGAACTAAATATAGTGTCCAGTAGGGATAAGCTTCGAGTTAGAGTCAAACTCATGTTCGACTCGAACTTTGGCTGTTCGCAAGTTTGCCAAACAGCGAACAATTTGGGGTGTTCGTGAAAAATTTGAATGCCGCGGAACACCCTTTAAAAGTCTATGGGAGAAAAGTGCTAATTTTAAAGGCTTATATGCAAGTTATTGTCATAAAAAGTGTTTGGGGACCTGGGTCCTACCCCAGGGGACATGGATCAATGCAAAAAAAGTTTTAAAAACGGACGTTTTTTCAGAAGCAGTGATTTTAATAATGCTTAAAGTCAATCAATAAAAGTGTAATATCCCTTTAAATTTCATAGCTGGGGGGTGTCTATAGTATGCCTGTAAAGGGGCGCATGTTTCCCATGTTTAGAACAGTCTGACAGCAAAATGACATTTCAAAGGAAAAAAAGTCATTTAAAACTATTCGCGGCTATTGCATTGCCAGTCCGACAATACACATAAAAGTTCATTGATAAAAACGGCATGGGAATTCCCCACAGGGGAACCCTGAACCAAAATTTAAAAAAAAAATTACGTGGGGGTCCCCCTAAATTCCATACCAGGCCCTACAGGTCTGGTATGGATATTAAGGGGAACCCCAGGCAAAATTTTAAAAAAAAAATGACGTTGGGTTCCCCCTAAATTCCAAACCAGACCCTTCAGGGCTGGTATGGATTTTAAGGGGAACCCCATGCCAAAATGTAAAAAAAAAAACGGCATGGGGTCCCCCAAAAATCCATACCAGACCCTTATCCGAGCACGCAACCTGGCAGGCCGCAGGAAAAGAGGGGGGAACGAGAGAACGCCCCCCCTCCTGAACTGTACCAGGCCACATGCCCTCAACATTGGGAGGGTGCTTTGGGGTAGCCCCCCAAAACACCTTGTCCCCATGTTGATGAGGACAAAGGCCTCATCCCCACAACCCTGGCCGGTGGTTGTGGGGGTCTGTGGGCGGGGGGCTTATCGGAATCTGGAAGCCCCCTTTAACAAGGGGACTCCCAGATCCCGGCCCCACCCTGTGTGAAATTGTAAGGGGGTACTTGTACCCCTACCATTTCACTAAAAAACTGTCAAAAATGTTAAAAATGACAAGAGACAGTTTTTGATAATTCCTTTATTTAAATGCTTCTTCTTTCTTCTTTCTTCTATCTTCCTCCATCTTCTTCTTCTTCTTCTTGTTCTTCTGGCTCTTCTGGTTCTTCCTCCGGTGTTCTCGTCCAGCATCTCCTCCGCGGCATCTTCTATCTTCTGCTCCTCAGGCCGCTCCGCACCCATGGCATGGGGGGAGGCTCCCGCTCTTCTCTTCATCTTCTTCTCTTCTTCATCTTCTTCTCTTCTTCATCTTCTTCTCCGGGCCGCTCCGCATCCATGCTGGCATGGTGGGAGGCTCCCGCTGTGTGACGCATCTCCTCTTCTGACGGTTTTTAAATAATGACGCACGGGACATGATGGGACTTCCCTGTGGCATTCCCCGTGACATCATAGGGAAGTCCCATCAAGTCACCATGCGTCAGAGGGGGTGGGGTCACCGGGTGGCCCCGCCCCCCGTTATTTAAGAACCGTCAGAAGAGGAGACGCGTCACACAGCGGTAGCCTCCCTCCATGCCATCATGGATGCAGAGCGGCCCGGAGAAGAAGATGAAGAAGAGAAGAAGATGAAGAAGAGAAGAAGATGAAGAGAAGAGCGGGAGCCTCCCCCCATGCCTTGGGTGTGGAGCGGCCCGAGGAGAAGAAGATAGATGACGCCGCGGAGGAGATGCTAGATGAGAACACCGGTTTCATACTGGCTTCCTGATTGGCCGGGAGGAGGAATTTTCATTCGCTGTTGCAACACACCTGGGTGGGCTCCAGACGCAATGCTCTGCTTCCCACGTCAACCCTATTTTGAAGCCTATTAGAGCCCATGGCTCTAATCAGTGCTTCAAAAAAAAATCCTGGCCATTGTAATTTATATGCCCGGTGACCCAAAAGGTGCCAGACAGATGAATAGGGGGCGGCCACGGTGGATGTGGATAGATTTATGCTGTGCATGAATTTATCCATTATGCATACAGGGGGTGGCGAGGATAGGGGGGCGACGCCCAGGCGTCCCTAATGGATGGGCCGCTGATAGTGTCCCTGACCATGCTTGCTGGACCACAAGTCAGCAGTAAGGTGGACATTGTGGCTGACTGCCTTGCCCAAGTATGCCACAACATTTCCTTCCACGTGATGGGAAAGTGCTGGAATGGTCTTACATGCAAAGAAATAGCGATTGGGAACCTACAATTTTGGTACAGCACATTCTGAAAATTTAACAAAAGAGGGCATAATCCACCAGACAGAAAGGTAAGGGTTGTAAAGCCAACAGCTTTGACAAGCTGGAATTTAGATGCTGGGCATTTGGGTGGCAGTGACTATATTTTGTTTTCGATGCAGCAGCTGGGGCAGAGAAAGTTCCCTGCTATACTCTACAGCTGGTGATGTGCTGCTGGCAGAAGTGCTGCAAGGACCTGTGACACCCTTCGCTATACCATCATCCCTGTCAGTGGAGGCTGCTGAGAGGTCATGAGATATAGTGGGAGTAGGTAGGGCCAACAGGCAAATTGCAACTGTGCAATTGGCAGCACATGTGCTAAAAAAGGCCCAGCCAGCTGAGCTGTGGGAAGTGGGCCTGGAGATAGCAGCTCCAATCTAATGGAATAGGGTGGCTGCTCTCTACTCCTCCATGATGGCTGCATCTGGAGGACATCCTGCCTCATTTTCCTCCTCAGCTCTATCCGGAACCCAAGTTGCATCAGTGACCTCATTATCATCATCTCCTCCATCCTTATCATCACTGGAGCCAACTTGACAATATGCTGCAGCTGGGGGAACATGACTGCCAATTTCTTGTTTATCAGTGTTCTCCTCTCTCTGTAGGCTCATGTTCTTCATGTTTCCTCAACCCCAGAGTCAGAAATAACATCAGAATTTAAGTAATGCCTGTGCATCGTAAAGGAGCAAGCGGCTGATGCTGTGTTCAAATAACTCAACTGACTCCTCCATGCATGATGCTGGGGCTATGGCAGGAGTAGCTGTGGACAAGGAGTCAGAAGCTGTGGTAGACTGTGCACCAGTCTCTGCTAGTGCACAGTCTAGTGCACAGTGCACAGGGAGACAGTGTGTATAGATGGCAGGACAGTGTGTATAGGGCGAATTTAACTTGGGATAATTCCCTGGTTGTGTTTTTTTTGTTTCGAATCAGACCCAAAAGCAATGCTTGTATTTTGCATAATTTGGACACACCCACTTTTTGCAGTGGCATGCATAGCCATCTTTTTGTTCTTCAAAACTTCTTATATTGCTTAGATATTTGTGTTGATTAGTCTTTGATTAAAGGCATGTTTTCTTATTGTTTCAAAGTACTAATACATACATGTTTAATTCTATGAACTATTTAGACTTAATTCTAGAGATTAAGTGCAAAAATTGGGGTAGGCTGGTAGGGGCACCAGTGCATTACTTTTCCCAGAGGTCTATGATATTAAGATGGCCCTGCCTGGCACCCTAAAGCCCTCCTGTCTCCTAACTTGAGACCACCTGGCTTTGGGTGGATTGCACCTGTCCACTCGAGAGTAGTCCTCTCTTTTGAATGGAGCATACCTGTCTTCTAACAGGAACTCTGAAATATGCCCAAGCCTATAATTATAACCGTTCTGTACACCCTCACACCACCTGGGCACTGGATTGGAGACTTCTTCTCTCCCAAAGCAAATTGAAATCTCTAAACTACAGAGCTCAATCTGGGAATACCAAAATCCAGAGAAAGTTGTAAAAACAGTTTTTCTGTTCAAAATTGATACTACGCACTCTGCATACGTGTGGTCCTTCTTTCCTTTTAACAACTATTTTTGAAGTGGCAGGGCCTAGCAGTGTCAATATATATATATATATATATATATATATATATATATATATATATATATATATATATATAGGTACTCTAGAACTCTGAACAGTTGTGGGGGACCATAGGAAGTGCTCCAGGCCAGGCAAGCCTTCACAATAATGCACCAAGTGGTTAAGAGCAGCACAGTCACCCAGGGGCGTTGCTAGGTGGCAAAAAGACCAGGGGCTTCAGCCCAAAGTCCAAGGCTGGCACGGGGGGGCCTCTAGTGGCGCTGGGTTTTTTTGGTTGGGCGGAGGGGTTGTGTGGTTGTGTGGGGGGGTAGGCCGACTTGCTGGTTGCTGCCTGGCTTACCAGTGCCCATCAATGCTGACCACTAAACTGACCTACCTACCTGACATACACTGACCTACCTGACCCACACTGACCTACCTGACATACACACACTGACCTACCTACCTGACCCACACTGATCCTCATACACTGACCTACCTGACACACACTGATCTACCTACCTGACCCACACTGATCTACATACACTGACCTACCTGACCCACACTGACCTACATACACTGAACTACCTGACACACACTGACCTACCTGACATACACTGACCTACATACACTGACCTACCTGACATACACTGACCTACACACACTGACCTGACACACACTGACCTACCTGACACACACTGACATACCTGACATACACTGAAATACATACACTGACCTACCTGACACACACTGACCTACCTAACACACACTGACCTACAGTGATCTACATACACTGACCTACCTGACCCACATTGACCTACATACACTGACCTACCTGACCCACACTGACCTATCTGACCCACACACACTGACCTACCTGACCCACACTGACCCACATACACTGACCTACCTGACCCACACTGACCTACATACACTGGCCTACCTGACCCACACTGACCTACCTGACATACACTGACCTACATACACTGATCTGCCTGACATACGCTGACCTACCTGAGCTACACTGACCTACACACAATGACTTACCTGACATACACTGACCTGCATACACTGACCTACCTGACCTACACTGACCTACATACACTGACCTACCTGACATACACTGACCTACATACACTGATCTACCTGACATACACTGACCTTCCTGACCCACACTGACCTACATATACTGACCTACCTGATACACGCTGACCTACCTGACCCACAGTGACCCACCTGACATACACTGACCTACCTGATATACACTGACCTACATACACTGACCTACCTGACCCACACTGACCTACCCTGACACACACTGACCTACCTGACCCACCTGACCTACCTGACCCACACTGACCTACCTGACATACATTGACCTACCTGACCCACACTGACCCACACTGACCTACACTGACCCACAGTGACCTACCTGACATACACTGACCTACCTGACATACACTGACCTACCTGACCCACACTGACCTACATACACTGACCTACCTAATACACACTGACCTACCTGACCCACACTGACCTACCTGACATACACTGACCTACATACACTGACCTACCTGACATACACTGACCTACATACACTGACCTACCTGACCTACACTGATCTACACACACTGACCTACCTGATATACACTGACCTACATACACTGACCTACCTGACCTACACTGACCTACACACACTGACCTGACATACACTGACCTACCTGACACACACTGACCTACCTGACATACACTGACCTACCTGACACACACTGACCTACACTGACCTACATACACTGAGCTACCTGATCTACACTGACTTACCTGACCCACACTGACCTACATACACTGACCTACCTAACCTACATACACTGACCTACCTGACCCACACTGACCTACCTTACATACACTGACCTACATACACTGACCTGGTACATGACATACACACACTGACTGACCTACCTGACCAGAAGGAGACAGACTTCATGTGTCCAGGTCCTGCAGTAGCAGCTCAGCCGTGGTGCTGGTGTGTGAGGCAGCCAGAGTAGAGGAGGAGATCCGCCTGCCCGAGCGCCGATTGATGTCGCACGGCGGCCAAATTGTAATTCCTGCCTTCTTCCTGTTCCAGTCACAGCGTGCTGGGAGAGAACTGATAGGTGGAGTGCAGGCTCTGGGAGGCGCTGGGGATGCTGCTCAGGGTGGCGGTGTCTTCTCTCTCTCCCTCCTGGGCTCTTCCCGGCTGCCCAGGTATCCCTATCCCTGCTGCTCTGCACTCCACGCCACCACCGAAGGGACGCTCCAGTCCAGAAGTCGCAGGCCCCATGAGCACTAGCGCGGAGGAGGAGGAAGTGCAATCCTCCTCCGCTTTGAATGCTGGGCAGTGACATCACTGGTTGCTAGCCACTAGGCGGCTATAGCAACCAGTGACCAAGGGTAGAGTCAGGTGGGGGCAGCACTGGAGCCAGAGCCAGCGCTACCATGGCTCAGTCCGCCCCTGTCCCCTGCATTCTGGGACCGGGACAAGAGACTCAGGGCTCGGGGCTGTAGCCCCAATAGCCACCCCCCTGACGACGCCTCTGCAGTCACCCAAGTTTTTCTCTCAGGTCTGTACTCACAAGTCCTTAAGTAGCTGGACGCCTCCCTCTTGCTTCAGGCAGACATTTGCAAAGTGCACTCTCCAGATTGACCCCTGGGTGAGATTCCCCGTTTAGCCTCTGAGATGTCCTTGAATAGATAGGCTCATTGAGCTTCTTGGCAGGTGTCAGCTAAGTAGCCTGGGAGGCAGTGGCGGCTGGTGCTCAAAATTTTTGGGGGGTGAAAACAAACTGAAAAATGCTGAAAAAAACATCAATTTTAGCCTCACTGTGCCCATCAAATGCATCCACTGTGCCCATTAAACGCAGCCACTGTGCCCATCAAACACAGCCACTGCGACACCCCCCACCCACTCACCGTCTGCCTGGCACTTACCCTGTCTCAGTTACATCGGCGAGTGGTGGGACCTTGCAGCGGGTCAGACAGCAGCTCCTGTGTCCTCCGTGCGTCTCCTCCCCTCCTCCCAATGGGGGTCCAATTGTAGCCCCTGTTCTTTCAGCCAATCAGGTAATGGTTACAGACTTGTGCACCTAATTGACTGAGAGGTGGTTCAGTGTTAGGAAAGCGAATATTCATTCGCTGTTCTAAAACACCTGGGTAAACTGCGAGCGCAATACTGTGCGCTTGCAGTTCACATTTTTTGAAGCCTACTAGAGCCTTTGGCTCTAATCAGGTGATTTAAAAACACACCCCCGCTGCTGTAATTCAGGCGCCTGGAATCCGAAAAGGGGCCGGACACCTGAATAGGGAGTGGCGGCGGCAGCCATGGATAGATTCATGCCATGCATGAATCTATCCATTAGCCATAGAGAGGAGTGGCTGGAGAGAGGGGGCGGCACCTGAACGCCCTTAATGTACTTACTGCCACTGCTGGGAGGGCAATAGCATGATAGAGCTTTACTTTGCTGTGTTGGATGGCACAACAAACTGTGTTCATAGACAGTAATTCATGGAGGTATTCCTGAGCCCATTCAGTGATGTCCATCATAGAAGCATGCCTGTTTTATGGTTCAATGTTTTGATTGGGTTTTATCAGAAAAAACAACAGAGGAAAACAGTATCTGTCATATGTTAATACATAGTAAAGGTGCATAGTCATTTGGTTACAGATGACAGAATAAAAAAATAACAAGCATACTTGAACATTGGAAGTACTTCTAATAGCTTAATAGAAGGTGAAGGGCATTGTTTCCCACCCCAGACACCCCATCTGGGAACACACCGGGGTTGATTCACTAAAGGCAAATTGGACTCTGCAAGTGCAGTTGCTCCAGAGGTTAATAAATAGGGTAAAGCTTCACTTTGCAAAGAGTACCCAATCACATGCAAGGAAAATTTAAAAACATAATTTTTGCTTGCACATGATTAAATGATGGTAGTCAGCTGGGCTCCCTCATTTACGAAGCTCTGGAGCAACTGCACTTTGCAAAGTGCACAGCCTTTTTGCCTTTGGTAAATCAATCCCGATGCGTCTTGAGGGGGTGACAACACAGCCAACCCTTATTTTTCATCGTTCTTCACTGAAGCTTTAGACATATGAGGTAATAGGGTAAGAGAAGGGCAAGCATGGGAAGCATGTCTGTTTTTTTTTCCCAAATATGTTTATTGAGGTTTTAAAGTTTTTTAGTACAGAAGTAATATAGAATGACCTTCTAAATCCATGTGAAGAATAATGCCCCGTACACACGGTCAGATTTTCCGGTGGAAAATGTCCGATCGGAGCATGTTGTCAGAAATTCCGACCGTGTGTGGGCTCCATCGGACATTTTCCATCGGATTTTCCGACACACAAAGTTTGAGAGCAGGATATAAAATTTTCCGACAACAAAATCCGTTGTCGGAAATTCCGATCGTGTGTACACAAATCCGACAGACAAAGTGCCACGCATGCTCAGAATAAATAAAGAGATGAAAGCTATTGGCCACTGCCCCATTTATAGTCCTGACGTACGTGTTTTACATCACCGCGTTCAGAATGATCAGATTTTCCGACAACTTTGTGTGACCGTGTGTATGCAAGACAAGTTTGAGCCAACATTCGTCGGAAAAAATCCTAGGATTTTGTTGTCGGAATGTTCGAACAAAGTCCGACCGTGTGTACGGGGCATAAGACATTTGTGAAGGCGTAAGGCATATAACATGGCCTTCACAAAGTAAGACAATAGAGCTGGATAGACAAAACAGTAAAACTTGAAAGCAGTGATAAAAGTATAATATCTGAGAACAAGGTGTCTGGTTAAGTTTAGGTAACAAATCTCGGGATCTACCAAAGAAACAACCTAAGGACTGGAAGCTTATGATCACAAAGACTAAATAAAGGAAAGGTTGCAGATATATGTACGTCTCTAATGAAAAGACAGTTACGAATTAAATAGAGCAAATGGAATGCCTAAGGGGGAAGGTCAGAGTAAGAGGTATCCTTGATTCTAAGTTTGCCTAATGTGTTGGCAAGGTCAGCACGTAGATATCAAAGGATTTCATGTGTAGAGAAATTTCTTCTGAGAAGGAGCGCTCCATGTAGCATTGCCATCTAGTAATAAAGCACTTTAAAGATTTAAAATTTTGAGTAATGGTGTCCAATTTTTCTATGAGAAATAGGGCTTGAAGCATTTGTTCCACTGATGCAATCTGAGACGGGGTGGGGTGTATCCAGGTTTGCATGATGGCTCTGCAAGCTGCTAAGAGGCAGATGTGGGCCCACTGAGGGAAAGAGGCACAGCTGAATATGGACGGTGAGCCAGGCAGAGTGTCACAACTGAAGAGGCATAACAAGGGGTCCCTGGGTAGAGTTCTTTGCTGGATCCAGTCAATAAACTGTAATACCTGGTCCCAGAAATTAGAGATCTTTTTTCAGGTCCATAGTCTGTGGAAGAGAGATGGTCTGGGGTGGTGCACCAGGGGCAGGATGAGAGAGAGGGATGGACTTTGCTGTGGTGATGCAGAAAATATGCTCGATGAGCAATTTTGAATTGAGTTTCTCTCCAAGTTTTGCAAACTAATATAGAGCAGATTCTTTGGTAACCTTCTAGAATCTGTGCTGGTGCTTCCTGGTTGTCATGGATGGGTGACCAGGGGTTGAAAGGGACTATGCGATACTTGGAAGCCTGGTGTGTAATGAGGTTGGAGTATATCTCTGAAATAGAGTATTGGCCTCTGGTTAGCAGAACATAAATAAAGGATTGTTGACATGGGTTTTGACGCGGGCAGAAGCACGACGGGAGCTTTCAGACAACCAATCAAGTCCTTGCCTTAATAAACATGAAATATTATAGAATCTAATATTGGGTAGACCTGCCCCACCCTCACCCTTTGGGAGACAAAGTTTTTGAAGTGCAATTCTAGATTTTCTGCCATGCCAGAGAAAAGCAAGCAGTGCTGAGTGTAGTTTTTGGACATCAGTATGTTTAACCACTTCAGCCCCGGAGGATTTGGCTGCTCAATGACTAGAGCACTTTTTACAATTTAGCACTGCACTGCTTTAACTGGTAATTGCGCGGTCATGCAAAGCGGTACCCAAACAAAAATTGCGTCCTTTTTTTCCCACAAATAGAGCTTTCTTTTGATGGTTTTTGATTGCCTCTGCGATTTTTATTTTTTGCGATATAAATGGAAAAAGAATGAAAATTTTGAAAAAAAAATTATATTTTCTAATTTTTGTTATAAAAAAAATAAATAAACTCAATTTTAGTCATACATTTAGTCATACATTTAGGCCAAAATGTATTTAGCCACATGTCTTTGGTAAAAAAATGTCAATAAGCATATATTTATTGGTGTGTGCAAAAGTTATAGCGTATACAAACTAGGGTACATTTTCTGGAATTTACACAGCTTTTAGTTTATGACTACCTATCTCATTTCTTGAGGTGCTAAAATGGCAGGGCAGTACAACCCCCCCCCCCCAAATGACCCCATTTTGGAAAGTAGACACCCCAAGCAAATTGCTGAGAGGCATGTTGAGCCCATTGATTTTTTTTTTTTTCACAAGTGATTGAAAAATATAAAAAAAAAACTTACACAAAGTTGTCACTAAATTATATATCGCTCACACATGCCATGGTTATATGTGGAATTACACCCCAAAACATTCTGCTGCTTCTCTGGAGTATGGGGATACCTCATGTGTGACACTTTTTGAGAGCCTAGCTGCGTACGGGACCCCAAAAACCAAGCACCACCTTCAGGATTTCTAAGTATGTAAATTTTTGATTTCACTCCTCACTACCTATCACGGTTATGAAGGCCATAAAATGCCAATCTAGCACAACCCCCCCCCCCCCCAAAATGACCCCATTTTGGAAAGTAGACACCCAAATCTATTTGCTGTTAGGCATGTAGAGTCCATGGAATATTCTATATTTTGCCACAAATTGCGGGAAAATTAAATTTTTTATTTTTTTTTACACAAAGTTGTCACTAAATGATCTATTGCTCAAGCATGTCATGTGTATATGTGAAATTACACCCCAAAATACATTCTTCTGATTCTCCTGAGTACAGGGATACCACATGTGTGAGACGTTTTGGGAGCCTAGCCGTGTTCAGGACCCCGAAAACCAATCACCACCTTCAGGCTTTCTAAGGGCGTAGAATGGTGATTTCACTTCCTCACTACCTATCACAGTTTCGGAGACCATGAAATGACAAGATAGCACAAACCCCCCTAAATGAACCCATTTTGGAAAGAAGACACTTCAAGCTATATGCTGAGAGGCATGTTGAGTCCATGGAATATTTTATATTTTGCCACAAGTTTTGGGAATATGAATTTTCTTTTTTCGTTTTTTCTACACAACGTTGTCACTAAATGATAAATTGTTCAAACATGGCATGGTTTTATGTGGAATTACATACCAAAATACATTCTTCTGCTTCTCCTGAGTATGGGGATACCACATATGTGGGACTTTTTGGTAGTCTAACTGTGTACAGGACTCGAAAACCAATCACCGCCTTCAGGCTTCCTAAGGGCGTACATTTTTTTTTTCACTCCTCACTGCCTATCACAGTTTCGGAGCCCATGAAATGCCCAGATAGCACAACCCACCCCCCCAAATGACCCCATTTTGAAAAGTAGACACCCCAAGCTATTTTCTGAGAGGCATGCTGAGTATTTTGCAGATCTCATTGAAATCAGGTGTCTTTGTGGAGTGGTCTGGGAGTACATTGTTTCGAATGGAGTGAGTGATCTTGTCCAGATGTCGTTTGCATTTGTTGCTGTGAAAAAGTGTCTTAGCTGCCTATAAGACCAAAAGGGAAAGTCTTTCGTGTGGGAAGTGGATCTCAAATTTTCATATGAACGTATCCGACCTTCAATGAAGAAGTGCTGAGTTTGGACATCATCATGTGGCCACTCTTGCATTAAGAATGTGTTCGACTCCCCTGGGGGAAAGTCTGGGTTTGCTCTAAGAGGGGTCAGTGGTCCTGGTATTGAGGATAATTGGTATAAGTTTATAGCTGTAAAAGCTAGCAGTGAAGGGTAGATGAGTGGATGTGTCTTAACGGCATGAGGGTAGTGTTTCGCTAGAAGCCAAGTCAGGGTATGTAAAGGTGTATTACTGAAGGAGTTTTCCAGTACGATCCAGGTCTTACCTTTTTTGTGGGTTTTCCAATTTACCACTCTACTAAGGTGGCATGCTAGACAGTATTTATGAAGGTCTGGTAAAGCTATCCCCCCTTTCGTTTTAGTGCATGTCAACCGCGTGTATTTAATGCGTGGGGAATTATTTTTCCAGATAAAATTTGAACAGGCTTTTTTGTAGGACATAAAGAAAGATAGGGGCAAATGAATTGGAATAGTCTGCATAAGATACAGAAGATGGGGCAGGACTATCATCTTTATCAATGCCGATCGCCCAAACCAGGAAACATTGAGAGTGGCCTAATTTTTTAGATCTGTCTGGATTTTAGTCAAGGTATAAAGGAAGTTATGGTCATAGAGATCTGTTAGACGGCTGGGAATTTGAATGCCAAGATAGGTAATAGCGTTGTCTTTCCACTGGAATGGGAACGAGGATTGGCAATGAATAACATCTTGTAGGGGAAGAGAGATATTTAGGGCATGGGATTTAGAGTAATTGATTTTGAAGTTTGACAATACTCCAAAATGTTTGATGTCTTTCAAAAGGTTAGGAAGAGATGTACGGGGAGCTTGTAGTGATAGTAGGATATCATCCGCGAATGCGGCTACCTTGAATTCCCTACGATTAATGGAGATACCCTGGATATCGGGATTGGCCCGTAATCTATTGAGAAGGGGTTCGAGGGTCAAGACAAAGATCAGGGGGGATAAAGGGCACCCTTGGCGAGTTCCGTTACTGATTGAGAAGGCGTTCGACAGGAGACCGTTTGCTCTAACCCTCGCTGTTGGGTTGGTGTATAGAGCATTAATGTGTGAAAACATGCGTGGTAGAAGGCCAATGCCTTTAAGTACCTCTTGCATGTAATCCCAGGCCACCCTGTCGAATGCCTTCTCAGAAAGCCCTTAGTATCAGATGCAGTGAGCCAGTGATGAACATTCAGAGTGCGTATGGTATTATCCCTGGCCTCCCTACCCGGGACAAAGCCTACTTGATTGGGTAAGACCAGGTCAGGAACAAGGGGTAATAGTCTATTTGCAATGATTTTTGAATATAATTTGATATCCACGTTGAGCAGTGATATGGGTCTGTAGTTGGATACAAGCGCTGGGTCTTTATCTGTTTTTGGTATAACTGCTATATGGGCTTCTAACATGTGGCCGGTTGGAGCGAGTGGGTTTGAAAGGGAGTTGAATGCTGACAACATTCTGGGTGATAGCGTCTCTAAAAAAGGTTTTATAATAGATTAGGGATAGTCCGTCCGGGCCTGGGCTCTTACCAACTTTCATTTGCTTAATGGCAAGATTGAGTTCTTCAGTAGTCAGTGGGTGTTCTAAGGCTTTGGCTTGTTTTGATGTGATCGGTTTGGGGCAATATTGGGTCAAGAAATCACGAATTTGTGAGGACCGGTCGGATGTATTTGGCGACTCTATATTGTTTTGTGGTAAGTTATAAAGCTTAGAGTAAAACTTCTCAAAGTGTTTGGCTATGTCTTCATTTTTAGAAAGAAGTGTGCCTTGTGCAGTGCAGAGATGGTGGATTATAGATGATGCTTTGGCTGCCTGAATTGTACGAGCATGCAATCTCCCACTTTTGTTACCGTGTTCATAGAACACTTTCTGTCCGAGAATATATCTTCGCCTAGTGCGTTTCCCTAAATCGTCCAATAAAGAGGATCTTGCGTGTGTGAGGGCCTGTAACGTAGATTGGGAAATAGATTGTTTATGGGATGTTTCAAGTCTGTGGATCATTGTGATAAGAGACATAATCTGTTTTTTCGTTGTGGCTAAGGCTATAAGTTTTCCCCCGTATAACGCACTTGTGTGCTTCCCAGAGAGTGATAGGAGTGACACCCGGGGTTGAATTCTCCTGGAAATACAGTTGGATTTGGGCGTTTAATTGTCAGATTGTTTCAGGATCTTTTAGGAGGGATGGGTTCAACCTCCATGTTTTGGTGGTCTTTTGTGAATCCGGGAATGTAAGAGTTATCGTGATAGGGTGGTGGTCAGACAAGAACATGGGCTCTATTGTGGCTTGTAAGAGAAATTAGAGATCTGTCTGGGATAAAAATATGTAGTCAATTCTTGAATATTTCTGGTGTGGATGGGAGAAGTACGTATAATCTCTGTCCGTCGGGTACATGGTGCGCCAGGTGTCGTGTAAGGTCAAGTCTTGTAGTTGGAGTTTGATCTGTCTTAATGCCCTATATGGGAGTGTGGAAGTGCCTATAGAGGAGTCAAGGGTAGGGTTCAGTGGGACATTGAAGTCTCCTCCTAGTATCAGTATGCCCGCTTGGAAGGTGGATAGTAGGTCACAGTTTTTCCGGAAAAAGGTTACATGGTGATCATTTGGGCAGTAGATATTTGCTATTGTGATGGGTTTGGACGCGTATGTGCCTTTAATAAAGATATATCTACCTTCCTGATCGATCAGCGAATCAGACATTTGAAAGTCAGCATTTTTGGAAATGAGTATGGAGACTCCTTTTGTTTTCGAGGATGGATTTGTAGAATGTAGGGCTTGCTTGTATATATGATTTGTCAATTTGGGAATGGCTTTGGTTCGAAAATGCGTTTCCTGCAATAATAGAAAATGGGCTCTATGTTTCGTTAGCCCTGAGAGAACTTGAGATCTCTTTTCAGGGAGATTTAGGACTCTCACATTGAGTGACAGGCATTTAAGTGAGAGTTGTCATTTACTAGTATCTTCTTCCTGCATGGTATGGGGGTAGTAAGATTTTAGAGTGAGTTTATACGTGTGCCGTTAGTGCACTCTAATGTTTCTTAACTGGTTGAGGGATTCACTAGAAGTGAGTATGGGAAGTGGGAGAGAGGAGCGGCGCCTCCCTGTGTAGGGGGAGTAAGAGCAGAGAGGGTATGAGAGGCGAAGTAGGGAAAAAGGAGAAAGGGGGAAGGCGTAGACTTGGGTAGGGATAGTTTTGTACGCAAGGAAAGAGTACACCAGTTAATGAACTGGGTAATCAATATACACTGTTACCGGAGGTGGTCGTAGGCGTGCCTATCCACCTAGTGGGGGTTCCGGGTTGGTAGTTTTAACTTGAAAGGGAGTGAGTGCTGTAGCACTGAGGAGGGCGTATAGAGATATGTATCTATGGCAAGGGGTGTAAGAGGACTACAGTATGATATGTTCCGCAGGTTGTAAGAGTGTTATGTGAAGGGTCATGAGTATGATCAGACTCTTAAGGCAATATATAGTGATCGGCTCATTGAGCCTAAGAGACTTGTTGGGGAGCTTATACCTGTGATTACAGATAACAACTAAACAAAATAAAACAAAACAAACCAGTACAACACAATACTCCCTTCCAATGAGATAAAGCCGTGTGTAACCGAGAGGGTCAAAAAGTAATGGTACAGATACATTTGACCAAGAATCTGTTATGACTGCGTGTTGGTGAGGTTAGTAAGAATAGTATATCTAGTGAAAAGCTATTATCATAAACCAATGTAAACAATGTGATAGGTTAATCTATTTGTTATACTAGTAGTCTAGTACAAAATGTGCCCTGAAGGCCAGGCCATCCGGGTTTTGAGAGTGGAGTGAGATGGTCTTCTATAGCTGTCTAAATGTGGATAAATCTCGCTATCACTTGTGTAGGTCAGGAGTATTCTGAGCTCATGTAGCTTACTTAGCAAACCTCAGAGACTACTTGAGCATTCTATAAACATAGAAATGAATATCCTGAGAGGGTGACCAGACCTAATTGAGAGATTCATCTCCGTCAGCGTGTGAGCGAATAAAAGCAAGCAATACCCGATTAGGAGATGATTAAGCTACGAATACATGAGTCCATGGAAAACATCTCTATCTTCTTGTATCAGGCAAGGAGTGGAAGGTCTCAGGAGTCTCATATTTCCAGGGTCACGTTAGCATTATCCGTTTACATACAAGGTGAACTGCTCCAGGACTATGTTACGCCATTGGGAGGTTTCGACGCGGGGTGTCAGGTGGCCCCAGGCTGTGTGCAGGCATGTCTCGTGTGATAGGCGATCTCCAGGAGATGTGGGATCCAGCCTATGGCGTCTCGAGCGTTGCCTTTGGGCTTTGGGGGAGGAATTATTGGAGACTGGCTTCTAAGATTCTGTGGGGAAATAGAAGGAATACCATTCAGGGAGATCCACCAGGGGTATGTCTAGTTGCTCGCAGAAGTTAGGCAGGTCCTCCAGGGTCCTAAGCAGTGCTGTACGACCTCTGGCAGATGCAGAAAGACAGAAAGCAAATTTCCATTGATACTGGATGTTGCGAGTATGAAACACTTCCAGTAGGGGACGTAGAGTGCGTCTATTCTGCAGTGTGATTTGTGACAAGTCTTGGAACAATTTCACCTCAGTCCCATTAAACATTATGTACATTTTGTCTCTCGCCTTTCTGAGGATTTCCTCTTTGAGGGGGAAGTTAATGATGCAACAAATAATGTCTCTGTGTGGTTCAGAGTCTCGAGGAGGAGGCCTCAATGCGCGGTGTAAGCGCTCCTATGGGGGAGTCTGTCGAGCGATCGAGCAGGTCATTAAAGATGGCGCATACTGTGTGGGGAGGTGCAGCCTGATCAATCCCCTCCGGGACCCCCCTCACCCGTATATTATGTCTGCGGCCTCGGTTGTCTAAGTCCTCCACTTGCCTGTGTAGCTCAAACATATGTGGCAAGTGGAGATCATAAGTCTTTTGTACTTGCCTGATGGCTGATGCTTGTACTCTGGCGTTTTCCTCCATATCATTGATCCGATGGGTCATTGCGTGAATGTCCTCCTTCAGGCCTGAGATCGCTAACATCATGGTGTGCTTGATGTCCAGGGCAACCTTTTGGAGGTCTCTTTGGAGATCAAAAAGGCTCGGGTGCGGAGCGCTGGGACCGTCGCCGTCCATTAGGGGATCCGTAATGCTCCGGGGATGAGGCCTGTGCAGCGTGTGCGACCTGCTATGCCTCTAGTAGTGCAGACTGGCGGGTCCAGAATATGTCCGGAATACTGCTGCTGAACTGCGATGCAGGCTCTTTCTGTGTGCGGGGTGTGGAGGTGCTCCTGTTGGGCTTTCCCATCGTGGGTTCGTGCCTCTAAAACCCCGATGTTAGCTTCTTTCGTCCTCAATGTGCGGGAGCTGTCTCTTCAGGCAGCCATTTCGGGTCTCGTCCAGGCCACGCCCCCCATCACCCACTCTTCTAACCACTTATGCCATGTACACACGGGCGGACTTTTCGACTGGACTGGTCTGACGGGCCGAATCCGTCGGACAATCCGACCATATGTGGGCTTCATCGGACCTGAAGCGGACTTTTTCGGTCGAAAATCAGACGGATTTTAGATTTGGAACATGTTTCAAATCTTTCCGATGGACTCGAGTCCGGTCGAAAAATCCGCTCGTCTGTATACTAGTCCAACGGACGAAAATCAACTCTAGGGCAGCTATTGGCTACTGGCTATCAACTTCCTTATTTTAGTCAGGTCGTACGTCATCACACACGAATCCGTCGGACTTTGGTGTGATCATGTGTAGGTAAGTCTGTTCATTCTAAAGTCCATCAGAAGTCCGTCAAAAGACAGTCAAAAGTCCGTTGGAAAGACCGTCGGACCTTTGATGCTGAAAAGTCCGCCCGTGTGTACATGGCATTAGAAGACAAAGCCATTTCTGACACTTTTTGTTTACATGAAAAAATATTTTTTTTAAAGCAAAAGCCCTACAGATTAAAATGGTGGGTGTTGCAATTTTTTTTCACACAGTATTTGCGCAGTGATTTTTCAAACGCAATTTTTTTTTAAAAAACACACTTCATTAATTTTAATGCACTTAAACACACTATACACTATACACTTATACACAAATACACTATATTGCCCAAATGTTTGATGAAATAAAAAAGATGATCTTATGTCGAATACATGGATACCAAACATGACATGCTTTAAAATTGCCCACAAACGTGCAGCGGCAACTATCTACATACATTTTTAAAAGCCTTTAAAAGTCTTTACCGGTCACCACTTTAGATTTACAGAGGAGGTCTACTGCTAAAATTACTGCCCTCGATCTGACCTTCATGGTGATACCTCACATGCATTGTGCAATTGCTGTTTACATATAACACCAGACCAACACTCAAGTCATTAAATGCTCATAGCTTCAGGTTTCTTAGGCCATAGAGATGATTGGAACCATTCTGGTCTATGATCAGCTCTATGGTTAGCTGGTGGAACCACCGGCTGCATGCTCGGGTCCCCTTTTGGTTCAGGAGAGCCCGAGAAAACCATGGTCATGGAGGCAGAGAACACGGGCATATGGTGAATTGGGTCAGTGGACCAATATGACCGCAACTTACTCTTTTTAGTCCATGCCCATGAAGAGGGATAGGCCCAGGAAGGTCTTAAATTCGGAAACCGTAATTGTTTTCCAATCTCTGGCAAGGGTCAGCTGGGGACCAGCATATAAATTGCTTTGGTCCATAATAGATCTATAGAGATCTTCGGTGAAAAACAGCGAATAAAAATCAAGTGAGGTAAAATAAACTGTTTCCACCTGAATTCTGGGTTGGCCAGTGAATGGGGAAAGTACGGTATGGAAGGAAGTATGGTGCTGCAGAAGTGGTGGGCTCCCAATTAGGATTGGCGAATGCAGCAGGAAGGGCACTATGGGCTCAACGGGCCTGTCTTTGTCTTCTTCTTGGTGGCAGCGGGACTCTACTCATGCTAGCCACCTCGCCAGCTTGAACTGCACTTATGGGACTTGCCACGTCACCACGTGATACTGCAGTGTTGGAAGTACGACCAAGATGTACTAGGCCGCTGGTGCTTGCCAGTTCACCAGAAGGATGCTCTGCCGTTTTTCAGAGATCTAAGCAGTCTTCCTGGAGAGGCTCGGCTCATGGGATGGAGAGGGATCCTCTTGTTCCACTTGGGAAGGTTGCGTCACATTAAGGTAGTTCTCTGCTTCCAGCGGAGAGGTAAAGGATAAACGCTCTCCCATGGCAGGTTCAATGTGGAGATGCCAGGACAAAGTTAACATGGTTGTTATGAAGTGTGGAGCAAACCACTGAGAAGGCCTTGCACTGGCGCATAACGTCGATGAAGTAGTCAGCAAAGAGTAGTAGTGGATGTTCGTAAACAGACAAATTGCGCACTCTGCGGAATTTTTGAAGTACAGCGTGTTTGTCCACATACTTAAGATATCTGACAATCACTGGTCTGGAGCGTGATTCCAATGGCTGACCAATACAGTGGGCACGTTCCACCAGGCAGGGGGTATGTAGTTCCAGCTGTTCCGGGATGGTGGTAGAGTAGATTGCAACCAATGAGAAAGAGGAGGATGATTCTGGGAGGCCAATGATGCGCAAATTATTGCGCCTGAATCTATTTTCCAGGTCTTCCACTTTTTGTACTGTGGAGAGCCTGGTTACAGCTGCAGAGAGAGCAGTAGTGCCATCTTCAACAAAGGAGATCCGTTCCTCTGTTTGATCGATTCTGAGGGATTGGATCTGGAGTTCTCTGTGCAGTTGCTTTAGCCCTTTAAGAACTGCATTTTCTATAGCCTCAGTGACCAAAGGGGTGAGAAGGGCCACCACCACCTAGGACACGCCAGATGGGGATGCAGGATCCACCAGGAGAGAGCGCCATGGGGGCTGGAGGGGCCACGTGTGTGTCCGTAGCATGGCTGTCTGCAGAGAGAGTAGGCGCCATATTGGCTGTAGCATGTGCTGTGTCCCCTGTGTTTACTGTGTTCAGGCATGAAGCGGGGGCCGGCCGAGCCATGGATCGTTCCACAAACCGATTCATGGGGGTTCTCCAGGTAGAAGGGAGGCAGAGGAGGGGGTTACCTCGGAGGCTATGCGGCTTGGAAGCTGGCTTTGGAGGAGCGTGGAGGGAGCTGATATCTCCCAGCTCCTCTCCATGCGTCGCTGGAACCGGAAGTGCATGCCTGTTTTAAATGCAGTGCCGTCTGAGGATCTGAAGATCACGGGCATCCAATAATGCATTCTGGCCCTGTCCCTTGCACAATTTGTGGATGCAGCTTTTCACAGATAAGTGAACCTCTGCCCACCTTTGCTTCTGAGACAATCTGAGGTTGATTTATTAAAGGCAAATCGTCTCTGCACGCTACAAGATTAGTTGCTCCAGAGCTTAGTAAATTGGCAGAAGCTCTGCATGACTACCATCAAAATAAAAAATTCAAGTAGAACTAATATTAAACAGTAAAAAAATGTGAGCAAGCAGTCTCTTTATTGCAGAATACTAACCCTAATGCCGTGTACACACGAGCGGACTTTCGACGGACTGAACCCTGAAGGACTTTTTGACAGACTTTAGATGGAGTTCCGATGGAGTTCCGATGCAACGGACTTGCCTACACACGATCACACCAAAGTCCGACTGATTCGAATGTGATGACGTACAACTGGACTAGAATAAGGAAGTTCATAGCCAGTAGCCAATAGCTGCCCTTGCGTCGTTGTTCGTCCATCAGACTAGCATACAGATGAACTGATTTTTCGATCGGACTCGAGTCCGTCGGAAAGATTTGAAACATGTTCTATTTCTAAAGTCCGTCTGATTTTTCAACAGCAAAGGTCCGATGAAGCCCACACACGATCGAATTGTCCGGCGGATTCGTTCCGTCTGACCTTTGCTGACGAAATGTCCGGTCATGTGTACATGGCATAAGGGGTTGTTTTACTAAAGGTGAATAGACTGGGAACTTTGCAAAGTGCAGTTTCACTCTACAAAAGCAGTTGCTCCAGAGCTTAGTAAATGTGCAAGCAAAAATGCTGTTTTTTATTTTCCTTGCATGTAATTGGGTATTCTTTGCAAAGTGAAGCTTTATCTCATTTACTAAGCGCTGGAGCAATTGCACTTGCGTAGTTCAAATGCACTTTACAAAGTGCGCAGTCAAGTTGCCTTTAATATCAACCCCTCTGACTCTTCAAGATGCTCTTTTTATACTCGGTCATGTTACTGACCTTTTGCTAAATAACCTACTTAGTTGTAAAATGGTTTTTGCAGCTCTTCCTTGTTAGTTCCACTTACTTTGCTAGCTTTTTGTTGTCCTGTCCCAACTTTTTTGAAATGTATTGCTGCCATCAACTATCTTTTTTTTTCTTAAAATTTCCTCAGTTTAAGTATTTGATTCAATCTATTGTGAATAAAATATGGGTTTATGACATTTGAAAATCATTGCATTCTGCTTTTATGTAGATTTTACACAGCGTCCCAACTTTTTTGGAATTGCGGTTGTAGATATATGTATATCAAAATGGCTAGGCATATTCAGCAAGGCAATACAAACCACAATGACAATACGGTAGGAAAAGTAATTGTACAAATAAAGCAGGCTTTGCTTTATCAGAATTAGATCACTAACTTTTAATGGCTGCTATAAGTTACCACATGTTGCTCTTTGCACATTATTGTTTTGTTCTAAGAATAGTGCCTAGTTACATAGGAAAAGTAATAAATATAATTTCTATACATAACATCTTATGCAATTTTGGAAAATACAGATAAAAATTTCCATAGAAATATATATTCAGAACTGTCACAATTACAATTCACCAAAATTGTTTTTCTATATAATCCTGGAAAATACAGACAATGCTAGTATATAATTTAGTACTTATACAACATCACCAGGTTTCACAGATAGACAGATTTAACTAATCTACTAGAAAAAACTATAATTGTATTGGGGAAAAAAATTACAAAGTTCTATGACAAATTCCATAACGTCTACATTTTTTTCTTGCTTGTTAGCAAGAAGTTTAAAATGATTTAGAATAAGCTATTAATATCCACATGTTGGGTAGCAGAGCATTTTCGCAATATATTAGTTTGTGGCAACACAATATAGTTTCCATGCCAATATTAATCTTGCATTGTTCAAATTTATCACGCACCGTTGCTTTCCTGACATAAACAATAATGAATTTGCAAATATGTTTTCCTTGGGATTCATTGCAGATGTAGCTTATCGCAGTGTAGTTTTTATGGTTTTAAGAAAGCAAAGTCAGAATGAGCAATACGTCAGTGTAAGTAATACCAGTAACTCTGTGACCAGTAGGTCTTCCTCTTGGGGTCACCGTATTTGAGCTGAAAGTTCTCTGGTGCAAGATTATAATTTCATTGGAAAGAGAGTGAGAGGAAATCTGTTTTCAGCATTGTCACTATTATCCCTCTCATTTGAAAGCAGAGCAGATAGGTTAATGTGATTTTAAACTATGTTTAATACTATGCTTTAATTCAACAGAAACCATTACAGATTTTCTTCAAGGATGACCTTGCAAGGGTAGGTATTGAACAGTATTTACTGAAACTGTTACAGGATTTCAAAGTGCACAGTCTAATACAATACAACTCATTGATTACATACAGGGGAGACACAGACAGAATCTGGAGTAGCTGCGCATAGGGACCAATCAGCTTCCATATTTAGCTTGTTCAGTTAGGCTTTGAAAATGAAATCTAGAACCTGACTGGTTGTCATGCACAGCTGCTCCAGATCTGTTTACTCCAGTTTTAGTAACTTCCCTTCACAGTGTACACTACAGAACTACCTGTCCACTGATTTAGCTTAACACACTACATAATAAACTAGCAGCTATTGTTTAATCCACTTGCTGATCCAAGGTCAGCAAACATGGATGGGGGGGGGGTTGTGAGGGGTTGCACTCCTTGGCAGGGGACCTACTCTTCAAGTCAAAGCAAGGATATGGAAGTAGAGTAATAAGGCATTTAAAGAAGAATCCCAGGTATGGTATTTTTTACATATTTAAATTGGTCCAGTTTGGATCAAGGTAACTATCAATATACAATACATGTGTGATTCCTCTAAAAGCTAGAAATACCAGTAGTAGACCCCAGTGATCTCCACTAACTTCCAGGTCCCTTGCAGAGTGACTGCTCTGCTGCATTGTGAATGCAGGTCGACCGCTCAGCATAAGCACCATTCAGAGAATGCTTTGCACTTTTTCAATTCATGTAATGCACTCTCTGATTGGATGAAGTGGATAAACATCACTGCCCCACCTCTCCACCATATCCAATCAGAGGATGCTTTGCATTCTTTGAAAAAATTCAAAGCATTCTCTGAATGGCGCTATAATACTAAAATGAAGAAAAAAAAAAAAATATATATATATATATATATATCTACATCTCCTCACTGGGTCAGATGATATCCTCTCTAGCTACCAATATCATATCTTTGCTGACAACACCCACATTCATCTTTCTACCCCTTAGCTCACCCCATCAGTTTCCTCACACATCATTTTTTTTAATCAAATTTTTTATTGATTTTTTCACATATTACAACAAAAGAAAAAAAAAAAGAATGAACATTAGTATCCATTACATTTCTTTGCCCCACCCGTCTTACAAAACTAATAGACCCCCCCCCCCCCAAAAAAGAAAAACAGATCCAAAGTGAAAATTTCCCTTCTACTTTTTTTCCTTCTTTGTCTTTCCCTTTCCTTCCTTCCTCCTCTTTATTTGCGTTCGACAGTCCCTTTTTTTTCAATTCCCTCTTTCATCTTGATCCTATATAATAGCTATTTTATGTGTATTCATTTCACTCCAATGTTAACTTTTTTACCTAATGACCCATATTAATATGCTCATCATATTTCTGAACCAGATCAGACTCTAACCAACAATGCCAGATCTTTCCAAATTTCTTAGGGCATCTCCTATGTTTAACGGTCATTTCCTCTCATCTTAAATTAAGACTAATTGCTTTAATCCATTGATCTGTCTTTGGTGGAGAGTTTGATATCCATTTTTGCAATATGAGTTTCCGTGCCATGTACATAGTTCTCAGCCACATCTCTTGCACCTCATCTGGGAGAGTGTCTATTGGCATGACAATGCTAACAATGCTACTTTTGGGTCAGGCTGTACCTGTGTGGAACACAAGGAGTTCAAAGTATCAAAGTATAAAAACTCCCAGTAGCAGTGCAGTTTGGGGCAGCGCCACAACATAAGTGTACCGGTACCGTTTATACATCTTGGGCAATTAAATGTAATTGCTTTACCCCAGGAATACAATTTTAACAGAGTATAGTGAGCTTTGTCAATAATAAAAAGTTGAGTCATACATTGTGTGGAGGATAAAGATACCTTAAATATATGTTTTTAAAGGTTTGCCCCCATTCCTCATCACTAAGTGTCTCTAGGTCTCTTTGCCACTGTCCAAGGCTTCTTTCTTGCAAGTTGACTCTAGTAGTCATTTTAAAAGAGTATATTTTTACCATTAGTCCTTGTTTAGCACATCTGATAGTAACTGCCATAGTTAAAGGGGTTGTAAAGGTATTTTTTTTTTTTTTTTAAATAACAAACATGTTATACTTACCTTCACTGTGCAGCTCATTCTGCACAGAGTGGCCCCGAACCTGGTCTTCTGGGGTCCCTCGGCGGCTGTTTCAGCTCCTCCCCGCAAGCATTAACCACCTTAATGCGAGCTCCCTCGCATGGTGGTTAGTGCTTGCGGGCGCACTCCCGTCATACAGCCGGCGGGTATAGCCGCTCACTGTATCACTCAGCCCCGCCCCCCAGCGCGCCGCGTCATTGGATGTGATTGACAGCAGCGCGAGCCAATGGCTGCGCTGCTTCCAATCCATCCACTGTAGCCAATCAGCAGCCAGGGTGAGCGGAGGAATAGATGTCGGGAACGCGAAGCTGACTTTCGAGGCGTCAGCTAAGTAAAACGGGGGGGCTGGGGGCGGCGGTACTGTCAGAAGTTTTTTCACCTTAATGCATAGAATGCATTAAGGTGAAAACATTTTTACCTTTACAACCCCTTTAAGATTAAAGAAGGGTTATATTTTAATGTGAATGTCTTTGCTTGGGACTGTAAGGCATGCCGTAACTGTAGGTATTGAAAAAATAGTTTATCAGACAAATTATATTTTTCTGCCAATTTATCAAATGATTGCAAAGCATCGTAATTATAGACTTGGCTAAGACACAAAATGCCTGCCTTTTTTCATAATTTAAAATTTTTACGTTTCCCCACTTCAGGCAATTGATTATTCCATATGGGCGTATATTGTGTGTAACCCTCTTAATGAGTTTCTTGTTGAACAATGGTCCAAATCCTATGTACCAAGTGGAATGTAGGATATCTGCGTTTATTAAAAAATTGGTAGGAAACTATTAACTGCACTAATGGATTTATCGGCATTTGGAAAAATATAATTTGTTGTATACTAGGATCCTCACAATCTATAGTATTCCAACCATTTAATTGCTGAAGTTGAAATGCCAGATAATAAAGCCTAGCATTAGGGAAATGCAATCCTTCTTCATCCTTAGGTAACTGCAAAGTTTCCAAGCTGATCCGAGGATGTTTATATCTCCAAATTAGATCTCTAAACAGAGTATCTAGTTGTTTAAAAAGTTTCCGTGGTAACCATATGGGAACGTTATGCACATATATTAATAGTGGCATCCAGATCATCTTTATAAAATTGGCTCTATCTATTATTGTCAAAGGCAATTTACTCCAGATTTTTCCCACCTGCCCAGGCTGCTTAAGTAGTGGGGACAGGTTCCTCTCCATATATGTACTCACTTGTGATGTAATATGTACCCCTAATAGAATCGACAATGGTTGGGGGCGTGACCGGATGGGCGGGTGTTTGATGAGCGGCCGCATGGAGTGAGTGTGAGCAAGGACGCTGTGTGCTCTGTCCCACCTCCGTTCTCATCTCTCCCCCCCGGCCATATGAACGGCATACCGGATGGCTTTGGCTCCTTAGCTGATGCCTGTATCTGCGAGCTCGGTGTTATGCTGCCCTCCTGTTTCTCTGCTAAGGGTCCTTTGACCTCTTAATGAGCGGCGAGCGCTGAGGAATCCTTTGGGAGAGACGTCATCCCCTGCACGCTGCTGCGAGACAAGCAGCTTTCACTTTCACTTCCCCGTCCTCATGCTAGTCACGGAACAGAAGTCGGCTAGAGTTGGTATAGTATGGAGTCACTAATACGGTAACCGGATGCTGTTTTAAAAATGTTAGACAACCCTTGGATTAGAAGCAATTCCTGGTAATTCCTGGTAATGTGACACCTGTGTAGTAACATAATTATCTATGTGTGTCAGCGTTTTTGCTTTACTGGCTGCATGGGTAGTACTAAGTTTGGGAGCAGAGTGAGCTAATACAGGAAGCAAAATATACTCTCTTTTCTCCTTTTTTTTTTTTTTGCTTTTTTTTTTTTTTTTGCTTTGTGTTGCTGAGACGAGCGTGGGAATAGGGGCAGTGGGGGCTCCCCGGGGTGCTATTAAGAATACACCAATCCCCCCATTTTTAGGCGGGGCCATTATAAACGAGCTAAAGCCCTGGGCTCCTCAGTAGCTGCATACATACCCTACTAGCCGTAAACTGCTGGCGACTGCCTTAGCGGCATTTAATCAGCTGTGCAAAACTACGGTGTAGGAGGGGGGCTGCACCAAGTACTGTCGTAACTGAGGAGCTTATGGGTGTAGGGAGCTACCCCACCCCGGCCACTTAAGGTACTGTGGTTTCCCTTTGTTTGAACTCTCCTTCTCCTTATCGGGGTGTATAAGAGTGGAGAGATCTACCCCGCTTCATACACTCTACTTTTTAAAGTAATATGGTAGATGCTCTATACAGCGGGTAGACGAGTGCAGAGAGGTGCTGCGGCTTCCCTTTCCTCTTCCTCCCCCTTAGATCCTCTTGGACTTGCAGAGGAAGTCAGTAACTGTCAGTAACTAATTTCTTGCTGTTGGAGTATACTTATACCTATAAGAGTGAATGATGCAGAATCTACGCTCCTCTAAAGAGAAAAACTCGCAGCATGCTGCAGCAGCATCAGCAGCAGCAAAACTGGAGCAATATGCTCATGCCTCTGCTCTGACCCCTCCAAAAAAAGGGACGCAGCAGAAGGGTCAACAGGGGGGGGCATCGAATAGGAAAAGCCAGGGCCAGCCTCATTCACAGCCCTCAGGGGTTGCGTTGGCTGCCCAGTCTTCCAAATCATCATGTAATAAAGGTCCAGAGCTAAGTGATCAAAACACAAATGTGAATTTGGAGCTAATAAACGACCCGAATCTACCCTTGAATAGAGAACCAACCTTAACGGATGTATTCATGGCTGTAGGGGTGTGTAACGGCTCGCTTAAGGATCTCTGTGAACAGATGAAAGGTGTTAAAGCAGATCTGTTACTGGTTAGACAAGATCTACAGAAAACGGCAGAGAGAACAACGGCCCTGGAAGAAAGAGTCAGTGGGCTAGAAGATAATGTGCTCCCAATAATCAAAGAAATAAAATGGCTGAAGGAACAGTTATCTAAACAAGCTTCTAAAATGGATGAAATGGAGAACAGCAGTAGAAGAGATTAAGGGGGGCTGATAGGTCTACCTGAAAGGAGTGAGGGCGCCAATCCAATTGCATTCCTAGAAAAATGGTTGGGGGAGCTAATCGGGAAAGAATCATTCTCGGCTTCGTTCTCCATCATAGGAGCTCACAGGATCCCTTTCAGGACACCACCGGAGGGGGGCCACCCGAGACCCCTCCTCCTGAGATTTCTTAACTACCAGGATAAAGTGACTTTGCTACGGAAGATCAGGGAAGCAGGGGAGGTTTTTTTTAAAGGTGCAAAAATATTGTTTTATTCCGACTTCTCTCCGGATTTGCAGAGGCGTAGAGCAGAGTTTACCCAGGCAAAACGCAACCTACAAAAATTCAAATTGCCCTATGCTCTTTTATACCCGGCAAGGTTGCGGGTTGCGGCCCTGGGGGAGACTCTGTTTTTTAACTCTCCTGCTGAAGTTGAGAAGTGGCTTGAAGATAATAGGGAAAAAATTACGAATTCCACGTAGAGAATGGGGGAAGATATAATAGGCCGGTGTATCAATAGGAGACACGACAGGGCACTGGGAGGTACAGGGGCTGTATTTTTGCTTTCTTCTCTTCTTTTTGCTTCTTTTTCTTTTTTGCCCCGGTGGGGGGGTGTTCCTTAAGTTTCTACCCCTTCCTGCCATCTGTTAATGGTTTTTGTTATAAGGGGACGGGAGGGGTTGGGTGCACATAGCTGTTTGTGTGTAGGGTGGTGTGGGCTTGTGAGTGGAAGATTTGGTGTAAAAGGGCGGTGTTAGTGTAAGAGGTAACGGTCATGGTAAATCCCCAGGGGGTATACCTAGATAGGTGGGTACTGGTAGGGGAGGGGGGAGAGGGATGGGGCGGGAGGGTAGGGGAGGGTAGGTGCAGGGGGAAGGGAAGGGGTGGGAAGATGGGAGGGAGGGGAAATAGGGTGGGTAAATCATTTCTCACGAACACTTACACCACTAGAAATTATATTGGAGGTATCCAGACCTTCACTTACAGATTATTTGTGCACATGCGGGCACTTTTTGTAGTAAATTTTAATAAAGCAGTATAGACGTGGCTAAATTAAGCATGTATTTTAGAATCCACAATATGCACACATTTAGAATTAACACAACACTTGTTGGGAGGGGAAGAAGAAAGGATGAAGAGGGGGGAAGAGAAATTTTCCTTTTTTTTTTCTCTTCCTTTTTTTTTTTTTTTGAGTAAAGAGGTGCATAAATTTCACTTTATAAAAGTAACTGGATATATACGGTAACACTTGTTGGGACAAGATAGGCTCTTCAGAATCCAGATGTTAGTTAAGTCCTTGAAAATAGGATCCTGGAATGTTAGGGGCCTGGGATCTCCTCTTAAAAGGCTGGCAGTGTTTTCTATGCTGGAGAGATGTAGGGTAGATCTGGTCTGTCTGCAGGAAACCCACCTAACCAAGGATATCAGTCAGCAGCTACAGATGAAAAAATTTCAATACCACTTCCATGCATTTCACTCCTCTTTTAGCAGGGGGTGAGCATCTTTGTGAAAGCTGGGGTAAAATTTTCCTGCAGACAGGCCAGTATAGACGAGCTGGGTAGATATATTTTTTTATTCTGCTCCATTGATGGTGTCATGTATGTGGTGGCAAATATATACATCCCTCCCCGATTTAATTTGCATATACTGCTTAAATTGCATAAATTTCTGCTAGATGAAAAAGAGTGCCCGATTGTAGTCGTAGGGGACTTTAATGAGGTCCTAGATAGAAATTTGGATAGATTCCCGATACGACAACTCTCAGAGGAATCAGGGAGGAGCCGGTTAAGTCTATTCCTGGAGGAAGTGGGGCTAGTAGATTTATGGAGGGTGCGAAATCCAGGCGTGCTGCAATATACCTGCTGCTCCGTCTCACACTCCATGCTCTCAAGGATAGACCTAGTCCTGGATGCTGCCATCTCCAGCGACCGAGTTGCTGGACCGAGCTGAGTCTGCTGAGCCATAGACTGTTCCGGTGCCTACTTCTGCGACCCAGGCTGCCACTGCCTAGGAACGCTGGACAACCACAACAGTGACTTGCCAAGGCACTCGTCATCTCACCTGACATCATTGACTGTCAAATACAAAAAAGGGGGCCCCACCATTCATCCAACCAACTGCCATGGAAGAATTACAGAGGGAGAGTGGGGAGTGGGTCATGTACCCACAATTAAGATGAACTCTTGTTGATAATGCCAGTTCTCATTTGCAAGAAACTGCAGAAATACTGTAAATCTTGCACCCATACTTGAGCTAACTGCTCATATTGTTGCTATGCTAGGCTCAACATAGCCAAGTTATCTATTCTGCTCTCCAGAGTGCTGCAACTCTGCACACCCTAACACCTAACTGTTGCAACTTTGTACACCCTAACATCTAATGACGCATACATACGATTGGACATTCCGACAACTAAATCCTGGGATTTATTTCCGATGGATGTTGGCTCAAACTTGTTTTGCATACACGCAGTGGCACAAATGTTGTCGGAAATTCCGAATGTGAAGAACGCGGTGACATACAACGTGTATGACGAGCTGAAAGAAATGAAGTTCAATAGCCAGTGTGGCTCTTCTGCTTGATTCCGAGCATGTGTGGAATTTTGTGAGTTGGAATTGTGTACACTTGATCGGAATTTCCGCCAACAGATTTTGTCGGAAAATTTGAGAACCAGCTCTCACATTTTTGTTGTCGGAAATTCCGACAAAAAATGTCCGATGGAGCCTACACACGTCAGAATTTCCAACAACAAGCTTCCATCAAACATTTGTTGTCGGAAATTCTGAGCGTGTGTACGCGGCATTACTGCTGCAACTGTGCCTGCTTCTGCCTAAAGTAGACATCTGCATTTAAAGATTCCCCTCCCTTTACACAATACTATACTCCCTTTGTACAATACTGTAACACCCAATCTACAGAGACACCCATATTTCCCTGCGGGCCAACATCTTCAAAGGGGCCCAACGTTGCCGGCAGAATATTAATCTCAAAAACTATATACAGATCACTTTATGCTGAGGGCAGACCTTGATTCAACTTTAAGCTTTCATCTCTTAAGCCTAAACCTAGCCCCTGTAAACAGAGATTACAGCAGCATAAAATTGGCTATGCGCTATTATACCCAGTCCACCTACGGGTAACAGCAAATGGGGAGGTGAAGTTCTTTAATGCTCCTACAGAAGTTTTCTCATGGTTGGAGAAGAATGAAGGAAGGTTACAGCATTGTGAAGGGCCATAGAGGAAAAGAAGGGAAGAGGAGAAGGACAAAATTAGTCTCTGGGGTCCTTGTTCAGTGGACTGACGGACATATTTTTTTTCTTCTCTTTCCTCCCTCTTTTCACTGATGTATTTATAGATGTGTGGGTTTAGGGGGGTAGCAGATATTAATCCCTTGTACACTGGTTATGTTGGGGGTAATTCCCCTCTTATAAAGGTTCGGGTAGCAACGTAAAGGGGGGAAGGAGGAATACTCACGTTTAGGGGGTTAACACGGTCACTTTAGAAGCCCGGGATATGGGCCCAAGGTTGGGAAAGTGGGAGAGGGGGAATGGGGGGGAGGGAAGGTGGGGAGGATTGGGGGAGGGGGTATGTATAAGGTTGCAAGGGGGGAGGAGTGCACACAAAAAGTAAAATCACTAAAATTTCAAATATCAGTCACAATGGTTTTGGGATTGAGAACTATTTTGAGTAGAGTTAAGACACAGGAACAAGTGAATGTTAGGCACTAAAGTTGGTAGGAAGGAAACCCCAGGGATATTTAGGTGCATTAAGATATTTTCATGGAATGTGCGGGGGGTAAGGGAGGTGTGTAAAAAACAGGCAATTTTTTCTATGGCCAGGTCAGGGGATGTCGGGATACTCTGTCTTCAGGAGACCCACCTGGATAAAGGTACAGTTAGTGTTTTGAAAAATAGGAACTATCAGGAGCAGTATCATTCAACACACACCTCATATTCGAGGGGTGTGAGTGTATTGATAAGCACTGGGCTGGTTTTCTCCTGCAGAAAGAGTAAACTGGACAAGAATGGACGGTATGTTTTTCTCTTTTGTAATATTGAGGGTCGGGATTGCATTCCTGCAAGTGTATATATACCTCCACCATTTAACACAGAGATACTCAGTGAACTGATAAGCTTTATAGCAGATAAACCTGGGGTGCCGTTAATAGTGACAGGGGACTTTAATATGGCTATGGACAATTGCTTAGATAGGTTCCCGGTAAGGGTGGTGTCTGGAGGGATACCCAGGGGTCCGCTCCTCCAATTTTGTGAAGAGGTAGGGTGGATGGATATCTGGAGGAAGTGGCATCTGGGTGTGAAGCAATACTCGTGTCACTCTAGGACGCATGCCACTCTATCTAAGATCAATTTAGTGCTTTGCAATGAGGAAGCCCTAAAGATAGTGGCAGGGGTAGACTACGAGCCAAGGGGGCTCTCAGACCATTCTCCAGTATTTTTTTCAGTTAGAACTGGGTTGAGCTTTGGTGGGGGGGAATGGAAATTGAACCCCTTTTGGCTCGAAGTAATTGAGGATTACGGGGGGGTTGTAGGTAACTTGAAAGAATTTATAAATCGGAATTTAGGATCCGCCCCGCTGGGTATAACTTGGGACGCCCTGAAGGCGTTTCTTAGGGGGGTTTTTATACAGAAAATCTCCTATGCTAAGAGGAAATCACAGGCCAAGGAACATAAAATAAAGGAAAGGGTGAGGGGGGCGGAAGGGAGATATGTGGAGGAACCAACTTTAGCTAGATATGAGGCCTGGGTAGAGGGTCAGGAGGAATATAGGAAACTAGTTCTGGAGAAAGAGGAAAAAAGGAGAATGTTTCAGAAGCAGAATCTTTTTGGTGAAGGGGAATTAGTGGGTAGAACCTTGGCACTGATAGCTAAAGCAAATGGCCCCTCATCCACTATATCAGCAATATGGGATAGGGAAGGGAGAATTATAAGAACTACCCCCAGCATAGTAGAGGTGTTTAAAGATTACTATGAAGGCTTGTACAAGGCCCCACAGTTAGATGTAGAGGGAGAAATGTGGTAGTTTTTTGAAAAACTGAAAATAGTCCCATTATCTAGTGAAGATAGGGGAGCTTTGGAAACCCTGTTAACACTGGCAGAGTTGCAAAGAGTGGTAATGAACACGGCGAATCAGAAAGCACCAGGACCCGATGGTCTGCCTATAGAAATTTACAAGAGATATGGGGATGTTTTGCTCCCAAAATTACTACAAGTTTTGAACGGGGCTGTGGTGGAAGGAAGATTGCCCATGTCCATGACAGAAGCCACTATTATAATTTTGTTAAAGAAGGGAAGAATCCGTTTGAGGTAGCCTCATACAGATCGATCTCACTCTTATGCACGGATGTTAAGATTCTGGCAAAAGCCCTAGCAAATAGGTTAAAAAAAGATAATTACTAAAGTAATACACTCAGACCAAACCGTTTTTTTACTGGATAGATCCATGAGCGTGAACATCAGGCGAGTCTATGGTAATGTACAATTACCTATAGAGAAGGGGGGAATAGAGCTATTTTATCACTAGATGCGGTCAAGGCTTTCGATAGCCTTGAATGGCATTATTTGTGGAAATTACTGGCAGAGTTTAAATTTGGCCCTAATTTTGTGAAGTGGCTGATATATATATGATAAACCAAGAGCCAAAGTTATGGTCAATGGGGAGTGGTCCGAATGGTTACAGTTGGGGAGGGGGACGAGACAGGGGTGTCCATTATCGCCCCTGCTCTTCGCCCTTGCAATGGAGCCATTGGCAGTTGCTTTAAGAACGTCGCAAGAATTCCAGGGTTTTAAGAGAGGGGGTGAGGAGGAGAAAGTCGCAATGTATGCGGACGATAACCTGTTATTTTTGGAAGACACATAGTCTTCATTGTTAGCATCCATGAAATTGATTAAAGAGTTTGGTCATTTTTCCAGTCTAACAATTAACTGGGAAAAATCAGCACTCTTGTCAATAGACCCCCTGGTAGACCCGCTTCCGAGACAGGTAAATTTAATAAGAGTTGTCAACCAAATGAGATACTTAGGGGTAAATGTAAAAAAAGTACATAACAGGTAATGTAGTACAACTAATGGTGAAGTTAAAGCAGAAGAGTCGGGTGTGGGGTAGTCTTCCTTCCGGTCGCCGGTAGATATAATCTTATTAAGATGATATGGATGCCGCAAATTTTATTTGTAATGCAAAATTCCCCCATCTGGATCCCAAAACATTGGTTTAAAAAGCTGGACAGTCTGTTCAGAGAACTAATCTGGAAAAACGGGGTGGCAAGGATTGGTTTGCAGGTGCTACGGCGGCTGAGGGAGGCTGGAGGTCTGACTCTATCGGACCCCTGGTGTTACTTTCTGGCAGCCCAAATGCAGTTTATGAGAGGCAGCAATCTGCATGAAGAAAGGGTAGGAGGAAGCAGTATATGGATGAACAACATCAGTCATGATACAGTGGTGGAAGCAATAGAGGCAGAATCTTTTGGGTATAGCTGTCCCACAACTCAGTTAATGATTAGAAGTTGGAAGACTGTAAAGGCCGTATTGGGGTATACGGGGTTCTCTGAGTTTTCTCCAATATGGAATAACAAAAATTTAAAAGAGCTTAATGCGATGGGGAAAATAGAGGAATGGGACAGGAGAGGTATCCACTGCTTGGCGCAACTGTATAGGGCAGGGAGGCTGAAATCATTTTAAGAGATAAGAGAGGAGTTTGCAGTCCCCAATAGATTATTTTTTGGTTATTTGCAAGTGAGGCATGCCCTGGATGTACAATTCAGAGGAAAGGGGATAGAGTGGAATGAAATGCCTTTGCTAAAGAAATTAGTAAATACCAGAGGTTCTAGAGGGCTGATTTCTGAAATGTATAGAAGTATAAATATGACGGGGCAGGAGGGGGCAGTGGAGTCTAAAAATAGAACCAAATGGGAGGAAGAAGTTGGTACAATAACGGAGGAACAGTGGAAGTACGTTTTGGCATTAGGGCCAAGGATCTCTCTGTCACCGTCACAAGGGGTATCTCACTTGTACTTGATATATAGGCTATATTATACACCAGAAAAAATATTTAGGTTTGGAAGGAGGCAGGATGCGAAATGTCAACATTGTGGGGATGGGAGAGGGGACCTGATACACATGTTCTGGTGATGTCCTAAGTTATATAGGTATTGGGAAGAAATAGTGGAGATAATCAACGCAGTATTTGGGACTTCGCTAGACATGGAGGCTAGAACTTGTCTTTTGAGTTTGATGGAGAAAAATGGCATGCTGAAAGATACCCAGACTGCAATAATAAGATGCCTGTTTCAGGGAAGGAAGGTTATAGCACGTAAGTGGCAGGCAAAAGACCCCCCCCAATAGTAGCAGAATGGATGAAAGAGGTTAAAGATATGATTATGAAGGAGGAACTCTGGTATAGAAAAAGAGGCAGTTTGAAGAAATATAAGAATATATGGAAGTTATGGCTGGAGTATGAATGGTCTGAATAGGTATAAGAGCACTAGGTAGAATGGGTGGTGTGAGCATGGGGTGGGGGGAGGGTGGAAGGAATGGTGTGATGGGGGAGGGGAGGTATGGAGGGGAGATAAACGGTAAAATGTTTGGGGATGCTGCTTTTTTTTGTATGTTGGCTTTTCTTATGAAGTTTTTATATGTGACGAACACATTACTTGCTTGGTTGGACAAGTCTTTATTTCAAATAAAAAAGGACATGAATAAAAAAAAAGATAAGCTGGAAATAAGCCACAATGATGTGAAAAATGAGAGGGGATAAATTTTGATCTCCAAAGTTGATACAATGTCTCTCAGGAAAATTTTCGCTGAAGTGGTAAAAAAGAAAAAAAAATGGAAAAAAAAAAACCTAGCCCCTTTGTTTGAGAGCTCTCAAGTGGCATAGTTGATATACATTTGTTACTTTGTTTGGTCACTTGGGGGGATCCATTTTCATCTTTTGTTTATCTAACTTACTATCTCTGATTCCACCAGTTGCTCTGGCACTGGCAATTGTAGTTTCTGTGTATTGCCCCGTACACACGGTCGGACTTTGTTCGGACATTCCGACAACAAAATCCTCGGATTTTTTCCGACGGATGTTGGCTCAAACTTGTTTTGCCTACACACGGTCGCACAAAGTTGTCGGAATTTCCGATCGCCAAGAATGCGGTGACGTCAAGCACGTACGACGAGACTAGAAAAGGCCAGTTCAGAACCAAGCGAGGCACCCTTTGGGCTCCTTTTGCTAATCTCGTGTTAGTAAAAGTTTGGTGAGAGACGATTCGCGCTTTTTCAGACTCGTGGCTTTCAGATCGTTTTCTGCCATTCAGTTTGTGCTTGTGGGTTTGTATCTGCTCTTCAGTGCGTGCAGTCAGTTCGTATTGGAGTTTTCTGTGCGATCTTGTCCGCTCGTTGCTGTTTTTCAGGTCGCTCTTCACAGGCCTTGCTGTTCTTTAGTGCGTTCTGTTACTTCGTTCTGAGCAGCCGACCGTTTTCTAGCCATGTTGCGTATACGTACTCCTCGTAGAGTTCATGCTGTGCGGGGGCTTGGTGTTGGGGTCCTGACCTTGACACAAGTCCAGTCCATGAACAGGGTGGGGAGGAGTTCATGGACCAAGAATTGGTTGCTTCAGCGTGACCAGTTCTGTCATATGCCTTTGCTCCGTGAGATCCGTGAGAATAATCCTGATGATTTCAGGAACATTCTCTGGATGACGGACCCCGTGTTTCACCGTTTGTTGGCTTCGCTGACCCCCTATATCAGCAGGCAGGATACCTGCATGAGGCAAGCCATCACTCCGGAGCAGAGGGTTTTTAATTACCGGCTGGCCAGAGCCCGAAGAGTGGTGGAGAACACATTTGGAATCCTGGCCAGCCGGTTCCGATTATTTATGACACCCATCCATATGGCGGAGTATAAACTGAACCATATAATACTTGCCTGCTGTGTTCTCCATAATTTTCTACGAAAACATTCAGCCAACTATGCTGGCTCAGTTGGGCCTGAGGCCGGAATCCCAAATACATCAACAATGACGGCACTTGAAAGCGGCCGTCCTGGCTTGCCCTCCCTGAATGGCCGTGATGTCCGGTTACGATACCTGGAGTTCTTTGCGGGTAGGGGGGCTATCAATATGCCAGACAATATGTGACACCTTTTTCAAATAAAAAACAACCAAAAGAAATTCTTGGTGGACATTTACTGCTTGTGTTTGTTTTAGCTGACCCTGACAGAAATGTGTTGAGTGCAGAAAATGTTGTGATTGGGTAACCTTATAAAAAACAGTGTTGGCTGGTACTTCCTAAATGCAAAAACACATTTCACTACAAGTGCACTTGCAACTGCACTGAACCTGCACTTGTAGTGCCAAGAGGATTTGCCCTTAGGAAATAACCCCCATTTGTGCATAAAACAACAATTACATCACCCCAAAAGTGTTGTAGTGTTGAGACAATAATCCACACATTCTTGAGTAAGGCACTTTTTTATACCTGCACAATCACATGCGCATTTACCAAAGGTTTTTAAAACAAACCAACATGTTTGTTGTATAACAATGTTTGCAGTAGCATTATGAAAAATCGAAATATCCATTTCAGATAAAACAGGCCTGTGTAAAACCAACAAGAAAGCCAAAAAACTTGAACTTACAAAGTTCACATTAGGTAAAACCTGAAGGCTATATCAGACATCAGTATTTAGGAATTGGGTTTGATATAGCGTTCAGATGGGGGGAAATCACCCCTGGAAAAGCCAAATTTGGAAGATGCACACCAATTTACGAATGTCAACATGTGCTATCTGCCATCAGGGGGGATCAAGGGACGTGTTTTGGGGGAGCAAGCCCTTCCTCAACGCTACTTTATAATTGATGAAGGGGTTGCACCCCCAAAACGCGTCCAGTGATCTCCCGTGATGGCAGATAGCACATGTTGGCACACTGTGTGCATCCTCCAAATTTGGCTTTTCTAAACATTGTAAAAATTTTTGTAAGATAAAACAGGTGATTTTGTGGGGTTTAAATTTGCCCCAAAACATCAATGATGTTATTATTTTTTTTAATAACATCACTGATTTGTTGCTGGATGTTTTGTAATTGGAGATTACACCCCATGATCTCCCCTATCAGTATCTGGGCACTTTCAGATGTAAAGCGTTCTGGATCCCGATCACCTAAAAAGAGATAAAGAACAAAAAAAACAGGTCTCAAAAATCTGCCTACATCCATCTCTTTTACCTGAGCCTGTGGTTGCAGACACTCACCTGTTGTGGTGCCAATCTCCACCACATCTTCTTCTTCCTCCTGCT
Organism: Lithobates clamitans; assembly: GCA_037952925.1. Lineage (NCBI taxonomy): Eukaryota > Metazoa > Chordata > Amphibia > Anura > Ranidae > Lithobates > Lithobates clamitans. Next base: position 1,047,508 of record JBBGZY010000356.1, on the reverse strand, counting down.
CTTCTTCTTGGGTAGGTATTTCCCCTTCTTCCAGAGGGGGGGGGGTCTCTGGTCTCCTGGGATGAGGGGTGTCCGAGTCTTTTCTCCCCTATGTAAAACAAAAATGGTATAATTAGCACACAGATATTTGATGACAGAACTAGAAATAGGAAACATTGCTTGGAAGTGGGGTACAATTGTCTATTTTAGCCGAGTTCAAAGATGTCTTTTTTTTATTGTCCTTTGTCAAGCTGCAATACTTTACTAGTACAAGCTTCACACATGTAACCCCCCTATAGTATACACTGGAGCACCTGTGTGCCCCCCCTAATAAAAATGGTGTTCTTGTGTCCCACACTAGTGCTCCAGTGTCCAGATGTGAAAACAGCTGCTCAGTGTCCTCTCCTTACACACAATCTAGTTTGCATTTCATTCTAGTAACAAACCCATCTACATAAACAAATATTTGTCATCCAAGTAGGCCCCAAAAAAATGTGTGAAAATGCATATGGCCTAAACAATGGTGTTCTAGAGGCCGAAAGAAAAATGTTTGATACGAACGAATAATGGGCCCATGAACATTAAAGTTGACCTTTTTAAACGTTACAATACTAAAAGCATATGGAGCAGAACGAACGGAATAAAGACAGAAAGAATATGAACACAGCACAACTACTTACTTTTTTGCAGCACTCTCCGGATCTTTCGGTACTGCTCCGGCTCTCTCAACTTCAGGTCCGACCACCGCTTCCTGAGCTGATCTTTAGACCTTCGTACCCCGAAATTCTGCTCAAGACTCCTGACCACTTTACCAATGATTTTGGCCTTTCGGATGTTGGGGTTGGGGTAAGGCCCATATTTTCCGTCATAGTCGGACTTCTTCATGATGTCTACCATCTCCAACATCTCCCCAAACGACATATTTGTGGCCTTAAAACGTCTCCTTCTGGATCGGGATGTGCCTGGATCCGGGCTTTCCTCCTCCTCCTCCTCCTCGTTGCTAGAATTAGCATGCACCTGTTGTAACTCCGCCATCATGCTCTTCCCCCACTGCGCCGAACGAAAAGGGGCGGGGAATAGACTAGAAAGAACGTCAGGGGTGGGCGGAGTTACACGCATGCGCAGTGTGTATAAAGCGTAACACGCGTGCGTATTACGTACGATCTGTGAGCGGGGGAAGGAGCATTGGACGCGCCGATCGTAAGAACGAAGGTAAGAGACAAACTTGGGCCTATACTGCTTCTAGATTGAGGCCTATATTGTAACAAGATTAGGAGAGTTTGGACTGACATTAGGCTTTGTCTTGTGTTGTGTCTTGCAGTGAACATGGATATCTTAATGAGAGATACTGACTTCATGTCACTATTCATTGATATGCTAAGTGAGCTGCCCTGTCTGTGGGAGATTATCCACCCCCATTTCAAAAACCAAGCAAAGAGGAAGGCAGCACTGGAGCAATTGTGTGAAATTGTGAAGCAGGTGATCCCCACGGCAGACATCACTTATTTAAAGATATTAATTGGTTGCCTGAGGAGCACATATCTGAGGGAGCGCAAGAAAGTCCTGGATTCACAGAGATCCGGAGCAGCAGATGACATCTATGTCCCCAGGATGTTGTACTACGACAGGCTGCACTTTCTGGCAGGCCAGACTGAACCCAGGTCATCACTCTCCAGTCTTCCTTCCACGCTTCCTTCCCCCCTGGCTGAGGCTTCTGACGCCCAACCTGGGCCTTCCAGGCCACATGTGGAGGAGCCCAGATTGAGCCAGGTATAGCATTCCTCTAAATATTTCTGCTTGTCCAATCAATGATGTTACCTAGATGTTATTTGGGAGTACTAATTTAGGATTGTGATTGATGATGCCAAAACTAAAACCATGTCCCTTTTTCATACACAGGGAAGTCTCAGCCAGGAGGTGGCCGGGCCGAGCCGGCTGGCTGATATCAAGGTCCCTCCACCCCCCCTGAAAAGAGAAAGTGGCAGTAGGAGGAGTGCCCTAGAGGAGGCGGCTATCAGATTTTTTTGGAGGGCTACAGAGGTCCTGGGAGCACCACACACCAGGCAGGAGAACCTTGCTGCATTCATTGCCTATAAAATGCAGAGGATGGAGGAAGGCCAACAAGCCATGTGTCAGGCCCTCATATCAGAGGCTCTGGAGAAAGGTGTGAGGGGCCAAATTACACCTCACACACAGCTTTGGGATGGTCCTCCTCCTCCTCCTGCAGGTCCTCCTCCTCCAGGTCCTCCCAGTCCTCCTCCAGGTCCTCCCAGTCCTCCTCCTCCTCCAGGTCCTACTCCTCCTCCTGCCACATCTCCAACTGCACAGCCACAGCCCAGAAGGAAGTGTGAAAGGAAGACCAGACAGTGATTGCCCTGGGTTCAGTCTGGTCGGCCAAAAGATGCAGCCTCTTGTGGTACCACAGCCTGGGGACACTGATGTCATCTGCTGCTATCCGGATCTCTGTGAATCCCAGACCAGACTGCCCTCCCTTACATATGGACTCCTCAGGCCACCAATTTTGAGGTTTAAGAATTAATTGATGTCTGCCGTGGGGGTCACAGGCTTCACTAATTTCACCTGTTGATCCAGTGTTGCCTTCCTCTTTGTTTGGTTCTGATACCTTAATAAAGGATTTTTGTTTTGAATTATACTCTCCTATGTGTTTTCCTTCAAAAATGATGGGTTGTTTGTGAGGATTCAGGTACATTTCTAATATACAATGTGAAATGAACAAGGGACACCAACACCAAACAATCTCCTGGAGATTAAATAATAAAAGATATCAATGGTGTTGGGGTAACTTGCCACACAAAACACACACAAAAATATTCTGGAGTAAAAATAAAAATAACATTGAACAAAGATCAGCCTTGGAAAAAATCCAAACATTAAAGAAAAAAAAGGCTTAAAAACAAAAAAAAAAACCTAAAAAATATAAAACTGTCAGATGTGACAACTAATAACAATATATTGAGGGAATCCCACTAAAAAAACACAAATAAAACTTTGTGAGAAGTGTGTGTGAATATGAGCAGCAAAACGACTTAATTCTTGTCACATTATAAAGAAGAGAGTGTGCTGTATTAAACCATTTTTTACACTGCAGCGTGATGAAAGTGCTGTATCTATTGTGAACGCTAAGTTTACCAGAACGAGCTGTCCCGTGTCGGAATTTCTTCTGAGCATGCGTGGCACTTTGTGCGTCGGAACAGGCCACACACGGTCGGAATTGACGCGATCGGATTTTGTTGTCGGAAACTTTTATCTCCTGCTGTCCAACTTTGTGTGTCGTAAGATCCGATGGAAAATGTCCGATGGCGCCCACACATGGTCGGAATTTCCGACAACACGCTCCGATCGGACAATGTCCATCGGAAAATCCGACCGTGTGTACGGGGCATAAGTGTCATTCTGCATGCAAACTGCACATCCTAAAGCCCTACAGCCCTATATGTCACACCCTGTTGTGGAGGGAGATACTTTCTCTAGTGAGTAATCAGCTAAGCCCACTTTCTATAATCATGCTGAACTATTTAAAAGGATGCAGGGGAGGGTTCAATTGTCATTTAGGTGTAATTACTCATACCGACATCGATTACTGAAAATGTTTCCATGTAAAATACAGATGGATTTTGCAAGGTACATGATATAGTAACTTACATTGCAAGTCCCTGTTAATGTCTGTATTTCAAGGAGGATTGGGTGCTAAAAGACCCTGACAGTAACCCACAGATCCAATAGAAATTCACCCTTTGTCATATTACAAATAGAAACACACATGTTTTATTTAAAAACAACTTTATAAATGCTGGGATTTTTTTTTTTGTTTATTTAATGTACATTACTGATATTAATTCATCTAAATATATGCATGATGATCTAGGTGTCTACAGATATTAAGTAATTCAGGCAATCTAATTCAGGATATGTATCATTCTATGCAGATTGGACACATTTTCATGCATATATTAGAGTGCATTTAAAGATTTTTTTTCACTGATGGATATAGGAGAGAAGGGTTCAGAACTTCTTTCAAGTTTTTATTGCTGTTCGTTTTCTCACTGGGGAAATTCACTCACACTTTTTGCCCTGAAGACCATTGTCACTTGGACTGAAAGTGAAAAAAAAATCAAAATTTGAGCTGTCACTGGAAAAAGAAACTGGGAAAAAATTACAATGCATACATCTGTTCCAGTGACAACTAATAAAGAAATGTTTTCTCTTTCATTAGAGAAATCTCTTTTTCCACTTCTTGTTGTTACTTGGGACAAGAAGGGAAGGAATACCTCCCTCAAAAAACAAAAACAAAAAAAAAAAACAAACAAAAAATGACAGTTATAAATCATGCATACGCTATCCAAATTTAAAAGAAAACATTTTGGCTTTGGATATATTCTAAAGACAAAAAATTGTGGTTTTCAGATTTGCCTAATATCATATGAAGTTATTCAGTTATTTAAACTCACAGTTTTGTAAACATATAAAAAAAAGTCTTCTAGCCCTGTGCGCTTAAAGTGCAATCCTACCAAAAAATATGGCAAATGAAAGCAACCAGTAAAAACATATAAATAGCAATCAGTAAAGAAGCAACTTTATTTAATCTTTTTTTTGGTATGCTCTTTTTAGTGGCATACAGTAGCTAGGTAGTAAATATTGATCCACAGGAAATCAAATATATTTCAAGTTTAAAATCTATATTTTTAGTGATGAATTAAGTAGAACAAAAATGTAAGTGCTTTTTTTTTTTTTAGAGTGGTACATTTGCAAACAGCATTTTTCTTCCTTTCACCTCTCAGATTTTACAATTGAGAAACAAATTCCATTTGTGCTTTCCAAGCCTCCAAATGGGATCTCTTAAGTGTCTGTCGAGTTTGGTATCTGAGAATGATGAACCGTTTGTATAAAAATGTTACCTGTCTAGAGATACAGCTGCTTGTACAAGGCACGGGAAAGGAAATTGCAGAGATCACAGGCAATAGCTGATCAATAGATAAAGCAAATCTAGCTGTGTTTCTTTATCTTTGATTGATGCCCTCACTGTAGGGGCAAAGGGGAGAAAAGAAACAAAAATTATTGGAAAGGAAGAAAATTAAAGAGACATTATGGTTCCTTTGATTCTATCCAGTTTCATGCTGAGAAACACAATTACAAATTGACCTATTAATGCTTAAAGGGTAACCTACCTATGAATGTTTAAGGAGTTACCAATGTTCAGATACTTCTAATGCCCCATACACATGCTCGGACATTCTGACAACAAAAAACCTGGATTTTTTTCCGACGGATGTTGGCTCAAACTTATCTTGCATACACACGGTCGCACAAATGTAGTCGGAAATTCGAAAATGTACACATGATCAGAATTTCCGACAACGGATTTTGTTGTCGGAAAATTTGAGATCCAGCTCTCAAATCTTTCTTGTCAGGAAATTCCGACAACAAATGTCTGATGGAGCATACACATGGTCAGAATTTCTGACAACAAGCTCCCATCAAACATCTATTGTGGGAAATTCTAAGCATGTGTACGCGGCATAAGAGAAAACCTGTTACATCTTTTGACTCTTTGAGATTTTTATACTGGAAAATGGCTACCAGATTACACAGAATTTTTGTTTTTATTTTAGCCTGATGCTGGGAGTAGGCTTGTGCAATTAGTTTCGTAACAAATCGAAATTCGTCCGAATTTTGCATCTTTCAGACATTCGGATGCATACGAATTTCAACTAATACGAAAGAAATTATAGCGGATATAACAAATGAATTTTACATGATTCGGTAATTCGTTACAGATCTAATGAAACAAAAGGTCAACTCAAAGTAAATCTTACAGTCCAATCAGCTGATTAATTTTGTGCTGGAGGTTGGATTACTGGCAAAGTGCATTCCTGAGAACTGAGTGAGAAGGGTGTTGTATTGTATCTGAGCAGAAGAGAAGAGATATTGTCATTGTGTGTGTGTTAATAGATTCAATAAACAAACAACTTTCCAAACTACGAATCGTTATCACAAATCAATATACATACATAAATATCGAATTTCAACTAATACAAAATAAATTATAAGGGATATGAATGAATTCGACATGATTCGGTAATTCATTAAAGATCTAATGAAACAAAGGGTCAACGCAAAGTAAATCTTACAGTCCAATCAGCTGGTTAATTTTGTGCTGGAGGTTGGATTACTGGCAAAGTGCATTCCTGAGAACTGAGTGAGAAGGGTGTTGTATTGTATTTGAGAAGAGGAGAAGAGATATCGTCATTGTGTTTGTTAAAAGATTCAATAAACAAACGACTTTCCAAACTATGAATCGTTATCACGAATATATATATATATATATATATATATATATATATTTATATATATATATATATATATATATATACATAAATATCGAATTTCAATGAGTACGAACGAAATTATAGTGCATATAACGAATGGATTTGACATGATTCGAGATTCAGTATAACAAAAATCGACACGCTACAGAAATAAGGAATTATCCAAAAACGTATTAACGTAACATAACGAATATAACAGAACGAAATTATGTATTTTACAAATGACAATGAACCTAAACTAAACAAAATTTTCAGTTGTGCACAAGTCTAGTTGGGAGCGTCCTGTTTATAACCATGATCATTTGACAAACATAGTCAAAGGGTATCCTCTGTACAATCGACTCTAAAGCCTCATACACATGATCAGATTTTTCAATGAGAATTGTGTGATGACAGGCTGTTGGCGGAAAATCCGACCGTTTGTACCCTCCATCGGACAATTGTTCTGCGATTTTACGCAGACACATGTGGGATGGCAGGTTTTAAAATTTTCTGCAGACAAATGTCTGTGTGTACACAAGTCCATCAGACAAAAGTCCAAAGTACAAACACGCATGCTCAGAAGCAAGGACAAGCCAGAAGTGGTCGGTCTTGTAAACTAGCGTTTGTAATGGAGAATTAACATTCGTGATGCTGCAAATTATGAAATCTCGAAATGCAGCGCACATTCTCTTCTTATTTAATGGGGTAACAATGAAGCTGCTTTGCTGGTGATACTGATGGAGTTCTGCCAAACGTAATAATAGAATAATATTATTATGCTTGTTTTTTTGTTTTTTGGTTACCACAACACCATTATCCGTAGTTTTTAAACTCATAGATAGTACTATGTTGGTTTCCCTTGTTAATTTTGCATTGTATTTTTTTAAATGTAACTGCCTACTCCCAAACTTTCATTTGAAGTAAAACACATAGCCAAGTATTATTCTCCAAATTCTTTTTATTGTGCATTAAAAAAAGAAAAAAAAGAAAATTAGACACGCTATCTGCCAATAGAACTTAACCAAAAAGTGCATTCTATGCATCCAAAAATATAGAAAATATACCAAATCAAATCATTATTCAACCAAAAAATAAAATAAAAGCCTCATGCATGTGTCCTGCTTCTTAATATAGGGGGTCAACAATGCAAGACATTGGTGAAAGCAGGGGTCCGTCACCCAGAGATAATTCAGAAAATCATCTGGATTATTCTCCTCGAGCTCCCTCAGCAAAGGCATATGACATAATTGGTCACGATTAATAAAGCAACCAATTTTTGGTCCAAGAAATCCTCCTCCTCCTGTTCCTGGACTGGACTTGGGTCAAAGCAATAACTCCAAGGCCAATAATAAATAACATGTTATCTCCTCCAATTCCGCAACATGTCTGGTTGACAAACGGCCATTCAGAAACTAACTGAAAAGCGCGAAATGAAAAGCACGAAATGAAAAGTGCAAAATGAAAAGCATGAATCAACACTCACCACACTTGTACTAACATGAAATTAGCAGAAGGAGCCCAAAGGGTGGCGTCTGACAATTGAACTTCCTCTTTATCGACTCGTAGTACGTATAGTACGCCACTACATTCGTTATGTACAATTGTGTACTGTTTGTATGCAAGACAAAATCCAGGCACACTCCCATCGGACAAAAGTCTGACACTTTGTCTGCGGAAAATCCGATCGTGTGTACAAGGCTTAAGTGCTAAACCACCAGTGATAATATAAAATTACCAAATAAACCAAAAAGATATATATTTTCAACATAAAAGGTTGCGGCTCACAATGTCATCTGTATTCTCACACCCTCAAAAAAGTTACATGGAAAAAGTGTTGGGCAACACATAATCAACAACGCATGTAACAAATATCATCAACAACGCATTTAAGGATTCATGCATTAACCTCCCTGGCAGTATTCCCGAGTCTGGCTCGGGGTGGAATTTCAGAACCAAAAGCGGTACCCCGAGCCAGACTCGGAATTGCATCACAGGATCCAAGAAGAGCTTACTTACCTTGTTCCCTGGATCCTGCGATGTCTCCCCGCAGTGTGAGCGGCTCGTCCTCCGCTCGATTCATCACGGAGCCAGGCTCCGTTCCCTGCGAGCGTTGCGACGCACGGAGACGGAGAACGTCGCCAAATTCAAAAAGTGAAACACACAATACTTATACAGTACACTTATACAGTATAATTTTTGCAGTTTTATATTATAGAAAACTGTTCTTTCTGCCTAGAAACTGGAGATTGTCCATAGCAACCAAAACCGTCCCTTTACATCAAAAGTGGTTTTAGACCAGCTAGAAAACAGCGATAATAAATTAAAATCACTTGCAGAATTGAGCTATAGTGATTTGTGTGGAGATCCGTCATCAAACACTGAAAAGTAATGACAGTGACAATTCTGCAGCTGAACAAATTTCAGTGTTTTTGATTTGATTACATTATTGAATAATTTTTATCATTAATATATTATTATTTGGTATAATTATTTATAGTTATTTATTATGATATAATTTATGATTTCGTGTTTCAAACTTTATCATACCCGAGATGTCTACTAGACTCTGGTTTGGACAGATTTAAGTGAGTTATTCCTAAGAACTACAGGCCTACAATATAAAACGCCAAATTTCCGTGCAAAATAATTGTACCGCTTTCAGCATCAAAAATCTGAAAAAAAAGCTCACAAATATGCAACAAATCTATTAATATAGAGAAAAAGAAAGTGCCAGCAATCTTAATATATGATCAGCATATAAATAAACCGTCACAACAGAACAACATATATAAACATCAAAACCATAAGATGAGTGAAATGACATGTAAGTTACTATAAAACAAAAGAAAAAAAAGTCCAATGATGCAGTTCCTTAAATGTGTGCTTTGTGCAGTCTTCAAACTTAATTTTTTAATGAATAGAGTTAAGAGGGTCTCACACCGTTCACACTCTGCTCTCACCTTACTGTTTGGACCTATTTGGCTGAAAATAGGTCAGCTGTGGATTCCCCTTTAAGGGGTTCACGCCAAGGCACCACTGCTCTCCAATGATCCTCCTCAATGTTTCTTGGATAGTAACTCTCCAACTCCACACCAACCTCTCTAACTCTTCCACTCAAAAAAGAAAGGTTTGGATAGTGCAATACCTTAAAACACTATGAACTTTATTAAAATAATATATTACAGTCACTCAAGTATAATGCACTCAGGCAGTAGCGCACCACCTTAAAAACATTTTGGAAATATCAGTGCTGTGTCCCCTTAAGGCTCAGACTCCCAGCTCACATAAGACCCCTTTCACACTGGGGCGCTTTTCAGGCGTTTTAGCCAGGGCTGGACTAGGACAAAAATTTTGCCCTGGACTTCATCCAGACTGGCACACTTTAATTTTGCAAACATGCACAAAAAACAGTATATAAAACTATACGCAATTGCGCGATATGGATATTTATTGAGTTTGGGATGGATCTGCGGGAAGCGGTGCAGCCTTTGTATGGAGCATCAGAGCGGCCCAGGGGAGAAATTGCCACCTTGCCCCCCCCCCCCGCAGAGTGATCATATTTCCAGACTGCCATTCAGGGACAATTTTGCCAAGGACCAGGGGGGAATTTAGTCACAGGGTTGATGGGGAATTCAGCGGTGGGGGTAATTTGTCGGGTGAATGGCTGGTACTAGCACTTAAAACATCCCAACACCATGCTTAATATAGTGTCAGGATGATCAAATCACATTATTTCTATTAATACATTGTAATATATGATGAATGAATGAAATAGTTCAACTCACCCTAATGCAGAATCAGTGGGAATCCTGAGCTTGTCACTTGCCACCAGATTGAGCGTGTCATTTGCCACCATCGCCTGCCACCAGATGCAGCTTGTCACTTTCCACCAGATGCAGCGTGTCACCATTGCCTGTGACCAGATGCAGCATGTCATTTGCCACCGCCGCCTGCCACCAGATGCAGCTTGTCACTTCCCACCATCATCTGCCACCAGATGTAGCGTGTCACTTTCCACCAGATGAAGTGTGTCACATGCCACTGTCAACTGCCACCAGGTTCAGTATGTCACTTGCCACCAGATGAAGTGTGTCACATGCCACTATCAACTGCCACCAGATGCAGCATGTCACTTGCCACCAGATGAAGTGTGTCACATGCCACCGTCAACTGCCACCAGATGCAGCGTGTCACTTGCTACCAGATGAAGTGTGTCACATGCCACCGTCAACTGCCACCAGATGCAGTGTGTCACATGCCACCGTCGCTTGCCACCAGATGCAGTGGGTCACATGCCACCGTCAACTGCCACCAGATGCAGTGTGTCACCCACCACCAGATGCAGCATGTCACTTGCCACCAGATGCAGTGTGTCATATGCCACCATCAACTGCCCCAGATACAGTGTGTTTCATGCCACCGTCGCTAGCCACCAGATTGCAGTGTGTGTCACATGCCACCATCAACTGCCACCAGATGCAGCATGCCACTTGTCACTGTTGCCTGCTGCCAAAGAGAGAGCAGGGAGAGAGGAGGCAGGGAGAGAGAAGGGGGGGCAGAGAGAGGGGACAGGGAGAGAGAGAGGGGGAAGGGAGGGAGTGTGAGAGAGAGAGAGAGGGAGAGAGAGAGAGAGAGAGAGAGAGAAAGAGAGAGGAGAGAGAGGGAGGGGGAATAGAGAGAGAAGGGGAACAGGGAGAGAGAGGGGAGGGAGCAAAGAGAGAGGGGACAGGGAGGGGGATAGAGAGAGGGGTCTGGATCTGGTCAGTGACAGTGCTCAGCTCGCTCACTTGAATGGTCCATGGGGGGTTTAATGTGGCTGTCGGCTGCTTGCTTAATCTTCTCGCTCCCACTTGCTCTCCATAGATGCAACTCATGGGCAGGGAGAGAGGGGCGGGAGAAGCAGTGTGTGTCACAAGCTGGCTCAGGCATTCTGAATGGAGCAGTGTGCAGATCCCCTCGTCTAGGGCAGCTGCACCGAGCCGGCTATCACCCACTGCCCACACACAGGGATGATCTGGAGGACAGAGTGGCAGCAGCTGTCAGAGGACTTCAGTCCTGCCCACCAGCATGACCTTTCAGACACCCATCGCAGAGGCAGAGCCAAAGGAAGTGCTCCAAAAGCCTGTCGGCTCTGTGCTACAGGTGGTGGGTGGGCCGGCAACAATAAGAAGCAGTGAAACACTGAAGCACCATTGCACATCCATTATTTTGACAGGCTGCCTGTCACTGAAACCGGCCCACTGAGCCATCGGCCCACCTGGAAACTCCCGGTAGTCCCTATGGCCAGTACATGCCTGGTTTTAGCGCCTGTAAAGCACCTGAAAAGCGCCTCTCATGCCTCCCCACTGTGAAAGCCTGAGTGCTTTCACACTGGGGCGGTGCGCTTGCAGGATGGGAAAAAAAGTCCTGCAAGCATCTCTTTGCCAGAAAATCACTTCGGCAGCGGCGCTTTTTGGGCGCTTTTAACCATTTCTTCGGCCACTAAAAATGCCCAACTAGCGGCCGAAAAGCGTCGCTATAACAGCGGTAAAGTGCAGCTAAAACTAGCGGTGTTTTATCGCTAACGCTCCCCTGCCCCAGTGTGGAAGTAGCCTTAACCTCACATAAACCAGCATGGATTCAGCCTCGCTTCCTGGCCATGCAGCCTTAAGGGGACACAGCATTGATATTGGCAACTACTGCCTGAGTGTACTACAGGGGTTCTCCGGTTCGGCGGTGGCTGAGAGAGCAGGCGGTCAGCTGAGTGGCTCAATGTGTGAGCGGGCGGATGGCTAATCAGTGAGCTGGCGGGTGGGGGAGCAGAGAGATGACATCATCTCTCACCGCCCCACGCCCGCCCTGCATCCCTGCAGTAACTTCCGCCCTCACTGTGCAGGCAGCACGGGCAGCAGAGAGATGAAATCATCTCTCTGCTGCCTGACTCTGGGTGGGACAAAGCATGAGACAAACAAAACACCACCTTAGCAGGCAAGTGACAATCTGCAAGGTGTGGCAGGTGACGTGGCAAGTGACAATCCACATCTGGTGGCAGGCGATGCTGGCAAGTGAAACACTCAGGCTCCCACCGATTCTGCATTATGGTGATTTGAACCATTCCATTTCATATTACAATGTAATAATATAAATAATGCACTTCGATCATCCTGACACCATAACAACCATGGTGCCAGGATTATTGAAATGCCAACACCAGCCATTTCCCCAAAAAATTGCCCCCAAAAAACATATTTGCTGGTAGTGCCCCTCCCATGATTAGATTCTGGATCCGTCCTTGGTGTACTATAGTTGTGAGTGTAATATATTATTTTGATTTTAATAAAGTTCATTGTGTTTTTATGGTATTACGCTATCCAAGCCTTTTTTTTCAGCAGAGAAGTCCTGGAGGTTGCTGTGGAGTCGGAAAGTTACTATCCAACAAACACTGAGGAGGACCGTGGGAAACCGCAGCATTTATTTTGGTTACATCATGTCATATTTATGGCTGTATAATAAATTAACCTTCTACATCCGGTTCCTTTTTGTGCCTCATTTAAAGTCCCAAACCCCCCCTCCTTTATACCGAATTTAGGGATGGAGGCACCTGTTTCCCTGAGGTGCTTCATTTAAAGTCCCAACCTTTCTCTTTTTTCTCAAAATTACCAGGGATGGAGGCACATCAATGTCCGGAATGTAGTTATCACACTTTTTTCCCCATTGGGGCTCTGTTGTGTGATTCTTTTAATTTCATTTTATATTTTGGATCCAGTTTATACTTAGCCCAGACCTACAAGTTTTTTTTGTTTTTTTTTAACAGAAAGTTTTTTATTTTTCATTAGAACAGAAAAATAAACAGTTAAAGACTTTAGGCAGTGGTCATAATCACTTTATATATAGATAGCGACATAGATGATACATGTTTATCGACGTTTCCTTCAAGTAACTAGTGGGGAAAGGGGGGGATAGGGGTGAGAAGGTATATATCAAGTTGTACCACAGTTATTACGCTTTCATCTTGTCCCAGAGAGCGATTTCACATTTATTCAAACAGGCCCAAAAGCATGTATAGTACCATTAGTATGGAGCTACAGGTAGAGGGCTCATAGTCTTCATTGGTTGCCCACATAGGGTCCAGTAGAAGGAAAATGCAGGGGGTGATGTTTCTGGGTGGGTTTGGTAGGGGGGGGTGAGGCACTATTTTAGTGGGGTTTTGGAGGGAACAGGGTAATTTCAGTGTACCAGGATTTCAGTGTGTATGGCCGAGTACTCCTACAGCTGCCGCTACAGGGTATAAGGTGATGGTCCCTTGAGTCTATTCCCTATTCTAAGGCCAGCTGTTCCTTGCGAACCCATGGTCCCATATTTTGGCAATTTTTTTAGGGCAATTGTGGCCCAGATAGGTCAACTTGTATAGTGGGAGGGCCTTATTAATGAGGGTTCGGGTCTCAGTTCGGGCAGCAGTGGTATCGGGTCTCATGGAACTTTCAATTTGCCAACTGAATTTATTACGTTAACTACCCCTCTCCAGAAAGTCTGTATATGCTGGCAAGACCAAACTACATGGAAGAATGAACCCTCCTCCGATGTGCATTTGGCGCAGACCGAGCTGCTGTTAGGGTATATTTTTGCCAAGCGCTGTGGGAAGAAGCAGGCTCTATGTAGGAATATTAATTGAATGAATCTGGCAGATATCATCAGAGGGAGGTATTGCTGGATGCCCTCTTCCCAGTCATGATCAGCCAGTGAGGGTATGTCCCCCTGCCAGACTGAAAACAGCTGCAAGACCTTAGAGGTGTCCAGGCCCACCAAAACCGTGTATAGAGTAGACAAGGTTTTATTGTCCCCTTCCTCGCTCAACAGCCGCTCAACCCCAGTGGTTCCCAACACCAGTGGCGTGGGAAACTGGGATCGATAGGCATGGCGGATTTGCAGGTACCTGAAAAACATGCGGTTAGAGAGCCCTCTTTGTTGCTTCAATGCGTCAGATGAGAGTAGACCATCAGGGGACATTATGTCCGCCAGCGTGGTGATTCCATTACGGGCCCATAACACTGGATCTGGAACAGTTTGGAAGTGTGGCAATCGCGGGTTCCCCCATAACGGAGTGTGGGGGGACCAGCTGCCGGACTTCAGAACCTTGTCCCTGACAATTTCTCAAACTTTTAGAGTGGTCTTCATTAGGGATGAGCCGAACACCCCCCGGTTCGGTTCGCACCAGAACCCGCGAACGGACCGCAAGTTCGCACGAACGTTAGAACCCCATTGACGTCTATGGGACTCGAACGTTCGAAATCAAAAGTGCTCATTTTAAAGGCTAATTTGCATGGTATTGTCCTAAAAAGGGTTTGGGGACCCGGGTCCTACCCCAGGGGACATGTATCAATGCAAAAAAAACTTTTAAAAACGGCCGTTTTTTCGGGAGCAGTGATTTTAATGATGCTTAAAGTAAAAAAAAAAAAGTGAAATATTCCTTTAAATATCGTACCTGGGGGGTGTCTATAGTATGCCTGTAAAGTGACGCGTGTTTCCCATGTTTAGAACAGTCCCTGCACCAAATGTCATTTTTAAAGGAAAAAATCTCATTTAAAACTGCTTGCGGGTTTAATGTCATGTCGGGTCAATATGGATGAAAATCAGTGAGACAAACGGCATGGGTACCCCCCAGTCCATTACCAGGCCCTTTGGGTCTTGTATGGATATTAAGGGGAACCCCGCACCCAAATTAAAATAAGGAAAGGTCCCTATATACTCTGAACAGCAGTATTCAGGCGGTGCAAACAAGACAGGGACTGTAGGTTTGTTGTTAAGTAGAATCTGTTTGTAATTTTGAACATTTTTAATGTGTTTAGCTCCAGCCAAAAAATCTTTTCTAAGCTTTTTGGAAAACATAGGGAAGGGTTATCACCCCTGTGACATTTGTTTTGCGTCTTTCCTCCTCTTCAGAAGATTTCACCTCACTTTTTTGTCCCAATGAAAAATGTTTTTGGAAAATTTGGGTTTTTTTGTGGAACAAGGATTGGAAAGCATCAGTGGAAAGGAGAAATTGTTTTCCCATATTAACTCTTACAGGAGAGAATTTCCCTTCCTTAGGGGTAGATTTCATCTCACTTCCTGTTGTCTCCTTCCGTTTGCAAGTAGGAGTCGTTTGTAAGTTAGATGTTTGAAAGTAGGGTCCTGCCCTATATACTCAGCAGAAATTTGGGCCTTAGGTGTTGCTGTGGCCAAAACACTGTAAGCCCTCACAGGGCCCTGCTGTGAAATATTAGATCAAGAATTGTAATTACATGCCCCTGTTGAACAGGAGCTGAAAAATTAGGCCTTAGGCACTGGTGCTGGTGCCACAACACTGCAACCCCTCACAGACACTCTAGTTGGAACGCAGGAACGAGCCCTGCTGCAAAGTATTGCATCAAAAATTGTAATTACACGCCCCTGTTAGACAGGGGCAGAAAAATTGGGTCTTAGGCACTGGTGCTGGTGCCACAACACTGCAACCCCTCACAGACACTCTAGTTGAAACGCAGGAACAAGCCCTGCTGCAAAGTATTGCATCAAAAATTGTAATTACACGCCCCTGTTAGACAGGGGCTGAAAAATTGGGTCTTAGGCACTGGTGCTGGTGCCACAACACTGCAACCCCTCACAGACACTCTAGTTGGAATGCAGGAACGAGCCCTGCTGCAAAGTATTACATCAAAAATTGTAATTACACGCCCCTGTTAAACAGGGGCTGAAAAATTGTGCCTTAGGCACTGGTGGTGGCGCCCAGAACCAAAAATGTTCTTACAAGCTATCAGCGTGATGATTGAGGAGGAAGAGGATAATTACTCAGGGATAGTCACTCAGCATCAGCATAGGCAGTCTTTGAAGGGATCTGAGATTTCAAAAAAAATTATTCGGTTACATCTGCATCAGGTGCTTGGTAGCTGGTGGTGATCCAAGACTGATTCATTTTTATGAAGGTCAGCCGATCGACCGAGTCGGTGGACAGACGCACCCTGTGATCGGTTACCACGCCTCCA
The DNA here is from genome assembly GCA_037952925.1 of Lithobates clamitans. NCBI lineage: Eukaryota > Metazoa > Chordata > Amphibia > Anura > Ranidae > Lithobates > Lithobates clamitans. Next base: position 1,031,202 of record JBBGZY010000356.1, on the reverse strand, counting down.
GCAGCACTGAATGTGCGTTCCGAAAGAACGCTGGATGCAGGACAGGCCAGTAGCTCAATTGCATACTGTGCAAGCTCTGGCCAGTGATCCATCCTCAAGACCCAGTAACCCAGAGGATTTTCGGTGGGAAAGGTGTCCAAGTCTGATCTTGCCCCTAGGTATTCCTGCACCATGTAAAACAGACGCTGGCGATGGTTGCTGGAACCGATCATACCTTGGGGCTGCGGACCAAAAAATTGTCTGAACGCATCGGTCAGACGGCCACCTTCTCCACCGCTCCTTCTTTGACTGACCGAAGCCTCAGCAACACGTTGTCCAGAAACAGGAGTTTGTAACCTCCCAGTCTCTGGGAACGCGTTGCACAGACCTTTCTGCAAGGCCTCCCGAAGATGTTTCATCCTCTGCTCCCTCTGCGATGGCAAGATAAGGTCCGCAACCTTACCCTTGTAACGTGGATCAAGGAGGGTTGCCAGCCAGTATTGGTCCTTCTCCTTGATACCACGAATACGAGGATCCTTACGCAGGCTTTGCAGGATCAGGGAGGCCATGCAGCGTAGGTTTGCTGAGGCATTCGGTCCGGAGTCCTCTGGGTCACTAAGGACAACAACGTCCGCAGCCACCTCCTCCCAGCCACGTACAAGTCCATGTGTTCCTTGGGACTGATCCCTTAAAGACTGCTGATGCTGAGTGCCAGGCTCCACCTCCATACTGACACAATCTTCCTCCTCCTCCTCCTCCTCCTCCTCGTCCTCTTCCTGTGTGATCGGCGGGCACGCAGGAACACTGTCTGGATAAAGGGGGCCTTGAGAGCTAAGGAAGTCCTCCTCTTCCTGCCTCTGTTCTGCCTCAAGTGCCCTGTCCATTATTCCACGCAGCGTGTGCTCCAACAGGTGGACAAGGGGGACAGTGTCACTGATGCATGCACTGTCAGTGCTCACCATCCTCGTGGCCTCCTCGAATGGTGACAGGACAGTGCATGCATCCCTGATCATGGCCCACTGGCGTGGGGAAAAAAAACCAAGGTCCCCTGACCCTGTCCTGGTGCCATAGTCGCACAGGTACTCATTGATGGCCCTCTGCTGCGTGTGCAGCCGCTGCAGCATGGCCAACGTCGAGTTCCACCTGGTGGGCATGTCACAGATTAGGCGGTTCTTGGGCAGGTTAAACTCCTTTTGGAGGTCCGTCAGCCGAGCACTGGCATTATATGACCGGCGGAAATGCACAGAGACTTTCCTGGCCTGCCTCAGGACATCCTGTAAGCCCGGGTACCTGCCCAAGAACCGCTGCACCACCAAGTTAAGGACGTGAGCCAAACAGGGCACATGGGTCAGTTGTCCCTGTCGGAGGGCAGAGAGGAGGTTGGTGCCATTGTCGCAAACCACCATTCCTGCCTTAAGTTGGCGTGGCGTCAACCACCTCTGAACCTGCCCCTGCAGAGCTGACAGAACCTCTGCCCCAGTGTGGCTCCTGTCCCCCAAGCACACCAGCTCAAGCACCGCATGGCATCTTTTGGCCTGCGTACTTGCGTAGCCCCTTGAACGCCTACGGAGCACCGCTGGTTCCGAGGAAGAGGCCATGGAGGAAGAAGAAGAGGAGGGGGTGGAGGAGAGAGGTGTGTCACAATCAGCATTTTGGAGGCGTGGTGGCGGAACAACCTCCAACACTACTGCACCTTGTCCTGCATCCTTCCCAGCTGCCAGCAGAGTCACCCAATGCGCCGTGAAACTTAAGTAACGTCCCTGTCCATGCCTGCTGGACCATGAGTCAGCGGTAATATGCACCTTACCGCTGACCGCCCTGTCCAGCGAGGCATGGACATTGCCTTCCACATGCCGGTAGAGAGCCGGAATCGCCTTCCGTGAGAAAAAGTGGCGTTTGGGTACCTGCCACTGAGGAACCGCACATTCCACAAACTCACGGAAGGGGGCAGAGTCTACCAACTGAAAAGGCAGCAGTTGAAGTGCTAGCAATTTTGCCAAGCTAGCATTCAACCGCTGGGCATGTGGATGGCTGGGAGCAAACTTCTTTCGGCGGTGCAGCAGCTGGGGCAGGGAAATTTGCCTGGTACAATCTGACGTCGGTGTACCAAAAGCAGATTGCCCACAAGTACTTGGCTGTGACACACCTAATTCTACACCTTCATTCCTCTCACTGCAGGTCGCAGAGAGGACTGAAGGTCTAGTGGGGTTGGAAATCTCAGCTGATGAGGAGCAAGGAGAGATCGTCTTTGTTCTTTGGTGTGGGTCTTTTAGATACGCTTGCCAACGAACTGCATGGCAGGTCAACATATGTCTGGTCAAGCATGTGGTACCCAAGCGGGAGATGTTTTGGCCACGCGAGATACGCTTGAGACATATGTTGCAAATAGCAGCGGTGCGATCTGATGCACTCGTCTCAAAAAAGGCCCACACCAAAGAACTTTTTGAATAACGCGCAGAGACTGCAGCGCCCTGCACATGTGGAGCTTTGGGGTGTGATGCAGTCAATGTGCTGCCCTTAGGCTGGCCCCTGGAGGGCATCCTGCCTAGTTGGTGATGTGCCACCTCCTCCTCCTCCTCCTCCTCCTCCTCCTCTCTCCTATCAGGCACCCACGTTGAGTCAGTGACCTCATCATCCCCTCCCTCCTCATCACTGGAGCAAACCTGGCAGTATGCTGCAGCAGGGGGAGCATGACTGCCAGATTGCTGTCCTTCTTGGGCACCCCCTCTGTCCGTGCTCATGTTACTGCCTTCATTGAGCTCAGTATCATCATCAGAGCCTTCCAAACGCTGGGCATCCTCCTGGAGCATGTACCCAACACTGTGGTCAAACAGTTCGAGGGAATCCTCATGAGGACATGGTGGAGCTAGGGAAGGAGTCACTGATGACATTGAGCTGAGGGAAGAGGCCGCTGCTTTGCCAGACAAAGCACCCTGGGCATGGGTGAGAGAGGATGAGGAGGATGAGGACGGCTTGGTCATCCACTCGACCAAGTCTTCCGCATGTTGCGGCTCAACACGGCCAGCTGACGAAAAAAAGGCCAAGCGTGTCCCATGGCCACGTGCTGATGAGGATGCACCGTCTCCACGACCAGCACTAGACACAGAGCCTGCTTGCCCTCTCTTATTGGCTTGTGACTGTCTGCCTCTCCTTCTTGGCCTTCCAGACATACTAATGGCCTGTAGCTGCACTAAGCTGGGATAGAACACCTGTAATTTTCTTCAGGTAGCTTTATATACTGTAACCAGACAAGCCTGCCTGTCAGTAGGAAGATAACAGGAACGGATCTAGCTGAACACTGTGAGCAGGACGTACTGCACTAAATGTATATAGCAGGAACGGATCTAGCTGAACACTGTGAGCAGGACGCACTGCACTGAATGTAAATACCAGGAACGGATCTAGCTGAACACTGTGAGCAGGACGCACTGCACTGAATGTAAATAGCAAGAACGGATCTAGCTGAACACTGTGAGCAGGACGCACTGCACTGAATGTAAATAGTCTAGCTGCCTGACCGTGGTACTAATAGGATCAAAAAGAACACCTGTAATTTTCTTAAGGTAGCTTTATATACTGTAACCAGACAAGCCTGCCTGTCAGTAGGAAGATAACAGGAACGGATCTAGCTGAACACTGTGAGCAGGACACACTGTACTAAATGTAAATAGTCTAGCTGCCTGACCGTGGTACTAATAGGATCAAAAAGAACACCTGTAATTTTCTTCAGGTAGCTTTATATACTGTAACCAGACAAGCCTGCCTGTCAGTAGGAAGATAACAGGAACGGATCTAGCTGAACACTGTGAGCAGGACGTACTGCACTAAATGTATATAGCAGGAACGGATCTAGCTGAACACTGTGAGCAGGACGCACTGCACTGAATGTAAATAGCAGGAACGGATCTAGCTGAACACTGTGAGCAGGACGCACTGCACTAAATGTAAATAGCAGGAACGGATCTAGCTGAACACTGTGAGCAGGACGCACTGCACTGAATGTAAATAGCAGGAACGGATCTAGCTGAACACTGTGAGCAGGACGCACTGCACTGAATGTAAATAGCAGGAACGGATCTAGCTGAACACTGTGAGCAGGACGCACTGCACTGAATGTAAACAGCAGGAACGGATGTAGCTGAACACTGTGAGCAGGACGCACTGCACTGAATGTAAATAGCAGGAACGGATCTAGCTGAACACTGTGAGCAGGACGCACTGCACTGAATGTAAATAGCAGGAACGGATGTAGCTGAACACTGTGAGCAGGACGCACTGCACTAAATGTAAATACCAGGAACGGATCTAGCTGAACACTGTGAGCAGGACGCACTGCACTGAATGTAAATAGCAGGAACGGATCTAGCTGAACACTGTGAGCAGGACGCACTGCACTAAATGTAAATACCAGGAACGGATCTAGCTGAACACTGTGAGCAGGACGCACTGCACTGAATGTAAATAGCAGGAACGGATCTAGCTGAACACTGTGAGCAGGACGCACTGCACTAAATGTAAATACCAGGAACGGATCTAGCTGAACACTGTGAGCAGGACGCACTGCACTGAATGTAAATACCAGGAACGGATCTAGCTGAACACTGTGAGCAGGACGCACTGCACTGAATGTAAATAGTCTAGCTGCCTGACCGTGGTACTAATAGGATCAAAAAGAACACCTGTAATTTTCTTAAGGTAGCTTTATATACTGTAACCAGACAAGCCTGCCTGTCAGTAGGAAGATAACAGGAACGGATCTAGCTGAACACTGTGAGCAGGACACACTGTACTAAATGTAAATAGTCTAGCTGCCTGACCGTGGTACTAATAGGATCAAAAAGAACACCTGTAATTTTCTTAAGGTAGCTTTATATACTGTAACCAGACAAGCCTGCCTGTCAGTAGGAAGATAACAGGAACGGATCTAGCTGAACACTGTGAGCAGGACACACTGTACTAAATGTAAATAGTCTAGCTGCCTGACCGTGGTACTAATAGGATCAAAAAGAACACCTGTAATTTTCTTAAGGTAGCTTTATATACTGTAACCAGACAAGCCTGCCTGTCAGTAGGAAGATAACAGGAACGGATCTAGCTGAACACTGTGAGCAGGACACACTGTACTAAATGTAAATAGTCTAGCTGCCTGGCCGTGGTACTAATAGGATCAAAAAGAACACCTGTAATTTTCTTAAGGTAGCTTTATATACTGTAACCAGACAAGCCTGCCTGTCAGTAGGAAGATAACAGGAACGGATCTAGCTGAACACTGTGAGCAGGACACACTGTACTAAATGTAAATAGTCTAGCTGCCTGACCGTGGTACTAATAGGATCAAAAAGAACACCTGTAATTTTCTTCAGGTAGCTTTATATACTGTAACCAGACAAGCCTGCCTGTCAGTAGGAAGATAACAGGAACGGATCTAGCTGAACACTGTGAGCAGGACGTACTGCACTAAATGTATATAGCAGGAACGGATCTAGCTGAACACTGTGAGCAGGACGCACTGCACTGAATGTAAATAGCAGGAACGGATCTAGCTGAACACTGTGAGCAGGACGCACTGCACTAAATGTAAATACCAGGAACGGATCTAGCTGAACACTGTGAGCAGGACGCACTGCACTGAATGTAAATAGCAGGAACGGATCTAGCTGAACACTGTGAGCAGGACGCACTGCACTGAATGTAAATAGCAGGAACGGATCTAGCTGAACACTGTGAGCAGGACGCACTGCACTGAATGTAAACAGCAGGAACGGATGTAGCTGAACACTGTGAGCAGGACGCACTGCACTGAATGTAAATAGCAGGAACGGATCTAGCTGAACACTGTGAGCAGGACGCACTGCACTGAATGTAAATAGCAGGAACGGATGTAGCTGAACACTGTGAGCAGGACGCACTGCACTAAATGTAAATACCAGGAACGGATCTAGCTGAACACTGTGAGCAGGACGCACTGCACTGAATGTAAATAGCAGGAACGGATCTAGCTGAACACTGTGAGCAGGACGCACTGCACTAAATGTAAATACCAGGAACGGATCTAGCTGAACACTGTGAGCAGGACGCACTGCACTGAATGTAAATAGCAGGAACTGATCTAGCTGAACACTGTGAGCAGGACGCACTGCACTGAATGTAAATAGCAGGAACGGATCTAGCTGAACACTGTGAGCAGGACGCACTGCACTGAATGTAAATAGCAGGAACGGATCTAGCTGAACACTGTGAGCAGGACGCACTGCACTGAATGTAAATAGCAGGAACGGATCTAGCTGAACACTGTGAGCAGGACGCACTGCACTGAATGTAAATAGCAGGAACGGATCTAGCTGAACACTGTGAGCAGGACACACTGCACTAAATGTAAATAGTCTAGATAGAAGATAACAGGAACGGATCTAGCTAAACTGAATACAGTGTATATATATATATGCAACACCTGGGATGCATATATATACACAATACACTGTAAGTGCAGCTAACTGACTGACTGTTCTGCCTAATCTATCTAACTCAAATCAAATGACACTGTCTCTCTCTCTCTCTATCTCTCAGCACACCGGAACACACACTACACAGGGCCGCCGTGCAGGCGGCCTTATATAGTGTGGGGTGTGTACTAAATCCCCTGAGCCATAATTGGCCAAAGCCACCCTGGCTTTGGCCAATTACAGCTCTCTCTACTGACGGCGCTGTGATTGGCCAAGCATGCGGGTCATAGTGCATGCTTGGCCAATCATCAGCCAGCAATGCACTGCGATGCCGCAGTGAATTATGAGCCGTGACGCGCCACACGAATTTGGCGCGAACGGCCCATATCGTTCGCAATTCGGCGAACGACCGAACAGCCGATGTTCGAGTCGAACATGGGTTCGACTCGAACACGAAGCTCATCTCTAGTCTTCATCGAGGGGGTGATATTAGGATTGGATCTAGGTCCACAGTGTATTAAATTTCCAGTATGAACCAAGCAGTGCCGCCTCCAATGTCAAAGCGGGGTTTGTCGGTTCTTCCGACAGCCACCAATGCAGCATGACCAGTACCGCAGCCCAGTATTATTTGAGAAAGCAGGGTAGGGCACAGACCTACAAGTTTATATATATATATATATATATATATATATATATATATATATATATTTTTTTTTTTTTTTTTTTTCCATTACTCCCCTGTCTTCTAGCAGATTTGATTGGCCTGGGGCTGTCCCTGTGCTTCTATGGTCCAGGAGCTACGATGCACTCTGGGTGCCCTCCCCCTTTCCCAAGTTGTTCTGACATGTGGGAGGAGGGATGGGCTGGTCCCATTGCGCATCAGTGCCATGCACCAGGCCAACAGTGTGATGCTGTTTCCCTGTGCCGCAGCATTGGCTTGTGTCTTTCCATCTTGTGGAAAGGTGCCTTCATACATCAGTGTGGGCAGCGGCCACTGCCCAGGTGGAAGTGCCCCTTCATTTGTGCCATGCTAGTGTGACGCTGGTGAGTGGGCCCCCGGGCAGATGGCTGCCTACAAATATCCCTGCCTGGTTTGGTTGTCTCCGCTGTTGTGGTTGCTGTCTATGGGTGGTTGCAGCTCTTCACACTCATGTATTGGAATTAAACAGGTACACTTCCCACTCTGTGGTGTTACAATTAATTTTGTTTTCACATCATTACTCTTCTCCCATTTAATCTGGGAGGTTATATGCACTCCTAACCTCTCTACCTTTTCCAATCTCTCTGCACTTAGCTATGTTGCTCACTCTATGGCTATCACACACCCACCATATATTTTTACTTGTCTTCAAGTGGTTGTCACTATTCTCCTTCTATTAATACATATATATGGTTATTCTAGCATGTACTTACTTCAGTTATTTTTCACCGACACCTTGGAGTCAACAATAGACACTACCAGCCACGATAGCATGAGCTTCCTTGCTATGGTTGGGAGTTGTGATTGTGCTCTGTCCTGGGGGTCCTTCCCACCTTAGCTCCCAAGGCTTCCTGGCCACTCAGAATTCTGCTGTGACATGTCGAGTCCTAAAGTGAGTAGGGGGTTGAACATCTCCCCTCCCATGGCCCCCCTTTTTTTGCTCATTTCCCCTTTACTTCTCCTGTTACTGGGGTTTTTATATGTTCAACATTTTATATAATTTTTTCTACAGAACTGTCATACGCATCAGTACCTGATATGGTGGTATTTATCCTCCCAAACGCATAGAGCTTACAAAGATGCACACTCTAATGACTTCATCTGTGAGGACATTTATTCCTTGTTATGTTAATATAATATGTTTTATACAATTTTGTACATGGAGCAACATTGGCAATGGTACCAAAGAACATTCTATGGTTTATGTTTAATCTTGTGTTGTATCTGAGTTCATGCAACTACTCTTTTTACTCTGATATTTATTTTGGTTACATCATGTCATATTTATGGCTATATAATAAATGATCCTTCTACATCCGGTTCCTCTTTGTGCCTCAGTTAAACTCCCCCCTCCTTTATACCGTGGGAGAGCAGTGGTGCCATGGACTGAACCCCTTAAAGGGGAATTTGCAGCTGACCTATTTTTAACTAAATAGATCCAAACAGTAAGGTGAGAGTGGAATGTGAATGGTGGTAGGACCCTCTGCACTTTATCCATTATGTTGTTTGAAGACAGCATCAAGTTGTTTACATGTTTAAGGGACTGCATCATTGGACATTTTTTCTTTTGTTTAAAAATAACTTTCATTTCACTCATCTTAAGGTTTCATGTTTATGTTGTGATGGTTCATTTATATGCTGAGCATATATTAAGAATGCTAGCATTTTTTTTTTCTTTTTTTTCTCTATAATTATTAATTTGTCACATCATTTTGTGCACTTTATTGCATGAATCCTTACATGGGTTGTTGTTAATATTTGAATCATTATTGTGTTGCATGGCACTTTTTCTATCTAACTGTCACGTACCAGGCTGGAGGATGAGGTGACCAGAGGGCTCCCCTTGCAGCTGAGGGGGGAGCACCCCTGGAGTTGGAGACAGAGGGTGCTATGCCCAGGGACGCACAGGTTGCCTGCCGGTGAAGCTGTCTGATGGTTCCAGGAGTGGACACCCAGGGGCAGAGAGGGTGGTCACAGCCAATGATTCCCTGGAGGTACTGGGTCAGAAGCCAGGCTGGGGGTCAAACACAGGAAGGCAGTCAGAAGCAGAGGCAGAAGGTGTAGTTGTGATCAAGCCAAGGTCAAACACAGGAAGTCAATCTGGAACAGACAAGAGCAGGTGAAAGAGCAAGGAGAGAAGCCAGAGCAGGTCAGGGTAAGCCGGGTCGGTAACAGGTAATCCAACAGGAGCAAGGAACACAGGAGAGAAGCCAGAGCAGGTCAGGGTAAGCCGGGTCGGTAAGAGGTAATCCAACAGGAGCAATGAACACAGGAACACAGGATACAGAGCTGACGATAATCTAGCGATACACCGGAGGAAAAACCAGAAGAACCAGAAGAAGAAAAAGATGGAGGAAGAAACTGAAGGAAGATAGAAGATAGAAGAAATAAGATAGAAGATAGAAGATAGAAGATAGAAGAAAAAAGAGGCATTTAAATAAAGGAATTGTCAAAAACTGTCTCTTGTCATTTTTAACATTTTGACAGTTTTTTGTGAAATGGTAGGGGTACTTTTGTATCTCCTTACCATTTCACACAGGGGGGAGTGCCGGGATCTGGGGGTCCCCTTGTTAAAGGGGGCTCCCAGATTCTGATAAGCCCCCCGCCTGCAGATCCCCACAACCACCGGGCAAGGGTTGTGGGGATGAGGCCCTTGTCCCCATCAACATGGAGACAAGGTGTTTTGGGGCTACCCCAATGCACCCTCCCAATGTTGAGGGCATGTGGCCTGGTACGGTTAAGGAGGGGGGGCGCTCTCTTGTCCTCCCTCTTTTCCTGCGGCCTGCCAGGTTGCGTGCTCGGATAAGGGTCTGGTATGAATTTTGGGGGGGACCCCACGCCATTTTGAAAAAAAAAATTTGGCACGGGATTCCCCTTAAAATCCATACCAGACCTGAAGGGTCTGGTATAGATTTTGTGGGGGACCCCACACCATTTTTTTTTATAATTTTGGTTTGGGGTTCCCCTGTGGGGAATTTCCATGCTGTTTTTATCAATGAACTTTTATGTGTATTGTCGGACCGACAATTCATTAATAGCCGCAAGCAGTTTTAAATGACTTTTTTTCCTTTGAAATGTTATTTTGCTGTCAGACTGTTCTAAACACGGGAAACATGCGCCCCTTTACAGGCATACTATAGACACCCCCCAGGTATGAAATTTAAAGGAATATTACACTTTTATTGTTTCACTTTAAGCATTATTAAAATCACTGCTCCCGAAAAAACGTCCGTTTTTAAAACTTTTTTTTGCATTGATCCATGTCCCCTGGGGCAAGACCCAGGTCCCCAAACACTTTTTATGACAATACCATGCATATAAGCCTTTAAAATTAACACTTTTGATTTCTCCCATAGACTTTTAAAGGGTGTTCCGCGGCTTTTGAATTTGCCGTGAACACTCCAAACTGGCGAACTGGCGAACAGCCGATGTTCGAGTCAAACATGAGTTCGACTCAAACTCGAAGCTCATCTCTAGTTCTTATATAGGCCAGCAGAACACTGGTAAGTATCATGTTTTGAGTATGCACGTTAGCCATTGCTAACGTGCGTTCGCCGTTACGCGCCAATTGCTCATACGTGGATTCGCACGGCCAAAATGGATATTGGCATTGTCACGGAATGTCCCTCTCTCCACTTGAGTGCTTCCGTCAGTATACCGCTTCCTAAGATCTGGAACACAAGTCCAATGGATCTGGATATAGGAACCCCCAAGAACTAGACAACACCAGTCTTGGAGTACATCAGAACTAACCTCTCTGAGCACAAAACAAGGCGACACTTGCTTGTTGCTAACATGAACTCTCTTTATTCAGAACCAGAATACAGTCTTATATACAGGAGAAGATGAGGTTCACCCCTCCTGCTCATATTACTCTAACAATACAAACGTAACCTAATTAACCTAATTAACATGAGCTAATTAACTAATCCTTTATACAGCCTAGGTGATTGAGACATGACCTTTTGCCCAGACTGAGTTAATTAATACAGGACATTTTCTCACAATAGCAGCAGCTCCAATAGGTGTCGTCCCGTCTCCTACATTGTATAGAGGACAATATGATCAGCTCATTCAATTAACATAAACACATTATAGCAGAGACAGGTAGTTGGAGTTGATGACACCAGCATCTCCTCACAGTATGTGTCCCAACAGTATGAATCAAACAACATACAATATATACATATATACACGACTGAGTCCGACTAGTACAGTTCAGACTGGATTTCTAATTCACCTCACAAAGAGTATTGTTCCCTTGAAAATCCAGGGCCCATAATCAAAAGGCAAGAGGCTTGCGTTCAGTCCTCTCCAACAGCCTCTGTCCCGACTAGGTCTGTCACAGGCATATCTGCCAGTTCTTCTCCGGTTTCTTCCCTGACACTAACTCATTTGAAAAAAATGTTTAAAATCTAGAAAACTGTTGAACATAGATGATTGAATGATTTAAAAACTTCTCAGCTCGATTGTCAAACAATCCAACTTGAAATACAAACTAGAATTTATAAATCATGCCAACAATGAATTCAATTGGAGGTCTAAAAGTTTTTTGGGGAGAAATAGTAGATTTTTTTTGAGTTCCATACACATTGCATTTTTTGACTTGCACACATACAGTATAAGCTATGACCAGTGCTGTGTTTTGGCCTAGGCTGACAAGGCCTAGGGTGGCACTTTGCGGGGAGGGCAGCAAAAAAGCACCCTTCTCCTAGCTCCCGCACGCAGTTGAGTACAACTAAATCCTGGAGACCAGTGCCACAACAAGCCCCGGCACTGAGCTCCGGTAACTGGCCAGACAAGGATGCGCTAGTGTGGGCACCCGGGACATCTGCCGGGGGTCATGCAAGCGGCAACCGCCTTTGCGTAGCAGCCGACACCTCTCTCCCCACTGACAGCCGCATACACTCCTCGGCTCCTCCTCCTCCTCGGCTCCAATGTTCTAGTGTACACAGCCAGGAGGAGGAGGAGCCACAGAGGAGGGACACAACTTCAGTGCAAGAGCCATGCTGCTGGTCTGAGGTCCGTGTATAGTTTACAGTGAAGGGGAACACAGTAACCGGGAAGGGGGGGCAGGTAACAGATGCACACATAGAGTGATGGGAGGGGAGGGGGTAAGGGGATATGTGCTGGGGGTGCTTTGGGAGGGGAGAGGATATGTGCTAGTGGGAGGGTCTGATCCCCCCTACTAGCACATGTCCTCTCCCCTCCCAAAGCACCCCCAGCACATATCCTCTTACCCCTTCTCTCCCCAAATTAAAAGATGCCGCATCCCTACCTGTCCTCCTCCTGCGGTGCCCCTCTCTGTCCTCCCACAGCATCCCTCCCTGTTCTCCTCCTGCAATGTCCCCCTCTGTCCTCCTCCCATTGTGTCCCCCTCTGTCCTCCTCCTGCGGCGCCCCCTCTGTCCTCCTCCTGCAGCGTCCCCCTCTGTCCTCTTTCCATGGCATCCCCCTCTGTCCTACTCCCGCGGTTTCCTCCTCTGTCCTATTCCCACGTTATCCCTCTGTCCTCTTCCCACGTTATCCCTCTGTCCTCCTCCCACGGCGCCCTCTGTCCTCCTCCCACGGCGTCCCTCTGTCCTCTTCTTTTGGGTCCCTCTGTCCTCTTCCCATGGAGTCTCCCTGTCCTCCTATCATGGCATCCCTCTGTCCTCTTCCCACGGTGCCCCTCTGTCCTTATCCCATGGTGTCCCTCTGTCCACTTCCCATGGCGTCCCTCTGTCCTCCTACCACAGCATCCCTCTGTCCTCTTCCCATGGCATCCCTCTGTCCTCTTCCCATGGCATCCCTCTGTCCTCTTCCCTTGGCCTCCCTCTGTCCTCCTCCCATGAAGATAACAGTGTGAGTCTTAAAAAAGAAGGGGCGTGGCCTTGACAGGAATGGGTGAGTCATATTTAAATTAAAAATAAAATATCTATATGTGAAGAGATTTGATGCAGACAAGAAAAAAACTGGCGGTTTCAATGGGCAAAACTCCTGTTCTATATCTATAAACCCACAAGCCAATGAGGGTTGCTGGATTGAATCCCAACCATGGCACTACCTACCTGGACTTTGCATGCTCTTCCCTGTGTTTGCGTGGGTTTCTTCCGATTTCCTCCTACACCCGAAAGACATGCTGGTAGGTGAATTGGCTCCTGTCTAAATTAGCCCTAGTATGTGTATGTTTGTATGTGAGTTAGGGACCCTATATTCTAAACTCCTTGAAGGCAGGAACTGATGTGAATGTACAATATGTTTGTAAAGCGCTGCATAAATTGATGGTGCTAAAAGTACCTGTAATAAATAAATATGTCATGTTTAACTTTACATTTTCACTTTGTTTTCTGTTCAAGCAGTAAATTCAGTGAAGAAAAAAAGGAAAATTTATTATCAAATACTTACCGTAATTTTCCTTTCCTGATGGACTCCATGGCAGCCTACGTGTGGGTTAACCCCACCTCCTCTCCAATGCTATAGGACCCCCTACCCTATAAGAATGAGCTCACCTGTACAGACTGTGTTCCGTAACTAGCCTACTCATTGACCGATGGGTGGGAACTCCGTCTGCCATGGAGTCCATCAGGAAAGGAAAATTACGGTAAGTATTTGATAATAAATTTTCCTTTTTCCTGACAGACTCCATGGCAGCCTACGTGTGGGAAATAACTAGCCATTCCACACGGGTGGGTATGCTGAACAGCAATAATATAATTTGACCCGTCAACCGACAGGATTTATAAACCAAAGCTCACAGAAGAAAGCGAAGCAGGCTCAGTAAAGTAATCTGACATTAAGATTTCAATAGGGGCCCTTGAGGTCGCTTGCAGATAACGCCTGAACACACGTACCGGGCTGCTGCCCATGAAGCCGCTATACCCTTGGTGGAACGTGCCGTCACCGCCTCCGGAGGAGTCAGGATCCTATCTCTATAAGGCTGATGAACAAACTGTACAGTTCTGGACGAGGCTTGATTCAGTTTGTTACTGCCGTAATGCAGGACGGACAGGTAGACAGAATGTCCAAAAGGAAGGAAGTAGCTTGCAGGTATACCTTCAGAATTTCGTCTATGACCAGAGGATAGGACGATTTGCTGGATCCTATGGAACCTTGAGGTAATTCTTGGATTTGAGCTGAGCATGGGAAAAAAGGACCATCTGGTCCGGGAAGAAGGACAGAAAAAGATTCTTCGTAACCTAGGGACGTGACCTCCGAGACCCTCTAGCCAAGGTAATGGCTACTATGACATTGATTTTAGTTAAAAAGGCCTCCAATAGAAAGCGGGGAGGACCCCGTATTACTGAGTTCAGACAGTGAGCCAATGACAAGGGGAAGGTCTCAATTGGGAAATCTTGGTCTCCTTATGAGGGCTAAGCTTTAGCTGCCCATGGGATGGTTGGTGGACTAAAGGGTAAACAGCCCACGAAGTTCTGGAGAAGGCCAACAAGGCTGAGACTTGGACCCTAAGAGAGCTGATGGATAGAGATAAATCTAGGCCGAAAAAGCTGAAGATATCCTGAGCTTTTGGATTTCTACATGATCTGCTCAGAGAATGAGAACTCAACCGACTTGTCCTGAATTCTCCTGTCGACCTAATTCATACTCGTCCCAGTAGAGTTCATGAGAGTGGCAATCACCCTTGAAGCGCATCCGAGCCGGACAAGGGTGCAGAACTGTCCCTTGAGAAAGAAGGACCAGCCTGAGAGGGAGAGACACCGGATCCCGGAAGCTGAGCTGGCTCAGGAGGGGGAATCAAGGGCGATTGACCAGTAAGGGGCTACTGCCACCACTTTGACTGCTTCCTCATGAGATCTTCGTAAGAACCTGAGAATTATTGGGATTGATAGAAAAGGCGTATGCCCTCTTGAAGCTAAAAACGATCTGTCAGGGCATCCACTCCAGAGGCCTAGCTGTAATGACCCCGGGTTGTAACACCTCACCAGCTTGAGGTTGCCTGTGGAGAAAAAGAAAAAGATCCACTATGAGATTGACTCCTAGGAACGGAATCCGCTTGAATGTCTGCACACGAGAAGACCATTCTTTAGTGTTTGCGCATAAAAATACGATCAGACGATCTAGATTCGAGGAATATAGGCCATTGAAAAGCCGGTCAGGCTGGGCCCAAGATATGATGGGCTTGATCTTCCGGCATAGTGTGGAGCTTCGAGTGCCCCTATGACTCTTCACATAGAAGATCGCCATTGTGTCATTCATTCTTTATAATACTGACTCTCTCTTCCAGAGATGGGAGAGGAACTGAAGGGCACACTAGGCTGTCCGAAGATCCGGAACATTCTAGCCTGGGTTGAGAAGACGCGTACCCAACTTGCCTTAAGCCAGATCCAAACTGCAGAGGGCTCCCCAACCGGAACCGCTGGCATCAGTCGTGACCTTGACCATGAGATGGGGCAATAAAGTGGCAATTGAGCAGATTTTGCGCTGAAGACACCAGAAGAGGCTGCTCCACGCCGTTGATATGTAAATAGGTTGACTGTTGCCCCTTGATCTCCCTCGCTGCAGAAAACCTGACTGGAGCGGGTATAACCTCTGCAGGGACCACTTGACCATAGGGGTCATATAGACTGTCGAGGCGGTAGTTCTTTTTTTTTTTTTTTTTTAGGAGCCACCTGAAGCTGGACAGGGTGGAGATAGCCAGTTCCCTGAGAACCAGCAACTGGTCTTTGTGTTAGGATAACAAGGTGAGGTCACCGAAATAGTGATAAAGACGTACCCTTCTCGTTTAAATGAGGGCCACTATGGCCGGAGAAAATTTTTTTTTTTTTTTTTTAAGAAGACACGTGTGAGGTCATCAGCCCGATAAGGAAGAAGCAGAACTGTAGATGGTCTCGCCCAATTTGGAACTAGAGGTAACATCTTTTAAGTCGATTGGGATTAGCCAATGTCCTGGCCGTATAGAAGGTCGACAGAGCCTTCCAACGTATCTACAAATTTTATATACTTGTATAGGTAAGATAGATCTAATTCTAGACACCAAAACTGTTACTTTGTGTCTGAAAAGAGGGGAAGGTATACCCCTGGAATTCTACGTCCCTCGGGGCGTGTACAGTAACACCTGCTCTTGCTCTTCCAACTGAGTTAGCAGAGTGGAATAAATCTGGGGAAAGGGGTATTAGTGAAGGACCATGTGTGGCTCGATAAAACCATCTTGACAGTCCAGTAACCAGTGATGGAGGCCACCCAGACATGCCGGAAGAGGAGCAGACGAGCCTCCCTGCCCAGGCACCCGTGGGCGGGTGTAACCCAAAAGTTTCGGCTGGTTCCCGACCAACAGACGCCCTACTCTTAGCGGGTTTTATGGAAGGATGCTTGCCCTCTGCTCCAGTTCTTTATGAAGACCCAGCCAGGACTTAAAACACAAGCTTCTCACGAGCGTTCAACACCTCCCGTACTGGGGACTCTTCCGACCGAGCAGACGCTTAATCTGGGGAAGGCGTAACTAAAAGGCCCGTTGAACCATGACCGAGGATCATTTAGTCCAGGCCAACAGGTGAAGCAGATTGTCGCCGGCTTCAGCTCCTTTACTGCTAAACTTCTGGAGAACTCTTCCGAAGCTCCCCTGAGTACGAAGACTGCAATCTCTGTCCAGGCTTCCATACCTTTGGACATAGCTGCTAGGGCAGGGTTACAAGCCATACTGGCAAACCTGTAAGCTTCCTTGAGATCTTGATCTGACTTCTCTCGAGCCTGTCCTGCAGGACACGGCATCTTCTAAGGTAGAGCAACCTGTAATGTCAGACGCAACAACGCTGCATTTATAAGGGGAGTGTTTCCCCGACACTCCACTTCTTCTGTCTTGAAGGGATACGCTCTGGAGGTATAGTTTGATGTGGAAGTTTTCTCGTCCACTTAGTTGCACTCCTCATCCTTTCATCCGTGAGGAGCAGAAAGAGAGAGAGAGAGAGAGCGCCCTTCCCCCAGGTGCTTAAAGAACTACTATGCTTAGGGGGGGAGGAAGGGTCTACTCACTTAAGGGCTTCCTTAAATCGCTTTGACTCGTGAAGGAATCAGAGAGACAACAGAGCTTCCGACACATTCATCCCCTTCCAACTTGATGTCAGAAGAATCCGGAGAAGCAGCGTAGGGCTGGGAAGGACCTGAAACCCTTGGGCTATACCAGCCAAGGAGCCGGGTGGGATGGACAACTGGCTCCATGTGAGGGATGTCTCCCATCTCCTAGGGATTACTTCCTCACCTGTTTCACAAGAGACTCCATAATCTTGTTTTCTGTTTCTTATCCCCAACCGCCCAGGCACAACAGTGGACACATACAGACTCGCTTTCCGAGACTCGTGTCCCACATCTCCAGCAGGCTCTGCCATCCGAGCGGCTGATAGGGCGGTGGGTACGGTGACTGGAGGAGGAATGGCACCATCTCCTCTAGATGGAGGAGGAATGGCAACATCTCCTCTGGATGGAGGAGGAATGGCAACATCTCCTCTGGATGGAGGAGGAATGGCAACCTCTCCTCTGGATGGAGGAGGAATGGCAACATCTCCTCTAGATGAAGGAGGAACGGCAACATCTCCTCTAGATGGAGGAGGAATGGCAACATCTCCTCTGGATGGAGGAGGAATGGCAACATCTCCTCTGGATGGAGGAGGAATGGCAACCTCTCCTCTGGATGGAGGAGGAATGGCAACCTCTCCTCTGGATGGAGGAGGAATGGCAACATCTCCTCTAGATGAAGGAGGAATGGCAACATCTCCTCTGGATGGAGGAGGAATGGCAACATCTCCTCTGGATGGAGGAGGAATGGCAACATCTCCTCTGGATGGAGGAGGAATGGCAACATCTCCTCTGGGTGGAGGAGGAATGGCAACATCTCCTCTGGGTGGAGGAGGAATGGCAACATCTCCTCTGGATGGAGGAGGAATGGCAACATCTCCTCTGGATGGAGGAGGAATGGCAACATCTCCTCTGGATGGAGGAGGAATGGCAACCTCTCCTCTGGATGGAGGAGGAATGGCAACCTCTCCTCTGGATGGAGGAGGAATGGCAACATCTCCTCTAGATGAAGGAGGAATGGCAACATCTCCTCTGGATGGAGGAGGAATGGCAACATCTCCTCTGGATGGAGGAGGAATGGCAACATCTCCTCTGGATGGAGGAGGAATGGCAACCTCTCCTCTGGATGGAGGAGGAATGGCAACATCTCCTCTAGATGAAGGAGGAACGGCAACATCTCCTCTAGATGGAGGAGGAATGGCAACATCTCCTCTGGATGGAGGAGGAATGGCAACATCTCCTCTGGATGGAGGAGGAATGGCAACCTCTCCTCTGGATGGAGGAGGAATGGCAACCTCTCCTCTGGATGGAGGAGGAATGGCAACATCTCCTCTAGATGAAGGAGGAATGGCAACATCTCCTCTGGATGGAGGAGGAATGGCAACATCTCCTCTGGATGGAGGAGGAATGGCAACATCTCCTCTGGGTGGAGGAGGAATGGCAACATCTCCTCTGGATGGAAGAGGAATGGCAACATCTCCTCTGGATGGAGGAGGAATGGCAACATCTCCTCTGGATGGAGGAGCAATGGCAACATCTCCTCTGGATGGAGGAGGAATGGCAACCTCTCCTCTGGATGGAGGAGGAATGGCAACATCTCCTCTAGATGAAGGAGGAACGGCAACATCTCCTCTAGATGGAGGAGGAATGGCAACATCTCCTCTGGATGGAGGAGGAATGGCAACATCTCCTCTGGATGGAGGAGGAATGGCAACCTCTCCTCTGGATGGAGGAGGAATGGCAACGTCTCCTCTGGATGGAGGAGGAATGGCAACATCTCCTCTGGATGAAGGAGGAATGGCAACATCTCCTCTGGATGGAGGAGGAATGGCAACATCTCCTCTGGATGGAGGAGGAATGGCAACATCTCCTCTGGATGGAGGAGGAATGGCAACCTCTCCTCTGGATGGAGGAGGAATGGCAACCTCTCCTCTGGATGGAGGAGGAATGGCAACATCTCCTCTAGATGAAGGAGGAATGGCAACATCTCCTCTGGATGGAGGAGGAATGGCAACATCTCCTCTGGATGGAGGAGGAATGGCAACATCTCCTCTGGATGGAGGAGGAATGGCAACATCTCCTCTGGATGGAGGAGGAATGGCAACCTCTCCTCTGGATGGAGGAGGAACGGCAACATCTCCTCTAGATGAAGGAGGAACGGCAACATCTCCTCTAGATGGAGGAGGAATGGCAACATCTCCTCTGGATGGAGGAGGAATGGCAACATCTCCTCTGGATGGAGGAGGAATGGCAACCTCTCCTCTGGATGGAGGAGGAATGGCAACCTCTCCTCTGGATGGAGGAGGAATGGCAACATCTCCTCTAGATGAAGGAGGAATGGCAACATCTCCTCTGGATGGAGGAGGAATGGCAACATCTCCTCTGGATGGAGGAGGAATGGCAACATCTCCTCTGGATGGAGGAGGAATGGCAACATCTCCTCTGGGTGGAGGAGGAATGGCAACATCTCCTCTGGATGGAGGAGGAATGGCAACATCTCCTCTGGATGGAGGAGGAATGGCAACATCTCCTCTGGATGGAGGAGGAATGGCAACCTCTCCTCTGGATGGAGGAGGAATGGCAACCTCTCCTCTGGATGGAGGAGGAATGGCAACATCTCCTCTAGATGAAGGAGGAATGGCAACATCTCCTCTGGATGGAGGAGGAATGGCAACATCTCCTCTGGATGGAGGAGGAATGGCAACATCTCCTCTGGATGGAGGAGGAATGGCAACATCTCCTCTGGATGGAGGAGGAATGGCAACCTCTCCTCTGGATGGAGGAGGAACGGCAACATCTCCTCTAGATGAAGGAGGAACGGCAACATCTCCTCTAGATGGAGGAGGAATGGCAACATCTCCTCTGGATGGAGGAGGAATGGCAACATCTCCTCTGGATGGAGGAGGAATGGCAACCTCTCCTCTGGATGGAGGAGGAATGGCAACCTCTCCTCTGGATGGAGGAGGAATGGCAACATCTCCTCTAGATGAAGGAGGAATGGCAACATCTCCTCTGGATGGAGGAGGAATGGCAACATCTCCTCTGGATGGAGGAGGAATGGCAACATCTCCTCTGGATGGAGGAGGAATGGCAACATCTCTGGGTGGAGGAGGAATGGCAACATCTCCTCTGGATGGAGGAGGAATGGCAACATCTCCTCTGGATGGAGGAGGAATGGCAACATCTCCTCTGGATGGAGGAGGAATGGCAACCTCTCCTCTGGATGGAGGAGGAATGGCAACCTCTCCTCTGGATGGAGGAGGAATGGCAACATCTCCTCTAGATGAAGGAGGAATGGCAACATCTCCTCTGGATGGAGGAGGAATGGCAACATCTCCTCTGGATGGAGGAGGAATGGCAACATCTCCTCTGGATGGAGGAGGAATGGCAACATCTCCTCTGGGTGGAGGAGGAATGGCAACATCTCCTCTGGATGGAGGAGGAATGGCAACATCTCCTCTGGATGGAGGAGGAATGGCAACATCTCCTCTGGATGGAGGAGGAATGGCAACGTCTCCTCTGGATGGAGGAGGAATGGCAACGTCTCTTCTAGATGGAGGAGGAATGGCAACGTCTCCTCTAGTTGTAGGAGGAATGGCAACATCTCCTCTTGTAAATGTTGTGGCCTGGCAAGGTCTCAAAAAGAGCTGAAAAAGAATGGGGGGGGGAACAAAACGTGATCTCAATCCCTTGAGACTTCAACCTCGGCCCCTCCCCTCGCCTGCACGCACCTTGTGCATGAGGGCTGGCTGTATAAAGGCAGTGACCTATCCATAACCGCTGGACAGACGTCACCATGACACTGATGGTCTACAGATGACCCGGAAATGCTACACAAACCGAGCCAACCGGAAATATTATGCAAGATATATACATATTTACATATATATTTTATTTATGATTATTATATATATATATATATATTTTTACTCACAATCCAAACAGGAGTGTAGATACATGCTGTATAAAGAAAGAACGAGTATATAGAAGTATCAAGTCCTCTTTTATTTCTTTATTTATTTTCTTCAATATATGCATATATGTTTATAAATTTTTATTTATTTTATCTTCAATTTTTACCCTTTAAGGGAAGAAAACTCAGTTAGACCAACACTGACCAGGCTGGGGGAAGTTGCCGCTTACTGTCTGTGGGAAATCCCGTCCTTGACAGGCGATGACAGACAATCAAGTCCCCCGCCTGAGTGACGTCACCGCTCCTCCACCACGCGCCTGCGCCGTGGGAGACAGCCATACGGTGCCTGTGCGGCCGCCGGAAGATTCGCCACTCCGCGCATGCGCGAGCCAAGCCTCGTTTTCACGACTGCGGCGGCCGCTACCCGGAAGCACTGCAGCGGCCTGGAACGCAGAAGCGTTCCGAATGCCATGAGGGGACACAGAGGTACCGGGGAGTACCGCGGAGAACCGGGAGACAAACAACATAATAGTATATACAAAGAAACGACTGCCATGGAAGAAGTAAAAAATTTGCAGACCTTGCCAGCCGATGATGCTTCCACCTTCAAGCATACTGAGGCATCCACCCTCCACGAGTGGGGTATTTTAGTGCCATGAAAGCTACTCGCCCGCTCATAGCTGGGCCCTGAGCCACACCGTACCATGGTATGCTAGATTCTGGAACAATCCGACCGGACGCCAACAGGAACAATCGTGATGTAGGTCCATGGAGGAGGACAAAAAAGGAACACAGTCTGTACAGGTGAGCTCATTCTTATAGGGTAGGGGGTCCTATAACATTGGAGAGGAGGCGGGGTTAACCCACACGTAGGCTGCCATGGAGTCTGTCAGGAAACAATAAATTCAGCAAAGTAGAATGAGAATTTGCTAGTCTGAGAGGAGCTCACTTTATCCACTTAATACATTGCTGCCACTGCTGGATGGAAGTAGATCTAATGTATTGGACAAATATATGCTCTGTAAGGGAATCCTTCAGTAGCACCTGGGCTGCCTGTGTTGACCTGTTCCATTCTGCTAACTAATCAGTTACGGCAGCGAGTCTGTAGGTGACGTCTGAATTACATGAATTACATTTTACTGAGCAGGATTAAATGTTCTAAACGACTTATTTTCCCCAACAATAAACCAACTTAAATGAATATTATAGTCAAATTCATTACATTAAGTATTATTAAAAGTAATTAATTACTGAAATAAAATGCTGTATATTGTTGAAATATTTTTTTTTGCTTTGAAAATGTGGGCATATCCTCAGTCCATCCTTTGTAGCCACAGTTGCTGTTTTTTATCTATATTTTTTCTTAATTTCCATGTTCCAGGGAGGGAGTTGGCCATAGGCTGGTGTAGACTTTAGCTATGTAGTTTGCTCATCAGTTGCTTGACTACATCCTGTAAGACCTGTTTCTGGAACAGTAATCAAGAAGCTGATCAGCACAGCTAATTTCAGCAGCCCCCAGTGGTCAGCAGGAAAAAACATGTTCATCGAAAGCAGGGGTGTCCAAACTTTTTTCAAAGAGGGCCAGATTTGATGAAGTGTACATACGTGAGGGCAGACTATTTTGCCTAACATTCTTTGAACCATTAAAATTTGGTCTAATGCTGCGTACATGCGATCGCACCGACAATAAAATCCATGTTTTTTTTCCAACGGCTCAAACTTGTCTTGCATACACACGGTCACACAAATGTTCTCGGAAATTCTGAACGTAAAGAACGCGGTGACGTACAACACGTACGACGAGCCGAGAAAAATAAAGTTCAATAGCCAGTGTGGCTCTTCTGCTTGATTCCGAGCATGCATGGAATTTTGTGCATCGAAATTGTGTACACACGATCGGAATTTACGAGAACAGATTTTGTTGTCGGATAATTTGAGACCTAAATCTCAAATTTTGTTTGCCGGAAATTCCGTCGGAAAATGTCCGATGGAGCGTACACACAGTCGGAATTTCCGACAACAAGCTCCCATCGAACATTTGTTGTTGGAAATTCCGACTGTGTGTACGCAGCAGAAGTGTGTTCTTCTGAGCACCAATATCCCGCGTATACACGATCGCACATTCTGACAACAAAATCCATGTTTTTTTTCTGACAGATGTTGGCTCAAACTTGTCTTGCATACACACGGTCACACAAATCGGAAATTCTGAACCTAAAGAATGCGGTGACATACAACACGTATGATGAGAAAAGAAAAATTAAGTTCAATAGCCAGTTCAGCTCTTCTCCTTGATTCTGAGCATGCGTGGAATTTTGTGCGTCGGAATTGTTAGCACACGATCAGAATTTCCGGCAACGGATTTTGTTGTCGGAAAATTTGAGATCCAGATCTCAGATTTTGTTTGTCGAAAATTCCGACGGAAAATTTCAGATGGAGCCTACACACGGTCGGAATTTGCGACAACAAGCTCCCATTGAACATTTCCCGTTGGAAAATCCGACCGTGTGTACGCGGCATTACAGCGCCCAACAAAAATTCTCTTGCCTTTGTGGCTGTGTGTGGTAAAGAGATGATCTCAGATGTGTTATTTGGATATACCGTATTTATCGTCGTATAACACGCACCTTCACTTTAAGAGGGGAGTTTCAGGAGAAAAACTTAAATTCTAAATAAAGAACTGTGAAGCAAAATAAGGGTCAGTGCCCATCAATGCAGCTTAATCAGTGCCCATCTACAGCCTCACAAGTGCCATGAATGCAGCCTCACCATTGCCATGAATGCAACCCCACCACTGTCAAGAATGCAGCCCCACCACTGCAATGAATGCCGTCCCACCATTGCCATGAATTTGTTGCCATGTATGCAGACTCACCGTTGCCATGAATGCAGTCCCACCACTGTCATGAATGCAGCCCCACCACTCCCATAAATGCAGACTCATCATTGCCACGAATGCAGCATCCCCATTGAAATGAATGCAGCACCCCGATTGCCATGAATGCAGCACCCCCATTGACATGGGTGCAGCACCCCCATTGCCATGAAAGCAGACTCACCATTGTCATCAGTGCAGCCTGATCCATGCCCATCTGCAGCCTCGGAGGGGATAGGGAGGGGGCAGGACGAGCGCCAACACATTACATACAGCAGAATCTGTTTTTTTTCGGCGGCCTTTTTAATACAAAGTCCCGCCTCCTATGATGGACAGAATAGTCATCCTATGGCAGCGCAGGAAACTGGACTGTATGTACGGCACTCATCATGACCCTTCCCTGTTCCCTCCAAGGCAGCCAGCATATATATCTTTTGTGGCCATACAGCGCTCAGGGATTCGTTGGGGGCCGCAAAAGATATACATGTCCAAATTACCAGGTGGACCATTCAACTTTGGACATGGCTGATCTAAAGCAATGCCAGGGTTTTGTTTCTTTCACTTTGGATCATCACTCATTAATACAGTTGTAGTCTCTGCTCTCAGCGCATATGAATGGGTTGGCCCCAAAGGGAAATATTGAGAGAGCAGAATGAATTGAAAACACAAACATAAAGGAAATGAATGCAGATGGAAACTCTGGAATAATTTCAAGGTATTTATTGGGACTAAATGTACAAAAGAAACCGGATGGATCAATTGAAAATCAAAGCATATATGTAATTTTTTTATTTTTTTTTTACTTTTTTAACTAGAATAAATGGAAACTTTCAAATACATAATTCATTAGATAAGATAAAGGGTAGCATTTTACTGCATTGATAGCTTGGCAAAAATGTTAATGAAATACATATTTTTAATTTATTTTCATCAGTAAAGACAGTGAAGATAACAGGATGATAGGATAAAGATATTCTGTTAAACTAATTGAGAAATAAGTGGGAGAGAGAAATGTTTACCCCTGTAAAAATTATTAGTAAGAGCTCGTCTTAAATATGTATTTACGTTTTGGGCACCAGTTCACAAACAAGATGTTTTGGAGCTGGAGAGAGTACAGAGAAAGGCAGCCAAATTATTAAGGGGCATGAGGACCTCAGCTATGATGAAGGATTAACTGAACTGAATGTATTCTGCCTTGAAAAGAGTGTGATCATCTTGTATAAAGACAGTACAAAAATGGTCCACAAAAAAGGCATGAAATTAAAGGAGTTATAAAACCAGAAGTTTTTTTTATCTTAAGGTATTCTATGCATTAAGATAAAAAAAAACTTCTGTGTGCAGCAGCCTCCCCAGCACCCCCTAATTACTTACATGAGCCCCATCTCTCTCCAGCGATGTCCACGAATGTCTAAGCCATCCGGGACACTCCTCCTGATTGGATGGGACACAGACACGGTGCCATTGGCTTCCACGACTGTCAATTAAAGTCAGTCAGCCAATCAGAGAAAGGGGGAGGGGCCATGCCTGGACTTTGTGTCTGTATAGAAACACGGAGCTCTGACTCGGCTCGGGTGCCCCCAGAGAAAGCTGCTGGCTAAGGGGGCACTCAATAGAAGGGAGGGGCCAGGAGCAGCTAAGAGGGACAGAAGAGCAGAGGAGCAGAAGAGGAGGATCCGGGCTGATCTGTGCAAAACCAACTGCACAGAAGAGGTACAGTAAGTGTAACATGTTTGTTATTTAAAAAAAAATGAGACTTTACAATCACTTTAAGGTAATTGCAAATGATGATGACATTCTTTGTGCCTGAAGGGAAGGAGGTTTAACCCCCCCATACAGAGCAGCTTAGAGTAGATGTGGAGTAAAATGTGGAGTAGTCCTCCACGGGTACTAGTTCTAGGTAACTGTGTAGACGATTTTTCCAAATGCACAGAATGTAGCTGGTTGATTACATTAGAGCAATGGTTCTTGACCTCAGTGCTCGATTGCCCACTACAGGCCATGCTTTGGGAATTTACTTTGGATAAAAGTGCTGCCATAAAACCAAGCATTGGATATTGATTTTAAACACCGGTGCAAAGCTAATTAAATCCTGGAGCACGCTCTGTTTAAGGTACTTGAGAGCTGACTTTGGAAACCACTGCCTTAGTATCTTGGGAAGGATTATTTTTCACTTTTGCAACTAATTGGACAATGCCTTAATCTTTGTTTTTTCAACCTCAATACTTTATGTACATAAATAACTGCACAGAGTAAAAATACCCCTGTCCGGCTGGGCAGAGCTATAGCTAAAGGGACATCACCCCTGACCCTCATCTGTGGGTCCTATGACTCAGTGGTGAATAGCCTGAAGCTCAGAATTATGTGGTGCTCCCTAGGGAAGGTAAGGTGGCTGATACAGAAGAAACATGAAGCTGCAGTTGAAATTGCAGTAAAGTGCTGATAATACATCTGTGTGTGAACATTCCTTTATTTTAAGCGGTAACCTCCCAACCTGGGAATGTGTGAGCGGGCCTCTGGCCTCCTAAGGCAGTTCAGTGGGTGCTCTATTCAAGAAGAAATGGGGTGGGACTGATGCAGTTGTTGTCAACATCTGCCCAGTCCAGGTTCCCTTCATGGGTATGAGGAGCAAGTGACCAATTCCCCATTTTACCGCATGACAGCACTGGTGCTTGTTCATTTCCATGTTTCTCTGCCCCAGTCATGACCTATAACCGATTTTTACCCTACTAACTATTTTGTATTTCCTCTTGGTCCTATCTAAGTACTTAACTTGTGCTAGACAGCAATTCCTAAGCATACAGACTACAGCATGTGTTGCCTGCAATCAATTCAATATATACCATGAGAAAATCTGGTGAGGACCAAGCAAAGTGAAAACATGTGCCTTTGTGAGAGGCTTCTTTAACTGGCTGGTGAAACAGCTAATATTCATTTTAGCATTCTTGTTGTGTATTTGGCTAGCTATCATAGTTGATGTTGGCCGATACCTTTTTATTGAATGGTACTGAATCAATGCCAGTGAAAATGGCGGTCAAGTGTTAAAATGTTTGTATCTTGTTTTGGAAAGCATAGGGAAAGTTTACTGCTGTCTGTGTCTCCTTTTAGGTTAATTTACTCTCTTTAATCATCCTGGTGACTATTGCCGCAGAGACAGAAACTGATAGGAAATCCAAAAAATTGTATAATTGTCATCAGAAAAAGAGGTTGAGTGGCTGATAAAGCCTCTCTCTCTTCTTCCTCTTTCCAGGAACAGAGCAGTCAGATGTTTGCAACTGCTGATAATGCACCCTCTTCTTCCTCCTTTTTTCAGACCCTGCCATAGTCCTGCAAACTAGCATTGAGGAGTCAGAGGAATTATTTAATCACAGAATCACTGACTTGTGGATGAGGAAGATAGTGTCATGATCACAGAGGAGAAGACATCAAGTAGGACGCATCAAGAGGCGGTGATGTTTCAGCAGCGGGGGCTCTATGGCAAAGTTGCCTCTAGCAATGAGGAGGGGGGAATGATGAGGTGACAGACCATCCATGGGTGTCATGACTGGATAGGAGGAAAGTTTTGAGGGAAAGTCAAAACAGCAATGAAGACTGGAGGAAGCAGCTGCCCTAATCAGTCTGGTGGCACTGCTCCCCAGGTACAGGTCATTGTTATCCCTATAATGGAACCACAAAGCTCTGTAGTGTGGACATTTTTTTAACATATCTGCTGCCAACAATACAATTTATGTCTGCAGCCTTTGCCTACAGTGTATTCTACCTGTGGTAAAAGTACCAACCATTAGGGTACCACATGCATGAGTCGTGGTGGTGCATACATGACTCTGCACTGCAGAGCCTGGAGGCAGCTGCATCTCAATGAGACAAGTCGGCAGCAAAAAGCCCTCCTCCTCATTCATCATTTTTCACAACATTCCCATGCTGCATCTATCACAACATCTGTGGCCTCCAGTGACAATGATCCATTGAAAGATGGAAGTCTCACAAAAGGTTTTAGAGGATTAGGATATGCCAGGTTAAATGTGTGAAAATTGTCATGGGGCTATTTTGAGGAGGGTCAAATGCTTGGTTCACTGCAAAATTCTCCACCCCCAACCCTTTTGGCCCAGCAGCAACCTCCCTAAGGTAGGTGTCTCCTCTGCAGCATGGAGTGGCATAAAATATGTCCCCAGATCCCCTCATGTGCACCGTCTTATTGTCAGCTTGGCAAAGCTGCTTTTTTTGCAGGTGTTCCTCTTCTAGCCCATGAAATCAGCCCCCTCCTTGAGTTTATGGCCTGTGCTACACCACATTGGCAGGTATTCAGTCACTATTATTTTTCCCAGGAGTCTAGGCCATCCTTTCCCTTCACCAGCATGTGAAATGTAATGTGTCTTTGTTGCTGGACCACGCTGTCAGTGTCAGATTGGACATGACAAGTGGTTGAGTATGCATGGGCCACACTACATATCCTTCACAGAACATTGAGCAAACTTTCTGTCAGCCTGGAAAAGATGCAGAATGGAGCACACCACTGGAGCTGGTGGTGCTACCACATGTCTTGTCGGGTGACATCACAGTCACCCTTAGTCCTCACTGGCCCCATCCTCTAAATCTGATAAGAATCAGCTGTTTCTTCCCCAAGCACACTGGATCATATGCAATGTCTCAGGCTAAGCATTGGCATTCTGCCACTATTACCAGCTCTTGCAATTTCAATCAATGGTATAGGCAGCCTGCCTTTTCACAACTCTCTAACATGACAACATCATTCTAGCCTTTATTTTAATTTTTTAACAATAGTTTTTATTGAGATTTTACAGAGTATCAATACAGAAGGATAAGAAGGATAAAAAATAAATGACATTTCTTATTGTTCATTATAGCGTATGGTAGAGACTTACTTAATGGGTTACATTGATATAACAGTTGTTGTGATAAAACACTAAATGTGATGTTAGTACTACTTGAATGGTGTCGGGACCCTCCCCACACCTGGACACCCCAACTCCGGAACTAGCTGTGCCATGGGGTGGGAGGCAGCTTGTACAACCATCGTCTGTTAGTAGTCGTGCTTGTCTTGTATAGAACGGAAGACAATATATTATCATACATCACAGTAACAAAAATGTAGATTCACACATACCCTGTTTCCCTGAAAATAAGACCTAGCGTGATTGTCGGTGATGGCTGCAATATAAGCCCTACCCCCCCAAATAAGCCCTAGTTAAAGTCCTTGTAGGTCTTATTTTCAGGGTAGGGCTTATATTTGGGGAAACAGGGTAGGGCTTATTTTCAGGGTAGGGCTTATATTGCAGCCATCATCGACAATCACACTAGGTCTTATTTTAGGGGAAACAGGGTAGTAATCAGAAATTATACTTTGACATTACCGAGCATATCATTGGTTAATTACAAGGGTAATAACAGTGTGATATTGTTAATATCGAAGGAGTATATGAAATAGATATGTTTTTGACTTAGGAGGTTATTTTGGTTCCTTGGTTTGAAATTTGGAAGGGCAGTGAGTTCAATTCTATTAGGAGCTTGAACATTATAGTGCTGTGCTTCTTTGATCAGCAATCCACGGTGCCCAATTTTGGTAGAAAGAGGCGGTAGTCAAGTTGGCTTTAG
Organism: Lithobates clamitans; assembly: GCA_037952925.1. Lineage (NCBI taxonomy): Eukaryota > Metazoa > Chordata > Amphibia > Anura > Ranidae > Lithobates > Lithobates clamitans. The sequence continues at coordinate 1,001,675 of JBBGZY010000356.1, read as the reverse complement.
CGAAAGAGAACTCCAGTTGGAAATGTGTGCTCAATAGGTTAATAAGATCTGACATGGTGGGAGGTTGTGGTGTTTTCCATTTTTTTGCTAGTGCTATACGAGCGGCTATTAGTATATGAGTTGCCAGTACTTTGAGTTATCCCGGCCACCTGCGTATCGTCAGACACAGAAGAAGATCCAGTGGGGTTAATGGGAAAGAGACATTGCATAAAGAAGAGATTAAAGTAGTTACTTCTTGCCAGTATCTTTAATGTTAGGGCAGTCCCACCAGATATGGCGTAAAGTTCCTAGTTTGTTGCACCTTCTCCAGCATTGAGGTGATGTTGAGAGGTAGATTGCAGCCAGCCTGGTCGGGGTGAAATACCACTTGTGGAATCATTTTTGTGTGGCTTCCCAAAGGTACAATGGGACACGCAAAGGGGAAGGGTTAAGGCTTGGTGCCACATTGTAGGAGGGGGCGGAGTATCTGTGAATGATGGCCAGAAATTGATTGAAGCTGAAGATTGGTCTGTGGGAGGCGTAGTTAGTAGTTTGTATGCCAGTGAGATTCCTTTAACTGTTGGAGCAGGGGTTTCATAGAATTTTAAGATAGTAACTATTGGAGAGTCTTTTTTTCTGTGATATCAAGTTTGGAGAGTATTGATCGAATTCTGAGGTATAAGAAGAAAGTCGTAGCAGGGATGTCGTATGTTTGTGAGAATGGGTGTATCCCTGAAGTGGATACTAGTTGTCCTAAGTTGTTGAGCCCTTTTTGTATCCAGGTTTATAGAGGCAAGTCCGGTGATAGCAGTTCTATGCGCTTTGATGGGGAGTCTAGAAAGAATGGACCTGGGTGATCCTTTGGTGTGTTGTGTGGAGGCTGACCATACTCGTAGTGCGGCCATTGCCGAGTTTAGATATTGATGTTGTGGTTTGAAATTGAGTAAGGTAACAGTTAGAATATGTTTTATGTTTACATTGAGAGTGGTGGATTCAATTTGGGTCCATGTTTTGTTGGAATTAGGTAACCACCATTCTCTGAGTTGGTCCAGTACCACTGCTCTGTAGTATGCCTGGACATTAGGGGCTCCCATTCCCCCCTGTTGTACAGGGTTGAGTAGAGGGTCTTTCTTGAGTCTGGGTTTCTTGTGTTGCCATATAAATGTGTTGATTATTCCTTGTAAGTTTTTTAATTGGGTACATAAAAAAGGGTATTGGGATTGTGCGAAACATATACAGTATGTGGGGAAGCAAATACATTTTTGATTGAGCTATTCTACCTGCCCAAGAGACAGGGAAGTGGCTCAGTTCTTTGGATATGCGCATAAGCTTTTCTTGGAGGTCATCATAATTTACTCTTAAAAGCATCCTGCTTGGGTAAGTTAGGCAAATTCTCAAGTATGGGAGTGAGGAACTACATGAAGGGGGTTTCTTTTGAGATAATATGTTTGGTCTGTGGGTCGATACCTAAGTTTAACATAGTGAATTTACTGTGGCTATTTTATAGAGAGAAACTAAGCTAAAGTGTTCTAGGGTTTTTTGGACAGCTGGAAGGAATATTTTTGGATTGGTTAAGGTGATGATGACATCTGCGTACAGGCTCAATTTATGGTCTACGTCCCTGATTTTGATACCCTTTATTGCCGATGTCGATCTGATGGTTTGTGCAAGTGATTCCCTTAACATGGCAAAGATCAAGGGGGAAAGTGGGCACCCTTGTCTTGTGCCATTAGTGATTATAAATGGGTCTGATGTTATGCCAGACGTCCAAACTTGTGCGCTTGGGAAAGAGTATAGATTCAATATACTATAATATATAACTTAATTGATATTGGCGCATGGGCAGACCAGGTAATTATACCTATACGTGCTTCTGCGAATGATTGTAATAGGAATTTATCTGTGAGAAACAAGTCGATTCGAGAGTAAGATTCTTGGGAGTGGGAATAAAATGTGTAATCTCGCTCCTCATCGCGTAGGCATATCCATGGATCGTATAAGTCCTCCTTTTTTAAGTGAAGAGGAAAATGCAGAGGGCCTTCTTTTGGTTGGATTAGAAGTGTCTAGGGACATGTCAACAATGTCATTAAAATCCCCACATAGTATTACTGGATTGGAGCTATAAGGGGCTCATTTAGATAGTATGCTTGTGTAAAATTTCTTTTGAGCTGTGTTGGGCGCATAAAGATTCACTATACTAAGGCGTTGATTCTCAATCGTCACAAATAGAATCAAGTACCTACCTTCTGCGTCAGCCACACAATGATGTAGTGTGAGAGAAACAGAGGAGCTAATTGCGATCATGATCTTTTTTTCTTAGGGGCACTGGCAAAGAAGCAGTGTGGATAGCGTTTATGTGAGTATGTGTGGGATTCGTTTTTGGCAAAGTGCGTTTCTTACACACAAAGCACGTCTGCTTGATGGGTCAGAGCTTCTTTCCATAAGAGGTTACGTTTGAAGGGGGAATTTAGTTGTGGGGTGATTGTGATGGCCATTTTGGTGGATATTACCTGAGGATGTAGATGAAGGGAGCGAGACTACACATATGGCGTACGCTACTTGTGTGCAATAAGGACATCAAACCAATACACCGATATACAAACTAGGTCCAAGATAAGCGGTATGTCACAGGATAAACAAAGTAAAATTATTGTAACGTATTAGAGGAAGTACTACAATGTATCAGTAGGTAATTATATCAACAAGAAAAAAATAAAAAAACAACAACAAAAATACCAAAATTTTTGTGCGTAGCACACTATAACCTGAGGGGGTGGATTCAATAACATAACGTCGCCCATGTAGGATCAATTGTATGCATGGGACTGAAGGCCTTAGTAGTGGTTAGGCTCCGACTTTATCTGATGCTAGGTTCCGGATGATGGTGGAGTTGGTTGGGAGCCCATACGCCCCGTTAATTTTTTGTACCCATCTTTGGGTGTAAGGATGGGAATTATTTGTTCTTGATAGGTGACCAACAATTTAGTAGGAAAGCCCCACTTGTAAGTGATTTTCCACTCTTGGAGGATAGAGGTGATCGGAATGAAGGCTCTTCACATTTCCATGGTAGGCTTTGAGAGATCATTGAACAGCAGAATGTTAGTGTATGGTGCTGGTAACGGTTTAGTGGCTTTGGCCGCAGGGAGTATTTGTTCCTTAAAATGAAAGTGGTGTACTCGTGCCAGGATATCTCTTGGGGTGTCTTTGGGAAAGGTGGGCAGGCTTAGCGATTCTGTACGCCTGATCAATGGTGACGTGTCGTGAATTCAAGCAAGGTAATAATTGTGAAAACTGTTGCCGCAGGTAAGGAGTGATCTCATTTGTCTTTATTGATTCAGGGACACCTCTAAATTTGATATTATTTTGTCTAGAGCAATCCTCTAAATCTATCTGTATAAATCTAATTTCAATTTAATATGATGTATTTCAGATGCATGGTGGTCATGTGCGTCTAATAGCTTGTTATGTGCTTTAACATGGTCATGTATGTTCTCCTCAAGTACGTCAGCTCTTTCTTCCAAACAGTCCACCCTGTCATGTATCTGGGAGACTGAGATTTGTAGTTTCCTGTGCAGGTATTTTTGCAGTGTAAGTAGCATGGATTTTAACATTGCTTCTGTCACAAGGTTATCTGACACAGGGATGGCTGCTAGAGATGGAGTATGCTCTGTGTCAGTGGCCAGATTAGCCCACAGTTGTTTTTTGGGCTGGGGTTCTTTGCTGGGGGAGGGCAAGGATGCCAGCCTCTTACCTCTATTCATGCTTTGCTGTGAGGATGGGGTATATGGTGAGGGCAAGGTGTCCATGTCATTACTGGCGCTTTACCTGGAGAGTGTGGCATGGTGATCCTCCTGGTGGGGAGCTGATCATTGCATCTCTGCAGCTAGGGAGCGGGATGTTACACTACCTGCCATCTTACGTTGCTAAAGTAGTCCGTTAGGTGGCGACGTGCAGGCGGCTTGTACCGCTTCCTGGACATGCCAGGGACAGTCCTGAGTCCCCCCCAGTGCAGCCACATTGTGGTCGAACAATTGACTGGGGTTGCTCTGGATCCTAACAGTAGAGCAGAGCTCAGGACTCAAGCCTCCATTGCGGTCCGCAGCAGGCCACGCCCCCCCCAGCCTTTAATTTGATTGCTAGCTTTCATGAAAATGATAGCTGGTGGTATTGATATAAAGCTCCTTGTTTGGTCTTTTGAGGTAATAATGCTCTGCCCCTGTCTCCCACAATCTCCTGCCTGTAAATGTTCTTGTAACATGCTCCTTCAAAGAAAACTATAAGCATCCATGCTAATGTACTTTGCCGTGTCATATTTCACGGTTGTCACTATTTGAAAAAAAAAAAAAAAAAAAGGACTGAAAAAAAACCAAACAATTGCAGCCAGCAACATTTTGGAAATATGAAATGTGAAAAACACATACAGCCTCTTATCACTGTAGGGTATGTGGCAAATTGTAAAAAGGTTGAATGACATCAAAAGCATTAAGATGTAACAAAAGATAAAAAAAGGTAAAAAAAATGTATTCAGGTTGAAATGCAGCTGGTTCAGCAGTTACATGACATTCAGTAAGGGCTTATGCATACTTTAACAAACCTGTCAGTACCTATAAGCCCTACACTAATCTGTTTCTATACAGATTGTCAGCAGCGCTCCCTATGGTTTCCCAATTACAGATAAATCACATTGACAATATGGATGCTGTGAACTCAAACTTTTAAATTTAGAGGGCTGGCCTATCCAAAAGCTCCCTTATTGGCTCTTTTAAGCCAACTGACTCAAGTTTAAAGGCCAGGCAGCATAGGTACAAGGAATTTAATCTGGAAAATTCCTGTGTTTTTTTGCTGGTACTGCAAACCATGCAGGGTTTTCATCATACCCATAGTAGCAATGAACCTATACCCCATTCCCTGGAGTCTATATAGCAACATGATTTATAAGCAGGGGCGTGGCCTGACCTGGCACGAAGATGGCTGCTTAGCTCTGTAGCTCCCGCTGCCATACAACCTGACATCAGCCTATCAGAGGTAAACTCACCCTAAAACAGGCGAATCTGATGGGGACTGCCTTGCAGAATTCCTATGCCTTCCGTTCCCATTCACCCCGGGAACAACCCGGGAGTGTGGGACATAATATCCCTGAAATGTTCCACTCAGGCAGAGGAAACATGGCGCCTTCCCGACAAAGGAATTCCCAAGCTACAGCTCCCTCACCAATGGGGATGTCACCCATCACACTTCCCTCAATATCCTCAGATAGGGAAGGCATGGAGGATTCCCCACAACCCCACCTAAACATCCATGATCTGTGGGCTATTGCCGCGGACATAAAGGACACCCTGTCCGCGGATATCTCAGAACTCAGACTGGACATTCACACGCTCACTGATAGAGTACAGGCAGTTGAAAGGAGGGCAGAGCGCCATGACACACAGCTCCGAAAAACTACACATCACGTCGATAACCATACACTCCAAATGCGGGACATGCAAAGGCACCTGGAAGACCTCGACAATAGAGGCAGGCGCCATTATTTGAGGGTCAGAGGAATACATGAAGCGATCGAAGGGGACCAAATCTTATCCTCAGTCACAGGCTTATTCAATGGACTTTTAAACAGACCCTACCAGACTCCCATTGTGATGGAGAGAATCCATCGAGCCCTGAGACCCAAGGGGAGAGATAACGACCCCCCAAGGGACATTGTCTGCTGCTTAGTCGATTTAAAACTCAAAGAGGACATCCTCAGACAAGCTAGAGGCAAGCCACAAATTGTACATGAGGGGAAAACAATCCAAATTTATCAAGATCTCTCCGGCATCATGCTGCAGCACCGCAGAGACTTTAGACCCCTACTGGACACTCTCCGCACTAAGGGAATTCTATACAAATGGAAATTCCCATTTTGTCTCTTGGCTACCTCACAAGGTCGCACAGCCCTCCTAAATGTGCCGGAAGACCTCCCGCACTTCTGTGCCTCCCTGAACATCCTGATGGTAGAGGTACCTAATTGGTACGTGGACTTCCGCCGCTCCGCTGTTAGACGGGGACACTCACCTGAAGAGCCTATGGAGGCACAAGCAATCAGACACCGAAGGAGACGTTCTCCGTCGGCCCTGAGTATTCGTAACACCTCTCGCAGCCTGCAACCAGATCTCAGCCCATCCAACTCTCCCAGCTCAAGGAGAGCCAGACGGGACCACTAGAATCCCCTCACAGGTACACAGTAATCCGCCTTCATTGTTGAACCATGTTTGGCTCGTCTGAACTTCCATTTGAGTCTACTGTTAGACCTGTTTTACAATGTTAACGTATCTGCCTTACTGAAGCCCCCTTTGGGATTGCAATCATCTTCTAAAAAATCTGCGTCCACTTCAAACACGCTCCTCCTCGCAACACAGGCAGTTTGGTATCCAATCCCATTGAACCCAGCTGTGTACGCACCAATGACAGCCTATACTACAATCCCCACAACACCCTGCACCTACCTTCCAGATCTCACCAGACTGACGTATCATCATCCAACATGGCACCTCCCGATTGCACCCCTTTCAGGAAATGCTGTACTCCATAGATGCATTCCTACACCATCACACAGATCGCATCGCCGCTGGACCCGGAACAAAAATCTACCGCTCCCACCGGATCTCTACTGCTTCAACGGCCGAACTCAAACATCTTGCTATGTAACAATCACCAGGATGAATTGGAAGACTCCCCTAATACGCCAGACTCTGATTACATCATACCTGAGAGCTCACGCAATGATAGCAACGGCGATACCTACCACCACCTTCACTCCCAAAATCCTCATCAACACAAGCGGAACTTACTATCGGTGATAAACAAACGATTGACCATGCTTGTACATGCTGGCTCCCCTGGCGTCTTACATAGATACTCCTCCTCCGGATCAGACCCGGTGAGTACAGGACATGTATTAAATGGGTCAAACTACCCCAATTTTATACTTACTGCCGGGGACTGCTCTAAAGCACTTGCCTTATCTGACAAGAATGGCAACAAGATCACTCTACCCTCGCAAGTATACTGACCAGTTCTTTTCTTAAGTATTGCACCCAGTTAATATTCCTTATATTTATAAGTCATAATACTTGATTGCATGTTGATATGATGTTTGATACACTAGTTTTAAGGTTTTGGTTTTACTTATTCAATGCTCGACTATCTCTCTAAAACCCATGTTCTGAGCTTTCCACTGTTGGCCCCCCCGAGACCCAGTGGCAGCCTCGGAAGCTCTTCACACTATCCAACATGGTGAAAGGACAGGCGGACAAACTAATCCTACATACCAGGTTTTATATATTGAAACTTAACAACCTCACTTAGTGCCCCCACCCTTCTATCTCTACTCTCCAACTACATTGAGATTTGTCTCATTTTTTGCCCCACATAAGTTACATTTCCCGCAACCTCCTTAATTTCCACCCATGGTCAGATGGTAGCGAGACATCCGTTATATTTGGATATGCTAGGTGATAGCCAACCCCCACGCGGTGGCGGAGCATAGTGTAACAGCGCCGTGAGTGGTGTGCACGCTGTTCCGGATCTGTACACGACCGATATCCCTTAATATTGAGGCGCACGGTTGGACCCCCACCGCCTTATCGGTAACTCGTAGTGCTCACTACGCCATGCTTAAGACTACACCCAATACAACACCACCCATCTTCACTCACTTAACCACCTTCTAACCCCCACATCTATCCATTCATGGTATCCACACGGTAAGGCTCATACTTTTGCTCGACTCAAACTCTGCTCCATTAATATACGTGGCCTCAACACGGCAGATAAGCGTGCACATCTGCTATCCTCTCTGCAAAAATCTAAAATTCATAATGCGCTTATTCAGGAAACACATTTTAGAACAGACAATATTCCTAAACTACATGACAAACACTTCCCAACAGTATATCATGCGTCCAATCAAGAAGCTAAGTCTAAGGGAGTTTTCATTGCAATATCTAAACATTGCCCAATTCACATCTCAAATGTCCAAAGGGATCCACTAGGACGGTTCCTTTTCATAAAAGGTACACTTCACAATAGGCCCCTTACCGTTGTCAATGTATAGGCTCCTAATACGCATCAAGTTGCTTTCTTTCCTAACACATTCCAACAACTACTGACATTCTATTCAGGCACCCTGATCATCGGTGAAGATTTTAATGTAGCCTTGAACCCCTCCCTTGACACATCCAATGGATCGTCATCACTTACTTACAGAGCCCTACGCGCCATAAAAACACAACTTAGCGAACTGCTACTACATGACACGTGGCGCACGTTACATCCTAAAGATAAGGACTTTACTTTTTTTTCATCCCCACATAACAAAAACTCAAGAATCGACCACTTCTTTGTTACTCAAAACGACCTACCCTTCCTCACTAAAGCAACTATTGAGCCAATGATTCTGTCGGACCACAATCCCATCACCATGACCCTAAATTTCCCCACCACAATAATCAAACCACGCTTCTGGCGACGTGATGATTCTTTACTCACTGACCCAGTCACGACCCAGACTGTATCAAAAACCCTTACACACAATTTTACAGAAAATATGGAGGGCAATTCTTCTCCAGATGCAATTTGGGCCGCACACAAATGTGTAATCTGGGGGGAATTTATCTCCCTGGCTGCACAAAGAAATAAAATTGAAAAAGCACACATTGAAGCTCTGACTACCTTTGAACAAAAGCACAAAGCATCCCTAGCCACTGAGGCTTTGACTGAGCTGATACAAACTAGAGAAGAACTCCTGGGGGAGTTACATAAGAAGCTTTACCGTAAATACGCACTAACACAAAAGTTCTTCTATGAATTTGGCAATAAATCGGGGAGACTGTTGGCTAGAGCTCTGCAAACCAAGAAAGCGGCCCATACTATTTACACGATCAAAGACCCTGCAGGTAATACCTTAACTACAAACGACCAGATAGCAGACCAATTTGTGCAATACTTCTCTAAATTATACAACCTACCTACCCCACGGCTGCCAACCTCCCCAACTGATCGGTTAACAGCGATCCAAGATTTCCTAAACCAATACACTCCTTCTCCTCTCATGGCTGAGGAATCTGCAGGCTTATGCCCCGTACACACGGTCGGACTTTGTTCGGACATTCCGACAACAAAATCCTAGGATTTTTTCCGACGGATGTTGGCTCAAACTTGTCTTGCATACACACGGTCACACAAAGTTGTCGGAAAATCCGATCGTTCTGAACGCGGTGACGTAAAACACGTACGTCGGGACTATAAACGGGGCAGTGGCCAATAGCTTTCATCTCTTTATTTATTCTGAGCATGCGTGGCACTTTGTCCGTCGGCTTTGTGTACACACGATCGGAATTTCCGACAACGGATTTTGTTGTCGGAAAATTTTATATCCTGCTCTCAAACTTTGTGTGTCGGAAAATCCGATGGAAAATGTCCGATGGAGCCCACACACGGTCGGAATTTCTGACAACACGCTCCGATCGGACATTTTCCACCGGAAAATCCAACCATGTGTACGGGGCATTATTCTTCACATAGATTTAGAAGGTCATTCTATATTACTTCTGTACTAAAAAACTTTAAAACCTCAATAAACATATTTGGGAAAAAAAAACAGACATGCTTCCCATGCTTGCCCTTCTCTTACCCTATTACCTCATATGTCTAAAGGTTCAGTGAAGAACAATGAAAAATAAGGGTTGGCTGTGTTGTCACCCCCTCAAGACGCATCGGGATTGATTTACCAAAGGCAAAAAGACTGTGCACTTTGCAAAGTGCAGTTGCTCCAGAGCTTCGTAAATGAGGGACCCCAGCTGACTACCATCATTTAATCATGTGCAAGCAAAAATTATGTTTTTAAATTTTCCTTGCATTTAATTGGGTACTCTTTGCAAAGTGAAGCTTTACCCTATTTATTAACCTCTGGAGCAACTGCACTTGCAGAGTCCAATTTGCCTTTAGTGAATCAACCCCGGTGTGTTCCCAGATTTTGTTGTCGGAAAATTTTATCTCCTGCTCTCCAACTTTGTGTGTCTGAAAATCCGATGGAAAATGTCCGATGGAGCCCACACACGGTCGGAATTTCCGACAACACGCTCCGATCGGATATTTTCCATCGGAAAATCCGACCGTGTGTACGGGGCATAAGACTTACCATTAACCGTGGAGGAGACTCTTAATGCACTAAAACAACTGCAACCAGGAAAGAGCCCAGGCCCGGATGGCCTTACGGTCAGCTATTACAAATCTTTCCCCCACACTTATCCCCCGGCTAGTCAGAACATTCAATAACTTATCACCATCCAGTATAGCCAGTAAAGATATCCTAGAAGCACATATCGCCCTTATTCCAAAACCAGACAAAGATAACACATTGATTTCTAATTATTGCCCCATATCCTTACTAAACGTGGATGTCAAACTTTACGCCAAAGCCTTATCCAACCGCATCCTCCCTCTGATCCCTAGACTGGTCTCTCTGGACCAAGTGGGTTTTGTTCCTGGCAGAGAGGCCAGGGATAATACTACAAAATCTCTGAATATTCACCATTGGCTCTCCACCACATCTTCGCAGGGCTTCTTTCTGTCCTTGGATGCAGAGAAGGCTTTCGACAGGGTGACCTGGGATTATATGGAGGCAACCCTTCATGCAATGGGCTTACCGCAGCATCTACTTCAGATGATTCTAGTTCTATACTCCTCCCCTACAGCCAAAATTAGGGTAAACAAACACCTGTCGGACGCCTTCTCAATCTCCAACGGCACTAGACAGGGATGTCCCCTATCCCCCTTACTTCTCTTACTCACCATGGAACCAATGCTTCGAAAACTCAGAGAGAACTCAGATATCAAAGGATTGGAAATTAATCATAATCAATACAAGATAGCAGCTTACGCGGATGACATTCTACTCTTCCTAACAGACCCAGTAAGCACTATTCCCAACCTTCTCAAGGACTTTTCACTTTTTAAGTCTATCTCAAATCTGAAAATCAATTTCTCAAAATCAAAAGCCCTAAACATTACCTTACCGACCACGACGGTTACACAATGTAAAAGCAATTTCCCTTTTTGTTGGGAACGATACGCCAACACTTACCTGGGTATCAAAATCCCTACCAAACTGACCGACCTCTATGCACAGGACTTTCTACCCGTCCTACAAACCATCCAAAGTGACCTGCACAAATGGCATGCAGGACCATTCTCCTGGTTTGGTAGAACAGCTATTTTAAAAATGAACGTTCTACCTAGACTTCTTTATCTCTTCCAAGCCATACCCATAAAACTCCGACCATCCTTCTTTTCAGCATATAAACGGATGTGCCCTCATATGGGCCTCCAAAATGCTCAGATTGAGCTGGGATAGATTGACACTCCCCAAAACTCAAGGGGAGTGTCAATCTATCCCAGACTTCTTTATCTCTTCCAAGCCATACCCATAAAACTCCGACCATCCTTCTTTTCAGCATATAAACGGATGTGCCCTCATATGGGCCTCCAAAATGCTCAGATTGAGCTGGGATAGATTGACACTCCCCAAAACTCAAGGAGGCCTTGGCCTGCCGGTCCTCCAAAAATATCATTGGGCTTGCCACTCGACCAGAATTGTCGACTGGCATGTACATAGCAGCACCAAAGACTGGACTCAGCTTGAGAATGCATTTACCCACATTCCATTCCGGACGAGAGAGCGCCCCCCTCCTGAACCGTACCAGGCCACATGCCCTCAACATTGGGAGGGTGCTTTGGGGTAGCCCCCCAAAACACCTTCTCCACATGTTGATGGGGACAAGGGCCTCATCCCCACAACCCTTGCCCGGTGGTTGAGGGGGTCTGCGGGCGGGGGGCTTATTGGAATCTGGAAGCCCCCTTTAACAAGGGGACCCCCAGATCCCGGCACTCCCCCCTGTGTGAAATGGTAAGGGGGTACAAAAGTATCCCTACCATTTCACAAAAAAACTGTCAAAAATGTTAAAAATGACAAGAGACAGTTTTTGACAATTCCTTTATTTAAATGCTTCTTCTTTCTTCTATTTTCTTTCTTCTATCTTCTATCTTCCTTCGGTTTCTTCCTCCATCTTCTTCTGCTGGTTCTTCTGGTTCTTCCTCTGGGGTTCTCGTCCGGCATCTCCTCCGCGGTGTCTTATCTTCTTCTCCTCAGCCGCTCCGCATCCATGATGGCATGGAGGGAGGCTCCTGCTGTGTGACTCTTCTCCTCTTCTGACGGTTCTTAAATAATGGGGGGGAGGGGCCACCGGGTGGTCCTGCCCCCTCTGACGCACGGGGGCTTCACGGGGACTTCCCTGTGGCATTCCCCGTGATGTCAGAGGGGGCGGGGTCACCCTTACATAACCCCGCCCCCTTCTGACGTCACGGGGAATGCCACAGGGAAGTCCCGTCAAGTCCCTGTGCGTCAGAGGGAGCAGGGTCACCAAATGGCCCCGCCCCCCATTATTTAAGAATCGTCAGAAGAGGAGAAGCGTCACACAGCGGGAGCCTCCCTCCATGTCATCATGGATGCGCAGCGGCCTGAAAAGAAGATGAAGACAAGAAGATGAAGAGAAGAAGATGAAGAAAATGATGAAGAGAGAAGCGTCACACAACGGGAGCCTCCCTCCATGCCATCATGGATGCGGAGCGTCCCGAGGAGAAGAAGATAAGAAGACGCCGCGGAGGAGATGCCGGACGAGAACACCGGAGGAAGAACCAGAAGAACCAGAAGAAGAAAAAGATGGAGGAAGAAACCGAAGGAAGATAGAAGAAAGAAGAAGCATTTAAATAAAGGAATTGTCAAAAACGGTCTCTTGTCATTTTTAACATTTTGACAGTTTTTTGTGAAATGGTAGGAGTACTTTTGTATCCCCTTACCATTTCACACAGGGGGGAGTGCCGGGATCTGGGGGTCCCCTTGTTAAAGGGGGCTTCCAGATTCCGATAAGTCCCCCGCCCACAGATCCCCACAACCACCAGGCAAGGGTTGTGGAGATGAGGCCTTTGTCCCCATCAACATGGGGACAAGGTGTTTTGGGGGCTACCCCAAAGCACCCTCCCAATGTTGAGGGCATGTGGCCTGGTAAAGTTCAGGAGAGTGGGGCACTCTCTCGCCCCCCCCCTCTTTTCCTGCGGCCTGCCAGGTTGTATGCTCGGATAAGGGTCCGATATGGATTTTTGGGGGGACCCCACGCCATTTTTTTAAAAAATTTTGGCGCGGGGTTCCCCTTAAAATCCATACCAGACCTGAAGGGTCTGGTACAGCTTTTAAGGGGGAACCCCACGCCATTTTTTTTTTTGAATTTTGGTCGGGGTTCCCCTTAATATCCATACCAGACCTGAAGGACCTGGTATGGAATTTAAGGGGACCCCCAACGTCATTTTTTTTTTTAACTTTGGTGCGGGGTTCCCCTGTGGGGAATTCCCATGCCGTTTTTATCAATGAACTTTTATGTGTATTGTCGGACCGGCAGTTCATTAATAGCCGCGAGTAGTTTTAAATGACTTTTTTCCTTTGAAATGTCATTTTGCTGTCAGACTGTTCTAAACACGGGAAACATGCGCCCCTTTACAGGCATACTATAGACACCCCCCAGGTACAAAATTTAAAGGGATATTACACTTTTATTGTTTCACTTTAAGCATTATTAAAATCACTGCTCCCGAAAAAACAGCCGCTTTTAAAACTTTTTTTTGCATTGATCCTTGTCCCCTGGGGCTGGACCCAGGTCCCCAAACACTTTTTATGACAATAACTTGCATATAAGCCTTTAAAATTAGCACTTTTGATTATTCATGTTCGTGTCCCATAGACTTTAACGGTGTTCGCGTGTTCAAACAAATTTTTTGCCTGTTCGCACGTTCTGGTGCGAACCGAACAGGGGGGTGTTCAGCTCATCCCTAGTCTCCACACAAGAAAACAGATATAAGATTTTCACAAAACGGTACAGAACCCCTGACAAAATTTACAAATTCCACCCTAGCGTCCCCCCCCGGTAGATCACTCTTAACCATGATATCAATATAGAGATTCAGATAAATTTGTTTCAGTTTGGTTTAGTCCTCTATATCCCTCACGGAAAATGTGATGAATATGAACTAACACGATCTTACTGCTCTTTGCAATAAACTTGTAATTTTAGTTTTGATGATGACTTTGTATTACACGATACTGTTGTGATTACTGTAAACCTGTAAACCTACAATAAAATCTCTTTTTTAAAAAAAAACATGATTTATAAGCAAAGTTAATAAACATGGCAGCAGATGGATTAAAATAAAACTCAGAGTAAAGGAAAACTGTGTAGACCTTCTAACTCTAGCAGCGGTGTTTGTAATCTTTCATTGATGACATAATTAGCTCACTGATTTTACTTTGCCTGGAGTTGTTCTTTATGGACACTGAAAAATTTACAGTGAAATGATTTTGTTGTATGTCAGTAAAACAGGATAAAGATAACTTTGGAATAGGGAAGGCAATAGCGAATTCCCTAAATGTTATACAGTTTGAAAACATGCAGTGCATAGACGGGAAGAAGCACTGAGCATATCGAACACATCAATTTTCCATCTTGAGAATAAGTTTCCTTTTAATTTCAGAAATGGGCAAGGTACAAAAATATACAGGAATGAATGTCAGGGCTGAGCAGGATGCTCCCATTCTGGCTTCAGGCAATTCACACATTTTAAAGTGATTTCGTTTTTCTAAATCTGTCTGGAAATGACTCAGTCGGTAGATAAAGATATAATTCTGCCAGCGCCACTTCAAAGGCCCATGTTCACTGATAGCTGCTTGTGAGCTCAGCATGTAGTTTAACCGGAGAATGAGATTATTTCAACAGTTACACACTGCTAGGTGGAAAGGTGTATTGCTTTGTATGTCATCTATTCACATTACATGTTTGTGATATTTACTAGGCTGCATGTTATATCATTATATTTGAAAACCCCTAACAATCCTTGGGCAAATAAACTACATGTAACTTGCAGAAAGTAGCATATTTTGTGTCTATTCCTTAAATCAAGTGCACAGAGGCATCAATGTGTAGATAAAAAATTCTCTATTGTATACTTTTGGAAACTTCATAGAGTAACTGGTTGTTAGATGTTTAATACTTAAAGGGGTTGTAAACTTTCCATTTTTTTCACCTTAATGCATCCTATGCATTAAGTTGAAAAAACATCTGATAGTTACAGGCCCCCCAGCCCCCCCAGTTTGCTTACCTGAGCCCTCGAAAGTCCTGCGTCGAGAACGCGCTGGCTTCTCGGTTATTCTTGGCCCGGTCTTCTTGGCTCTTCATTGGATAGATTGATAGCAGTGCAGCCATTGGCTCGCACTGCTGTCAATCAAATCCAAATGACGCGGCCGCCGGGGGGCGGGACCGAGACATACACTCTGTGTCTATAGACGCAGAGTGTATGAGACTGGAGCGCGCCCGCAAGGTAACCCCGAGCTTGCCGAGGGGGTTATCTATTGCGGGAAGGAGTCGAGAGAGCCGCTGTGGAACCCCAGAGCAGGAGGATCGGGGCCACTCTGTGCAAAATGAGCTGCACAGTGGAGGTAAGTATGACATGTATGTTATTTTTAAAAAATAAAAAAATGAACCTTTACAACCCCTTTAATGATTGAGTGGATAAGGAACAATAATAGTGAAAACCTCCATGTATGGCTAGGTTTAGAGAACCATAGCTGATTACGCTGGAGTAGTAAATGTTCACCTCATGTTACACTCCATGATCTTTACTGCTTCCCAATTCTTTTCTGGTTCTCTGCACTTACCCTATTGTGTTTATGCATTAGTGGAAACAATGATTCATATCCTTTAAAGGTGTTTTAAAATGTAACCAAGATTTAGAACACTAAAATTGAGCAGCTTATAAGGCTGCTAAGGCTGCTAATAAGTTCAAGGCATACAATCTAATCCTCTGTTATATCAACCCTACAAAATTCTTTAACAGTGTTACAGAAAACTGAAGGAGGGTATTCCTCTAATAAGAGAAATCCATTGGCTGTTTAGTCACATGTACTTTCACCAATAAAATGAAAGCCTTTTCACACAGTTTTACTCACCTACCAACACATACCTTTAATTTGGAAAGGACCTACACTACTAAAAGTATTTTCACAGGATGAGCATTCACAGAGCAACCTTTCTACAAGTTGCTACTAGTAAATAAGTGATATTGCACTAAGTGCATGTAGAGTAAATTAAATTATGGAAGTGACACAGACGATCGGTGACCGACAGCAGCTCTCACAACAATATACACTTCATAACAAAAATTAAATTAAAAAATGTGTAGCACAGGCGGAGCCTAGCGGAGCAGACATGCATTGTTAGAGCTCCACAACGCTGAGGAGAGAAGAGAAGGACAAAGCGGAGCCTGCAGGCTCAAAAGGTATCCATTTGAACCTTTTTGCCCCAGGGAACAAACTGTGAAAGTTTGGGCAGGAAATATGGTACTGGGAGGAAACCGTGGCAGAAATAAAAATCACCTCACAAAGAGCTCACAGGCACTCACTGCAGCTGAAGCAGCTCCAGTCACCTCACAAGATACAGCATCAGGGCGCTCTCACAGACAGAAAATGTCACAGCAAGACTCTCCATTTGAGTCAGATACAGAACAAATCCTCTCACAAACTTCTCCACAAGCCTCCTCAGTATCCCCAGTAATATTATTACAATTTGAAAAGATGCTTCATAAGGCTTTAAAACAAACCTCAGACCAAATAACAAAAAGCCTAACCAAAGAAATAAGAGAGCTGGGAAACCGCACCGCAGCCTTAGAAATAAAAATGGATGAAATTGAAATTACAACCCAAGAAAATATAACAGAATTGGAACAATTAAAAAAAGAGAATTTAATACTTCAAACTAAGCTTGAAGATTACGAAAATAGAGCCAGACGTTCAAACTTGCGCATAAGGGAAATACCTGAAACTGTGACAGACCTGCAATCTACTATTACTGCTCTATTACAAGAACTAAAGCCAGATATCCCTATTGAACGTTTAGAACTGGACAGAGTACACAGAGCCCTCACAGCCAAAAAGAAAGATGGACCCCCACGTGATATAATCACAAAATTTCATTATTATAGAACGAAAGAACAAATACTAATTGCTGCAAGAGAAAAAAAGGAACTTAATTTTCAAGGACACAATTATCAAATTTTTGCTGACCTATCCCAACTTACTATTACTAAAAGACGATCCATGAAACCCCAACTAATGGAACTGCAACGCCACAACATTATGTATCAATGGGGCTTCCCCTTTTCAGTCAGATTTAACTACCAAGGTACAATTTACAGAAGCAGATCAGCAGATGAACTACAACAAACCCTTTTAAAATTAAATCTGACAGAACCCACAAGCAGCAACTCTCCCACACGCAGAAGAATGGCGTCATCTTCACCTTCAGGCAGCACCCAGAAAATTTCAGAACAAAATGGGAATCATCATTCTCACAAAAGAGGCCGTTATGCCACATCATCCATGGACCAAGAAGATTCAATGGACTGACATCCTAATTCCTGATATCTCTTCATTTATTATACTAAGAGATGGTTCTCTATAAAAAACCTGTATTTATAACTGAATGTAACTGCATTCTGATAGTCACACACTGTGTGGGATCATGTTACACTCCAGTTATATTTCTTATTACTTCTGATTCATATAGCCTTAGAATATATAAGTGAAATAAGGAAATTCTTGTTCAGTTATATATTATCAGGTAATAACAATAGATTTATTACTTTTTAGGACAAATATGTTCAATAATCCAGAAGTAATGGAAGCTTTTTCTTTATTTTCTTAAAACAAATATATTATTACCTAACTAGTTCCTAGAATTATGTTTTTGTTTATTCTAATCTGAAGCAATACAACCTCAATTTTATGAGTTAACATATCTAAACAGTTACATATGAATAAAATATGTAATTGTTTACTCTGAAAGGGTTAAAATCCCAAAATAATTCAAACTATCTTCATCAATACCAAAGTTATTAACAGTACCTTTCTAACTGAATTATTTAGCCTAGGGCAAGACTAACCATTATACAACCACCCTGGAATAAATAATTTCAACAAAAACTATATTCTGCACTCCAATTAATGAAACATCATTTTGATGTCTTTTGACATAGCACTTCTCTCCTGTAAGCGGAAGATCCGTGTACCCCCATTAGCCCTCCTCATTCTCCCAACCATATTATGTGGGAGTGTGATGAAGGCACTTATTCCCCTGAGAGAGATATTTATTCTCTTTCACGGGTAAATTGTGATTACTTGCAAAAAATAATTTATACAATGTATCATCTAATCTCATATGTTTTTTGTTTACTCTTTACTCCAGAATTCACTGGTTTCTTTTCTATCTATTCATCTCTTCAGTCCACACAGGTTGATCTGCGCAGTCAGCTCTGCATAACAAAAAGTAAGTCAAAACTATTTGATCTATTGCCATGGCACCACTGAATATACTTTCCCTGAATGTTCAGGGAATAAATGTCCCTCAAAAAAGGACCAAAGCCTTCCATACTTTCCATAACAAGAAGGCTCACATAGTATGCCTCCAAGAAACACACTTCACCAAAGATTCTACTCCAAAATATATTTCTCCTTTTTATCAACAAATTTACACGGCTTCTGCCTGTACCAAGCAAAGGGGAACTCTAATTGCATTTCACCGATCCACACCATTCACCTTATCATCAGAAATTAAAGACCCAGAAGGTAGATACCTGATACTCATGGGTTATATAATGGATACAGCAATCACGGTGATTTCCTACTATGCTCCTAACAAACAACCCACACCATTCCTCTCACATATATTACAAGTGATTAATACACACAAAATAGGAACAGTGATAATGTGTGGGGATTCGAACCAGGTCCTCCTCCCATTTCTAGATAAATCACCTTTTACACCATCCAAAATAACCTCTAGATTACCTTTTTCTCAACTTCTTTCCAAATACAATCTGGTAGATTCATGGAGAGAAAGTAACCCAATGAAAAAGAAATTCACTTATTTCTCGCACCCTCATCAAACCTTCACCAGAATAGATCATATTTTTCTAACAATAGGAATGATACCAGAAATTATTGCATCAGATATAATTCCGATTCCGTGGTCTGACCATAATGCAGTATACACTACTATAGCCTCAGCCATACCAAAAGTGCATGACCCAACGTGGTACTTACCGGACATAATGCTCAAACACCCACTACATCAGATGGCCATTGAACAAGCTTTAAAGGAATACATATCAATTAATAATACAACAGACATCTCCCTAATAACACTGTGGGAAGCTCATAAGCCTGTCTTGCGTGGTACAATACAAAGACAAATGGCACTATTTAAACGTGAACGCAAAAATCTAGCAAAAAAACTAGAACTCAATTTTAAGGCAGCCTACATATCATTTCAAGATAATCCATCTCAGAGTACAAAATCTCATCTGGAAAAATCTATATTGGAATACGATCTATTTCTCACTGAGTCAGTTGATAATCCCTCAAATGTTCCAAACACAATTTCTACATGAATACAAACAAACCAGGTACATATTTGGCTCGGGCATTAAATTCAACTGACAAATCTTTCAAACCAATACGTTTGAAATTATCAAAAAATGTTTACGCTTGTAATCCAGTTAAAATAGTCCATAAATCTCACTCACATCTCACAACTTTATACAAGACAAACAATGAATTTAATCCTACAGAAGCTGAATCCTTCTTCTCAAAAATAAACTTACCTGAGTTATCTCAGAATCAAAAAAGCAGTTTGGATGAGCCTATAACTATAGATGAAGTTGCTAACGCCATAAAAGACCTAAAACTTAACAAAAGACCAGGCCCAGACGGCTACTCGGCTTTATACTATAAAACATTCTCAGAAATACTCTCTCCCATTCTCACTGAAACTTTTAACAAACTTCTAGATGGACATTCTTTTCTGGCAATTGTTTGTATGATCCCAAAACCCCTTTCTGATGATACTTCCTGTGTGAATTATCGGCCTATCTCTCTGTTAAACCTCGATATTAAATTATTAGCAAAAATAATAGCAAAACGCCTCAATAGCATTATAGGAAAATTAATACATAGAGATCAAGTAGGCTTCATGCCAAATAGACAGGCAGGGGATAATATACGCAGGGCAGTGTTATTGGCACATATTGCTAAAAAACGGAAAATCCCTTTATGTTTTCTATCTCTCGATATTAAGAGGGCATTTGACACAGTATCCTGGCAATATATGCAATATTCATTACAAAAATGGGGTTTTGGACCCCACTTTTTAACATGGATCAAAGCATTATATAATAAACCCTAAGCCTATATAAAATATGCTGGATACAAATCTGAAGCCTTTAATATCGAAAGAGGTACTCGACAGGGTTGCCCATTATCTCCCTTATTATTTGCCCTTATACTCGAACCCATGGCCCAATACATCAGAACAAACCAAACTATAACTGGCATTGAAGTAGGAGGTATTACACACAAATGATGTATATTTGCAGACGATATATTACTTTTTCTATCATCACCACAGGTCTCTGGTCCTAACTTAATACCAGCTCTTGATGGATTTGCAGCCCTATCCGGCCTTATGATTAATCCTAAGAAATGCCTAGTGCTTAATATTTCACTCACAAACATGGAATTGATCCCGGCTAGGGCTGCACTCCCATTCACATGGGCAGAAAAATCAATCCCATATCTTGGAATTCATTTAACAGCATCTCATTCTGACTTATTCTCAACCAATTATCCTCCTGTATTAAGACAGATCACAAATCTAATAAAACAATGGTCGCAACTTCCTTTATCCTGGATAGGGAAGATTAATGCAATCAAAATGACTATTCTACCCAAATTGCTTTATCTATTCAGAGTCCTCCCTATTCCAATTCCTTCCTATTTTTTGAGAATAGTACAAAAAAGAGCAACTTCGTTTATATGGGGCTCTTCTAAACCACGTATACCTATACACACACTACATCTTCCCAAAAATAAAGGAGGCCTGGGATACCCTAATTTTACTAACTACTACAGAGCAGCACATTTGGCCAGTCTGTCCAAATACCATGCAAAACAGGAAATCCCATTATGGGTATTTATAGAGGCTTCAGAAAATGACCCTCTATTAATATCAAATTTATTATGGCTTGATCCTAAAGACCGCTTTAAAATTCATAATCCCATAACTAAACACTTCTTATCTCTCTGGGATAAACTAAAAACCAAATATCAGTTACAATCTCCACACAATCCTCTCCTTTCTTTTATCAGAAATCCGGCCTTTTATCCGGCATGGATCTACCCAAATTATTTTAAAGCTTGGACAACATCAGGCATTCAGACACTAAATGACTTCATAGCATCTAAATCATTCCTTTCATTCCCATCGCTTACAGAAAAATATGATCCACCAAACTCTGAGATATTTAGATATCTCCAAATCAAAAATTTCTATACACCATTCCTAAAGGGGGATACACCATTATCCCAATTATCCATTTTTGAATCAATCTGTACAAAAGATCCATTTGCTAAAGGTACAATTTCATCACTTTATAATCAATTATATGGAGTAGCAAATCTTAATAGACCCTCTTACCTTCAGAGGTGGGAGGAGGACCTGGGACGAACTTTAGAAGACACGGACTGGTCTAACATATGGCTCACATCTAAGTCATCTTCACCCAACATCTTAGCACTGGAGACAAATTATAAAGTCCTAACTCGCTGGTACCTTGTACCCGCTAGAGTGGCAAAATATTCACCTAATACCTCAGCTCTTTGTTTTCAAGGATGCCCAGAAATAGGCACATATTTACACATATGGTGGACGTGCCCAGTAATCCAAACCTTCTGGAAAGAAGTCTTCGTGATTGCATCTAAAATATTTTAAAAAATAATACAACCAGATCCATATTTAACTTTACTTAATCTAAAACCGGAATGGTTAACACTCTCTCAATTCAAACTTATGATCCAACTAATAACGGCTGCAAAACAAACAGTGGCCAAGGCATGGAAATCTCCTACATTGGTACTAGCAGAAACAATTCACAGAATGAATAATACAATGTCCCATGCTAAGATGGTAGCCATCGATCAAAATCAAATTCCAAAATTTGAAAAACTTTGGCACCCTTGGATAAAACAACAGTTCCTGTCAAATTTCAATGACTCTGTCCTGTTGCCATGGTAACAGATTAAATGACTTACAGAGACACCCATTCTAAGGCTTCAAAGAGAACTAAAAAGAATAATAAACTGACGAGCGGGACAACCTTGTGGACCATACCTCTACCTTTCAACCCTTTTTCTTCTTTCTCTTTCCTTTTCTCCACCTTACGATTAAAGCTCATTATCAAAATTTATTTGACCTATATACACTCTACTTGTAAACAATATGTATAGTAGGTATAAATCATTTAAATACCTACAAAAGTAACTAAGGAAATGATATATATCTTTAATTTAGGTTTACGTGAACCCAATGTTTAATATTTGAAATTTCATGATATTTACCTATATAAACCCTACTGTAAAACAATGATCTTACTTTATAGATCCTTGTAAACTTACTTTATGTATCTTTATAACATTGTATACTCAATAAACTTATTTTGACAAGGAAAAAATGTGTAGCACTGTCAAACCATGACTTTAATGATCAAAGTGCAAAAAAACATCCAATATAATGCAATAAAGATGAAAAATGTGAAAAAGGGAAAAAAAAATGTTATTAATAATAGTCCAAATGTCCAAATTCCACATCCATAAAGTGAACTCAAAATGTGTGCTGCTCCAATGTTCAATTGGTGAAGACACCCAGTGCTCCCCACAGGATAGACAGGGTAAGTATGTCTGCTTGCCAGATTTTTAGACCCTCCAGGGTCTATCTGCGCATTAGTGAGCTTTCACCCCTCACTATGGGCTCAACCGCATCCACTACCCAGCCTGCTTAATTGGATTCCACAGGTGTATATTCCACAGCTATCATCGGTTTAGGAAACTCCAGAGTCTGGTCACACATTCAGCATATGAAAGAGGAAGATAAACTAATTGTGCAACATAAAAGCACACAGGAGTTTATTAAAAGTTGTACCTACAATAAAAATGATAAAATTAGGCTCAAAATGGAAACATTCATTTGTACAGCACCCTCCACGAGTGTTCGGACGTCACCACTGCTCTGTGCCTAGGCTGACATACGTTTCGTCCAATGGGATTTCTTCTGTGAGGCAGTAAGGGTCAGCGGTGCTCACATCACTTCCTTATATTCAGAGACATTTTTATTGACAAACACTAGAGAGCAGTGCTGCTAGTATTCAAACCAGCATTTACTGCACCGCCATATTTCTGTAGTCCAAGACAATTGACATTGACAGGGGGCGTGGCTGTGATGTGTGGCAAGTAACGCTGAAAGCCGCACCGTAGGAGGGGTGATTTGATTACACGGTTAACCATCGAGGAAGGGGTGAGACCACTAGTGTTATTTGTTCATCCACAGAGTTCTGAAGTTGCTGTGTGTTGCACTTTATTGTCTGCTGTTTTGAATCTTTTGAAATGTGAGTGATTTTCTAAAGGCTTGTAGTAGTTTTAATAAACTTGCTGTGCTGATTTACACTATTGGAGCATTTTCATTATTTTTTATGTGGACCGATTCTTTCATACACTGTGGGATATCATATTTATCTGATTACCCTGGAGTGTGGTAAACAAGCGATTTTTGCCGTACATGAGAGTGCTGGCAATAGGAATCCGTGAGTGTGTCTCTATTGGGAGTGGATTCACGTATCACGGTGGTGAGGTGGAAGACACACGGAGATCACTTACTTATCAAGATTCCAGTTTCTTATTGAGTTTTTTTGTCACTATTTTTTCACATTTTTTGTCACATTATTTTGGACTGATTTTTGTTCACATTATATATGGATTACTGTATTACACCAATGATATTTTTCACGTTGAACACTTGGTGAAATTATCTGGATATATATGTACATATTTGGTGTATAATTTACTGTGGATATCATTGGGTTCACATATTTATGTTTGTAGCAGAGCATATTCTGCGATACTCAGTAGATTTTAAGTTTACTTTTATTGTGTGTTATTTATTATTTTGCACTGGGAGGGTGAGAGTGCCTCTTATTTCTTCTTGTATATCTGTAAAAGGGATTGTTTGTGTGTACAGATATGTGAGATCAAATATTATTTATGTGTAATTTTTTAAAGGGGCAGCTCTATATATAGGAGATTATATGAGATTATTCACCTAATCACATTTATATTGATTTACACATTGTTTGGTGGCGCAGTGGAGGTATTTTTTGATTGAGGGGAGGTGCAACTTTCAGGATACCTATACACAAATTGGATTAGCAGCAAGGATGGGAAGTTCATAAGTAATGCTGGTAATAAAAAGGTGTGGATGGTAATGATAATAATATTCTTCATTAAACGGCTGGCGGCTCAACCAGGCTCTCTAGACTCTCACCTCAAGGATGGAAATAACAGGCATCAGTGTATATCTTTCTTAGTTGTGATAACAGCAACGTTCCCCTCTGTTTACTGTCAGGCACCTCAGGGATGGAAACAACTGGCAACAATGTTTCACTGTATTGATAAGGCAGCATTCACCTCTGTTAGATGTCAGGTACCTGTAAAAAAGACTGGGAATTTTTTCCACCTAGGCTGTGACAGCCCGGTGGGAGGAGGGGAAGGAGAAGAGAGGAGGCCTCTGATGGTGTAGTATTTCGAATAAGCAGTTTATTGGATATAAAAACGAAGTGGTCTCTTACATTAAAAACAAGTAAAATTCACATAAAGAAGGAAGGAGCGGCGTCCGAAGCGCCTCCTTACGTGACTTCCGGTGTAGTCAATTCTCTGCCACGCCCTACGCGTTACGTCACCGCTCGTGACTTCAACTGGGGAACCGGATTGGCCTAAGAGAAATCCTATTTATATAATGGAACCGGAAGTAGTGTAGCGGCCATTTTTCTTGTGGTCATATTATCTCTATGCGACCGCGGCCATCTTGGAGGTGGCAATCTACATAGATCGCGGCCACTACAGTGTGTAACCAAGCTGTAACTCAAATCTCATGCTACATCGCAGATATAAATTAAAAACAAAGGTGTTAGATATCTCAAAATGAGAATAAAAAATTAATGGGACTGGAAATTAACAAAAATACTAAATAAAAATATTAAATAAAAACGAGTCACATATAACACCGCCATTTTCTTGTAGTAGGTGAGATGTTATAACGGTGGCCATCTTTATGGTGGTAAACCCACTCCCATCGGTGGCCATTTTTGGGTGGATAAACGTTGTTTAGACCATGTGTATATTGGAGTACACGAAAAAAACGAGAAAAAAACGCAAAGTATGACACAGAAAAAAAAGAGCAATGTTAAAACTATGGTCAAATAGAGTTAGTGGTGAACACTAAAAATTTGGTGGTAGACACTAAAAAATTGACAATGGGGTTTTATTAAATAGGACAGGTGGACTAAATTCCTCAGTCACCAAGGAGGGGCCTCTTCCCTTATGTTCTAATAGGTAATCGATAAACTACATAATTGATGTCACAATGGCGAATATAGATATATCATTTCTCAATAAAAACATAATAAAGTGATATATGAGATTATTCTAAGTGCTAATAGTAAGGTAATCCCGTCTAAACGATTGTGACATAAATAGGAAAAGAGCCAGTGACATAAATAAATTAATTTATGGGGACTTAAAAATTACTTAAGAAACAGTTAAGATCGAATTCCACGTTCATACCTCTAGGGGTTAATGTGCGTAAGGTGTGTATCCAGTATGATTCTTTTTGGCTAATACTTCTAATTTTATGGGTGCCTCTCCATGAGCTTTTATATCTTTCTATCCCCCAAAATTGTAGATGTATGGGGTCCCTATTGTGTACTGCAGCAAAATGCTTAGACACGTTGTGTTTGGGATTTCCTTTTTTGATGTTCTGTATGTGCTCCTTTACTCTAACTTTCAGGGCCCTTTTCGTACGTCCTACATATTGCAGTTTACAACTGCATTGGAGAACGTAGACCACTCCCTCAGTATGGCATCCAATAAAATCTTTAATTTCATATGTTTCATTTGTAGTAGTAGCTGTAAATTCTGTTCTTTTTCCTTGGAATTTCTGGGCGTGTTTACATGCATAGCAGTTCCTACATGGATAGAATCCTTTTCCAGCGAAGAAGGAGTATGGTGCTTGTTGGGGGGCTTCAATCACTGTTTTGACTACCATATTTCTGATGGTCGGTGCCCTTTTATAAATGATATTGGGTGATTCTGGTAATATTTTCATCAGATCTTTATCATTTTTTAAAATATGCCAGTGTCTCTGGATAATTTTAGATATTTGTTTATGTTGGACACTGTAATCTAGAATTAAAGTAGGGGTGTCTTGTGAGAACATTTTCTTTGGATGGGTTTCTAGCATTTTTGTTCTATCCATACCCATTACTTCTTCGATTTGTTTCTCTATCAGTGTGTGTTCATATCCCTTTTCTATAAACCTGGAACCAATTAGCTTAGCTTGTTCTTTAAAATCTTCCTCTTTTGTGCAGTTTCTCTTGATTCGGACAAATTGTCCTTTCGGTATATTAAAAAGCCACAATTTATGGTGGCAACTGTTAATGGGAAGGTAGCTGTTCGCATCTACATTTTTAAAAAATGTTTTAGTTACTAATTTATCTCCTTCCAGACTTATTTTGAGATCCAGGAATTCAACTGTCTTTGCGTTGATGTTCCACGACAGACGGATATTTTTGTTATTCAAGTTCAATTTTTCTAGGAATTTCTCAAGTGCTTCTATTTTTCCATTCCAAACTATGATTACATCATCAATATATCTTTTATATAAAGTGAGTTCTGCTGGGGTATTTTCATAAATAGATTGCTCTTCCCATTGTGCCATAAAGGCGTTGGCAACGCTCGGTGCAAACTTAGCCCCCATTGCAATACCAATGGCCTGTTTGTAATAAGTGTGATTATGCCAAAAATAATTGTGCTTTAGGCAGAAATCTAGGCACTTAATAAGGTATTTACGCTGTGTGCATACAAGATTGCTATACTTTCTGAGGAGCCATTTGGTTGCTGAACATGCATCATAATGATGAACTATAGTATACAGTGAATTCACATCTGCCGTGGCTAATATTGTTCTTCCTTCAAGTACTGGTAGTGTATCTAGGAGTTGTAACACATGCTTGGTGTCTTTCAGATAAGCTGGCGTTTGTTGTACTGCAGGTTGGATGAAATGGTCCAGGTATTGTCCTACTCGAGATGTAAGGGACTCTATTCCATTCACAATTGGTCTGCCCGGAGGGTTTTCCAATGATTTGTGAATTTTAGGTAGGGTGTAGATAACTGGTATCCGGCATGTTTCTGGAATAAGATATTTCGACTCTTTCTTATTCAGTATCTCTTTTCTTGTGCCCAATTCTATCAAGTGTTCCAGCTCTTTTTTATACTTATTAGTTGGATTACTCAATAATCTAATGTATGTTTTGTCGTCCTGTAGTTGTCTCTGTAATTCATTCAGGTATTGCTCCTTTGATTGTATCACGATCGCTCCCCCTTTATCCGCTGGGCGAATAATAATGTCTTTTCTCTCTTTAAGCGATCTGATACCTTTTTTAATGTGAGTAGGGTCTGATGCTTTTTTGACTTCCAGAGATTCAAGGTCTTTAAGGACGAGCTTCTTAAAGACTTCCACATGGTGGTTATCTGAAACTTGGGGATTGAAAGTGGAATTATTCCGTAGAGTACTGTATGATATTGATGAAGAGGTATTCCTTATCGTATTGGTTGTTCTGTGTGGGTTCGAAAGATAATATTTCTTCACATTTACTTTTCTCACGTATTTGAGTATACCAATGTATGTGTGAAATTTGTTCAAATTATTGACTGGAGCGTATTTGAGCCCTTTATCTAAAACGGAGAGTTCATCACTGGAAATGGGATGACCACTAAGGTTAACCACATTGCTTCCTACTGTTCTCTTTTTCGCTTGGAGTCTCTTTCCCGCTCTCCCTCCTCTCTTCGTTCCAGACTGTTTCTTGTTCTGTCCTCCTGTGTCCTTCTTCTGGGGGAAGGGTAATAATTCTGTTGTTGTCTTCGTGGGGAGTATTCCCTTCTCTCCCTCTCTAAAAAATAGCGTTGGCGATCGTAATCATAATCATTTTGATGTTGGTGATGTCTTGAGTCATGATAGTACTGATCTTGGTGGTCTCTCAGAGGCTCAAACCTATTATAGGTTGGAATCGGAGTTCTCTCTCTTTCTCTATAGGTCTCTTGAGGGTAGGTATGTCTATTGTGATCTCTATAGTTTCTTTCGTTATTGGATCGGTGATTATATTGTTTTTTAAAATGCTTCTTGAAAGGTTTTTTCCACTGTTGTCTGGGAGTACGTTGAGAATAATTATTGTATTGTCGCTGATCATATTGGGGTGTTCTGACTTCTTGTTGTAATCTGTTCTCAGTGTATGATCCTATATCGTCCCATCTTGGGGGGTTATTGGCATAGGCAGTAGTCGGGTCCTGTATTCTCACTTCTCTCTCTGGAGTGGAATACGTTGAGTTGGGTGGACTGGGATCTACTTTTTTCTGCCATTTAAAAACTTGTGCTCCTTTATAATCCTCTATATCACGATGATATTTTTTCATCTTACGCTGTTGTACTTCTAGGTCTTTGCTTATCAAATCTTTATTTATCTGCGTAGTAAGTTTCTTGAAATCTGGAGATTCTTTGTACGGTTCTAGTTTCTGCTTGATTTCCTCTATTTGTTGTTCTAATAATCTGGTTTTTTTGTACTTCCTTCCTAATAAAAATTTGAGACCTTCTATACTTTTATTATTAAAAAATTCGAACCATTCGTCCATTGACTCTTTGTCTAATAGACCATCATTAGGTGGTAGTTCCCACCGTAGCCTCCTTGGTACAATATTTTCTCTGATATATCGTTCGAAGGTGATGGTGTCCCACCATAGGGAGACTTTCTTCTCCATATGGTGTCCCAATTTCCTAAGTAAACTTTCTAAATCTGTATTGTGTGTATTGGTTTGTGATTTAAAAATGTCATCTAAATTAACATTCCTATTCTCCATGAATTGAAAAATATCCATGTTAGCAGCAAAGGTAAAGGATGTGTGGTGACAAAACGTAAATGTGAGAATCCTTCGCGCTAAAGTGATTCAGAGGAATTTAAGTGACAATCACAAAGTGAAAAAATAAAAACTACAAGTGAAGAAATAAAAAAAAATAAAAAAATTATTATATGATGACATCTAAGGTGATTGCAGCGAAATCAGAAAGTGTACACATGGCACTCAGAAAATATAAAGGGTAAGAGGATTTCGCGCATATAGTCTATCATATAAATAAATAAATAAATATATACACATCTAATAATGATGATATGTGGGTGTATACCAATAATAAAACTTTAAATAAAGTGCATCAATAAAGTGCCAATGCTGGAAATTCATATATCCTAATAGTAATCACATTAAAAATCAAATCAGACGCATGTGCAAAAATGCAAAAAAACATGTGCAGCAAAAACACGTAGAGTGATTCCAAAATAAGAATAAATCAGAAAAGAGTTCATAAAAAACCATAAGAGTTCATAAGTAATGCTGGTAATAAAAAGGTGTGGATGGTAATGATAATAATATTCTTCATTAAACGGCTGGCGGCTCAACCAGGCTCTCTAGACTCTCACCTCAAGGATGGAAATAACAGGCATCAGTGTATATCTTTCTTAGTTGTGATAACAGCAACGTTCCCCTCTGTTTACTGTCAGGCACCTCAGGGATGGAAACAACTGGCAACAATGTTTCACTGTATTGATAAGGCAGCATTCACCTCTGTTAGATGTCAGGTACCTGTAAAAAAGACTGGGAATTTTTTCCACCTAGGCTGTGACAGCCCGGTGGGAGGAGGGGAAGGAGAAGAGAGGAGGCCTCTGATGGTGTAGTATTTCGAATAAGCAGTTTATTGGATATAAAAACGAAGTGGTCTCTTACATTAAAAACAAGTAAAATTCACATAAAGAAGGAAGGAGCGGCGTCCGAAGCGCCTCCTTACGTGACTTCCGGTGTAGTCAATTCTCTGCCACGCCCTACGCGTTACGTCACCGCTCGTGACTTCAACTGGGGAACCGGATTGGCCTAAGAGAAATCCTATTTATATAATGGAACCGGAAGTAGTGTAGCGGCCATTTTTCTTGTGGTCATATTATCTCTATGCGACCGCGGCCATCTTGGAGGTGGCAATCTACATAGATCGCGGCCACTACAGTGTGTAACCAAGCTGTAACTCAAATCTCATGCTACATCGCAGATATAAATTAAAAACAAAGGTGTTAGATATCTCAAAATGAGAATAAAAAATTAATGGGACTGGAAATTAACAAAAATACTAAATAAAAATATTAAATAAAAACGAGTCACATATAACACCGCCATTTTCATGGAATAGAGTCCCTTACATCTCGAGTAGGACAATACCTGGACCATTTCATCCAACCTGCAGTACAACAAACGCCAGCTTATCTGAAAGACACCAAGCATGTGTTACAACTCCTAGATACACTACCAGTACTTGAAGGAAGAACAATATTAGCCACGGCAGATGTGAATTCACTGTATACTATAGTTCATCATTATGATGCATGTTCAGCAACCAAATGGCTCCTCAGAAAGTATAGCAATCTTGTATGCACACAGCGTAAATACCTTATTAAGTGCCTAGATTTCTGCCTAAAGCACAATTATTTTTGGCATAATCACACTTATTACAAACAGGCCATTGGTATTGCAATGGGGGCTAAGTTTGCACCGAGCGTTGCCAACGCCTTTATGGCACAATGGGAAGAGCAATCTATTTATGAAAATACCCCAGCAGAACTCACTTTATATAAAAGATATATTGATGATGTAATCATAGTTTGGAATGGAAAAATAGAAGCACTTGAGAAATTCCTAGAAAAATTGAACTTGAATAACAAAAATATCCGTCTGTCGTGGAACATCAACGCAAAGACAGTTGAATTCCTGGATCTCAAAATAAGTCTGGAAGGAGATAAATTAGTAACTAAAACATTTTTTAAAAATGTAGATGCGAACAGCTACCTTCCCATTAACAGTTGCCACCATAAATTGTGGCTTTTTAATATACCGAAAGGACAATTTGTCCGAATCAAGAGAAACTGCACAAAAGAGGAAGATTTTAAAGAACAAGCTAAGCTAATTGGTTCCAGGTTTATAGAAAAGGGATATGAACACACACTGATAGAGAAACAAATCGAAGAAGTAATGGGTATGGATAGAACAAAAATGCTAGAAACCCATCCAAAGAAAATGTTCTCACAAGACACCCCTACTTTAATTCTAGATTACAGTGTCCAACATAAACAAATATCTAAAATTATCCAGAGACACTGGCATATTTTAAAAAATGATAAAGATCTGATGAAAATATTACCAGAATCACCCAATATCATTTATAAAAGGGCACCGACCATCAGAAATATGGTAGTCAAAACAGTGATTGAAGCCCCCCAACAAGCACCATACTCCTTCTTCGCTGGAAAAGGATTCTATCCATGTAGGAACTGCTATGCATGTAAACACGCCCAGAAATTCCAAGGAAAAAGAACAGAATTTACAGCTACTACTACAAATGAAACATATGAAATTAAAGATTTTATTGGATGCCATACTGAGGGAGTGGTCTACGTTCTCCAATGCAGTTGTAAACTGCAATATGTAGGACGTACGAAAAGGGCCCTGAAAGTTAGAGTAAAGGAGCACATACAGAACATCAAAAAAGGAAATCCCAAACACAACGTGTCTAAGCATTTTGCTGCAGTACACAATAGGGACCCCATACATCTACAATTTTGGGGGATAGAAAGATATAAAAGCTCATGGAGAGGCACCCATAAAATTAGAAGTATTAGCCAAAAAGAATCATACTGGATACACACCTTACGCACATTAACCCCTAGAGGTATGAACGTGGAATTCGATCTTAACTGTTTCTTAAGTAATTTTTAAGTCCCCATAAATTAATTTATTTATGTCACTGGCTCTTTTCTTATTTATGTCACAATCGTTTAGACGGGATTACCTTACTATTAGCACTTAGAATAATCTCATATATCACTTTATTATGTTTTTATTGAGAAATGATATATCTATATTCGCCATTGTGACATCAATTATGTAGTTTATCGATTACCTATTAGAACATAAGGGAAGAGGCCCCTCCTTGGTGACTGAGGAATTTAGTCCACCTGTCCTATTTAATAAAACCCCATTGTCAATTTTTTAGTGTCTACCACCAAATTTTTAGTGTTCACCACTAACTCTATTTGACCATAGTTTTAACATTGCTCTTTTTTTTCTGTGTCATACTTTGCGTTTTTTTCTCGTTTTTTTCGTGTACTCCAATATACACATGGTCTAAACAACGTTTATCCACCCAAAAATGGCCACCGATGGGAGTGGGTTTACCACCATAAAGATGGCCACCGTTATAACATCTCACCTACTACAAGAAAATGGCGGTGTTATATGTGACTCGTTTTTATTTAATATTTTTATTTAGTATTTTTGTTAATTTCCAGTCCCATTAATTTTTTATTCTCATTTTGAGATATCTAACACCTTTGTTTTTAATTTATATCTGCGATGTAGCATGAGATTTGAGTTACAGCTTGGTTACACACTGTAGTGGCCGCGATCTATGTAGATTGCCACCTCCAAGATGGCCGCGGTCGCATAGAGATAATATGACCACAAGAAAAATGGCCGCTACACTACTTCCGGTTCCATTATATAAATAGGATTTCTCTTAGGCCAATCCGGTTCCCCAGTTGAAGTCACGAGCGGTGACGTAACGCGTAGGGCGTGGCAGAGAATTGACTACACCGGAAGTCACGTAAGGAGGCGCTTCGGACGCCGCTCTATCCTTCTTTATGTGAATTTTACTTGTTTTTAATGTAAGAGACCACTTCGTTTTTATATCCAATAAACTGCTTATTCGAAATACTACACCATCAGAGGCCTCCTCTCTTCTCCTTCCCCTCCTCCCACCGGGCTGTCACAGCCTAGGTGGAAAAAATTCCCAGTCTTTTTTACAGGTACCTGACATCTAACAGAGGTGAATGCTGCCTTATCAATACAGTGAAACATTGTTGCCAGTTGTTTCCATCCCTGAGGTGCCTGACAGTAAACAGAGGGGAACGTTGCTGTTATCACAACTAAGAAAGATATACACTGATGCCTGTTATTTCCATCCTTGAGGTGAGAGTCTAGAGAGCCTGGTTGAGCCGCCAGCCGTTTAATGAAGAATATTATTATCATTACCATCCACACCTTTTTATTACCAGCATTACTTATGAACTCTTATGGTTTTTTATGAACTCTTTTCTGATTTATTCTTATTTTGGAATCACTCTACGTGTTTTTGCTGCACATGTTTTTTTGCATTTTTGCACATGCGTCTGATTTGATTTTTAATGTGATTACTATTAGGATATATGAATTTCCAGCATTGGCACTTTATTGATGCACTTTATTTAAAGTTTTATTATTGGTATACACCCACATATCATCATTATTAGATGTGTATATATTTATTTATTTATTTATATGATAGACTATATGCGCGAAATCCTCTTACCCTTTATATTTTCTGAGTGCCATGTGTACACTTTCTGATTTCGCTGCAATCACCTTAGATGTCATCATATAATAATTTTTTTATTTTTTTTTATTTCTTCACTTGTAGTTTTTATTTTTTCACTTTGTGATTGTCACTTAAATTCCTCTGAATCACTTTAGCGCGAAGGATTCTCACATTTAAGGATGGGAAGTGTTATCATAATGGGGGATTTTAATGATTCAGACTTTGTCTTGCAGGACAATTTTATGGGTCAGATGGTAGATGCACCAACTAAAAATAAAGCGTTACTGGATCTACTGATTACCAACAATACAGACCTGATCACAGATGTGGAAATATGGGGAAATTTGGGTAACAGCGATCACAGGTCAATTGGCTTCAGTATAAATCACACAAATTGGAAACATGAGGGGAATACAAAGATACTGAATTTCAAAAGAGCCAACTTCCCCAAACTAAGAACCTTGCTAGAAGGCATAAGTTGGGATAAAATCTTAGGATTAAAGAACACGGAGGAGAGATGGGTTTGCTTTAAGAGCATATTAAGGGCATGAATCAATGCATCCCATTGGGTAATACATTTAAAAGAGCGAACAAAAGTCCTGGATGGCTTAACTCCAATGTAAAAATGCATATAAAAGCAAAGGAGAAGGCCTTCAAAAAATACAGGATTGAGGGATCATCATCAGGAATCAGACTTTTTTTTTTTTTTTTTTTTTTGGTTTTAAAATAAAGTTTATTTGAAAAAACAAGAAAATACATCGAGACAGAGAAAGAAATAAGAGCAAAATGCTCATCGTGTACATAGCGTAATAATATTACAGCAATTACAAAGAATGACTACAGCAGATCTTCCTGTACCCTTATCTTGAGGGTAAAAATGAAAAGACTATAATAAAATTAGAGAAAAAGTTACCAATCGCTATGGACTCAGGAATTACCGCCGCCAGAGCCCCTTATGGGAACTAACTGCTCTGGCTAGCTGGGAATCCCCACGCCCACTTCGATACCTAATGTGAGGGAATATGTAGGTAAAAAAAAAAAAAAAAAAAAATTATAAAAGGGGAATTATATCTAAGGTACAGAGGAATATTACAATAAAATCATATATAAACAATCTGTAAGTAGTCAAAGAGTCGAACTATTGGGTTGAACTCTCTCAAGGTAGGGTAAGCCATAGTCCCTTAAACAGGACTATGATCAAGTGTGTTTAATAAACAGGGGAAAACCCTTTCCCAGGATCTACCCTGAGAACAACTTTCAGGCTAATATCAAAAAAGGTGCAGAAAACCGAGAGCCTGAAAAAATAATATAATAATAAAAAGAAGCTGAAAGGTGAAAGAAGGAGAGAAAGAAGGGGAGAGAAACGAAAAAGGAGAGGGGAAGAGGTGGCTGAAGAGAATAGCGAAACATAAAGAGTAAAGGGAAGGAAGTGCACAGGAGACCACTAGGAGAAAGAAATTAGGGGCCGTCCAAAAAGGAGCGACAATTGTGACCTATCGTTTACACATACAGGGGATGTCCGATGAGGGTAGCCCAAGGTTCCCAGATAGCCTTGAATTTGTCTAGGGTATCCAGTATGGTGCTAGATATCTTTTCTTGCAGCATAATCCAAGAAATTTTTTGTTTGGCCGCTCGAGCAGACACTTTCGGTGATTTCCAAGATCGGGTTATAGTCATTTTAGCACCCAAGAGAATAAACTGAATCAACTTCTGGGTATGCTTGGATGTTTTAGGAATGGGGCCATTAAGTAGAGCAATAACTGGATCCTGTTTTAGTGCACACCCGCATGTTCTGCGGATGAGGGAGAATATCTTATTCCAAAACATTCTGATTTTAGGGCATTCCCATAGTATGTGCAAAAGAGTGCCTCTGTGGTTGCAACCTCTAAAACAAAGAGGTGATGTTTGCGGGTAGATTTTGGCCAGTCGTGAAGGAACCATATACCAGCGTGTAAGGGTTTTCAGGCCCGCTTCATTTAAGGATGTGTTCACAATACCTCTGAAGGAGCGGGCAAAGTTAGAATGCCACGTGTCCAATTCCCAACTGAAGTCAAGGTCCCGCTCCCAGCTCATCATATATGCTGCTTTCTCTGTGGGTTCCGCTAGGGATGAGTAAATAAGAGAGATACCCCCTCTTGTGTCTAAGGCTGAAGAGCACCATTGTTCATAGGGCGTTACTGATAGATGATTCTCACCACTCTTCCATATCCGGTTCAAAAAATGTGATAATTGGAGAAACCTGAATTTCTCATTTGAGGGCATTTCAAGTTTAGTGGTACAATATGTTAAAGTGAGGGGACCATTAGCGTTAAAGAATTGTCCGATCCTGTAAAGGCCTTTATCTAGCCACCATTTGAAGGATCGGATGTCTAAGCCAGGGGGAAAGTTAGGGTTCCTGAAGATATGTGCAAGTGGGTGCCAAGTAGAAATGAGGGGTGTTAGTTTATGGAGGGTGTCACATAACTTCATGGAGTGGGACAATGTGGGAGCTAGTATAGGGGGACGTTTTTTGGGGATGTTCCAAAGTAGATAATCTAAGGTGAAATTAGGGACCGCCTCTCGTTCCATGTTCACCCAATCTGGTTTGAATCCTTTCATGTAAATTGTGGAAAATTGGCTTAACTGCGCTGCCTGATAGTACCACCATAGGTTAGGTACCCCTAGGCCTCCCTTCTTTCTGGGTCTAAATAGAACCTCTTTAGAGAACCTGTGGCCTTTTTTGTCCCAAATAAAGCGAATGATAGCAGATTGTAAGCGTTGAACGTGTGATTTGGGGACCGGAATGGGTAGGGAGCGAAAGAGATATAAAATCCTAGGTAGAAGCGTCATTTTGACCGCGTTCACTTTGCCTAGCCAGGAGAGTTTATAAAGCGACCACTGGGTCAGATCATCCGTGAGTTTTTTAAACATAGGGAGAAAATTATGTTTAAACATTAAATCTATACTGGACGTGAGGTTGATGCCGAGATAAGGGATGGAGGTTGAGTTCCACGAAAATGGAAATTTATTTCTTAAATTTTGAACAATGTCCTGTGGGACGGATACATTGAGGGCGACTGATTTGGAGACATTGACTTTAAGTCCGGAAGCTAGTTCAAAGTTGTGTAAAAGTTGAATTAAGTTGGGGGTGGAAATTAAGGGGGATGTTATGAACAAGAGGACATCATCCGCAAATAAAGCGCATTTGTGGATAGATTGTCCGCAACGGACTCCATGAATGCCCGGATGATGTCTTATCGCGATGGCTAAGGATTCGATAGCCATCGCGAAGAGAAGAGGGGATAGGGGACATCCCTGCCTCGTTCCCTTCTGTATGGGGAATTTATCTGAGAGGTATCCCTGTATTCTAACCTGTGCTGTAGGTTGGTGATATAGAGCTTCCAAAACATTCATGAAGTTTGGGCCAAAACCCCATTTACGTAAAATCGTGAAGAGGTAGGGCCAAGCCACCGTGTCAAACGCTTTTTGAAGATCAATGGAGAGGAGGAGGCCCTCCTGAGGGGGGCCCCCATCCCACCCAGATTTCATTAAGGAAATTGCATTTATTGCTCTCCGTATCTGGTCCGGGCCCTGTCTCCCTGGTATAAACCCCACTTGGTCCTTATGTATGTATGAACCTATAAAAGAAGCAAGTCTGTTTGATAATATTTTCGTCATGATTTTAAGGTCATTATTAATTAATGAAATAGGTCTGTAATTGCTCACTTCACTGGGGTCTTTACCCGGTTTAGGGATGACCGAGATGAGGGCCAAATTGGCGTCAGGATCCAAGGGGGAGGATTTGCTTAAGGAGTTAAAGAGACGAACCAGATACGGAGAGAGAGAATCTATAAAAGTTTTGTAGTAGAAATTTGAAAACCCGTCCGGGCCTGGGGCAGAATCTTTTCTGAGGTCTTTAATGACCGCTCGGATCTCTGATTCTTGAAATGGTGATTCTAAAATGGAGCGATGAGATTCAGAAATTTTGGGCAGTGTAATTTTCTCGAGAAATGCGTCTATTTTCTGTTGATAGATTGGGCAATCGTCGGAATAAAGGTTGGCATAAAATGTTTGAAAAGTCGTTAGTATCTTATTTGGATTTTGGGTGAGTGAACCTGACTGAGATTTTATTTTGGGTAGGGCAAAGGATCTATGTTTGGGGGTTAGTTTGGCCGCTAACTGGGGGCCAAATTTGTTCGCGCGCAAATAGAAGCTACCGCTAAGCCAATGAAGGTGCTTATCCGCATTGGAGGTCAAGGCTGAATTGAGGGACAGTCTTACTGCGTCAAGTTTAGAGAGAGTGATAGGATTGGGATTTTGTTTATGGGAATTACTGAGAGCCTTGAACTCTTTCTCTAGATTTAGGATATCTGCTTGCCGTTCACGCTTTAATTTGGCAGAGAATTGTATCAGTTTCCCTCTAATTACCGCTTTGTGGGCATTCCAGAGAGTACTAGGGGAGATTTCTTCAGTGTCATTAATCAAAAAATATTCTTTAATATCCTTCTCCAATAAGGTGCAATGGACCGGGTTAGACAAAATCTTTTCATTTAGGCGCCAAAGACGAGAGCCAGAGGGAGATAACGAGTTGGATAATTTTAGGGTTACTAGGGAGTGATCAGACCATGGAACGTCTTGGATAGAGGCATGATTAGCAGAGTGTATATCAGAGTTTGACATGAAAACATGGTCAATTCTAGCATAGGTCTTATGGGGAGCTGAGTAGTGTGTATAGTCCTTCGTCGTTGGATTGAGTTCCCTCCATGTATCAATCAGACCTAATGAGTGGAGCAATCTAGCAATCTGGAGGCTTTGTTTGGGGGGTTTTTTAAAGTGGGGGATCCCTAAATTCGATTTATCGAGGATCTGATCAAACGTGATGTTGGAATCCCCACCCATAATCACCCTTCCTTCAAAGTGGGGAGAGAGTGTAGCAAGTAAGGAGGAGAAGAATTTAGCTTGGCCTTTGTTGGGCGCATAATAGGATATAATGGTGTAGAGATTACCTTCAATGGTACCTTTGACTAAAATATATCTCCCCTCATTATCTTTGATGGTCTTAGTGTGTGAAAATGGGGTCTGTTTAGAGAATAGGACGGCTACCCCCCTTTTTTTCTCGCCAGCGTTTGCAAGGAAGAAAGTGGGGTATTTATTGTGTAGAAAAGTGGGGGAGTAATTTGGAGGAAAATGAGTTTCCTGAAGAAGAACTATATTTAGTCCTCTGGAGTTGTAACTTTGAAAGGCTTTACGCCTTTTGACTGGGGAGTTGAGCCCTTGGGTGTTGTGAGAGGCAATCTTGAGAGCCTTCTGAAGAGGAGGGGAGTCAGCCATAGCCACAGGAGGGGTAAAACTGGTGCATTTGGTGTGAACCTACCTGGTTCCTAGTTGAAGCGATTTTGAGTCTGGGAGGAGGACCTCGAAGCTGCAGCGGAGGATTCTGGATAATGATGGTCTCCTGTGCACAATCCTGAAATAAATGGAGGAAGAAAGAGAAAGGAGAGGAAAAGAGGGTGGTGATAAGAAAAAAAGGAAAAAAGGAAAAAATAATTAATATGAGCAAACTACAAAAATCAAGAAAGACCAGGCTTAATGCCTAGTAAACCAAGGAACTGGACTAATAAGTTCAGTTCGAATCCAAGACCCGAAAAGAAAAACGGGGGGTCTCAGAAAAACAAAAACAACCTCAGCCGAGGTTGTATGTCTGATGTAACCAGGAGGGAAACCCCCTTGGTCACAACAGAAGGAGTGGCAATACTAGCCCAGCCGAGCCGCCGGGTCCCCAATACTAGGGGTAATATGGAACCTCAAAAATATGGAGAATGAATTCTCTTACAAGTGTACTAAAATAAAAGAGAACATATATAGAACCTTGAACATACCCTCTAAGAGGAACAGGCATACCTCACTACATTGCAGAAAAATACCTGGACAAGGCATGCAGTAAATTTCAGCCTACGAGTAATCGGGGAGGGGGAGGAAAGGCCGGGAAAGGGAATTGGAGGGGGAGGAGGGGGAGGGGGGGGGGCGGGGTGGTGGGCTGGGATATGAAATTATGCCCTAGGGTCGCTAGAACCCAATGGAACCACTAGAACAATCCATCAAAAAAGACTGGTGAGGATTTCCAAAAAAAAAAAAAAAAAAATGTCAGAGGATGCGGGGTTGACTTCTTCCATCTTCTCAGTGAAAAGCTAAGTGAGGAGAGTGCGGAGACGTATTGTTGATCTCGTGAATAAGTAAGGAGATTCAAATGGGGTGTACACAATGTACCCAGTTGCCCCTCAATCAAGGGGAAGGTCCTGGAGGGAAAAAATTATCAGCACAGCCCTTAAAGGGACAAACGGAGATGGGATCATCTGGGTGGGATGGAGTCACGGTGGCGCTTCGGTTGCTGTTTGTTCCAGATAGGAGTGATGGGGCTGCACGGCGGAGGCCTCTTAGAGGAGTTTGGCTTGGATGGAGGTTCCTGGGGGGAAGCTTCTTGAGTGATGAATCCTAGTCTCAGGAATAGATGTTCACCTTCTTGGAAAGAAGAAAAGCCATATGATCTTTCTTTGTGTTGAAACAGAAGGCGAAATGGGAAGGACCAACGGTACTTAATTGATCTTTGCAAGAGGATTTCGAGAAGGGGTTTTAGGGCTCTCCTCTTTAAAATTGTGGTCTTGGAAATATCTGCAAAGACTTGGATCTTACTTCCTTGAAAGGATAAATTATCCAGGTTGCGGGACCGTTTCATAATTTCCTCTTTGGTCTCGTAATAGTGGGGTTTAACGACTATGTCCCTTGGGAGACCATCCTGTCTTGGTGGTTGCAGCGCTCTGTGGGCCCTGTCAATCTCTAATTTATGGTTAGAGATGTCTGGGATAAGTTCTTTCATGAAAAGCTTCACTGTGTCATGTACATTAGTTACCGCCTCAGGGATGCCTCTTATGCGGAAGTTACATCTCCGATTGCGATTTTCCAAATCGTCGATCTTCCCTAATGC
Organism: Lithobates clamitans; assembly: GCA_037952925.1. Lineage (NCBI taxonomy): Eukaryota > Metazoa > Chordata > Amphibia > Anura > Ranidae > Lithobates > Lithobates clamitans. The sequence continues at coordinate 960,935 of JBBGZY010000356.1, read as the reverse complement.
AATATCAAGTTGGTCCTGCAGCAATTGAATGCAGTCAGTGTTCTGATTGGTGCGTGCTACTGTGTGGTCAACTGCTTGTTCAATCACATCAATGCGAGCCCCCAAGCTCTGTAAATCAGCCTTTATAGATGTAGTAATTTGCGTGGCATTCTGAGCCAGGCCTGCAGCTAGCATCTCTGAAAAGCAGTTCAGTAGCTGAGCCATGTCAGTCTGGTGGGGAGAGTTGAGGAGGGCAGCCTGTTGTGTGGCTGAGGGTGGGGTGGTGGCATGCATTGTGGGGAAATGCAGCATATCAGACAGGGCTCTGTTGAAGAGGGAATCTGTACTGGTGGGATATATGTTCTTAGGAGGCTTAGTACTCACAGAGGGCTCCGGTGTAGTGGTGGCAGGCTGATCATCTGCAGGGATGTCTGCGATGGAGTCTCCCTCTTCTGTGTCTCTGTGAGGAGAGGCCGCGGTCGCCATCTTGGGAGAAGTGGAGGCGAGCAGGCCGTAGGTGAGTTGCCGATTAACCGCTGGTTTCTGAACGCGGTTCTGCATCAATAACTGTGCCCCCTACCCTCCTCTGCTGTGGGGTATCAAGTAAGAGAGGTTCCGCTAAAGGTAATTGCTTCTGGGGACCGCGGAAGGCTCGGCCGGGACGGAGCTCCCGTTCAGTGCGTCTTCCCGGAAGTCCCGCGCATGCGCACTCCTCAGGAATCAGACTTTATAAAGAATGCAACAAGAAATGTAAGGGTGCAATAAGGACGGCTAAGATAGAATGTGAAAGACACATAGCGTAGGAGAGCAAAAAAAAATCCCAAGAAATTCTTTAAGTATGTAAACAGTAAAATTGGGAGGACAGACCATATTGGCCCCATAAAGAATGAGGAAGGACATCTGGTTACAAAGCATGGGGAGATGGCCAAGGTATTGAATTTATTCTTCTCCTCAGTCTTCATGAGGGAATCGGGGGGATTCAGTAACCAAAACTGCAGTGTTTATCCTCATGACACATCACAGGAAGCACCTCCATGGTTAACAGGGGACAGAATTAAAATTAGACTTGGGAAACTTAACATTAATAAATCACCGGGACCAGATGGCTTGCACCCGAGAGTACTTAGGGAACTCAGTCAAGTAATTGCCAGACCATTGTTCCTAATTTTTACTGACAGTCTACTGACTGGACTGGTACCAGCTGATTGAAGAAAAGCCAATGTAGCACCAATATTTAAAAAGGGCCCAATATACATCCCTGGGAATCACAGACCAGTTAGCCTAACATCAATAGTATGTAAACTCTTGGAGGGGATGATAAGGAACTATATACAAGATTTTAGTAATGAAAGCAGTATCATTAGCAGTAATCAGCATGGATTCATGAAGAATCGTTCTGGCCAAACCAATCTATTAACCTTCTATGAGGAGGTGAGTTGCCATCTAGATAAAGGAAGGCCCGTAGATGTGGTGTATCTGGATTTTGCAAAAGCATTTGACACAGTTACCTTTAAACATTTACTGTACAAAATAAGGTCTGTTAGCATGGACCATAGGGTGAGTACATGGATTGAAAACTAGCTACAAGGGCGAGTTCAGAGGGTGATGATAAATGGGGAGTACTCAGAATGGTCAGGGGTGGGTAGTGGGGTCCCCCAGGGTTCTGTGCTGGGACCAATCCTGTTTAATTTGTTCATAAATGACCTGGAGGATGGGGTAAACAGTTCAATCTCTGTATTTGCGGATGATACTAAGCTAAGCAGGGCAATAATTTATCCGCAGGATGTGGAAACCTTGCAAAAAGATCTGAACAAATTATTGGGGTGGGCAACTACATGGCAAATGAAGTTCAATGTAGAAAAATGTAAAATAATGCATTTGGGTGGCAAAAATATGAATGCAATCTATACACTGGGGGGAGAACCTCTGGGGGAATCTAGGATGGAAAAGGACCTGGGGGTCCTAGTAGATGATAGGCTCAGTAATGGCATGCAATGCCAAGCTGCTGCTAACAAAGCAAACAGAATATTGGCATCCATTAAAAAGAGGATTAATTCCCGAGATAAAACAATAATTCTCCCGCTCTACAAGACTCTGGTCCAGCCGCACCAAGGGTATGCTGTCCAGTTCTGGGCACCAGTCCTCAGGAAGGATGTACTGGAATTAGAGTGAGTACAAAGAAGGGCAACAAAGCTAATAAAGGGTCTGGAGGATATTAGCTATGAGGAAAGATTGCAAGCACTGAACTTATTCTCTCTGGAGAAGAGACGCTTGAGAGGAGATATGATTTCAATTTACAAATACCGTACTGGTGACCCCACAATATGGATAAAACTTTTTAGCGAGCTTAACAAGACTTGTGGGCACTCATTAAAATTAGAAGAAAAGAGGTTTAACCTCCCTGGCGGTATGATTATTTCAGATTTTTGCGTCTCAAAAGCGGTACAATTATTTTGCATAGAAATTTAGTGTTTTATATTGTAGGTCTGTAATTCTTAGCAATAACACACTTAGATCTGTCCACCAAGAGTCTAGTAAATATCCCGGGTATGATGAAGTTTGAAACACAAAATCATAAATTATAATATAATAAATAAATATAATTAAATAATTAAAAAAAATAATAATATAATAATAATAAAATAAATTTCCCCATGATTCACTATCGCTCAATTCTGCAAGTGTTCTAATTTACTATCGCTGTTTTCTAGCTGGTCTAAAGCCACTTTTGACGTAAAGGGACACTTTTTGGTTGCTATGGACAATCTCAAGTTTCCAGGCAGAATGAACAGTATATGTAATATAAAACTGCATGCAGGGCATGGGCCAAAGCACTGGGGACAAAAGAGAAGTGAAATGATTTCATACAGTACTGTAATCTGTAAGATCACAGTACTGTATGCGTTATGATTTTCACATTTTTTTAATTTGCCGCCAGGCTCGCCCCCGTGCGTTGCGACGCTCGCAGGGAATGGAGCCTGGCACAGAGAGGCTTTGTGCAGGGGATGGAGCCTGCAGACAGCGCGGGGGGACATCGCAGGATCCTGGGGACAAGGTAAGTAACCTGCACCAGGATCCTGAGATGTAATCCTGAGTGTGGCTCGGGGTTACCGCTAATGGTGCTGAAATTTAACCCCGAGCCACACTTGGGAATACAGTCAGGGAGGCTACCCTTAAACTATGTAGAGGGCTCTTCTGCTTGATTCCAAGCATGCGTGGAATATTGTGCATCGGAATTGTGTTCACAGGATTAGAATTTCTGATTTCTGATCGGAACAGATTTTGTTGTCAGAAAATTTGAGAACCAGCCCTCATATTTTTGTTGTCGGAAATTCCGACAAAAAATGTCCGATGGAGCCTACACATGGTCGTAAATTCTGACAACAAGCTCCCATCGAACATTTGATCATGTGTACGCAGCATAAGAGCGGCAAGGATGTGGAATTCCCTTCCATAGGAGGTGGTCTCAGCGAGGAACATTGATAGTTTCAAGAAACTATAAGATAAGCACCTGAACGGCCTTAACATACAGGGATATACAATGTAATACTGACATATAATCACACACATAGGTTGGATTTGATGGACTTGTGTCTTTTTTCGACCTCACCTACTATGTAACTATGTAACTATGTAAAATCCTAACCAGAACCACATCCAGGAAATCCAGCACTAGCTCATACATCTACACAAACAAAGCAGCAATTACAGCCAGCAAAAGCAAAGTGACTGCACTATGAATATGAAAGGAAGAATGGTGAAGGCTGTTTCTGCTTGTAGGTTTTCAACTTTTTTACAGCAGAATGAGGATTTTGAAAGAAAGTGAAGGGATACCAATACTTTTAGCCATGATTGTCATATATATGGTGGATTAAAGTGTAAGTAAACCTCCCTATCTTTGTCAGTCAAGGAACTTGCCATCTTTGGCTCTGTTTAATCTACAACTGCCATGATACTGCACATGTGATCAGTTATGACACCAGCCATTGGATGGTTTGACAGTTTGGTTGAGAGCACAACCAATGGGGGTGTTACATTTCTGTTTTATGGATGGGTTTACTTCCGCTTTAACCTCCCTGGCGGTATGATTATGTCAGATTTTTGCATCTCAAACCGGTACGTTGTTTCGCATGGAAATTTGGCGTTTTATATTGTAAGCCTGTAATTCTTAGGAATAACTCCCCTAAATCTGTCCAAACAAGAGTCTAGTTGACATCCCGGGTATGATGAAGTTTGAAACACAAAATCATAAATTAAAATATAATAAATAACTATAAATAATTATAAAAAATAATAATATATTTTATTCAATAATGTAATCAATTCAAAAACACTGAAATTTGCTCAGTTGCAGAATTGTCGCTGTCGTCACTTTCAATGTTTGATGATGAATTTCCCCACGAATCGCTATCGCTCAATTCTGCAAGGCACTGGACAAAGCATTAGGGACAAAAGGGAGGTGAAATAATTTGATACAGTAATATAATCTGTAAGATTACACTGTACTTTATGTGTTCTGGTTTTTTTCACTTTTTTGAAATTCCTGCCGGCTCCGTCCCCATGCACCATAATGCTCACAGGGAACGGAGCCCAGAACACAGTACATCGGGCAGAGGACACAGCTGGGAAAAATTGTAGAATCCTGGGGACAAGGTAAGTAACCTCTACCAGGATACTGCAATGCAGTCCCCAAAGTGTATTGGGGTTACCACTAATCGTTGTGAAATGTAACCCCTAGACACTCTCGGGATTACTGCTAGGGAGGTTAAAAGTGGATCTGAGCTAATCACTTTCACGCACTATACGATCTCTCATTGTAAGGGTCATACCGTTCCAGAAAGCCTTTGATTGGGGCGTTGTTGTGGGTGCATAGAGTGCATTGTTTTTCCACTTGGAGGAGTTTTTTTACACCATTTGAAGATTATTTCATCTTTAACTCACAGTGGACATTCTGTTATAGATACACACTCTGGACTGTCACATGTATTGTTTTTTCTACATTTTTTAAAAACTATTTTGGGTACTAATCCTAGATATGACTTTAAATAATACATTTTCTTTTAACTTTGCTTCTGTTCCCCTGCTGACAATGTTTGATGGCGAAACATGTTGGGCTGGGCTAATTTGAGATATCAGCATGCTCACTGTGTGGTCAGCAGTGAGGCATTAGTACATGCTGAGACATACTGTAATTTCTTTTACCTGTGTAAGTACCTGCCTATTGTTTTAAATAAATTATTTGGTGGTTTTACACTGTGTGGCCTCTGTTTTTCTATATGAGTGCGGATGTGGCCTGATCTGTCATGCTGTCCTGATATTGCCATCAGAATATATTGCCAATGTATTGCCATAAAGAATGTCTGTTAATTACATGCCTGGCTTATCTCTGTGGTGAGGATCTTTCATATTTGGTAAGAAGCCAACCTTATTTGTGGTGAAGGGCACGAGTCATCTCTTCAAGATACAATCATGGTCGGTGGATAGTTGGAATGTTTTCACTTGCTCCTGGATGTTACTGTTTTTTTTAGAAGATTTGCACATTACTGATGTTTTCACTTGATGTTTTCACTTGTGTGTGGATGTGCACTCATTTTATGTGAATAAATAGAAATAATTGAAATTGTGAAAATAATATAATTATAGTTCCTTTTGGGATAATTTACTTTGTTCAGTAAGATGGGCAGCACTTCAAGAAATAGACAAGAAATTAGTGGAAGAAATTACTTGATCATAACCTAATTTTATCTAAGGTCTTTCTTAGTTATACACATGCTTGTGTATTTTTGTTTGATTATACGTGAAAATAGAAAATATTTGGCTTTGTTTATGTGTTGTTTCATTAAATACTTTTTCTATGAGTTTGTGCAATTTCTGAAAAAAAAAAAAACATAATAACACCCACTTTGATTTAAAATTAACAACACCACTCCAGATTGAAGCCTACCCTCCACTGTGCGGACCCAGGAACCCGTTCAGTTTCACCATCTCTAGGTAACACAAGCCACACACAGGTATATCAACTCTTCTTAAATTACTTTATTTGGCCACAGACAGTGTCACAGTATTCAGGATGCCCCCAACCAGGGACTGCTCTTCCCCATTGTATTAGGCTTGCTGGAAGGATCTCCTGGGCAGGAATATCTTCTAAAGCCACTCTAATTGCTTGAAACGATAAAAAAAAGGGAAAGATGTGATGGCAGGACCATATACAAAACAATACAGGTTGCTGGCACTCTTTCAAAAGAGACAGAATGAAAACCCAACTAAACTGTTTCAACTATTCAGGTAAAAATAGAGGTTTTGTTGCGTACATTTGCAAATAAATGTGAAAGCCACACTGCTACACCAAGGCATATCTGAAAGGAGTGATCCCTAACTCGTAGTGTCCCTTTAGGTCTGGTATGGATTTTAAGAGGAACCCTGCACCAAAATTTAAAAAAAATGGAGTAGGGGCCCCCCCAAAATCCATACCAGACCCTTATCCGAGCACGCTACCTGGCAGGCCACAGGAAAAGAGGGGGGCACAAGAGAGCGTCTCCCCTCTTGAACCATACCAGGCCACATGTCCTCAACATAGGGAGGGTGCTTTGGGATAGCCCCCCAAAGCACCTTGTCCCCATGTTGATGGGGACAAGGGCCTCATCCTCACAACCCGTGCCCGGGGGTTGCAGGGGTCTGCGGGCGGGGGCTTATCGGAATCTGGAAGCCCCCTTTAACAAGGGGACCCCCTAATTCCGGCCTCCCCCTGTGTAAAATGGTAACAGGGGACAAATATACCCCTACCATTTCACAAAAAAGGTGTCGGAATGTTAAAAACGACAAGACACAGCTTGGGGACAAGTCCTTTATTAAAAAATAAAAAAATAAAAATGTCCCACGATGTCTATTCATCTTCTTCTTCATGCCGCGATGGACCGAAAAAGAAAAAAAATCCGCCACCGATCCGCCTCCATGGGAGGCTCCCGCCGTGTGACACTTTATCGCCTTTGACAGTTCTTATATAATTGAGGGCAGGGCCACCCAATGATGTCCCCGGGTGACCCCACCCCCCCGGCCCCCAGGGTAACTTACCCATGGCTTCCCAGTGGCGTCAGAGGGGGCGGGGCCACCAGGTTACGTAAATGGGTGACCCTGCCCCCCTCTGATGCCACAAGGAAGCTGTGGGAAAGTTCCCGTGGTGTCAGAAGGGGCAGGGTCACCCTGGTTCGTCACCGGGTGGCCCCGCCCTCAGTTATATAAGAACTGTTAAAGGCGCTGAAGCGTCACATGGCGGGAGCCTCCCATGGATGCGGATCAATGGCGGATTTTTTTTCTTCTTTTTGGGGCCATCGCGGCATGAAGAAGAAGATGAATAGACATCGTGGGACATTTTTATTTTTTTATTTTTTAATAAAGGACTGGTCCCCAAGATGTGTCTTGTCGTTTTTAACATTCTGACACTTTTTTTGATGATGGCTGCAATATAAGCCCTACCCCCCAAATAAGCCCTAGTTAAAGTCCTTGTAGGTCTTCTTTTCAGGGTAGGGCTTATTTTCGGGGAAACAGGGTAGGGCTTATTTGGGGGGTAGGGTTTATATTGCAGCCATCACTGTCAATTATGCTAGGTCTTATTTTCGGGGCAGAAAAAACTCAAGCAGCTGCATAGACAATGTGACAAACATGGATACCGTATATACTCGAGTATAAGTCGTTCCGAGTATAAGTCGAGGCCCTAATTTACCACAAAAAAATGGGAAAAACTTATTGACCCGAGTATAAGACAAGGGTGAGAAATGCACAGCTACTGTAAGTGGAAAAGAGGGTCAACAATGCCCATTTGCAGCATCACTGTGCCCATTTTCATGCCTCACTGTGCCCATTTGCAGCCATAGGTCCCCTGAACTTCAAACTTGGTAGTTAAGGGTTCCTAGATGCCCCCTAGCTGCAGCCAAAATTTGGGGTCTCTGAACCCAAAGGGTCCCGAAATGACATTGCTGCAGATGGACACAGTTGACCACATTTGAGGCCCCGTATCTCGGGGCCACTTAGTGCTAGGAACCCCAAATTTGGTGTGCAAACCCAGTGGAACTAGCACCATAAAATTTCCAAAGCTGGGGTTTCTAGCACTAGGTGGCCCCGAGATACAGGGCCCCAAAAATCAGTTCAGAAAATGTCAAGCACTTTTCTGCAGCAGAGAATGACATTTTCCGAACCGATTTTGGGGCCCAGTATCTCGGGGTCACTTAGAGCTAGCTTTGGATATGTTGTGGTACCAGTTCCACTGGGTTTGCACACCAAATTTGGGGTTCCTAGCACCAAGTTACCCTGAGATACAGGGCCCCAAAGTTGGTTTGGAAAATGAAATTTTTTGCTGCAGAAAAGTGCTTGACTGGAGTATAAGTCTAGGGGGGCACTTTCAGCACAAAAAAATGTGCTGAAAAATTCGACCTATACTCGAGTATATACGGTAAATATAAAAGGTGAATAATGTAGCTCTAAATAGTGAATGCAAATGTGGTAATATAAGTGATAAAGAAGACAAATCAAAAATATGATGATAAACACAGAATGTCCGATATGTGAAAAAAACAAAGTGTCATTGGAAATAAACATACAAATAATGAAAATGTGAAAAAAACAGTGCAATAATATGAAGTATAGTCCGACGTAAGTCCAATCATACACCACGGAATGGTAAAGGGACGAGGAAATACAAATGATGAACACTGCTCAGTATGGAGACCATCAGGGATACTGTACCCTCAAACATGAAAATAAATGCATGTGCCCTTACAGGAACTGGTGGACTCCTATGTCAGCGACAAGGAATCATACAGGCATGATGCCACGGATGGCCGATGTATGGAACTCCAGACGGACCAGGACCTCAGGGATGGAATCCAAGTAAGGGATGAAGAGCCTCTGAATGGACCTCGAATCCTAGAAGCTGCAGGCTGATTCTAGATGGTATAATCAGCAGGGTACCGGAGCCACTCTCACCGAAATCATATGTGGAGAAAGAAAATGCTTCCACATCGTGCAGATCAAAAAAGGGGGTATTTTATTTCTAAAAAAACACATAAAAACGCAGAGCAGGCATTTGGCGGGAGGCCTCCCAAAAGTGGAACGTTTTTTTTTTTTTTTCAGGTCATCGGGTGGCGTGATTGAAGATGGATTTACATTGAGGGACACAATTATTTTATTTTGTTATAATAAAGGAATTGTCAAAAACTTCTCTCTTGTGTTTATTACTTTTTGACACTTTTTTGGTGAATGGGTAGGGGTACTATGTACCCGATAATCATTCACTTAGGGAGGAGCAGGATCTGGGAGTCCCCTTGTTAAAAGAGGCTTCCAGATTCCGATAAGCCCCCCACCCGCAGACCCGGACAACCACAGCTCAGGGTTGTCAGGAAGAGGCCCTTGTTCCAATCAACATAGGGACAAGGTGCTTTGGGGTGGGGGAGGTGGAGTCCCCCCTGCCCCAAAGCACCCACCCCCTTATGTTGAGGGTATGTGGCCTGCTATGGTTCAGGAGGGGGGTACTCGGTCACCCCCCCTTTCCTGATCTGCCAGGCTGCATACCTGGATAAGGGTCTGGTATAGATTTTGGGGGGACTCCAAGCTGTTTTTTTTTTACATTTTGGTTTAGGTTTCTCTTATGCTTCGTACACACGGTCGGATTTTCCGACAGAAAATGTTCGATGGGAGCCTTTTGTCAGAAATTCCAACCCTGTGTGGGCTCCATCAAACAGTTTCCATCGGAATTTCTGTCACACAAAATTTGAGATCTGGTTCTCAAATTTTCCGACAACAAAATCCGTTCGCATAAATTCCGATCGTGTGTAGACAATTCTGACGCACAAAGTGCCACACATGCTCAGAATAAATTACGAGACAAAAGCGATCGGTCTGGTAAAACTGCCGTTCGTATGGAGATAGCACATTCGTCATGCTGCAATTTTTTAAATAGTTTAATGCAGCGCATTCTCTTCTTCTTTAGAATGCTAGAAGAATGAATTTGTTTTGCTGCTCATATTCACACAGAGTTCTCACAAACTGATTTCTTTATTATTTCTCGTGATCTCATGAATAATATTAATTTTGCTTTTCGTCACATCTCCATAATAATGTTTTTTTTTTGTTTTTTTATCAAGATCTTCATTTTTTTTCTAGTGCTCTCCATAATATTATTTCTCGTTTTGTGTGTCGTTATCACAACACCATTATTATCTTGTATTTTTTTACCTCAAGGAGGTTGGTTGGTGTCCCTTGTTAATATGACCTTGTATTTTTGAAATGTATCTGCCTACTCACAAACAAACTGTCCTTTTTGAAGTAAAACACATAGCCAAGTATTTGTGAAAAAGAAATAGCATTTATTCTGGGTCATAACAAAAAAAAGAGGAAGGCAACGCTGGAGAAACTTTTGAAATTTGCGAAGCCTTTGTACCCCAGGGCAGACATCAATTATTTTACAGTCAAAATTGGTCACCTGAGGAGTCCATATAATAGTGAGCACACTCCAGTCCAGGACTACAAGAGATCAGTAACAGCAGCAGATGACTTATCTGTCCCCAGGCTGTGGTCATACAACAGCCAGCGTCTTTTGCCCGACCAGACTGAACCCAGGCCATTACTCTCTTGTCTTCTTTAGATGCTTCCTTCCAGGCTGTGGCTCTGGTGTTGGAGTTGTGGCAGGAGGTGGAGGAGGACCTGGAGGAGGAGGACCTTGGTTGAATGCACAAATGTGGCTTTGGCTTGTGAGCTCGCCCCTCAACCCCTTATTTAGGGCTTATAACATAACTTCCTCACATAAGAGGCGTTGGCCCTCCTCCATTTCCAGCATTTTGCAGGCTGTCATGTAGGCATAATCCTCTTGAACACTGGGGGGGTTTCTGAGGGCCACAGTAGCCTTCAGAAATAGGTCAATTGCTGCCTCCTTCAGGTTACTCCTCTTCCTGCCACTTTTTTGTGGAAGGCTGAGGGGAGGGACCTGGGATTCACACACAATTTTCAGCTCATGACTGTTGCAAATTGAATGTTAACAAATAGAAAAGACTATCATTCTGACCCCAGCATTTTTCATTCTTGTCCCAATCATTTGTGGCCACTACTGTCTATTGGTATGTAAAAAACTTTGTGAAATCAGAAATTAGTTATCAAAACGAACATATATTTAACATAATTAATTTGACAAACAGAAATATTTTGAAGAATGGTATACCTGACTCAAGCTGGGCTCCTCCATGTTGCTGCCTGGAAGGCCCAGGTTGGTTTTTGTAAGCCTCAGCTGGGGGGGGCAAGGAAGCCTTGAAGTAAGACTGGAGAGTGCTGGCCTGGGTTCAGTCTGGCCTGCCAGAAAATGCAGTCTGTCATAGTACCACAGCCTGGGTACATAGATGTCGTCTGCTGTAGCTCCTGATCTCAGGGAATCCTGAAGAAAACTCCCAATTATAAGTGCTCCTCATGCCACCAATTAGGGCCTTCAAATAGGGGATGTCTGCCGTGGGGATAACCGGCTTCACAAATTCCAGCAACTGATCCAGCGCTGCCTTCCTCTTTGGTTTATTGTTATAAAACGGTTGGTTTTCCTGCCACAGACAGGGCAGCTCCCTGTACATATCAATTAATATGAGGATAAAGTCCTCATCGTTGAATAGATCCATTTTCTCTGCAAGACACAACAAAAGAAACACCCTAATAATGTCAGGCGAAACGCTCCTAATCTTGACCCAATATAGGCCTCAATCTATAAGCAGTATAAGCCACTGATGCACCAACTTAAAATTATACCTTGTAATGATCGTCGCTTCCGTTACTTCATCCTCCACTCACATATCATACATACAACGCATGTGTGTTATGCTTTATACACACTGCGCATGGATGAAACTCCGCCCGCCCCTGACATTCTTTGTAGTCTATTCCCCGCCCCTTCTCTTTCGGCGCAGTGGGAGAGCACATGGTGGAGAGACAACAGGTGCATGCAGAGGAGAGCAGCAACAGCCGGAGCCCCGAACTTCACAATCCCAGAGGAGGTGAAGGCCTCAAATATGTCCTTTGTAGAGATGGTGGAGATGGTGGACATCTTGAAAAGGGCCAACTATGACAGGAAGCATGGACCTTACCCAAACCCAAATGTGAGAAAGGCCAAGATCATGCCTAAAGTTGTGAAGAGTCTGCACAGGAATTTTGGGGTATGGCGATCCAAGGATCAACTGAGGAAACACTGGTCAGACCTGAAATTGAGGGAGCAGGATCAGTACAGAAGAATCAACTGCTGCAAAAAAGTAAGTATTTTGTCGTGTGTTCCTATTCTTCTTCTTAACGTTCGTGCTGCCCCATGTGCTTTTCTTTAATGTTGTACATTTTAATATGGCTACTTTCACGTTCATGGGCACAGTAATCAGTTGTAGGAAACATTGTTCGGTCGCCCACTTTAAGTTGTTTTTGGCAGATACAGGTTAACTACATTTGTTCATGCCTATTTTATTAAAATAAGTTTGTTGTCTAGATGGGTTTGTAACTACAATGCAATTTAAACTTGATTCTGTGTAAGGAGAGGACACTCAGCAGCTGTTTACACACCTGGACGCAGGAGCACTAGTGTGGGACACCAGAACAAACTTTTTAGGGTGTCCCACACAGGTGATCCAGTGGATACTATGGGGGTGTCTCCATGTGTGATACTTTAACAAAAAAAGGGAAGTATTCCAGCTTTAGAAAGGAAATAAAATGTTCTTCAGCTTGGAACTCTGCCAAAACAGACACTTGTACGACATTTCCAAGCAATGTTTCAGATTCCTATTTCTGCCCTCCAATATCTGTGTGCTAAGTATACCTATTTTTTTCACATGGGGAGAAAAGACTCGGAACATCTGAGGACACCAGAGACCCCCCACCTCCTAGAGAAGGGTAAATCCCCACACCACAAGCAGAGGATGTGGAGGGAGAGGTTTATGAAGTGGGTGACATTGTCACCACAACAGGTGAGTGTCTGAGACCACAGATTCAGGTAAGAGATCTATACCAGCATATTTCTAATACATGGTGTGTTTTTTTACTTTTAGGTGATGTGGATGTTGTAGAAGAAGAACCTCATTTCACCAGTGAAAATGCCCAGATCCTCATTGGGGAGAGAATGGGGTGCAATCGTGATTTAGAAAATATAAAGGAAAACATCAATGATGTTCAAAAAAAATGAAGAACATCATTGATGTTTTAGGCAGAATATAAAAAACATCAAAATTGTACCATTTTATTGTGTATTTTTGAATTTAAAAAAAATTGTAAAGTATTTGAAAAGTCAAATTTGGAAGATGCACACAGTGTGTCAACATTTGCTATCTGCCATCAGGGGATATCAATGTACGCGTTTTGTCGGTGAAACCCCTTCCTCCCAACTCAATTAGGTGAGAGGAAGTGGTTGCACCCCCAAAACACATCCATTGATTCTCCATGATGGGAGCTAGGACATGTTGACATTAGGCATGGGATCAGGGGGGAAATCCCCAGTTTGACTCCCAATTTGTGTGCATCTTCAAAATTTGGCTTTTACAGGGGTGACATCACTCCATCTGATGAAGGCAATATCAACACATTTTGAACATACCCATGTCTTATATTGCCTTCACTTTATCAAAGTTGAACTTTGTAAGTTCCTGAGTTGTGTATGTTATGCTTTGAAACATGCCTGTTTAACCAAAAAAAGGATCTTTACAATGTGAAAAAAAGTGTATTTGCCTTTAGTAAATAACTCCCACAGTGCTTTCTAATTTGCCACAATCACGCAATTTTCATAACTCCACAAAATTCATTTATGGTGCTGAAAATTATGAATATTTTTGTCAGTAATGCATTACATACATTAACAACAAAAACAAGGTGTGTGTAGCAAACCCACAACATAATAATAGTTCGCTGAAGAAGAGATTGTCACCTCATGTATCAAATAAATTACATTTGCACTATTGAAGAAAATGTCCAAAAAGAAAAGCCCATTGGAGAACCTAGGAGACAGCTAAAAGAAACCCAGGCAGTAAATCAAAAGAAATCTTCTTTTTTAGATTAAGTTCAAAAATTGTTGATAAAATGTTTCTTAAACAGTTTCTGACATATCGATGGCCCCCCTAGCTGCAAAGTACTCTACATACTTCTGTCTTACTTTGTGGGCACTTTGGGGGGGCAAGCCAGGATGGCCAGCTTCAAGCACCGCCAGGGTTTTTTCTTGAATTCCAGCCTCAGACCCAACTGAGGCCACATAGTTCATTGATTTTCTCCTTAAATAGTTGTGTAGAATGCAGCATGCAAGGATTATCTGGTTAAGTTGATATTCCGCCATGTTGATTGGCATAAGGAAAAGTCTGTCACCAAACTTCTACTAACATAAGATTAGCAGAAGGAGCCCAAAGGGTGGCGCACTTGGTATTGAACTTCCTCTTTCTAGTGCCGTTGTACGTGTTGTACGTCACTGCGTTCTTGAAGTTCGGAATTTCAAACCAACTTTGTGTGACCGTGTGTATGCAGGACAAGTTTGAGCCAACATCCGTCGGAAAAAAAAACATGGATTTTGTTGTTGAAATGTCCGATCGTGGGTGCAAGACATTGGAGTCCATACTAGTCCCAATGGGCCTGGTATAGACTGAGGGGGACCCCACAGCAGTTTTTTTTTTTTTTTTCGTTCTTTTCTTTTAAGTAGTCGGGCCAGCAATTGCAACTGCAAGTCAAATTAAATGGGACTTGACTCATTTTATTTCTGTAAAAATGTAATTTTTTCTGCAGTATGTTCTGTACATCCTACAGATGCGCCACTTTACAGGCAGACCAAGGAGACCCCCCAGGCACTATATTTAACCACTTGCTTACTGGGCACTTAAACCCCCCTCCTGCCCAGACCAATTTTCAGCTTTCAGTGCTCTCACACTTTGAATGACAATTACTCAGTCATGCAACACTGTACCCAAATGATTTTTTTGTCCTTTTTTTCATTTGGTGGTATTTGATCACCTCTGGGTTTTTTAATTTTTGCGCTATAAATGAAAAAAGACAGAAAATTTTGAAAAAAAATGCTTTTTTCTTCGTTTCTGTGATAAAATTTTGCAAATTAGCAATTTTTATTCATAAATGTTGGCCACAATTAATACTGCTACATATCTTTGGTAAAAATAACCCAAATTAGTGGATATTATGTGGTCTGTGTGAAATTTATAGAGTCTACAAGCTATGGTGCAAATCATAAAAAAATTATCACATCTGATCACACCTGATGTACTGAGGCCCATCTCATTTTTTGAGACCCTAACAAGCCAGAAAAGTACAAATACCCCCCCCCAAATTACCCCTTTTTGGAAAGTAGACATTCCAGGGTATTTAGTAAGAGGCATGGTGAGTTATTTGAAGTTGTCATTTTTTCCCACAATTCTTTGCAAATTAAGGTTTTTTGTTATTTTTTATATTTTTTTCTGAAAATTGTCATTGTAATAGCTTATTTCTCTCACATGGAATGTGCATACCACAAATGACACCCCAAAATACATTCGGCTACTCCTCCTGAGTATTACAATACCACATGTGTGGGACTTTTTCACTAAGTGGCCACATACAGAGGCCCAACATGCAGGGAGCATCATCAGGTGTTCAAGGAGCATAAATTACCCATCTAACTTGTTGACTACCTATTACACTTTTGAAGGCCCTAGAGCACCAGGACAATGGAAACGCCCACAAAATGACCCCATTTTGGAAAGCTAACACCCCAACGTATAATCTATGAGGCATAATGAGTCTTTTGAAAGGTTCATTTTTTTCCAGAAGTTTTTGGAAAATGTGGAAAAAAATGAAAACACATTTTTTTTTACACAAAGTTGTCCGTTTATAAGATATTTCCAACACATAGCATTTACATAGCAAAAATAACACCCCAAAATACATTCTGCTACTCCTCCTGAGTATTACAATACCACATGTGTGGGACTTTTTCACTAAGTGGCCACATACAGAGGCCCAACATGCAGGGAGCATCATCAGGTGTTCAAGGAGCATAAATTACACATCTAACTTGTTGACTACCTATTACACTTTTGAAGGCCCTAGAGCACCAGGACAATGGAAACGCCCACAAAATGATCCCATTTTGGAAAGCTAACACCCCAACGTATAATCTATGAGGCATAATGAGTCTTTTGAAAGGTTCATTTTTTTCCAGAAGTTTTTGGAAAATGTGGAAAAAAATGAAAACGCATTTTTTTTTACACAAAGTTGTCCGTTTATAAGATATTTCCAACACATAGCATTTACATAGCAAAAATAACACCCCGAAATACATTCTGCTACTCCTCCTGAGTAAAACGATACCACATGTGTGAGACTTTTACACAGCCTGACCACATACAGAGGCCTAACATTGAAGTAGCACCTTCAGGTGTTCTAGGAGCATAAATTACACATCTCATTTCTCACCCACCTATTACACTTTTGAAGGTCCTGGAGCACCAGGACAATGGAAACGCCCACAAAATGACCCCATTTTGGAAAGCTAACACCCCAACGTCTAATCTATGAGGCATAATGAGTCTTTTGAAAGGTTCATTTTTTTCCTGAAGTTTTTGGAAAATGTGGAAAAAAATGAAAACGCATTTTTTTTTACACAAAGTTGTCCGTTTATAAGATATTTCCAACACATAGCATTTACATAGCAAAAATAACACCCCGAAATACATTCTGCTACTCCTCCTGAGTAAAACGATACCACATGTGTGAGACTTTTACACAGCCTGACCACATACAGAGGCCTAACATTGAAGTAGCACCTTCAGGTGTTCTAGGAGCATAAATTACACATCTCATTTCTCACCCATCTATTACACTTTTGAAGGTCCTGGAGCACCAGGACAATGGAAACTCCCACAAAATGACCCAATTTTGGAAAGCTAACACCCCAACATATAATCTATGAGGCATAATGAGTCTTTTGAAAGGTTCATTTTTTTCCTGAAGTTTTTGAAAAATGTGGAAAAAAATGAAAACGCATTTTTTTTTTACACAAAGTTGTCCGTTTATAAGATATTTCCAACACATAGCATTTACATAGCAAAAATAACACCCCAAAATACATTCTGCTATTCCTCCTGAGTATACCGATACCACATGTGTGAGACTTTTACACAGCCTGACCACATACAGAGGCCTAATATTGAAGTAGCACTTTCAGGCGTTCTACAAACATAAATTACACATCTCATTTCTCACCCACCTATTACACTTTAGAAGGCCCTGGAGCACCAGGACAATGGAAACGCCCACAAAATGACCCCATTTTGGAAAGCTAACACCCCAACGTATAATCTATGAGGCATAATGAGTCTTTTGAATGGTTCATTTTTTTCCAGAAGTTTTTGGAATATGTGGAAAAAAATGAAAACACATTTTTTTTTACACAAAGTTGTCCGTTTATAGGATATTTCCAACACATAGCATTTACATAGCAAAAATAACACCCCGAAATACATTCTGCTACTCCTCCTGAGTAAAACGATACCACATGTGTGAGACTTTTACACAGCCTGACCACATACAGAGGCCTAACATTGAAGTAGCACCTTCAGGTGTTCTAGGAGCATAAATTACACATCTCATTTCTCACCCACCTATTACACTTTTGAAGGTCCTGGAGCACCTCAGTACAACCCTCTGAGCCCCGCTCTTATGTTACCACAATGCTTTTTACCTTTATACCAGACCTTTCTTCTATGAAGTTGTCCATAGACAGAATCCATCGCCTCCCAAAGCCCTCATTCATTGCAGAACATGTTCCTAGAGGTGTTCTGCTCCATATGCATTTCTACCAAACTAAGGAATGCCTGATGCAGCTTACACCTCAGGGGGAACACCATACTACAGATTACTCAGATCTGCCATTTATCGCAATTTATATTACAACTCCGCAAAAATCGAAACAACACCACAAAAACTTTGAGGAACCATAACATTGGCTATAGATGGGGATACCCGACCAAATTGATTGTTACTAGGGATGAGCCTGATGCTCGAGTTGAACGTAAGTTCGACCCGAACATCGGGTGCTCGCCTGTTTGCCGAACAGCGAACATTATGCAGTGTTCGCAGCAAATTCAAAAGCCGAGAAACACCATTAAAGTCTATGGGACACTAACATGAAAAAGCAAAAGTGCTCATTTTTAAGGCTTATATGCAAGTTATTGCCATAAAAAGTTTATGGGGACCCGGGTCCTGCCCCAGGGGACATGTATCAATGCAAAAAAAGTTTCAAAAATGGCCGTTTTTTCAGGAGCAGTGATTTTAATAATGCTTAAAGTGAAACAATAAAATTGATTCCTTTAAATATTGTGCCTGGGGGGTGTCCTTAGTATGCCTGTAAAGTAGTGAGTGTTTCCCGTGTTTAGAACAATACCACAGCAAAATGACATTTCTAAAGGAAAAAATCTCCTTTAAAACTGCTTGAGGCTGTAATGTGTTGTCGGATCCCAGCAATATAGAAAAAAATCATTGGAAAAAACAGCATGGGACCTGGGTCCTGCCCCAGGGGACATGTATCAATATAAAAAAAAGTTTTAAAATTGGACGTTTTTTTGGGAGCAGTGATTTTAATAATGCTTAAAGTGAAACAATAAAAATGAAATATTCCTTTAAATATCGTGCCTAGGGGGTGTCCTTAGTATGCCTGTAAAGTAGCGCATTTTTCCCATGTTTAGAACAATACCACAGCAAAATGACATTTCTAAAGGAAAAAATTTAAAACTGCTTGCGGCTGTAATGAATTGTCGGATCCCAGCAATACAGATAAAAATCTTTTCAAAATTGAAAAAACGGCATGGGTTCCCCCCAGTCCATTACAAGGTCCTTTGGGTCTGGTATGAATATTAAGGGGAACCCTGCACCAAATTTAAAAAAAAATGCATGGGGTCCACCCAAAATCTATACCAGGCCCCTCAGGTCTGGTATAGATATCAAGGAGAACCCTGCATCAAATTTAAAAAAAATGGCGTAGGGGCCCCCTAAAATCCATACCAGGCCCGGACTTTAAGGGGAACCCTCCGCCAAAAGAAAAAAAATGGCATAAGTGTTCCCCCAAAATCCATACCAGACCCGTATCTGAGCACGTAATCTTGCACGACGCAGGAAAAAGGGGGGACAAGAGATCGCCCCCCCTCCAGAACCGTACCAGGCCACATGCCCTCAACATAGGGACGGTGCATTGGAGTCCCCCTAAAACTCTTTGTCTCCGCATTGATGGGGACAAGGGCTTCATCCCCACAACCCTTGCCTGGTGGTTGTGGGAGTCTGTCTCCATGAGTGGCTCCCACTGACTGAATCCTCTTCGCGATGACAGCTGTTATATAGCTGAGGGCAGGGCCACCCAGTGATGTAAACTAGTGACTCCACCCCTTTTAATGTCATGTGACATCACGTAAAGCCAGAGGGGTAGGGTCAGCCGTTTACGTCACCAGGTGGCCCTGCCCTCAGCTATGTAACAGCTGTCATTGCGAAGAGGCTTCAGTCAGCGGGAGCCTCCCATGGAAACGGAGTTGTTTCATTTTTTTTTCTCTCAGGTCATTGGATGCTGTGATTGAAGATGAATGGACATCATGTGACAGTTTTTTTTTTTAACAAAGGACTTGTCCCAAATTGTCTACTGTCATTTTTAACATTTTGATGCTTTTTTGGTGAATGAGTAAGGGTGCAATGTACCCGATACTCAATCACATAGGGGAGGAGTTGGGATCTGGGGGTTCCCTTGTTAAAGGGGGCTGCCAGATTCCGTTAAGCCTCCCACTCGCAGACCCCAAAACCACCGGGCAAGGGTTGTGGGGATGAGGCCCTTGTCCCCATCAACATGGGGACAAGGTGTTTTGGGGGGACCCCAAAGCACCCTCCCCATGTTGAAGGCATGTTCCCTGGTACTATTCAGGAGGGGGGGCACTCTCTCGTCCCCCCCTTTTCCTGCGGCCTGCCAGGTTACGTGCTCAGATAAGGGTCTGGTATGGATTTTGGGGGGCCCCTACGCCATTTAAAAAAAAATTATTTTGGCACAGGGTTCACCTTAAAACCCATACGAGACCTGAAGGGCCTGGTATGGATTTTGGGGGACTCCTACGCCATTTAAAAAAAAAATTGGTGCAGGGTTCCCCTTTATATCCATACCAGACCTGAAGGGCCTGGTATGGATTTTGGGGGGACCCCCACACATTTAAAAAAAAAATTGGGGCAGGGTTCCCCTTAATATTCATACCAGACCCAAAGGGCCTGGTAATGGACTGGGGGAGGGGAACCCACGCAGTTTTTTTCCAATGATTTTTAACTTTATTCCTGGGATCCAACAATACATTACAGCCACAAGCAGTTTGAGATGAGATTTTTTCCTTTAGAAATGTAATTTTTCTGTGGTATTGTTCTAAACATGGGAAAGATGTGCTACTTTACAGGCGAACTAAGGACACCCCCAGGCACGATATTTAAAAGAATATTTCATTTTTATTGTTTCACTTAAAGTATTATTAAAATCACTCCTCCTGAAAAAATGGCAGTTTAAAAAAAAAAAAATTTGCATTGATACATGTCCCCTGGGGCAGGACCCGGGTCCCCATACACTTTTTATGGCAATAACTTGCATATAAGCCTTTAAAATGAGCACTTTTGATTTTTCATGTTCGTGTCCCATAGACTTTAACGGTGTTTGCTTGATTGTGCAATTTTTTTGCCTGTTTGCATTTTATGATGCGAACCAAACCGGGGGGTGTTCAGCTCATCCATAATTGTTACCAAAGTTGGGCCTACTTACCTGCTTTCTATCTGTTACTTTTTCAGAAACTGTTTTTGTTACTATGCTCGGGACTTATTCACCAATCCTCGGGTACGGTTTTGACACAGGCTGATTTTCAAGATTTCATCACTTTGGAATTATGAAAACTTCCCTTTTTCTGTATATCCTCCAACTGGACTACATGTAAGTACATTCAACACTTGAAACCTATCATACTTTCCAAATTATGTTATGCTGGTTAAGATTCGTTCCATAAACGCACATGGATTTAACCACCCGGCTAAAAGGGCATCACTTTGGAGAGAGGCAGATTCTTCTCACTGTGATATTCTGTGCATCCAAGAGACAAATTTTCACCTAAAGGCACCACCTAGATGCACCCATAAAAGCTTCCAAGATTATTTCACTTCCAGCATGTCACTAAAAAAAAAGGGGGGTCATGATTGCAATTAAAGACTTGGTTTCTTTCCAATTGCATTCAAAAACATCTGACCCCTCTGGACGCTTTCTCATTATAGTTTGTGATATCAACGATATCTGTTACGAGTTAGTGAACGTATATGTCCCTAACAAGCATCAAGTTTGATTCCTGAATGGGTTGATGAAGAAAATAAAGCAGATGCAACAAGGATCCTTTTTGTATGTGGTGATTTCAATATCACATGTAACAAACAAAGTGTATTGCTAAATGTGCTCATGAAACATTGTATCTATAGTGAACTAAAAATATTAAGTTATACAAAACATGAAATCAAACATACTGTATAATGTATACAAAATAAAAACTAATAACATGTGAGTACAATGATCATATGTCCAAATGAAGGAACGATCAGAGCAAAAATAGTGTCCAGTGACAGGAGAAAATTTGCATGAACATCAAAAAAATGATGAACTTCATGAGAAATGTGTCCAATCAAATAACTGATTTGAAATCCTCAGTGAAGGTAATGCAGCAAGAAAAAGAGAAGCTGGCTGTAAGACTTATTCAGAAAAAAACAATCTTCTAATGGAAAGTTGTAGATAAATAATTCCACCAGGGTGGACCCACTTGCCATATGACAGTGGGTCAATGGAGCTCTTATCGGCTGAAAGCCTGACGATCAAATGATGATACCAACTCAAATAATTCGGAACATAGAGGAGGATCACTCCAAATATGAGAGGTCAATCAATCAACAGGAATGGATCCGTGGAATATGATTTAGCCGGGCATCCAAGGCTCAAGTGATTCTCCAGACCAAACAGAAATTAGAACCCAGTGAGGGGTCCGTTTCAAAGACCAATGGTGGATGGAGTAATTTTCTCATTCAGACCAAGATGAAAAAATAAGGAAAAAATACTCCATATGGTGCAGGTCAAAAAAAGAGATTTTTAATTTATAAAAAAGTACAAACACCAATTGCAGATGAGTACATAAAAATGTGATCAGTGCTAAAAAAGGTAAAAGCAATGTGGGAAGCAAGCCTGACGCGGTTCGTCCCAACAGACTTTAACTGGGGCACTTTCAATATCACACCCGATCCATGAATGGACTCCATATCATCACCCTCTAAAAGGACCCCATCTCTAACATCCTTCCTACGGTCACACGACTTGTTTGACATTTGGCGTTGCACCCATGCTAACGAAAGGGACTTCTCATTTTACTCTCATAGACATTGTACTTACACTAGGATTGACCTGTTTCTGGCCGACAAGTGGCTGCTCCAAAAAGTAACTCAAACCAAAAACAACATAACATGTTCGGACTAACAATAGGGGACACTTACCCTAACAATAATGCTTATGTGTGGCATTCTAACTCTCAATTAATACAAAATCCACCAACTAAAAAAATTTTGGAGGGTCACTTGTCCGGCTACTTTCAGATCATTTCTTCTTCTACCGACAACCCCTTTGCACTATGGAACACCCACAAGGCATATATTTGGGGTATGTTTATTCAATACCAGCCACTAGTATTAGACAAAATCCTGACATCCATGGCTTTTCGATCAATAACTGCAAACACGTCTTAAACCTATTTGCGGATGACGTGATTTTAATGCTCACGAATCCGGTGTCTTCCCTTGAACATGTCTCATGTTTACTTCAAAGATATGGTATGGTGTGGTGTGGTACTATAAAGTAAATGACACCAAATCTTACATTTTAGACCTAGGAGCATCTCCAAAAGACAAACTGAACCTGTAATCTAGATTCCCTTATGTGTGGAATGACCATGGAATCTCCTATCTAGGGATAAGACTCACCTCCCAACCTGAGCAACTATTTAAGGCCAACTATCTGCCATTTGAAAATAAATTACCGGAGGGGTTACGACTATTAAGCAAATACACATTATCATGGTCAGGTAGGTTGGTAGCCTTCAAAATTCAACTCTTGCCTCAGCTACTCTACATATACTGATCAGTACCTATACCCAAAAAATTCTTTCAAACTTTGCAACTAACACTATCTAGATTCCTCTGGGAGGGTAAAAAAGCCAGAAGTACTTTCTCTAAGCTTAACAAGTCAAGGAGGGCAGGGGGAGTGGGTCTGCCAGTATTTGCTGACTGTAATCTGG
Source organism: Lithobates clamitans (assembly GCA_037952925.1). Lineage (NCBI taxonomy): Eukaryota > Metazoa > Chordata > Amphibia > Anura > Ranidae > Lithobates > Lithobates clamitans. Next base: position 937,608 of record JBBGZY010000356.1, on the reverse strand, counting down.
CAGCAATATTGGCACAACTTAGGGAATGGTTGCCTAGCCAACCCACCCCTCTTTGGGGGGTCATTGAACAAGCCCTTATACCAGGGAGTAGTTTACATGACTATGTCTTAGCTTACCCCTACCTTTAATCCAAACGTACAGATCTCCCTCTCCCAGTTCTCGCAACCCTGTATTCTTGGAAAACTCTGGTGTCACTCAAACCTCTATCAACCCCTACTATCCCCTTATCAATACCCACATCCACACTAGCATTGATAATCCCTGAATTAAATCTGGAAAGGTGGATAAAACGGGGGAGTCAAATGGATGTTGGACCTATATTTGGGCACCATTATGAAAACATTTGCCTCTTTACAAACGGATTATGGACTACCCACCTTAGAACAATTTAATTATGCTTGCATAGCATCCTATCTCCAAAGCAATAATACCCCTAGATATTATTATTTTGGCAGATCCAAATTTACCTCACTGCTAATGAAAGCCGTCTGGGAGGCATCTCTTTGTTTTACAATTTTCTCTATGACAAATCTATACTTATAAAAACAAACTCCATGCTAGCCTGGGAGAGGGACCTCAATGCTTCCTTTTCAGAAGAACAATGGAACAAAGCTCTACAACACGTATATTCACCTACTTAATGCACTAATCTTTGGGGACTCTCCCACAAAGTCACACAAAGATGGTACCTAACATCGTACAGGTTTGCCAAATTTGACTCCTCCACACTCCCTTTGTGTTGGAGAAACTGTACTCAAACAGGTACTCTCTTTCATATTTTATGGACTTGCAGTAAACCGGGTAAATTTTGGTCCAGCATATTCACAATCCTCTGCCAAGTGACAGGACTACCCATACAGTACTCTCCTTCTCTAGCCCTTTTAAATATGGGCATTGAAGACATACCACCGCTCCAAGGGCAATTCACTACTCATCTATTTTTGGTGGCTAAATTAGTAATACTCAGACTATGGAAGTCCCCAAATCCTCCAGAGGTAAATGATGCCATCCATACACTATCTATCCACTACACATATGAAAGTGTGTTGGCATCAATAGATGGAAAATACGCAAAATTCCTTACACACTGGCAACCATGGATAGACTGATATAACACCCACAAGACACAGTAAGGTTAAGAAAATCCTCCCTAGGCGATGATCCTGAGCCCATAAAAACTATATTTAGTTTTTCAGCTCAGTCCCGAGTAATTGAACCCATATAAGGGTTCTTGTTCTTTTCTTTTTCCTTGTTTCTGAGTTTATTCCTTTTTCTATTTCCTTTTATAGTTAGAGCCATAATCTGTGAATATTTGTTCATAAATCATAGGCATGTTGAATCCATCATAAAACAGGAGAGGTAACATGATCACATTTTTCACCTATGATTGATATTATAGAGGTATGGGCCTGATGCTGTTGTCCTCCCATCAAGTCACAGTATGTTTCCATTGGGGTTTCTGGCAGAGTGGGATAATACCTCTTGCCCTATAAGCAACAATCAGAACTTATACCAATGCTCATATAGATTTACTACTTTGCTACCTATATTCACCTATGTATCTATGTGTATTGCATATTACTACATGGCAAATAATGTCCACCCTTTGTTTTTTGTTAAAACTGAATAAAAACATTGAAGGAAAAAAAAAGTGACAAATTTTGCTATGGGTAGGTGCATTCATGAGATTAAGGAAAGACAAAATCTCACAAGATCACAAAAGCTGCAAAGTGTGTAACTTATATGTGTGAGCTGTGATATCTAGCTTTGAAACAAAAGGTGTATTTGGCAAATGCTCACTAGAAAATGTATCATTTAAACTAACCACCTCCCTGCCAGTGGGGTCATGAGCTTCAAACTGAACCATTAACACTGATGAATTATTATCTTTTCTTTTAAGACAGTCCATCTGATATAAAGCAGGCCAGGCATGAAGCCCTGAATCTTCCCAGCACAGACTGCTGTTTCATTTTTGTCAGTAATTGCCTGCTTCTTGACAGCTTCCAATTAACCCCACTTCAGAAAGTAGCATCTGACGAGGCCTCTCTCACTACCCATGGCTGCCAGCTCCCGAAGAGGTTGCTTCCTATTTCTGAGGGCACTTGCCAAGGCACTTTTGTTTACATCAAAACCACTTTGGTAATAACAGCCTCTTACACCTCTTGGCTTTGAAAAATGTCCTTCGATCCGTGACAAATGTTAAAAGCAGCTGTAAAAAACATGGACCTGCTCCTCTTAAGCAGCATACATGCTTTGTCTGACATTTCAGCCAAATGCCCTGAAAGGTACCCAGATGCTGATGGAAAAAAAATCAGTTATTGATCCTTGAAAGAGTACTTAAATGAAATCTGAAGGGAGAAAAAAAGCCACTGCTGACATCATTTTTGAAGATGCTAGTGACTGTCAGGTGTATTTTGTGTACTTGTGTGTGTGGATGTTCAATACTTTCTGGGTCACACACCCAGGACCGGTATGCAGATCAGGTGCTACATCTTAAGGCTCGATTCACACCTATGCATGTTGCTTTTGAGCGTTTTTGGAGGTTTTTTTGTCATGCTTGCCACGTTTTTGAGCAGCGTTTTTGTAGCGTTTTTACAGTGTTTTTGTGGCGTTTTTGCCGCGTTTTGCATTTTGCGTTTTTTTTTTACATTAAAAAAAAAAAAAAAAACAAAAAAAAAAAAAAACGCAAAAACGCATCAAAAACGCTGCAAAAACGGTGCACTTGCATTTTTGATGCTTGTCCATTGAATTCCATTACATGCAAAAAGCTGCATTTTGCATGAAAAAAAGTCCCTGACCCTTTCCAAAAATGCAGAGATACAAAAAGGCATTGATGTGAACATGTTCCATAGGAGCCCATGTTAAAAAATTCCCATGCGGGGGCGTGGCCTGACCTGACACGAAGATGGCTGCTTAATTCCTCAGCTCCCGCCATCGCACGACCTGAGCTTAACTTACCGGAGGCTCTGCCGATCCAAACCCGCCTCAAAACATGGGGACTGCGTCCAGGAACACCTCAGCCTCCCGTTCCCGCTCTCCGAGGGGAAACCCGGAACACACGGAACACAATATCCCCGAAATGTTCCGGACGGGCCGAGGCAACATGGCGTCATCCCGCCATAGGAGCTCACAGGCCGCAATGTCCTCTCAGCAGGGAGCACCGTCCCTCGCTCCACCGGTCAGCTACCAGGGGGAAATTTTACCTGAGGAACAACCCCACCACCAACTGAACATAAATGACCTGCGGATGATAGCCAATGACATAAAGGACACACTGTCGGCGGCCATATCAGAACTTCGTCTGGAATTCCGTACCTTGTCTGACAGAGTTACTACGGCAGAACACATGGCTGAACAACAAAGCCTTCAACTGCGCAAAACTACCCGCCATGTCGATGCACATACCCTACAGATGAGGGATATGCAGAGACACCTCGAGGATCTCGATAATCGGGGCAGAAGACGTAACCTGAGGGTCCGGGGGCTCCCGGAGTCGATTGAAGGAGATCAATTGACCCCATCAGTTATCAGCCTATTCAATGGCATTTTACACAGGCCCCTTCAGACACCTGTGGAGTTTGAAAGAATCCATCGCGCACTACGACCCAAAGGAAGGGACACTGATCCGCCCAGGGATATAATATGCTGCCTGACCGACTACAAAGTCAAAGAGGATATTCTCAGACAGGCAAGAGGCATTCCACAGCTAATACACGAAGGAAAATCTATCCAGATATTCCAAGATCTGTCAGGCATCACTCTTCAACACAGAAGGGATCTAAAACCCCTATTGGATACCCTTCGCGCCAAAGGCATTAACTACAAATGGAAGTTCCCCTTCTGTCTGGCTGCCACTTCACAAGGTCGCACTGCTTTCCTTAAGGTGCCTGAGGATCTTCCCTATTTCTGCGAGACCCTCAATATCCCCGCTGTGGAAGTACCTAACTGGTACGCGGACTTTCGTCGCTCAGCTGTGCGAAGAGAACAGCACCATGAAATACCTATGGACACCATGACTACAGGACAAAGAAGGAGAAGATCACCCTCCGCCTTAGCGTATCATGGCACCCGCCGCTCTCAGCACCGTGATCTCAATACTGCCGACTCCCCCACATCCAGGAGAGCCAGAAGAGATCGCTAAGGCCTCAAGGCAGTGCTCCATTTCACTTTACAGTTTCCTTCCTTTTCTATGGGGCCTCGTTAGGCTCTCTCTGCTTTCCACTACTTACTTGAAGTTAATTCTCGGAAGTGTCTCTCAAGTACATGTCAACCCCTAATGCTGAAGTCTTTCACAGAGATAAACAGTGAGTACACTTGCCCTGTATGAGTTAAACATGTTTAATGTTGGGTCTCAAAAGAAACTCTAACTAATATGCCTCTTTCACGAGCATCTCATAGCACGAGCGGCAGACTACAACAACCATAATGCAGCGCAAACCGGAAGTATGAGGGGACCCTCATACCGGATATGGAACTTTCCCTGCCCTCGCCTAACTAAACATGAACACCAGCTTACTCCCTACCACAGCGTCGGAAGCAATCGCGTGCTGCAGCTATGGTCACAGGTCATCCCGCCTACCTGGCACACAAACTCGCAATCGCCGACACCAGCCGGGTACAGAAGGACGGAAAGAAAGTGTTTCCACCGCTCAGGCTGACACTGACCCAGGTGTAAGTAGAAGTTTCAGAGCAGAAGAGCTCCAGGTGCTGGCTGAATGCTAGGCAAAGCAGGCTTGAATGGAGGAGAAGATTTGGATGCCGCACACCGGATGTAGTCAAAAAACTTCACTTTATTGAAAAAATGGGATCATCAAAATCGGCTTCCAGCTGAGACTCAATGACCACCTAATTGGGCAATCATGTGATACCCCATTGAGCTATATAAGAGTTTGTCTTTTTAATATTTGTTAGCTATGAGTAAGCACTCAGTCCTGAGTGCGAAACGCGTCAGCCTACCTGTACTTTCTGCATGACAGTCTTGTTATTTTGATGATCCCATTTTTTCAATAAAGTGAAGTTTTTTGACTACATCCGGTGTGCGGCATCCAAATCTTCTCCTCCATTCAAGCCTACAGAAGGACGGAAGACGGAACCCTCACGCCGATCCTCATGACCAATGTCATCATCAGTCACCCGACATCACGCTACGTCATCCGGATTCTCCAGACGACCTGCTCTTCACGGTAGACTGCCTCAGAGATACCGCCCGCAGAGGCGCTTGACATACGCATCTACAGCACAGGACCTCATTGTAACAACGGTATCTTACTGTTCAGCGGCTGGCTTGGTAACTTATGGGACACTCCCCTCACTCTGGTTGATCAACAGGACCCACTTTTACCCACCTTAACCCTTAGGCCCAAGGTCAGAATGTGCACCGGACTATAAGAGGTATTTGGTCAGCCCTCATACAATCCCCAGAAAGGCTCACAGGTCACATCTAAGGGCTTAAGATATGAAACTCGTATGTGTAAGCATTGTGTCCTAGATTCTCCCATCCCCAGGGATACAGTGAGGGAGCGGGTATACTACTATGTACCGGGAGACACTCTGCAGTATCCTCAGCCCCGAGCACCTTTAAGCTACGGAGCTTGACTTACAGGTATACCCGGAGTTTAACTTTTCGTGTGCTTATGTGCTTCACATGGATGATACGCTTATCGTCCTGAGCTATTGTTGGTTATTCCACGCTTGATCTGCAATCTTTGTTGTTCAAGCAGTGGAATCCTCTCAACTTCCTCAGTACTAGCAACCCTGCATGGTATGCCGTAACACGCTCCTGTGACTACCCAGTTCATTTTCCCACTGATGCGGGCGTAACCCCGTTAGTCTGACTAGCATTCCGCAGAGGTTGATACTGACGAACTTGCCCGTCTTGTTCCTCCTTATTGGAGCAGTTATTGATGTTATAATTAACTACTAAATATATATATTGTTGTTTGTATGCACATTTACGTTGGCATCAGTCATACACTCATTCCATATAAGCTCTTCTCACACCTCCACATTTACCCTCAATCTGCCCAACGGTCGTGCAGTGGCGGGACACTCATTCCCTCCTATCCCTTACCAGCTCTCTCGTGTCGGGTATATTTCAACACCCACACAGCTTCGGAGTTGTGTACCGACCCGTGCACAACGGGCTGTGCATGGCCCCGGGGCTGTACACTACCGATCCCTTACTGTAAAGTGAGGACACGGGATATTTTACTATCCCCGTGGACTCATCGGTTATTCTACAGAGTTCCTAGATACCAAACATAACCTGAGCTCGTCTAAAAACATACAAGAAACTCTTTGCAAACCACACCTCCCCTCCCCCTCTCACCTTCCCTTATAATTTTTTTTTTTTGTTCTGTTCTTTTTGGTCCTTGGTTTCTGACCCCGACGGAAATAATGGACACCACTCATACAACACACGCTGGGACGATATCACACCCACCCCTGAATCTCCAATCCATCAATATTCTGGGCCTAAATACGCCCGAAAAACGCTCTCTCCTACTCGCCTCACTACGTAAGTCTAAAACACATATAGCCTTAATTCAGGAAACACACTTCCGAACTGACGCTATCCCCAAATTACACAACAAACAATTCCCCACAATCTATCATGCCACAAACGATGAAGCAAAATCAAAAGGTGTATGTGTGCTCATTGCAAAAGACTGCCCACTTATTGTCTCAGACACACACAACAACCCACAGGGACGCTTCCTTTTCTTAAAGGGTACCCTATACGGGAAAAAAATCACAATTGCCAATTTATACACCCTGAATGCACACCAAGTTTCCTTTTTCCGAGACACATTACAGCTCCTCGCGGCCTTTAGCTCAGGCATGCTAATAATCGGAGGCGATTTCAATGTACCCCTCAACCCAGCCCTCGACACCTCTAATGGCCATTCCTCCATCACGTACAGAGCCCTCCATGCCATAAAACAACAACTTAACGACCTACAAGTGCATGACACCTGGCGCACCATGAACCCTAATGAAAAGGATTATACGTTCTTCTCTACGCCACACTCTAAATACTCGAGAATCGACTATTTCTTTATATCTCAAGATGATCTCCCACTGCTGAAACACACTACTATCGAGCCGATGGTTCTATCAGATCATAATCCAATTACACTGACCCTTCACCTTCCCGATAAGCCGACACGCTCCCACATATGGAGATTAGACAACTCCTTACTTACGGATCTGGATATCTCAAGTAAGGTTTCCCAACACCTCACAGATTATTTCGCAGACAACGAACCGGGTGATACCTCGCCGGACGTGGTATGGGCCGCACATAAATGCGTTATAAGAGGCACACTTATCTCAGCACACCGAAATAGGCTCAGGAAAGCTAAACTGGAAGAACTGACTACACGCATCTCTCAACTTGAACAAAAACATAAAAAATCTCTGGCGTCTGAAGCACTCACAGCGCTGACACAAGCTAGAACTGAACTACTGAACGAAATACACACCAGGCTTAAACGCAAATATACGTTGCAACAAAAATGCTTCTACGAATACGGCAACAAATCGGGGAAGCTCCTAGCGAGAGCCATACAAGCTAAACGTGCGGCCCATACCATACACACGATCAAAGACCCTACAGGCCAACCATCCGTTACTTCGGGAGACATAGCGAAACAATTCGTGAACTACTTCACGGACCTCTATAACCTACGCTCCAACTCGCACACCGATACCCCAGAAGATAGACGGACAACAATCCAAACATTCCTCTCCCAATACCCTCCCACACCCCTCACAACAGAAGACGCCGATGCACTAGACTCCCCATTGACACCAGAAGAAATCACTCTAGCACTAAAGCAGATGAAACCAGGTAAAAGTCCGGGACCAGACGGGCTTACTGTAGCGTACTATAAATCTTTCTCTGACATACTCATACCCCCCTAGTTAAAGCACTGAACAACCTCTCGCCCCGTAGTATGGCATCTAAGGAAATATTAGAAGCTCATATAACTTATTCCCAAACCAGGTAAGGACGCTACCATGGTCTCCAACTACCGACCAATTTCCCTCCTGAATGTTGATATTAAAGTTTATGCCAAAGCTATTGCCAACCGTCTGTTACCAATAATTCCCAAATTAATATCCACAGATCAAGTCGGTTTTGTCCCGGGAAGGGAGGCCCGGGACAACACCACTAAAGCCCTAGACATACATTACTGGATGACCACCAATAACATCAAAGGTTTTTTCCTATCGTTGGACGCGGAGAAGGCGTTCGACAGGGTTGCTTGGGACTATATGGAAGCCACATTACACTCTATAGGCCTCCCACTTCAACTGATCCATATGATTATGGCTTTGTACTCCTCACCCACTGCGAAAATAAGAGTGAATGGGCACCTGTCAGACACCTTCTCCGTCTCCAACGGAACACGACAGGGCTGCCCCCTGTCCCCCTTAATCTTTATTTTCACGATGGAACCACTCCTTCGCAAACTCAAGGAAAACCCTAATCTCAAAGGAGTGGAAATAGACCGTAAACAATTTAAACTTGCGGCCTATGCGGACGATGTCCTGTTATTCCTAACGGACCCAATCACCACTTTACCAAACCTCCTCAAAGACCTTGCTATATTTAAATCTCTATCCAACTTGCAAATTAATCTAGCTAAGTCCAAAGCCCTTAACATCTCCTTATCCATCGACATAGTTGCCCTATGCACGCAGAATTTCCCCTTCAGTTGGGAAACCCAGGCCCTCATGTATCTAGGCATTAAAATACCCACCAAACTTACAGAGATCTATAAATTGAATTTCCTACCTATCCTAAATACTATACGAACAAACTTACAAAAATGGACCTCGGGGCCGTTTTCATGGTTTGGAAGGGCAGCTGTCCTAAAAATGAACATGCTCCCCAGATTGCTATACCTATTTCAGACTGTACCCATACAAATTCCCATGGCCTTCTTCTCCACCCTCAAAAGGCTCTGTAGAACTTTTATTTGGTCCTCCAAACAGCCTAGGTTAAATTGGAAAAGACTAACAAATCCCAAGTCACAAGGGGGCTTAAACATTCCAGACATGCAAAAATACTATTGGGTGTGTCACCTAGCCAGAATTGTAGACTGGCACGCCAACAATACAAGCAAAGATTGGGTCTACATTGAGAACGCTTCCACCCCACTACCGATATGCACGTTACCATGGATCAACCACAAAATAGTACCAACACAAGCCAAACTGAATCCATTCATCAACTCCACGTTAACAAATTTCACAGCAGCTTGCAAACCACTCAAACTGAAACCTTTTCCCGGTCCCATGACACCTCTGGAAAACAATCCAGAGTTTACCCCAGGAGTACACACTCTCTACCCGGTAACAGATCCCGACAGACTGTCAGGAGCCAGGGAGCGCCTCCGCTCGCCGGGCTCCGGTGCGCATGCGCACGGGACGAGCGCTTCGCCGCACACCCGTCCGCAGCCTGATGGTGCGGCACGCGCGGGTGCACGGCGGTCCCCGTGTGCGCGCCGTAGCCCGTGCGGGTGCCCGGTAGCGCATCACACTGACGCGCTCGCCGGGCAGGGAGGCTTTATCTGACGACTCCAGCACCCAGTTGGGTTGCTGGTTTGTCGTCAGCTTTCCCTGTCCCTGAGCCTGTGTTTCCTGTGATATTGCCTGATCTGTGTACCGAACCTCTGCTAGCCTGTTTAACTACTACTCTCCCGGATTGCCCTGTACTGATTGCCTGATCTGTGTACCGAACCTCTGCTAGCCTGTTTAACTTCTACTCTCCCAGATTGCCCTGTACTGATTGCCTGATCTGTGTACCAAACCCCCTGGCTTGTTTAACCATTACTCTGCTGGACTATCCTGTCAATAACCTGCCTGACCTGTGTACCAAATCCCTGGCTTGTTTAACCATTACTCTGCTGGACTATCCTGTCAATAACGTGCCTGACCTGTGTACCAAATCCCTGGCCTGTTTAACCACTACTCTGCTGGACTGTCTTGATTATACCTGCCTAATCTGTGTACCGGACCCTGGCCTGCTTTACCACCGCTGTGCTAAATCTAGTGATACCCTGATTACCACCTGTTGTTCTCTAACCTCTGCTTGTGTTCTCAGCCCTGTATCCTGCGGATCCCAAGACACCCGCTTCCAGCCTTTGGTACCAACCACCCTACCGGAAGCCCGTGCCTCCGCGTGCCTCCAGCCCTCTGTACCCATTTCAGGGGTCTGGGTGCGCGTGGTCGTAAGGGCGAGCCGCTCTCGGCATCTCGGCCTCGGTGAGTATTTGTCCTTGACAGTACAAACCAGCCAGATGTCCGAGGCCGACAGAGCGCGCTCTCCTCTGGAGATCCTGTGCCAGCAGGTATCTACCCTCGCTGACTCTGTACAGAAGTTACAAGAAGGTTATACGCAAATTGATAACCGTCTACAGCAGATCACCGGGTTACCACCTTCCGCAGCCGCAGCTCCTGCACCCAGCAGTGGGGGTTCACTTCCCCAAGCTCCAGCCAACCCCACGGTGGTCATGGCCCTTCCTGAACCCCGGGTCCCTACACCTGAACGGTTTTTGGGAGACCGCAAGAAGTTTAGGGCTTTTAAAAACGCATGTTCCCTCTACTTCGCTCTGCAGCCAAGAACCTTCTCCTCAGAAATCGTCAAGGTAGGATTTGTGATTTCTCTGCTATCCGAAGAACCCCAGGCTTGGGCCCACCGCCTAATGGAACAGAGCAGTCCTGCCCTGAACACCATCGAGGCCTTCTTTGAGAGCATGACCCAGCTCTACGATGATCCGCAACGTATGGCTACAGCCGAAGCTATCCTGCACCATTTGTCCCAAGGAAGAAGACCTATTGAGGACTATACTGTGGAATTCCGTAAGTGGGCGGCCGACACAAATTGGAACGAGCCGGCCCTACGTTATCAATACCGTCAAGGCTTGTCTGAATTACTCAAAGATGAGTTAGCTAGGATGGAGACTCCTGCTTCACTAGAGGAACTCATTCAAGCAGCTACGAAGCTCGATCGGCGTCTTCGGGAACGGCGCTCAGAACGGTTTCAGTTGCCTCGCCCTGCCTGGGCGTCGCCAAGGCCTCACCCCACAGTATCCTCAACCTCGCCTTCAGCTACCACTGCATCGGCTCCTGAGGTCGAACCAATGCAGCTCGGTTTGGTCCGAGGTCCGTTAACCTCCGAAGAGAAGCAGCGCAGGCGGCAGTCTAACCTATGCCTCTACTGCGGTGGCACCGGACACTTCCTACGCAGCTGTCCGATCAGGCCCAGTAAGTTCCCTCAGTCAAACGTATTGAACTTTCCAAACAATAACATTCCCAAGGCTTATGTGATGTTGTTTGTTTCTCTACAGCTTCCGGAAAGGGAGACTCGCCTGCAGGCCATCGTTGATTCCGGAGCCTGCAGTTGTTTCATAGATTCCGCCTTGGCACACAGGTTGAAGATCCCTTTACAAACCAAAGAACAGGATCTACAAATACATTTGGCCGACGGATCCCTTCCCTGCTCTGGTCCCATCACCCAGGAGACCCAACCTATTCCAGTAACCACAGACTCCGGCCACCTGGAGTTCTTACGGCTTGACTTAATTCGCTCACCAATCTTTCCTATCATACTTGGCCTACCATGGTTACAAGCTCACGATCCACTAATCCATTGGAGTACCAAGACAGTGTCCTTCTCTTCTCAGTATTGCACCCAGCACTGCCTGCTTCCGGACTCCAAAGTTTGCGCCACAATGGTGGCACCACCAGGCAATCTCCAACACGTCCCCTCCGAGTACCTCGAGTTCCAAGAGGTTTTCAGTAAACAAATGGCTGACCGCCTACCACCTCACCGGGCCTACCACTGTCCAATTGACCTTCTTCCTGGATCCAAGATTCCATTTGGCCGGATATTTCCTCTTTCGGAAACCGAGCTGAAGGCTCTAAAGCAGTACATAGACGAAAACCTTGAGAAAGGTTTCATCCGCCCTTCATCCTCACCCGCCGGAGCGGGTATCTTTTTCGTTGGGAAGAAAGACGGTACCTTAAGACCCTGCGTAGACTATCGGCAACTTAACAACATCACAATTAAGAACCGGTACCCGTTACCACTCATTCCCGAGTTATTCCAGAGGTTTCGGTCCGCTAAGGTGTTCTCGAAACTTGACCTCCGAGGGGCCTACAATCTCGTCAGAGTCAGGGCTGGAGACGAATGGAAGACGGCTTTTAGATCCAGATTCGGGCACTTTGAGTATTTAGTGATGCCATTCGGACTCTGCAACGCTCCAGCCACCTTCCAACATTTAGTGAATGACATATTCCGACAATATTTAGATGACTTCCTTGTGGTATATCTGGATGATATCCTTATCTTCTCCCCTACACTGGAGACGCACAAGAGGCACGTTAAAACGGTTCTTGCCATCCTTCAACAACACAAGCTATACCTAAAAGCCGAAAAATGCGAGTTTGAGAAATCAACTATACAATTCCTGGGATTCATACTTTCTACCAATGGGGTTGCAATGGACCCACAGAAGATTCAGGCAATTCAGGAGTGGCCGGCCCCATCTAATAAAAAGGGGGTACAGAGGTTTATTGGGTTCGCCAATTTCTGTTGGAAATTTATTGTTGGATTTTCGGCCATCGTGGCACCCATTACCCAATTAACCCGGCAACATAGTTCGTTCCGGTGGTCCGCAGCTGCTCAAGAGGCTTTCCTTAAGCTAAAGGAATTGTTCAGTTCCGCTCCAATCCTCTGTCATCCTGACCCGACTCAACCCTTCGTACTGGAGGTGGACGCATCGGAGATCGCAACTGGAGCAATTCTCTCCCAGAGACAGGGACCAAAGGCCATCCTACACCCAGTAGCTTTCGCTTCTCGAAGACTCAGTCCACCGGAACTCAATTACGACGTGGGTGACAGAGAGCTGCTGGCTATAAAGTTTGCTTTAGAGGAGTGGAGGTATCTGCTGGAGGGGGCAGTCCATCTGGTTATGATCTTCACGGATCACAAAAATCTCGAGTATCTCAGAACAGCAAGACGGTTAAAGCCCCGCCAAGCCCGTTGGGCCCTCTTCTTTTCTCGCTTTAATTTCCATATAGCATACAAACCTGGGGCTAAGAACGGGAAGGCCGATGCCCTTTCACGGATGTTTTCCGTAGACCCTCAAATGCCCAGCACGATCCTCTCTCCTCAAAATTTCCTCGGGCTAACTCAGGCAGACTTAATATCATCCATCAAATCTTCGTCAGGCGCATGTACAGAACCAGCGGTGCATTCCCTGAAGAGATACGAAGATCTTTTCTGGATTAAAGGGAAAATATTTGTACCACAAGTGACTAGGCCCTTAGCCCTTCAGATGTGTCATGACCACAAGATGGCAGGACATTTTGGGAATAAGAAGACGGCTGAACTCCTTTCTCGCTCTTTTTGGTGGCCAGGATGGAGAAGGGATTGTAAAGATTATGTGGCGTCCTGTTCCCTTTGCCAGAGAAACAAGGGCCAAAACACCAAATCCTGGGGTCTGCTCAGACCTTTGCCCATTCCAGAACGACCATGGGTTGATGTGTCCATGGATTTCATCGTTGACCTACCTTGCTCAGAGAATTTTTCCACCATCCTTGTTGTTGTTGACCGCCTTTCCAAAATGGCCCACTTCCTGCCCATGAGGGGTACTCCCTCTGCCGTAGACACGGCCAACATCTTTCTAAAGGAGGTTGTTAGGCTCCATGGGGTACCAAGGAGCATCATGTCGGACAGAGGCGTCCAATTCACGTCCAAATTATGGAGGGAACTGTGCAAGGCTCTGGGTATCAACATTTGTCTCTCTTCAGCTTACCATCCCCAAAGTAATGGTCAGACGGAGAGGACCAACCAGACGCTAGAGCAATACCTCCGCTGCTTCTGCTCGGGCTCTCAGGATGATTGGGCGAGCCTCCTCTCCTATGATGAATTTGCGTACAACAACTCAATCCATGCCTCTACCAACCAGACTCCTTTCTGGACCAATTGTGGGTTCCATCCCACGTCCTTCGCTAACAATATCCCCGAAACAGCAGTCCCAGCAGTCCAGGATAGGATAACGTCGTTGCAATCCAATTTTCAGAGAATTCAAGACACACTACACAAAGCCCAGGAGGACTACAAGAAACAGTACGACCGGGGCAGAAAGGCAAACCCAAGATTCGACGTAGGAGACGAGGTCTGGCTGTCCACCGTTAATCTGAGATTACCTCTGCCATCTCGAAAACTCGGGCCTAAATTCATTGGGCCTTTTCAAGTCAGGAGGATCATCAACCCTGTGGCTGTGGAGTTGACACTTCCCAAGACATACCGGATTCACCCCGTTTTTCATGTGTCACTATTGAAGCCTGTGGTGCCCAGCCCTTTTCCGGGAAGAAAGGAACCTCCTCCTCCGCCAGTCAGAATCGATGGCGAGAATGAATTCGAAGTGGAATCCATTCTTGGTTGTAGAAAGAGGGGCAGGCAGCTACAATACCTGATTCAATGGAAGGGGTATCCCCCCGAAGATAACTCCTGGGAGCCCGCCAGGAATCTGCACGCCCCACAGTTAATTCAAACATTTCATCAAGATCATCCGGAATTGATGGCCAGCCTTGGCGTCCAGTGTCCGCCCTTAGGAGGGGGGCACTGTCAGGAGCCAGGGAGCGCCTCCGCTCGCCGGGCTCCGGTGCGCATGCGCACGGGACGAGCGCTTCGCCGCACACCCGTCCGCGGCCTGATGGTGCGGCGCGCGGGTGCATGGCGGTCCCCGTGTGCGTGCCGTAGCCCGTGCGGGTGCCCGGTAGCGCGTCACACTGACGCGCTCGCCGGGCAGGGAGGCTTTATCTGACGACTCCAGCACCCAGTCGGGTTGCTGGTTTGTCGTCAGCTTTCCCTGTCCCTGAGCCTGTGTTTCCTGTGATATTGCCTGATCTGTGTACCGAACCTCTGCTAGCCTGTTTAACTACTACTCTCCCGGATTGCCCTGTACTGATTGCCTGATCTGTGTACCGAACCTCTGCTAGCCTGTTTAACTACTACTCTCCCGGATTGCCCTGTACTGATTGCCTGATCTGTGTACCAAACCCCCTGGCTTGTTTAACCATTACTCTGCTGGACTATCCTGTCAATAACCTGCCTGACCTGTGTACCAAATCCCTGGCTTGTTTAACCATTACTCTGCTGGACTATCCTGTCAATAACCTGCCTGACCTGTGTACCAAATCCCTGGCCTGTTTAACCACTACTCTGCTGGACTGTCTTGATTATAACTGCCTAATCTGTGTACCGGACCCTGGCCTGCTTTACCACCGCTCTGCTGGATCTAGTGATACCCTGATTACCACCTGTTGTTCTCTAACCTCTGCTTGTGTTCTCAGCCCTGTATCCTGCGGATCCCAAGACACCCGCTTCCAGCCTTTGGTACCAACCACCCTACCGGAAGCCCGTGCCTCCGCGTGCCTCCAGCCCTCTGTACCCATTTCGGGGGTCTGGGTGCGCGTGGTCGTAAGGGTGAGCCGCTCTCGGCATCTCGGCCTCGGTGAGTATTTGTCCTTGACACAGATCAAGACTAAAGATACACCAAATGTTCCACAATGGAAATTTCCTGACGTTTCATGCCCTTACCTCCACATTTCCAGACTACCACATCCCCTTCCACAAATACTTGCAAATACGTCACTTTGTCCATAGCCTCAAACCCACGGTGGACCTGCACAGAGATCTTACGCCTTTTGAACTATTGTGTAACAATTCTGAACCCCAAAGACACCTCATCTCATTAATATATAAACTCCTATTTCCAACAGACGAAATCAAAAATGATGAATTAATTAGAAGATGGGAGCAGGACTTGAACATAGACCTCTCCGCAGAGGAGTGGCAGCGAGCTCTTTATCATATGCATAAAGGTTCATGCAACATATCAACTCAAGAAAATCGATACAAAATCTTTACAAAATGGTACAGGACCCCGGACAGGATTCACAGATATCAACCTGACTTTCCTCCCCTATGTTGGCGTTGCAAAGCGTCGAGAGGCACACTTCTCCACATATGGTGGGAATGCCCTCTTATCCAGACCTATTGGACTGACATCCACCGGTTGATTACTCAGATAACGACATTCACCCCTGATTTCACCCCGGCACAATATCTGCTCCACCATACCTCTCTCCCACAACGCACATATAGGAAATCACTGGTTCTACACCTCATCAACGCGGCAAACCTATGTGTCCCAGTACACTGGAGAACCACATCTCCCCCCACCATAACAGAATGGATTTAGCGGGTTGATAGAGTGGCAGAAATGGAAAGCCTTATTCACCAAACAGCAGATACGCCAACCAAATACATGATCATCTGGGCTTGTTGGATCCACTTTAAATCATCCCAAAGACAGTCTAGTCCAACCACCACCCACCCCACAGACTCAAGGGGTTCCACAAACACGCAAACGCCTACATAAGTCCATAAATAAATAAACACTTCACTACCATTACTTTCCGTCTCCCTACCCCTCCCCCCAATCCCTCTCCCCACATCGCTACATCACCTGCACCCTAAAAATTTTAAATCTTCTGAGGTAATACAAACGCAACCCCATACGTTGGGGAGATAACACTACATCAGGACAAGTTCCCTGGCCTGAAGTATTGCACCACTGACTAACATTTTCATGTACTCCTCCACCCGGGCACAGCTAGTGCCCATATGGGGGTGCTCGGGTGGGGGAGTGGAGATATTTCGGCCGGAAAAATCACAATTAGATGTGGTATATTACACCATAGGGATACCTCAGGCATAACGCAACTTTCACCCTCGTTTCTCATTCTACATACTTTTTTTTTTTATTTAATTATTTCTTCCGACTCCTATATACGGACCATAACAGGTTCATTATATGCCGATTCTTACTGCCTTTAATGTTATGCTAGGTGATATGTACAATAGCCATATATGATGTAACTATCAACTTTACTCATTGCCAACATGTAACATGTGCATATATCTGTTTCACTTGTTTTACTTTTGTGAAAACTTAATAAAATACTTTAAACAAAAAAAATTCCCATGCATTTCTGCAAAATGCAAAATGCATCAAAAAACGCGCTAGTGTGAATGGAGCCTTACTCTGACTTCACTTACTGCAATAATAAAGTCAAAGGATTAGAATAATTGCCAGGTATCTTGCATTGTTGACATGCTGTTAACAAAAGCTTGCCCAATTTTTTTCTCAGCATATTTCCTTTAAAGTGTTTAAAAAAGCATTTTTTTTTAGTTTTTGATAGAATAAGTAAGGATTAGAATCTGTGCCAAGTTTGTATTGCTATCTGTGCAAATTAAAGTTAAAAAGTAAATCCACACAAATGTAATTCTTTCTGTGCTACAATGGAGTGAAAAAAAAAATTCAAAGTAAGCCATACGAATGGCATAATCAGCTGAAAAACTCTTAGCAGGCTGAATCGCCCAAACCATTTCTAGAAGTTCCTAAAATCCTTAATAACCTTAACCACTTTAGCCCTGGAAGATTTGGCTCAATGACCAGGCCATTTTTTGCGATACGGCATTGCATTGCTTTAACTGACAATTGCTGGGTCGTGTGACACTGTACCCAAACAAAACTGATGTCCTTTTTTTTCCCCACAAATAGAGTTTTTTATGGTATTTGATCATCTCTGCGGTTTTTATTTTTTGCGCTATAAACAAAAGAAGATCGACAATTTTGAAAAAAAAAACCACAGTTGGGGTTATTTACTAAAGGTAAATCCACTTTGCACTGAAAGTGCACTTGGAAGTGCAGTCGCTGTAGATCTGAGGCGGACATGCAAGGAAAATAAAAAACAGCATTTTTGCTTGCACATGATTGGATGATAAAATCAGCAGAGCTTCCCCTCATTTCAGAGTTTCCCCTCAGATCTACAGCGATCTACAGTAACTGCACTTGCAGTGCAGAGTAGTTTTACCGTAAATCAACTCCAATATCTTTTACTTTTTGCTATAATAAATATCCCACTTTTTTTTCAAAGAAAATATTTTTTTCCTAAGTTTAGGTCGATATGTATTCTTCTACATATTTTTGGTAAAAAAATCGCAATAAGCGTATATTGATTGGTTTGCGCAGAAGCTATAGTGTCTACAAAATAGGGGATAGATTTATGGCATCTTTATTATTTTTTTTTTACTAGTAATGGTGGCGATCTGTGATTTTTATCGGGACTTCGATATTAGGGTGGACAAATTGGACACTTTTGACACACAAAAATGCACTGATTACTGTATAAATGTCATTGGTAGGGAAGGGGTTAACGCTAGGGGGCGATCAAGGGGTTAACTGTGTTCCCTCACTGTGTTTTAACTGTAGGGGGGATGAGACTGTCTAGAAGGAGAGAGAGATCAGTGTTCATACTTAGTATGAACACACGATCTGTCTCTACTTCCCTGAAAGAACTGGGATCTGTGTGTTTACACACACAGATTACGGTTCTTGCTCTGTCACAAGTGATCGCGGGTGCCCGGCGGTCATCGCGCCCACCGGGCAAAATTAAAATATTTTTTCAGACATTAGAATTTCAAGAGAGACAATAGTCCACAGTTTACCTCAATAAAATTTGAAAGGTTTACTGAAGTCTATATATATTGCCATAATAAAATAAATGTTCTTACAGCTGCTTGTCTATTAACTGCTTTATGGGAGGGATATAAGTTAATGATGGCATGATGCCATGACTGATGTAGTGATTTTCATAGCACAAATATATAGTTACATAGTTAGTAAGGTTGAATAAAGACACTAGCCTTTATCATTTCCGTTATCCCTGTATACTGTGTTCACTAAGATACCCGTTCAAGAGTTTTTTTTTTTTTAACTATCAATACTTCCCCCTGACACTGCCAATTGTGGAAGTGAATTCCACATTCTTACCTTATCAGGTAATAAATAAGTGCAGCGTCACTGTGTGAAACTCGTCTACCTGTACCAGCTTTTTTTCCTGTGGTGTCATTTATGTTACGGATTTTACATTAAAGAGACTTATCATTTACCTCGGAGTGCAGCCATCCATTTCTTTCTATCCTATTGCAGGGACGCCGAGCCAAAGCTAGCACCCTTGGGAAGAGTCCATTCACCAGCTTACTTCGTCCCATCACTCACCAGGAGCAGCATTTTCCTTTCCCCACTCCTTACCACCATGACAGTGAAAAACCCTTTATGCCATTAAACCACTTCCCGTCCGGCCTATAGCAGAATGACAGCTGGGCGGTGGTTCAGTTATCCTGACTGGGCATCATATGACGTCCTGCAGGATAACAGCTGCCACGCGCCCGTGGGGGCACGCATCGTGATGATCGGTGGTGCGGTGTGTCAATCTGATACACGGTTACGCCGATCTCGATAAAGAGCCTCCGACGGTGGCTCTTTACCACATGATGAGCCATGTCCAATCACGGCTGATTGCGATGTAAACAGGAAGAGCCGTTAATCGGCTTTTCCTCACTCGCGTCTGACAGATGCTAAGAGAGACGATCGGCGGCTTTCCTTACAGGGGGGGTCTATGCTGATTGCTTATCAGTGTAGCCCCCCTCAGATGCAGACACTAGACCACCAGGGAAGCCGCCAGAACCACCAGGGAAGAACATAACATGTGGATGGCCAGGTACATCCCCTATGGCCATCCACATGTGCAAATTAATGCCCAATCGATGCCAATCAGTACCCACAAATGGGCACTGACTGGCACCATTATGAAACAAAATAATTCAGTGATGCCCAGCAATGCCACCCATCAGTGTCATCAGAGCCATCAATTCCACCTATCAGTGCCCATCCATGCCCATCAGTGCCCACCTATCAGTGCCCACCAGTGCCCATCCGTGCCACCTATCAGTGTCACCCATAAGTATCCATCAGTGCCGCCCATAAGTACCCATCAGTGCTGCCTACGAGTGCCCATCAGTGCCACCTATGAGTGCCCATCATGGCCATCCACATGTGCAAATTAATGCCCAATCTATGCCAGTCAGTGCCCACAAATGGGCACTGACTGGCACCATTATGGAAGAAATTAATTCAGTGATGCCCAGCAATACCACCCATCAGTTTCATCAGAGCCATCAATGCCACCTATCAGTGCCCATCCATGCCCATCAGTGCCCACCTATCAGTGCCCACCAGTGCCCATCCGTGCCACCCATAAGTATCCATTAGTGCCGCCCATAAGTACCCATCAGTGCCGCCTATGAGTGCCCATCAGTGCCACCTATGAGTGCCCATCAGTGCCACATACCAGTACCACCTATCAGTGCCCATCAGTGCCGCCTATCAGTGCCCATCATTAGTGCCACCTCATCAGTGCCACCTCATTGGTGCCACCTCATCAATGCCCATCAGTGCTGCCTTATCAGTGCCTGTCAGTGCAGCCATATCAGTGCCCATCATTGAAGTAGAAAAAATACTTATTTACAAAAAATTTTAACAGAAACAAAGAAAAACTTTTTTTTTCTAAATTTCCGGTATTTTTTTATTTGTTGCAAAAATAAAAATAGTAGAGATGATCAAATACTTCCAAAGGAAAGCTCTAATTGTGAAAACAAAATGATAAAAAAAATTTTGGGTAAAGTGTAGCATGACCACGCAATTGTCACTCAAATTGCGACAGCACTGAAAGCTGAAAATTGGCTTGGGCAGGAAGGTGTATAAGTGCCTGGTATTGAACTGGTTAAGGTTAAACCATTTCACTTCCAATTTCAATGAGTGGTCCCGTGTCTTCTTACACTCCTTGAGACTGAATCATTTTCTTCCTATGCTGGGATCACCATTGAGGTATTTGTATAATTGCAATAGTTGTATTTGTAATAGTTACATAGGTATATATATATATATATATATATATATATATATATATATACAGTATCTCACAAAAGTGAGTACACTGCTCACATTTTTGCAAATATTTTATTATATCTTTTCATGTGACAACACTGAAACAATGACACTTTGCTACAATCTACAATGTAATGTAGTGAGTGTACAGGTTGTATACCAGTGTATATTTGCTGTCCCCTCAAAATACCTCAACACACTGCCATTAATGTCTAAACTGCTGCCAACAAAAGTGAGTACACCCCTAAGTGAAAATGTCCAAATTGGGCCCAAAGTGTCAATATTTTGTGTGGCCACCATTATTTTCCAGCACTGCCTTAACCCTCTTGGGCATGGAGTTCACCAGAGCTTCATGGTTGCCACTGGAGTCCTCTTCCACTCCTCCATGACAACATCACAGAGCTGGTGGATGTTAAAGACCTTGTGCTCCTCCACCTTCCATTTGAGGATGCCACGCAGATGCTCAATAGGGTTTAGGTCTGGAGACATGCTTGGCCAGTCCATCACCTTTACCCTCAGCTTCTTTAGCAAGGCAGTGGTTGTCTTGGATGTGTGTTTGGGGTCACTATCATGGTGGAATACTGCCCTGCGGCCCAGTCTCTGAAGGGAGGGGATCATGCTATGCTTCAGTATGTCACAGTACATGTTGGCATTCATAATTCCCTCAATGAACTGAAGCTCCCCAGTGCCAGCAGCACTCATGCAGCTCCAGACCATGACACTCCCACCACCATGCTTGACTGTAGGCAAGACACATTTGTCTTTGTACTCCTCACCTGATTGTCGCCACACACGCTTGACACTATCTGACCCAAATAAGTTTATCTTGTTCTCATCAGACCACAGTACATGGTTCCAGCAATCCATGACCTTAGTCTGCTTATATTCAGCAAACTGTTTGTGGGCTTTCTTGTGCATAATCTTTAGGAGAGGCTTCCTTCTGGGACAACAGCCATGCAGACCAATTTGATGCAATGTGCAGCGTATGGTCTGAGCACTGACAGGCTGACCCCCCACCCCTTCAACCTCTGCAGCAATGCTGGCAGCACTCATACGTCTATTTCCCAAAGACAACCTCTGGATATGATGCTGAGCACATGCACTCAACTTCTTTGGTGGACCATGGCGAGGCTGAGTGGAACACGTCCTGTTAAATTGCTGTATGGTCTTGGCCACCATGCTGCAGCTCAGTTTCAGGGTCTTGGCAACCTTCTTAAAGCCTAGGACATCATTATGTAGAGCAACAATTCTTTTTTTTCAAATCCTCAGAGAGTTCTTTGCCATGAGGTGCCATTTTGAACTTCCAGTGACCAGTATGAGAGAGTGAGAGTAATAACACCAAATTTTACACACCTGCTCCCCATTCACACCTGAGACCTTTTAACACTAACGAGTCACATGATTGGGAAAATGGCTAATTGGGCCCAATTTGGACATTTTCACTTAGGGCTGTACTCAGCTTTGTTGCCAGTGGTTTAGACATTAATAGCTGTATGTTGAGTTATTTGGAGGGGACAGCAAATTTACACTGTTATATAAGCTGGACACTCACTACTTTACATTGTAGCAAAGTGTCACTTCTTCAGTGTTGTCACATGAAAAGATATAATAAAATATTTACAAAAATGTGAGGGCTGTACTCACTTTTGTGAGATACTGTATATATATATATATATATATATATATATATGAAAATAATTTTAGCTAATATCTGGAATAAAGGGTTAAGAGTAGCAGGGCTTTCTCTATTGGAGTGCTCCTTTCTGTACCAAATGGTGCAAGTGCTGGTCAAGCAGGAAGTGATGTTGACAGGAAATTAAGGGAGGGAGGAAATTAGATCACACAGCCACGTGATGAGCCCAAGGCTAAAGTCTAGAGTGACAACAGAGCTAGAAGCGAGAGCCTGTGCCAGCAATTTCTGTTTTCCCTGAGCAACCAATGATATCCTAATTGCAAAAGCATATATGAACCATCTAATTGAAGTCCCTGATTTGAAGATTTAAAAAATTTACTCCACATATGTCAATGCAAAGGTATAAGTAAACACCAGCATGCAAATTACAAAGTTTTATTAAATAATGAAGCCATTTACAACATCTTGATTTATGCTTTCAGTTTTTGGCTACATTTAGAAAAAATAAAGATGACCAGTTGGCTTATACCCACATGCCCTCATAGAGTTCAGCTCTGTTACTTCAAAGCTATTGTTTCTAATTTTCAAAGACTCTTTAATGACTGGCATCGCATCACTGGACTGGTGTAGGGGGCAATGTTGTGCTTATATTTACAAAATGATCAGTCTTTACAACATAATATAGACCTGATAGTTTACCTTCTATAGGCAGGAAGACACTTAAGAGTTTGAAAACACATAGATGAGTTTTTCTAGAAAACAATGTTATAAGCAGGATGTATTCACAAAGACTGAAATTGTCAAGCAAATATGATTTTTTTAAATTGTGTAAGCAAAGTACTTAGAAAAATCATCTGATGCACTTCCCAATATACAGATAATCTGTAAATTAAATTCTATATTCTTGGAAAATTCAGTATGTTAATGGATAGAAAAATTCAGAGGGACAAAAGATATTTGACCAACTAATTGGGAGAGAGAGAGGTTCAGGTCCATATCCCCAATTCAATATGTAAAACCAAAGTTCCTCAAAAAATGGCACTTTAGAGGACCATGAACACTCAGAAAAATAGAAGTTTTATATAAAATGATAAAAATTTATTACAGGGAGCAAATGACATGATACAGCATGAATAATACTAAAACACATGATATACAAAAACAGTCCAGAGACTGACAAATAGAAATGATGCCAAAACCTACTGTCAAGGAGACATATGAAATCCAACATGTTTCAACCAGTAAGGTAAGGGTCTTCTTCAGGGCAGGAGAATGGGCTGAGAACTTCCAGATGAATACAATCTCACGTGTTATGTGTTACAAACAATGTAGATCATATGCTCAACATAGAAGAAGAATAACAAAGGCCACTAGTGTTGGGATAAAGCTCCGCCGCAGAGGAAATCATATAGACATCCCATTTTGCATGTTGGTGCCCCGAATATACAGGAGTCAGCTGAATAACCAGCAATCAACCTAAAGGGTGTCACAGGTCCAGGGATGCCCTATGTCTCCAGAATGAAGCCTGTATATTAGTAGGTTAACCTGTTTATTGCAATAGAGTTTATATGCATTTCCTGTTAGCCCCGTCCCTTTTGGTTTGGGATTTTATAGCAAGTTTTAGCTCAGGGAATCAATAACCAGCATAGACTAGAGCCAAGTTGGGCATCCAATAGTCACTTCTGATAGAAGTAGGACCACAGAGTATTTAGGCTGACTCTGAGTACAGTGCCACCAGGCCCGGACTGGGACACAAAATAGGCCCGGGCATTTTAGACTGGGCAGCCTGATCCCTGGGGGGAGGAAGTGGATATGAGGGGGTGGGCATTTATGTGGGTGGTTGGTGATGGGATATTAATCCTGATAGACATCCCAATCCAGCAGAGACATCCCCATATAGCAAAGAGACATCCACACCCAGCAGAGACAGCCAAATCCAGCAAAGAGACAGCCCCAGTCCAGCAAAGAGACAGCCCCTGACCAGCAAAGAGACAGTCTCAGACCAGCATAGAGACAGCCTCAGACCAGCATAGAGACAGCCTCAGACCAGCAAAGAGACATCCCCACCTGGCAAAGAGACAGCCACATTCAGCAAAGAGACACCCCCATCCGGCAAAGAGACAGTCCCAGTCCAGCAAAGAGATAGTCCCAGCCCAGCAAAGAGACAGCCCCTGACCAGCAAAGAGACAGCCTCAGACCAGCATAGAAAGACCCTCAGACCAGCATAGAAACACCCTCAGACCAGCAAAGAGACAGTCTCCGACCAGCAAAGAGACAGACTCAGACCTGCAAAGAGACATCCCGACCAGCAAAACGAAAGCCTCAGTCCAGCAAAGAGACACCCCCATACCAGCAAAGAGACAGTCTCAGACCAGAAAAGAAACAGCCTCAGACCAGCAAAGAGACAGCCTCAGTCCATCAAAGAGACATCCACAGGCCAGCAAAGTGACAGCCTCAGACCAACAAAGAGATACCCTCAGTCCAGCAGAGACAGCCTCAGTCCAGCAAAGAGACAGCCTCAGACCAGCAAACAGACAGTCCCAATCCACCCCCCTTGTCCGCCGCTACAGAGTGGGACTTTGGCTGTAACACACACTGGATCAATTCAGTGCACTCACCTTCCTTCTTGTGCAGCTGTCACAGTGTGCCAGCTGGTGTTAAGAGAGAGGCCACTGTTGTCCCGAGTGCAGGTATATCTCCAGTGGCCAGCCCGGGAGATGTCTTTCACCTGTCAGTACTTCTCTCCCGACTTCTTCTACACGTCCTAGTTTGCTGGAGCCGAGCCTGCTTCAGGCATGGCTGCATAGTGGGAAGTGACTGTCCAAAATGCGGTCACCACTTATCTCAGGCCGCTCTCCTTAGGACATGCAGCCCGGAGGCCCTGGCCCACTGGGTATATGTCCGTTGTGCCCTATGGCCAGTCCGGGCCTGAGTGCCACACCACAGCTTCTGCTGGTATAAATCTGAGTTCCAGGCTGGTTGAACGATGGTTAGAGGATCTACCAGTTATCGCTGATCTTGTCTTCAGGTCTTCAACACAAAGATGGATTCTGCATTGCAATCATCCTCAGGGTTCCATACATCTGAACTTTGCTGAAACATTCATCTGGAGGTATCTTTATTAATAACTATATATACCTGGGTATATGTGCACAAATCACCCAGGACTCTTTTTGGGCCCTTTTCTGATAATACCATGTCGGATGTACTGTACAGTATGTAGCAATATTAATCTATTCTTAAATAAAGCTTGTATTATTTCCATACTGGCATGCATCTGTATATTTATGGTTAACGTTATATGTTGGTTGCAGTAGTCCCTTTGAGTTCAATTACTCTGATTAGGTTACTCATTAATTTCCCAGAAAGGGAACCCCTCTGTTCACAGTGGTCCTGTCTTGGAGGGAGTTGGAGGGAGGCACTCCCAACTTTATTATCAAGCCACAATTTCAGTTAACAAAGATTCTGGTTCTCTTATTTACCTACATGTTTATCATACTATCCTTTTAGAGGAGGGTTATTTCTCCTAATCCCCCCCAAATAAGGGCTACACATGTATAAGTAATAACGTCAGAAATTGATGATCCAGGGAATATCTGATTCCCTTGGGGGATCAGGAAATATTTTTGTCCGTACTGAAGCAAATTGGACCATGCGTTATAGAGTTTGTTGTCTTCCTCTGAATCAATTGTAGGTATAGAATTATGTATATGGAGGCTTTCTTTTTAAAAATTCATTATTTCTATTGGTTGAACAACTGTAGATGGACTTGTGTATTTTTTTTAACCTAATGATGTACCTATGTAACATTGTTAGAATTTAGTTTTGATGCACCGCTGATCCTGCATTTGCCTCCAGATGCCAAGCACATAGAAAACCAGAAAAAAACATTACAACCTAGTAGCTAAGCTACATGTTGATGGATTTTGTTAATCTACACACATTTTAATATATCTATACAAGCTTGCTAGTAACACCAATAATTCTATGCAGTAATTTAGTGAAGTAGTATTTTATTAATAACATGTTTCAGTGCTTGCAGCAGCCTTGGCTATGTGTGCCTGCAAGCTTTTAAATGTGTAGTGCTACCCCCCACAGGAGCCGCTGAGTATGTTGTGTCCTCTGTTCTCTGCTCTCAGTCCCCACTGACGCACCTGGTTAAAGGTTGATCACACCTGTGTAACTGAAGCGTTAGTATTCTAGATCACAAGCAACTTGATGATTAAGAAGGTGAATGTATGTTTGAAGAGTAAGCAAAAATGCAATGCACAGAACACATAAACAGGACAACATAATGTGTTATGCTAGCTGATGGGAAGCCTCATCTACAGCAATTGACCACGCTGCAAAAAAAATTAAGCCCCATCACACTGGTCCACGCAGTATCAGTAAGAAAAGCACCTACCATGAAGAGCATAAAATAAACCACACTTTAATTTTTAGCAATAATTATTCAAAGAATGTTTCTGAGTGCACTTTAAGCATACAGCCCCAGTAACAGGTGTGTGAATGCGCTACTGGCAAAAGGGTACCCTTGGTTGTGTCTTAAGTACCTGGTACCTAATTGTCAGTGTTGGCCATTAATGACCTTCTGTAGGTGGTGCACATGTACCTGTAGTTGTCCCTTGCACTCAAGGGATGACTAATTGGCTGCTAAGTAAGGGGAAGTCTCAGTTGGCATTAACTGTGGGCAGCAAGGGGTTAAGCTCAGTAGTTCCATTCACCACTTCTGATATACAAAGGATAAGGTCCAGTATGCTTGAATCAATTGTCACTGAAGTCTTAGTTCATGTTGCACATGGCAACACGTCTTTCCAGCTTAAATTTCAAGGCACAGCAACTCTCTCAGGAAAGGGGTTCACCCCTTGGTGGCACTGTTGGTCCCGTGGATTGCCTATACCAGTGTCCACCAGCGGGTGTCTTCTTGCAGCCAGGATCTATAATAAAGGATCTCACCTGCTGGTGGCACTGTCAGATCCATGTGCCGTAGTACCGGTGTCCACCAGCGGGTGTATTCCGGCAGTGTGGGGCAGGGAACACCTCCTGCACTCAGGTGTTACATGAGGACAATTGCTGACAGTCTCCTAAATACCTGGCAAGCCCTCACATGCTTGCCTTGGTATCTCTCTCCCTGCGCCCTGACCTCGCTGCCTGTAATCCTGACCTTGAGCCTGCATCTGACCTGACCTGACCTGATCTGATCTGACCCAATACCATCCTGGACCTGTCCCTCCTGTTACCTGATTACCTTGGATCCATGCCCTGCAGCCTATCCATCCATCCTCTCCCTGTCCTGTTGGTTTCCCGTCCTTACCCATCTGCTGACCTCCCTGTGTATGACCTCGGCCTGGCTTTTGTTTACGATTCTGGTATCTCCCATTTATTTGTATATACTTTTTGTTGTTTGTGGGTCTGTGTCATGAGAGGGTTTACCCGTTGGTGGTGCTATCGGTCTCTTGGATCGCAGTACCAGTGTCCACCAGCGGGTGTCTTCCAACACCTGGGACCTGTAGTAAGAGGTCTCTCCTGCTGGTGGCACTGTTGCATCCTTGGGCCGTAGTACCGGTGTCCACCAGTGGGTGCACTCCGGAAGTGTGGAGCAAACAGCACACACTGCGCTCAGCTGTAACATGAGGTTAATTACCACAGCCTTATAAATACCCGGCAAACCCTCATAGGCTTGCCTTGGTATCTTTCTTCCTTGTGCCCTGACCTGTTATCCCGTATCCCGTATCCTGTAAACCTGTATCTCCTGTATCTGAACCTGAGCCTGCTCCTGAGCCTGCTCCTGAGTCTGTATCCGATCCCATCCTGATCCTGTCCCTCCTGTGTTCCTATTCCCTTGTATCCATACCCCATCCATTATCTCCCTCTCCTATCCTGTCCTTGTTCAGTTGCTGATCCCCTGTGTATGACCCTGGCCTGGCTTACGTGTTTGATTTTGGTACTTCCCTTTGGCTGTATATATTATCTGTTGTCTGTGGGTTTCTGTTGGTTGGTTGAGCACTATTTGTATTTGGGGTGTTTGCTTATTTATATCACTTATCCTAAATAAACATTATTCTTATTTCACTTTACATGCATTTTGGTTTCCTCTTTGCAGTCCACACAATCTGGTCACACCTGTTCATGACAGTATACCAAGGCCATCTCTGACCAGAAGTGGCTGCACAGGGGAACCATCTCGGTTCTGTTTCACATTGCTGGGATGAATTCAGATATAATTGTTTATTATGCTCTGCTGGCAACAGAGAGTTCTGAATATCTCCGCCAGACATTGAAAGGGTGGTCCAGTGATCAGCTGCTGGAGATTATCCGTTTAGCTCACTCTGTGGTCGATCAGGGCAGTATACTGTTTGAGGATGTTCAGCCTTTGATTGGAATGTGTACAGAGCTGGCTCTGCCTTGTATCCCAAAGGGCCATGATGACTTTTCTCCCCCTTCAGCATTAACCAGGTTGCGTCCTTAGTATCGCTGTTGGAGGATGACTCTGCATCCTTTTTTGAGCATTATTTGGTTTGTCCCAAACAGTTGTTGAAAGATTGTATAGATGAAGTGCAGTCGCTGGTCAGACAGAGGGAATGTGAGCCCACTTTTGTGCTACCTGTACTTCAGGCATGGTCAGACCTGTTATGCCCAGCTTCTGTCAGCTCTCCACAAACCAGACCTGCTACTAAACACCTGCCTGCTCAGATGTCCTTTCTCCCATCACCCCTGGCAACCTCAGCTGCAGTCCAATATACCCTGCTCCCCACCAGGTATCAATGCCCTGTTTCTACTTCCTGCACCTATCCTGCCTTTAACCCACCTGCCTCTTCTCTAATACCTGCAACTTCCCCACAAAGAACTTCCTCTGGCCGCTGTTCCCCCTTCCTTGCCATATCCCAGCCCTTCCTTTCAGTATGCCTCTCCTCCTGTCTACAGTCCTACAGCCACTTACAGATCTCCAGCAGTTAAGCCAAAGAAGAAACGGAAGTTCTTCCCCACTCCCACAATCCTGCCAGTAACCCAACTTGCTTCCACACCAACCAACCTGTTCCAGCCTGCGTTCATGCCAGTTGAACTTGATGACCCACTTAAACCTGCCAACCCAGTGCCTGCTATCCAGCCTGATGTGCCTACCTTCCAGTCTGATGTGCCTGCTTCCCAGTCTGATGTCTTGATGCCTGCCTTCCAGCCCAAAGTTTCGGTGCCTGCCTTCCAGTCTGATGTGCCTGCCTTCCAGTCTGATGTGCCTACCTTTCAGTCTGATGTGTCCACTTTCCATTCTGATGTACCAGCTTTCCAGTCTGATGTCCCGATGCCTGCCTTCCAGCCCAAAGTCTCAGTGCCTGCCTTCCAGCCTGATGTGTCTACCTTCCAGTCTGATGTGCCCGGTTCCCAGTCTGATGTTTTGATGCCTGCCTTACAGCCCAAAGTCTTGGTGCCTGCCTTCCAGTCTGATGTGTCCACTTTCCAGTCTGATGTACCCGCTTTCCAGTCTGAAGTCACGGTGCCTGCCTTCCAGCCTGATGTGCCTACCTTCCAGTCAGATGTGTCCGCTTTCCAGTCTGATGTCTTGATGCCTGCCTTCCAGCCTGAAGGCTCGGTGCCTGCCTTCCAGCCTGAAGGCTCGGTGCCTGCCTTCCAGCCTGATATATCTACCTTCCAGTCCGATGTGCCCACTTTCCAGCTTGATGTCTCGATGCCTGCCTTTCAGTCTGATGTGCCCACTTGCCAGTCGGTGCCCCCTTTCCAGTCTGATGTGCCTGCCTTCCAGCCTGGTGTTTCGGTGCCTGCCTTCCAGCCTGATGTCTCGGTGCCTACCCTCCAGCCAGATGTCTCTGCCTTCCAGCTTGATGTCTCTGCCTTCCAGCTTGATGTCTCTGCCTTCCAGTCTGATGTGCCCACCTTCCAGTCTGATGTACCCGCTCTCCAGTCTAATGTGCCTGCTTTCCAGTCTGATGTCCTGATGCCTGCCTTCCAGCCTGATGTCTTGGCACCTGCCTCCCAGCTTGATGTCTTTGCCTCACAGTCTGATGTGCCCACTATCCAGTTTGTCCTGATGTCTGCCTTCCAGCCCGAAGTCTCGGTGCCCGCTTTCCAGTCTGATGTGCCTGCCTTCCAACCGGATGTCCCGATGCCTGCCTTCCAGCCGGATGTCCCGATGCCTGCCTTCCAGCCGGATGTCCCGATGCCTGCGTTCCAGCCGGATGTCCAGATGCCTGCCTTCCAGCTGGATGTCTCGACGCCTGCCTTCCAGCCGGATGTCTCGATGCCTGCCTTCCAGCCGGATGTCTCAACCTTCCAGTCTGATGTACCCGCTCTCCAGTCTAATGTGCCTGCTTTCCAGTCTGATGCCTTGATGCCTGCTTTTCAGCCTGAAGTCTCACCTGATGTCTCGGTGTCTGCATTTCCACCTGATGTCTCGATGCCTGCCTTCCAGCCTGATGTGCCAGCTTCCCAGTCTGATGTGCCAGCTTCCCAGTCTGATGTGCCAGCTTCCCAGTCTGATGTGCCAGCTTCCCAGTTTGATGTGCCAACTTTCCAGCCTGATGTCTTGAAGCTTGCCTTCCAGCCTGATGTGCCAGCTTCCCAGTTTGATGTGCCAGCTTTCCAGTTTAATGTGCCAGCTTCCCAGTCTGATGTGCCAGCTTCCCAGTCTGATGTGCCTGCTTTCCAGCCTATTGTCCCAGTGCCTGCCTTCCAGCCTGATGTCTCAGTGCCTGCCTTCCAGCCTGATGTGCCAGCTTCCCAGACTAATGTGCCAGCTTCCCAGCTTGGAGTGTCTGTGCCCGCTGCCCAGCTCGAAGTGCCCGCTGCCCAGCTCAAAGTGCCTGTGCCTGCTGCCCAGCTCGAAGTGCCCGCTGTCTGCCCGGATGTGCCCGCTGTCTGCCAGGATGTGCCCGCTGTCTGCCCAGAGGTGCCCGCTGTATTCTCCGATGTACCCGCTGTCCAGTTTGATGTGCCCGATGCCCAGCCTGATGTGCCCTCATCTGTTGTTCGGTTTGGGGCCATGAACTTTGGACAATTTCACCTTGTTGGAGCGTCCGGAGGCCGCTCCTTTGGGGGGGTACTGTCATGAGAGGTTTTACCCGTTGGTGGCGCTATCGGTCTCTTGGATCGCAGTACCAGTGTCCACCAGCGGGTGTCTTCCAACACCTGGGACCTGTAGTAAGAGGTCTCTCCTGCTGGTGGCACTGTTGCATCCTTGGGCCGTAGTACCGGTGTCCACCAGGGGTGCACTCCGGCAGTGTGGAGCAAACAGCACACTCTGCACTCAGCTGTAACATGAGGTTAATTACCACAGCCTTATAAATACCCGGCAAGCCCTCATAGGCTTGCCTTGGTATCTTTCTTCCTTGTGCCCTGACCTGTTATCCCGTATCCTGTAAACCTGTATCTCCTGTATCTGAACCTGAGCCTGCTCCTGAGCCTGTATCCGATCCCATCCTGATCCCATCCTGATCCTGTCCCTCCTGTGTTCCTATTCCCTTGTATCCATATCCCATCCATTATCTCCCTCTCCTATCCTGCTCTTGTTCAGTTGCTGATCCCCTGTGTATGACCCTGGCCTGGCTTACGTGTTTTATTTTGGTACTTCCCTTTGGCTGTATATATTATCTGTTGTCTGTGGGTTTCTGTTGGTTGGTTGAGCACTATTTGTATTTGGGGTGTTTGCTTATTTATATCACTTATCCTAAATTAATTATTCTTATTTCACTTTACATGCATTTTGGTTTCCTCTTTGCAGTCCACACAATCTGGTCACACCTGTTCATGACAGTCTGTGGTTGGTTGTGCACTGCTTATATTCACTTACTTGTCCCCTATTTAAATAAACACAATTATCATTCACTTACATGCGTTCATGGTTTCCTCTGTGCAGTCCAGACAGTCTGGTCTACTAATTTCTTGATAGTATACCAAGGCCTCCCTGACTAGACGCGGCTGCACTGAGGAATCATCCTGGTTTGCTGGGCTTGCTAAGAAGGATTTTGCTAAGAGGATGGTGAATATTTCCGCCAGACTTTAAAAGATTGGACCAGTGACCAGCTGCTGGAAACATTCCAATCAACTCATTCCCTAGTGGATCAGGGTTATATGTCATTTAAAGATGTTCAGCCTCTGATCCAGTTATGTGCAAAACCAGCCCTGTCATGTATTCCCGAAGGAAGTGACGGTTTTTCTCCCCCCTTAACTATGGCCAAGTTGAATCTCTGGTATGGTTGTTAGAGGATGATCCAGTCTTTTTCATTGAACGCTATTCCTCTTGTTCCCAGCAGGTGTTGTCTGATTGCATCCATTCGGTGCAATCCCTGATTAGTCAGCCTGTGTGTGAATCAATGTTTGTTCAACCTGTGCTACAGGCATGGTCAGATCTCCTGTATTTAGCCAAGCCACAATATTCCAGCCCTGCCATTAATTACCTGCCTTCCCAAGAATCTATCTCCCCATCGCCTATGGCAACCTCAGCTACAGCCCAGTTTACACAGGTTCCTACCAAATACTATTACCCAGTCTCCAATTGTTGCACCTATCCTTCCTTAAATCCTCCTGCCTCTTCTCCTCCACCTGTAACAATCCCACAAAACCCTCCTCCAGCCACTGTTCCCTGGTCTTCCTTTTGCCCAACTACATCCTTTTCTTACATCGCCGCTGTTACCTACAAATCTGCAATGGCTAAGCCAAAAAAGAAATGAAAATTGTTTCTTACCCACACTATCTTGCCAGTAACCCAACCTGCCTCCACACCGACCAACCTATTCCAGCCTGCCTTTGAGTCTGATGTGCCTGCCTTTGAGTCTGATGTGCCTGCCTTTGAGTCCAATGTGCCTGCCTTCCAGTCCGATATGACTGCCTTCCAGTCTGATTTCCTGATGCCTGCCTTCCAGTCTGATGTCTCGGTGCCTGCCTTTCAGCCTGATGTCTCTTTGTTTGCCTTTCAGCCCAATGTCTCAGTGCCTGCCTTCCAGTCTGATGTTCTGGTGCCTGCCTTCCAGTATGATGTCTTGGTGCCTGCCTTCCAGTCTGATGTCCTGGTGCCTGCCTTCCAGCCCAATGTCTCGCTGCCTGCCTTCCAGTCTGATGTGCCTGCCTTCCAGTCTGATGTCTCAATGCCTTCCAGTCTGATGTGCCAGCCTTCCAGTCCAATGTGCCTGCCTTCCAGTCTGATGTCCTGGTGCCTGTCTTCCAGTCTGATGTCCTGGTGCCTGCCTTCCAGTCTGATGTCCTGGTGCCTGCCTTCCAGCCCAATGTCTCAGTGCCTGCCTTCCAGTCTGATGTCTCGATGCCTGCCTTCCAGTCTGATGTCTCGGGGTCTGTCTTCCAGTCTGATGTGCCTGCCTTCCAGTCCGATGTCTTGGGGTCTGCCTTCCAGTCTTATGTGCCTGCCTTCCAGTCTAATGTCCTAGTGCCTGCCTTCCAGTCCGAGGTCTTGGTGCCTGCCTTCCAGTCTGATGTGCCTGCCTTCCAGTCCGATGTGCCTGCCTTCCAGTCCGACGTGCCTGCTTTCCAGTCCGACGTGCCTGCTTTCCAGTCTGACATGCCTGCTTTCCAGTCTGACCTGCCCGCTTTCCAGCCTGATGTCCTGGTGCCTGCCTTTCAGCCTGTCTCGGTGACTGCCTTTCAGCCTGATTTCTCGGTGCCTGCCTTTCAGCCTGATGTCTCGGTGCCTGCCTTTCAGCCTGATGTCTCGGTGCCTGCCTTTCAGCCTGATGTCTCGGTGCCTGCCTTTCAGCCTGATGTCTCGTGTCTGCCTTTCAGCCTGATGTCTCGGTGTCTGCCTTTCAGCCTGATGTCTCGGTGTCTGCCTTTCAGCCTGATGTCTCGGTGTCTGCCTTTCAGCCTGATGTCTCGGTGTCTGCCTTTCAGCCCGATGTTTCAGTGCCTGCCCTCCAGCCTGATGTCTTGGTGCCTGCCTTCCAGCCTAATGTCTTGGTGCCTGCTTTCCAGCCTAATGTCTCTGCTTTCCAGTCTTATGTGCCCACTTTCCAGTCTGATGTACCTGCCTTCCAGTCTGATGTCTCGATGCCTGCCTTCCAGCCTGATGTGTCGGTGCCTGCCTTCCAGTCCGATGTCCTGGTGCCTGCCTTCCAGTCCGATGTCCTGGTGCCTGCCTTCCAGCCTGATGTCTTGGTGCCTGCCTTCCAGTCCAATGTGTCGGTGTCTGCCTTCCAGTCTGATGTGCCTGCCTTCCAGTCTGATGTCCTGGTGCCTGCCTTCCAGTCTGATGTCCTGGTGCCTGCCTTCCAGTCCGATGTCTCGGTGCCTGCCTTCCAGTCTGATGTGCCTGCCTTCCAGTCTGATGTGCCTGCCTTTCAGTCCGATGTGCCTGCCCTCCAGTCTGATGTCTCGGTGCCTGCCTTCCAATCCGATGTCTCGTGTCTGCCTTCCAGTCTGATGTCTTGGTGTCTGCCTTCCAGTCTGATGTGCCTGCCTTCCAGTCTGATATGCCTGCCTTCCAGTCCGATGTGCCTGCCTTCCAGTCCAATGTGCCTGCCTTCCAGTCCGACGTGCCCACCTTCCAGTCTGACGTGCCGGCTTTCCAGTCTGATGTCCTGGTGCCTGCCTTCCAGCCTGATGTCTCGATGCCTGCCTTTCAGCTTGATGTCTCTGTGCCTGTCTTTCAGCCTGATGTTTCGGTGTCTGCCTTTCAGCCTGATGTCTCGGTGTCTGCCTTTCAGCCTGATGCCTCGGTGTCTGCCTTTCAGCCTGATGTCTCAGTGCCTGCTCTCCAGCCTGATGTCTTGGTGCCTGCCTTACAGTCTGATGTGCCCACTTTCCAGTCTGATGTGCCCGCTTTCCAGTCTGATGTCTCGGTGCCTGACTTCCAGCCTGATGTCTCAGATTTCCAGTCTGATGTGCCCGCTTTCCAGTCTGATTTGCCCACTTTTCAGTCTGATGTGCCCGCTTTCCAGTCTGATGTCTCGGTGCCTGCCTTCCAGCCTGTCTCAGTACCTGCCTGATGTCTTGATATTGGTGTCCCAATCTGTTAAACCGATGCCCGTTACTCTGCTTGCCGAGCTAGTGCCTGTTACACAGCTTGTCAGTAGGGAGCCTGCTGCCCAGCTCAATGACCCAGAGCCCGCTGTCTGCCCGGATATGCCCGCTGTCTGTCCGGATGTGCCCGTTGTCTAGTTTAAACTGCCTGATGACCAGCCTGAAGTACCCTCATCCACTATTCTGCTCAATGCCATAGACTATGTTCAATTAAAACTAGTTGAAGCATCCGAAGGCCGCTCCTTTAGGGGGGGTTACTGTCAGGAAAGGGTTCACCCGTTGATGGTGCTGTTGGTTCCGTGGATTGCAATACCAGTGTCCACCAGTGGGTGTCTTCTTGCAGCCAGGATCTGTAATAAAGGATCTCACCTGCTGGTGGCACTGTCAGATCCATGGGCCGTAGTACCGGTGTCCACCAGCGGGTGTATTCCGGCAGTGTGGGGCAGGCAACACCCCCTGCACTCAGGTGTTACATGAGGACAATTACTGGCAGTCTCATAAATACCTGGCAAGTCCTCACGTGCTTGCCTTGGTATCTCTCTCCCTGCGCCCTGACCTCGCTGCCTGTAATCCTGACCTTGAGCCTGCATCTGACCCGATCTGATCTGATCCGATCCCATCCTGGACCTGTCCCTTCTGTTTCCTGATTACCTTGGATCCCTGCCCTGCAGCTTATCCATCCATCCTCTCCCTGTCCTGTTGGTTTCCCGTCCTTACCATCTGCTGACCTCCCTGTGTATGAACTCGGCCTGGCTTTTGTTTATGATTCTGGTATCTCCCATTTATTTGGATATACTATTTGTTGTTTGTGGGTCTGTGGTTGGTTGTGCACTGTTTATATTCACTTATTTCACCTATTTAAATAAACACCATTATCATTCACTTACATGCATTTATGGTTTCCTCTGTGCAGTCCACACAGTCTGGTCTACTAATTCCCTGATAAACTCCCTCTGTGGCTGTCTTTTTCTCTGGTCCCCACAGCCTCTGTCCTTGGAGCAGGCAAGCACAGAACAGGTCCACACACACTGGTTTCCCCACACAGTCTGCCTGCTGTCCAGCGCAGACCCTGCAGCAAGTCTATATCTGTTTGCTGCCCACACTGTTCTCTTTCAAGGTCTGATAATTTGTCTGGGAAAAAACATTGTATTTCTCCTCCTCTCTGTGCTAGGATTTTGGTTTCTGTAGCTCTTGCAGCCATCCATTGCCATTGTACAGTGCCCCTTTAAAACTACATATCCTATGATCCACTGCTGCACAATGAGTACTCTCTTTGATGCTCCATTGACTCAAGCTCTCTTGCTGTCTAAATGACTTGAGTTCACTGCCAGTAAGGAGGGGGGGGGCAGGAACCAGCTGAGGATTTCACACAGAGCCCAATCTACTCAAACAGCAGGGAAGCTAAGGGTGAGAGTACTTAAGAAATATATAAGAAGTATAACTGACAAATTTATATAGGGAATCAGAGTTGCTCATAGGATATGGGTAAACATGAAAGTGTTAACTTCATAAATAAATCTAGGCTAGGCAAAATATGAAGCTGTATGAAAAGTAAGTGTGTTTCTCAACTATAAAACAATTAACCATCTTTATTAAAACAAATGCAAATAAAAAAAGGAACAAAAAAATTCCTAAAGGCCATAGTAAACTATTTTGTAAGTTATATTATAACCGCTTTGTTTTACACAATGTGCTTCTTAATAAATTAAAGTTTCTATATCTGATTCTATGAAAAAAAAGAACAGTCAAACAAACAACATTTCTACTGAAACATCCAGAATATGGTATATATCTATGCAATGAAGTTTAGTGTGAAATTAATAACAGCTGTAAGTAACTTTACTCATTCAGGGTAATTGTGTCTGCTGATAACTTTTGCAAGTTATATTCACCTATCCTTGCTCCATTTCTGCCTCCCTGCTACATGAGTCCACTCTGCCTAAGTTCCAGTGTTGGCTGATATCATTCTTTACCCTATGTGACAGCGTTCGAGCCTAGCCATTGGCTACTCAGGTCCAAGTCACAATGTAGGGGTTACATGCTCCCTAATACCCAGAAACCTTGCTCCATTAAAGCAGCATAGCAGGGGGTTTGGACAGGCCAGTAATGCAGTGAAAAAAACGCAGATAGGTTGGCAAATTTTGCGGGTAGGTGGGCTATAAATGAGGTACTGTCACCTCACCCTAAATTGGCAAAGGGACAGTGTCTTTTTAAGGAAAACTTTTACTTAGTAGTTGTCTTTTGAGGTTTTACCATGCACAACCCTCATTGTATGCAAAAAGCCATCTTCAATATTTTTTGTAAAGCCATTTTTTTTTATTTACATTCATTCCACTAACCATCAAGAAAAAAAAATCAATAATCACATTTTGGAAGAGAAACGTTCTCTTTTAAGGGCAAAACTAGTATGATGAAGGCAGTTGGTGATGCACATGTGCATACATGAATCATATAGAGTGTGTATATGCTTCTTAAATGCATAAAACAGTTGAAGTTATATCCTTTAATAACTGTTATTTTAGAATTTTTACCACTTTTTTTACTTTCATCTTTTACTGCTACAATGCTTTTATTTCCAATTGTTCTTGCCTATCAAGCCAAACCTATAGAACTGTCTTGACTAATCAGGATTGTAGAATTATTGCTATGTTTTATTGCTGAACAACACTGCTCCCACATTTCCCTTTGCACTGTATAATGAAGACAAGCATTGGTTATAAGTAAAAAAATAACCTTTTTATGACCAGAGGTCATTCATGCCTGGATGTCAAGAACACATTTAGTGTGTAGGCATAAGGAAAAATGGAATGTTCGTTCTAATTTATTAGTGCCCTTCTTGGCTAGTGCTTGCTGTCCTGTCGAAAACAATTTGCAGATTCAAGGTACTCCACAAGAGGAAACAGTCCAGTCTGTACAGCAGACTCAATAAGTAGGGATGAGCCGAATACCCCCCGGTTCGGTTCGCAGCAGAACATGCGAACAGGCAAAAAATTTGTTCGAACACCGTTAAAGCCTATGGGACACGAACATGAAAAATCAAAAGTGCGAGGGCGCATGCGCAGCAGCTTGTCAGATGGACGCCTAATCCGAGAGCTCCGCACCGCTCCGCACCGCTCCGGCCACAATACACCCTCCAGCGCCGCTCACAGCGCAGAGCCCAGACCGATAACGATCCCATCAAATAGGGAACACGTCCAGGAACCCCAGAATGGCAAGGGTTTTGGCCAGGAGAGACCTATCCATAGCTTTATCCTCTGGACCGGGACCCACGGCCTCAGCCAAAATGGTGCCGGCCACCGCCATACGAGGAGGAAAACAGGAGACAGAGCTGGAAAGGGAGGACACCATAGCAGACCTGGAAGACAGCTCAGCAGGGCCGGCGGGCCCCACAGTGAGTACCCACTCTCATTGATACTTATCTCCCAACTCCACTGAGTCCCTGATCAGCAGGACCCTGGATGATATGCCCCTCTCCCCCATGGAAGACCTCATGGCCACCTCAGAGGCTGGCAAAGCATACACACAGGGCTTACCTTCCACGCCTCAGGACTTTTCTGCTATGATGACAATGTTTGCCACAATGCTCTCCAGGGATCTCTCACAGACTGCCAACCAAATCACTACAGCCATCCATGCTGACTTACAGCAATTAGGGGCAAGAATTGAAACGATAGAAATCAAAGCAGACCAAACTGTCACTAGGGTGAACCAGAACACAGCCAGAATCCAAGATTTACAGGATCAGCTTGAGAATGCATTATCCAAAATTGACGATCTCGAAAATCGTTCGGAGATACAATTTCCACATCAGGGGAGTCCCAGATTCCCTCAAAGACACTGACCACATTGTGAGATCATTTATTAAGGAACTCATCCCCAGCATCCCAGACCACCGCCTTGAAATGGACCATGCTCACAGAGCACTACAACCTCCCCGCCAAGATGGCCTCCCGAGAGACAATATAGATAAACCTCACTTCTACAAAGTAAAGTAGGAGGTGATGCAACACTTTTGTGCTGAAGGGGCCTTAACGTTCCAAGGCCATCCTATACAAGTCTTTGCGCACTTATCCCCACTTATTATACAAAAAAGAAGATCTCTGAAACCGCTCCTGTTGGTGCTAAATCAGAAAGCGATCACCTACAGATGGTCCTTCCCCTTTCGCCTAATATTCTCCTTCAACAACAAACCGTATGGCTTCTCATCGTTTTTGGAGGGGGAAAAACTTCTGTTCCAGCTGGGCCTCATCTCCCAGGAACCAGAATCAACACTTTCCGGCAGGGGTCCCAACTCGTCCTCCAAGAGACCACCCCCATCACCCCTATGTGGCAAAAGCACCTATCCAAAAAATCCAAGGAATCCAGGCCCCCCTAACCAAAGATTAAGGCCTGGGTACCTCCTGGACCCATTTTGACCCTATTCGTTCCTCTGAGGAACACTTTTTCACCATTACCCGATGGCTACGCCAGATGTAGCACCTCTTACCCTGACTACATAGTTGGGACTCATGGAACGATTTCTCTTTTTTTTTTGTTTTTTTTTTGTTTTTTTGTTTTTTTGTTTTTTGTTTTTGTCCAAGGAACTGTTCTTGTTCTGGTTAACTTTTCAAAGTTTTCAGTTCATCTGGTTTTGTTCTTCTGTTGCAATACATATAGACACCTACTTTGATGTATAACACGGTTATGTGCTCAGTACCCCTTACACCGACTGATCAACCATATAGCATTAGAAAGTAGCTTAAAGAGGTGATTCCACCCCCAGACAATATATTTGACCTACTATTGTTCCCTTTCTGATTGTGGCGGCTCCTCCCACGCTCCTGCGTCTTTCCAGTTTGGCCCCCACTACAGGGACCATGGCCAGCTCGGCAGTCTGGGAGGACCTCTCCCGTCGGGGAAATCTTTATACTATTAGGGGCTCTGCCCAAATACACTAAAATGTTAAGGTGCTGGGAGGCGGCCTCCTTTCTCTTCTCAGCCAGTGACTGTTGACCCCCCAGACCTTGGGGGGGCTTGTTCTTTGTTGTTTATGGGGAAAGGGATGTTGGTGTGTGAGAATGGGTTCTCACACGCCATTGGCATTTGGGCAATTATTTTTCACTCGTTTTTGGATGTTAACATGTTACCTATCTCATGCTTCCTCCTAGATGGTCATCATCTTCTCTCTTCATCCTTTGCACTTTCTTCTCTCCCCCTCGAAGGTCACCTAGAAGTCCACTCCCTTCCAAATTCGGAGGTTATCAGATGCTTCGCACAAGGTAAGTCCCACTCAATCTTGGTAGATGCCCCCTCCTCTGATCCATGCACGTAAATGATACCAAACCCTCACAAATATGCATAGTATCACATAATGTTCAAGGCATTAACTCTCCCGTAAAAAGGAGAAAACTTTTCAAACTTTATCAATCCCAAAAATCTGATATCCTTCTGCTCCAGGAGACCCACTTCCCCAAATTCTACAATCCATCTTTCCTTCACCAAAACTTCGCCCAATTTTATCTATCCAATGCGGAGAATAAAACAAAAGGGGTGGCCATCTGTTTTTCCAAACATTTAAATTTTGCTATGTCACATGTCATCAGGGACCCATCAGGCAGATACATTCTGGTAAAGGGCACCATTGAAGAAATGCTATATTAATTTGTCTCATACTATTCCACGAATAAGGCGCGAGACAAATTTTTTGCCTCAATGA
Organism: Lithobates clamitans; assembly: GCA_037952925.1. Classification (NCBI taxonomy): domain Eukaryota; kingdom Metazoa; phylum Chordata; class Amphibia; order Anura; family Ranidae; genus Lithobates; species Lithobates clamitans. Next base: position 896,420 of record JBBGZY010000356.1, on the reverse strand, counting down.
TGCAGTCTCTCACACCTTAACTGGAGGGAATCATCATTCTCAGAGGAGACTCGAACATAGCGTTCGATCTTGCTCTTGACAAATCATGATCAGGCCGGACACATTCCAGGTGTCCCCCCAAACATAGTATAAAAATTGCCAAACTCCTCTTTGATTCAGGACTAGTTGACATTTGGAGGGAACTCAACCCCCGTACCAAAGATCATACTCATTACTCTGCCCAGCATCAGACCTATGCCAGGATAGATCATGTTTGTCTCCAAGCGACATACATACACCTCGCAGTAAAATCATCTATCAAAGAATCACCTATCTCAGATCACTCCATGGTCACTCCCACCCTATGCCATGCCAATAACACCCAAAAAGAATTTAAATGGCGACTTAACGAATCGTTTCTAAGTAACCCGGTCCACTGCACCCTGCTAGCAAAGGATAGCGAAGAATATTTTCACATGAATGACACGGAGACAATCTCCCCAGCTACTCTATGGGCGGCCCACAAAGCGGTAATGAGGGGCAAAATCATCCAGCTTTCATTCCGTATTAAAAAAGAACACCGAGCCGAGATTGAGAGCCTTACTAATGAATACCAGGAATCTTGTAAGCGTAACAACCGTGACCACACTCAGTCCTCTCAAAAAAACTAGAAGCAGACAGGCTGAAGCTAAACCTGGCCCTTACTACGGAGGCTGAGAAACACCTCCATTGGTTGGAGGCAAGGTTTTATTCTCAAAAAGACAATATTGGGTCCAAATTAGCCACCAAGCTTTCCCCCAAACCTTGTCAGTTGGCATTCCCCAAAATCCGATTACCATCAGGCGCACTCACACAAAATTCACAAAGTATCATGAAATGTTTCCATGAATTCTATGCTTCCCTTTATAAAAAAAATGAATCAGGCCCCACCTCGAGGAGTTTCTCAACTCCATCTCACTTCCCAAACTTTCAACGGATCACATTGATCTATTGGAACGACCCATTACTCCCATAAAAAAACAGTGAGACCATCAAATCTCTTAAACGTGGATCTGCCCCGGGCCCGAATGGTTTCTCTGTGGCCTACTACAAAAAATTATCTGACACCCTATCTCCTTACCTGGCCAGATTTTTTAACTTCCTTTAAAAAGGTTCTCCCCTGGATAAATCCCTGAACCTAGCATACGTTTCAGTTATACCCAAACCAGGAAAAGACCCCACACTAACTGGCAACTATCGCCCAATCTCTCTGATCAACAACGATCTCAAGCTGCTAACAAAAATTTTAGCAAACCGTCTTTCCTCATTTATAGCCCAGTATGTCCACCAAGACCAAGCGGGATTTATCCCGGGGAGACAGGGCCCTGACCAGGTGAGAAAGGCTATTGATGTAGTGTCCCTTTTGGGATCGCGATGGGATGGGGGACCCCCTCAAGAGGGTTTTTTGCTTTCCATTGATCTTCAGAGAGCATTCAACACAGTTACATGGCCATATATTTTTAAGATGGGGTTGATGATGGAAAGATGGGGTTTGGGCCCTAATTTCCTAGGCATTATACACGCCCTCTACTCTAATCCAAGCGCCCAAGTAAAATTGCAGGGCAGATACTCAGACACCTTTCTAATAGAAAAAGGCACAAGACAGGGTTGCCCATTATCGTCCTTGATTTTTGCAATTGCCATAGAATCCCTTGCAATCGCCATACGTACCCACCCAGATATCAAAGGAGTCTTATGCGGTCCGCAAGAACATAAATGTGCTCTATTCGCTTGACCTACTCCTTTTTGTTACATCACCCCTCATCTCCACACCTAACATTATTAAGCTCCTTGAGCAGTTTGGGGAGGCCTCAGGTCTCCGTGTCAACGTTTCCAAATCTGTAGCCCTAAACATCTCAATATCCCCAGACCTTCTTAAACGCCTACAGACACACTTCCCTTTCACCTGGTGCTCAACACATATTCCCTATTTAGGCATCAACCTGACTCCTAGCTATGACACGCTATTCATTGCCAATTACCCCCCGATGTTCAAAAAACTTGAAGCAGACATGTCCGCGTGGTCCAAACATGATCTCTCCTGGCTGGGCAGAGTGAACTTCATAAAAATGACCCTACAGTACCTGACCGCGAGATTGTGTTTCCAGCGCGGTACCATTGCGCTGGTTCTCGGCGACAGGGTACTGTGCATGTCGCGCTGGCTCACTCATCTGGAAAGGAAACATTTTTTTCCTTTCGCGATGATTGACAGGCAGTGCTGACAGCTGTCTGGTATGAATCCTGAGGGGGAACGCCATGCCAAATTTTTAATGAAAAAAACGGCGTGGGTTCCCCCCCAGGGGCATACCAGGCCCTTAGGTCTGGTATGGATTGTAAGGGGAACCCCCTACGCCGAAAAATTGGCATGGGGTCCCCCCAAAATCCATACCAGACCCTTATCCGAGCACGCAGCCCGGCTGGTCAGGAAAGAGGGTGGGGACGAGCAAGCGCCCCCCTCCTGAGCCGTACCAGGCCGCATGCCCTCAACTCTGGCGTTATAAGGGGGCATGACTCCAGAGTCCCTGCGCATGCTGGGACCATGACGTCACAAGGGGGCGGGGTCACCGCCTATATAAATGGCTCCGCAGCTCGCACAAAGCCTTCCAGCCGGAGAGAGCGTCGTGTCAACATCGGAAGAAGAGAAGAAGAGAAGAAGCGGCGAGACAGCGGCAACAAGACAGTGGCAGCAGACCAGGCCCTCGCTGGCAAAAGAGCTGGAAGAAGATAGCGGAGGGGCCCGGGAGAAGAGGCGGAACACCGGGAGAAGTCGGAAGAAGACCCCCCCGAAGTCGGAAGAAGATCCCGGAGCTGCCTAATAAATTACTCTTAAAACCTGTGCACTGTGTTTTTTTTTATTGACACTTTTCCCTAGGTGAATGGGTAGGGGTACTATGTACCCCATACTCATTCACATACGGTGGGGGGCCGGGATCTGGGGGCCCCCTTATTAAAGGGGGCTCCCGGATTCCGATAAGCCCTCCGCCCACAGACCCCAACAACCAACGGCCAGGGTTGTCGGGAAGAAGCCCTTGTCCTCCCCCAAGGCACCCACCCCCCATGTTGAGGGCATGCAGCCTGGTACGGCTCAGGAGGGGGGGCGCTCGCTCGTCCCCATCCCCTTTCCTGACCGACTGGGCTGCGTGCTCGGATAAGGGTCTGTTATGGATTTTGGGGGGGCCCCAACGCCGATTTTTCGGCATAGGGGGTTCCCCTTACAATCCATACCAGACCTGAGGGCCTAGTATGCCCCTGGAGGAACCCATGCCATTTTTTTCATTTAAAATTTGGCGCGGCGTTCCCCCTCAGGATTCATACCAGACAGCTGTCAGCACTGCCTGTCACTCGTCGCGAAAGGAAAAAAAGTTTTCCTTTCCCGATGAGTGAGCCATCTCGGCGCTGGCTCCCGCGACGGGGCTTTCAGGTGTCAAATCTCGTTGATAAATGCGGAGAGATTGACACAATATCGCGGTCACCTACTGTACTTCCTTGTCTCCTGTACCTATTCTGATCCCTTCCTATCCCAATTAAGAAAGCGCAACTCCTGCAATTTCAATCTTCCATCCTGAGATTCACCTGGGGATCCAAGGGTAGACGATGCTCCGAAGAAACACTTTATAGACTAGAAACCCAAAGAGGACTAGCACCCCCTAACATTTGGTTGTATTACCAAGCAGCGCAAATTGCTCAGATCTCCATAGCATATTCTAGGGGCCCTAAATCAGACTGGCTATGGATGGAACGGCAAGCAACACCGCTACACACAATAGATTTGGGCTCATCCCTGCCTTAGACTGGCCCCAACACTCTCACACTCGATGTCCTTGTGGGATAGGCTTCAAAAAAAACGGCTCCCTAACTTCTTACAATTGCCCACTTGCTCACTTGTTTAACAACCCAGAATTTCCCCCAGGCCAAAACATACATGCATTCAAATGGTGGCTTGATAAAGGCTTCTACCATATTGGACACTTCCTAAACTCCAGAGGGCTCCTTACTGTTGGTTACTGCAAGAATAAATTAGAAATGCCTGACTCGGAAAGATATAGATTGCTACAAATTAATCATTTCCTTTGTGCCAAATGGTCCGATAACTCCGATCCCCCTAATCTAACTGCATACGAGACATGGTGCTCCAACATAAATGATCAGAGGGGGGGTATCTCCATTATCTATACCTCGCTTGCCAGTAGTGATAGCAAACCTCCCTATGCTCGAATGTGGGAACAAGACCTGGCAGTTGAGTGGGACTTGAACGACTGGTATCAATGCTTTCACAGATCTTTCAAGGGCATTATGAACATCTCTTTAATGGAAGCTAGCATTAAAATTATCGCACAATGGTACCGAGTGCCTGCCACCCTACCCAAAATATTCCCAGATTTATCCCCACTGTTTTTCAGGGGATGTGGCCATGTTGGGTCTCTACTCCATGTATGGTGGACGTGCCCATGACTCCGGACTTTTGGAACAGCTTTTTACACATACTATGGAAAAACACAGGAATCGCTATCCCACAGGTTTCGGAAATAGCACTTCTCAACGTCCAAGTAGATGAAATCTCCAAACACACACAATCTTTGATCTTTTACATGCTCTTAGGTGCCAAAATCACCATTGCCAGGCACTGGAAAAGGCACTCTGTGCCATTAATTGCGATGAAACATAAAATCTCCTGGATTATGGCCCAGGAGAAGATTGTTAGCAAGCTGCTCGACAAAACCCACAAATTTGAACTGATTTGGGAGCCCTGAGCTAAATACGTAGGGATACCAATACTTCCAGGCTATCGGATGACCCCAAATAATCCAACATGCTCTAGGTGACCTTCCTTTCCTCTCATTGATACTATTCGTCTTACTGATACTCACTTTTCATTTCCCTTTTCTCTTTCCTTCCCTCTTCTTCTTAACATGGAGATGAAGCATTTCAGGTGCAAGTTGGCCGATATCTTTCAATAACATTGTTGACTGCAAAGGCTAAGGCCAGAATATAAAGATCCCAGAGACGATCGCTCAATAACATACTGATCTGATTGTTTATTCTATGACTACATGAACCACCATAGCCCACACTATGAAACCTAAGGGGCAGAACAGAATAGACATGATTCTATCATTCTAGCGACCATTTTATCATCTAGAGGAATTGTCTGGGTCTGTCCTCTCTACAGTGAGTTTCCCTTGGAGTGGAGAGATATCCTATCCTGGTCACTCAACCTCTTTTTCAAGCAATAATTTAACCTTTGTTCACTTGATCTGGAATGTCTTCCCACTGCAATCGGTCAGCAGGCTCGAACAATCTAGTCTCCCTGGTCACGTCTGGGCTCCAAGTAATATCTTCACGGGACTAGACTGTCTCATACCTCTACTATATTATGTACAAGTTTTTCTAGGTGTGTTTGATGTATACCTGTACCATCATGGTTCTCTCACCTGAATGACCGTACCTATTTTTGAATGTAACCTGTATTTTTATATACTTTAAAACCAATAAAATATTGAAAAGAAAAATCAAAAGTGCTAATTTTAAAGGCTTATATGCAAGTTATTGTCTTAAAAAGTGTTTGGGGACCTGGGTCCTGCCCCAGGGGATATGTATCAATGCAAAAAAAGTTTCAAAAATGGCAGTTTTTTCAGGAGCAGTGATTTTAATAAAGCTTAAAGTGAAACAATAAAAGTGTAATATTCCTTTAAATTTCATACCTGGGGGGTGTCTCTAGTATGCCTGTAAAGTGGCATATTTTTTCTGTGTTTAGAACAGTCCGAGAGCAAAATTACATTTCTAAAGGAAAAAAGTCATTTAAAAGTACTCGCAGCTATAATGAATTGTCGGTCCCGGCAATATACATAAAAGTTCATTGATAAACACGGCATGGGATTCCCCCACAGGGGAACCCTGAACCAAAATTAAGAAAAAAATGTGTAGGGGTCCCCCCAAGTTCCATACCAGGCCCTTCAGGTCTTTTATGGATATTATGGGGAACCCCGCATTAAAATTTAAAAAGAAATGGCGTGGGGTCCCCCAAAAATCCATACCAGACCCTTATCCAAGCACACAACCTGGCAGGCTGCAGGAAAAGAGAGGGGGATTTATTGAAATCTGGAAGCCCCCTTTAACAAGGAGACCCCCAGATTCTGTCCCCCCGTGTGAAATGGTAACGGGGTACAAATGTACCCCTACCATTTCACAAAACATGTGTGAAAATGGTAAAAAAAAGACAATACATGCCTGGGACAAGTCCTTTATTAAAAAAATAAAACTGTCCCACAAAATCTTCTTCTTCTCTCGCTTCGACGGACCGGAAAAAAAAAAGCTGCATGCCGCTTACAATCTGCTTCCATGGGAGGCACCCGCCATAATGACCGGCCTCTCAGGTGACAGCTCTTTTACAACTGAGGGTGGGGCCACACAATGACGTTTCTGGGTGACCACGCCCCCCTCTGATGCACGGGGACATCCCTATGGCTTCCCCCGTAGCGTCAGAGGGGGCAGGGCCACTCCGTTATGTAACCAAGTGACCCCGCCCCCTCTGACGCTACGGGAAAGCCATAGGGATGCCCCTGTGCATCAGGAGGGCGGGGTCACCCAGAAACATCATCGTGTGGGCCCGCCCTCAGTTATAAAAGAGCTGTCACCTGAGAGACCGGTCATTACAGCGGGTGCCTCCCATTGAGGGTTTTTTTTTTTTCTTTTTTGGTTCTTCGAAGAAGAAGAAGAAGAAGACTTTGTGGGACAGTTTTATTTTTTTATTTTTTTAATAAAGGACTTGTCCCAAGGCATGTATTGTCTTTTTTTTTACCATTTTCACACATTTTTGTGAAATGGTAGGGGTATGTACCCCGCTACCAATTCACATGGGGGGAGGCCGGAATCTGGGGGTCCCCTTGTTAAAGGGGGCTTCCATATTCTGATAAGCCCCCCACCCGCAGACCCCCACAACCACTGGGCAAAGGTTGTGAGAATGAGGCCCTTCTTCCCATCAACATGGGGACAAGGTGCTTTGGGGGGCTACCCCAAAGCACCCTTCCAATGTTGAGGGCATGTGGTCTGGTACGGTTCAGGAGGGAAGGAGGGCGCTCTCTCATCCCCCTCTTTTCCTGTGGCCTGCCAGGTTTCATGCTTGGATAAGGGCCTGGTATGGATTTTGGGGTGACCCCACAACATTTTTTTTTAAATTTTGGTGCGGGGTTCCCCTTAAAATCCATACCAGACCTGAAGGGTCTGGTATAGATTTTGAGGGGAACCCCCACGCATTTTTTTTTAAATTTTGGTTCGGGGTTCCCCTGTGGGGAATCCCATGCCATTTTTATCAAAGAAACTTTTATGTGTATTGCCGGGAGCGACAATTCATTATAGCCGTGAGTATTTTTAAATGACTTTTTTTTCCTTTGGAAATGTCATTTTGCTCTCGGACTGTTCTGAACACGGGAAACATGCGCCACTTTACAGGAATACTATGTCACACACCCAGGTAAGAAATTTAAAGGAATATTACACTTTTAATGTTTCACTTTAAGCGTTATTAAAATCACTGCTCCCGAAAAAGCGGCAATTTTTAAAACTTTTTTTGCATTGATACATGTCCCCTGGGGCAGGACCCAGGTCCCCAAACACTTTGTATGACAATACCATGCATATAAGCCTTTAAAATTGGCACTTTGGATTTCTCCCATAGACTTTTAAAGGGTGTTCCGCGGCTTTCGAATTTGCCGCAAACACCCCAAATTGTTTGCTATTCGGCGAACAGGCAAACACCCAATGTTCGAGTTGAACTTACATTCGACTTGAACATTGGGCTCATCCCTAGTTCTAAGTCGTATTTACAGTATGTGCTTAGGTGGATCCAAAATCACTGTCAAAATCACTGTTACAATCAAGTCAAAGTGAGCCTGAGCAAGAATCCAGTGGCCTTGCAACCAAAGGTATGGTCCTGCAGAACCTTTTATTGTGTTATTTTTTATTTTTTTGGCATAAGTTCTATAACAGAATCCCCTATGATTGCAGTACCAGGCCTCTGCTGCCACCTTTGACAACGTCCAGAGAACTTCCAAGAGACCCTAATGGGATCTTTTATCTCCCAAGTAATTGCATGCATTTCACAGTAAGTCTTACTTTGATGATGTTTTTTTTGTACATCTAGGAAAGCATCTGGAATACAATGAAAATAGGACAGGGGTACAAAAAGAGACACAGCTCCTGCTTTTTTCTCCCCAGTTCCTCGTCTGCCAGTAAAGTCCCATTTCAGAGTTCTACACCCAAAACCCTCAGTATACAGCTCTCTCCTTCCAACACCCCCCCATATTAGCACAGAGCTCTCCACTCCTTCCCAGTACAGTGTGTTAAAGTTATGCGCAGCTGTGAGCAGCAATTTCTTACAAGGGGAAATTCTGGCTGGAGGCAAGAGGAGGTCAACTCCAGTGAGGCTAGTGGAGCTGACCTCCTCTTCTGTGTGACAGGGAATGTATGTTCTGTAGCTCCAGAGAGACAGATTGTCATTGTCAGCCAGCAGAGGAATCAAATATGGCTTCTCTGCTTAATGAACACGTCACTGAGCAGAGGGCCAGTGCCAGAGTTGGTATTGCCACATTCCAGTCGACAAAAATTACTTTACAATTATAATGAATTACAAAACTGTAATCAGAAAATCAAAGTCCAACAATATCAGGCACAAAATTCTCATTTCTAATTACCAAATGTTGTCTTTCTGCAGAAAAACTACAATGTCACATGAAGAATTTAAATCCAAGCAATGAACATATTCAGCAATTTACTAATCAGAAGAGATGGTTAGTACTAATAGTAATACAAACATAAAAGAGTGATGTCATAAAAAAGACCAAGTCCATTGGTCCTTTGAGTCTGTCCCATTTTTTTACATATATTTATATAGTTCATTTATTTATTTAACTTTTTGTCTGCGTATATATCTGCTTCGTCCCAGGTATGTTTGTAAACCACTTACTGTTGACTGACTCACTACCTCTGCAGGAAGTCTATTCCAAGCATCAACTACTCTGTCAGTAAAATAATACTTTCCAAGAACAGTTTTGAACCTTTCTATTGCTAGTTTGAGGTCAAATCTTGTTCTTGATCTTGGCTTCATATTGAAAATATTACCCTTGTGAACCTTATTCACACCCTTGATGTATTTAGAGGTTTCAATAATGTCTCCCCTTTCCCTTCTTTCCTCTAGACTGTACATATTAAGTTCTGGAAGTCCCTCCTGGTATGTTTGATCCCCCAGACCTTTCACCATTTTTGTTGCCCGTCTCCGGACTCTTTCTAAGTTATCAATATATTTTTGTAGGTGAGGTCTCCAGAACTGGACACAGTATTCTAAACGAGGTCTCACTAAAGATCTATATAGGGGAATCTGGACCTCCTTCCTCATGCTGGTGATTCCTCTAGTGATGCATCCTAGAATTCTAATTGCTTTTCCCACTGTGTTGCCACACTCTTTGCTAAATTTGCAGTGATATGAAATAAGTACTCCAAAATATTTTTCCTTTGTAGTACTGACCAACACTGTACCCCTAATATTAGTACTCTATCAAGGGTTAATAACCAAACTGTTTGAATGCTGGTAGAAATATATAGCTTTACGTTATGGAAGAAGTTCACAAATTTTAAGCACATTTCTTGTTCCCATAGATGTGTTCTACTGCATCATAACTTTTTTCTGTTCAGTTTCTGTAATATGTGCTTAACCATTTGCTACTGATATGCTAGAATTTATTTAGCTATATGTCAACCTGGTAACAAAATTCATGGCAATCCCTGTGGCATTGATAATTCAGGATTTGATTATATACTATCATGAGCATAGAAAAATCAATCAAAATAAAAAAAAGTAGAATAGTCTACACAGGCTAAGCAATTATATTTAAAAATATCATATTATTAGGAAACTGAGCATATATGACTTAGCAAATGTATACCTGCTTTCTATAAAAAAAAGTATGAAATTAAAGAGATCAAGTTTGCATTGCCTGACTAAAGCCATAGTAACAGTAATGCCCCGTACACACGGTCGGACATTGATCGGACATTCCAACAACAAAATCCTCGGATTTTTTCCGACGGATGTTGGCTCAAACTTGTTTTGCCTACACACGGTCGCACAAAGTTGTCGGAATTTCCGATCGCCAAGAACGCGGTGACGACAAGCACGTACGACGAGACTAGAAAAGGCCGGTTCAGAACCAAGCGCAGCACCCTTTGGGCTCCTTTTGCTAATCTCGTGTTAGTAAAAGTTTGGTGAGAGACGATTCGCGCTTTTTCAGACTCGTGGCTTTCAGATCGTTTTCTGCCGTTCAGTTTGTGCTTGTGGGTTTGTATCTGCTCTTCAGTGCGTGCAGTCAGTTCGTATTGGAGTTTTCTGTGCGATCTTGTCCGCTCGTTGCTGTTTTTCAGGTCGCTCTTCACAGGCCTTGCTGTTCTTCAGTGCGTTCTGTTACTTCGTTCTGAGCAGCCGACCATTTTCTAGCCATATTTTGTATGCGTACTCCTCGTAGAGTTCGTGCTGTGTGGGGGCTTGCTGTTGGGGTCCTGACCTTGACACAAGTCCAGTCCATGAACAGGGTGGGGAGGAGTTCATGGACCAAGAATTGGTTGCTTCAGCGTGACCAGTTCTGTCATATGCCTTTGCTCCGTGAGATCCGTGAGAATAATCCTGATGATTTCAGGAATTTTCTCAGGATGACGGACCCCGTGTTTCACCGTTTGTTGGCTTCGCTGACCCCCTATATCAGCAGGCAGGATACCTGCATGAGGCAAGCCATCACTCCGGAGCAGAGGTTGGTCGCTACCTTGCGGTATTTGGCCACAGGGAGAAGCCTGCAGGACCTCAAGTTCTCGACAGGCATCTCCACCCAGGCTCTGGGGATCATTATCCCAGAGACCTGTTCTGCCATCATACAGGTCCTACAGAAGGAGTATATGAAGGTAAGATTTTTATCCTTTTATATCACATTTTATTGTATTGAATGTTTGATAATATATTGTATTTCTTTCCTCATTCCCTAATTACCATGATTGTAATATGCTGTGAATGTCCCCTTTGTTCTCATGCATGCTGGATTTTTATGTAATTATTATTTTATGTCCTTCATACATATTTGCCCTTCAATAACCTCCCCAGCATGGTGTCTCCTGCCCTATATTCACCTCATGTAGTCACTTAACAATGTATTTTATCAGCTCCATAGTAGTGCTTTACCCCAAACACCCCCTAAAATGTTTGGAAATGTTATTTTGGATTTAAATTCAGGCAGAGGGCCAGAGGCTTTTTTTTGTGGTGTCCCCAAATTTTTTGTAACCCTCCCTCCCCCAACTGCTAAGTCAGCCGATCCCAATTCTCTATCCTCAATCATCTATCTGCTGTCTTTGCCAAACCCATACACAATATACCCACCTCTATAGTGCTCAGATTTATGGATGAATTCCCCAAAGCATGTAGTGCAAGGGCCTGCCTGTATACTTTCCAATGGTACTGTTTAAAGTTCTTGTATCCTATTATGATCTTGATAGGTAATAGCAGAATGTCCAAATGTGCTCAAATGTGTACAGTGTGTATTTATATCTTTGTATTATGACACTTCTTACCTGTCCAGTGGGCTGCCAATAGTGTAACTAAGGAGGGGTTGTTCCAAGTAATACCCTGTATTTAGGCATTCATCTCTCAATGAAGTGAAGAGGGTTACCTGTCCAAGAGTTCCCCCCCCTATAATGTTAGAAATGGCCCATGAGAGGGGGGGGGAGGGGGAATATGATAGGTGTACCTTATACTTTGGCCTTGTTAAATTCCCCTTAATAAATGCTATCTGGAGGTTGACCCATAATGTTTGTGTCTAATCTGCTTGCCAGGTTTCTGTGAAAAAATAGTAATGTTTATTGTTTTTTCCTCAACAGTTTCCTTCAACGCCACAGGAATGGCAGACTGTGGCCACCCACTTTGCCCAGCGGTGGGACTTTCCTAACTGCGGAGGGGCAAGTGATGGAAAACACGTCCACATCGTCCCACCACCCAACTCGGGGTCGTACTATTATAATTACAAGGGGTTTAATAGTATAGTGATGTTGGCGGTGGTGTCGGCTAATTACGACTTCTTGTATGTGGACGTGGGGAAGAATGGCCGGATGTCCGATGGTGGAGTGATCGCCCAGACGGAGTTCTACAGGCGTCTCCAGAATGGCAGCTTGGACTTGCCACCTCCAGAGGACAATGTTGAAGGTCTCCCATTTGTGTTCGTTGCTGATGAAGCATTTGCGCTGGGGGACCACCTGATGCGGCCATTCCCGATGAGGACCCTCACCCCGGAACAGAGGGTTTTTAATTACTGGCTGGCCAGAGCCCGAAGAGTGGTGGAGAACACATTTGGAATCCTGGCCAGCCGGTTCTGATTATTTATGACACCCATCCATATGGCGGAGTATAAACTGAACCATATAATACTTGCCTGCTGTGTTCTCCATAATTTTCTACGAAAACATTCAGCCAACTATGCTGGCTCAGTTGGGCCTGAGGCCGGAATCCCAAATACATCAACAATGACGGCACTTGAAAGCGGCCGTCCTGGCTTGCCCTCCCTGAATGCCTGTGATGTCCGGTTACGATACCTGGAGTTCTTTGCGGGTAGGGGGGCTATCAATATGCCAGACAATATGTGACACCTGTTTCAAATAAAAAACAACCCAAAGAAATTCTTGGTGGACATTTACTGCTTGTGTTTGTTTTAGCTGACCCTGACAGAAATGTGTTGAGTGCAGAAAATGTCGTGATTGGGTAACCTTATAAAGAATAGTGTTGGCTGGTACTTCCTAAATGCAAAAACACATTTCACTCCAAGTGCACTTGCAACTGCACTGAACCTGCACTTGTAGTGCAAAGTGTATTTGCCCTTAGGAAATAACCCCCATTTTTGCATAAAACAGCAATTACATCACCCCAAAAGTGTTGTAGCAATAATCCACACATTCTTGAGTAAGGCACTTTTTTATACCTGCACAATCACATGTGCATTTACCAAAGGTTTTTAAAACAAAACAACATGTTTGTTGTATAACAATTTTTGTGGGGGGGGCATTATCAAAAATCGAAATATCCATTTCAGATAAAACAGGCCTGTGTAAAACCAACAAGAAAGCCAAAAAACTTGAACTTACAAAGGTAAAACCTGAAGGCTATATCAGACATCAGTATTTAGGAACTGGGTTTGATATAGAGTTCAGATGGGGGGAAATCCCCCCTGGAAAAGCCAAATTTGGAAGATGCACACAAATTTACGAATGTCAACATGTGCTATCTGCCATCAGGGGGGATCAAGGGACGTGTTTTGGGGGAGCAAGCCCTTCCTCAACGCTACTTTATAATTGAGGAAGGGGTTGCACCCCCAAAACGCGTCCATTGATCTCCTGTGATGGCAGATAGCACATGTTGGCACACTGTGTGCATCCTCCAAATTTGGCTTTTCGAAACATTGTAAAAATTTTATTAACATAAAACAGGTGATTTTGTGGGGTTTAAATTCGCCCCAAAACATCAATGATGTTATTATTTTTTTTAATAACATCAGTGATTTGTTGCTGGATGTTTTGCAATTGGAGATTACATCCCATGATCTCCCCTATCAGTATCTGGGCACTTTCTGATGTAAATTCTGGATCCCGATCACCTAAAAAGAGATAAAGAACAAAAAAAACAGGTCTCAAAAATCTGCTAACATCCATCTCTTTTACCTGAGTCTGTGGTCGCAGACACTCACCTGTTGTGGTGCCAATCTCCACCACATCTTCTTCTTCCTCCTGCTCTTCTTCTTGGGTAGGTATTTCCCCTTCTTCCAGAGGGGGGGTCTCTGGTCTCCTGGGATGAGGAGTGACCTCCAAGTCTTTTCTCCCCTATGTAAAACAAAAATGGTATACTTAGCACACAGATATTTGATGGCAGAACTAGAAATAGGAAACATTGCTTGGAAGTGGGGTACAATTGTCTATTTTAGCCGAGTTCCAAGATGTATATTTTTTATTGCCCTTTGTCAAGCTGCAATACTTTACCTGTTTGGTACAAGCTTCACAGATGTAGACCCCCCTATAGTATACACTGGAGCACCTGTGTGCCCCCCTAATAAAAATGGTGTTCTGGGGTCCCACACTAGTGCTCCAGTGTCCAGATGTGAAAACAGCTGCTCAGTGTCCTCTCCTTACACACAATCTAGTTTGCATTTCATTCTAGTAACAAACCCATCTACACAAACAAATATTTTGCATCCAAGTAGGCCCAAAAAAAATGTGTGAAAATGCATATGGCCTAAACAATGGTGTTCTAGAGGCCGAAAGAAAAAATGTTTGATACGAACGAATAATGGGCCCATGAACATTAAAGTTGCCCTTTTAAACGTTACAATTACTAAAAGCATATGGAGCAGAACGAACGGAATAAAGACAGAAAGAATATGAACACAGCACAACTACTTACTTTTTTGCAGCACTCTCCGGATCTTTCGGTACTGCTCCGGCTCTCTCAACTTCAGGTCCGACCACCGCTTCCTGAGCTGATCTTTAGACCTTCGTACCCCGAAATTCCTCTCCAGACTCCGGACCACTTTACCAATGATTTTGGCCTTTCTGATGTTGGGGTGGGGGTAAGGCCCATATTTTCCGTCATAGTCGGACTTCTTCATGATGTCGACCATCTCCAACATCTCCCCAAACTACATATTTGTGGCCTTAAAACGTCTCCTTCTGGATCGGGACGTGCCTGGATCCGGGCTTTCCTCCTCCTCCTCGTTGTTCGAATTATCACGCACCTGTTGTAACTCCGCCATCATGCTCTTCCCCCACTGCGCCGAACGAAAAGGGGCGGGGAATAGAATAGAAAGAACGTCAGGGGCGGGCGGAGTTACACACATGCGCAGTGTGTATAAAGCGTAACACGCGTGCGTATTACGTACGATCTGTGAGCGGAGGAAGGAGCATTGGACGCGCCGATCGTAAGAACGAAGGTAAGAGACAAACTTGGGCCTATACTGCTTCTAGATTGAGGCCTATATTGTAACAAGATTAGGAGAGTTTTGGTGTGACATTAGGCTTTGTCTTGTGTTGTGTCTTGCAGTGAACATGGATATCTTAATGAGAGATACTGACTTCATGTCACTATTCATTGATATGCTAAGTGAGCTGCCCTGTCTGTAGGAGATTACCCACCCCCATTACAAGAACCAAGCAAAGAGGAAGGCAGCACTGGAGCAATTGTGTGAAATTGTGAAGCAGGTGATCCCCACGGCAGACATCACTTATTTAAAGATATTAATTGGTTGCCTGAGGAGCACATATCTGAGGGAGCGCAAGGATGTTGTACTACGTTGTACTACGACAGGCTGCACTTTCTGGCAGGCCAGACTGAACCCAGGCCATCCCTCTCCAGTCTTCCTTCCACGCTTCCTTCCCCCCTGGCTGAGGCTTCTGACGCCCAACCTGGGCCTTCCAGGCCATATGTGGAGGAGCCCAGATTGAGCCAGGTATAGCATTCCTCTAAATATTTCTGCTTGTCCAATCAATGATGTTACCTAGATGTTAGTTGGGAGTACTAATTTATGATTGTGATTGATGATGCAAAAACTAAAACCATGTCCCTCATACACAGGGAAGTCTCAGCCAGGAGGTGGCTGATCTGCAGGTCCCTCCACCCCCCTGGAAACAGAAAGTGGCAGGAGGAGGAGTGCCCTAGAGGAGGCGGCTATCAGATTTTTTTGTAGGGCTACAGAGGTCCTGGGAGCACCACACACCATGCAGGAGAACCTTGCGGCATTCATAGCCTATAAAATGCAGAGGATGGAGGAGGGCCAAAAAGCCATGTGTCAGGCCCTCATATCAGAGGCTCTGGAGAAAGGTGTGAGGGGCCACATTACACCTCACACACAGCTTTGGGATGGTCCTCCTCCTCCTCCTGCAGGTCCTACTCCTCCTCCTCCCTCTCCTCCAGGTCCTCCCAGTCCTCCTCCAGGTCCTCCCAGTCCTCCTCCTCCTCCAGGTCCTACTCCTCCTCCTGCCACATCTCCAACTGCACAGCCACAGCCGGGAAGGAAGTGTGAAAGGAAGACCAGAGAGTGATTGCCCTGGATCCAGTCTGGTCGGCCAAAAGATGCAGCCTCTTGTGGTACCACAGCCTGGGGACACAGATGTCATCTGCTGCTATCCAAGTCTCTGTGAATCCCGGACCAGACTGCCCTCCCTTACATATGGACTCCTCAGGCCACCAATTTTGAGGTTTAAGAATTGATGTCTGCCGTGGGGGTCCCAGGCTTCACTAATTTCTCCTGTTGATCCAGTGTTGCCTTCCTCTTTGTTTGGTTCTGAGCCCTTAATAAAGGATTTTTGTTTTGAATTATACTCTCCTATGTGTTTTACTTCAAAAATGATGGTTTGTTTGTGAGGATTCAGGTACATTTCAAATATAAAATGTGAAATGAACAAGGGACACCAACAACAAAAAATCTCCTGGAGATTAAATAATAAAAGATATCAATGGTGTTGGGGTAACTTGCCACACAAAACACACACAAAAATATTCTGGAGTAAAAATAAAAATAACATTGAACAAAGATCAGCCTTGGAAAAAATCCAAACATTAAAGAAAAAAAAAGACTTAAAAAGAAAAAAATAAAACCATAAAAAATATAAAACTGTCAGATGTGACAACTAATAACAATATATTGAGGGAATCCCACTAAAAAAACACAAATAAAACTTTGTGAGAAGTGTGTGTGAATATGAGCAGCAAAACTACTTAATTCTTGTCACATTATAAAGAAGAGAGTGCGCTGTATTAAACCATTTTTAACATTGCAGCGTGACGAAAGTGCTGTATCCATTGTGAACGCTAAGTTTACCAGAACGAGCTGTCCCGTGTCGGAATTTCTTCTGAGCATGCGTGGCACTTTGTGCGTCGGAACAGGCCACACACGGTCGGAATTGAAGCGATCGGATTTTGTTGTCGGAAAATTTTATCTCCTGCTGTCCAACTTTGTGTGTCGGAAAATCCAATGGAAAATGTCCACACACGGTCGGAATTTCCGACAACACGCTCCGATCGGACATTTTCCATCGGAAAATCCGACCGTGTGTACGGGGCATTATTCATTTTATAATAAAATGTACAATTTTGAAGGATGTCTGCGTAGTTATTCCCCCCATTAATTTCTATGGAAAGGATGTACACCATGGGTAAGGATGTAGCCTCGCTAAGAGATTTTCTTCAAGGAGTTTGTGTCATAGTGTGCTCCAATGAAGAGCTGGGAGTATATTTTCTTAACTTCTACTAAATAAAGTGGAAAAAAAAAATATTTGTTTCACATTTCTGGTAGGCTGCTGCAAATATACATCAGAAATCCTTGGATAAGACATTTTAAAAAGTGCTAAACCATATTAGGATTTGGAAAATGTCTTATGAAAATAATTTATACTCTTATGCTAAATATTGTATACTTTTTTTTACTTAAAAGTCATACTAGCTCACACTGGTTCTAACCCATGCAAGTCTTATGCCGCATACACACGGTCGGACTTTTCGTCTACAAAAGTCCAACGGACGCCGACGGACAAAATACGGCTGACAATCCGATCGTGTGTGGGCTTCCCCGGACTTTCAGCAGACTTTTCCAGCCGCAAATTTGACTTTAGATTTGAAAAATGCTTCAAATCTTTACGTCGTAACTACGCCGGACCCAGAAATCCGCTCATCTGTATGCTAGTCCGACGGACAAAAAAACGACGCATGCTCATAAGCAAAAACTAATCGGAAGCACTCGGTCTAGTAAAACTAGTGTTCGTATTGTAGGTAGCACATTCCTCACGCTGCAAATTCTGTGATCGTTGAATGCAGCACATTAATGTCTTCTTTAATAATGCTATAAGAACGAAGATGTTTTGCTGTTCCTATTCACACAGAGTTCTCCCAAACTGATTTCTGGATTCTTTTTCTCTTTGATCTCATGAATGATATAGTATTATTTTTAAAAACAATGTCTCCATACTAATAATAATTTTTACACTTGTTTTTTTGGGGGGAGTCATCTTTTATTTTAGATTTTATCCAGATTTTTATTTTATGATTGTTGTCGAACTTATTTTATCTTTATCTACCTTTTTTTGGGGGGTTTGTAAAGTTACCACAAAGAACCATTTTTTTTTATATATATTTTTTTGTTTTAGTTTTGTAGTTCTTAAATTGAACACAATTACATTTTTCTTTCATTTTTGTTTGTTTTTAATTTTGTTTGTTTTAAGTTACCACAAAGAACCATTTTTTTGTTTATTGTGATTTTTTCTTTTGTATATAAAGTTAACACAAAGAACCTTTTTTGGTTATGTATATTTTTTTTTTTTAAGTTACCACTAAAACATTATTTTTTTTGTGTGTGTTTTTGCAACCTCAAGGATTGTTGTCCCTTGTTAATTTGACATTGTGTCTAAATCAATGATGTTAATTAAAACACATAAAGTCTTTTCATAAACTCAAATATCCAATAAAAGAGTCTAGAAATCAGACACCATATTTTTTTTAAAGCAAGTGACAAACATATTTGGCCACTACTGTCAAATGATATGTATACATCATTTTTAGGAGAAAATAATTTTAATCAATTATAACATCCAGTCAACATCATTAATATTAGGACAGTAAATATTTTTGAAATTAATTTACCTGACTCCAGATGGTCACATCCGGTTCTTCCAGGATGGAAGACCCAGCTTGGTCCTCATCAGCCTCTGCTGGGGTGGAGGGAAGGGGGCATGGAAGAGTGCATGGAAGGGTGGAGGGAAGGGTGGAGGGAAGGGTTGAAAGTGATGCCCTGGCTTCAGTCTGGTCATCAAGAAACCGTAGTTTATTGTAGTACCACAGCCTGGGTACATATACATCATCTGCTGATGCTCCTGATCTCATGGAATCCTGGATCTTGTTATGCTCCCTCTTATACATGTTCCTCAAGACCCCAATTTTCTTTAACAACATCTCCATCGTTGCTTCCGGGATGGTCGTCTGGACAAATGTCAGAAGTCTCTCCAGCGTTGACTTCCTTACATGTCTCAAATAATATTGAGGGTGTTTGACCTCCCACAGATTCATCATCTCTCTGTATTTGTCAATGACAGCCGACAAAAATTCAAGCTCTTTAAATTTGGCATTCATAATGTCTGTAAAGGTAAAGACACAAGACAAAAAACACTTATGTTTCTGCTAAACCCTTATCATCTTAACCCTACATAGGTCTCATCAATCTGTCAAGCCATATAGGCTGCTTGCTACAAAGTTTTGACCAAATTTCAAAATTTAAAATTACCTTCATTTTGTAGCGGTCCGGTCCACTATCATCTACGCACAGAACGTACGTACAACACAATATGTAGTAACGTTTTATACACTGCACATGTGTAATACTCCACCTGCTTGGCCCGCCCCTGACGTTCTTTTTCTTTACGCATATCCCCCGCCCTTGACTCTATGCACAGAACGTACGTATGACACATGCGCAATACCTCTCTTTATACACTGCGCATGTGTGAAACTCCGCCTGCGTCGCCCGCCCCTGACATTCGATTTTAACTCATATTCTCTGCCCCTTGATTCTATGCACAGAACGTACGTACGATACATGCGTAATACCTCTCTTTATACACTGCGCATGTGTGAAACTCTGCCTGCGTCACCCGCCCCTGACGTTCTACTTTAACGAATATTCTCCGCCCATTCTTTCTACGGTGCGTAGTGGGATGAATAATGGCGGAGACACATCAGGTGTGTACTACCTCAGGTAGCGACGAAAGCCCGGAGGCCGGAACGTCACGATCTGGGAAGCCGAGATTTAAGGCCTCCAATATGTCCTTTAAAGAGATGGTGGAAATGGTGGCAATTCTGAAAAATAAAGTAAATAAACAAAAAACACCAAGCGCAATAATGTTCTAGCGTGACATATACAATCAAATAAGTGTAAATCAAATGTATGTGAATGCACGTGCAATTAATTAAATAAAAATAATTTTTTTTTTTAATTTTTTGGATTGACAATGATATCAAGCTGCTATCAATTATATAGTGGTCAGAATCCCCTAAAAATTAAAGCATATAACATAGATTGATATGCTCTGATACAAAGTTCAATCAATGTGAGAAAATAATTCTTTGTGAGAAAAAAATTGCTACCAAATCGCTAAAAAATCGCATATATATAAAATCGCAAATATATGAAAAAATCGCTAATATTCAAAAACTGTGTTCCTCCAGTTACACAAATCCACTGGAAGTGGTGTGATATCTGCAAAGTAAACTAAGCAACAATTGTGCATAAATATACTGAAAATGCGTTTACAAATAGTAATCAATCCAAATTAGTGCCAATAAATAAATAAATTAGATATATTCCCTGTGATAAGTGTTGAATCCTCCGTAATAAAAAATAAATAAATGATAAACTTATAAAGGTGCAATATATATACAATTGATGAGTATAAATAGATAAATAGTGCCAATAAAATCTGATTAAATATAGATGATTAAATTCATGAGATAGGATAAGTAACAGGCGACAGTTCAGTCCTCAGTAATCTGGGATATCTGGATTTCTGCAGTACTTATTTGTTCACCCTCTGAGCTATTTCTTCCACAGCCACAATGAATGGTAATTTTCTCAGTATCAAGTGGTTTTATGTAAAATAAACAAAGAGAGAAAACATTGTGCAATATTGTTACAATAAAAGTTCATAGGCAAAACAGCACAGTGAAACACTCACGTGTGCCTGACTTGTTTTAGGCATGCAGATAAGCAGATAGGCAGATCTCAGCTGGCTTGTAAGGACAAGGCTTGCTACGCAAGCTGCTGCTGCTTGATACAATGTATTCAGCAGACTGTGTCCTAGACTCCTTCCACGCGTTACATCACTGACACGTGACTTTCTCACATTGATTGAACTTTGTATCAGAGCACATCAATCTATGTTATATGCTTTAATTCTGAAATATAATGACTATGATGGGAAGTATGGACCGTACGCCCGGCCTAATTTTAGAAAAGCCGAAATAATGGCGAAGGTGGTGAAGACATTACATCTTTCTTTTGGGGTACGGCGCTGGAAAGATCAGATTCGGGAAAGATGGTCCGACCTCAAACTCCGGGAGCCGTATCAGTACAGACGGATCCGTAAAGTGCTGAAAAAAGTAAAGTACTTGTTGTGTGTTCATCTTCTGTTTATTACTTTGTATACTGCTCCATGTGCTTTTCTTTACTGTATGACTTTTTTTTATTGTTTGAAACGATCTTTTAATAAACCTTGTTACATATATACAGACCTAGATCTTTTATTAATGTATCTATCTATCTCTAGATAGAGATATATATATCTATAGAGATAGATAGATAGATAGATAGATAGATAGATAGATAGATAGATAGATAGATAGATAGATAGATAGATAGATAGATAGATCTATATTTATATAGATAGATATATAGATATATCTATATATCTATATATATCTATAGATATATATATATATATCTATATCTATCTATATCTATCTATAGATATAGATATAGATATAGATAGATATAGATATAGATATATATATATATATATATATATATATATATATATATATATATATATATATAGATATATATATAGAGAGATATATAGATATAGATATATATAGATATATATATAGAGAGAGAGATATAGAGGTATATAGAGAGAGATATAGAGATATATAGCGAGAGATATATCTATCTATCTATAGATATATATACACCCACATCTATATATATTTAAATATATATATATATATATATATATATATATATATATATATTTAGAGATAGCTATATCTATCTATCTATCTATCTATCTATCTATCTATCTATCTATCTATCTATCTATCTATCTATCTATCTATCTATCTATCTATCTATCTATCTATCTATCTATCTATCTATCTATCTATCTATCTATCTATCTATCTATCTATCTCTTTATAAAATTAAAAATGTATTAAACTAGGAACTCTACACAAACAGACAATCTGTACACCACTTCACTACAATGTTTGAAGATTACTATGTACTAAAATATCTGTGTGCTAAGTATATTAATTTTTTGGTTCACATAGGGGAAAAAAGACTCAGCCAAGATGAACCCAGTCCCCCCCAACCGAAACAACATAATTGGGAAATCAGCCCAAGCCCCACTGAGGATGTGGAGGAAGGAGAGGTGGGCGACATGGGCACCCCACCAGGTGAGTGTCTGACACACCAGCTTACGGTAATCTATGTATGGCTGCATATTTTTTGATGAAAATTTTAAACTCTATTTTAGGTGATCTGGTTGTGCTTGACTCAAGCTACAGTGCCACCCCCGAGGATGTTGATCAAGTATGCGACATGGGCACCCCACCAGGTCAGTGTCTGAGACACCAGCTTATGGTAAGGTAATCTATGTATGCCTGCATATTTCTAAACACATCTTTTTTTCATTCAATTTTAGGTCCAAGTGAAAATTTTACCACAGACAGTGCCCAACGACTAATTGCTCAAATAATGGCCTGGAATGGGGAGATTGATCAAATGCGGAATCGGCTGGATCGTATGCAGCAGGGAATGAAGAACATGATCAATGTTTTGGGTCGAATCTAAATGCCCCTTTTTAACCCAAAACACATTGATCATGTTCTTCATTTCCTTGTTTGCTGACCCCATTCTGGGCCTTCTCTTTTTTATTTGGTATAAATTATATGCCTGTTTAAATACAAAATAAAAAAATCTTAAAAAAATAGAGGCCTGTTTTGAAAAAAACAAAAAAAACAAAAAAAAAATACAAATAGAGGCCTGTTTTCCAAAAAAAAATAATTTTTAAAATAGAGGCCAGTTTTCTAAAAAAAATAATTTTTAAAATAGAGGCCAGTTTTCTAAAAAAATAAATAAATAAATAAATAAAATAGAGGCCTGTTTTTAAAAAAACAAAAAAAAATGGAGGCCTGTTTAAAAAAAAAAAAAAATAGAGAGCCCTTTTTTTAAAAAAAACAAAAAAAAAATAAAAAAATAAAAAAGAGGCATGTTTGTTAACCCCCCCCCCCAAAAAAAAAAAAAATATATATAGTAAAAAAAAAAAAAAAAGACCTAATTATATTGTTCCAAATTTGTAAATATATAAATATTTTTTTGACTATCAGCATTTTTTACAAATGCATAAGTGAATGTATACAGAATATTAAAACATCTGTTTAGTAATTAACTAAATGTGTGGTTTGTTATTTCAATGCTCAGTATCAGTTTGTTTAAATTTAAAATAGTTGTTTACAGTGACAATGGTGCTTATTTAGTCAAGGAAAATACACTTGGCACTACAAGTGCTCTACCATAACCTAGGAGAAAGCCAAAAAGTAAGGCAAGCAATAAATATTATTCAATATTTCATCAAGATTTTTTATTTTGAGAAATTAAATATCCTGGGGCATTGCAATGGCCCCCCTACCCATAAAATAATTGACATATTGATCCCGGACTTGACGGGCACTTTGGGAGGCCAAGCCGGTACGGACAGTATCCAGGCCGTCAGATTGTCACTAATAAGTCCAGCCTCAGGCCCAACTGGCAAAATATAATTTGTAGAATGTTTGTTCAAAAAGTCGTGCAGGATGCAGCACGCTAAAATGATGAAATTAAGTTTGTATTCCGCCAGGTTTATGGATGTCTGAAACAGGCGGAACCGGCTGGCCAAAATCCCAAAAGCATTCTCAACAACTCTTCTCGCTCTAGCCAGCCGGAAATTAAAAACCCTCCTCTCCGGGGTGAGGGTTCTTTGGGGGAATGGCCTCATGAGGTGCTTGCTCAGAGCGAAGGCTTCATCTGCTATGAAGACAAAGGGGAGTCCTTCCACGTTATCTGCATCAGGTGGCAATCCCAGGCCACCACTCTGGAGACGCTGGCAGAACTCCGTCTGGGCAAATACTCCTCCATCTGACATCCGGCCATTCTTCCCCATGTCCTCCACAATTGGGAAAGTCCCAACGGGTGGAATGCCACAGTCTGCCATTCCTGTGGCGTTGAAGGAAACTGGGGAATCAAACAAGAAAACAAAACTCAGTAATTTAGAAAAGAACATTGCAAGAACATTATACACTTAAAACATTATTGCCCAGCATCAGTATAACATTAAATAATTGAAATCTTCTTGAATAAATAATATGGAAAGGCACACTTATCAGATTGCTCATCCCCTCTGATGGCACATTGTTACATTTCATGTTGCAAGGAGTACCCAATCACATGCAAGGGCAATTAATCCAAACACTTTGTAGCTTGCACATGATTGGATGATGGAAATCAGCAGAGCTTCTGCTCATTTACTAAAGCCCTGGAGCAAATGCACTTGCAGAGTGCAAATGCATTTTGCAAAGTGCAACATATATTTGCTTTGTAAAGATCAACACCACAGAACATTATAGCAAATTATTAGGGGGGGGGGTTGGAAATCTAGTTAATGACACACACACTATTTGGATGGAGTTTAGGGGGGGTTTGGAAATCAAGTTAATGACACACACACTATTTGGATGGAGTTTAGGGGGGTTGTAAATCAAGTTAATGACACACACACTATTTGGATGGAGTTTAGGGGGGAGGGGTTTGGAAATCTAGTTAATGACACACACACTATTTGAATGGAGTTGGGGGGAGGGGGTTGGAAATCAAGTTAATGACACACACACTATTTGGATGGAGTTTAGGGGGGGTTGGAAATCTAGTTAATGACACACACACTATTTGGATGGAGTTTAGGGGGGGTGGGGTTTGGAAATCTAGTTAATGACTCACACACTATTTGGATGGAGTTTAGGGGAAACAAAATACAATGCAGCTGACTAAATACATTCAAACTGAGTAGACTAGGTGGATATGTGCCCAGCATTGCATGCTGGGGAGGTTAGTGAAGGCAAATATACATGCATGACAAAAAAGAACAGGAAAAAATTACAGCATGCATGAGGAGAAAAAGGGGACATTCACACTATATTGCAATGATGGTAAGTAGTGTTTGAGTTAAGAAATACATTACATTATCAAAGATTAAATAAAATAACATGTGATGCTTATAAAAGAAAAAATTCTTACCCTAATATAGTCCTTCTGCATGACCTGAATGATGGCAGAACAGGTCTCTGGGATAATGATCCCCAGAGCCTGGGGGGAGATGCCTGTCGAGAACTTCAAGTCCTGCAGGCTTCTCCCTGTCGCCAAGTACCGCAACGTGGCAACTAGCCTCTGCTCCGGAGTGATGGCTTGCCTCATGCAGGTATCCTGCCTGCTGATATAAGGGGTAAGCAAAGCCAACAAATGGTCAAAAACGGGGTCCGTCATCCGGAGAAAGATCCTGAAATCCTCAGGATTATTCTCACGGATCTCACAGAGCAATGGCATGTGACAGAACTAGTCACGCTGGAGCAACCAATTCTTGGTCCATGAACTCCTCCTCGCCCTGTTCATGGACTGGTCTTGGGGTGAAGAATGAACTACAGCACCAAGCACATACAATGCACGAGATCTATGACGAGTACGTACAGGTAACATGGCTTCAAAACGGTCGGCTGGTCAGAGCGCACTTAACAAAACGCACTGAAGAACAGCAAGGCCTGTGAAGAGCGACCTGAAAATCAGCAATGAACGGACAATAAAACAAAGATTTCTCAATGCCAACTGACCAAACGCACTGAAAAGCAGATACAAACCTCACAAGCACAGACTGAACAACAGTTAAAACGAACTGAAAAATACAAGTCTCACAAGCACAAATCATCTCTCACCAAACTTCTACTAACACGAGGTAAACACGAGATTAGCAGAAGGAGCCCAAAGGGTGTCGTACGGTCTATTGAACTTCTGTTTTATAGTCTCGTCGGACTTGGTGTAAGCCACCGCGTACTAGTCTGTGTGATCGTGTGTAGGCAAGTCCGTTCGTTAGAAAGTCTGCCGCAAGTCCGCCAAAAGTCCGTCGAAAGTCTGTTGGACGGGCTGTCGGACTTTTGTAGACGAAAAGTCCAACCATGTGTACGCGGCATTACTGACAAGCTATGCTAGTACATCTCATGAAATACTCACCTTGCTTATGCCTTGTGCCTAATTTAGCTATCAGCATAAGTCCCATAATATCAGCCATTAAAAACAACCACAAATAAACTGGGACTGTTGGCAAGAAAAAAATGTTAAAAAAGAATTCCACTGAAAATGGTTCAATGTTTTCCACATACGTTTGTTTTTACTGCCACAACATTTTTCCCCATTGGAAGAATCCTTCTTACTTTTTGTCTCATGAACAATTGTCACCAGGACAAATAAAGGGGTGAATCTCCCCAAAACGGACACAGACAACAGTAAGAACTTGGCAGAATTTCTAAATGCACTTTTAGGCAGCCCGTACACAGTTCGAACTCGGGTGGTGCAGCAGGAACCGGCCGGGATTCGAAGCATGTATGGGCAGGCTAAATGTACCAAGTGGATCGAGTGATCAACTTGTGTTCAACCAGCATGCCAGGTTTTACCTGCAATTATCGCTAGAGGCTGCTATATATCTCCGCCGGGAGAAGACAATGGCACGGCAGGAGTGATTCCCACATTAACACTTACTGTGTTGATGCAGTGAGTTTTTCTCTTGCAACCTGTGGTTGGAGAAAAGAAATTTGCTCCATGTATGGCCAGCCTAAGTCTCTGTGTGGTCTTTGGCACATAATCTGCTACATGTTTAATTTCCTTGATTGAGTGCCTAAACACCCCTCACCAATGTTGGCTCTGGGCTTGAATCACAAAGCTATGGAGATTAAAAACAGATTTACATCAAGTTTATTTTCATGTTTCCTAATTGTTTGAGACCCATTTACACAAATGCATAATTTTTATGTGCATATACTGTATACCCTGTGTTACAGAAAGACAAGGTAACTCAAGTCACATGTGTCATTGCATCACATGTGTCACATGCATAGTAACACACTGCATTGCATGACAACACATTGTAGTCAATTACAGTGCATTTCATTACAAAAAAGGATCGTTCACAACTGATTTTTGGCACATTAGGAAGCATTGGCAGCCTTTCATTTTAATAGACTGCCTTAACACACTGAGTGTTAACACATTGCAGTTAAGTAACTGAGCCCTTCAAGTGGATGTAAACTCTAAATAAATGACATTTAGTTTACTAAGGGTTTTAACACTCTTTAAAACCTTAGTACTTCTGATTTCCTTCAGCCCTTTGTAATCACTTTCTGTCTACATGCATACACTCCAGCAATTGCTGTTTGGCATTTCTCATGGCAGATCCTAAAGTTTACCACAGTGCACCAGTCCTTTGCAATGTACAGACTAAATTGATAATGCAAATGACAGGGTGACAATGCAGAATCACATTTGGGAAATAGGGACAGAGTGTTGTCACCCTATAACAAGAAATATATGAACAAGGACTTGGGAAGAATGAAAGCCTCAGCCTTAAAAATATTGAAGAAAGTCTTTTGAAATGACGTTATTATGTTAACACTTATTTTAGCAACTGGGTTTACATTTACTTTGAGGATTTACTGTATATGTCTGCAGGAAAGTAGGACACAATTGTGCAACCAATAGGGTAATTTAAAGTATTTATAAATGTTGTAGTAGATCAATGCTCTTAAAATACAGATGCAACAACTGGCAGATCAGGGGTTAACAATCCAAGCACATCTCTGCCCTAATGTATTTATTTGGAATCTTCAGCTTTTCTCCCTGTTTCAGAAATTATCTTTAATACAGCAAGATAACATTTAGCGGAGCTCCCCTGTGAATATTATCAGAGGGAATCAACAACAGCTATTGCTCTGCAGACAGAAAATCATTGGAAAGTTGAAGATATTTCCCCAGACGTATTTCTATATGGTGTGTAATAGCCTGGGTAAGCAGAGGAGGAAAGCAACTTATCATCTATGTGGATTTTTTCTACCTGACGTCCTTTACCGATGCACACCACGAGCTGTCTGCAGCATACATATTCAAAGCTGATGTCACACTTAAGTCTCTCCAGTTGATCCATGTCCCAATGTACACCCTGCCATTGAAAATGTTTTATTGTTTAGCTGCTAATCTGTGTAATTAGCTACCATGGAAGAATTTTATTTGAAGAAATACATCAGTTTGTATTTCATTTCTCAAATGTTGGCAAACTTGAATAATGGACTGCTGCAGATATTGGTAAAATTATAATTACTGCATTGGCATCATTTTTGCAAGACAGCAACTGCTTGTTTGCTACTGAAAATAGATAGTGTGAAGTCTAGGGCACAATTTACTTCTGTCTCTGTTTTAAAGTGGAACTAAAATCCGCAATACTCACCTCCCCTCCAACAGTCTGACATCTGCAAGTTCATCCTTCCCAGCACACATGAACCGTGGTGGAAATGAACCCTGACATGCACATTTGCAGCTCGGTGTACATTTTAACCACTTCAGGAAGATTTGGCTGCTCAATGACCAGAGCACTTTTTACAATTTGCCACTGTGCTGCTTTAACTGGTAATTGGTCATGCAATGCTGAACCCAAACAAAATTTGTGTCCTTTTTTTTGCACAAATAGAGCTTTCTTTTGAAGGTATTTGATTGCCTCTGCGATTTTTATTTTTTGCGATATAAACAGAAAAAGACAGAAAATTTTGAAAAAAAAAATTTTTTCTAATTTTTGTTATAAAAAAAATCCAATAAACTCAATTTTAGTCTTAAGGCCCATACACACGATAGGACTTTTTGACAACAAACATGAAAATTAGCTGTTTAAAGGCAACATCCTACTGTGTGTACGCTCCATCAGACAAACTTTTTCGGTTTTCATTGGACAAATGTTGGCTTTGCAAACAGACAAACTTTCCGGCAACAAAAGTCCTATGGTGCAAAATCCTATCGTGTGTACACAAGTCCATAGGACAAATTTACCAAAGGGTGGCGGTAAAGAGCTAAAAAAACCACGTCATTTGGTGAAAGTTCGCTGAAAAAGTCCTGCCGTGTGTATGTTTAATTCGTTTACAGCTAACGCCCTTTGTACAAAAATCCACGGGAAAGTTTGTACAAAGTCCGATCGTGTGTATGAGGCTATACATTTAGGACAAAATGTATTCAGCCACATGTCTTTGGTTTCAACTCCACATATGCCCATGGCATGTTTGAGCAATATATAATTTAGTGACAACTTTGTTGAAAGAAAAAAACTGTTTGTTATTTTCCAGAAACGTGGCAAAATATAAAATATTCCATGGACTCAACATCCCTATCAGCAAAAAGCTTGGGTTGTCTACTTTCCAAAAAGGGGTCATTTGGGGGGGGGGGGGGTTGAACTGTCCTGGAATTTTATGCACAAAATTACACAAAATCACACATCACCCACTCTTCTAACCACTTGAAGACAAAGCCCTTTCTGACATTTTTTGTTTACATTAAAAACATATTTTTTATAGAAAATTACTTTGAACCCCCAAACATTATATATTTTTTTAAAGCAAAGGCCCTACAGATTAAAATGGTGGGTGTTGCAATTTTTTTTCACACAATATTTGCGCAGCGATTTTTTAAAGGCATTTAAATTAAAAAAAACACACTTTTTTTATTTTAATGCATAGTTCATCTTTGTGCACGAGCATGGGGGGACAGGGGTGCTTTTTTTTTTTATTTTATTTTCCCTTTTTACTTTACTTTAGATCTGGTCTCTGATCAGCTCTATGGTCAGCTGCTGGAACCACCGGCTGCAAACCATGGAAGATGGTGGGAAGACGGTGGGAGGGGGAGTGTTTCCTCCCACTGCTTGTAAAAGCAGTCTAGAGGCTAATTAGCTGCTAGGACTGCTTTTACATGAAAGCCGATCGCTGGCTGAAAAGAATGAAACCAAGATGATACCTTAACCTGCAGGCATCATTCTGGTATAACCACTCAAAGTCCAGCAACATACCAATACGTTGCTGGTCCTTGTTGGGCATATATTGCAAAGTTCATTTTTTCATGCAGCCTGTGGGCCGAACAAAAAAAAGAAGTTGATCGGTGGGTATGCCCACCATTAGAATACTGCCCTTCATCCACCCGCTTCTAATGATGGGCATACATGCACCATTTTTTTTTAACTGTGGTGGTGAAATCACCTCCTTGTCAGAACCATGAGCTCCTCAATGACCCCTCCCCCTCGGAGGACCACTAGGCTTGAGGGGAAAACATCTATGGAAATCACGGAGGAGGACAGGGGCATGTAAGTCCGAGGATGAGACCCAAGAGCGTTCCTCTGGACCGTACCCTTTCCAATGCACCAGGTACTGTATGCGCCCATGGAACCTACGGGAGTCAACAATGGACTATACTTCATACTCTTCATGGTTCTTATCCTGTACAGGGTGAGGACGTGGCACCGAGGTGGTAAAGTGGTTGCAGACCAAATGTTTTAATAAGGAGACATGAAATACATTTGAAATACGCATATTAGAAGGAAGGTCTAATGCGTAAGCCACTGGGTTAATCCTGCGAAGAATACGGAAAGGCCCAATAAACCGAGGTGTGAACTTCAGTGAGGGAACATGAAGTTGGAGGTTGCGAGATGACAGACCCTGTCCCCAACCTGGTAGGAAGGCGCAGGCAGGTGTCTGCGGTCAGAATGGAGTCTGTACCTATCATTAGCATGTCACAAAGCCTCCTGGACTTGTGCCCAAGTGGAGCGAAGACCACAGAGATGTGCCTCTAATGCAGGAATATTCTGCAGAACAAACGAGTAAGGCAACATGAAAGGTTGGAAACCATAATTTGCCATAAACGGGGATAATCGGGAAGCAGAATTCAAGGCACTGTTGTGAGCAAACTCTGACCACAGTAATAGGTCTAAGTAGTTGTTATGATGGTCAGAAATATAGCAACGTAGAAATTGCTCCAAAAACTGATTGGCTTGTTCTGCGGCCCCATTAGACTGCGGGTGATACGCAGAGGAGAAAACAAGCTGAATTCCCAACTTTGCAGAAAAGGCTCGCGAGAACCGGAACACAAACTGACTACCCCTGTCCAAGAAAATCACCTTGGGTAGCCCATGTAAGTGAAAGATCTCCCCAGCAAAAATGGAAGCCCGTTCCTTAGAAGTGGGTAACTTCTTAAGTGGAATACAATGAAACATCTTTGAGAACCAGTCAACCACCATAAGGATAACTGTGTTGACCTGGGAGTTGGGTAACTCCAAAATGAAATCCATAGACAGGTGGGTCCAGGGCCTTTCTACATTGGGTATGGGTTGTAGGAGGCCCACTGGAAGATGTCGTGGAGTCTTACTCTGATCACGCACAGAACAGGCAGCTACAAAGGCAGTTACATCAGCACGTAGACTACGCCACCAGAATTGTTAGGAAATGGCCCAAAAGAGTTGATTCTTCCTAGGGTGGCCAGCAGCCTTGGGAGAATGGTAAGTCTGAAGCACGGCAGAACGGAGGCTCTCTGGGACAAAGCAGCGGTCACAAGGTTTCTCAGAAGGAGCATGAACCTGAGCAGCAAGAATTTTGTCACCCAAAGGAGAAGTGAGACTGGTGCGAACCATAACTAGAATACGATCAGGAGGAATCACAGGGATGGGAACTGACTCCAACTTGGTGGTGGAGAAAAATTGTTATGACAAGGTGTCAGCCCTTACATTCTTAGTACCGGGTACGAATGAGACAATATAATTAAAACATGGCAAGAAAAGAGCCCATCCTGCCCTTCTGGGAGAGAGGCGTTTAGCCTCAGACAAGAATGTGAGTTTCTTATGGTGAGTAAGAATGAGAACAGGCACAGTGGTACTTTTGGGGAGATATCTCCATTCTTTCAGGGCTAAAATGATCGCCAACAGCTCGCTGTCACCAATCTCATAATTTCACTTCGCAGGTGTCAATTTCTTGGAAAAGTAGCCACAAGGATGCAAAGTGCTCTCAGAGGTAGGACGTTGAGACAGAAGGGTGCCAACTCCAGTCTCTGAAGCATCAACCTCAAGGATAAAAGGTAACATAGGATCAGGATTAGGGATGAGCCGAACACCCCCCGGTTCGGTTCGCACCAGAACCCGCGAACGGACCGCAAGTTCGCACGAACGTTAGAACCCCATTGACGTCTATGGGACTCGAACGTTCGAAATCAAAAGTGCTCATTTTAAAGGCTAATTTGCATGGTATTGTCCTAAAAAGGGTTTGGGGACCCGGGTCCTACCCCAGGGGACATGTATCAATGCAAAAAAAACTTTTAAAAACGGCCGTTTTTTCGGGAGCAGTGATTTTAATGATGCTTAAAGTAAAAAAAAAAAAGTGAAATATTCCTTTAAATATCGTACCTGGGGGGTGTCTATAGTATGCCTGTAAAGTGACGCGTGTTTCCCATGTTTAGAACAGTCCCTGCACCAAATGTCATTTTTAAAGGAAAAAATCTCATTTAAAACTGCTTGCGAGTTTAATGTCATGTCGGGTCATGGCAATATGGATGAAAATCAGTGAGACAAACGGCATGGGTACCCCCCAGTCCATTACCAGGCCCTTTGGGTCTTGTATGGATATTAAGGGGAACCCCGCACCCAAATTAAAATAAGGAAAGGTCCCTATATACTCTGAACAGCAGTATTCAGGCGGTGCAAACAAGACAGGGACTGTAGGTTTGTTGTTAAGTAGAATCTGTTTGTAATTTTGAACATTTTTAATGTGTTTAGCTCCAGCCAAAAAATCTTTTCTAAGCTTTTTGGAAAACATAGGGAAGGGTTATCACCCCTGTGACATTTGTTTTGCGTCTTTCCTCCTCTTCAGAAGATTTCACCTCACTTTTTTGTCCCAATGAAAAATGTTTTTGGAAAATTTGGGTTTTTTTGTGGAACAAGGATTGGAAAGCATCAGTGGAAAGGAGAAATTGTTTTCCCATATTAACTCTTACAGGAGAGAATTTCCCTTCCTTAGGGGTAGATTTCATCTCACTTCCTGTTGTCTCCTTCCGTTTGCAAGTAGGAGTCGTTTGTAAGTTAGATGTTTGAAAGTAGGGTCCTGCCCTATATACTCAGCAGAAATTTGGGCCTTAGGTGTTGCTGTGGCCAAAACACTGTAAGCCCTCACAGGGCCCTGCTGTGAAATATTAGATCAAGAATTGTAATTACATGCCCCTGTTGAACAGGAGCTGAAAAATTAGGCCTTAGGCACTGGTGCTGGTGCCACAACACTGCAACCCCTCACAGACACTCTAGTTGGAACGCAGGAACGAGCCCTGCTGCAAAGTATTGCATCAAAAATTGTAATTACACGCCCCTGTTAGACAGGGGCAGAAAAATTGGGCCTTAGGCACTGGTGCTGGTGCCACAACACTGCAACCCCTCACAGACACTCTAGTTGGAACGCAGGAACGAGCCCTGCTGCAAAGTATTGCATCAAAAATTGTAATTACACGCCCCTGTTGGACAGGGGCAGAAAAATTGGGTCTTAGGCACTGGTGCTGGTGCCACAACACTGCAACCCCTCACAGACACTCTAGTTGAAACGCAGGAACAAGCCCTGCTGCAAAGTATTGCATCAAAAATTGTAATTACACGCCCCTGTTAGACAGGGGCTGAAAAATTGGGTCTTAGGCACTGGTGCTGGTGCCACAACACTGCAACCCCTCACAGACACTCTAGTTGGAACGCAGGAACGAGCCCTGCTGCAAAGTATTGCATCAAAAATTGTAATTACACGCCCCTGTTAGACAGGGGCAGAAAAATTGGGTCTTAGGCACTGGTGCTGGTGCCACAACACTGCAACCCCTCACAGACACTCTAGTTGAAACGCAGGAACAAGCCCTGCTGCAAAGTATTGCATCAAAAATTGTAATTACACGCCCCTGTTAGACAGGGGCTGAAAAATTGGGTCTTAGGCACTGGTGCTGGTGCCACAACACTGCAACCCCTCACAGACACTCTAGTTGGAATGCAGGAACGAGCCCTGCTGCAAAGTATTACATCAAAAATTGTAATTACACGCCCCTGTTAAACAGGGGCTGAAAAATTGTGCCTTAGGCACTGGTGGTGGCGCCCAGAACCAAAAATGTTCTTACAAGCTATCAGCGTGATGATTGAGGAGGAAGAGGATAATTACTCAGGGATAGTCACTCAGCATCAGCATAGGCAGTCTTTGAAGGGATCTGAGATTTCAAAAAAAATTATTCGGTTACATCTGCATCAGGTGCTTGGTAGCTGGTGGTGATCCAAGACTGATTCATTTTTATGAAGGTCAGCCGATCGACCGAGTCGGTGGACAGACGCACCCTGTGATCGGTTACCACGCCTCCAGCAGCACTGAATGTGCGTTCCGAAAGAACGCTGGATGCAGGACAGGCCAGTAGCTCAATTGCATACTGTGCAAGCTCTGGCCAGTGATCCATCCTCAAGACCCAGTAACCCAGAGGATTTTCGGTGGGAAAGGTGTCCAAGTCTGATCTTGCCCCTAGGTATTCCTGCACCATGTAAAACAGACGCTGGCGATGGTTGCTGGAACCGATCATACCTTGGGGCTGCGGACCAAAAAATTGTCTGAACGCATCGGTCAGACGGCCACCTTCTCCACCGCTCCTTCTTTGACTGACCGAAGCCTCAGCAACACGTTGTCCAGAAACAGGAGTTTGTAACCTCCCAGTCTCTGGGAACGCGTTGCACAGACCTTTCTGCAAGGCCTCCCGAAGATGTTTCATCCTCTGCTCCCTCTGCGATGGCAAGATAAGGTCCGCAACCTTACCCTTGTAACGTGGATCAAGGAGGGTTGCCAGCCAGTATTGGTCCTTCTCCTTGATACCACGAATACGAGGATCCTTACGCAGGCTTTGCAGGATCAGGGAGGCCATGCAGCGTAGGTTTGCTGAGGCATTCGGTCCGGAGTCCTCTGGGTCACTAAGGACAACAACGTCCGCAGCCACCTCCTCCCAGCCACGTACAAGTCCATGTGTTCCTTGGGACTGATCCCTTAAAGACTGCTGATGCTGAGTGCCAGGCTCCACCTCCATACTGACACAATCTTCCTCCTCCTCCTCCTCCTCCTCCTCGTCCTCTTCCTGTGTGATCGGCGGGCACGCAGGAACACTGTCTGGATAAAGGGGGCCTTGAGAGCTAAGGAAGTCCTCCTCTTCCTGCCTCTGTTCTGCCTCAAGTGCCCTGTCCATTATTCCACGCAGCGTGTGCTCCAACAGGTGGACAAGGGGGACAGTGTCACTGATGCATGCACTGTCAGTGCTCACCATCCTCGTGGCCTCCTCGAATGGTGACAGGACAGTGCATGCATCCCTGATCATGGCCCACTGGCGTGGGGAAAAAAAACCAAGGTCCCCTGACCCTGTCCTGGTGCCATAGTCGCACAGGTACTCATTGATGGCCCTCTGCTGCGTGTGCAGCCGCTGCAGCATGGCCAACGTTGAGTTCCACCTGGTGGGCATGTCACAGATTAGGCGGTTCTTGGGCAGGTTAAACTCCTTTTGGAGGTCCGTCAGCCGAGCACTGGCATTATATGACCGGCGGAAATGCACAGAGACTTTCCTGGCCTGCCTCAGGACATCCTGTAAGCCCGGGTACCTGCCCAAGAACCGCTGCACCACCAAGTTAAGGACGTGAGCCAAACAGGGCACATGGGTCAGTTGTCCCTGTCGGAGGGCAGAGAGGAGGTTGGTGCCATTGTCGCAAACCACCATTCCTGCCTTAAGTTGGCGTGGCGTCAACCACCTCTGAACCTGCCCCTGCAGAGCTGACAGAACCTCTGCCCCAGTGTGGCTCCTGTCCCCCAAGCACACCAGCTCAAGCACCGCATGGCATCTTTTGGCCTGCGTACTTGCGTAGCCCCTTGAACGCCTACGGAGCACCGCTGGTTCCGAGGAAGAGGCCATGGAGGAAGAAGAAGAGGAGGGGGTGGAGGAGAGAGGTGTGTCACAATCAGCATTTTGGAGGCGTGGTGGCGGAACAACCTCCAACACTACTGCACCTTGTCCTGCATCCTTCCCAGCTGCCAGCAGAGTCACCCAATGCGCCGTGAAACTTAAGTAACGTCCCTGTCCATGCCTGCTGGACCATGAGTCAGCGGTAATATGCACCTTACCGCTGACCGCCCTGTCCAGCGAGGCATGGACATTGCCTTCCACATGCCGGTAGAGAGCCGGAATCGCCTTCCGTGAGAAAAAGTGGCGTTTGGGTACCTGCCACTGAGGAACCGCACATTCCACAAACTCACGGAAGGGGGCAGAGTCTACCAACTGAAAAGGCAGCAGTTGAAGTGCTAGCAATTTTGCCAAGCTAGCATTCAACCGCTGGACATGTGGATGTCTGGGAGCAAACTTCTTTCGGCAGCTGGGGCAGGGAAATTTGCCTGGTACAATCTGACGTCGGTGTACCAAAAGCAGATTGCCCACAAGTACTTGGCTGTGACACACCTAATTCTACACCTTCATTCCTCTCACTGCAGGTCTCAGAGAGGACTGAAGGTCTAGTGGGGTTGGAAATCTCAGCTGATGAGGAGCAAGGAGAGATCCTCTTTGTTCTTTGGTGTGGGTCTTTTAGATACGCTTGCCAACGAACTGCATGGCAGGTCAACATATGTCTGGTCAAGCATGTGGTACCCAAGCGGGAGATGTTTTGGCCACGCGAGATACGCTTGAGACATATGTTGCAAATAGCAGCGGTGCGATCTGATGCACTCGTCTCAAAAAAGGCCCACACCAAAGAACTTTTTGAATAACGCGCAGAGACTGCAGCGCCCTGCACATGTGGAGCTTTGGGGTGTGATGCAGTCAATGTGCTGCCCTTAGGCTGGCCCCTGGAGGGCATCCTGCCTAGTTGGTGATGTGCCACCTCCTCCTCCTCCTCCTCCTCCTCCTCTCTCCTATCAGGCACCCACGTTGAGTCAGTGACCTCATCATCCCCTCCCTCCTCATCACTGGAGCAAACCTGGCAGTATGCTGCAGCAGGGGGAGCATGACTGCCAGATTGCTGTCCTTCTTGGGCACCCCCTCTGTCCGTGCTCATGTTACTGCCTTCATTGAGCTCAGTATCATCATCAGAGCCTTCCAAACACTGGGCATCCTCCTGGAGCATGTACCCAACACTGTGGTCAAACAGTTCGAGGGAATCCTCATGAGGACATGGTGGAGCTAGGGAAGGAGTCACTGATGACATTGAGCTGAGGGAAGAGGCCGCTGCTTTGCCAGACAAAGCACCCTGGGCATGGGTGAGAGAGGATGAGGAGGATGAGGACGGCTTGGTCATCCACTCGACCAAGTCTTCCGCATGTTGCGGCTCAACACGGCCAGCTGCCGAAAAAAAGGCCAAGCGTGTCCCATGGCCACGTGCTGATGAGGATGCACCGTCTCCACGACCAGCACTAGACACAGAGCCTGCTTGCCCTCTCTTATTGGCTTGTGACTGTCTGCCTCTCCTTCTTGGCCTTCCAGACATACTAATGGCCTGTAGCTGCACTAAGCTGGGATAGAACACCTGTAATTTTCTTAAGGTAGCTTTATATACTGTAACCAGACAAGCCTGCCTGTCAGTAGGAAGATAACAGGAACGGATCTAGCTGAACACTGTGAGCAGGACGCACTGTACTAAATGTAAATAGTCTAGCTGCCTGACCGTGGTACTAATAGGATCAAAAAGAACACCTGTAATTTTCTTAAGGTAGCTTTATATACTGTAACCAGACAAGCCTGCCTGTCAGTAGGAAGATAACAGGAACGGATCTAGCTGAACACTGTGAGCAGGACGTACTGCACTGAATGTAAATAGCAGGAACGGATCTAGCTGAACACTGTGAGCAGGACGCACTGCACTAAATGTAAATAGTCTAGCTGCCTGACCGTGGTACTAATAGGATCAAAAAGAACACCTGTAATTTTCTTAAGGTAGCTTTATATACTGTAACCAGACAAGCCTGCCTGTCAGTAGGAAGATAACAGGAACGGATCTAGCTGAACACTGTGAGCAGGACGTACTGCACTGAATGTATATAGCAGGAACGGATCTAGCTGAACACTGTGAGCAGGACGCACTGCACTGAATGTAAATAGCAGGAACGGATCTAGCTGAACACTGTGAGCAGGACGCACTGCACTAAATGTAAATACCAGGAACGGATCTAGCTGAACACTGTGAGCAGGACGCACTGCACTGAATGTAAATAGCAAGAACGGATCTAGCTGAACACTGTGAGCAGGACGCACTGTACTAAATGTAAATAGTCTAGCTGCCTGACCGTGGTACTAATAGGATCAAAAAGAACACCTGTAATTTTCTTAAGGTAGCTTTATATACTGTAACCAGACAAGCCTGCCTGTCAGTAGGAAGATAACAGGAACGGATCTAGCTGAACACTGTGAGCAGGACACACTGTACTAAATGTAAATAGTCTAGCTGCCTGACCGTGGTACTAATAGGATCAAAAAGAACACCTGTAATTTTCTTCAGGTAGCTTTATATACTGTAACCAGACAAGCCTGCCTGTCAGTAGGAAGATAACAGGAACGGATCTAGCTGAACACTGTGAGCAGGACGCACTGTACTAAATGTAAATAGTCTAGCTGCCTGACCGTGGTACTAATAGGATCAAAAAGAACACCTGTAATTTTCTTAAGGTAGCTTTATATACTGTAACCAGACAAGCCTGCCTGTCAGTAGGAAGATAACAGGAACGGATCTAGCTGAACACTGTGAGCAGGACACACTGTACTAAATGTAAATAGTCTAGCTGCCTGACCGTGGTACTAATAGGATCAAAAAGAACACCTGTAATTTTCTTCAGGTAGCTTTATATACTGTAACCAGACAAGCCTGCCTGTCAGTAGGAAGATAACAGGAACGGATCTAGCTGAACACTGTGAGCAGGACGTACTGCACTAAATGTATATAGCAGGAACGGATCTAGCTGAACACTGTGAGCAGGACGCACTGCACTGAATGTAAATAGCAGGAACGGATCTAGCTGAACACTGTGAGCAGGACGCACTGCACTAAATGTAAATACCAGGAACGGATCTAGCTGAACACTGTGAGCAGGACGCACTGCACTGAATGTAAATAGCAGGAACGGATCTAGCTGAACACTGTGAGCAGGACGCACTGCACTGAATGTAAATAGCAGGAACGGATGTAGCTGAACACTGTGAGCAGGACGCACTGCACTGAATGTAAATAGCAGGAACGGATGTAGCTGAACACTGTGAGCAGGACGCACTGCACTAAATGTAAATACCAGGAACGGATCTAGCTGAACACTGTGAGCAGGACGCACTGCACTGAATGTAAATAGCAGGAACGGATCTAGCTGAACACTGTGAGCAGGACGCACTGCACTGAATGTAAATAGCAGGAACGGATCTAGCTGAACACTGTGAGCAGGACGCACTGCACTAAATGTAAATACCAGGAACGGATCTAGCTGAACACTGTGAGCAGGACGCACTGCACTGAATGTAAATAGCAGGAACGGATCTAGCTGAACACTGTGAGCAGGACGCACTGCACTAAATGTAAATACCAGGAACGGATCTAGCTGAACACTGTGAGCAGGACGCACTGCACTGAATGTAAATAGCAGGAACGGATCTAGCTGAACACTGTGAGCAGGACGCACTGCACTGAATGTAAATAGCAGGAACGGATGTAGCTGAACACTGTGAGCAGGACGCACTGCACTAAATGTAAATACCAGGAACGGATCTAGCTGAACACTGTGAGCAGGACGCACTGCACTGAATGTAAATAGCAGGAACGGATCTAGCTGAACACTGTGAGCAGGACGCACTGCTCTAAATGTAAATACCAGGAACGGATCTAGCTGAACACTGTGAGCAGGACGCACTGCACTGAATGTAAATAGCAGGAACGGATCTAGCTGAACACTGTGAGCAGGACGCACTGCACTGAATGTAAATAGCAGGAACGGATCTAGCTGAACACTGTGAGCAGGACGCACTGCACTAAATGTAAATACCAGGAAAGGATCTAGCTGAACACTGTGAGCAGGACGCACTGCACTGAATGTAAATAGCAGGAACGGATCTAGCTGAACACTGTGAGCAGGACGCACTGCACTAAATGTAAATACCAGGAACGGATCTAGCTGAACACTGTGAGCAGGACGCACTGCACTGAATGTAAATAGCAGGAACGGATCTAGCTGAACACTGTGAGCAGGACGCACTGCACTGAATGTAAATAGCAGGAACGGATCTAGCTGAACACTGTGAGCAGGACGCACTGCACTAAATGTAAATACCAGGAACGGATCTAGCTGAACACTGTGAGCAGGACGCACTGCACTGAATGTAAATAGCAGGAACGGATCTAGCTGAACACTGTGAGCAGGACGCACTGCACTAAATGTAAATACCAGGAACGGATCTAGCTGAACACTGTGAGCAGGACGCACTGCACTGAATGTAAATAGCAGGAACGGATCTAGCTGAACACTGTGAGCAGGACGCACTGCACTGAATGTAAATAGCAGGAACGGATCTAGCTGAACACTGTGAGCAGGACGCACTGCACTAAATGTAAATACCAGGAACGGATCTAGCTGAACACTGTGAGCAGGACGCACTGCACTGAATGTAAATAGCAGGAACGGATCTAGCTGAACACTGTGAGCAGGACGCACTGCACTAAATGTAAATACCAGGAACGGATCTAGCTGAACACTGTGAGCAGGACGCACTGCACTGAATGTAAATAGCAGGAACGGATCTAGCTGAACACTGTGAGCAGGACACACTGCACTAAATGTAAATAGTCTAGATAGAAGATAACAGGAACGGATCTAGCTAAACTGAATACAGTGTATATATATATATGCAACACCTGGGATGCATATATATACACAATACACTGTAAGTGCAGCTAACTGACTGACTGTTCTGCCTAATCTATCTAACTCAAATCAAATGACACTGTCTCTCTCTCTCTCTATCTCTCAGCACACCGGAACACACACTACACAGGGCCGCCGTGCAGGCGGCCTTATATAGTGTGGGGTGTGTACTAAATCCCCTGAGCCATAATTGGCCAAAGCCACCCTGGCTTTGGCCAATTACAGCTCTCTCTACTGACGGCGCTGTGATTGGCCAAGCATGCGGGTCATAGTGCATGCTTGGCCAATCATCAGCCAGCAATGCACTGCGATGCCGCAGTGAATTATGGGCCGTGACGCGCCACACGAATTTGGCGCGAACGGCCCATATCGTTCGCAATTCGGCGAACGACCGAACAGCCGATGTTCGAGTCGAACATGGGTTCGACTCGAACACGAAGCTCATCCCTAATCAGGATGTGCCAACACTGGAGGAGAAACAAAGGCAACCTTGAGACTCTCAAAGGTCTTTACGGACTCCGGAGACCAACTCTGTGGGTTACTGTCATTTCAGGTCATATCAGTCAGGGGCTTGACCAGAAATGAGAAGTTATGAATAAACTTCCGATAATAGTTGGCAAAGCCCAGGAAACGCTGCAGAGAACATAAACCCTCGGGTCGGGGGCACTGTAGGACTGCTGAAAGTTACTCTGGGTCCATCAAAAAAACAGCAGTGGAAATGACATAACCCAGGAATTTAACCTGTTCACGATCGAACTCGCACTTCTCCAATTTACAATAGAGATTGTTCTCTCTTAGTTTGTGAAGCACATGACAGACATCGGTGTGGTGGCTCTCCAGAGACTTGTAAAATATGAGGATATAATCGAGATAAACCACCACACATAACTGCAACAAATCTCAGAGGATATCATTAATGAATTCCTGGAAAACTGCCGGGGCGTTACAAAGGCCAAAAGGCATTACAAGGAACTTATAATGGCCTGTTCTTGTATTAAACACAGTTTTCCACTTGTCGCCCTCCTTAATCCTCACGAGATTGCATGTCAATCTCTAATCAAGCTTCATGAAAACCGTTGCTCTCTTGATGTGGTCAAATAACTCTGAAGTCAACGGAATCGGATAGGCATTCTTAATCGCAAAACGATTGAGACCCCTATAATCAATACAAGTTCTCAGTTCAACACTCTTCTTCTTCAAGAAGAAGAAACCAGCACCAGCAGGGGAGGAGGATTTGTGGATGAAAACTTGAGAAAGTGCGTCTGCAACATATTCCTCCATGGCCTTATCCACCAAGACCAAAAAAGGGTAAACTCGGCCACGAGGGGGTATGGCACCAGGTTGAAGGTAAATTGTGCAATCATATGGCCCTTGTGGAGGCAAGCTACCCGCTTGACCTTTGTCAAAGACATCGCTAAAATCGTGGTATCCTCCAGCAGGGAGGAGAGTGAAGAGGTTTGCAGGACCTTGGCTACCTTCGGGAAGCATGTCTTACTGAATTGTGGCGACCAGGAGAGAACCTCAGCATGGAGCCCATCAAAAGAGGGGTTGTGCCTCTGTAACCAAGGATAACAATAACCAGCCTAAACTTAGGTGAGGAAATAACTTAGAATTGGATTATCTCATGATGAAGAGTAAACAGTAATTTAGGGTTCCCAAAAACACAGCATTAGTGAGAACAGCCCAGATACCTTCTTGCACCTGCGTTTATCCCCTCTGCCCAGCTCAGCCCAACCACGTGCGGTATTAATCGATCACTATCACTTCCAAAACACAAAACACATAACTGCAGCATTCACAAAGTCATTCCTGATCCCTGCAAACGCTAACAGTTTTTTTGAAACAGTCGCTGACAGTCAGGTGCTCTTTTTTCCTTTGAGTCTCATTAGTGTACCAGTAAATTTAGAGGCCAAA
Organism: Lithobates clamitans; assembly: GCA_037952925.1. Classification (NCBI taxonomy): domain Eukaryota; kingdom Metazoa; phylum Chordata; class Amphibia; order Anura; family Ranidae; genus Lithobates; species Lithobates clamitans. The sequence continues at coordinate 853,594 of JBBGZY010000356.1, read as the reverse complement.
ATGTCCAATCGAAGGTACACTAGTGAAGAGGCCTACATGTTTCTGAGCCTGGCAGATGAGAGTGAAGAGGAAATCAACCATCCATTCGATTCTGGCTCAGATTACGAACCAGTAGACAGCAGCGGCACCCTGACAGATAGCTCTGGCGACAGAGTAGTCATCCCTGCCAAGGTCAGCCCAGTTCTTCTGCTGTTGTTGAGGTGCAAGAACTGTATGAAGCAGAGAGCCAGTACTAGTGCCGCTCATCCTTCTGATGAACTGGCAAGCACCAGTGGCCTAGTACATCCTGGTTGTACATCCAGCACTACAGTAAAACTTGGTGACGTAGCGAGTCCCATAAGTGCAGTTCAAGCTGGTGAGGTGGCTAGCACAACTAGTGTCCCACAGCCACCAAGGCAAGACAAACAAAGGCCCGTTGAGTCCATAGTGCCATTCCTGCTGCATTGCCATTCCGGATTGGAGAGGACACAGTACACTAACTGTAAATACTGCAGCTGCCTGTCTGTGGTACTAATAGTATCAGAAGAACACCAGCAATTTTCTTCAGGTAGCTTTAGCTGCACACTGTGAAGAGAACATAGTACACTAACTGTAAATACTGCAGCTGCCTGCCTGTGATACTAATAGGATCAATAATAGTGATACTAAAAGGATCAGAACAACAGCAATTGTCTTCAGGTAGCTTTAAGTGCACACTGTGCAGAGGACACAGTACACTAACTGTAAATAGTGCAGCTGCCTGCCTGTGGTACTAATAGGATCAAAAGAACACCAGCAGTTTTCTTTAGGTAGCTTTAGGTGCACACTGTGCAGAGGACACAGTACACTAACTGTAAATACTGCAGCTGCCTGCCTGCAGTACTAATAGGATCAGAAGAACACCAGCAATTTTCTTCAGTTAGCTTTAGGTGCACACTGTGCAGAGGACACAGTACACTAACTGTAAATACTGCAGCTGCCTGCCTGTGGTATTTATAGGATCAGAACAACAGCAATTGTCTTTAGGTAGCTTTAGGTGCACACTGTGCAGAGGACACAATACTCTAACTGTAAATACTGCAGCTGCCTGCTTGTGGTATTAATAGGATCAGAACAACAGCAATTGTCTTTAGGTAGGTGTAGGCGCACACTGTGCAGAGGACACAGTACACAAACTGTAAATACTGCAGCTGCTTTCCTATGGTACTAAGGATCAGAAGAACACCAGCAATTTTCTTCAGGTAGCTTTAGGTGCACACTGTTCAGAGGACACAGTACACTAACTTTAAATTTTGCATCTGCCTGTGGTATTCATAGGATCAGAACAACAGCAGTTGTCTTCAGGTAGCTTTAGGTGTACACTGTGCAGAGGACACAGTACACTAACTGTGAATACTGTAGCTGCCTGCCTGTGGTCCTAATAGGATCAGAAGAACACCAGCAATTGTCTTCAGGTAGCTTTAGGTGCACACTGTGCAGAGGACACAGTACACTAACTGTAAATACTGCAGCTGCCTGCCTGTGGTACTAATAGGATCAAAAGAACACCAGCAGTTTTCTCCAGGTAGCTTTAGGTGCACACTGTGCAGAGGACACAGTACACTAACTGTAAATATTGCAGCTGCATGTCTGTGGTATTAATAGGATCAGAATAACAGCAATTGTCTTCATGTAGCTTTAGGTGCACACTGTGCAAAGGGCACAGTACACTAACTGAAAATACTGCAGCTGCCTGCCTGTGGTACTAATAGGATTAGAAGAACACCAGCAATTTTCTTCAGGTAGTTTTAGGTGCACACTGTGCAAAGGGCACAGTGCACTAACTGTAAATACTGCAGCTGCCTGCCTGTGGTACTAATAGGATCAGAAGAACACCAGCAATTTTCTTCAGGTAGCTTTAGGTGCACACTGTGCAGAGGACACAGTACACTAACTGTAAACACTGCAGCTGCCTGTGGAATTAATGGGATCAGAACAAGAGCGATTGTCTTCAGGAATTCTTAGGTGCACATTGTGCAGAGGACACAGTACACTAACTGTAAATACTGCAGCTGATTGCCTGTGGTCCTAATAGGATCAGAAGAACACCAGCAATTGTCTTCAGGTAGCTTTAGGTGCACACTGTGCAGAGGACACAGTACACTAACTGTAAATACTGCAGCTGCCTGCCTGTGGTATTAATAGGATCAGAACAACAGCATTTGTCTTCTGGTAGCTTTAGGTGCACACTGTGCAGAGGACACAGTACACTAACTTTAAATTATGCAGCTGCCTGTGGTATTCATAGGATCAGAACAACAGCAGTTGTCTTCAGGTAGCTTTAGGTGCACACTGTGCAGAGGACACAGTACACTAACTGTAAATACTGCAGCTGCATGCCTGTGGTATTAATAGGATCAGAACAACAGCAATTGTCTTCATGTAGCTTTAGGTGCACACTGTGCAAAGGGCACAGTACACTAACTGAAAATACTGCAGCTGCCTGCCTGTGGTACTAATAGGATCAGAAGAAAACCAGCAATTTTCTTCAGGTAGCTTTAGGTGCACACTGTGCAAAGGGCACAGTACAATAACTGTAAATACTGCAGCTGCCTGCCTGTGGTACTAATAGGATCAGAAGAACACCAGAAATTTTCTTCAGGTAGCTTTAGGTGCACACTGTGCAGAGGACACAGTACACTAACTGTAAACACTGCAGCTGCCTGCCTGTGGAATTAATGGGATCAGAACAAGAGCGATTGTCTTCAGGTAGCTTTAGGTGCACACTGTGCAGAGGACACAGTACACTAACTGTAAATACTGCAGCTGCCTGCCTGTAGTATTAATAGGATCAGAACAACAGCATTTGTCTTCTGGTAGCTTTAGGTGCACACTGTTCAGAGGACACGGTACACTAACTTTAAATTATGCAGCTGCCTGTGGTATTCATAGGATCAGAAGAACAAAAGCAATTTTATTCAGGTAGCTTTAGGTGCACACTGTGCAGAGGGCACAGTACATTAACTGTAAATACTGCAGCTGCCTGCCCGTGGTACTAATAGGATAAGAAGAACACCAGCAATTTTCTTCAGGAAACTTTAGGTGCACACTGTGCAGAGGACACAGTACACTAACTATAAATACTGCAGCTGCCTGCTTGAGGTATTAATAGGATCAGAACAACAGCAGTTGTCTTCAGGTAGCTTTAGGTGCACACTGCGCAGAGGACACAGTACACTAACTGTAAATACTGCAGCTGCCTGTGGAATTAATGGGATCAGAACAAGAGCAATTGTCTTCAGGTAGCTTTAGGTGCACACTGTGCAGAGGACACAGTACACTAACTGTAAATACTGCAGCTGCCTGCCTGTGGAATTAATGGGATCAGAACAAGAGCGATTGTCTTCAGGTAGCTTTAGGTGCACACTGTGCAGAGGACACAGTACACTAACTGTAAATACTGCAGCTGCCTGCCTGTGGTACTAATAGGATCGGAAGAACACCAGCAGTTTTCTTCAGGTAGCTTTAGGTGCATACTGTGCAGATTACACAGTACACTAACTGTAAATACTGCAGCTGCCTGCCTGTGGTACTAATAGGATCAAAAGAACACCAGCAGTTTTCTTCAGGTAGCTTTAGGTGCACACTGTGCAGAGGACACAGTACACTAACTGTAAATACTGAATCTGCCTGCCTGTGGTACTAATAGGATCAAGAGAACACCAGCAGTTTTCTTCAGGTAGCTTTAGGTGCATACTGTGCAGATTACACAGTACACTAACTGTAAATACTGCAGCTGCCTGCCTGTGGTACTAATAGGATCAAAAGAACACCAGCAGTTTTCTTCAAGTAGCTTTAGGTGCACACTGTGCAGAGGACACAGTACACTAACTGTAAATACTGCAGCTGCATGTCTGTGGTATTAATAGGATCAGAACAACAGCAATTGTCTTCATGTAGCTTTAGGTGCACACTGTGCAAAGGGCACAGTACACTAACTGAAAATACTGCAGCTGCCTGCCTGTGGTACTAATAGGATCAGAAGAACACCAGCAATTTTCTTAAGGTAGCTTTAGGTGCACACTGTGCAGAGGACACAGTGAATTAACTGAAAATACTGCAGCTGCTTCCTATGGTACTAATAGGATCAGAGGAACACCAGCAATTTTCTTCAGGTAGCTTTAGGTGCACACTGTTCAGAGGACACAGTACACTAACTTTAAATTCTGCAGCTGCCTGTGGTATTCATAGGATCAGAACAACAGCAGTTGTCTTCAGGTTGCTTTAGGTGTACACTGTGCAGAGGACACAGTACACTAACTGTAAATACTACAGCTGCCTGCCTGTGGTACTAATAAGATCAGAAGAACACCACCAATTTTCTTTAGGTAGCTTTATGTGCACACTATGCTGAGGACACAGTACACTAACTGTAAATACTGCAGCTGCCTGCCTGTGGTACTAATAAGATCAGAAGAACACCACCAATTTTCTTTAGGTAGCTTTATGTGCACACTATGCTGAGGACACAGTACACTAACTGTAAATACTGCAGCTGCCTGCCTGTGGTACTAATAGGATCAGAAGAACACCAGTAATTGTTTTCAGGTAGCTTTAGGTGCACACTGTGCAGAGGACACAGTACACTAACTGTAAATACTACAGCTGCCTGCCTGTGGTATTAATAGGATCAGAACAACAGCATTTGTCTTCAGGTAGCTTTAGGGGCACACTGTGCAGAGGACACAGTACACTAACTGTAAATACTGCAGCTGCCTGCCTATGGTACTAATAAGATCAGAAGAACACCACCAATTTTCTTTAGGTAGCTTTATGTGCACACTATGCTGAGGACACAGTACACTAACTGTAAATACTGCAGCTGCCTGCCTGTGGTACTAATAGGATCAGAAGAACACCAGCAATTTTCTTCAGGTAGCTTTAGGTGCACACTGTGCAGATTACACAGTACACTAACTGTAAATATTGCAGCTGCCTGCCTGTGGTACTAATAGGATCAAAAAAACACCAGCAGTTTTCTTCATCTAGCTTTAGGTGCACGCTGTGCAGAGGACACAGTACACTAACTGTAAACACTGCAGCTGCATGTCTGTGGTATTAATAGGATCAGAACAAGAGCAATTGTCTTCAGGTAGTTTTAGGTGCACACTGTGCAGAGGACACTGTACACTAACTTTAAATTCTGCAGCTGCCTGCCTGTGGTATTAATAGGATCAGAACAACAGCATTTGTCTTCAGGTAGCTTTAGGGGCACACTGTGCAGAGGACACAGTACACTAACTGAAAATACTGCAGCTCCCTGCCCATGATACTAATAGGATTAGAAGAACACCAGCAATTTTCATCAGGTAGCTTTGGGTGCACACTGTGCAGAGGACACGGTGCACTAACTGTAAATACTGTAGCTGCCTGCCTGTGGTATTAATAGAATCAGAACAACAGCAATTGTCTTCAGGTAGCTTTAGGTGCACACTGTACAGAGGACACAGTACATTAACTGAAAATACTGCAGCTGCCTTCCTATGGTACTAATAGGATCAGAAGAACACCAGCAATTTTCTTCAGGTAGCTTTAGGTGTACACTGTTCAGAGGACACAGTACACTAACTTTAAATTCTGCAGCTGCCTCTGGTATTCATAGGATCAGAACAACAGCAGTTGCCTTCAGGTAGCTTTAGGTGTACACTGTGCAGAGGACACAGTACACTAACTGTAAATACTGCAGCTGCCTGCCTGTGGTACTAATGTTGTATTGTGGTATTAATAGGATGAGAACAACAGCAATTGTCTTCATGTAGCTTTAGGTGCACACTGTGCAAAGGGCACAGTACACTAACTGTAAATAATGCAGCTGCCTGCCTGTGGTACTAATAGGATCAGAAGAACGCCAGCAATTTTCTTCAGGTAGATTTAGGTGCACACTGTGCAGAGGGCACAGTACATTAACTTTAAATACTGCAGCTGCCTGCCCGTGGTACTAATAGGATCAGAAGAACACCAGCAATTTTTTTCAGGAAGCTTTAGGTGCACACTGTGCAGAGGACACAGTACACTAACTGTAAATACTGCAGCTGCCTGACTGTGGAATTAACGGGATCAGAACAAGAGCAATTGTCTTCAGGTAGTTTTAGGTGCACACTGTGCAGAGGACACAGTACACTAACTGTAAATACTGCAGCTGCATGTCTGTGGTATTAAAAGGATCAGAATAACAGCAATTGCCTTCATGTAGCTTTAGGTGCACACTGTGCAAAGGGCATAGTACACTAACTGAAAATACTGCAGCTGCCTGCCTGTGGTACTAATAGGATTAGAAGAACACCAGCAATTTTCTTCAGGTAGCTTTAGGTGCACACTGTGCAAAGGGCACAGTACACTAACTGTAAATACTGCATCTGCCTGCCTGTGGTACTAATAGGATCAGAAGAACACCAGCAATTTACTTCAGGTAGCCTTAGGTGCACACTGTGCAGAGGGCACAGTACAATAACTTTAAATACTGCAGCTGCCTGACTGTGGAATTAACGGGATCAGAACAAGAGCAGTTGTCTTCAGGTAGCTTTAGGTGCACACTGTGCAGAGGACACAGTACACTAACTGAAAATACTGCAGCTGCTTTCCTATGGTACTAATAGGATCAGAAGAACACCAGCAATTTTCTTCAGGTAGCTTTAGGTGCACTCTGTGCAGATTACACAGTACACTAACTGTAAATACTGCAGCTGCCTGCCTGTGGTACTAATAGGATCAAAAGAACACCAGCAGTTTTCTTCAGGTAGTTTTAGGTGCACACTGTGCAGAGGACACAGTACACTAACTGTAAATACTGCAGCTGCATGTCTGTGGTATTAATAGGATGAGAACAACAGCAATTGTCTTCATGTAGCTTTAGGTGCACACTGTGCAAAGGGCACAGTACACTAACTGTAAATAATGCAGCTGCCTGCCTGTGTTACTAATAGGATCAGAAGAACGCCAGCAATTTTCTTCAGGTAGATTTAGGTGCACACTGTGCAGAGGGCACAGTACATTAACTTTAAATACTGCAGCTGCCTGCCCGTGGTACTAATAGGATCAGAAGAACACCAGCAATTTTTTTCAGGAAGCTTTAGGTGCACACTGTGCAGAGGACATAGTACACTAACTGTAAATACTGCAGCTGCCTGACTGTGGAATTAACGGGATCAGAACAAGAGCAATTGTCTTCAGGTAGCTTTAGGTGCACACTGTGCAGAGGACACAGTACACTAACTGTAAATACTGCAGCTGCCTGCCTGTGGTCCTAATAGGATCAGAAGAACACCAGCAATTTTCTTCAGGTAGCTTTAGGTGCACACTGTGCAGAGAACACAGTACACTAACTGTAAATACTGCAGCTGCCTGCCTGTGGTATTAATAGGATCAGAACAACAGCATTTGTCTTCTGGTAGCTTTAGGTGCACACTGTGCAGAGGACACAGTACACTAACTTTAAATTCTGCAGCTGCCTGCCTGTGGTACTAAAAGGATCAGAAGAACACCAGCAATTTACTTCAGGTAGCTTTAGGTGCACACTGTGCAGAGGGCACAGTATATTAACTGTAAATACTGCAGCTGCCTGCCCGTGGTACTAATAGAATCAGAAGAACACCAGCAATTTTCTTCAGGAAGCTTTAGGTGCACACTGTGCAGAGGACACAGTACACTAACTGTAAATACTGAGCTCCCTGCCAATGGTAATAATAGGATCAGAAGAACACCAGCAATTTTCATCAGTTAGCTTTGGGTGCACACTGTGCAGAGGACATGGTGCACTAACTGTAAATACTGTAGCTGCCTACCTGTGGTATTAATAGAATCAGAACAACAGCAATTGTCTTCAGGTAGCTTTAGATGCACACTGTGCAGAGGACACAGTACATTAACTGAAAATACTGCAGCTGCTTTCCTATGGTACTAATAGGATCAGAAGAACACCAGCAATTTTCTTCAGGTAGCTTTAGGTGCACACTGTTCAGAGGACACAGTACACTAACTTTAAATTTTGCATCTGCCTGTGGTATTCATAGGATCAGAACAACAGCAGTTGTCTTCAGGTAGCTTTAGGTGTACACTGTGCAGAGGACACAGTACACTAACTGTGAATACTGTAGCTGCCTGCCTGTGGCACTAATAGGATCAGAAGAACACCAGCAATTTTCTTCAGGTAGCTTTAGGTGCACACTGTGCAGAGGACACAGTACACTAACTGTAAATACTGCAGCTGCATGTCTGTGGTTTTAATAGGATCAGAATAACAGCAATTGTCTTCATGTAGCTTTAGGTGCACACTGTGCAAAGGGCACAGTACACTAACTGAAAATACTGCAGCTGCCTGCCTGTGGTACTAATAGGATTAGAAGAACACTAGCAATTTTCTTCAGGTAGCTTTAGGTGCACACTGTGCAAAGGGCACAGTACACTAACTGTAAATACTGCAGCTGCCTGCCTGTGGTACTAATAGGATTAGAAGAACACCAGCAATTTTCTTCAGGTAGCTTTAGGTGCACACTGTGCAGAGGGCACAGTACACTAACTGTAAATACTGCAGCTGCCTGCCTGTGGTACTAATAGGATCAGAAGAACACCAGCAATTTTTTTCAGGAAGCTTTAGGTGCACACTGTGCAGAGGACACAGTACACTAACTGTAAATACTGCAGCTGCCTGACAGTGGAATTAACGGGATCAGAACAAGAGCAATTGTCTTCAGGTAGCTTTAGGTGCACATTGTGCAGAGGACACAGTACACTAACTGTAAATACTGCAGCTGCCTGCCTGTGGTCCTAATAGGATCAGAAGAACACCAGCAATTGTCTTCAGGTAGCTTTAGGTGCACACTGTGCAGAGGACACAGTACACTAACTGTAAATACTGCAGCTGCCTGCCTGTGGTATTAATAGGATCAGAACAACAGCATTTGTCTTCTGGTAGCTTTAGGTGCACACTGTGCAGAGGACACAGTACACTAACTTTAAATTCTGCAGCTGCCTGCCTGTTGTACTAAAAGGATCAGAAGAACACCAGCAATTTACTTCAGGTAGCTTTAGGTGCACACTGTGCAGAGGGCACAGTATATTAACTGTAAATACTGCAGCTGCCTGCCCGTGGTACTAATAGAATCAGAAGAACACCAGCAATTTTCTTCAGGAAGCTTTAGGTGCACACTGTGCAGAGGACACAGTACACTAACTGTAAATACTGAGCTCCCTGCCAATAGTAATAATAGGATCAGAAGAACACCAGCAATTTTCATCAGTTAGCTTTGGGTGCACACTGTGCAGAGGACATCGTGCACTAACTGTAAATACTGTAGCTGCCTGCCTGTGGTATTAATAGAATCAGAACAACAGCAATTGTCCTCAGGTAGCTTTAGGTGCACACTGTGCAGAGGACACAGTACATTAACTGAAAATACTGCAGCTGCTTTCCTATGGTACTAATAGGATCAGAAGAACACCAGCAATTTTCTTCAGGTAGCTTTAGGTGCACACTGTTCAGAGGACACAGTACACTAACTTTAAATTTTGCATCTGCCTGTGGTATTCATAGGATCAGAACAACAGCAGTTGTCTTCAGGTAGCTTTAGGTGTACACTGTGCAGAGGACACAGTACACTAACTGTGAATACTGTAGCTGCCTGCCTGTGGCACTAATAGGATCAGAAGAACACCAGCTATTTTCTTCAGGTAGCTTTAGGTGCACACTGTGCAGATTACACAGTACACTAACTGTAAATACTGCAGCTGCCTGCCTGTGGTACTAATAGGATCAGAAGAACACCAGCAATTTTCTTCAGGTATCTTTAGGTGCACACTGTGCAGAGGACACAGTACACTAACTGTAAACACTGCAGCTGCCTGTGGAATTAATGGGATAAGAACAAGAGCGATTGTCTTCAGGAATTTTTAGGTGCACACTGTGCATAGGACACAGTACAATAACTGTAAATACTGCAGCTGCCTGCCTGTGGTACTAATAGGATCAGAAGAACACCAGCAATTGTCTTCAGGTAGCTTTAGGTGCACACTGTGCAGAGGACACAGTACACTAACTGTAAATACTGCAGCTGCCTGCCTGTGCTATTAATAGGATCAGAACAACAGCATTTGTCTTCTGGTAGCTTTAGGTGCACACTGTGCAGAGGACACAGTACACTAACTTTAAATTATGCAGCTGCCTGTGGTATTCATAGGATCAGAACAACAGCAGTTGTCTTCAGGTAGCTTTAGGTGCACACTGTGCAGAGGACACAGTACACTAACTGTAAATACTGCAGCTGCCTGCCTGTAGTATTAATAGGATCAGAACAACAGCATTTGTCTTCTGGTAGCTTTAGGTGCACACTGTTCAGAGGACACAGTACACTAACTTTAAATTATGCAGCTGCCTGTGGTATTCATAGGATCAGAAGAACAACAGCAATTTTATTCAGGTAGCTTTAGGTGCACACTGTGCAGAGGGCACAGTACATTAACTGTAAATACTGCAGCTGCCTGCCCGTGGTACTAATAGGATAAGAAGAACACCAGCAATTTTCTTCAGGAAACTTTAGGTGCACACTGTGAAGAGGACACAGTACACTAACTATAAATACTGCAGCTGCCTGCTTGAGGTATTAATAGGATCAGAACAACAGCAGTTGTCTTCAGGTAGCTTTAGGTGCACACTGCGCAGAGGACATAGTACACTAACTGTATATACTGCAGCTGCCTGTGGAATTAATGGGATCAGAACAAGAGCAATTGTCTTCAGGTAGCTTTAGGTGCACACTGTGCAGAGGACACAGTACACTAACTGTAAATACTGCAGCTGCCTGCCTGTGGAATTAATGGGATCAGAACAAGAGCGATTGTCTTCAGGTAGCTTTAGGTGCACACTGTGCAGAGGACACAGTACACTAACTGTAAATACTGCAGCTGCCTGCCTGTGGTACTAATAGGATCAGAAGAACACCAGCAGTTTTCTTCAGGTAGCTTTAGGTGCATACTGTGCAGATTACACAGTACACTAACTGTAAATACTGCAGCTGCCTGCCTGTGGTACTAATAGGATCAAAAGAACACCAGCAGTTTTCTTCAGGTAGCTTTAGGTGCACACTGTGTAGAGGACACAGTACACTAACTGTAAATACTGAATCTGCCTGCCTGTGGTACTAATAGGATCAAGAGAACACCAGCAGTTTTCTTCAGGTAGCTTTAGGTGCATACTGTGCAGATTACACAGTACACTAACTGTAAATACTGCAGCTGCCTGCCTGTGGTACTAATAGGATCAAAAGAACACCAGCAGTTTTCTTCAAGTAGCTTTAGGTGCACACTGTGCAGAGGACACAGTACACTAACTGTAAATACTGCAGCTGCATGTCTGTGGTATTAATAGGATCAGAACAACAGCAATTGTCTTCATGTAGCTTTAGGTGCACACTGTGCAAAGGGCACAGTACACTAACTGAAAACACTGCAGCTGCCTGCCTGTGGTACTAATAGGATCAGAAGAACACCAGCAATTTTCTTAAGGTAGCTTTAGGTGCACTTTATGCAAAGGGCACAGTACACTAACTGTAAATACTGCAGCTGCCTGCCTGTGGTACTAATAGGATCAGAAGAACACCAGCAATTTTCTTCAGGTAGCTTTAGGTGCACTTTGTGCAAAGGGCACAGTACACTAACTGTAAATACTGCAGCTGCCTGCCTGTGGTACTAATAGGATCAGAAGAACGCCAGCAATTTTCTTCAGGAATTTTTAGGTGCACACTGTGCAGAGGACACAGTACACTAACTGTAAATACTGCAGCTGCCTGCCTGTGGAATTAATGGGATCAGAACAAGAGCAATTGTCTTCAGGTAGCTTTAGGTGCACACTGTGCAGAGGACACAGTACACTAACTGAAAATACTGCAGCTGTCTGCCTGTTGTACTAATAGGATCAGAAGAACACCTCCAATTTTCTTTAGGTAGCTTTAGGTGTACACTGTGCAGAGGACACAGTACACTAACTGTAAATACTGCATCTGCCTGCCTGTGGTACTAATAGGATCAAGAGAACACCAGCAGTTTTCTTCAGGTAGCTTTAGGTGCACACTGTGCAGAGGGCACAGTACACTAACTGGAAATACTGCAGCTGCCTGCCTGTGGTACTAATAGGATCAGAAGAACACCAGCAATTTTCTTCAGGTAGATTTAAGTGCACACTGTGCAGAGGGCACAATATATTAACTGTAAATACTGCAGCTGCCTGCCCATTGTACTAATAGCATCAGAAGAACACCAGCAATTTTCTTCAGGAATTTTTAGGTGCACACTGTGCAGAGGACATAGTACACCAACTTTAAATTCTGCAGCTGCCTGTGGTATTCATAGGATCAGAACAACAGCAGTTGTCTTCAGGTAGCTTTAGGTGTACACTGTGCAGATGACACAGTACACTAACTGTAAATACTGCAGCTGCCTGCCTATGGTACTAATAGGATCAGAAGAACACCACCAATCTTCTCTAGGTAGCTTTAGGTGCACTCTGTGCAGATTACACAGTACACTAACTGTAAATACTGCAGCTGCCTGCCTGTGGTACTAATAGGATCAGAAGAACACCAGCAATTTTATTCAGGTAGCTTTAGGTGCACACTGTGCAGAGGGCACAGTTTATTAACTGTAAATACTGCAGCTGCCTGCCCGTGGTACTAATAGGATAAGAAGAACACCAGCAATTTTCTTCAGGAAACTTTAGGTGCACACTGTGCAGAGGACACAGTGCACTAACTGTAAATACTGCAGCTGCCTGCCTGTGGAATTAATGGGATCAGAACAATAGCAATTGTCTTCAGGTAGCTTTAGGTGCACACTGTGCAGAGGACACAGTACACTAACTGTAAATACTGCAGCTGCCTGCTTGAGGTATTAATAGGATCAGAACAACAGCAATTGTTTTCAGGTAGCTTTAAGTGCACACTGTTCAGAGGACACAGTACACTAACTTTAAAATCTGCAGCTGCCTGTGGTATTCATAGGATCAGAACAACAGCAGTTGTCTTCAGGTAGCTTTCGGTGTACACTACGCAGATGACACAGTACACTAACTGTAAATACTGCAGCTGCCTGCCTGTGGTACTAATAGGATCAGAAGAACACCTCCAATTTTCTTTAGGTAGCTTTAGGTGCACACTGTGCAGAGGACACAGTACACTAACTGTAAATACTGCATCTGCCTGCCTGTGGTACTAATAGGATAAGAAGAACACCAGCAATTTTCTTCAGGAAATTTTAGGTGCACACTGTGCAGAGGGCACAGTACACTAACTGTAAATACTGCAGCTGCCTTCCTGTGGTACTAATAGGATAAGAAGAACACCAGCAATTTTATTCAGGTAGCTTTAGGTGCACACTGTGCAGAGGGCACAGTACATTAACTGTAAATACTGCAGCTGCCTGCCTGTGGTACTAATAGGATAAGAAGAACACCAGCAATTTTCTTCAGGAAATTTTAGGTGCACACTGTGCGGAGGACACAGTACACTAACTGTAAATACTGCAGCTGCCTGCCTGTGGAATTAATGGGATCAGAAAAAGAGCAATTGTCTTCAGGTAACTTTAGGTGCACAGTGTGCAGAGGACACAGTACACTAACTGTAAATACTGCAGCTGCCTGCCTAAGGTACTAATAGGATCAGACCAACAGCAATTGTCTTCAGGTAGCTTTAGGTGCACACTGTGCAGCGGACACAGTACACTAACTGTAAATACTGCAGCTGCCTGCTTGAGGTATTAATAGGATCAGAACAACAGCAACTGTTTTCAGGTAGCTTTAAGTGCACACTGTTCAGAGGACACAGTACACTAACTTTAAATTCTGCAGCTGCCTATGGTATTCATAGGATCAGAACAACAGCAGTTGTCTTCAGGTACCTTTAGGTGTACACTGCGCAGATGACACAGTACACTAACTGTAAATACTGCAGCTGCCTGCCTATTGTACTAATAGGATCAGAAGAACATCTCCAATTTTCTTTAGGTAGCTTTAGATGCACACTGTGCAGAGGACACAGTACACTAACTGTAAATACTGCATCTGCCTGCCTGTGGTACTAATAGGATCAAGAGAACACCAGCAGTTTTCTTCAGGTAGCTTTAGGTGCACACTGTGCAGAGGGCACAGTACACCAACTGTAAATACTCCAGCTGTCTGCCTGTGGTACTAATAGGATCAGAAGAAGAACAGCAATTGTCTTCAGGTAGCTTTAGGTGCACACTGTGCAGAGGACACAGTACACTAACTGTAAATACTGCAGCTTCCTGCCTGTGGTACTAATAGGATCACAAGAACACCAGCAATTTTCTTCAGGTAGATTTAGGTGCACACTGTGCAGAGGGCACAATATATTAACTGTAAATACTGCAGCTGCCTGCCCATTGTACTAATAGCATCAGAAGAACACAAGCAATTTTCTTCATTAATTTTTAGGTGCACACTGTGCAGAGGACACAGTACACCAACTGTAAATACTGCAGCTGCCTGCCTGTGGTATTAATAGGATCAGAACAACAGCATTTGTCTTCTGGTAGCTTTAGGTGCACACTGTGCAGAGGACACAGTACACCAACTTTAAATTCTGCAGCTGCCTGTGGTATTCATACGATCAGAACAACAGCAGTTGTCTTCAGGTAGCTTTAGGTGTACATTGTGCAGATGACACAGTACACTAACTGTAAATACTGCAGCTGCCTGCTTGTGGTATTAATAGGATCAGAAGAACACCAGCAATTTTCTTCAGGTAGCTTTAGGTGCACACTGTGCAGAGAACACAGTACACTAACTGTAAATACTGCAGCTGCCTGCCTGTGGTACTAATAGGATCAGAACAACAGCCATTGTCTTCAGGTAGCTTTAGGTGCACACTGTGCAGAGGACACAGTACACTAACTGTAAATACTGCAGCTGCCTGCCTGCAGTACTAATAGGATCAGAAGAACACCAGCAATTTTCTTCAGTTAACTTTAGGTGCACACTGTGCAGAGGACACAGTACACTAACTGTAAATATTGCAGCTTGCTGCCTGTGGTATTAATAGGATCATAACAACAGCAATTGTCTTGTGGTACCTTTAGGTGCACACTGTGCAGAGGACACAGTACACTAACTGTAAATACTGCAGCTGCCTGCCTGTGGTTCTAATAGGATCAGAAGAAAAACAGCAATTGTCTTCAGGCAGCTATAGGTGCACACTGTGCAGAGGACACAGTACACTAACTGTAAATACTGCAGCTGCCTGCTTGAGGTATTAATAGGATCAGAACAACAGCAGTTGTCTTCAGGTAGCTTTAGGTGCACACTGTGCAGAGGACAGGGTACACTAACTGTAAATACTGCAGCTTCCTTCCTATGGTACTAATAGGATCAGAAGAACACCAGCAATTTTCTTCAGGTAGCTTTAGGTGCACACTGTTCAGAGGACACAGTACACTAACTTTAAATTCTGCAGCTGCCTGTGGTATTCATAGGATCAGAGCAAGAGCAGTTGTCTTCAGGTAGCTTTAGGTTTACACTGTGCAGAGGACACAGTACACTAACTGTAAATACTGCAGCTGCCTGCCTGTGGAACTAATAGGATCAGAAGAACACCACCAATTTTCTTTAGGTAGCTGTAGGTGCACCCTGTGCAGAGGACACAGTACACTAACTGTAAATACTGCATCTGCCTGCCTGTGGTACTAATAGGATCAAAAGAACACCAGCAGTTTTCTTCAGGTAGCTTTAGGTGCACACTGTGCAGAGGACACAGTACACTAACTGTAAATACTGCAGCTGCATGTCTGTGGTATTAGTAGGATCAGAACAACAGCTATTGTCTTCGTGTAGCTTTTGGTGCACATTGTGCAAAGGGGACAGTACACTAACTGTAAATACTGCAGCTGCCTGCCTGTGGTACTAATAGGATCAGAAGAACACCAGCAATTTTCTTCAGGTAGCTTTAGGTGCATAATATGCAGAGGACACAGTACACTAACTGTATATACTGCAGCTGCCTGTCTGTGGTATTAATAGGATCAGAACAACAGCATTTGTCTTTAGGCAGCTTTAGGTGCACACTGTGCAGAGGACACAGTACACTAACTGTAAATACTGCAGCTCCCTGCCCATGGTAATAATAGGATCATAAGAACAACAGCAATTATCTTCAAGTAGCTTTAGGTGCACACTGTGCAGAGGACACAGTACACTAACTGTATATACTACTGCTGCCTGCCTGTGGTACTAATAGGATCAGAAGAACAACTGCAATTTTCTTCAGGTAGCTTTAGGTGCACACTGTGCAGAGGACACAGAACACTAACTGTAAGTACTGCAGCTGCCTGCCTGTGGTACTAATAGGATCAAAAGAACAGAAGCAGTTTTCTTCAGGTAGCTTTAGGTGCACACTGTGCAGAGGACACAGTAAACTATCTGTAAATACTGCAGCTGCATGTCTGTGGTATTAATAGGATCAGAACAACAGTAATTTTCTTCAGGTAGCTTTAGGTGCACACTGTGCAGAGGGCACAGTACATTAACAGTAAATACTGCAGCTGCCTGCCCGTTTTACTAATAGTATCAGAAGAACACCAGCAATTTTCTTCAGGTAGCTTTAGGTGCACACTATGCAGAGGACACAGTACACTAACTGTAAATACTGCAGCTGCCTGCCTGTGGTACTATTAGGATCAGAAGAACACCAGCAATTGTCTTCAGGTAGCTTTAGGTGCACACTGTGCAGAGGACACAGTAAACTAACTGTAAATACTGCAGTTCCTTGCCTGTGGTACTAATAGGATCAGAACAACATCATTTGTCTTCAGGTAGCTTTAGGTGCACACTGTGCAGAGGACACAGTACATTAGCTATAAATACTGCAGCTCCCTGCCCATGGTACTAATAGGATCAGAAGAACACCAGCAATTTTCCTCAGGTAGCTTTGGGTGCACACTGTGTAGAGGACACGGTGCACTAACTGTAAATACTGTAGCTGCCTGCCTGTGGTATTAATAGAATCAGAACAACAGCAATTTTCTTCAGGTAGCTGTAGGTGCACACTGTGCAGAGGACACAGTACACTAACTGTAAATACTGCAGCTGCCTGCTTGAGGTATTAACCACTTCAGCCCTGGAAGGATTTACCCACTTCCTGACCAGGGCACTTTTTACAATTTGGCACTGCGTCGCTTTAACTGCTAATTGCGTGGCCATGCAATGCTGTACCCAAACGAAATTTGCGTCCTTTTCTTCCCACAAATATTGCTTTCTTTTGATGGTATTTGATCAGCTCTGCGGTTTTTATTTTTTGCGCTATAAACGGAAAAAGACCGAAAATTTTGAAAAAAATGATATTTTCTATTTTTTGTTATAAAAAAAATCCAATAAACTCAATTTTAGTCATACATTTAGGCCAAAATGTATTCGGCCACATGTCTTTGGTAAAAAAAATGTCAATAAGCTTATATTTATTGGTTTGCGCAAAAGTTATAGCATCTACAAACTAGGGTACATTTTCTGGAATTTACACAGCTTTTAGTTTATGACTGCCAATGTCATTTCTTGAGGTACTAAAATGGCAGCGCAGTACAAAACCCCCCCAAATGACCCCATTTTGGAAAGTAGACACCCCAAGGAAATTTCTGAGAGGCATGTTGAGCCCATTGAATATTTATTTTTTTTGTCCCAAGTGATTGAATAATGACAGAAAAAAAAAAATTACAAAAAGTTGTCACTAAATGATATATTGCTCACACAGGCCATGGGCATATGTGGAATAGCACCCCAAAATACATTTAGCTGCTTCTCCAGAGTATGGGGATACCACATGTGTGGGACTTTTTGGGAGCGTACGGGGCCCTGAAAACCAAGCACAGCCATCAGGATTTCTAAGGGCATACATTTTTGATGTCACTTCTCACTACCTATCACAGTTTTGAAGGCCATAAAATTCCAAGATGGCACAAAACCCTCCCAAATGACCCCATTTTGGAAAGTAGACACCCCAAGCTATTTGCTGAGAGGCATGTTGAGTCCATGGAATATTTTATATTTTGGCACAAGTTGCGGGAAAGTGACAATTTTTTTTTTTGTTGTCACTAAATGATATATTGCTCAAACATGCCATGGACATACGTGGAATTACACCCCAAAATACATTCTGCTGCTTCTCCTGAGTACGGGGATACCACATGTTTAGGACTTTTTTGGGAGCCTAGCCGTGTACGGGGCCCCGAAATCCAAGCACCGGCTTCAGGTTTTCTAAGGGCGTAAATTTTTGATTTCACTCCTCACTACCTATCACAGTTTTGAAGGCCATAAAATGCCGAGATGGCACAACACCCCCCCAAATGACCCCATTTTGGAAAGTAGACACCCCAAGCTATTTGCTGAGAGGCATGTTGAGTCCATGGAATAATTTATTTTTTGACACAAGTTGAGGGAAAGTGACAATTTTTTTTTTGCACACAGTTATCACTAAATGATATATTGCTCACACAGGCCATGGGCATATGTGGAATAGCACCCCAAACTACATTTAGCTGCTTCTCCAGAGTATGGGGATACCACATGTGTGGGACTTTTTGGGAGCCTAGCTGCGTACGGGGCCCTGAAAACCAAGCACCGCCTTCAGGATTTCTAAGGGCATACATTTTTGATTTCACTCCTCACTACCTATCACAGTTTTGAAGGCAATACAATTCCAAGATGGCACAAAACCCTCCCAAATGACCCCATTTTGGAAAGTAGACACCCCAAGCTATTTGCTGAGAGGCATGTTGAGTCCATGGAATATTTTATATTTTGACACAAGTTGCGGGAAAGTGACAATTTTTTTTTTTTGCACAAAGTTGTCACTAAATGATATATTGCTCAAACATGCCATGGACATATGTGGAATTACACCCCAAAATACATTCTGCTGCTTCTCCTGAGTACGGGGATACCACATGTTTAGGACTTTTTGGGAGCCTAGCCGCATACGGGGCCCCGAAATCCAAGCACCGGCTTCAGGTTTTCTAAGGGCATAAATTTTTGATTTCACTCCTCACTACCTATTACAGTTTTGAAGGCCATAAAATGCCGAGATGGCACAACACCCCCCTAAATGACCCCATTTTGGAAAATAGACACCCCAAGCTATTTGCTGAGAGGCATGTTGAGTCCATGGAATAATTTATTTTTTGACACAAGTTGCGGGAAAGTGACAATTTTTTTTATGCACAAAGTTATCACTAAATGATATATTGCTCACACAGGCCATGGGCATATGTGGAATTGCACCCCAATATACATTCTGCTGATTCTCCTGAGTACGGGGATACCACATATGTGGGAATTTTTGGGAGCCTAGCCGCGTACGGGGCCCCGAAAACCAAGCACCGCCTTCAGGATTTCTAAGGGCGTAAAGTTGTGATTTCACTCCTCACTACCTATCACAGTTTTGAAGGCCATAAAATGCAAAGATGGCAACCCCCCCCCCAAATGACCCCATTTTGGAAAGTAGACACCCCAAGCTATTTGCTGAGAGACATGTTGAGTCCATGGAATATTTTGTATTTTGACACAAGTTGCGGGAAAGTGACAATTTTTTTTTTTTTTGCACAAAGTTGTCACTAAATGATATATTGCTCAAACATGCCATAGGCATATGTGGAATTACACCCCAAAAAACATTCTGCTGCTTCTCCTGAGTACGGGGATACCACATGTGTGGCACTTTTTGGGAGCCTAGCTTCATACGGGGCCCCGAAATCCAATCACTGCCTTCAGGATTTCTAAGGGCATAAATTTTTGATTTCACTCCTCACTACCTATCACAGTTTCGAAGGCCATAAAATGCCAAGATAGCACAAAACCCCCCAAAATGACCCCATTTTGGAAAGTAGATACCCCAAGCTATTTGCTGAGAGGCATGGTGAGCATTTTGCAGCTCTCATTTGTTTTTGAAAATGAAGAAAGACAAGAAAAATGTATTTTTTTTTCTTTTTTCAATTTTCAAAAGTTTGTGACAAAAAGTGAGGTCTGCAAAATACTCACTATACCTCTCAGCAAATAGCTTTGGGTGTCTATTTTCCAAAATGGGGTCTTTTGGGGGGGGGTTGTGCCATCTGGGCATTCCATGGCCTCCGAAACTGTGACAGGCAGTGAAGAGTGAAATCAAAAATTTACGCCCTTAGAAAGCCTGAAGGCGGTGGTTTTTGGCTCAAAAGTCTCACACATGTGGTATCCCCATACTCAGGAGAAGCAACAGAATTAATTTTGGGGTGTAATTTCACATATTCCCATGGCATGTTTGAGCAATATATCATTTAGTGACAACTTTGTGCAAAAAAAAAAATGTGTCTTTTTCCCGCAACTTGTGTCACAATATAAAATATTCCATGGACTCGACATGCCTCTCAGCAAATAGCTTGGGGTGTCTACTTTCCAAAATTGGGTCATTTGGGTGGGTGTTGTGGGGGGGTTTAAACTGTCATGGCATTTTATGCACAACATTTAGAAGCTTATGTCACACATCACCCACTCTTCTAACCACTTGAAGACAAAGCCCTTTCTGACACTTTTTGTTTACATGAAAAAATTATTTTTTTTGCAATAAAATTAATTTGAACCCCCAAACATTATATATTTTTTTAAGCAAATGCCCTACAGATTAAAATGGTGGGTGTTTCATTTTTTTTTCACACAGTATTTGTGCAGCGATTTCTCAAACGCATTTTTTGGGGAAAAAACACACTAAATTTTAATGCACTAAAACACACTATATTGCCCAAATGTTTGATGAAATAAAAAAGATGATCTTAGGCCGAGTACATAGATACCAAACATGACATGCTTTAAAATTGCGCACAAACATGCAGTGGTGACAAACTACATACATTTTTAAAAGCCTTTAAAACCTTTACAGGTTACCACTTTAGATTTACAGAGGAGGTCTACTGCTAAAATTACTGCCCTCGATCTGATCTTCGCGGTGATACCTCACATGCATGGTGCAATTGCTGTTTACATTTGACGCCAGACCGACGCTTGCGTAAGCCTTTGCGCAAGAGCAGGGGGGACAGGGGTGCTTTTTTTTTTTCTTTATTATTTTTTTGATTTTTTTTATCTTATTTTTAAACTGTTCCTTTCATTTTATTTTTTTTTAATAATTTTTTATTGTTATCTCATGGAATGTAAATATCCCCTATGAAAGCAATAGGTAGTGACAGGTACTCTTTTTTGAAAAAATTGGGGTCTATTAGACCCTAGATCTCTCCTCTGCCCTCAAAGCATCTGACCACACTAAGATCGGTGTGATAAAATGCTTTCCCAATTTCCCAATGGCGCTGTTTACATCCGGCGAAATCTAAGTCATGAAATGCACGTAGCTTCCAGTTTCTTAGGCCATAGAGATGTTTGGAGCCATTCTGGTCTCTGATCAGCTCTATGGTCAGCTGGCCAAATCACCGGCTGCATTCTCAGGTTCCCTGTTGGGACAGGAGAGCCAGAGAAAAACATGGAAGACGGTGGAGGGGGCATTCCCTCCCACTGCTTGTAAAAGCAGTCTAGAGGCTAATTAGCTGCTAGGATTGCTTTTACATGAAAGCCGACTGCTGGCTGAAAAGAATGATACCAAGATGATACCTAAACCTGCAGGCATCATTCTGGTATAACCACTCGAAGTACAGCAACATACCAATACGTTGCTGGTCCTTGTTGGGCATATATTGTAAACTTTTTTTTCATGCAGCCTGTGGGCTGAACGAAAAAAAGATATTGATCGGTGGGTATGCCCACCATTAGAATACTTCTCTTCATCCACCCACTTCTAATTATGGGCATACATGCACCGTATATATATGCCGAAGCATGGGGGCATCCTCCTGCAAAAGGCAGGAGCAAATCGCTCCTCCACCCACTGCTGCCTCCACGCTTCAGCATATATGCTGAAGTATGTAACTGTGGTGGTGAAATCACCTCCGACAGCGCTGGAGACACGGCTTTATGTATCGTGGGATCAAACGCTGTTGCTGTCAAGATAAATAAATCCGCGCTGCAGCTGAATGGCGTACCTGAAAACAAAAAAGTGGTTAACAATAAATAAACAAAGTATAAAAAAATTGCATACCTATAAAGCAAACATGACAAAAACATAACATTAAAACATTGCAGTATAGAATGCAAAACAATAGAGAGAGAATAGAGAGAGAACAATAAAACGACAACTATTTTTGTTTTTTTTATTTTATTTTATTTTTTTATTTTTTTTACTTTTTTTTGTTTTTGTTTGTTTTTTACAATTTTTTTTGTAACTTTAACTTTTTTAACTGGTACCAGGTTTGGGTCTCTCAAAATGCGATGGCATCTTGGGAGACCCTGTGAAAGTGTGTCCTAGTCTGTGCAGTACTGTACCCTATGCTAATACACAACTAGTGTATGGAAGCGTTCAAAACATTCACCAATGCAAAGACCAGGATTGTCAAGACAGAAGGGACAATAATATCGGGTGTCACGCCTAAATCCGCACTTGCTGCAGACACAACATCTTTTTTGGGGGGCTTGTTATGTAGGGGTACTCGGGAGGACATATTGAAAATGCCTCTCATGCAGCCGGCTTACTGCATTTGGTTCGGGATGGTGAGGTGGAGCACCGTCTGGAAACAGAAGGGCTCTGACGATCTCTTCCTGGAATTTAAGGAAGGATCCAGTCCGTCCTGAAGCTCTGTATAGCACATAAGCATTCAGCAAAGCCAATTGAAATAAATAAACAGACACTTTTTTGTACCAGCGTCTGGCCTTACGGGCAACTAGGTATGGCGCCAACAACTGGTCATTGAGGTCCACCCCTCCCATATTAAGGTTATATTTGTGGACACAGAGGGGTTTCTCCACAACACCAGTCGCCGTAGGAATTTGGGCCGTCGTGTATGCATGAAGGGCGGTAAGAATGTAAACATTCTTATTGTCCCTCCACTTCATAGCGATCAAGTTATTACACTTCAAGCAGGCTCTCTCCCCCAGCCTATGACGGGAATCTACAAGCCGCTGGGGAAAGCCCCGGCGATTAGGTCGCACGGTGCCACATGCTCCAATCTGATGATCAAAAAGGTGGCTAAAAAGTGGCACGCTCGTATAATAATTGTCCACGTACAAGTGGTACCCCTTTCCGAATAAGGGGGTGACACCAAGTCTCACACTATCTTGCCAGTGCTTCCTATGTAGTCAGGGCAGTTTGTCGGCTCTTAGGTGAACACTGTGCAGAAGACACAGTACACAAACTATAAATACTGTAGCTGCCTGCCTGTGATACTAATAGGATCAGAAGAACACCAGCAATTTCCTTCAGGTAGCTTTAGGTGCACACTGTACAGAGCACACAGTACACTAACTGTAAATACTGCAGCTGCCTGCCTGTGGTACTAATAGGATCAAAAGAACACCAGCAGTTTTCTTCGGGTAGCTTTAGGTGCACACTGTGTAGAGGACACAGTACACTAACTGTAAATACTGCAACTGACTGCTTGTGGTATTAATAGGATCAGAACAACAGCAATTGTCTTCAGGTATCTTTAGGTGCACATTATGCAGAGGACACAGTACACTAACTGTAAATACTGCAGCTGCCTTCCTTTGGTACTAATACGGTCAGAAGAACACTAGCAATTGTGTCCAGGTAGCTTTAGGTGCACACTGTGCAGAGGAAACAGTACACTAACTGTAAATTCTGCAGCTGCCTGCCTGTGGTATTCACAGGATCAGAACAATAGCAATTGTCTTCAGGTGGCTTTAGGTGCACACTGTGCAGAGGACACAGTACACTAACTGTAATTACTGCAGCTGCCTGCCTGTGGTACTAATAGAATCAGAAGAACACCAGCAATTTTCTTCAGGAAGCTTTGGGGGCACACTGTGCAGATGACACAGTACACTAACTGTCAATACTGCAGCTGCCTGCCTGTGGTATTAATAGGATCAGAACAACAGCAATTGTCTTCAGGTATCTTTAGGTGCACATTATGCAGAGGACACAGTACACTAACTGTAAATACTGCAGATGCCTTCCTTTAGTACTAATAGGGTCAGAAGAACACCAGCAATTGTCTTCAGGTAGCTTTAGGTGCACACTGTGCAGAGGACACAGTACACTAACTGTAAATTCCGCAGCTGCCTGCCTGTGGTATTCAAAGGATCAGAACAATAGCAATTGTCTTCAGGTGGCTTTAGGTGCACACTATGCAGAGGACACAATACACTAACTGTAATTACTGCAGCTGCCTGCCTGTGGTACTAATAGAATCAGAAGAACACCAGCAATTTTCTTCAGGAAGCTTTGGGTGCATACTGTGTCCGCTACACAGTACACAATGTGTAAATAATGTAGATGCCTGCCTGTGATACTAATAGGATCAGAAGAACACCAGCAATTTCCTTCAGGTAGCTTTAGGTGCCCACTGTGCAGAGGACACAGTACACTAATTGTAAATACTGTAGCTGCATGCCTGTGGTATTAATAGGATCAGAACAATAGCAATTGTCTTCAGGTGGCTTTAGGTGCACACTATGCAGAGGACACAATACACTAACTGTAATTACTGCAGCTGCCTGCCTGTGGTACTAATAGAATCAAAAGAACACTTGCAATTTTCTTCAGGAAGCTTTGGGTGCACACTGTGCAGAGGACACAGTACAATAACTGTAAATACTGCAGCTGCCTTCCTATGGTACTAATAGGATCAGAAGAACACCAGCAATTTTCTTCAGGTAGCATTAGGTGCACACTGTGCAGAGGACACAGTACACTAACTGTAAATTCTGCAGCTGCCTGTGGTATTCATAGGATCAGAACAACAGCAATTGTTTTCAGGTAGATTTAGGTGCACACGGTGCAGCGGACACAGTACACAAACTGTAAATAATGTAGCTGCCTGCCTGTTATACTAATAGGATCAGAAGAACACCAGCAATTTCCTTCAGGTAGCTTTAGGTGCACACTGTGCAGAGGACACAGTACACTAACTGTAAATACTGCAGCTGCATGTCTGTGGTATTAATAAGATCAGAACAACAGCAATTGTCTTCAGGTAACTTTAGGTGCACACTGTGATGAGGAAACAGTACACTTACTGTAAATACTGCAGCTGCCTGCCTGTGGTAATTATAGGATCAGAACTACAGCAATTGTCTTCAGGTAGCTTTAGGTGCACACTGTGCAGAGGACACAGTACTCTAACTGTAAATACTGCAGCTGCCTGCTTGTGGTATTAATAGGATCAGAACAACAGCAATTGTCTTTAGGTAGCTTTAGGTGCACACTGTGCAGAGGACATAGTACACTAACTGTAAATACTGCAGCTGTTTGTCTGCGGCACTAATAGGATCAGAAGAACACCACCAATTTTCTTCAGGTAGCTTTATGTGCACACTATGCAGAGGACACAGTACACTAACTGTAAATACTGTAGCTGCCTGCCTGTGGTACAAATAATATCAGAAGAACACCAGCAATTTTCTTCAGGTAGCTTTAGGTTCACACTGTGCAGAGGACACAGTACACTAACTGTAAATACTGCCGCTGCATGCCTGTGGTATTAATAGGATCAGAACAACAGCAATTATCTTCATGTAGCTTTAGGTGCACACTGTGCAGAGGACACGGTGCATTAACTGTAAATACTGCAGCTGCCTGTCTGTGGTACTAAAAGGATCAGAAGAACAACAGCAATTGTCTTCAGGTAACTTTAAGTGCACACTGTGCAGAGAACACAGTACACTAACTGTAAATACTGCAGCTGCCTTCCTACAGTACTAATAGGATCAGAAGAACACTAGCAATTTTCTTCAGGTAGCTTTAGGTGCACACTGTGCAGAGAACACAGTACACTAACTGTAAATTCTGCAGCTGCCTGCGGTATTCATATAATCAGAACAACAGAAATTGTTTTCAGGTAGCTTTAGGTGCACACTGTGCAGAGGACACAGTACACTAACTGTAAATACTGCAGCTGCCTTCCTTTGGTACTAATAGGATCTGAAAAACACCACCAATTTTCTTCAGATAGCTTTACGTGCACACTATGCAGAGGACACAGTACACAAACTGTAAATACTCTAGCTGCCTGCCTGTGATACTAATAGGATCAGAAGAACACCAACAATTTCCTTCAGATAGCTTTAGGTGCACACTGTACAGAGGACACAGTACACTCACTGTAAATACTGCAGCTGCCTGCCTGTGGAACTAATAGGATCAAAAGAACACCAGCAGTTTTCTTCAGGTAGCTTTAGGTGCACACTGTATAGAGGACACAGTACACTAACTGTAAATGCTGCAGCTGCCTGCTTGTGGTATTAATATGATCAGAACAACAGCAATTGTCTTCAGGTATCTTTAGGTGCACACTGTGCAGAGGACACAGTGCATTAACTGTAAATACTGCAGCTGCCTGTCTGTGGTACTAAAAGGATCAGAAGAACAACAGCAATTGTCTTCAGGTAGTTTTTAGGTGCACACTGTGCAGAGGACATAGTACAATAACTGTAAATACTGCAGCTGCCTTCCTTTGGTAATAATAGGGTCAGAAGAACACGTGTCATTTTCTTCAGGTAGCTATAGGTGCACACTATGCAGAGGACACAGTACACTAACTGTAAATTCTGCAGCTGCCTGCCTGTGGTATTCACAAGATCAGAACAACAGCAATTGTCTTCAGGTGGCTTTAGGTGCACACTGTGCAGAGGACACAGTACACTAACTGTAAATACTGCAGCTGCCTGCCTGTGGTACTATTAGGATCAGAAGAACACCACCAATTTTCTTCAGGTAGCTTTAGGTGCACACTGTGCAGAGGACACAGTACACTAACTGTAAATACTGCAGCTGCCTGCCTGTGGTACTAATAGGATCAGAAGAACACCAGCAATTGTCTTCAGGTAGCTTTAGGTGCACACTGTGCATAGGACACAGTACACTAACTGTAAATACTGCAGCTGCCTGCCTGTGGTACTAATAGGATCAGAACCACAGCAATTGTCTTCAGGTAGCTTTAGGTGCACACTGTGCAGAGGACACAGTATTCTAACTGTAAATACTGCAGCTGTCTGCCTTTGGTACTAATAGGATCAGAAGAACACCAGCAATTTTCTTCAGGTAGCTTTAGGTGCACACTGTGCAGAGGACACAGTACACTAACTGTAAATACTCCAGCTGTCTGCCTGTGGTACTAATAGGATCAGAAGAAGAACAGCAATTGTCTTCAGGTAGCTTTAGGTGCACACTGTGCAGAGGACACAGTACACTAACTGTAAATATTGCAGTTGCCTGCCTGTGGTACTAATAGGAACAGAAGAACTCCACCATTTTTCTTCATGTAGCTTTAGGTGCACACTGTGCAGAGACATAGTACACTAACTGTAAATACTGTAGCTACCTGCCTGTGGTACTAATATGATCTGAAGAACACCACCAATTTTCTTCAGATAGCTTTAGGTGCACACTATGAAGAGGACACAGTACACTAACTGTAAATGCTGCAGCTGCCTGCTTGTGGTATTAATAGGATCAGAACAACAGCAATTGTCTTCAGGTATCTTTAGGTGCACACTGTGCAGAGGACACAGTACATTAACTGTAAAAACTGCAGCTGCCTTCCTTTGGTACTAATAGGATCAGAAGAACACCAGCAATTGTCTTCAGTTAGCTTTAGGTGCACACTGTACAGTGGACACAGTACACTAACTGTAAATACTTCAGCTGCCTGCCTGTGGTATTAATAGGATCAGAACAACAGCAATTGTCTTCAGGTAGCTTTAGGCGCATATTGTGCAGAGGACACAGTACACTAACTGTAAATCCTGCAGCTCCCTGCCCATGGTACTAATAGGATCAGAAGAACACCAGCAATTTTCTCCCGGTAGCTTTAGGTGCACACTGTGCAGAGGACATAGTACACTAACTGTAAATACTGTAGCTGCCTGCCTGTGGTACTAATAGGATCAGAAGAACACCACCAATTTTCTTCAGGTAGCTATAGGTGCACACTATGCAGAGGACACAGTACACTAACTGTAAATTCTGCAGCTGCCTGCCTGTGGTATTCACAGGATTAAAACAACAGCAATTTTCTTCAGGTGGCTTTAGGTGCACACTGTGCAGAGGACACAGTACACTAACTGTAAATACTGCAGCTGCCTGCCTGTGGTACTATTAGGATCAGAAGAACACCACCAATTTTCTTCAGGTAGCTTTAGGTGCACACTGTGCAGAGGACACAGTACACTAATAGGGCGTACACACGGTCGGACTTTGTTCGGACATTCCGACAACAAAATCCTAGGATTTTTTCCGACGGATGTTGGCTCAAACTTTTTTTGTCTACACACGGTCGCACAAAGTTGTCGGTATTTCCGATCGCCAAC
Source organism: Lithobates clamitans (assembly GCA_037952925.1). Lineage (NCBI taxonomy): Eukaryota > Metazoa > Chordata > Amphibia > Anura > Ranidae > Lithobates > Lithobates clamitans. Next base: position 825,192 of record JBBGZY010000356.1, on the reverse strand, counting down.
CACGGGGTCACGTACACCACGTACGACGAGACTAGAAAAGGCCAGTTCAGAACCAAGCGTGGCACCCTTTGGGCTCCTTTTGCTAATCTCGTGGTAGTAAAAGTTTGGTGAGAGACGATTCGCGCTTTTTCAGAATCGTGGCTTTTAGATCGTTTTCTGCCGTTCAGTTTGTGCTTGTGGGTTTGTATCTGCTCTTCAGTGCGTGCAAGCAAGTCCTGCTTGACTTTAGGTAGTCATTGTATTCTTGTTCATTCGTTGCTGTTTTTCAGGTCGCTCTTCACAGGCCTTGCTGTTCTTCAGTGCGTTCTCTTACTTCATTCTGAGCAGCCGACCATTTTCTAGCCATGTTTCGTATGCATACTCCTCATAGAGTTCGTGCTGTGCGGGGGCTTGGTGTTGGGGTCCTGACCTTGACACAAGTCCAGTCCATGAACAGGGTGGGGAGGAGTTCATGGACCAAGAATTGGTTGCTTCAGCGTGACCAGTTCTCTCATATGCCTTTGCTCCGTGAGATCCGTGAGAATAATCCTGATGATTTCAGGAACTTTCTCAGGATGACGGACCCCGTGTTTCACTGTTTGTTGGCTTCGCTGACCCCCTATATCAGCAGGCAGGATACCTGCATGAGGCAAGCCATCACTCTGGAGAAGAGGTTGGTCGCTACCCTGCGGTATTTGGCGACAGGGAGAAGTCTGCAGGACTTAAAGTTCTCGACAGGCATCTCCCCCCAGGCTCTGGGGATCATTATCCCAGAGACCTGTTCTGCCATCATCCAGGTCCTGCAGAAGGAGTATATGAAGGTAAGATTTTTATCCTTTAATATCACATTTTATTGTATTTATTGTTTGATAATATATTGTATTTCTTTCCTCATTCCCTAATTACCATGATTGTAATATGCTGTGAATGTCCCGTTTGTCCTCATGCATGCTGGATTTTTATGTAATTATTATTTTAGGTTCTTCATACATATTTGCCCTTCAATAACCTCCCCAGCATGGTGTCTCCTGCCCTATATTCACCTCATGTAGTCACTTAACAATGTATTTTATCAGCTCCAGAGTAGTGCTTTACCCCAAACACCCCCTAAAATGTTTGGAAATGTTATTTTTGATTTAAATTCAGGCAGAGTGCCAGAGGTTTTTTTTGTGGTGTCCCCAAATAATTTTTAGTAACTCTCCCTCCCCCAACTGCTAAGTCAGCTGATCCCAATTCTCTATCCTCAATCATCTATCTGCTGACTTTGCCAAACCCATACACACTATACCCATCTCTTTACTGGTCAGATTTATGGATGAATTCCCCAAAGCATGTAGTGCAAGGGCCTGCCTGTATACTTTCCAAAGTTTTTGTATCCTATTATTATCTTGATAGGTAATAGCAGAATGTCCAAATGTCCTCAAATGTGTACAGTGTGTATTTATATCTTTGTATTATGACACTTCTTACCTGTCCAGTGGTCTGCCAATAGTGTAACTAAGGAGGGGCTGTTCCAAGTAATACCCATTATTTAGGCATTCATCTCTCAATGAAGTGAAGAGGGTTACCTGTCCAAGATTTACACACACCCCCTATAATGTTAGAAATGGCCCATGGGGGGGGGGATATGATAGGTGTACCTTATACTTTGGCCTTGTTAAATTCCCCTTAATAAATGCTATCTGGAGGTTGACCCATAATGTTTGTGTCTAATCTGCTTGCCATGTTTCAGAGTAAAAATATTAATGTTTATTGTTTTTTCCTCAACAGTTTCCTTCCACGCCACAGGAATGGCAGACTGTAGCCTCCCACTTTGCCGAGCGGTGGGACTTTCCTAACTGCAGAGGGGCAATTGATGGGAAACACGTCCACATCGTCCCACCACCCAACTCGGGGTCGTACTATTATAATTACAAGGGGTTTAATAGTATAGTGATGTTAGCGGTGGTGTCGGCTAATTACGACTTCTTGTATGTGGACGTGGGGAAGAATGGCCGGATGTCTGATGGTGGAGTCATCGCCCAGACGGAGTTCTACAGGCGTCTCCAGAATGGCAGCTTGGACTTGCCAGCTCCAGAGGACAATGTGGAAGGACTCCCATTTGTGTTCGTTGCTGATGAAGCGTTTGCGCTGGGGGAACACCTGATGCGGCCATTCCCAATGAGGACCCTCACCCCGGAACAGAGGGTTTTTAATTACCGGCTGGCCAGAGCCCGAAGAGTGGTGGAGAACACATTTGGAATCCTGGCCAGCCGGTTCTGACTATTTCTGACACCCATCCATATGGCGGAGTATAAACTGAACCATATTATACTGGCGTGCTGTGTTCTCCATAACTTTTTAAGGAAACATTCGGCCAACTATGCTGGCTCAGTTGGGCCTGAGGCCGGAATCCTACATCAAACCACAATGACGGCGCTTGAAAGTGGCCGTCCTGGCTTGCTCTCCCTGAGTGCCCGTGATGTCCGGTTACGCTACCTGGAGTTCTTTGCGAGTAGGGGGGCTATCAATATGCCAGACAATATGTGAAGCCTTTTTATAATAATAAAAAAAAGAAATTCTTGGTGGACATTTACTGCTTGTGTTTGTTTTAGCTGACCCTGACAGAAATGTGTTGAGTCCAGAAAATGTTGTGATTGTGTAACCTTATACAAAGCACTGTTGGCTGTTATTTCCTAAATGCAAAAACACATTTCCCTACTAGTGCACTTGCAACTGCACTGAAACTGCACTTGTAGTCAAAGAGGATTTGCCCTTAGGAAATAACCCCCATTTTCTCAGAAAACAGCAATTACATCACCCCAAAAGTGTTGTATTGTAGTGTTGAGACAATAATCCACACATTCTTGAGTAAGCAACTTTTTTATACCTGCACAATCACATGTGCATTTACCAAAGGTTTTTAAAACAAACCAACATGTTTGTTGTATAACAATTTTTGCAGTAGCATTATCAAAAATCGATATGTCCATTTCAGATAAAACAGGCCTGGTTAAAACCAACAAGAAAGACAAAAAACTTGAACTTACAAAGTTCACATTAGGTAGAACCTGAAGGCTATATCAGACATCAGTATTTAGGAACTGGGTTTGATATAGCGTTCAGATGGGGGAAATCACTCCAGGAAAAGCCAAATTTGGAAGATGCACACAAATTTACGAATGTCAACATGTGCTATCTGCCATCAGGGGGGATCAAGGGACGTGTTTTGGGAGAGCAAGCCCTTCCTCAATGTTACTTTATAATTGAGGAAGGGGTTACACCCCCAAAACACGTCCATTAATCTCCCGTGATGGCAGATAGCACATGTTGACACACTGTGTGCATCCTCCAAATTTGGCTTTTCAAAACATTGCAAAAAGTTTTAAAAGATTGGACCACAATCCAAAAAGTGATTTTGTGGGGTTTTAAATTCGCCCCAAAACATCAATGATGTTATTATTTTTTTTAATAACATCATTGATTTTTTGCTGTATGTTTTGCAGTTCTACATTACACCCCATGATCTCCCCGATCAGGATCTGGGCATTTTCTGATGTGAAACGTTCTGGAGCACGATCACCTAAAAAGAGAGAAACAAAACAAAAACAGGTATCAAAAATCTGCCACCATCCATCTCTTACCTGAGCCTGTGGTCGCAGACACTCACCTGTTGTGGTGCCAATCTCCACCACATCTTCTTCTTCCTCCTGCTCTTCTTCGTTTGGGGGTATTTCACCTTCTTCCATAGGTGGGGGGTCTGTGGTCTCCTCGTATGAGGGGTGTCCTCCGAGTCTTTTCTCCCCTATGTCAAACAAAAATGGTATAATTAGCACACAGATATTTGATGGCAGAACTATAAATAGGAAACATTGCTTGGAAGTGGGGTACATTGCTTGGAAGATGTATTTTTTTTCTTGCCCTTTGTCAAGCTGCAATACTTTACCTGTTTAGTACAAGCTTCACAGATGTAGCCCCCCCTATAGTATACACTGGAGCACCTGTGTGGCCCCCTAATAAAAATGGTGTTCTGGTGTCCCACACTAGTGCTCCAGTGTCCAGATGTGAAAACAGCTGCTCAGTGTCCTCTCCTTACACACAATCTAGTTTGCATTTCATTCTAGTAACAAACCCATCTACACAAACAACTATTTGGCATCCAAGTATGCCCAAAAAAAATGTGGGAAAATGCATATGGCCTAAACAATGGGGTTTTAGAGGCCGAAAGAAATACGAACGAATAATGGACACATGAACATTAAAGTTGCCCTTTTAAACGTTACAATTAATAAAAGCATATGGAGCAGCACGAACACAATAAAGACAGAAAGAATAGGAACACAGCACAACTACTTACTTTTTTGCAGCACTCTCCGGATCTTTCGGTACTGCTCTGGCTCTCTCAATTTCAGGTCCGACCACCGCCTCCTGAGCTGATCTTTTGATCTTCGTACCCCGAAATTCCGGTGCAGACTCCTGACCACTTTCGCCATGATCTTGGCCTTTCGGATATTGGGGTTGGGGTAAGGCCCATACTTTCCGTCATAGTCGGACTTCTTCATGATGTCGACCATCTCCAACATCTCCCCAAAGGACATATTTGTGGCCTTAAAACGTCTCCTTCTGGATCGGGACGTGTCCGGATCCGGGCTTTCCTCCTCCTCGTTGCTATAATTAGCACGCACCTGCTCTGACTCCGCCATGTGCTCTTCACCCACTGCGCCAAACGAAAAGGGGCGGGGAATAGACTAGAAAGAACGCCAGGGGCGGGCGGAGTTACACGCATGAGCAGTGTGTATAAAGCGTAACACGCGTGCGTATTACGTACGATCTGTGAGCAGAGGAAGGAGCATTGGATGCGCCGATCATAAGAACGAAGGTAAGAGACAAACTTGTGCCTATACTGCTTCTACATTGAGGCCTATATTGTAACAAGATTAGGAGAGTTTTGTCTGACATTAGGCTTTGTCGTGTGTTGTGTCTTGCAGTGAACATAGATATCTTACTGAAAGATAATGACTTCATGTCAGTATTCATAGATATCTTAAGGGAGCTGCCCTGTCTGTGGGAGATTAAACACCCCCATTTCAAGAACCAAGCAAAGAGGAAGGCAGCACTGGTGCAATTGTGTGAAATTGTGAAGCAGGTGATCCCCACGGCAGACATCACCTATTTAAAGATCTTCATTGGTGGCCTGAGGAGTACATATCTAAGGGAGCGCAAGAAAGTCCTGGATTCACAGAGACCTGGAGCAGCAGATGACATCTATGTCCCCAGGATGTTGTACTACGACAGGCTGCATTTTTTGGCAGGCCAGACTGAACCCAGGCCATCCCTCTCCAGTCTTCCTTCCACGCTTCCTTCCCCCCCGGCTGAGGCTTCTGACGCCCAACCTGGGCCTTCCAGGCCACATGTGGAGGAGCCCAGATTGAGCCAGGTATAGCATTCCGCTAAAGATTTCTGCTTGTCCAATCAATGATGTTAACTAGATGTTAGTTGGGAGTACTAATTTAGGATTGTGATTGATGAAGCAAAACATTACAACCATGTCCCTTTTTCATACACAGGGAAGTCTCAGCCAGGAGGTGGCCGGGCCGAGCCGGCTGGCTGATCTGCAGGTCCCTCCACCCCCCTGAAAAGAGAAAGTGGCAGTAGGAGGAGTGCCCTAGAGGAGGCTACCGGAAGACTCTTTTGGAGGGCTACAGAGGTCCTGGGAGCACGACAGACCGTGGAGGAGGACATTACTGCCATCATTGCATATAAAATGCAGAGGATGGAGGAGGGCCAACAAGTCTTGTGTGAGGCGCTCATATTGGTGGCTCTTAACAAAGGTATGAGGGGCCAAATGACAGCTCAGACACACCTTTGCGATGGTCCTCCTCCTCCTCCTGCAGGTCCTCCTCCTCATCCTCCCTCTCCTCCAGGTCCTCCCAGTCCTCCTCCAGGTCCTACTCCTCCTCCTGCCACATCTCCAACTGCACAGCCACAGCCCGGAAGGAAGCGTGAAAGGAAGACCAGAAAGTGAGGACCCTGGATCCAGTCTGGTCAGCCAAAAAATGCAGCCTCTTGTGGTACCACAGTCTGGGGACACAGGTTTTATCTGCTGCTATCCGGATCTCTGCGAATTCTGGGCAAGGACTGCCCTCCCTTACATATGGACTCCTCAGGCCACCAATTTTGATGTTCAAGAATTGATGTCTGCCGTGGGGGTCCCAGGCTTCGCTAATTTCTCATGTTGATCCAGTGTTGCCTTCCTCTTTGTTTGGTTCTGAGCCCTTAATAAAGGATTTTTTTTTTTAATTATACTCTCCTATGTGTTTTACTTCAAAAAGGACATGGGTTTATGAGGATTCAGGTACATTTCAAATATACAATGTGAAATGAACAAGGGACACCAACACCAAACTAATCACCTGGAGATTAAATAATAAAAGATATCAATGGTGTTGGGGTAACTTGACACACAAAACACACACAAAAATATTCTGGAGTAAAAATAAAAATAACATTGAACAAAGATCAGCCTTGGAAAAAATACAAACATTAAATAAAAAAAAAGGCTTAAAATCCCCAAAAAAATTAAATAAAAAAAAAAAAAAATTCTGTCAGATGTGACAACTAATAACAATATATTCAGGGAATAGGGAATCCCAATAAAGAAACAAAAATAAAACTTTGTGAGAAGTGTGTGTGAATATGAGCAGCAAAACTACTTAATTCTTGTCACATTATAAAGAAGAAGAGAGTGCGCTGTATTAAACCATTTTGAACATTGCAGCGTGACGAAAGTGCTGTATCCATTGCGAACGCTAAGTTTACCAGAACGAGCTGTTCCGTCTTGGAATTTCTTCTGAGCATGCGTGGCACTTTGTGCGTCGGAACAGGCCACACACGATCGGATTTTGTTGTCGGAAAATTTTATCTCCTGCTCTCCAACTTTGTGTGTCGGAAAATCCGATGGAAAATGTCCGATGGAGCCCACACACGGTCGGAATTTCCGACAACACGCTCCGATCGGACATTTTCCATCGGAAAATTCGACCATGTGTATGGGGCATTACTGTAAATACTGCAGCTGCCTGCTATGGTACTAATAGGATCAGAAGAACACCAGCAATTGTCTTCAGGTAGCTTTAGGTGCACAATGTGCATAGGACACAGTACACTAACTGTAAATACTGCAGCTGCCTGCCTGTGGTACTAATAGGATCAGAACCACAGCAATTGTCTTCAGGTAGCTTTATGTGCACACTGTGCAGAGGACACAGTACACTAACTGTAAATACTGCAGCTGCCTGCCCTTGGTACTAATAGGATCAGAAGAACACCAGCAATTTTCTTCAGGTAGTTTTTGGTGCACACTGTGCAGAGGACATAATACACTAACTGTAAATACTGCAGCTGCCTGCCTGTGGTATTAATAGGATCAGAACAATAGCAATTGTCTTCGGGTAGCTTTAGGTGCACACTGTGTAGAGGACACAGTATTCTAACTGTAAATACTGCAGCTGTCTGCCTGTGGTACTAATAGGATCAGAAGAACACCAGCAATTGTCTTCAGGTAGCTTTAGGTGCACACTGTGCATAGGACACAGTACACTAACTGTAAATACTGCAGCTGCCATCCTGTGGTACTAAAAAGATCAGAACAACAGCAATTGTCTTCAGGTCGCATTAGGTGCACACTGTGCATAGGACACAGTACACTAACTGTAAATACTGCAGCTGCCATCCTGTGGTACTAAAAAGATCAGAACAACAGCAATTGTCTTCAGGTCGCATTAGGTGCACACTGTGCAGAGGACACAGTACACTAACTGTAAATACTGCACCTGCTTGCCCTTGGTACTAATAGGATCAGAAGAACACCAGCAATTTTCTTCAGGTATCTTTTGGTGCACACTGTGCAGAGGACACAGTACACTAACTGTAAATACTGCAGCTGCCTGCCTGTGGTATTAATAGGATCAGAACAACAGCAAATGTCTTCAGGTAGCTTTAGGTGCACACTGTGCAGAGGACACAGTATTCTAACTGTAAATACTGCAGCTGTCTGCCTGTGGTACTAATAGGATCAGAAGAACACCAGCAATTTTCTTCAGGTAGCTTTAGGTGCACACTGTGCAGAGGACACAGTACACTAACTATAAATACTGCAGATGTCTGCCTGTGGTACTAATAGGATCAGAAGAAGAACAGCAATTGTCTTCAGGTAGCTTTAGGTGCACACTGTGCAGAGGACACAGTACACTAACTGTAAATACTGCAGTTGCCTGCCTGTGGTAGTAATAGGAACAGAAGAACTCCACCATTTTTCTTCAGGTAGCTTTAGGTGCACACTGTGCAGAGACACAGTACACTAACTGTAAATACTGTAGCTGCCTGCCTGTGGTACTAATAGGATCAGAAGAACAGCACCAATGTTCTTCAGGTAGCTTTAGGTGCACACTGTGCAAAGGACACAGTACGTTAAATTTTAAATACCCTAAATACTGTAAAAACACCTGCCTGCCTGTCAGTAGGAAGAGAATAACAGGAACGGATCTAGCTAAACTGAATACAGTGTATAAATATATATATATACACACACAACACCTAGGATGCATATATATATATATACACAATACACTGTAAGTGCAGCTAACTGACTCGTCTGCCTGCTCTAACTAATCTAACTTAAATCAAATGACACTGTCTCCTTGTCTATCTCTCTCCACCGCAACACACTACACAAGGCTGCCACGCAGGTGGCCTTATATAGTGTTGGGCGTGTACTAAACCCCTGAGTCATAATTAGCCAAAGCCACCCTGGCTTTGGCCAATTATAGCTCTCTGTACAGATGGCGCAGTGATTGGCCAAGCATATGGGTCATAGTGCATGCTTGGCCAATCATCAGCCAGCAATGCACTGCGATGCCGCAGTGAATGTTGGACCATGACGCGCCACTCGAATTTGGCGTGAACGGCCCATAATGTTCGCAATTCGAAGAACAGTCGAACAGGCGATGTTCGAATCGAACATGGGTTCAACTCGAACTCAAAGCTCATCCCTATTGGGTTATGTGTATTGAGAAAGCCACTTGTTGTCTTCCTTTAACATAAGCATCTTGAAGTCACCCTGTTATGAGGTGGCAATGCAGGACCACAATTAGGAGAGAGGGACAGAGCATTGTCACACCATAACAAGAAAAACATCAACAAGAACCTTCATGGTCATGAAAGTATTTACATATTCTGAGCTAGGGAATGGGTTTGACACAGAGATCATCATCAATTCTTCCTGTTTGCTGAGCAGGGGAACTAAATAGCCTTTTTACTCACCCCTGAACTGCACCTCCATCTGCTGGGAAGTCATTGATTCAGTGGCTACTAAATGTGAAAGTTTCCTACTATGGCCATGGTCAATGACATCAGCCATCATCATTGGCCCCTGTGTTTACATTCAGCTCTTGGATGCAGAATGTCCCAGTTGGTAGCTGAATTGGGCTGGATATATATCATCGATGACCATGATGCTGGCAGACACTGGTGTCCTAGAATGTAACAAGTAATCGGCGCAAATAATGACAGCTGTATCCAAATGACAGTAATGTACAAGAATAAATATAAAAAAATATATATATATATATATCATAAATTTTGCATGAGAAATGAGTCCATGATGTAACACTGTAAGTGGAGGGGGCAGAAGTGATGTGTAGAGTCATCTGTGTGGATACGCATCAGTATATGCATATACCACCCACCCATATCTATACATGCCATATACTTTTACTTATGAAAATATACATGCCACTCAGCTTATATGGTCACCTTCTTCTCCTTTTAATAATTTCAACCCTGTAACCCATACATTAATTTGGATTGACCCGCTAACGGACATGCAGCACATGTTATATGGTTTCCATATACACATGTTCTATGTATATATATGTCTACCCACGTTTTTTTCTGTGTCTAATTAGGACACATATAATCATGGTGCATCTTTCCCATATCCTCATATATCTATTTTCATACACGTGCTATTTCAGTTGTATTTATTTTACAGTCAACTCTCCCACCTCTATTTTACCATTCTATTTTCATTCTGCTTTCCTTCTTTTATATCTTCTTCTATATCCTTCTATATCCATATCTATATACTCTGTCTTCCTTCCCCTTATTCTCTCCCCCCTTCGTGCATCGTTCCCCGTTCTATTCCCTTCATGCTGTGTTTCTCCTTGTTTCCCTACATTGCTGACACTTCCACACACAGGACCTTTGGTCACTCCCCCTCCCTCACCACCCCCTCTTCCGCTCTCCTCCCCATCACTGTCTTGCATATAAACATCCTGTTCAGCTCCCAGCCAATCAGCTTGACAAAGGAGCGCCGCCGTCACACCATTTACGGCATGCCAGCTTAGGAAACGCGTCCCATATCATGTGACGTCATCATCCCTCGACTGGATCGGCTGCCATTCAAGCCTCGCTCTGGTGCCTGTCTCTACTGCTCGGCCGAGTACATCCAGCGCCTTGAGACTGCCCAGACCCCTACATCTACCAGCAGAGATGAGATGACTCCACGGACCCCCTGGATTGACCTGGGACATTTTTATGCTTAATATCGACCACGCAAATGTGAGTGTATTACCACTTGTTGCTTTTTTTTAATAAATTGTTTTAAACGTCTGCACCCAGAGGCGCCTCCTTCTCCTTGTTTTTGCAGTACTCTTGGGATAATGGCTTTAACCCCCACTGGAAGGCTGCCTTAAATGTGGACTCTACACATCACTTCTGCCCCCTCCACTTACAGTGTTACATCATGGACTAATTTCTCATGCAAAATTTATGATATATATATATATTTTTTGATATTTATTCTTGTACATTACTGTCATTTGGATACAGCTGTCATTATTTGCGCCGATTACTTGTTACATTGTTGCTTTTGAAATGCCAACTCGTGCTGCATATTGATTGTTATCCTACAGATGTGCATATGTGTGTGTGCGCGTGAATCTACACACGCACACACATACACACATACATACATATAGTTTTACTTGGTCATAATCCTACCTGAGTCTTGCCCCTCCCCCCCATCTTTTCCCATCCCAGTTTCCTTTTTCTTTTCCTTTTTTTCTATATTATTATTATCTTTTTTACATTGTATACCATGGATCTTCCAGCTATCATAGATGACCATAGGTACAAGATTTTAGATAAAATCTTTTCCAGTTTGCTTCAGGTCACTTTTTCTAAGGAAGCCACACTTGCGGGTAAAACCAGATCGCACCTTTGCGGCAAGTTTAAACAACTCGAAAGATTGATACAATCCGCCAATCAACAATGGTGGGATCAATTCTTTCTAGAACAGTATACCAAAACTCGGATTTCACCCAGAGGCCTCAGAATTTTAAAAGAAAGTCCTGCCTTTTTAAGTACTGAACACATTAAGGAATGGGCCAGTCTAGCCGAATTCTGTACGGCTAAATGGATGGGAATTCTTATATCCCATAGGAAAAACAGGTTTGATAAATTATATGATCAAATACTCTCCATCATAAATGATATAAAAACTACACCCACCATCATCCCTCATGTATGGTTAAATATTCTCCAGAGTAATACCAAAAGAGATGAGGATTCTCTTGTAAGCTCTAAAATGGGAAAATTCAAGAGGGATTTAGATGACTACAACTCTGACAGAATCTTCACGTGGAATAAAAAACCCCACACTACTTTTTCCCATACATTACCTACTCAGGCTTTAGGCAAAAAAGCATCCCGTAATCTGTCTTCCTCCGCTTCAGGCCCCCCACCCCTCATGAGTTTACTACCCCCTGCTTCCACTTCCTACCCCCCTCCCCTTATGAGTATACAACTCAGTATACCTCAGAGATCAAAAACACTCCCTATACCCCTAAGAACTCGACCATCTTCTTATACACCTGGCCCACACCCCCTGGTCAGCCACTACCCCACTCCCACATGGAAGAAAAGCAATAAACAACTTGATTTAAATCAAAAATACCCAAGAAAGTATTTACAAAAAATAGAGAACTTATTACTTCTCTAACTCTCTTTTACAATAGACATAATCCCACACCCACAGCTTCATCTAGTCAGGCCACCAATGCTGGCCCCACCAATGGTACCATTGGCTCTCCGCATACATCTATTGCACAAATAGATAATATACAGTTTCATTCAGAAACTCTAACAGGAGATATTGTTAATCTTCAAACCGACCCACCTGCCCCTTCTTCCCACACCACAGGATGTCATATCCCTGTTGGTTTATCCCAGACCTCCTCCCAGGATACTTTTTTAGTGTCCAGTCCCCCTCCGGTAATCACATCAGAAAAAGAAAACTCACAGAAGAGGCCACCGAGGGGGACGAACTAGACGAGCCAATTTACATACAGAACCCAAAAAAATGGTAAAAATCTTCAATCTATCCAACCATATCCTGTCCTCTGCCGACACGGCACTTCTCAGTCGTGGCTTAAATTTTGCTCCTATCAATAGGCCTAACCCTTTTCTGCTTTTTAAAGATCTAAATTGTTATATTAGGAATCTAACCCTCCAGAGACATTTTAACATCCAAAAAGCTAAAAAAGATCCACAAATCCCCATTCTACAGGTTGACACCACCTCGTCTCACCCTACACCTAAAGACCCTGACAACACTTCTGACATCAAAGACTATGATTGTTTGGACATCACACACACTACAGACGACATCCCATGTACAGAAGACGACTTGTCCAGATTACTCACACAACATCTCTCCACATCCCCACCTATTATACATTCTGATCTGAAGCCCAAATCCGTCTTTTTCCCTACACACTCCAAAGGGCCTTATATAGAAAGTTTTTACAGAGTGGTCTTCTCCGACATGACCAAACTTTGCAACACCACATCCACCTCCATATCACACAACCTCTCATCATCTGAAACCAGATCTTTACAACAATTCATTCTAGCAGAAGACCTCATTATCAAGCCTGCTGATAAAGGAGGTGGTATCATACTCCAAAACAAAATCAACTACATTACTGAGGCTGAAAGGCTTCTGTCAGACCATACTACTTACACAAAACTCTCCAAAGATCCTACCAATGAATTTACTTCAGAAGCTGAACTTCTGATTTCGACAGCCCTTGGTGACAATATCATCTCCAAGACAGAAAGCCTCTTCTTCCGCAAACAATTCTATTCCATCCCTTACTTCTACCACCTACCGAAGATTCACAAAAACCAGCATAATCCCCCAGGTAGGCCAATCGTGGCCTCTATGGACAGCATTACTTCAGGCTTCAGCCTATATGTTGACAGATATCTACAACCCCTGGTACACCAACTTCAGTCTTACATACGAGATGGGACACACCTTATGGAACAACTTTCACCATATTGTTGGGAACCCATGTACTCTTGGCTATCTTTAGACGTAAGTTCCCTGTACACCTCTATTCCCCACGATTTTGGCATTATGGCCCTCGAGTACTTCCTCTCGCAAGATCCACTTATCAATCCCCGTCAGGCCACCTTCATCATAGAAGCCACCAAGTTTTGTCTTACACACAGCTATTTTACTTTTAACGGTGACTTCTATTTACAGTTACAAGGGACTGCGATGGGGGCTAATTTTGCCCCCTCGTATGCGAACCTGGCCATGGGCTTTTGGGAACAACAGTACATTTACCACAATAACCCCTATTCGGCCAATATCGTCTTTTTCGGCAGATATATTGACGATATAATAATTATTTGGGACGGACCCTTGGATCTCATTCCATCATTCACCACACATTGTAACAATATTAAGTACGGACTATCTTTTACATATGACAACAACCAGACTTCTCTAGCTTTTCTAGATCTGGAATTAAGACACGACATCCATGAGATATATGCCAAAAACTATACCAAGCCCACTAGTGGCAACTCATACCTTCATTTTAAGAGTTGCCACTATCTGCCGTGGATCAAAAACATCCCAAAAGGTCAATTCTGTAGATTAAGACAGAATTGCACCAGAAAAGCAGACTATGTTGATGCCAGTACTCACCTCAATAAGAAGTTTTTTGAAAAAGGATATCCGGAAGACCTAGTGGAGACTGCTTACAACTTATACCTTCACGGAAAACCCACACGCAATAATACACCCCCCACCCATTGCCCCATCAGGTTCATCACTACCTTCCATTCTCAGCATAACAGGATGGAGAAAATTCTCCGAAAACATTGGGATATTCTCCAACAAGATCCCCACCTTAGATCCATCCTCCCTACGCACCCCCAGGTTACCTATCGTAGGGCTCCTAACCTCAAAAACAAAATTGCCCCCAGTAAACTTAAGACTACCCCGACTTTCCCACCCATCACCCCACTCATCCCTCTAGTAGGGATGTTCCAATGTCGAAAAAAATTGTGCAAGACTTGTCACTTTGTCCATCACGGCCAAAAATCCTTTTCAACCAAAGGCCAGACATACATCCTCAAAGATTTATATAACTGTTCATCCGACTATGTGGTGTATGGCTTGATTTGCCCATGTGGTCTCATATATGTTGGCCGTACCATCCGGCCCCTGAGACAACGATTTGGGGAACACAGGAGATACATTGAGGGGGGCACTGACCCCCACAGTGTACCGAAACATTTCGCCATAGCCCATAAGGGCTCCACCATTGGACTATCAGTTTGGGTCATTGAACAGATCCCTAGGTCTCTCTCCCCTGCCGAAAGGTTCAAAAAATTATGTGCGAGAGAGACCTATTGGATCTACCGTCTAGATGTCCTCTCGCCCAGAGGAATAAACGAGTGTATCGAAACTTCCACCATTTTGTGAGACTTATATTACATTAGCCAACAGGGTTCTCATTTTCCCATCCTTCTATGTATTCCCACTATCCTATTGAATTTAACATCATCACTACTGTTCTCATATTAGTTTTTATTAGTTGCCATCCATGAGATTTCTATTCAGTGTCTTATTGTGGAACGAGGCTTTTTATTTAAGTGTTTTACCATGTGTTTTTATTGTCTAAATTAGATGTTGATAATATGTAGACATGCCACCCCCTCTTCACTTTGACCTGGACTCTATGTGTAGGAATGCACACAGTGGTTCTCGTTCTTCCCCCCCCTTCACCTCTTATTATTCTCCTTTCCCCCCCCTCCTCTCCCTATTCCCCTCCCCCCTCCTTCCCCCTCTTTTTTTTTGTTTTGCCCTCCTTTCCCCCTCCCTCTCATGTGTACATACGTATGCATGTGGAAGTACGTGTGTATATATATATATATATATATATAGGCATATATACCTCTTTCCTCTTTCCCTTTTTTCTCCTCTCTCCCTCTTTGTCGCATCATCTGTGTGGATATGCATCAGTATATGCATATACCACCCACCCATATCTATACATGCCATATACTTTTACTTATGAAAATATACATGCCACTCAGCTTATATGGTAACCTTCTTCTCCTTTTAATAATTTTAACCCTATAACCCATACATTAATTTGGATTGACCCGCTAACGGACATGCAGCACATGTTACATGGTTTCCATATACACATGTCTGTGTATATATATGTCTACCCACGTTTTTTTCTGTGTCTAATTAAGACACATATAATCATGGTGCATCTTTCCCATATTCTCATGTATCTATTTTCATACACATGCTATTTCAGTTGTATTTATTTTACAGTCGACTCTCCCACCTCTATTTTTGCCATTCTATTTTCATTCTGCTTTCCTTCTTTTATATCTTCTTCTATATCCACTTATCTATTGTCCACATCCTTTTCATTACTCTGCCTTCCTTCCCTTTATTCTCTCCCCCCTTCGTGCATCGTTCCCCGTTCTATTCCCTTCATGCTGTGTTTCTCCTTGTTTCCCTACATTGCTGACACTTCCACACACAGGACCTTTGGTCACTCCCCCTCCCTAACCACCCCCTCTTCCGCTCTCCTCCCCATCACTGTCTTGCATATAAACATCCTGTTCAGCTCCCAGCCAATCAGCTTGACAAAGGAGCTCCGCCGTCACACCATTCACGGCGTGCCAACTTAGGAAACGCGTCGCATATCATGTGACGTCATCATCCCTCGACTGGATCGGCTGCCATTCAAGCCTCGCTCTGGTGCCTGTCTCTACTGCTCGGCCGAGTACATCCAGCGCCTTGAGACTGCCCAGACCCCTACATCTACCAGCAGAGATGAGATGACTCCACGGACCCCCTGGATTGACCTGGGACATTTTTATGCTTAATATCGACCACGCAAATGTGAGTGTATTACCACTTGTTGCTTTTTTTTAATAAATTGTTTTAAACGTCTGCACCCAGAGGCGCCTCCTTCTCCTTGTTTTTACTGGTGTCCTAGAAACTGGTAAACCCTGAATGGGACCCATATGTTTGCATTGTCTTTGTTTCAATTTGCAGTAAAGCTGGCAACTTGCAAACTTTATGGGAAATCTTCAGGCATGTTTGCCAAAAACAATTGCGAATCAAACCCACGCATGTTTTCCCATCACTATTCTGAACAAGCAGTAAAAAAAGCCATCCCTGACATTTCTAGCTACAAGTACTTTTTAATCCTGCATTAATGAACTGTGTTAATACACAAAAATCTGAGACTCTAAGGGCCTACTTACAAATACACCTCCAAAATGCACATGCACTGCAAAACAACTCAATGCAGCACAACTCACAGTGTCTGTTGCATTGTGCTGTGGAAAAATGCAGAGATCACCTATTTTTTGATGTATTGAGATGCATTAGCATTTATTCATTTTGGTTGAGCATTATGGTGTGAATGGGCTCTAAAAACTGGATTAAGATTGTTTCTAGAAGTTTACGAGCATCTGGCAAAGTGTTAAGACTCTGCAGTAGTAGAAAGTAAAGAAATAAAAAGTTTTGGTTTCAGTACCCCTGTTGAGAACTTAAAAATGTATCTACCGTATTTATCGGCGTATAACGCGCACAGGCGTATAACACGCACATTCATTTTAAGAGGGAAGTTTCAGGAAAAAAACTAAAATTTTAAATAAGGAACTTTGGAGCAAAATAAGGGTCAGTGCCTATCTGCAGCCTCATCAATCCACATCAATACAGCCTCACGATTGCCTTCAATGCAGCAGCCTCACCATTGCCATCAGTGCAGCCTGATTGACGTCCACCTGCAGCCTAGAGGGGACAGGGAGGGGGGCGGGACGAGCGCCTACAGATTACATACAAAGAGAATCTCCTATGATAGACAGAACAGTGGTCCAATGGCGGCCCAGGAGACAGGACTTCCTATTACAGAGGCTGCCAAGTAAACAGGAGATTCTCGCTGTATGTAATCTGACAGCGCTCGTCCGGCCCCCCTCCTTGTCCCCTCCGAGGCAGCTAAAATTGAAGTATTGGCGTATAACACGCACATGCTATTTGCACCCGATTTTCATGGTAAAAAAGTGAGTGTTATACGCCAATAAATACAGTATTTGTCCACAGTGCCTATGACTACATAAGTAAATGAGAGCTTGGTTTAAAGTGCATTCACTGCTTGTTCAGTATTCAATACTGTAATGTGCATAGGGATCCCCATGACATCAATGACATGACATCACCACCCTGGAGACCCTGCCTTTTTTTTGTTTTGCAGCAGAGATGTCATTCAGCATAAGTGAAGAGAGAAGATCAGATATGTCAGTGGTCGGCAGATTTGGTTCACTTGACAGGTTTGTGGATGTAATTAATCGCGACTGACATGGATCACCATCTCTGGATGACGTGATTGCTGATGGATTTACACCAAGGGATTTTTTGGGGTTTATTTTTATTAAAGGATTTGCCAAAACTATATCAGTGTGTTTATTTATTTTTCACTTTTTTTGTACCGCTTTCTCATTCACATGGATGAAAGTATCTGGGTGCCACCTTATTGTTACAGAGGGCTTCCAGATTCTGATAAGCCTCATGTCCATGTCCATGCTGCCTGTTTCGATCTTCTGTTTATATTATGAATCTTCCCACATGCTGTCTGTGCCTGGTCATAGACTACGACCTTACCTGACATTTCAGTGTTTACTTCAGTGACTTATTGGAGTTGAATTAAAGGTTGCTTATTTTACAAAGGAAATTGCACTGTGCAAGAGAATTTACCCCAGAGCTTAGTGAAGAAGGTAGAGTTTCACTTTGCAAAGAATACCCAAAGTATTGTATAAGGACATGCAAGAGGGCAAAAAACAGTATTTTTGATGGCACATGATTGGATGATGAAAGTCAGAGGAGCTTTACCTTATTCCCTGGAGTTCTGAAGCAAAGTTTCTTGCAAAGTGCAATTTACTCTGGAAAGGGAACAGTCTAGTTTCCTTTGTTAAAAAGGTTGTAAAGGCACAGGTTTTTTCATGAAGGTAAAAAACCTTCTGTGTGCAGCAGCCCCTTCAGCCCCTCCTAATACTTACCTAAACCCCCTCTTGATGCAGCAATGCCCACAAGAGTCTTACCTCTTCTTGGACTTGCACTCCTCAATGACTTTTGGCAGCAGTGGGAGCCATTGGCTCCTACTGCTGTCAATCACACCCAGTGAGCAAATCAGGAGAGACATTGTGGGGCTGAGCTATGGCTCCATGTGAGAAGCCAAGCCACGGCTCCATGTGTGAATGGACACACAGAACCGCAGCTCGGGAGGGCGCATGCTTGGGTGCCCCCAGAGCAAGGAGGGCAGGAGGAAGGAGCGCCAGCATGGGAAACTAGAAGAGGAGGATCCTGGCTGCTCTGTGCAAAACCATTGCACAAAGTAGGTAAGTGTAACATGTTTGTTATTTTAAAAAAAACAAGGCTTTAATATTGCTTTACATCAATCCCACTTCCATTGGCACATAGACAAGAGCTGTGACTTGGGAGCATCAAATAGTGAAGGCTAAACCTCCTTGCAAGGATTACTGACAAAGATAGATAGATAGATAGATAGATAGATAGATAGATAGATAGATAGATAGATAGATAGATAGATAGATAGATAGATAGATAGATAGATAGATAGATAGATAGATAGATAGATAGATAGATAGACCTTGAGTGAGTCCTTGTCTGACACAGACAGCTCAAAACCTTTTAGGCACATCAAACTTATAGCCTATAACAGCAGCAGTATGTACAGCCACATTCCTGCCCTCTACCCTAAACAGGACACCACATAAATAAATTCACACTTATAAAAACTACTGTATATGAAAAGCAAATTACATTCTAATGCTATTTTGGGCTTTGATGGAAATAAATTCATTTACTGACATCAGCAGGCACCAGGGATTAAATCTAATTTTGAAACTGGACCTACTGGAGTTACCTTGATGACTAGAAACAAGCCTTTATGTCTATACACATAATCACAAAATGAGTGCTATCGGATGAGCTAAAGGATAATACTTTACCTACCAGCCTACTCCTGGGTGTATTATTGTTTTCATGATTTGTGTAGAGTGGATTGATGCTTTGCCATTTAAATAAGACATTTGCACTCTCCATTAGATATTTTTCCATTTTCTCAGTTCTACAATGCATTTCAAGCCATACCAAAGGATACAATTGTGCAAATGCATGCATATTTATATAAGCAAATACTGTCATCAAATGGCTGGAAAAGTAAATGATCAAAGTTCATATTTACAGTATCCTGGAGTCATGCAATAGGAAACAAAACAGCTTTATCCTCCCTCAGGATATCAATAGGTGTGGCTGTTATAATTACATATATGACCAATGGCATTAATTAAAAAAACATTTATAGGAAAAAGGGAGGGGAATCTCTCTTACAGGCAGGAGCATATATTCCCAACACCATCTACATCTATTAGACTGTATTTAGCTGCATGGTTATCTATTCCTTCCTTACTCTATCTAATAGTAAAACAAATGTTTGGACTGGAATTCCACGTCAGTATCTCTAAAATTTCTGTGTGATTTTTTCCAGTTGTAAAATTACTTTAGTAAATTTTTTTTTTTTGACTCCCATGCTTTTTTCTGCCATATGCATGTTCATAATAGGGACGGTAATGGTAAAGTGCTTTACTGTTTGGAGTGGAGGATTATGGGTACATACATATTATTTTCCCTTGCTCATTCATTGCTATGGTCTCTTGAGTAGAGCATTACCTGACAAATATCCCTGCCCATGGAATTGCTTTTAAACAGATTTGAAAAATAAATCTTTACACTGACAAACAGAACAAACAGAAAAGCAATAAATAATGTAAAGTTAGACATGGCAGTGGTGACTACAGATTTATTAAATCTTTCGAGTTTGCAAGGAATCACCTGCATTTTATCCAACCCTCACTGGTTTTCCTGAACACCTGTACTATTTCCCTGGCTTTCAATGATTCTCCTGAGGTATCTGGGATGGAAGAAAAATGAGAGGTCTTCAGGAAAGCAGCATAATGGATAGAGGGACTGAACATGCGCCATGCTCATCAACAGCTAACTCCTTATTTTCACAGCTGTAAAAGATAGAGACTGAAGAGAATAGCTACAGTGCTGAGAATAGGAAGACTTCATGCTATTGCTTCAATTATGCCATCACTTTTTGCCTACAATATATGCATTGAATGTGTCCCTCCAGATGGCGTACACTTTTTGATCCACATTCTGTTCATACAGTGTACAGTAATTGACCTGTGACAAAGCTCCTAAAAATGTATGTGTTGTGAAACAGCACTCCTTTTCTGCAACTTTACTTGAACGTTCAATTGCTTCAGAATTTTTGAGCAATAAGATATTTACAGTCAATAAATATTACACATAGTGCCCATGGTGCTGGGCTACAGTAATATGGAAAAGGGGACATTGCCTTTCATACTTCTCTCTCTCTACTGAGATACTAATGTTATGCTATACTGTTCTCCTCCGGCCAGCAGGGAGGAGCTAATGCCAATCAAGCCCAAAGACTTCTATGCAGAGCACTGAGAAATCTGGGAGCTGTATTTGGACATGGCATCCATATATTGGGATAACTAGACCACTTATACTACAGATCCCAATAGGCACTATGCAGTAGGAGGAACAGAGAGATGATTTTTTTTGTTTTAAACTGCTTGCGAAAGTTTTTCCTCTTGGCACCAAGGAAGTTAGAGTGACCTTTGTCTCAATATTCACCTGCTAGTGGGAGACCATACCAGTGGAGATCAGTGCCTGAGACTGGGAGTGGGGACACCCAGGGGCAACGCAAGAGCCAGTAACTTCACAGCACCTGCACTGCTGCAACAGGAAGACTGGAGCATCCACTAACCCCCTGCTTCCCTCTGCTGATCACTAGAGGCCTTTGGGGACTGGTGCAAGGGCTATTTTCCCATTGCTAAAACTGCTAGCAGGGACTGAGCCACTGACAGCAGGACACTAAGTGTGCCCAATTAATACTGCGTCCATATTGCACTCTATATCACACTTATTTTAAACCTAAATTGCATCTATAACAACCCTATACCACATTATATCAAAGCTTTACGCATCTGAACCACATCTACCCTGCATCTGTGCTGAGTCTATACTGTACCTATACTGTATGCAGGTTAACCACTTAAAGACTAGCCTCGTTTTGGATTTTAGGTGTTTACATGTTTAAAACAGGTTTTTTTGCTAGAAAATTACTTAGAACCCCCAAACATTATATATATGTGTTTTTTCTAACACCCTAGAGAATAAAATGGCAGTTGTTGCAATACTTTTTTTGCACCGTATTTGCGCAGCGGTCTTATAAGCGCACTTTTTTTGGAAAAAATGCACCTTTTTGAATAAAAAAATAAGACAACAGTAAAGTTTAAAAAAAAAAAATTGTCACTTTTATTCCTATTACAAGGAATGTAAACATCCCTTGTAATAGAAAAAAGTATGACAGGACCTCTAAAATATGAGATCTGGGGTCAAAAAGACCTCAGATCTCATATTTACACTAAAATGCAATAAAAAAAAAAGTCATTTAAAAAAATGACATTGAAAAAAATATGCCTTTAAGAGACGTGGATGGAAGTAACGTTTTGACGTCGCCTCCGCCCAGCAGTGTCATGGAGACGAGTGGGCGCCATCTTAGCCTCACTCGTCCCCAGACACAGCACTGACAGGACGCGATCGCCTCCACTGCTACCGACGGCTCCAGTAAGCGGCAGAGGGCACCGGATCACGGCGGGAGGGGGGGCCCTCTCCCGCCACCAATAAAAGTGATCTCGTGGAAAATCCAATGCAGGGACCACTTTTATAAGAAAGCCGACCGCCACACAAAAACGGGGATACCGGGGTTATGGCAGCTAGCTGCTGCCATAACAATGGTATCCGCCGCCAAAGTTTGGACGTACATCATTGTGCGGCGGTCGGCAAGTGGTAAACTGGGACTGTCGTTAAGTGCACCAACGTTCTTAAAGGGCCCCAATGATAGCTGGCAGAAAAACATCTCAAAGGACTGCCCCTCCTGTGATAATTATTCTGAAAGTTCCATTTGTTCCCCTAATCTCCCTCCACCACCACTATCCTCCTTTTCTTTTGATCAATGCATACCCTGTCTGTCTAGGACTAGCATCACCACCATAAATTCACTCTAGCAATATAGTTCCAGCACTGGATACTGCTGCATACTGCTGCATTTGAGGGGGTCTTGCTATTGTTTATGTTGATCTAAACATCATATGTTATACTAAATTGTGTAATTACCATGGTTAATCCATTTTATGTTTGCCTAGTTACCAACCATATTGGGTGACAAGATATTAAGTTTGCCTTTACTGTATGGTTTGGTGCCTGTTTTCTTTGATATAGCGTTACTACTCGTTACTAAGTATTACTTTCAGTAATTTCCTGTGATGTAGGTTTGTACACTTAATCTGGTGTGTTAGAGGGGTGAGGTTTTTTTAAAAAAAACTTTAAGGCAAAGAACAAGGGCCCTATTCTTATCAGTGACTCATACGGGGGTATTGCAACACCTCTATTAAACAGAGTGCCTCAAACCTCTTTAATAAACACATTACTTCTTTCCTCCCAAGCTGTTCAGGCAAAGTATTTGTATACATCCAACTTTGAAAGGTTTTAGGTTGGCCACACACATTACAATCTAATTTCATGATTTACTAACATTAGATTTAATTGTATAAAAATAAAAATATACTATAATCCAGATGTAATTGCATGTAATAAAAGATAACATTTTTAGATTTGTGCATGCTGTAAAACTGGTGTTGCTTTCTCTTGACCCTTACTTGTCTCTAGATAATGATACGGCCTGCTGCCTGCCCTGACTTTTGCCTCTCTTTGGATTATGATACTGCCTGCCACATTCACTAACTTTTAGCATATAACATAGATTGATGCGCTCTGATACAAAGTTCAATCAATGTGAGAAAATAATTTTTTGTGCTAAAAAACCAATGTGAAAAAAATTGCTACTAAATCATTAAAAAATTGCATATATATAAAAACGCAAGTATATGAAAAAATCGCAAATATTTAAAAACTGTGTTCCTCCAGTTATACAAATCCACTGGAAGTGGTGCGATATCTCCAAAGTAAACTAAGCAACAATTGTGTATAAATATACTAAAAAAGCGTTTACAAATAGTAATCAATCTAAATTAGTGCCAATAAATAAATAAATTAGATATATTCCCTGTGATAAGTGGTGCAATATCTCCAAAGTAATCTAAGCACCGATTGTGTATAAATATACTACAAATGCGTTTACAAATAGTAATCAATCCAAATTAGTGCCAATAAATAAATAAATTAGATATATTCCCTGTGATAAGTGTTGAATCCTCCGTAATAAAAAATAAATAAATGATAAACTTATAAAGGTGCAATATATATACAATTGATGAGTATAAATAGATAAATAGTGCCAATTGAATCTGATTAAATATAGATGATTAAATTCATGAAATAGGATAAGTAACAGGCGACAGTTCAATCCTCAGTAATCTGGCATATCTGGATTTCTGCAGTACTTATTTGTTCACCCTCTGAGCTATTTCTTCCACAGCCACAATGAATGGTAATTTTCTCAGTATCAAGTGGTTTTATGTAAAATAAACAAAGAGAGAAAACATTGCGTAATATTGTTACCATAAAAGTTCACAGGCAAAACAGCACAGTAATACACTCACGTGTGCCTGACTTGTTTTAGGCATGCAGATAAGCAGATAGGCAGATCTCAGCTGGCTTGTAAGGACAAGGCTTGCTACGCAAGCTGCTGCTGCTTGATACAATGTATTCAGCAGACTGTGTCCTAGGCTCCTCCCACGCGTTACATCACTGACACGTGACTTTTTCAAGGCCACTTTTACCTCTCTTTGGATTATAATATTGCCTTATATTATAATATTGCCTGCTGCCTGCCCTGACCTTTGCCTGTCTATGTATAATGATATTGTTTGCTGCCTACTCTGAGCTTTGTCTGCCTCCGCAAGAATCTACTGATTGCTGGGATTAACAGCTGTGTGCAGATAGAGCCTGTACAGTGCAATGGCAGTCAAAGCTATAGCTATTCATGACTTTTAGCACAGCCAGCTATAAGCTGGGGTGATTGTGGTTGTTAGCATTTTGTGCCACTGGAATTCCCACCATGGTTAAATACCCATGTAAATGTAGCCCTTATCCCTGTACACACGGGCTGAATATCAGGCAATGTCGTTCAATATAGAAACTGACCGCCATTCCGCCCGTGTGTCCAACAGGAGCCGGCCGAACATTCGGCTTCGGTCAAAGGGACATGACCAAAAAGGTCCGCCGCTCAGCATTTAATCAGCACTCTGAGCCAATGCTGACCGGCATGGTCTGACTGGAGAGCAGTCCCCCTGTCAGAACACAATAGCTCATGGGGGAGATCATTGCACTAACATTGGATAGTTAGTACAGCGGCTTCTCCTGAGCTCTTCTGTTTTTTTTCCGCTTAGCCTGCTGGGTTAAATGGGAAAAAAAATTCTAGTGTGTACTAGGCTTTACAAACAACAAGAAAAATCCTTTTAACTTAAATGGGGCATACACACGGTCGGAATTTTCGGCTACAAAAGTCCGACAGCCTATCCGACAAAATGTCGACGGACTTTTGGCAGACTTGCGGCGGACTTTCTAACGAACGGACTTGCCTACATATGATCACACAAAAGTCAGACGGATTCGTACATGTTGACGTACACCAGACTAAAATAAGGAAGTTGATAGCCAGTAGCCAACAGCTGCCCTAGCGTGGGTTTTTGTCCGTCGGACTGGCATACAGACGAGTGGATTTCTGGGTCCGGCCGAGTTACGACGTAAAGATTTGAAGCATGTTCCAAATCTAAAGTCCGTCAGATTTGCGACTGGAAAAGTCCGCTGAAAGTCCGGGGAAGCCCACACACGATCGGATTGTCCGCTGGATTTGGTCCGTCGGCGTCCGTCTGACTTTTGTAGCTGAAAAGTCCGACTGTGTGTACGCCCCATTACACAGTCTATCCAAAGAAAGTATATTAAAAAAAACAGGAATTTTTTAGAGATATGTTCTTAAAGAGGACGTAAACTCTGCATTCCTTATCGCGATTTTCATTACATGTAATATGAAAACATATTTGCAATCCTTGCCCAGTATAATGTATACATAATCGCTGCTCACTTACTGTTATTTAGTAGTTTGTAAAAAATGTGTCTTCCAGGATTCGGCGGTGCCATCTTGAGTGCTGTTTTCAGACTCATCTTTAGATGTAATTTCCGCCCTTCCCCAATTCCCCTGCAGAAATATCACGCATGCAATTGTTTTTTATCCAAGCCTCTTTCTCGAACCTTTTTTCAGATGATTGCCGCTATAGAAGTCTGTAGTATGCCCTGGTTTGCTCCCCGTATGACATCACACAGTCACAAGGGGAAAATCAGGAAGCTGGGAATGAATGCCGAGTCTTGCGAGTCTGCAAAGCTGTGCTGCAGACAGTGGAACACTCATACATGGCATGCTGTGGGGAGATTGCACACAGAGCGTGCTGTGAATCACAGGACGGGAAATGCATGCGCTGGTAATGTAATCAAACTTTACGGGACGGATTGCAAGCTGATGGAACAAGTAAAGATAATTTCACAGGCAGCGATTAATACGTTTACTTATGAGGAGTACAATGTGCTGAAGTTGCATTGGAGAGTTTACAACCACTTTAATGTACTAGGATAATACACTGTATATATACTTTTTCTTGTGATTTACATAAAATAATAATCATCAGTTGTCACTAAGAAAACATCTGATATCAAAAAGAGTACGTGCTAAAATAAAATTCAGAAGCTATGTCTTACTGGATTTAGACCTTTGCACTGCAAAGGAAATAGCAATTTTTGCTGACCCTGTTGTTCTTGATAGGATTTAAGAAAAGCTCTGTTTGAAACAACTTTACAGGCACTCTGTGTGGTCGAATGATCATGAGGTCTTTTGATGTATAATTAGTTCATTGTCTCATCTTGTATCTCTTTGTTTACTAGCAACACAACAAGTGCAAAGGGACTCCAAGTAATCCTTCCCGACAACTGTGAGCAGGATTAGTGAGATCAGAGCAGGCACTGGCTTTATTTCCCCTGAGAATACCCCCAACGCTTTGAGCAGTGTTAAAAAGATTAATATAGAAGTAGCCAGGTGTGGATTAAACTGCAAGAAGGGAGCATTTCTGAAAGCAAAAATGATCACACGATTCTACTGGTTTGAAATAGTTAAAACGGAAGCCTCCATGGCCAAAGCTTGCTTGCTGCTTGTATTACACAATGAAGTATACAAATATACCTGATCTATGGTCCATGTACTGAAAACCTACAGCAAATGCAAATCTCATAAACCATCAACTTAGCTTTCAACTTTGCTGATCTGACTGCAGGATATGATTGTTTGCTGCATTCTACTGCACTTTGTTAATGCTCTTTTCACTGCTGTTTTGAAAATCAAGTATGTACTATTAACTCAAATAAGTCCCCTTTATTGCTCGCAACCCCCTCCAAATCTATAAAATGTCTAAATTCCTTTTTTTACTTTATTATTATTATTTTTTTTTTTGCTGTGACCCGACTTCCTCTTAGAGGGTTGCTATGTTCGATGTCCATGGTCCTACTACCCTGTTTCCCCGAAAATAAAACCTAGAGTGATTGTCGGTGATGGCGGCAATATAAGCCCCACCCCCCAAATAAGGCCTACCCTGTTTTTCCAAAAATAAGCCCTACCATGAAAAGAAGACCTACAAGGACTTTAACTAGGGCTTATTTGGGGGGTAGGGCTTATATTGCAGCCATCACAGACAATCACGCTAGGTCTTATTTTTGGGGAAACGGTATGTGAAGGAACCCAGCTACCATCTCTTCCCTGGTGGACTAGGGCAGCAGTAATCAATTAGAAAATTATAGAGTGCCTTAAGTGCAGCCACCAACATTTGTAGAAGGCTGCTCAAACTCCCTGCTGCATTTTTTCCAGTATACTGCAATGTCCATTGAAGAAATTGGAGTACAATAACCCATAGTATTGGTGTCAGTGGCCGCAATAATAACCCCCAACATTGGTGTCAGAGGTCACAACAATAACCCCCAGCATTGGTGTCAGTGGCCACAATATTATCTCCCACCATTGGTGTCAGTACTATTAACATTAACACTCATTGGTGGTCAGTGGCATGAAAGTAAACCTCCTATCCCACCCTGCATTGATAGTCAGTGGCAGTAAAATTTAAGCCCCCACATTGATGGTCATGGCATGTTAACCTTCCCAACCCCCATATCAGTGGTTATGGCATTAATAGTAAATCCTATCCGCATTGGTTATTGTGGCAATAAAAGTTAACCCCCCATATTGTTGGTCATGGTAGTTGAAGCATTAACCCTCCTGTATTGGTAGTCATGTACATGTGGGCCGTACATAGAGCGCCAGTGGGTCACATACACAGTGTGGGCGGTGTGTTGGGCACCATGGGACTAGGGACTATAGGCTATGGGAAGTGTAGTGTGGATACAGCAGTAGTGGATATGTATTTTATCTTTGAATAACAAGGATATCGCTTAGTTGTCACTTTAACTTGTAACTATTTAAACCTGCAACATGCTATTCGCAAAATGCAAATATTAACCATTTAAACATCAAGAGTTTTGCAAAGAAAGATCAAGTTTCAGAATTATTATATCTATTTGTTTATTAGCTAGAGATGAAACAGTCTTTGAATAGGCACACCGGTCAATGGAAAACATAGGGGAAAAAAACGCTGATCGCCTAGAAATCCAGTGTGCTCCTACCTTCCTGTTTGAGCTGACAACACTGAATGGACAGTGGTGATTGGGACTTCAGTGCAGCAGAGACAGAGTTCTCAATTCTATCTTTTATTTATCTATCTTTAGTGGTGAGAGGTTAGAACATCTGTCAGGTTTTTATTTTAGTGTTCCTACTAGCTATATTCAACCTCTTTTATAGTGATGGGACTGGAAGAGAGGATCAAATAACAACAACCACCAAAGTGGTAGTGAAGCCTGCAGATATTCATCTGTACCAGAGATGCAAGAGTCTTACGGTTGCTGAGTCTTTGACCATCTAGATTGGCCAGAGTGGGGTGATATAATTCCAACTCATGTGCAAGGGTGTTCTGGCATCAAGGTGTGCTGATAACATACACAGAGCTGTGTATGCACAATTTGGTGTACCTTCTAAAGAAGATTGTGAATAGGAAGGTTTATTTGTTTTATTGCCGTGGAGACTTAGGGGTTGATTTACTAAAGGCAAATAGACTGCGCAATTTGCAAAGTGCAGTTGCTCCAGAATGTAGTACATGAGGTGAAGTTTCACTTTGCAAAGACTATCCAATCACGTGCAAGGTAAATAAAAGAGACAGCATTTTTGCTTGCACATGATTGGATGATGGAAGCCATTAGAGCTTCCCCTCACTTACTAAGCTCTGGAGTAACTGCGGTTGCAGAATGCAACTGCAGTTTGCAAAGTGCACAGTCTATTCGCCTTTCGTAAATCAACCCCTTAAGGTTAGTCTTCTGCAAAAAAGACTGCTTGCTCACATTTTTTTATTGTTTCACTTTAGTTCTACTTTAATTTTTTTTAAAGATTGCTTGGCATGTAATTTCTGAGGCTGGGTTTTCCTTTTCGCGAAATGCATTTACTTTGGGTCTTAACTAAGATTATAAAAGCGTATGTCCAACCATAATTTTTTTTTTTTGTAGTGTTTTACAGAATGAGGAAGAATAATAATTACTGTTCCGGTAAAAGTGATTTTGCTACACAGGATTTGAATTAAAATCTCCAACAGCAACACAGACAGCAATAAAAATGCTCTAAATTAGGGAGATTTTAGAACCCAAGTCAGCTTTTTTTTTTTTAAATACTCGCAGTCTCCCTATTGCAGACTTTCTCTACAAAGGAATGTTTTGGCTGAATATGCACTTTAATCTTTTTGATAGCTGTGTAACGGTGCAGTGTACTCTACATCATAAGTACAACATAAACCCACAGAATATACTGAGTGCTTTACTGTAAATAAAACCCTGTAGTGTGTAGTAAACCTGCTGTCTCAGTTAAGATGAATTAAATGTCTATAGTGACTGGCAGCGAGATGTGTCAGCCATGTGCAAATACATTACCTGCTGCTTCCTTCCTGTTCACCAGAAATATTTATTAATTTCTGAGCCATATTCAAATATAACCATACCAGAAACAAACAAAAACAGAGCTTAAAGCAGTTGTAAACCTTCTGTTTTTTGTTTTTTTTTAAATAACAAACATGCCTTTACTTATCTGCTCTCTACAATAGTTTTGCACAGAGCAGCCCCAATTCTCTTCTTCTGGAATCCATCCCTGGTGCTCCAGGTCCCTCCCCTTCATTGGGTGCCCCCATGGATAGTTGCTTTTCCTGGGGGCATCTGTGCGTGCTAGCTCCTGAGTCCTGCTGCTGTGTCCATTGACATTGCTCCCGTGTCACAGGATTGGATTGACAGCAGCGGGAGCCAATGTCCAATGAGGAGAGAGACAGCAGCTGGATCAGATCGGGCTCAAGTAAGAAAAAGAGAGAGTCTGGGGGAAGCTGCAGAAGGTTTTTCACCTTAATGCATATAATGCATTAAGGTGAAAAATCTTAATGCTTTAGAACCATTTAACCACTTGGGCTCCAGAAGATTTTATACCCTTTATGACTAGGCAATTTTTTGCTATTTGACACTGTGCTACTTTAACTGGTAATTATGCGGTCAAGCAACGCTATATTGAAATGAAATTCATATCTTTTTTTTTTACACTGTTAGAAATTCTGTATATGGCCCTACAGAACAGACAGTGCACAGTCCACATGGTCTTTGTTGCTTAACTGCAGACAGGAACTTTTTATTATATAGAGAAAAGACATATGCCCCGTACACACGGTCAGATTTTCCGATGGAAAATGTTCGATCGGAGCGTGTTGTCGGACATTCCGACCGTGTGTGTGTGCTCCATCGGACATTTTCCATCGGATTTTCCGATACACAAAGTTTGAGAGCAGGCTATAAAATTTTTCGACAACAAAATCCGATCGCGTCAATTCCGACCGTGTGTGGCCAGTTCCGACGCACAAAGTTCCACGCATGCTCAGAAGAAATTCCGAGACGGAACAGCTCGGTCTGGTAAAATTAGCGTTCGCAATGGATACAGCACTTTCGTCACGCTGCAACGTAAAAAATGGTTTAATACAGCGCACTCTCTTCTTCTTTATAATGTGAGAAGAATGAAGTAGTTTTGCTGCTCATATTCACACAGACTTCTCACAAACCTCTTTCTTTAGTATTTATTGTGATTCTCTTAATATATTTTGATTTGTCACATCTGACCAATTTTTTTTGGTTTTGTTTTTAATTGTCAAATTTTTTTTTTCCAAGGCTGTTTTTTTTTTAATTTGGTTTGCTTTTTAATAAAGAATTTTTTGGGTGTGTTTTGTGTGTCAAGTTACCACAACACCATTATTATCTTATATTATTGAATCTCAGTTAGATTGTTTGGTGTTGGTGTCCCTTGTTAATTTTACATTGTATATTTGAAATGTACCTGCCTCCTCACCAACAAACAGTTTTTTTTTAAGGAAAACACACATAGGCAAGTATAATTGAAACAAAAATGCCTTTATTAAGGGCTCAGAACCAAACAAAGAGGGAGGCAACGCTGGAGAAACAGCAGAAATTGGTGAAGCCTTTGACCCCCAGGGCAGACATCAATTATTTTACTGCAAAATTGGTGGCCTGAGGAGTCCATATATAAGGGAGTGCAGTCTGGTCCAGAAGTCCCAGAGATCCGGAAAGCAGCAGATGACATCTGTGTCGCCAGGCTGTGGTCATACAAGAGCCTGCATCTTTTGTCAGACCAGACTGAACCCAGGTCATCACTCTCTGGTCTTCCTATCACGCTTCCTTCCATGCTGTGGCTCTGGTGGTGGAGTTGTGGCAGCAGGAGGAGGAGGATGGTCCAACTCAATCACGTCGGTCTTGGGTGTGATTTCGCCACTCACCCCCTTAGTTAGGACTTTATAAATAAGTTGCTCACACATGAGGCGTTGACCCTCCTGCATGCACTTCAGTTTGGTGGCAGCCATGCAGGCAAAGGCCTCTTCAGGACTGGGTAAGCCTCCTGAATGAGCCTGAGTGCTGAATCCTGCATGTGAGTCGCCTTCCTCGCTCTTTTGTTTGGAAGGCAGAGGGGAGGAACCTGCAATTCGGTCAGGCTGCGACTGGTCCCAGGCTTCTCCTGGCTGCAACTTAGCCCCGCCTCCTCCTGGCTGCAACTTAGCCCCTCCTCCTCCTGGCTGCCGCATTCCACAGCCTCCTGGCTGAGGTCTTCCTGCGTATAAAAAAGGGACATAGTTTTAGTTTTTTATTCATCAATCACACACAATTGTCACCACCTGACTGTTGCAAATTGAATGTTAACAAATATAACTGATGATCATTCTGAGCCCAGCATTTTTCATTCTTGTCCCAATTATTTTTGCCCACTACTGTCTATTGATATGTAAAAAACTTTATTAAATCAGCAATTAGTGATCAATAATGACATCTAGTAAAGATAATTTATTTATTGACAAGAAATTTGTAGAAGAATGCTATACCTGGCTCCATCTGGGCTCCTCCACTTCTTCCTGGCTGGAAGTCCCAGGTTGGACATTGGAAGCCTCAGCTGGGGTGGAAGGAAGAGTGGAAGGAAGGGTTGAGAGGGATTCCCTGACTTCAGTGTGCTCTGACAGAAATCGCAGTCTCTCATAGTACCACAGCCTGGGGACATAAATGTCATCTGCTCCAGCTCCGGATCTCTGGGAATCTGTGACCTTCTTGCGCTCCCTAAGGTAACTGCTCCTCAGACCACCAATTTTGGCTTTTAAAAAGGGGATGGTTGCTGTGGGGACCACTGGCTTCACCAACTCCAGCAGTTTCTACAGCGCTGCCTGCCTCTTTTGTTTATGGTTATAATGCGGGTGTTTGACCTGCCACAGACAGGGCAGCTCCCTGTACTTGTCTATGAACAGGTTGAGGAAGTTGTGGTCATTGAAGCCATCCATTTTATCTGCAAGACCCAACACAAGAAAAACCCTAATGTCAGGCAAAACTCTCCTAATCTTGTCACAATATAGGCCTCAATCTTGAAGCAGTATAGGCCCAAGTTTAGATCTTACCTTCGTTATCTTGATCGGCGCCTCCTATACTCCTTCCTCCTCTCACAGATCGTACGTACTACGCACGCCTGTTACGCTTTATACACACTGCGCATGCGTGTAACTCCGCCCACCCCTGACGTTCTTTCTAGTCTATTCCCCGCGCCTTTTCATTCGGTGCAGTGGGGGAAGAGCACATGGCGGAGACACAGCAGGTGCGTGCTAATTATAGCAACGAGGAAGAGGGGGAGGAAAGCCCGGAGCCGGAAATGTCCCGATCCAGAAGGAGACGATTTAAGGCATCCAATATGTGCTTTGGGGAGATGGTGGACATCCTGAAGAGGGCAGACCATGATGGAAAGTATGGACCTTACCCCAACCCCAATGTCAGAAAGGCCAAGATTATGGCAAAAGTAGTCAAGAGTCTGTACCGGAATTTCGGGGTACGACGATCGAAAGATCAGCTCAGGAAACGGTGATCAGACCTCAAATTAAGAGAGCATGAGCAGTATAGAAAGATCCGGAGAGTGCTGCAAAAAAGTAAGTAGTTGTCCTGTGTTCCTATTCTTTTTGTGTTTATCATGTTTGTGCTGCTCCATGTGCTTTTCTTAACTGTACAGTTTAAAATGGCAACTTTCATGTTCATTGGCACATTATTTGTTCATATCAAACATTTTTCTTTTGGCCTATAAAACACCATTGTTTTGGCCATATGCGTTTGCCCACATTTTTTATGGCCTACTTGTCTGAAAATAATTTGGTTGCGTAGATGGGTTTGTTACTAGAATGAAATGCAAACTAGATTCTGTGTAAGGAGAGGACACTCAGCAGCAGTTTTCACATCTGGACGCTGGAGCACTAGTGTGGGACACAAGAACACCCTTTTTATTAGGGGGCCCACACAGGTGCTCCAGTGTATACTATAGGGGGTCTCCATCTGTGAAGCTTGTACAAGACAGGTAAAGTATTGAAGCTTGACAAAGGACACTTAAAATTCTACATCTTGGAACTCTCCCAAAACAGACAATTGTACCCCACTTCCAAGCAATGTTTCATGATTATAGTTCTGCCATCAAATATCTGTGTGCTAAGTATACCTATTTTTTTTTACATAGGGGATAAAAGACTCGGAGGACACCCCTCATCCAAGGAGACCACAGACCCACCACCTCTGGAAGAAGGTGAAATCCCCCAAAGACAAGCAGAGCAGGAGGAGGAAGACGTGGTGGAAATTGTCACCACAATAGGTGAGTGTCTGCGACCACAGGCTCAGGTAAGAGATGGATGCCGGCATATTTATAATACATGTTTTTTTTGGGTTTCTATCTTTTTAGGTGATCGTGATGTTGTGGATCCAGGGCATTTCCCCTCGGAAAGTGCACAGATCCTGATCGGGGAGATCATGGGGTGTAATGTTGCATTGGAAAACATCAAGAAAAACATCAATGATGTTATTCCAAAAAATAAGAACATCATTGATGTTTTGGGGAGAGTTTAAAACCCCTCCAAATCCCTTTCTTTTATGGTGTGCTACAATTTTAAAATTTTTTGAAGAATTGTAGAAAAGCTAAATTTTGAAGATGCACACAGTGTGTCAACATGTGCTATCTGCCATCACGGGAGATCAATGTAGGCATTTTGGGGGTGCAACCCCTTCCTCAATAATAAAGTAGCTGAGAGGAAGGGGTTGCTCCCCCAAAACACGTCCCTTGATCCCCCGTGATGTCAGCTAGCACATGTTGACATTCGTAAATTGGTGTGCATCTTCAAAATGTGGCTTTTCCTGGGGTGACTTCACCCCATCTGAACGCAATATCAAACATAGTTCCTAAATACTCATGTCTGATATTGCCTTCAAGTTCTACCAAATGTGAACTTTGTAAGTTCAAGATTTGTGTCTTTCTTGTTGGTTTGAAACCAGGGGCGGATCCGGGGGGGCAACGTGGCAATTGCCCCCTCCGAGAAATGTGGGTGAGTCAGAGAGCCGGCGGGTGGCTCCGTAAGTGAGAGAGCCGCCGGGCGGCTCCATAGGTAAAAGAGCCGGCGAGCGGCTCCGTAAGTGAGAGAGCCACCGGGCGGCTCCATAGGTGAGAGAGCCGGCAAGTGGCTCCGTAAGTTAGTGAGCCACCGGGCGGCTCCATAGCTGAGAGAGCCGCCGGGCGGCTCCACAGGAGACTGACAGTGGGCTGGCCCGGCGGCTCAGTTGGTGAGATGTGCCGGCGCTGCTCAATGTGTTTGTTGGCTGCTGGCCAATCAGGGAGCCGGCAGCAGGGGAGCAGAGAGATGACATCATCTCTCACCGCCCGGCGCCCGCCCTGCATCCCTGCAGTTCCCCCCTCATCATGCAGGCAGCTGCGGCAGCAGAGAGATTACATCATCTCTCTGCTGCCTGTCTCTGGGACACAAGAGACCACCTTAGCAGGTGGCAAGTGACAATCTTCATCTGGTGACAGGCGACCTGGCAAGTGACAATCCGCAACATGTGGCAGGCGACGTGGCAAGTGACAATCTGCATCTGGTGACAGGCGACGTGGCAAGTGACAATCCACAACATGTGGCAGGTGACATGGCAAGTGACAATCTACATCTGGTGACAAGCGATGTGGCAAGTGACAATCCGCATCATGTGGCAGGTGACGTGGCAAGTGACAATCTGCGTCTGGTGACAGGCGACGTGGCAAGTGACAATCCGCAACATGTGGCAGGTGACGTGGCAAGTGACAATCTGCATCTGGTGACAGGTGACGTGGCAAGTGACAATCTGCAACATGTGGCAGGTGACATGGCAAGTGACAATCTGCATCTGGTGACAAGCGACGTGGCGAGTGACAATCCGCAACATGTGGCAGGTGACGTGGCAAGTGACAATCTGCATCTGGTGACAAGCGATGTGGCAAGTGACAATCCGCAACATGTGGCAGGTAACGTGGTAAGTGACAATCTGTATCTGGTGACAGGTGACGTGGCAAGTGACACACTCGGGGCTCCCACTGATTCTGCATTATGGTGAGTTAAACTATTTAATTTTTTATAACAATGTAATAATGCGCTACAATCATCCTGACACCATAACAACCATGGTGCCGTGATGATTAAAGCACCAACACCAGCCATTTCCCCGATAGATGTACCTCAAAAAAATATGTTTTCTGGCAGTGGCCCTCCCGAGACTAGACTCTGGATCCGCCCCTGTTTGAAACATGCCTGTTTTATCCTAAATGGACATTTATACTTTTTCTAATGCCACCCCAAAAATTGTTATACAACAAACATGTTGGTTTGTTTTACAAACCTTTTCTAAATTCACATGTGATTGTGCTGGTATTAAAAAGATTGTTAATCAAGAATGTGTGGATAATTGTCTCAACGCTACAACACTTTTGTGGTGCTCCAATTGCTGCTTTCTGTGACAATGGGTGTTATTTCCTAAGGGCAAATCCACTTTGCACTCCAAGTGCAGTTTCAAGTGCACTTGGAGTGCAAAGTGTCTTTGCCTTTAGTAAATAACACCCAACAGTGCTTTGTATAAGGTTACACAATCACGCCATTTTCAGGACTCACCACATTTATGTCAGGGTCAGCTAAAACAAACACAAGCAGTAAATGTCACCAAAGATTTGCTTAATTATTTTTTTTATTTGATAAAAATTTCACATATTGTCTGGCATATACCCGCAAGAATTCAAGGTATCTTAGCCGGACATCACGGGCACTCAGGGAGGGCAAGCCAGGACGGCCACTTTAAAGAGCCGTCAGGGTTGGTTCATTTTGAATTCCGGCTTCAGGCCCAACTGAGCCAGCATAGTTGGCAGAATGTTGCCGTAAAAAGTTATGTAGAACACAGCACAACAGGATAATATGATTCAGTTTATACTTTGCCATATGTATGGGTGTAAGAAATAGGTGGAACCGGCTGGCCATGATTCCAAACGTGTTCTCCACCACTCTTTTGGCTTTGGCCAGCTGGTAATTAAAAACCCTCTGGTCCGGGGTGAGGGTCCTCATTGGGAATAGCCACATAAGATGGTCCCCCAGCGCAAAAGCTTCATCCGCAACGAAGATGAATGGGAGTCCTTCCACATTGTCTTCTGGAGGTGGCAAGTCCAAGCTGCCATTCTGGAGACGCCTGTAGAACTCCGTCTGAGCGATGACTCCACCATCGGACATCCGGCCATTCTTCCCCACGTCCAATTACAGGAACTCATAATTAGCCGACACCACGCCAACATCACAATACTATTGAACCCCTTATAATTATAATAGTACGACCCCGAGTTGGGTGGTGGGAAGATGTGGATGTGTTTCCCATCAATTGCCCCTCCGCAGTTAGGAAAGTCCCACCGCTGGGCAAAGTGGGAGGCCACAGTCTGCCATTCCTGTGGCGTGGAAGGAAACTGTTGAGGAAAACAAAAAAAAAATAGTCTTTTTGCACAGTAAAACAGGGAAAGCAGATTAGACACAAACATTCTTGGCCAACATCAAGATAACATTTATTAATGGGAATTGTTAAAGATCAAAGTATAAGGTACACCTATCATATTCCCCCTCCCCCCTCTCCTGGGCCATTTCTAACATTATAGGGGGGGAGCTCTTGGACAGGTAACCCTCTCCACTTCATTTAGAGATGAATGCCTAAATAAAGGGTATTACTTTGAACAGCCCCTCCTTATTTACACTATTGACAGCCCACTCGACAGGTAAGAAGTGTCATAATACAAAGATATAAATACACATTGTACACATTTGAGCACATTTGGAAATTCTGATATTACCTATCAAGATAATAACAGTATACAAAAACTTTAAACAGTACCATTTGAAAGTATATAGGCAGGCCCTTGCACTACATGCTTTTGGGGAATTCATCCATAAATCTGACCACAAAAGAGGTGGGTATAGTGTGTATGGGTTTGGCAAAGTCAGCAGATAGATGATTGAGGATAGATAGAGAATTGGTATCAGCTGACTTCTGCAGGACCTGGATGATGGCAGAACAGGTCTCTGGGATAATGATCCCCAGAGCCTGGGGGGAGATGCCTGTCGAGAACTTCAAGTCCTGCAGGCTTCTCCCCGTCGCCAAGTACCGCAGGGTGGCAATGAGCCTCTGCTCTGGAGTGATGGCTTGCCTCATGCAGGTATCCTGGCTGCTGATATAGGGGGTCAGCAAAGCCAACAAACGGTGAAATACAGGGTCCGTCATCCTGAGAAAGTTCCTGAAATCATCAGGATTATTCTCACGGATCTCACAGAGCAAAGGCATATGACAGAACTGGAAACGCTGAAGCAACCAATTCTTGGTCCATGAACTCCTCCCTACCCTGTTCATGGACTGGACTTGTGTCAAGGTCAGGACCCCAACACAAAGCCCCCCGCACAGCACGAACTCTACAAGGAGTATGTATACGCAAAATGGCTACAAAACAGTCGGCTGCTCAGAACGAAGTAACAGAACACACTGAAGAACAGCAAGGCCTGTGAAGAATGACCTGAAAAACAGTAATGAATGAACAAGAACACAATGACTAATCAAAGTCACGCGTAGCTTACTTGCACGCACTGAAGAGCAGATACAAACCCACAAGCACAAACTGAACAGCAGAAAACGAAAGCGCGAATCGTCTCTCACCAAACTTTTACTAACACGAGATTAGCAAAAGGAGCCCAAAGGGTGCCACGCTTGGTTCTGAACTGGCCTTTTCTAGTCTCGTCGTACGTGGTTGACGTCACCGCGTTCTTGGCGATCGGAAAATCCGATAACTTTTTGCGACCGTGTGTACGCAAAACAAGTTTGAGCCAACATCCGTCGGAAAAAATCCTAGGATTTTGTTGTCGGAATGTCCGATCAATGTCCAACCATGTGTACGGGCATTAGAGTTTACCATAGAGCATCTGCAAGCTTAAAAACACTGGCATCTACTGGCTGATGTAGTTGTTGCACAAAATACATTACCAATGTATTCCAGCACCCCCACTCAACAACTATTCCTTATATTAGTCCCATTTTGGATCTCAGTTCTATAAATCAGTTTCAGTTCATTAAGAGATGTCATCTCTTCAGCAGCAGCTCTGATCCACTTAGGAGTGGGTTGGAAGTCTTTGCATCGCATCCCATGAATTTGAATCTGTTTTTTTTTCTTTTTTTAATCATTGAAAATGTTTATTAATTTTGAACAAATACAGGGATATATATTCTCAGCAATGTAGAGTACACCAACATTTTAAGTAACAAATTGGTAATTTACAGGAAATGTTTCCTATAACCTTATAACACTATGATTTCTTCTCATGGATACATTAATATTAGTGATAGTAATGAATTATTTGCAATTATTTGTAATATTCACTTTTAGGGTCATAGATTGCATGTCCTAAGCATGGAATTTATTGCTTATCTTATGCATGTAACTACTATTTAAGAACTATCTCCTTACCTAGGTTGCCAATCTTGACCTAGGAAACCATAACAGATTTACAACAGTAGAAGAAACCTCTGAATAAAACAGATCAAAAGGAGAAAAATATACAAAATGGAAATTTCCACTACCAATAGTGCCACGATGGAAATATCCCTCAACTGTTACTATTACTACTACTTAGGGGCATCGGGGGGGGCTGAGGCCCCGAATGTGACCCCAAAAAGCCCAGGGTCTCAGGCATGCAGCTCTCTATTGTTAGCCCCGAGCGGCAAGCGCTGGGACTGATCTGATCTCGTGCACCGCCGAGTGTGGCCGAGTGCGGCCGAGTGCCTCTGAGTGTGGCCAAGTCCTGCCGATTGTGACCGAGTGCCATAGCAGGTCCCTCCTTCTGGATCCTGCAATGCCTATGATGGACTACCCACTGGTCCGATGCCAGGACCGCGGGACGTGTGACGTCCATCATAGGCGCTGCAGGCTCCAGAAGGCGGGAATTACAATGCGGCCACTGCGCCACATCTCTGCTTGGTGCTCAGCTCACCTCTCCTCCTCGGCTCCTCCTCTGACGACTGACTGACTGCCTGCTGTGACACCGCACTCCACAGCTGAGCTGAGGTAGGTCAGACAGTGTATGTAAATGTCAGTGTATGTAGGTCAGGCAGGTCAGTCAGTGTAGGCAGGTTAGTGTAGGCAGGTCAGTGTATGTAAGTCAGTGTAGACAGGTCAGTGTAGGTAGGTCAGTGTAGGTAGGTCAGTGTAGGTAGGTCAGTGTATGTAGGTCACTACCGTCAGCGTATGTAGGTCAGTGTATGTAGGTCACTACCGTCAGTGTATGTAGGTTAGTGTAGGTAGGTCACTACCGTCAGTGTATGTAGGTCAGGTAGGTCAGTTTATGTAGGTCATGTAGGTCAGTGTATGTAGGTCATGTAGGTCAGTGTATGTAAGTCACTACCGTCAGTGTATTTAGGTCAGTGTATGTAGATCAGGTAGGTCAGTGTATGTAGGTCAGGTAGGTCAGTGTATGTATGTCAGTGTATGTAGGTTAGGTAGGTCAGTGTATGTAGGTCAGGTAGGTCAGTGTATGTAGGCCACTACCATCAGTGTATGTAGGTCAGGTAGGTCAGTGTATGTAGGTCAGGTAGGTCACAGCCCAGCCAAAAAAAAAGCCTGTGTCACATACACCCCCCCGTTTCCGGCCTTGGACTTCGGGCTGAAGCCCCTGGTCTGTATGTAGGTCACTACTGTCAGTGTATGTAGGTCAGAGTAGGTAGGTCAGTGTATGTAGGTTACTACCGTCGGTGTATGTAGGTCAGTGTAGGTAGATCACAACCATCAGTGTATGTAGGTCATGTAGGTCAGTGTATGTAGGTCATGTAGGTCAGTGTATG
The DNA here is from genome assembly GCA_037952925.1 of Lithobates clamitans. Lineage (NCBI taxonomy): Eukaryota > Metazoa > Chordata > Amphibia > Anura > Ranidae > Lithobates > Lithobates clamitans. Next base: position 784,811 of record JBBGZY010000356.1, on the reverse strand, counting down.
TAGGTCACTACCATCAGTGTATTTAGGTCAGTGTATGTAGGTCAGGTAGGTCAGGTAGGTCAGTGTATGTAGGTCAGGTAGGTCAGTGTATGTAGGTCACTACCGTCAGTGTATGTAGGTCAGGTAGGTCATGGCCCTAGCCAAAAAAAAGCCTGCGTCACATACACCCCCCCCCGTTTCCGGCCTTGGACTTCGGGCTGAAGCCCCTGGTTTTTTTGTCACCTAGCAATGACCCTGCTACTACTACTATTAGTACTCCTAGTCCTCGCTAGCTAGCTTTAGGTTGCTAGATATGCACCTGCCCATTCTCTAATCTTTTCAGAGGATATTAGTTAATTTATGAGTTTCAATCCACATTTCCCATTTTTGTTTGAAGTTGTCTTTATTGCCATGGATATTAGCATATAAGTGTTCATAAATGCAGTGTAGATTTATCCTAGAAACAACTTCTGTGAGTGTGGGTGCTATATCTTTTTTTTCCATTAACACATTATGGATAGTCTGGCTGCTATTAAAATATGCAAGACTATTGTTCTGAAATTGGTAGGAAAGAGTTCTATTGAAAGTCCCAGGAATGCCAATGCTGGAGTGGGTTGGGTTATGATACCTGTGATAGAGGAAATTAGTTGTAAAACAGACTTCCAGTAGCTGGATATAGATTTGCAGTACCAAAGTATGTGCATCAAGTTCCCAGGTTGCCTGCATTTATGCCAGCAATCTGGGGAGTGTTCTTTATAGATTTTTGATAATCTAACTGGAGTTAGGTACCATCTATATAGTATTTTGTATACATTTTCCCAATGTAACACACAATGCGAAACTCTAAGGCTAGTTCTAATTGCTCTAGACCAGGAATATGCAATTAGCGGAATTCCAGCTGTTGCAAAACTACAAATCCCATCATGTCTCTGCTTCTGGGTGTCATGCTTGTGGCTGTCAGAGTCTTGCTATGCCTCATGGGAATTGTAGTTCTGCAACAGCTGGAGGTCCGCTAATTGCATATCCCTGCTCTAGACCATTCTTGTTCCGAGAATGTTATATCTAAATCTTTTTCCCATTTCAGTATCGCTGGTGTTTGTTTTATCGGAGTATTGGGTTGGAGTAGAGAATAGATAAGCGAGATACCCCCTTTTTGGATAGAGTTATTATGATATTAGTCCCATATTCTTTTGTCTAGAGTTATGGTATCAGAGGGGAAGGACAGTAGGAGGTGTTGCATCTGTAATGCCTTAAATTTATCCTTGTGTTTGACTGTTTCTGGGATCTCCTTTAGGGTTAAGTACCCGCCCTTTAACCATATTTGAACAGAGAAATCTGGGATTAAAAATTCGAACGTTTGCAGTGGTATTTCATCTAGGGCAGTGGTTCTCAACTCCAGTCCTCGGGACCCACCAACAGGTCAGATTTTAAGTATTACCTTGGGGAGTTGCAGACTAGAATACTGCAATCACTGAGCAGCAAGTGATATCACCTGTGATGTATTTCAGCTATCTTGCAAACCTGGCCTGTTGGTGGGTCCTGAGGACTGGAGTTGAGAACCACTGATCTAGGGGTATATGTATAGGTTCCTGATTCCTTTTCAGGAGGTCTGTCCAGGCCCCGAGTGAGATTGAAGGGTAATCTATTAAATACAACGGTTTATTAGTGGCCGCTGCAATTAATAAGGCTCAGAGATTTGTATTTTGCACCAAATTTTGTACTAATGTGACCCATTGTTTTGTTGAAGATGGATCAAGCCATGCTTTAGGCTGTTCTAGAAGAATTGCTTTATAGTAATCCTTGATTATTGGGACTCCCATCCCTCCTTTCGATCTGTGTTTTGTTAGGATAGAGAAAGCTATTCTTGCTCTGGCTCCCTTCCAAATAAAGGATCAAAGTGAATTATCAAGTTTATTAAAGAAAGGGACAGGGACTAGGAGGGGTATTGGTACTGTCCTAAATATGTAGAGAATTTTTGGTAATATAACCATTTTAAATGTTGCTATTCTTCCCATTCAGGAGATTTCAAATTTACCCAGTTGTAAGAGTTCTTTCTGAACAGAGTGAAGCAAGTTTTTATAGTGAGAATCATAAAGGTGATTAGATTTAGCTGTTAGATAAATCCCTAGATATTGAATTTTGTCATTGTCCCAGTTGCCAGGAAATAATACTTTAATTTTTGCTCTTATTTTGTGACTTAGATTTGAAGTGACAATCTGGCATTTGGCTACGTTAATCTTTTTTTTTTATAATAGTATTTTTATTGAAATTTTTTCAAAGAGAAAACAAAAGTTGCAGCATAATCAAACATGACAAAATTGTGGTATGAGATAAGATACTACATAAGAAATGTCCACACATACAGAACATAGGGATGAACTGCATAGCATATGAAGAGGTAAGAACAACCCATATGTAAAATAAAAGGTATAGTAGAGGTCATACATGAATATCAATATTAAACTAAGGTTATACCGGTAAGAACAAATCAAACTAAGAGGTACAATATAGTATACGTCTGGGAAGAAAAAAAAAAGAAAGGAGGGGTGAGGGACTCACAAAAGAAAAAACAACAGAGAGAAAGGGGTTGGGCATTTCATGATGCAGTGGCTGGCAGAGGCGTCCCATAATATGATTGATCCCATGAATCCCAGATCTTATTAAATTGAGAAATGTTATCATGTACAGAGGTCATCAGGTATTCCATCCTGCGAGTTTCGGCTATAAGTTAGAGTAATCTAGACCTTGGTGGGGTGGTGTTGGATAGCCAACACAGGGGAATCAGTCTCTTATGAGCTAGGAGAATATATGAAATCAATCGATTACCATTTTTAGTAATATCTGGGAAAGGGAGGCTTAATAAATAGTGTAGGGGATCAAGCGGGAGGGACACATCTACCACTTTCTGTATTAACATTATCACTTCATGCCAGAAGGGCTGGATCAGAGAACATTGCCAAAAAATGTGAAACAGAGAACCCACTTCCAGGTCACAATGCCAACAATTAGCTGAGATCGAGGGGTCATATTTGTGAATAAAGTAAAAATAATAAAAGGGAAATGCCGCGCTAACTCGATCTTTAGAAGCAGCCAACACAACAATCAGACTAATTGTGAAATATAAAAATAAACCAAAATGTGTAGCGCTAATAAGATGATGGGTGCTATGCAATATCTAAACCGTGATGGTGATATTTCAGAAAATTATATAATCAGATATGAAGAGTATGTATACATAAGGATATGTATAATAAAACGTATATCTAATTACGTGACTAGAACCATTAAAGTTACCACCATAGTTATAATGGATACGTCCAAAAATTTAAGTGATATACAAAGGATGTTGTGAAAAACCTATAAATAAAACCTGTAAAAACTCTCTTCACAGACTAGGTGATTCTGGAAACTATAGAACCATAAATACAGGGAGGTGTATAAATGGATGGAACTCACAGAGCCCTGTGCTAAATCAATCAGGGTGTATAGGTAAAACATAAGCAGATGTTAGCATGGTAAAAAACAACTAGAGCCCATATTAATCAACAAGGTGAAAGTTCATAGAAGAAAGCCCTGGTATTGGTGGTATTTCAATCTATAGCTTCTCAAAAATCATTGGAGATGCGCTAACATGTAAGGTACTATCTTCTCATAAAGACATCAAAAAAAGGGGGATAAAATACCCTTACCGGAGAAGGTGGACTCACAAGCCATCAGCGGTGAGTCAAATGCACTTGTTACCACCAAGCAGTGAGAGTGGATCTAATCACGATCGATCTGGTATCCTCAGCCGGAAAGGAGCCCCGAGATTTACTCGCCACCGAAAGGGATGAACAGGACTTGAACTTACAGCTGTCTTGATTTGCAGTCTGGCTGTAATAGTTGACCGGATTCTGCTCAAACCAAGGTAGTATACATGATGTAATCCGCAAAAAAGCTCCTCCCCCCCATATGCGGCGTTACGTCCACCCCTCACTGGTTAAATTTAACCAGGACATACGGGGGAGGAGCTTTTTTGCGGACGTCACCCGCTGCCACACTGTGTTTGTCGGCACAGTTTTTTACGTTGTGTTGTAGTCCATTCATTTTCATCATTGCACCTATAAGCGCTTGTTTTTACTGTTTGTCAGTGGACCTTTTTCCAATAAAATATACGGAGTGCTCTTAGATTGTATCTTCAATTTTTTTACATTAATTCATTGGAGCGGTCTTCCCCACATCTCTGCTGAGCTGGCTGCATACATCTCTGACATCTCCCTGCTGGACGGCTGGTCTACTCCCTTCGGATGACTGGATCTCTAGGCTTCATTGAGTTTTCCAGAGACACCATCAGGAATTACCATCATCCCCGTGAGGATATATGTGAGTTTGACCTCTGCTTGCAGAGGTCCACAGAATCTGGTAAGCACATTTAGAGTATTTGGGTGAAGATGATATATATGACCGATTCACATTATTGGAATTCTACATAATATGGATTCATCCTAAGGACATTTGATATTTATTCACTTTCAATCTATTTTGGATTATTTATCAGTTATTAAGCATTTATATCGTTTACGATAAAAATTACCAAAAATCCTGGACATCTCAAGAGGGCAATGAGTTCTGGTCTCATCAGCCTGCAGAAGGAAGTCAGGGAAAGAGTTTAATGGGCATGGGCGTAACTTATTTACTAGCATCCTATGAGGCTTATTTGAAAACTCATAAAATTTTTGTTTAGCCCAAAGTATGGATTTAGCTGCCTTACCAAGATTTGAAGATTTTATTTGTTCTCTAAGGGATGTAACTTTGCGTAGTTTCAACACTGTGGGTTTGCACAATAGCTGATGTTCTGCTGTCACTAGAGTAGTCGTCAAAGACTGCAAAAGTGTGTTGCTATCTTTTTTCAGAAGGGTGCTCTCCACGATACATGCACCACGGAAGACCACCTTATGTGCCTCCCACAATGTGGAAAAATCCGAAACAGACCCCACATTAAGTAGAAAGAATTCCCCTAGGCCTGCAGCCAATTTAGTGCAGGAGGGCTCAGAGTGTAAGAGATGATCATTTAGGTGCCGGGAATACATTTTATGGGCCATAGAATAAAAAGTGAATTGCTTAGCGGTAGGGTGCTTAATCCTCCAGGAGTCAAACAATTGGTGGGACCTAACACATTTACGGAAAGCATGGGCTTGGAAGGAAGACTTCCACGAGGGAGTGCCACTCAGTAAAGTTTGTCTATCTCTAGTAGGGGACATGACCAGGTTAAAATTCCCTCCTACAATCATGAAGGGTTTTGAGCGATACGGGGTGAATCAAATACCTTATTAAGAAAATCAACCTGGCCACAATTGGGCATGTATATGTTAACTAAGGTGAAAGAGGAGGTCTTATAGTCACACTCCAGGATAATAAACCTCCCATGAGGGTCAGCATGTACACTTTTGACCCAGATGGGGAAGGACTTTTTAATTAGGATAGCCACTCCAGCCTTGCCTGTAGAATCAGAGGCAAGGTAGGAGGTAGGAAAAAACTTTGACACAAACTTCAACAAGCCTCCAGCACGAAAGTGCATCTCCTGGAACATGACTATATGTGCACCTGAGGATCTGAAATCCTTCAGAGCAATCCACCACTTCCGAATGGAGTTCAGGACTTTTACATTATATGACATGAGCCTTAACGCCATAGGATCAAGTCTGCAAATGAGGCTAATGGTTGCATAAAAAACATAGCATAACAGACATGAGAAATGGTATGCAAATAGTTACAAACATGGTAAAAATAACAAACCCATCAGTACCCAATTAATTTCCAGTTAACCTCATAAAAAAGAAGTAAAAAAAAGGGGGAGAAAAAGAAAAATGGCGACCTCATTCAGCGGGACTGACATATGAGCCTGAACTCAAGAAAACAGAAAAAAAACACAAAAACGTGGACAAAAACAAGGAAAAAAGAAAAACCAACAGTTGAAAGCCTAAGACACAACTGTGTCTCAGGAGGCCCTGAACAGTGTCACAGGCCAGGTAGGGACACATGAGGGTTTCCAGCAGGGAACTCTGGGGAGAGAGGGGGAGCCATCCGCTCTCCTTAAAAAACTTGGCAGTAGCGACAAAAACAAGCAAAAGAAAAACTTGTTAAGGACAGTCAACAAAAAAGCATCAAAACGATAATACCCCATGAGGATGGGAACAAATTACCCCTAGAAAGGTTCAGGGTAACTCTTGAAACCTGAAGTTCAGTTCACAGCGCTGTGCTTTCCATGGACTAAAAAGGAAGAGAAACAAATGGGAATCAGGAGGTCCTACCCAGAGACATCAGGGAGGTTGCTTGGAGGGTGGTGAGTGTTGAGGAGTGAAGAAGTGCTTCTTCGACTGACCCCTCGTTTTAGTACGAGATGGAGCTGAAGGTGTCAATCAATGTGCATATTTCTGGTAAGGAGGATTCAACATCAGAAAGTGTCAGTATGATGTCCGCGAAAAGTCCTATTTTATGACTTTTGCCAGCTACTGATAGGCCTTTAATATTGGATGAGCTCCTGATGGCCTCCGCAAAAGGTTCCATTACCAAAGTGAATCAAAGGGGAAAGGGGACAACCCTGCCTTGTACCATTCCTTATGTTGAAGGTGTCAGAGAGTACAGAGGAGGTAAAGACTTGTTCTGATGGATTTGTGTATAGCGCTAAGATGGCTGATAGTAAAAAACCTGAAAAACCACATTTTTTAAGAGTAGCTTGTAAATATCCCCAATGCACTCTATCAAATGCCTTTTCAGCGTCTAAGGCTATAAAGGCCGTTGGCAGTTTGCTGTTTTCAGGTAGGCGGAGCAGGTTAAGAATCCTGCGAGTGCCATCAGGAGCTGGACGACCTTTTACAAACCCTACCTGATCAGGGGCTATTAGGGACAGGGTTATTTCAGCCATTCTATTAGAAATGACCTTTGCATAAACTTTAATGCATAAACTTTAATGTCCATGTTAAGGAGAGATATTGGCCTAAAGTCTTGTGGTGTGGTGAGGTCTTTCCCTGGTTTGGGCAGTGTGACTACTAGGGCTTTAAGCATTTCTGCCAGTAATGAGCCAGAGGATGCTGCTGTATCAAATACTTCCACTAAATGTGGAACTAGACTATCAGAGAAGTTTTGTTAATACTCCGCTGATAGTCCATCTGGACCTGGGGATTTGTTCAGCGCCATAGATTTAAGGACTTTCTCAACTTCTACTACTGATATCTTTGCATTAAGACGTTCCAACCTATCATGGTCAAGAGTCGGAAATTTAACCTTCTCTATAAATTTTGAAATACCTTCAGTAGATGGTTGGGAGGAATTTGAGTCTGTCTTAAGACTATAAAGGGTACTATAGTACTCTTTAAAAGTATTTGCTATGGGGACGTGGCGACTGAGCTCCAAGATGGACGTGTGAGCAATTCCGACATCATCCGAACTCCATCCACAGCAAAACAAGCCTCCTTCAGACTGCAGAGCCCCGCTGATTCACCCGGGCATGCTGAAAAACAGAAAGCACCTGCAGACACCGCAGAAGCTATCGAGCTTCTTCAAGATGCGCGGGCTCCAACAAAATGGCGATGGCGCCCACACAGATGGCTGGAACACAGGGCCGTGGTCTACACTAACGGCACTAAAAGGGCCCACAAACAACCTAATAGAGCCACAACGAACAGCGGGTCTTCCTCTAGGACTGCCAGCCCATCTACCAGAAGCCCGGCCAAGCAGAAGCAGAGGATTACCTTGCCGGATTGGCCACTGACTGACCCTGCAATGGAGGTAAGTGGGCCTACTAACACAGGCAGCACCATGCAGTGCCAAACGAATGACCCTATTGTGGCCTACCCCACCTCTGACAGACCAGTGTGGGATACAGTCCTAAAAGAGATGCTACTATCCCTTAAAGCTTCCCTGCACTCGGATCTGACAGCAGGGATTAATAATTGCCAGAGGGAAGTCCAGGCCTTAGGCGGCAGGGTGAATCACATGGAGCAAAAAATGGGGGAATACACAAGCTCCTTCAATACACTAGTGGAGGCTTGTGCCTGGCTGAGGAACAATGTGGCCGACCTGGAAGACAGATCCAGGAAGATTAGGGGGATCCCTGAAACCATCCCGGCCACTCAATTATTCCATAACGACCAAGCATTATCATGTACACTTGTTCCCAATCTGACGGCTCAGGATCTCATAGTGGATAGAATCCATAGAGTCCCTAAACCATCATTCCTTCCGGAAATCACTCCTAGGGTTGTACTACTGAGAGTACATTACTACCACGTTAAGGAGAAAATCCTGATAGCTTCCCACAGAAACTAAAACAAACACCCTCAATATGCAGAACTACAACTGCTTTCTGACCTGTCCAGACACACCCTCCAACAACGCCACAACCTGGCAACTATAATGAAGGCCCTAAGAAACCATAGAATACTTCATAAGTGGAAATATCCTGCAAAGCTATCCGTCACCCACAATGGGACCACAATTCTAATCTCAACCCTGGAAGAAGGCATTACCACCCTGCGCCAATGGGGCATACTGCCTCCTCAAGACTTCCATGAGACCCAAACTCTGCAACCCAAGTCCCTTCAAGATGACTGGCAGGTGGTCTCATGCAAACGTTCTACCAAAAAGAATGCCAGTGGAAACCCAAGAGCAAGATGCTCACCTCACCACACATATCTCTCCGGACACAGGGGTTCCAAATTAACATCCCTGTTTTCTCCCTCCAGATACTTTTCAGCAGTTAGCATGGATCAGTTTAAGGTTCCTATTCTTATTGTTCTATTTGCAGTTTTATCTCTAACTATGTTTAGTTTTTATTGTTCTTTATGCACCATGTTTGAAGCACACAGAAATGAAGTGACAACAGCTCCCACTCGGCCTATGAACACTCATCTCACTAGAGCATCTCCCAACAGATGGACACCACTCTGGCTAACACACTATGGTCACAGTGAGTACTCACTCTACAATGCTACTCATAACACCCTAAATCACTACAATGACCATTACATGCCTTTCCATTAATGCCAGGGGTCTGAATCACTCCTCAAAAAGACTCTCTATGTGATCTGAAGCCCAGAAACACAGAGTTGATATTCTGTATGTGCAAGAAACGCACTTTCAAATGAACAAGCACCCGAAATGCTCACACAGAGAGTACCCATATGTGTTTTTGGCATGCAAGCCCGGACACAAGAAAGGTGGTGTATTACTAGCAATAAGGAAAACTTTATCCTTTAACACAAAGAAACCACCATAGCCGAGAGTGGCCGCTACATTATCATAAAAGGAGACATCAACTCAAGACATCAACTCAAAACCTCAAAATAGTGACAGTATATGCTCCAAACTTGCATCAAATCTTATTCCTAAACAGATTGTTCAAAAAGATCCGATCTCAACAATATGACAGTCTCATCTTATGTGGTGATTTCATTCTAATTGTAGAACCAAAGATGGATACAACCGCCCACAGCAATAACAACACCATCTACTTGAGCAAAGTTCTCCACAACACAGAGCTATTCGACACATGGAGTTGTCTACATGCGAATGAAAAGGACTATACCTTTTTTTCCCATAAACACTGCTGCTCATACTCGTGCATTGACTTGTTCTTGACCGACAAGTGAACACTAAAACAAATGACATCCACGAGGATCCACGACATCACGTGATCTGACTACGCTGCTATTACAATGTCTATTGTTGAACAGGGTGTCTCCTCTTCCCCACCTATCTGGTACAGTAATGTACGGTTATTACAAGAACCCCGAATTTCCAAAGAGATTTCTCAACATCTCCAAACATTCTTTCAGAATAATGCAAACTCTGTAGAAAACCCATTCCTACTCTGGAATGCCCATAATGGCGCGCACACACGAGCAGACTTTCTGGCAGACTTGGTCCGGCGGACTGTGTGGGCTCCAGCGGACTTTTTTTCCCAAAAGTCCAACGGCCCTAGAAATAAAACATGTTTCAAATCTGTGCGCCGGACTTGGCTTTCTAGCGTGCAAACCATTCGTCTGTGTGCTAGTCCGACGGACCAAAAATGACGCATGCTCTGAAGCAAGTACAAGACAGAAGCGCTCGGTCTGGTGAAACTAGCCTTCATATTGAAGCTAGCACATTCCTCACGCTGCTAATACTGTGATCTTTTAATACAGTGCATTCTTTTTTTCTTTATAATGCTCGAAGAATGAAGTTGTTTTGCTGCTTATATTCACACAGAGTTCTCACAAACTTCTTTCTTCATTATTTATCCTCATGTCATGACTAATATTCTAGTTTTTAAAAGCCAGATCTCCATAAATAACGTTTACAATTCTTTTTTAGACTCATCTTTTGGAATTTTATATTTCAACAATATATATTTTCCAATTTGGTAAAAATGAACAACAATTCTAGTGATTTCCATTTTTTTTTTTTGGATTTTCAAGTTACCACAATAATATTATTATCTTGTATTTTTATGAACCTTAATGAGGTTGGTGTCCCTTTTTAATTTGATTTGGGTTATTTACAAAAGGCAAATTCCTTTAGCACTACAAGTGCAAAGTGCACTTGAAATTGCACTGAAAGAGCACTTGGAAGTGCAGTCACTGTGGATCCAAGGGGCACATGCAAGGAAACAAAAAAAAGCATTTTAGCTTGCACATGATTGGATGATAAAATCAGCAGAGATTCCCCTCATTTTAGATCTTCCCCTCAGATTTGCAGTTCAATTTCAAGTGCACTTGTAGTTTGCACTTGTATTGTGAAATGAATTTGCCTTTTGTCAAAAACCCCCATAGTCTTTTAGACATGTACCTGCCTACTGACAAACAAACTGTCCTTTTTGAATAAAAATACATAGTAAATTAATTTTTGTAAAGAAAATAACCATTTATTCTGGTTAACAAAATAAAGAGGAAGGCAACACTGGAGACACTTTTGGAATTTGTGAAGCCTTTTGTCCCCCAGGGCACACATCAAGTCATTGGAAAACAAAATTGGGATCTTGCAGAGTTCATATAATAGGGAGCACAATCTGCGACTTCTGTCAGACCAGACTGAAGCCAAGCAATCACTTTCGACTCTTCCGTAGAGCCTTCCCTCCACGCTGCCCTGCAGCCTTCCCTCCACGCTGCCCTGCAGCCTTCCCTCCACGCTTCTCTGCAGCCTTCCTTGGAGGCTGTGCCTCTGGTGGTGTACTTGTGGCAGGAGGAGGAGGAGGAGTAGGGGCTTCATCATAAATATGGCTGGTTTTAGTAAGCTGGCCCCTCAACCCCTTCTGAAGGGCCTCTGACAAAAGCCCCTCACAGAGGAGGCGTTGGTCCTTCTCCAGTTCCATCAACCTGGAGGCCAAATATGTACCATAGGCCTCTTCAGCATTGGGGGGGGTTACTGAGGATTTGGGTGGCTTCCCAAATAAGGGCAAGTGATTGCTCCTCTGTTCTGGTCATCTTCCTAGGCCTATTGGTGGGAAGGCAGAGGGGAGGCACCTGGCATTCTGTGAGGCCCCTACTGGGCCCAGCCACCTCCTGCCTGCCACTGGACACAGCCTCCTCCTATCTACCACTGGGCACGGCCTCCTCCTCTCTACCACTTTGCATGGCCTCCTCCTCGCTGAGCTCATCCTGTGTATAACAAAAGGCACATAGTTGTATTTTTTGCTTCATCAATCACAGACAATTTTCAGCTCATGACTTGCAAATTAAATTTTAAACAAATAGAAAAGGCTATCATTTTGACCCCACCATTTTTCTAGCTGTTCACCAATATTTAAACAACTTTTTTGGCCACTACTGTCTAGTGATATGTATACATAATATTTTTTGTGAGGAAATAATTGATTTGTAAGCAATTCAAACATTTTAATTTACATCATTAATATTCTGACAATCAATAACTCCAAAAAAAAGTATACCTGGCTCCCGCTGCGTGCATCCACTTCTTCAAGTTTGAAAGGACCCGGTTCTTCCTGGGACACCTCAGCTGGGGTGGAGGGAAGGGTGGAGGGAAGGGCCGAAAGCGATTGCCTCGCTTCTGTCTGGTCATCCAGAAAACAAAGTTTTGGGTAGTACCACAGCTTGGGGACATAAACTTTATCTGCTGCTGCTCCTGATTTGAGGGTCTCCTGTATCTTCTTTTGCTCCCGCCTGTACATATTCCACAAGATAACAATTTTATTGTCCACTAACCTAATGTCTGCCTGGGGGACTCAAGTCTTTACTAGGGATGAGCTTCGTGTTCGAGTCGAACCCATGTTCGACTCGAACATCGGCTGTTCGACCGTCCGTCGAATTGCGAACGATATGGGCCGTTCGCGCCAAATTCGTGTGGCGCGTCACGGCCCATAATTCACTGCGGCATCGCAGTGCATTGCTGGCTGATGATTGGCCAAGCATGCACTATGACCCGCATGCTTGGCCAATCACAGCGCCGTCAGTAGAGAGAGCTGTAATTGGCCAAAGCCAGGGTGGCTTTGGCCAATTATGGCTCAGGGGATTTAGTACACACCCCACACTATATAAGGCCGCCTGCACGGCGGCCCTGTGTAGTGTGTGTTCCGGTGTGCTGAGAGATAGAGAGAGAGAGAGACAGTGTCATTTGATTTGAGTTAGATAGATTAGGCAGAACAGTCAGTCAGTTAGCTGCACTTACAGTGTATTGTGTATATATATGCATCCCAGGTGTTGCATATATATATATACACTGTATTCAGTTTAGCTAGATCCGTTCCTGTTATCTTCTATCTAGACTATTTACATTTAGTGCAGTGTGTCCTGCTCACAGTGTTCAGCTAGATCCGTTCCTGCTATTTACATTCAGTGCAGTGCGTCCTGCTCACAGTGTTCAGCTAGATCCGTTCCTGCTATTTACATTCAGTGCAGTGCGTCCTGCTCACAGTGTTCAGCTAGATCCGTTCCTGCTATTTACATTCAGTGCAGTGCGTCCTGCTCACAGTGTTCAGCTAGATCCGTTCCTGCTATTTACATTCAGTGCAGTGCGTCCTGCTCACAGTGTTCAGCTAGATCCGTTCCTGCTATTTACATTCAGTGCAGTGCGTCCTGCTCACAGTGTTCAGCTAGATCCGTTCCTGCTATTTACATTCAGTGCAGTGCGTCCTGCTCACAGTGTTCAGCTAGATCCGTTCCTGCTATTTACATTCAGTGCAGTGCGTCCTGCTCACAGTGTTCAGCTAGATCCGTTCCTGGTATTTACATTTAGTGCAGTGCGTCCTGCTCACAGTGTTCAGCTAGATCCGTTCCTGCTATTTACATTCAGTGCAGTGCGTCCTGCTCACAGTGTTCAGCTAGATCCGTTCCTGGTATTTACATTTAGTGCAGTGCGTCCTGCTCACAGTGTTCAGCTACATCCGTTCCTGCTATTTACATTCAGTGCAGTGCGTCCTGCTCACAGTGTTCAGCTAGATCCGTTCCTGCTATTTACATTCAGTGCAGTGCGTCCTGCTCACAGTGTTCAGCTACATCCGTTCCTGCTGTTTACATTCAGTGCAGTGCGTCCTGCTCACAGTGTTCAGCTAGATCCGTTCCTGCTATTTACATTCAGTGCAGTGCGTCCTGCTCACAGTGTTCAGCTAGATCCGTTCCTGCTATTTACATTCAGTGCAGTGCGTCCTGCTCACAGTGTTCAGCTAGATCCGTTCCTGCTATTTACATTCAGTGCAGTGTGTCCTGCTCACAGTGTTCAGCTAGATCCGTTCCTGCTATTTACATTCAGTGCAGTGCGTCCTGCTCACAGTGTTCAGCTAGATCCGTTCCTGCTATATACATTTAGTGCAGTACGTCCTGCTCACAGTGTTCAGCTAGATCCGTTCCTGTTATCTTCCTACTGACAGGCAGGCTTGTCTGGTTACAGTATATAAAGCTACCTGAAGAAAATTACAGGTGTTCTTTTTGATCCTATTAGTACCACGGTCAGGCAGCTAGACTATTTACATTTAGTACAGTGTGTCCTGCTCACAGTGTTCAGCTAGATCCGTTCCTGTTATCTTCCTACTGACAGGCAGGCTTGTCTGGTTACAGTATATAAAGCTACCTTAAGAAAATTATAGGTGTTCTTTTTGATCCTATTAGTACCACGGTCAGGCAGCTAGACTATTTACATTTAGTACAGTGTGTCCTGCTCACAGTGTTCAGCTAGATCCGTTCCTGTTATCTTCCTACTGACAGGCAGGCTTGTCTGGTTACAGTATATAAAGCTACCTTAAGAAAATTACAGGTGTTCTTTTTGATCCTATTAGTACCACGGTCAGGCAGCTAGACTATTTACATTTAGTACAGTGTGTCCTGCTCACAGTGTTCAGCTAGATCCGTTCCTGTTATCTTCCTACTGACAGGCAGGCTTGTCTGGTTACAGTATATAAAGCTACCTTAAGAAAATTACAGGTGTTCTTTTTGATCCTATTAGTACCACGGTCAGGCAGCTAGACTATTTACATTTAGTACAGTGTGTCCTGCTCACAGTGTTCAGCTAGATCCGTTCCTGTTATCTTCCTACTGACAGGCAGGCTTGTCTGGTTACAGTATATAAAGCTACCTTAAGAAAATTACAGGTGTTCTTTTTGATCCTATTAGTACCACGGTCAGGCAGCTAGACTATTTACATTCAGTGCAGTGCGTCCTGCTCACAGTGTTCAGCTAGATCCGTTCCTGGTATTTACATTCAGTGCAGTGCGTCCTGCTCACAGTGTTCAGCTAGATCCGTTCCTGGTATTTACATTTAGTGCAGTGCGTCCTGCTCACAGTGTTCAGCTAGATCCGTTCCTGCTATTTACATTCAGTGCAGTGCGTCCTGCTCACAGTGTTCAGCTAGATCCGTTCCTGCTATTTACATTTAGTGCAGTGCGTCCTGCTCACAGTGTTCAGCTAGATCCGTTCCTGCTATTTACATTCAGTGCAGTGCGTCCTGCTCACAGTGTTCAGCTAGATCCGTTCCTGCTATATACATTTAGTGCAGTACGTCCTGCTCACAGTGTTCAGCTAGATCCGTTCCTGTTATCTTCCTACTGACAGGCAGGCTTGTCTGGTTACAGTATATAAAGCTACCTGAAGAAAATTACAGGTGTTCTTTTTGATCCTATTAGTACCACGGTCAGGCAGCTAGACTATTTACATTTGGTACAGTGTGTCCTGCTCACAGTGTTCAGCTAGATCCGTTCCTGTTATCTTCCTACTGACAGGCAGGCTTGTCTGGTTACAGTATATAAAGCTACCTTAAGAAAATTACAGGTGTTCTTTTTGATCCTATTAGTACCACGGTCAGGCAGCTAGACTATTTACATTCAGTGCAGTGCGTCCTGCTCACAGTGTTCAGCTAGATCCGTTCTTGCTATTTACATTCAGTGCAGTGCGTCCTGCTCACAGTGTTCAGCTAGATCCGTTCCTGGTATTTACATTCAGTGCAGTGCGTCCTGCTCACAGTGTTCAGCTAGATCCGTTCCTGCTATATACATTTAGTGCAGTACGTCCTGCTCACAGTGTTCAGCTAGATCCGTTCCTGTTATCTTCCTACTGACAGGCAGGCTTGTCTGGTTACAGTATATAAAGCTACCTGAAGAAAATTACAGGTGTTCTATCCCAGCTTAGTGCAGCTACAGGCCATTAGTATGTCTGGAAGGCCAAGAAGGAGAGGCAGACAGTCACAAGCCAATAAGAGAGGGCAAGCAGGCTCTGTGTCTAGTGCTGGTCGTGGAGACGGTGCATCCTCATCAGCACGTGGCCATGGGACACGCTTGGCCTTTTTTTCGGCAGCTGGCCGTGTTGAGCCGCAACATGCGGAAGACTTGGTCGAGTGGATGACCAAGCCGTCCTCATCCTCCTCATCCTCTCTCACCCATGCCCAGGGTGCTTTGTCTGGCAAAGCAGCGGCCTCTTCCCTCAGCTCAATGTCATCAGTGACTCCTTCCCTAGCTCCACCATGTCCTCATGAGGATTCCCTCGAACTGTTTGACCACAGTGTTGGGTACATGCTCCAGGAGGATGCCCAGCGTTTGGAAGGCTCTGATGATGATACTGAGCTCAATGAAGGCAGTAACATGAGCACGGACAGAGGGGGTGCCCAAGAAGGACAGCAATCTGGCAGTCATGCTCCCCCTGCTGCAGCATACTGCCAGGTTTGCTCCAGTGATGAGGAGGGAGGGGATGATGAGGTCACTGACTCAACGTGGGTGCCTGATAGGAGAGAGGAGGAGGAGGAGGAGGAGGAGGTGGCACATCACCAACTAGGCAGGATGCCCTCCAGGGGCCAGCCTAAGGGCAGCACATTGACTGCATCACACCCCAAAGCTCCACATGTGCAGGGCGCTGCAGTCTCTGCGCGTTATTCAAAAAGTTCTTTGGTGTGGGCCTTTTTTGAGACGAGTGCATCAGATCGCACCGCTGCTATTTGCAACATATGTCTCAAGCGTATCTCGCGTGGCCAAAACATCTCCCGCTTGGGTACCACATGCTTGACCAGACATATGTTGACCTGCCATGCAGTTCGTTGGCAAGCGTATCTAAAAGACCCACACCAAAGAACAAAGACGATCTCTCCTTGCTCCTCATCAGCTGAGATTTCCAACCCCACTAGACCTTCAGTCCTCTCTGCGACCTGCAGTGAGAGGAATGAAGGTGTAGAATTAGGTGTGTCACAGCCAAGTACTTGTGGGCAATCTGCTTTTGGTACACCGACGTCAGATTGTACCAGGCAAATTTCCCTGCCCCAGCTGCTGCACCGCCGAAAGAAGTTTGCTCCCAGCCATCCACATGCCCAGCGGTTGAATGCTAGCTTGGCAAAATTGCTAGCACTTCAACTGCTGCCTTTTCAGTTGGTAGACTCTGCCCCCTTCCGTGAGTTTGTGGAATGTGCGGTTCCTCAGTGGCAGGTACCCAAACGCCACTTTTTCTCACGGAAGGCGATTCCGGCTCTCTACCGGCATGTGGAAGGCAATGTCCATGCCTCGCTGGACAGGGCGGTCAGCGGTAAGGTGCATATTACCGCTGACTCATGGTCCAGCAGGCATGGACAGGGACGTTACTTAAGTTTCACGGCGCATTGGGTGACTCTGCTGGCAGCTGGGAAGGATGCAGGACAAGGTGCAGTAGTGTTGGAGGTTGTTCCGCCACCACGCCTCCAAAATGCTGATTGTGACACACCTCTCTCCTCCACCCCCTCCTCTTCTTCTTCCTCCATGGCCTCTTCCTCGGAACCAGCGGTGCTCCGTAGGCGTTCAAGGGGCTACGCAAGTACGCAGGCCAAAAGATGCCATGCGGTGCTTGAGCTGGTGTGCTTGGGGGACAGGAGCCACACTGGGGCAGAGGTTCTGTCAGCTCTGCAGGGGCAGGTTCAGAGGTGGTTGACGCCACGCCAACTTAAGGCAGGAATGGTGGTTTGCGACAATGGCACCAACCTCCTCTCTGCCCTCCGACAGGGACAACTGACCCATGTGCCCTGTTTGGCTCACGTCCTTAACTTGGTGGTGCAGCGGTTCTTGGGCAGGTACCCGGGCTTACAGGATGTCCTGAGGCAGGCCAGGAAAGTCTCTGTGCATTTCCGCCGGTCATATAATGCCAGTGCTCGGCTGACGGACCTCCAAAAGGAGTTTAACCTGCCCAAGAACCGCCTAATCTGTGACATGCCCACCAGGTGGAACTCGACGTTGGCCATGCTGCAGCGGCTGCACACGCAGCAGAGGGCCATCAATGAGTACCTGTGCGACTATGGCACCAGGACAGGGTCAGGGGACCTTGGTTTTTTTTCCCCACGCCAGTGGGCCATGATCAGGGATGCATGCACTGTCCTGTCACCATTCGAGGAGGCCACGAGGATGGTGAGCACTGACAGTGCATGCATCAGTGACACTGTCCCCCTTGTCCACCTGTTGGAGCACACGCTGCGTGGAATAATGGACAGGGCACTTGAGGCAGAACAGAGGCAGGAAGAGGAGGACTTCCTTAGCTCTCAAGGCCCCCTTTATCCAGACAGTGTTCCTGCGTGCCCGCCGATCACACAGGAAGAGGACGAGGAGGAGGAGGAGGAGGAGGAGGAGGAAGATTGTGTCAGTATGGAGGTGGAGCCTGGCACTCAGCATCAGCAGTCTTTAAGGGATCAGTCCCAAGGAACACATGGACTTGTACGTGGCTGGGAGGAGGTGGCTGCGGACGTTGTTGTCCTTAGTGACCCAGAGGACTCCGGACCGAATGCCTCAGCAAACCTACGCTGCATGGCCTCCCTGATCCTGCAAAGCCTGCGTAAGGATCCTCGTATTCGTGGTATCAAGGAGAAGGACCAATACTGGCTGGCAACCCTCCTTGATCCACGTTACAAGGGTAAGGTTGCGGACCTTATCTTGCCATCGCAGAGGGAGCAGAGGATGAAACATCTTCGGGAGGCCTTGCAGAAAGGTCTGTGCAACGCGTTCCCAGAGACTGGGAGGTTACAAACTCCTGTTTCTGGACAACGTGTTGCTGAGGCTTCGGTCAGTCAAAGAAGGAGCGGTGGAGAAGGTGGCCGTCTGACCGATGCGTTCAGACAATTTTTTGGTCCGCAGCCCCAAGGTATGATCGGTTCCAGCAACCATCGCCAGCGTCTGTTTTACATGGTGCAGGAATACCTAGGGGCAAGATCAGACTTGGACACCTTTCCCACCGAAAATCCTCTGGGTTACTGGGTCTTGAGGATGGATCACTGGCCAGAGCTTGCACAGTATGCAATTGAGCTACTGGCCTGTCCTGCATCCAGCGTTCTTTCGGAACGCACATTCAGTGCTGCTGGAGGCGTGGTAACCGATCACAGGGTGCGTCTGTCCACCGACTCGGTCGATCGGCTGACCTTCATAAAAATGAATCAGTCTTGGATCACCACCAGCTACCAAGCACCTGATGCAGATGTAACCGAATAATTTTTTTTGAAATCTCAGATCCCTTCAAAGACTGCCTATGCTGATGCTGAGTGACTATCCCTGAGTAATTATCCTCTTTCTCCTCAATCATCACGCTGATAGCTTGTAAGAACATTTTTGGTTCTGGGCGCCACCACCAGTGCCTAAGGCACAATTTTTCAGCCCCTGTTTAACAGGGGCGTGTAATTACAATTTTTGATGTAATACTTTGCAGCAGGGCTCGTTCCTGCATTCCAACTAGAGTGTCTGTGAGGGGTTGCAGTGTTGTGGCACCAGCACCAGTGCCTAAGACCCAATTTTTCAGCCCCTGTCTAACAGGGGCGTGTAATTACAATTTTTGATGCAATACTTTGCAGCAGGGCTTGTTCCTGCGTTTCAACTAGAGTGTCTGTGAGGGGTTGCAGTGTTGTGGCACCAGCACCAGTGCCTAAGACCCAATTTTTCTGCCCCTGTCTAACAGGGGCGTGTAATTACAATTTTTGATGCAATACTTTGCAGCAGGGCTCGTTCCTGCGTTCCAACTAGAGTGTCTGTGAGGGGTTGCAGTGTTGTGGCACCAGCACCAGTGCCTAAGGCCTAATTTTTCAGCTCCTGTTCAACAGGGGCATGTAATTACAATTCTTGATCTAATATTTCACAGCAGGGCCCTGTGAGGGCTTACAGTGTTTTGGCCACAGCAACACCTAAGGCCCAAATTTCTGCTGAGTATATAGGGCAGGACCCTACTTTCAAACATCTAACTTACAAACGACTCCTACTTGCAAACGGAAGGAGACAACAGGAAGTGAGATGAAATCTACCCCTAAGGAAGGGAAATTCTCTCCTGTAAGAGTTAATATGGGAAAACAATTTCTCCTTTCCACTGATGCTTTCCAATCCTTGTTCCACAAAAAAACCCAAATTTTCCAAAAACATTTTTCATTGGGACAAAAAAGTGAGGTGAAATCTTCTGAAGAGGAGGAAAGACGCAAAACAAATGTCACAGGGGTGATAACCCTTCCCTATGTTTTCCAAAAAGCTTAGAAAAGATTTTTTGGCTGGAGCTAAACACATTAAAAATGTTCAAAATTACAAACAGATTCTACTTAACAACAAACCTACAGTCCCTGTCTTGTTTGCACCGCCTGAATACTGCTGTTCAGAGTATATAGGGACCTTTCCTTATTTTAATTTGGGTGCGGGGTTCCCCTTAATATCCATACAAGACCCAAAGGGCCTGGTAATGGACTGGGGGGTACCCATGCCGTTTGTCTCACTGATTTTCATCCATATTGCCATGACCCGACATGACATTAAACCCGCAAGCAGTTTTAAATGAGATTTTTTCCTTTAAAAATGACATTTGGTGCAGGGACTGTTCTAAACATGGGAAACACGCGTCACTTTACAGGCATACTATAGACACCCCCCAGGTACGATATTTAAAGGAATATTTCACTTTTTTTTTTTTACTTTAAGCATCATTAAAATCACTGCTCCCGAAAAAACGGCCGTTTTTAAAAGTTTTTTTTGCATTGATACATGTCCCCTGGGGTAGGACCCGGGTCCCCAAACCCTTTTTAGGACAATACCATGCAAATTAGCCTTTAAAATGAGCACTTTTGATTTCGAACGTTCGAGTCCCATAGACGTCAATGGGGTTCTAACGTTCGTGCGAACTTGCGGTCCGTTCGCGGGTTCTGGTGCGAACCGAACCGGGGGGTGTTCGGCTCATCCCTAGTCTTTACAAACTCCAGAAGTATTCCCAGTGTTGCCTGCCTTGCTTGCTTATTGAAATACAAGGGGTGCTTGACCTCCCACAGGTTTTGGTTAGCTTGATATAGGTCAATAAAATGACTCAAAAAATCCTCCTCATTAAAGGGATTCATTTTTTCTGAAAGACAATACACAAGAGAAACACAGTAATGTCAGTCCAAACTCAAGTATTATCTTTATCCCGATATAGGTCACACACATAACACACACACACACACAGAACACACACACGTTTAAACCTTACCTTTATTTATGACGTTTGCTACTTCTGTTCGGGCATACGTAGGCCAGTGCACTAGCTTTATATACACTGCACATGTGTCATGCTCCGCCTGCATCGCCTGCCCCTGATGTTCTTTATGACGAATTTTCCCCGCCCCTTCTCTCTTCGTTGCACAGTGGGAGTATATAGATAAAGATGGTGGAGACATTATCAGGAACTAGCCCGGAGCAAAGCCTGAAGCCCCAAACATCCAGATCCAGGAGGAGATTTAAAGCCACCAACATGGCCTTTGAAGAAATGGTGGAGATTGTGAACATCTTGAGGAGGGAGGACTATGATTACAAAAATGGTCCATACACCCGACTCAATTTGCGGAAGCACAAAATAATGTCTTCAGTTGTCACCACTCTGGAGCAGCATTTTGGGGTACGACGGGCTAAAGACCAATTGAGAAAGCGCTGGTCCGACCTAAAAATGAGGGAGCCAGATCAGTATTGCAGAATCAAGAAGGTGCTTAAAAAAGTAAGTACTTGTCGTGTGTTCTTATTAAGATACTTAACTTGCATGCTGATCCATATGCTTTTCGTTTATACTGTTGTACTGTATGTGATCGTTTGTAAATACCGTTCTTTGGAAAATACATATGATTCTAACTAAACGTTGTTCGTTTGCCAAGAAATGCAATGGTACAGGGTTCTACTTACATTTTGTTCTTGATAATTTGTCTTATAAAAAGAAGTTTAGGATATTGTTGTGTGGATGTTTTTGAAACTAGAATGCTTTGAAAAAATTATTCAGTGTAATGTAAGGACAGGACACAGCAGCTGTTTCCACATCTGGACTCAGGAGCACTAGTGTACTGTGGGACACCAGAGAACATTTTTTTTTTCAAAGCTTTATTTAAGGAATGCGGTTTGTACAGAGTGACAAAATAATACACATGTCAACCTACGAAAATCGTGAATAAGCAATACAAGTAACTCTTCAGAGAAGTCTACTTAGATTAGAGAAAAAACATACATGGTTACATACCACATTTATATTTGGTCAGGCGTCTGTGTCTAAGGACTCCACAGCAGTTGTAACCTGTAGTTCAAGCTGAACGGTAGAGGGAACTCCCAAACCTAAAATACGGATAGTTTTACTGGGCCTACATAGGCCAATTATTAGAAGCACTAAGGAAAGAGAGAGACAACCTGAACTTTAAAATGAGCTTTCCTTATTTGGTAAAAACCGAGCCATTGTATTTTGGGGGACTGATCTTGAGTAGAGTACCTCTGCTAATATGTGGCTCATGGTCCTGATCTCGCAGGGGCAGTACTAGAGGATTATCGCAATCCAGAGAAATTTTTTCTTTAATAGGAAAACAGAGTGAATGACACCAGAGGCGTCTAAAGGAAAATAAGAAAGAGTAAAGAAAGAATGGGAGAGGGTAGGTAAGTGGGGAAGGGGGGGGTGGTTCTGGAAGGGTCGGCTGCCCCATGCCTCAAAGTCCTCTAGGACAGATTATTCAGGTGTAGGACTTGTATTCATCTGAAAATCAGAACAGATTCCAGTGTGTCCAACAAGTATTGTATTCCTCCTCCCTTTCCCCTAGGGCAGCTGTGAGTTGCTCCATCCGCTGTATGTCGCACACCCTAGCAAACCATTGTGATACTATCGGTGGAGATTGTTGCTTCCACACACTGGGGACGCACGCCCTGGCTGCATTCAGGAGGTGTTTCAATAAGGATTTGCGATATCTCTTGCAGGACATGGAGGTTAGGTTTAGGAGTACTGCTGCTGGATTGTCCTGAAGGGAGATATCTGTAAGCTTGTGAATGATCTGTAATACTTGCCTCCAAAAGAGGGTCAACTCTGGGCATTCCCAGAAGATGTAAAGTAGTGTGCCAGATTGATTACCACATCTCCAACACAGTGAGCTATGTCCCGGAAATATTGACGCTAGTACAGATGGAGTCCTGTACCATCCCGTCAAGATCTTGTAGGTGATCTCTTGGTATTTGCTACACAAGGATGACTTATGTGCAAAAAGGAGAATGTGGTTCTTTTGATCTTCAGTGAATGTGATGTTAAGATCTCTCTCCCATTTCTTCAAGTATGGGGGGTCGTGTTGAGATACGTGGGCAAGTAAGATGCCATAAGAATGGGAGAGAGCTTTCTTTATTGGTTCATCTCCAAGGCACAAATCTTCAAAGGATGTTGGCTGTCTACGAAAACAGCCGTTATCGGGGAGGGATCGGATGAAGTGTGAAAGTTGAGAAATCTTCCATTTGCCCAAATTAGAAGCATTAAGAGTAGTATATAAGCCTATGAGATCAACCCACTCTGAGGTGCTGAGAAAAGAGGAGGCTCTAACCAGTCTCTGTTCTGATTGGAGCCGAAAGGATCTGTCCGTGAGACCTGGTATGAAGTCCGGGTGTCCAATTATGGGCGTTAATGGGGAAGGGAAGCTTGTCATTCCTGCTATCCTGTAATATCTGTGAAGTTCCTGTAGAGTGGGTTCAATTAATGGATGTGGGGAGGAAAATCAGGAAAAATGAGACCCACTCCAAGGTAGAACCACTAGGGGAATTGGCACTAATTCCTGTTCCAGGCGGACCCACAGTTTATGTGAAGAATGTCTGCACCAGTCCACAACTTTGTTCAAGTGGATTGCAGTGTAATACAGGGTGGGGTCGGGAAGACCAACCCCTCCTCTGAGTTTTGGCCGCTGTAGTAGTGATCTCCCAAGCCTCGATGGTTTGCCCTGCCAAACGTATTTAACGAAGATCGAGCGTAGCTTACGAAAATAACTCTGTGGTATCCTAACCGGTAATGCTTGCAAGAGGTAGAGCAACCTTGGCATGATGTTCATCTTAAGCACATTGCATCTACCAAACCATGATATTGGTAAGTTTTTCCAGCTGTCTAAATCTGAGGAAAAACAGTTTAGAAGAGGTTGAAAATTGAGTTGGTAGATGAGATGTAAATCAGAGGGGATTTTAGTGCCTAGGTATTGGATTGCCTGAGGAGTCCATCTGAAAGGAAAGTTGCCACCAAGGCGAGCATGAGAGCTGGGAGATAGGGAGGCATTGAGTGCCTCAGATTTTTGGAGATTGATTTTAAAATCCGACAGATCACCATATTGGCGTAATTCGGATAAGAGGACCGGAATGGAGGTATGCGGCTCCGAAATATAGAACAAAAGATCATCCGCATAGGCAGCTATTTTATGATGGTTTGTGCCAATTTCAAACCCCTTGATGTCGGGGTTAAGCCTAATGTGTTGCAATAGGGGTTCCAGAGAGAGTATAAAGAGGAGCGGGGAAAGTGGGCACCCCTGTCGTGTCCCATTACTTAAAGCAAAGGGACTAGAGTCAACTCCATTCACCCTTACTGTTGCAGTAGGCGTAGAATAAATAGCAGAGATCCAGGACATAATGGAGGTCGGCATCCCTAGACATCGCAGGGTGGCTAGGAGACAAGTCCAGTTCACCCTGTCGAACGCCTTTTCGGCATCCATGGACAACAGGATGAATCGGGTGTTATGACGTTTGGCTATTGCTACAATATCTATCATCCTAGTTGTGTTATCTCGAGCTTCCCTATTATGTATGAATCCAACCTGGTCCAGGGGGACTATACGTTGGAGAACGGTCTCCAACCTTTTGGCCAAAATTTTTGTGAACAACTTAAGATCACAATTAAGGAAGTAGATAGGCCTGTAGCTTGCACAAAGAATCGGGTCTTTCTCAGGCTTAGGTATAATGGTGATGCTTGCTCGCAAAAGGTCCTGTGGCATATTATGTTTGTCTAATATTGCATTGAAGGCAGTGACAAAGTGGGTTGCTAATTGAGCTTGGAATGTTTTGTAATAGGCAATTGTGAAACCGTTGGGGCCGAGCTCTTTCCCCTTCGGAGACTCCGCTATGGCTCTCGCTAGTTCGTCTGTCGTTATAGGTTGTGAGAGCAGATCTACTTCCTCAGCACTGAGAGAAGGTAAGTTAGCTGCCTTAAGGTATGCCTCCAGTGTCTTCATTCTATCCTGGGGTCGATCCCCCGAGGGCTGGGGGTGTAGGTTATAAAGAGCCTCATAAAAGGTATGGAAGGATTCCTACATTTCCGTGAAATCATGAGTTCTAAGTCCTGTGGGGGTGGATAAGGCTGGGATGTAGGATAGGTTGCATTGGATTCGAATAGCATTTGCTAATGTTCTACTACATTTATAAAAAAGATTGTTTTTAGCTTGGAATAAGGAGTGTTCCTTAATTTGTTCTCGAAGGTTGGTGACTTCTGTTTCAAGGATCCTATCCGGGTGTATTTTATGACGTTTTTCGCAATCATGAAGTTTTGCGAGCAGTTCGGACAGCGTTTTTTCCCTGGCCACCTTGAGTCTGTGACCATGTTTAATGAGCATACCTCTGATGTAGCACTTATGCGTAGACCATATAGAGAGAGGGTTAGGGACCGAGTCGTTGTTGCTCTCAAAGAAACATTCTAATTCCTGCAGAATATCTGCCTTAACCTCAGGGTCCTGAATGAGGGCTTCATTGAGACGCCACGTGGTTGATTTTGGCTTCGGGTGTTGCAGGGCTATACCTATGGAGATTGAAGCATGGTCTGAGAGCGCAATATGACCAATCTGGGTGCTGGTGACAAGTGGGATCGTGGCATGGGAGACTAAAAAAAGATCTATTCTAGAGTATGAATCATGAACCGCTGAGAAAAAGGTGTAGTCCCTCTCTTGTGGATGAAGGATACGCCAAATGTCAACTAATCGGTGAAAGTGCAACACTTCTCTGATTCGATTTCGAGCTCTCAGTGACAAAGTTGAGGAGCCTGATGAGGAATCCTGCCGGGGATCAATGGTAAGGTGGAGGTCGCCTCCTAGTACCAGGGTTCCTTCCGTAAAGGAAGCTAATACGGATAGGCAGGATTCAAGTGCTGAAATCTGATCTACATTTGGTAGGTACAGGTTAGCCAGAGTGAACGTCTGTGACTGTATTTTACCTTTGACAAAAAGGTATCTACCCTCGTGGTCAGTATGGAGGTCTATCAGCTGCCAGGGTACAGTTTTGGCCAGGAGGATACTCGTGCCCTTTGATTTTGTTGAGGGAGACACACTATGATATGCTATTGCAAAACGCTTATTATTCAACTTTGGGATCCTGTCCGCCCGAAAGTATGTTTCTTGTAGAAAAGCTACTTGAGGTCTTTGCCTCCAGAGTTCAGCCAAACAGCTGGAACGTTTTTCTGGTACATTTAAACCCTTCACGTTCCAGGATATAAATTTCAGTGTAATTTTTAGCAGGGCGAAACCAGGCCGTCGAGCCCCACCAGAACCCGAAATTCAGGGTAACGTGGGGGGGAGGAAGTCTGTTGAAGTACTGGAAATAAAGGGAAAGTAAGTTAGGAAGGGCTACCAAGGAGGGCTGGGAAGGAAAGAAGTGAAAAGAATGGGGGAAGTGTAGCAGAGGTAGAAAAAAGACTAAATCTCCAAATGGAGGTCAACTGCCTAGTTGGGCAGTTAAGGCCTAGTGGGGGGTGAGGTAAGGCACTTCAGGGGTTGAGCCCCGGAGGCACAAACCCCCCTAGCAGCTCCCGTTAGAGGCCGTCCCCATAGGAGATGCATATCAAAGTTAAACTTCTCTGTTAATAGATAACCACACATGCAAAATTAAAAAAAAAACAACAACCCCCCCCAAAAAAATATGAATACAGTGAGTACAAGTCATGGCAATAAAGATAAGACAGCTGTAAACATCAATATATACTTAACCCAAAACTCGTTGGCAGAAGAGACTGCCCACTCCCAATGAGTTAGGACCCAATGAGAGCTGTGGGTCTCCCGCCTTAGCCTGCCCCGCTGACCGCGTTAAACCTGAGCAAGGACAGCTTGTGAGCCCACGGGGGGGGTACGCCCACAAGCCCATGCCACCCCCCCGTCCCGAGCCCCAAACTCCTCAAAGTGGCCCAGTCCGAGGGAGTGTGTGCACGGCCGTCTCAGAGATAAAAAAAAAGGGGGGGATGGGGGAAAGGGGAAGGTTGAAGGATGAGGGGAAGGGGGGGGGGTGATGGAAGGGGTGAAAAGGAGGAAACCTGTGACTAAATGTGGCCGCACACCCTCCGTCAACTGAACATACATAACTAACAACTATCAACAGTTAACAAATAGGTAGAACTCAAGAGGCCAGACAGGTAGAGGGTGAGGCATCTGGGAAACGTCTATAACACCTCAATTCCAATGAATCCTGTTGGACTGGTGAGTCTGCCATGCAGCCTCCCAGAGACCTCTCCAAATCCCCCAAACCTCACATGAGTGTCCTAAATGAAAGGCACATTGAACCGGATGAACCCTTAATTACCCTTCTACAGAACAATTCTATATGGCAATTAGGGAACAGGTGAGTAGAGAGATGATCAATTCAGCAGGCTGGGACTCATAGAAGTGGCTTATGAGGTGCGGTATGGTGACCTCTGGGATGTGCAGCTCTGTCCTTGATTAGTAATAATGTTTAGTTTATATATACTTACATTATATTTCTTAATTGGGTTATTAATGCTAGGTAACAACAGTTTATCTTGGATTAATGTGAATAATAAACAGCGCCAAAGGTTGCTGTAATTCTTCCACAGCTGTAACCTATCACTGGTTCTTTTAAAGCTGTTCATTGAAGTATTGTGTTTACAGGTGTAGCCTATCACTAGAGCTGTCGACGGTCCTAGGCAAAATGGCCGCCGTCATCATATATTTTGCACATAGAGCGTCCGTCCAATTAGATCCCCCAGAGGAAGGCACGTGATCCCTGTGCCGAATACGCGTCGGGGAGGGGTAGGACGGAGCTGTCAGCAGAGGAGCAGAGGAAGCACACCGCACGCCATACGAGCATTTGTGTGTATACTACACTCTGGATAGGTTGGTGCACTCACGCACCTGTATAATGTGAGTACCCTCCTGGTGGGAATTTTTTAATTTACTTTTAATAAATCCTTGGCTATATCACACTATGGAGCTTTCTCTTTCCTTTATGTGAAACTATTGATGCCATCTGAGAGGGTTGGAGTTTACATCAGCATATCCTGTATGAGCCCAGGAGTGGCTCCAATGCGTGTTTAGACACTGTTTAATTACCGTGTCACACGCCTAGAGGTGAGCTCAAGCACGATTGGGGGGTCACAGGAGAGCACTGAAGCATGTTTTACTGTGGACACAATTAAGGAGGAGCATGATGGACACTAACTTTTATGGACACTATATATTTGCACTTTACGTTTTGCTATTTATGAGTTGATTTTTATTTGGATGTGGACACTTGATTGCTACACAACTAGCACCTGGATTTTATATTTATAGCTATATGCATATATTGTTTTCCTTTTTGCATGTTGCACTTTATACTATATTTTCACTAAAGGACTGCATTTACTATACGTATTTGTTTTGTATTGACACTTTTTTGGTTTTACTATATTGGTATTTTTTCAGCACAGTTCTATATATATTTTTATTTTATTTTTTAGCGCAGACACAATTATTCATATATTTTTGGTATGCACACGAAATGAAACGTGGTCAGTGTTTGCAGCTTATCTATAATTGGTATACATTCCAGAGGCATTAATCCATCTGTGGCTCGCAAGACCTTTACATAACTTGTCTGTATTTTGTTTCATACACTTGTTAGTAGCCTATGGATCCCTTTGCCTTCTTCAAAAATAGAGAGATAGACCTAGAAGGTCTATTCTCGGTTAGTAATACTAAAGAGAATGATATC
Organism: Lithobates clamitans; assembly: GCA_037952925.1. NCBI lineage: Eukaryota > Metazoa > Chordata > Amphibia > Anura > Ranidae > Lithobates > Lithobates clamitans. Next base: position 756,211 of record JBBGZY010000356.1, on the reverse strand, counting down.
ACGTACCTATTTAGGAAACTGGGACACTGTATGGACAAAAAAAGCAACATATGGTGGGATCGCTCCACTATGGAGAAATACTTGAAAGATGGTATGGTTCCCAGGAAGTTAAGATGGGATGTTCCCATAAACGATGGTTTATTAGGTGATGATGATATAGAGGATTGGTATGTTTTTTTCTCAGGTAAAGGAAGAGAGATTATGGAATTTCTCCTCAAACGGAAGCAGCGTAAATTATCACTAATAGAGGATCAGATTAAAGAAATTAGGGAGAAGCTTACTCCTTTTAACAACACACCTGAATATAATAGACTCATGGGTGATTTACACAAGAATATGCAGAAAAAAAATGTTGAGAATAAAAACGTTAAGAGAAAAAAATATTTGAGAGATTTTGAGGACTACCAAAATAAGCAGGTTTTTCGTTGGCAATCCACACTAGTAGCCAATGCTACCGTTAGCTCACAACCGCAAACAGCGACAGGTGGCACTGGTGACATGAGAGCACCACAACCACAAGGGCAACAACACCAACAACAACAGAATGCTAAACAACCTGTTAGAGGACAATCCTCACACCATCAGGAGGATAAACAATCCCATACACCTTATCGCCAGCCATCTTTGAGGCCATATTATGATCAACAAGAATGGCCTAGCAATGGGGGAAGTAATGCCCAACATTCCGGTTATGGCCCGCCCGCTAACCAGGGAAACTGGCACTATGGGAGACCACCATATCGAGGTGATGGGAATAGAGCCCAATACAACCAATATGATAGGGGCTACCAGTCAAACCCCCCTCCTCAACGGAGAGGAGGGCAATATAATTCCTATGGCCATCAGAAGCAGCATGGGTACCAGCAGGGTACAAGGAAATTATGGGTACCAGCAAGGAACACCACACAGAGGGAATCATCATTCATATAGAGGTCCCCCACCGAATCAATACCCACAGAGAGGATAATGAGGAGCAATTTCTTGATGAGTCTTTTTTAGGGGGGACCAGGGGTGGGTCCTCCCGCGAGTCAAGAAACCCAGGAAAAGAGGAGGGAGAGCAGGAAGAAGAATACAGCAGAAAAAGAAGGCGAGAAGACTAGGGGAGGGGATTTTCAATTTAAGTGGGGTTCCACTGTCGAAGGAAGAACTATTGGTGCTCGACAAGGGTATCAAGTTTTCCCCCAAAAAAGGGCTTAATAAATTTGATATGTATGTTGGGATACAAAAATTCATTAGAAAGCTGAATATCAAAAAATATTACGCTCTTAATCCTATCGAAAAAGCTATTGGGAATACCAGATATACCAATCTGAGGAATAACTCTGTGTTTAATCCTCACATAGCCAACAACAAATATGTGAATTTGTTCAAGAAGTTGGTCACCACTGAGCTTGAACAATTGCCCATTAAGAAGTTTTATGAACATAAAGATTTAAAAAAAGGAATTAACTCATTAGAAAGAAGGACAGATATAGTGGTTAGGCCAGCAGATAAAGGTGGTGGGATAGTTGTGCTATCCCTGCAACAATACAAGGAGGAAATGGAAAGGATACTAAATGATACTGATACATACCGGTTACTGGATAGTAACCCCTCTAAATCCTTCAAAAAAACATTGGAAGATATCATTAAATATGGCGTAGATGAAGGACTCCTGAATAAGCAAGAAGCAAAGTACCTAGTTCCCATGGTTAGTAAGATACCAGTGATATATTTCTTACCAAAGATACACAAGGATAGCAAGAACCCCCCAGGTAGACCGATAGTGAGCGGCATTGAATCTTTAACATCTAGATTGGGGGAATATATAGATATTCATCTGCAACCTCTGGTTAAAAAGACCAAAGCTTACCTCAAAGATACCAAACATACATTACAGCTTCTGAATAAATGTACTGCACAAGAGAATATTATTATGGCCACGGGAGATGTGGCCTCACTTTACACCAATATAGATCATGAGGGAGCCTTGAAAGCTGTGGAATGGGCTCTGAGGAAAGAAGACCCAGTTGATGAAGATTTTATTGTATTTATCCTGAAGTGTTTAGATTTTTGTTTGCGGCACAATTTCTTTTGGTATGGCAACAAGTTTTATTTGCAGACATAAGGTGTCGCTAAGGGCGCCAAATTTGCCCCTAGCATGGCAAACTTATACATGGCCAAATGGGAAGAGGAGGGAGTTTTAAATGAAATATGCGGTAACATTTTACTTTACAAGAGGTTCATTGATGACCTACTGATTATTTGGAAGGGCAACATGGAAACACTAATGTGTCTATTGGACTCCATGAATAGCAATGATCTCAACATCTCCTTAACTTGGGATGTGAATAGGGAATGTATTCATTTTTTAGATCTGGAAATTTTTAACACTAATGACGGTATTATTACCAGATCGTTTTTTAAAGCAACAGACCGCAATTTTTACATCCCGACTACCAGCTGCCATTACGAACCCTGGCTGGAGAATATACCCAGAGGCCAATTTACAAGGATGAGGAGGAATTGCACGAGGACTGAGGATTATGAGCTCCAACATGCTAAGTAACATCTTTATGGATAAGGGATACCATAAATTTTTTTTGCAGAAAGAAAAGTTGGAAGTTGCATGCCTTAATAGGGAAAGTTTATTAAAGGATAGGATTGAAACCATGGGAAATGATGTTGATGAAGGTATCAGTATTGTTTTAAATTACTCCTTGCAAAACAATGAAGTACAAAGAATTATACGAAAATACTGGAATGTTTTGAAGCAGGATGTCCATCTTAAAGAGGTGCTTCCAGAGAAGCCTATAATTATTTTCAAAAAAGCACCCAATTTGTGAGACAAATTGGTACACAATGTAGTGGAACCCCCCCCCCCCCAAAACCCAAGATGTTCTGGGACCTTAAGGGCTTTTATGGCTGCGGTAGGTGCTACAGTTGTGTGAGGGTTTCGGGCAATGACAAAAGAGTGAAGGAATTCTCTGATCCCAGAACTAATCAGCCTTATGTCATTAGAGACTTTATATCCTGTGACACTATAAGGGTCATATATGCGTTAAAATGCCCATGCAATTATATTTATGTGGGTCGCACCACTAGGGCTTTAAAAGACCACTTAGAGGAGCATGTAAGAAATATACGCAAAGGGTCGGATAAGCACCATCTGTCCATACATTTTAAGAAAGTGCACAATCAAAGCACGGCTAGTATGAAGTTTTGGGGAATAGAGGCTCCAAGATGCCACTGGGAAGGCTCCAATTTTGTGATGGAAATCAGTAAGTGAGAATCTTGGTGGAAACACCATCTGGGCTCTTTATCTCCTGGTGGGCTAAACAAGGAGTTTGATTTAAGATGTTTTCTCAGTAATTTTTAATGTGTAGTTTAGTACTGAACCCCACACATATACCCACATTTTAGACTGATTTTGGTTAGGCCGGTATGTATCAATTGATCATCTGATTTGGCTATGGAGGTTTTGATTACAGTAGGTGAAGATTTTTATTGTGAAGTTACGGTGGTGGCGGAATTATAGTTTTATATATTATTCTTCTCGACCTATTACATACTTTAAGTTTTAACTTGTCGTACACACTGGGACTTATACTCCCTCTGGGCACCCTGCAATGGGGTTTATATATTATAAGGATATTTTTATATATTAAATAATTTTAGTTTTTATTTTTTTTATTTTATTCTATTTCTTTATATATAGATTTTACTATAGATAGCCCCCCTTTTTTGGGTGAGGATTAGTTTCAATAAAGAATTACAGGATCTAGACCCCTTTTTTGGGAGGGCTATAGTACTTGATGTAGGATCTATCACTGAGAATTAATTGATTCCTCGTTATATTGGGATTCATTTTAGCATATTCTGGGATCGTTTTAAAGTATAATCATATTCATGTGCATAATTTTTACATTGTATATTTTTTAACTTTGATTATTGTAATACATGTTTTTTTTACATAGAAGTGGCTTATGAGGTGTGGTATGGTGACCTCTGGGATGTGCAGCTCTGTCCTTGATTAGTAATAATGTTTAGTTTATATATACATACATTATATTTCTTAATTGGGTTATTAATGCTAGGTGTCACAGACCTAGCCGGGACAGAGGCTGTTGGAGAGGACTGTATGCAAGCCTGTTGCCTTTTGATTATGGGCCCTGGATTTTCAATGGATTCATTCTGTTGGGACACATCCTGTGAGGAGATGCTGGTGTCATCAACCTGTGTTTATGTTAATTGAATGAGCTAATGATATTGTCCTCTATACAAAGTAGGAGACGGGATGACTGCTATTCTGTTAATTAACTGTGTGAAGCTCGGTGCCCACAAGTCTGGGCGAAAGGTCAGGTCTCAGTCACCTAGGCTGTATAGAGGATTAGATAATTAGCTCATGTTAATTAAGTTACAGTTGTATTGTTAGAGTAATCTTCTCCTGTGTATATAAGACTGTATTCTGGTTCTGAATAAAGTCAGTTCTTGGTAGCAACAAGCAAGTGTCGCCTTGTTTGTGCTCAGAGAGGTTGGGATATCTGTATACAGACTGGGAGGAAGTGGTATATGACGGAAGCACTCAAGCAGAGTGTGGGACGTTCCGTGACATTGGTGGCAAGCAGCGGGAAAGCTTCCTGAAGTCTGGGACATCCAAACCTCCAACTGGATCCAAGATCAGCATAGCAGACTTCAGTCACCCCAGCAGAGATATGGACCTGGCATCAGAATTCCCGGGGCTGCTGCGGATCATCCTTTCAACGTACACCAGGACTGTGTCTGAGGATGAATACCTGGAGCTCAGGCAGCTGATTCGGGTGGAGCTCTGGATTGCAGCCCTCCGTCTCGCTGGTATAAAACAGGGCAAGTGCTTTCCAACCCAAGAGCAACGGGCCAGTGACCAACGGGCATTGCGGATGGCATTCCTGGGAGAGCAGCCCCAGGAGCAATGGGTGACTGAGTTGGACAGGTTGGTCCAGCAGGAGATAGAGCTGGACAATCATTATCGGGCTCTGCAATGGCACGCAGAGGAGGGATATTTAGGGGAGACAACAGAATGCTCTCCGGAGGGATATGACTTTGGCGGCCCTGGATTGCTGTGGGAGAACCTTACAGATCTTTTTATGTTTGGCGATGAAGGGGAACCTGACCTTGAGGACCTGAGAGACTATAGAGAGTCTATGCTCGGTTTTGCAGGGGTCTCAGAGCTCAAACCTGATCTGGACCATTTGCTAAGGAAGGAACAGCATCTGGAAAGGGCATACAGGAAACTGCTAGAACACATTCAGCAGCATGCCAGAGAATCGGCAGTGGAAAATCCGGAGATTGCCGTCCCCAAACCTGAAGTGCTGACAACAGGGCAGAGCTCTGCTAACCTCTGCCCAGAAATGATAGCATCTTCTGGGTTCCATGGACAGGAGATGGTGAACCTCTATCCCCAGACATCAGTTGCAGAGACATGGGATTTGATAGACTTTTCTGCTGAGGAAAAACAACCTGATGAGCTTCCAGCAGAAGAGCTGCTATCAGGGCCAAAGTTCACTGTGCTCTGCCCAGCACCAACAGTGGCTTCGGCCTTCTTGAGAGAAGAGGTAGTCGACCTTTCTCCCACAACACTGACAGGGACATGTGATTTTCTGCCAGCAGCATCTATGGAGTTAAAACAAACTTCTCCAGCTGATGATCTGGTAACTGAACAGAGGGTCCAAGACCTCTGTCCCGCACTTTTACCAATTCCAGAGACTGGGGATTTAATAGACGTTTCTGTAGAGGAGGAACCACCTGGTAAACCCCCAGCAGAAGTGCTGGCAACCGGACAGAGGGTCCAAGACCTCTGCCCCACACCTGCAGCAATTGTGGAGGCTCAGGGTGAGAAGATGGCAATCACTTCCCAGCAGCAGATACAGTGGGAGAAGGGAGAGGAGGTGTGTGTTGTCCCTCCCCAACAGTTGGCCAGGGTGGAGGAAGTGGGCTTTCCTCCCCAGCAAAGATCCGTGTACCTGGGAGACAGTACCATTGACATGTCATCCCAGCAGCCAGATGAGGGAATGGAAAAGGAAGCAGCCGGCTCACCTCCCCAATAGCAGCTACACAATTTGGGAGTGGAGGAAGCCAGCCTCCTGCCCCAACAGTTAGCCGGAGCAGAGGATGCGGAGTCCCCAGCAGAAGTGCTGGCAACAGGGCAGAGTGCTACCAACCTCTGCCCAGCACCGGCAACAACTACAGAGTTCCAGGGAGGCGGGGCAGTCGGCCTCCCTCTCCAACAGTTAGCCGGAACAGATGGTGTGGGGTTTCCAGCAGAAGGGCTGGCAACAGGACCGAGGACTGCTGGACTCTGCCCTCAACTAACATAGGATGGATTTCCTGTGAAGGTGGATGGGACTTCAGTCTCCACCTGTATACCCCAGGGATGCTGGGCAGTGGGCCCCGATCCCCAACAGCATGACAGAGTAAGCCCAGACACCCTGTCTCCTTTCCAGTGGCAGAAAGGATTCCAGGGAGAAGAACCAGTCCAGGCCTCTCCCCAGCGGCAGATATGTTCTCTGAGAGAGGCAGAGGTTGGCTGGGTGAGTAATACTCTGTTTGGAACAATTTGTTTGGGGTACTGTGTGGGTACAGGCAGTAGAGGACTGGAACTACTTACTAACTTTGGAGTCAACCCGTCTGGGGTCTCCTCCTGTGTTAGTCTCCTGCCGAAAGGGGAGAAATGTCACAGACCTAGCCGGGACAGAGGCTGTTGGAGAGGACTGTATGCAAGCCTGTTGCCTTTTGATTATGGGCCCTGGATTTTCAATGGATTCATTCTGTTGGGACACATCCTGTGAGGAGATGCTGGTGTCATCAACCTGTGTTTATGTTAATTGAATGAGCTAATGACATTGTCCTCTATACAATGCAGGAGACGGGATGACTGCTATTCTGTTAATTAACTGTGTGAAGCTCGGTGCCCACAAGTCTGGGCGAAAGGTCAGGTCTCAGTCACCTAGGCTGTATAGAGTATTAGATAATTAGCTCATGTTAATTAAGTTACAGTTGTATTGTTAGAGTAATCTTTTCCTGTGTATATAAGACTGTATTCTGGTTCTGAATAAAGTCAGTTCTTGGTAGCAACAAGCAAGTGTCGCCTTGTTTGTGCTCAGAGAGGTTGGGATATCTGTATACAGACTGGGAGGAAGTGGTATATGACGGAAGCACTCAAGCGGAGTGTGGGACGTTCCGTGACACTAGGTAACAATTTATCTTGGATTAATGTGAATAATAAACAGCGCCATAGGTTGCTGTAATTCTTCCACAGCTGTAACCTATCACTGGTTCTTTTAAAGCTGTTTGTTGAAGTATTGTGTTTACAGGTGTAGCCTATCACTAGAACTGTCGGCGGTCCTAGGCAAAATGGCCGCCGTCAGCATATATATTGCACATAGAGCGTCCGTCCAATTAGATTCCCCAGAGGAAGGCACGTGATCCCTGTGCCGGATACGCGTCGGGGAGGGGTAGGACAGAGCTGTCAGCAGAGGAGCAGAGGAAGCACACCACACCGCACGCCATACGAGCATTTGTGTGTATACTACACTCTGGATAGGTTGGTGCACTCACGCACCTGTATAATGTGAGTACCCTCCTGGTGGGAATTTTTTTATTTACTTTTAATAAATCCTTGGCTATATCACACTATGGAGCTTTTTCTTTCCTTTATGTTAAACTATTGATGCCATCTGAGAGGGTTGGAGTTTACATCAGCATACCCTGTATGAGCCCAGGAGTGGCTCCAATGCGTGTTTAGACGCTGTTTAATTACCGGTTCACATGCCTAGAGGTGAGCGCAAGCACGATTGGGGGGTCACAGGAGAGCACTGAGGCATGTTTTACTGTGGACACGATTAAGGAGGAGCATGATGGATACTAACTTTTAAGGACACTATATATTTGCACTTTACGTTTTGCTATTTATGAGTTGATTTTTATTTGGATGTGGACACTTGATTGCTACACAACTAGCACCTGGATTTTATATTTATAGCTATATGCATATATTGTTTTCCTTTTTGCATGTTGCACTTTATAGTATATTTTCACAAAAGGACTGCATTTACTGTACGCATATGTTTTGTATTGACACTTTTTTGTTTTACTATATTGGTATTTTTTCAGCACAGTTCTATATATACTTTTATTTTATTTTTTAGTGCAGACACAATTATTCATATATTTTTGGTATGCACACGAAATGAAACGTGGTCAGTGTTTGCAGCTTATCTATAATTGGTATACATTCCAGAGGCATTAATCCATCCGTGGCTCGCAAAACCTTTACATAACAGGTGAGTAGAGAGCCCTGAAATGAACTCCCAGGTCATGCCCCACCCTCAGTCCATGGCTGTATGCCCAGCCGGGCCCTGTCCCTCCCGGTGCTGGCCACACTGAAAACATCTTCAGTTAAGTCCTGCAGATCTTCTCACTCACTGTATAGATCAGTTCTGACCTGGGGACCCCTTAAAGTCTTCTCAAAGCTCGGTCAAGACCATTGGGTCTTGATAAGTAGTCTAGGGGGGCCAGGGATTACTCGGGTGAGTTAACTATTCCATGAGTCCAAAGGGTCAACAGGAACAAAGTAACATAATGTAGAACTTACTGATGGGAGGAGGCTCCTCAATCCAGGGTAAATCTTCAAATTGAGAGCAGTTTAGACCCCAGGGGCTCAAGGTTTCATTGTCCTGAGGTGCCTGTGGTCTTCTGCCCTGGGACCGGCGATTGCGCCGGGGTAGTTGAGATCTTCCCGTTGGGTTAACTGTGGGGTTAGTGCCGGTCGGAGGGAGAACAAACGCCAACCAGTTGGGTAGCGATACCTCGGGCAACCCCAGAGAGTTGAGGAAAGCAGGGACATCTGCAGGGTGCCGAAGAGCATACGAACGGCCCCCCTTGCATGCAATAAGGTGGAAAGGGTGGCCACACTTGTAGGTGATCTCATGCTCGCCGAACTTCTCCAGCAGTGGTTTAATGCAACGGCGCATCTAAAGGGTCCTTCTGGAAACATCCGGCAGAAGAATGATTTGTGCTCTATCAAAGTCCATATGACCTCTGTGCCAGGCTCGTTGCAAAATGTCTTCTTTGACAGTGTAGTTGTGTAGGCAGCAGAGGACATCTCGGGGTCTGTCCTCCTCAAATACCCCTGGGCCCCAGGGTCCTGTGCACCCTGTCTATGGTAATGGGAGTCTCCAGAGGGCATTCTAAGCAATTATTAAATATGGCAGTCACAGTTGCCTTGAGGTCTGCTTGTCGGGTGGCTTCAGGCATGAATTCTGCCATTGCGCCTGCGATTGCGGTTTTCTAGGTCATCCAGCAAAAGATACAGCTGTGCAATTTGATCTGACACTTGTTCATGTGTAGTTTGTAGATTAGAGACATCTTGGCGGAGGATTACTGTGTCATTTTTCATTTCAGAGATCTGAGTGGTCGCCTCCGCCACCTCCTGCTTGATGCCTGCAAGCTCTTTGCGGAGTGCCGCCTCCATTCTGGTGGCTAGAGAGTCCAGGTCTTCCCTAGTGGGTAGCTTTGCAGGAGAGCCCACAGAGTCTGTTCATTGAAAAGTGTGGCAGGGGGCTCTCGTGAGGGCACAACTAAAGGGGTAGTACTTACTGCAACCTGCATGTGCTGTGCGAGGAACAGCGGTGTGCCGGGTATGGAGGCTTGGTATTGGGAAGCCTGCAAGTCCCCTGGAGCCCACTGTGTGGAGCTGCCTAGCTCCCTTCCAGGACTGCCCAATGATGTGAGGGACAGTGAGCGGGGAAGGCATGGGGAGAGGTCGCTGGATGGGGAGAAGGGAGGCATATCATTGCCCTGATCATACCTTGCTCCCCCTCCTCTGTTTGTAGGCTGGCTGGGTTCTGTCCTCGTGGCTGGTGTCGGCGCCATCTTGGCTGGATCTGGAGTAGATGCGGCCAGCTGTATTGGCACCAGAAATCGCTCCATAGGGGTGACAGAGCCTCTCGTTTGGTACCGCTACCTCCCTGGGTTCCTGTGCAGTGTGGAGAAGCTGTAATGATCGTTTTTTTCTGCGTGGATAAGCTGCCGAGGAGCTGCGGTCCAGGAGCTCAGAAAAGACGCTTCTTCACTCCTCCATGCCAAGACCACGCCTCCAGAGAACATTTTTTAGGATAATCCACACAGGGGCACCAGGGGATACTTTAGGTGTCTCCATCTGTGAAACTTGGCCAAAAAAGGTAAGTATTGCAGTTTGGTTAAAAGGGAATTTGAGTCATGTCTTCAACTTTGATCTTTTCACAAACAGACAATTGTACACCACTTCAAAGCAATGTTTCATATTCCTATTTCTGGACTCAAATATCAGTGTGCTAAGTATACCTTTGGTTTCATTCTCATAGGGGAGAAAAGACTCAGACAACAGTCAGAGGATCCCAGGACCCCCCAACCTCACCAGCCTGATAGGGTCATTAGCCCAAGCCCACACGAGGATCTGGAGGAAGGAGAGGTGGAGGAAGTGGGTGAGATCTGCATCCCACCAGGTGAGTGTCTGACACCCCAGCTTAAGGTAATCTATTTATGTCTGCATATTTCTAAATACATATTTTTTCTCAAATTTTAGGTGATGTTCTGGTTGTGGAAGGCCAAGCGGTGGACCCATTTAGCACCAACAGCGCCCAAAGGCTAATTGGGCAGATCATGGTCTGGAATGGCCACATTGATGAAATGCGCAATCAGCTAGACAGCATGAGAAATCGGCTGGACAGCATGCAACTGGAAATGAAGAACATGATCGATGTTTTGGGGAGAATCTAATCCCTTTTTCCTTAAAACATCGATCATGTTCTTAAATTCCTTTTTAAATGAGAACATTGTTCTTTTTTTCTAGTTGTTAAATTTTAAAAGCCAAATTTTGAAGATGCACACGGTGTGTCAACATGTGCTATCTGCCATCATGGGATCTCCGTGTACGCGCTTTGTTTTTGCAACCCCTTCCTCATAATGCTAGTAGGTGAGAGGAAGGGATTGCACCCACAAAACATATAAAATGATCCCCCATGATGGGAGATAGCACATGTTGACATTACCCATTTGGACTCCCAATTTGTGTGCATCTTCAAAATTTGGCTTTTACATGGGTGACATCACCTGCAACTTTTACATGTTGAACTTTGTAAGTTCCAGAGTTGGGAATGTTTTTTTTTGTGAAAAAACCCTGTTTTAAAATACAAATTTAAAAAAAATGCATAAAATACAAAATAAAATGTACAAAAATATAATTCCCCAAAAAAAGAAAAAAAAGAAACAATTTTATATTGAGTAAAAAATATAAAACCAAAAAAAAAAAAAATACATTGAATGACGTTTTAAAAACACAGTAAAAATTTTAAATGACAACAATGTGTGTGGCTTCTTCTTTCAATACTCAATACCAGTTTTGGAATTCATTTTGTGTTTACAGTGACAAAGGGCCTTATTTACTAAAGGGAAATGCACTTGGCACTACAAGTGCACTAGGAGAACCTAGGAGACAGCCAAAAAGAAATGCAAACAAGAATAAAAACTCAAGATTTTATCATAAAAAGATCTTTTTATTATTTGAAAGGTTAAATATGTTCTGGCTTTGCAATAGCCCCCTACCATTAAAATAATTAACATATCTGTCCCGCACTTGACGGGCGGTTTGGGGGGCCAAGCCAGTACCGCCAGTATCCAGGCCTGTGAGTACAGATTCTGCACTAAGTCCGGCCTCAGGCCCAACTGAGGTAAGATATGTTTGCAAATGTTTTCTTAAAAAATTATGGAGTACGCAAGAGCACATGATTAGATTATTGATTTTATAGTCCGCCATATTGATAGCTGTGAGATACAAATGGAACCGGCTGGCCATAATCCCGAAGGCATTCTCCACAACTCTTCTCGCTCTGGCCAGCAGGTAGTTAAATACCCTCCTCTCCGGGGTGAGGGTCCTTTGGGGGAATGGCCTCATCAGGTACTCGCCCAGACCAAAGGCTTCATCTGCGATCAATACAGAGGGGAGTCCCTCAACATTCTCGGCATTAGGTGGCAATCCCAGGCCTCCAGTCTGGAGATGCTGGTAGAACTCGGTCTGGGCAAAGACTCCTCCATCTGACATCCGGCCGTTCTTCCCCACGTCCATGTACATAAAATCATATTGTGTCGATACCACCGCCATCAATACTATACTATTAAACCCCTTGTAATTGAAGTAGTAAGACCCTGAATGGGGTGGTGGCACAATGCGAACATGCTTCCCATCGATCGCCCCTACACAGTTGGGAAAGTCCCAACAGTTAGCGAACTGGGAGGCCACAGTCTGCCATTCCTGTGGCATGGAAAGAAACTGTCAAATAAGAAAAAAAATATAAGTACTTTTAAACATAACTTTGCAAGCAGATTACACAAAAACATTGCACAACAGCAGTATAACATTTTTTAGAAGTAGTATTTAAAAAAATAAAATATAAGGCCCACTTATAAGATTCCTCACCCCCTCTGATGGCCCATTGATCAAATTGTATGGGGGGTGGGGGAGGGTTCTAAATTAGTTTAAGACCATACATTACGTTTGGAGACATTTGAGGGGGTGGGGAGGGTTCTAAATTAGTTTAAGACGACACATTACATTTGGAGACATTTGAGGGGGTGGTTCGGGGAAAGCAGCACAATGGAGCTGACAATATACATTGTTAAAGGGACTAGGCTATAGGTGTATATGGGCCCAGGATTGCATGCTGGGGAGTTTAAAGAAGGCAAATATGCATGTAGGCCAAAAATGAAGTTTCTAAAATAAAAACATGCATGCATGAAGATAAAGGGGACATTCACAGCGTATTCCAATCATGGTAATTAGGTAATGATGAAATTAATACAATACATTAGCAAACATTAAATACATATAATGTAATGTTAAAGGCTAAAACCTACCTTAATATAGTCCTTCTGCAGGACCTGAATAATAGCAGAACAGGTCTCTGGGATAATGAGCCCCAGAGCCTGGGGGGAGATGCCTGTCTAGAACTTAAGGTCCTGAAGGCTTCTCCCAGTCGCCAAGTAACGCAACGCGGAAACTAGCCTCTGCTCCGCAGTGATGGCTTGCCGCATGCAGGTGACCTTCCTGCCTGCTGATATAAGGGGTCAGCAAAGCCAGCAGACGTTGAAAAATGGGGTCCATCATCCTGCGATAATTCCTGAAATCCTCAGGATTATTCTCACGGATCTCACGAAGCAAAGGCATGTGCGAGAATTGGTCACGCTGGCGCAGCCAATTCTTTGTCCATGAACTCCTCCTCGCCCTGTTCATGGACTGGACTTGGGTCAAAGTATTAACCCCAACACCAAGCCCCCACACAGCACAAACTCAAGAACCAGAACGCCCATGCACTATGGCTTCAAAACGATCGGCTGGCCAAACAAACAAACTTAAACGAACGCACTGAAGAACAACAAGGCCTGTGAAGAGCGACCTGAAGAACAGGAACGAGCGGACCAGCCTGATACACAGGTAACAAACTGACCAGCACGCACTGAAAACCAGATACAAACCCCACAAACACAAACTGAACCGCAAAAATTTATCAAAATAAGCTGAAGTCTGAAAAGCACGAATCGTCTCTAACCAAACTTCTACTAACACGAGATAAACACAAGATTAGCAGAAGGAGCCCAAAGGGTGTCGTACTGGGGCTTGAACTTCCTTTTTCTAGTCCCGTCGTACGTGCTGTACGTCACCGCGTTCAAAACCAGCAGACTTTTGGAGTGATCGTGTGTGTCCAAGTCCGTCCATTTGTAAGTCCAGCAGACCTACGCTGCAAAGTCCGTCGGAAAGACCATCGGACCTAGTCCGCCGAAAAGCCTGCTCGTGTGTACGCGGCATAAGGCATACATGAGGGGCATACTAATCCAAATGGGGGCCAGAGAAAAAAGGTGATATACCTCAGAACTCAACTCTACACTCGCTGACATCCACACCTTAGAAACACAAAACAAAACCTCACCAAATGCGTCGCTGGTCCAGAAGCTCTCAAAACTAAGAGAGAAATAAAAAAGAGCTTTTAGCTCAGCAATGCAACGTACACCTTAGACACCTACGCCTGAAATCTTATGCCAACGCCAATAGAGCAGTCAAATATTTGGCCAATAGAATTAAAGCAGCCCATACTAAGACTAGAATTGCACACCTAATACATCCTACTCTCAAACACAAAATCATAAATCCACAAGATATTACTAACCAATTCGCTGCCTACTACAGCGATTTGTATAACCTCCACAGGGACCCGTCAACCATCCAACAACAGCAAACATAGAAAACTTCTTACAGGAACTACATCTTCCATCTCTATCAGAAGATCAAACACAAACACTGAACTCCCCATTCACAACCATGGTAATTGAATCAACCATTGCCACTTTACCACATGGCAAATCACCCGAATCAGACGGGTTTTCTAACGAATATTTCAAACGCTTCAGCAACACACTCGTACCACATATGCAAGTGATCTTCACAAAGGCCGCAAATGAGGCAACAATCCCACCAGAGATGCTGAAAGCGTACATAGTCACACTACCCAAACCCGGAAAAAACACAACAACACCGAGCAACTTTAGGCCTATATTAGACTAGACCAAGTCAAATGCTGGCTTACAAACACTAATACCCCACTCTGGGTTGAAATTGAAAGGGCCTTACTATTAAGGCATCTCTACAAGCATGGGAAATTCTCCTCAACCAAAACCACCAAAAGTGTCCTATAAAAAATTACCAATTTCCCTTAAGCCTACTGGAGGCAAAAATACCAATGTTATCATTGAAACTATTCCCAATGCACGGGATCCGGTTTGTACAGGACCTAATCACAAATGCCAAACCCCTACCGTTTGAAGACATAATGACAACATATAAACTACCAAACCACATGCTCTTCACATGCATCAGGATTACACACTTCCTAAAAGCCAATCCCATTCTGACAATTAAGATACCACCCTCAGCCTGGCAATATCTCACACTAGAAAAGCCAAAATGTAAGGGTATATCAATATTTTACAACCTCCTACAGGACAAAAGAGCTTTCAGGAAAAATATGAACATGAGGAAATTGGAAACAGACTTAGATATCACAATCTCAGACGACCAGTGGCAGAAAGCGTTCTGAACAATCCAATAATCATCCCATTGTATAATCCATTGGGAAATGACGCTTAGGGTGACAAACAGATGGCAATACACCCCCTGCAGACAAAATTCTTCCCAAACACTTCACCTCTATGTTGGTGGAATTGTGGCCTCCGGGGCCACCTCCTACATATGTTCTGGGAATGCCCATGCTTAACTAGCTTCTGGAACCAAATATTCCAGTTGATATCCTCCATCACTGGCATAATTACAACCCCTAATCCCGCACTAGCAATACTCCACATAGGAATAGAACATTTCCATATGAGATGAGGTCAGTTGTATCATATATCCTCTTAGTTGTATGCTCCCTAGTACTTTGCACCTGGAAAAATACCCCCACTGCAAACATTACCGATGTAACCAGATTAGTCCAACAACACTACACCTTAGAACACTTACTAGCCATCAACTCTCTAAAATGTGAAAAATTTGATAAAATCTGGATGGACAGCCAAATACAAGAGTTCATAAATACTTGATAAGTGTACTTTGATAAATCAAAATAAAAATGGTGTGTACGAACATGTGTGCTTACTGTTACTTTATATATTTTTTGTTTTTTACTTCCTTGTCTTTTTTTCTGTACTGTTAATAAACACTAATAAAAATCTTAATGATTAAAAAAAAAAAGTATTTGCTATGTCTTTAGGGTGAGATAACTTAGTTCCTGTCTTAGGGTCTGTTATTTAGGCTACTCTAGTTTTTGTTTGTTTTGTTTTGATTTGTTGGGCTAATACCTTCCCTGCCTTATTCCCAGAGGAGTAGTATGAAGCTTTTAGGTGTTTAAGGCCTTTTTCATAACCATATATGAGAAGTAGGGATGAGCCGAACACCCCCCTGTTCGGTTCGCACCAGAACATGGGAACAGGAAAAAAGTTCGCTCGAACACGCGAACACCGTTAAAGTCTACGGGACACGAACATGAATAATCAAAAGTGCTAATTTTAAAGGCTTATATGCAAGTTATTGTCATAAAAAGTGTTTGGGGACCCGGGTCCTGCCCCAGGGGACATGGATCAATGCAAAAAAAAGTTTTAAAAACGGCCGTTTTTTCAGGAGCAGTGATTTTAATAATGCTTAAAGTCAAACAATAAAAGTGTAATATCCCTTTAAATTTCGTACCTGGGGGGTGTCTATAGTATGCCTGTAAAGGAGCGCATGTTTCCCGTGTTTAGAACAGTCTGACAGCAAAATGACATTTGGAAGGAAAAAACCCATTTAAAACTACCCGCGGCTATTGCATTACCGACAATACACATAGAAGTTCATTGATAAAAACAGCATGGGAATTCCCCACAGGGAAACCCCGAACCAAAATTTAAAAAAAAAATGACGTGGGAGTCCCCCTAAATTCCATACCAGGCATTTCAGGTCTGGTATGGATATTAAGGGGAACCCCGGCGGAAATTTTTTTTAAAAATGACGTGGGGTTCACCCTAAATTCCATACCAGACCCTTCAGGTCTGGTATGGATTTCAAGGGGAACCCCGCACCAAAAAAAAAAAAAGACATGGGGTCCCCCCAAAAATCCATACGCCGCGGAGGAGATGCTGGACGAGAACGCCGGAGGAAGAACCAGAAGAGCCAGAAGAACCAGAAGAAGAAGAAGATGAAGGAAGATAGAAGAAAAAAGAAGCATTTAAATAAAGGAATTGTCAAAAACTGTCTCTTGTCATTTTTAACATTTTTGACAGTTTTTTAGTGAAATGGTAGGGGTAAGTACCCCCTTACCATTTCACACAGGGGGGGACAGGATCTGGGGGTCCCCTTGTTAAAGGGGGCTTCCATATTCCGATAAGCCCCCCGCCGGCAGACCCCCACAACCACTGGCCAGGGTTGTGGGGATGAGGCCCTTGTCCTCATCAACATGGGGACAAGGTGTTTTGGGGGGCTACCCCAAAGCACCCTCCCAATGTTGAGGGCATGTGGCCTGGTACAGTTCAGGAGGGGGGGCGCAATCTCGTCCCCCCTCTTTTCCTGTGGCCTGCCAGGTTGCATGCTCGGATAAGGGTCCGGTATGGATTTTTGGGGGGACCCCACGCCATTTTTTTTTTTTTGGTGCGGGGTTCCCCTTTAAATCCATACCAGACCTGAAGGGTCTGGTATGAAATTTAGGGGGAACCCCACGTCATTTTTTTTTTACATTTTGGCCGGGGTTCCCCTTAATATCCATACCAGACCTGAAGGGCCTGGTATGGAATTTAGGGGGACTCCCACGTCATTTTTTTTTTTTAATTTTGGTTCGGGGTTTCCCTGTGGGGAATTCCCATGCCGTTTTTATCAATGAACTTCTATGTGTATTGTCGGCAATGCAAAAGGCCGCGGGTAGTTTTAAATGAGTTTTTTCCTTCCAAATGTCATTTTGCTGTCAGACTGTTCTAAACACGGGAAACATGCGCCCCTTTACAGGCATACTATAGACACCCCCCAGGTATGAAATTTAAAGGGATATTACACTTTTATTGTTTGACTTTAAGCATTATTAAAATCACTGCTCCTGAAAAAATGGCCGTTTTTAAAACTTTTTTTGCATTGATCCATGTCCCCTGGGGCAGGACCCAGGTCCCCAAACACTTTTTATGACAATAACTTGCATATAAGCCTTTAAAATTAGCACTTTTGATTTCTCCCATAGACTTTTAAAGGGTGTTCTGCGGCATTCGAATTTGCCACGAATACCCCAAATTGTTCGCTGTTCGGTGAACTTGCGAACAGCCAATGTTCGAGTCGAACATGAGTTCGACTCAAACTCGAAGCTCATCCCTAATGAGAAGTTGTTTAAGTTCTAATCTACAACTTTTTAATTCCTCTATTAGAGTCTGGGTCATGTCTTTTTTATTCTGCGTTTCTAGTTGGTGAATTTTAGTTGAGGGACTTGGTTACCTGCATCCTTTGTCTCTTTTCCCTAGATACTATTTGCAACAGTAAGCCTCTGATATAGGTTTTATGGGCACACCAGATAGTGGATGCTGGGGTCTCATTTGTAGTACTGAACTTAAACAATTCTTCTAATTGTTTCTTAACTTTTTATGATTAAAAATATGTGTATTATTACGCCATAAAATGATGGGGGTCACATTATTTTGTTCTTCCAATGCTAGTGTTATGGGGGCATGGTCTGACCAGGTAATGGTATCAATGGTGGTTAGTTTTGCTTTGTATAGGGAGGGCAAGTCTATAAGTATTAGGTCTATTCTAGAATATGATCTGTGAGGGTTGGAGAAAAAGGTGAAATCTTTTTCATCCAGGTGATGACTCCATACATCGTACAAAGATTTAATGTGTATAGTGGAGTACAGCGTTGATTTATGATGCAGTTTAGGGGGAGAACAATCTAGTTTGGGGTCTACCACTGAGTTAAAGTCCCCTAGTACGAGGAGGTTTCTCTTGCATAGGGATTTAACCTTTTTAAGAAGACTCCTCAAAAAGGTTATTTGTCCCTGGTTAGGGACATACACCGACACAATTGTATACATAACATCATTTATGGTACAGATTCAAATAATATACCTTCCCTTATGGTCTCGGATAACCTCCTGCAAAGAAAATGCAACAGAATTTTTAATTGCTATGAGAACGCCATTGCGTTTTGAGTCCGCATTTGCAAAATTATCCAGGTGTGTAACCATTAGTTTCGATGGGGTCCATCTATAGGTGATATTGTGGTTTCTTAGGGCCTTTGTGATGGTAAGGAGCATTTTTCTATGCTGTATAGTAGCTTGCGATAAGTCTGTGTATAGGGCTATGCCCGCAAATTGCCCGCTTAATTGTGGGTTTTTTCCGTATAGCGCGCATGGCTTCTTCTTTTATATGGTAGTAATGAATTCTAGCCAGTACGTCCCGTGGTACTGTATCTGGAAAGAAAGTTGGTTTGGGCAATCTATGCGCTCTGTCTATTATCAATCTATTATCAGTTCCATGTCAGTCGCATTAGACACTAAGGCGCGTAGCATTTGGTGTATAAAACCTTGAAGATCAGTGGTATAAATGGATTCTGGGATTCCGCGGAATTTAATATTATTCCTGCGTGAGCAGTCTTCCATATCTGCCAATTTTGCCGCCCTTTTTTGTATATCATTTTGTTGTTCTTTATAGGCATCTACAAGGTTATTGTGTGCAGAGAATGCATCCTCCATTTTGTGTTCAGTATGAGACATTCGTTGTTTCAAATCATGTACAGAGGCATTAATAGGTTTCAGCATATTTATCATATCAATGTGTAGGGAGTCCCTCAGAGAGATCAGCATATCCTTCATGTTTGTCATTGTCACAGGCTGGGAAGATGAAGGGAAGTGTTCAAGAGGAGTCTGGGCGGAATGCACTGCAGCCATTTCTTCCATGTCAGATTCCTCTTCCTGCCCAGCTCCTCTAGCCTTTTTAAATTTAGTAGGGCTACGTGTGGTTGGAATGTCAGGGGGATAGAGATCAGTTTCCCCTGTATTTATACAGTGAATGGCTGTACATACCGAGGTTGGCTCGCTGCTGGAATCTGAGGAGATCTCTCCCTCCTCAGCTTGCTGCGTTGAGCACCGGCGCCATCTTGGTACACCCGGCCACTCTTAGGAGGATAAAAATCCGTTAATCTCTGCATCCCATCCAGGGATGCCATTTGTTATGGAGAAGGGTACCTCCTTCGCTTGCTAAGTCACTCAGCGGTAGCTTGGAGTGGGAGCTCAGTTAGAAATCGCCTGTCTCTCATGCTGGCCGGACACGCCCCCTTGGATCTGGTTTTAGTGCTACGTGAGCAACATAGGACAGACTTTTGGCAGGGATACCTTTATTGCTTCTGGGGGATTTCCTGATTAAAGTCTTTTGTGGCCTGGTTTCTTCTTTTACAGCTTTTAGATTGTCTGCATTAATTTCTATTTCTGTGCAACTTTGTTGCTTATCTTCATGTAACACTGATGTGGAATTTTCCTCAGTTTGAAGTGTTTGTGTTAGTTCATTAAATTTTGAACATACTGAAGCTTCATTGACAATTATACTTCTACTGATAGTTACCTTGTTTATGTCTTGGTGTAGAATTCTGTATCCCTTTTGAGATTCACTGTACACCACAAGTATACCTTCCTTTGCATAAGCATCCCATTTTGTATGTTTTTCTTTTGGGACGTGCATATAGTCTTTGCTGCTAAAATGTTTTAGATGGTTCAAATTTGGGGCTTTTCCATTCCACAGTTCACATGGAGTTTTCTCAGTTGATTTTCCTGGTGGTCGATTTTGAAGACATATCTGCATTAAACAGCATGGTTCTTCCACTCTCACATAGAGTATGGTTCATTCTTTCCGCAACCCCGTTTTGTCCTGGGTTGTATGGTGTACTAATTTGAAATTTTATGCCATGCTTTCTGAGAATCACCTATATGTTATCACCTGTATATTCAGTTCCATTGTATGTGCTCAATACACTTGGAATTTTGCTGAATTTGTTGCTTGCTTCAGCCAAATACTGTTAAAGTTTCTTTGGTACTTCACTTTTGCTGTTTAACAGATATAGTGTAGTGTACCTGGAGTAATCATATATAAAAAAGTGATAAAATACCTCTTCTTTCCTGGAGTCAATTTTTCCATTGGAGATCTGAATGAATTAAGTCTCCCTACAGAACAGACAGAGCACAGTCCACATGGGCTTTGTTGCTTAACTGCAGACAGGAAACAGAAACTTTTTATTATACAGAGAAAATACATAGAGTTTACCATAGAGCAACTACAAACTTATAAACACTGCCATCTACGGCTGATGTAGTTGTTGCACAAAATACATGAACAATGTATTCCAGCACCCCCTCTTAACAACTATTCCTTATATTAGTCCAATTTTGGATCTCAGTTCTATCAATCTGTTTCAGTTCACTTAGAGATGTCATCTCTTCATCAGCAGTTCTGATCCATTTGGGAGTGGGTTGGAAGTCTTTGCATCACATCCCATGAATTCAGCTCTGGTTTTAATCCTACATGAGCAACATAGGACATGATTTTGGTTGGGATACCTTTATTGCTTCTGGGGGATTTCCTGAATAAAGCCTCTTATGGCCTGGTTTCTTCTTTTGCAGCATTTGGATTGTCTACATTCATTTTTATATCTGTGTCATGTTGTTGCTTATCTTCATGTGACACTGATGTGGAATTTTTCTAAGTTTGAAGTGTTTGTGTGAGTTCATGAAATTTTGAACATATTGAAGTTTCATTGACAATTACACTTCTACAGGTGGTTACCTTTTTTATGTCTTGGTGTAGAATTCTGTATCCCTTTTGAGATTCACTGTACCCCACAAGTACGCTTTCCTTTGCATCCCATTTTGTAAGTTTTTCTTTTGGGATCTGCATATAAACTTTGCTTCCAAAATGTTTTAGATGGTTCAAATTTGGGGCTTTTCCATTCCACAGTTCACATGGAGTTTTCTCAGTTTTCCTGGTGGTCGATTTTGAAGACATATCTGCATTAAACAGCATGGTTCTTCTGCTCTCACATAGAGTATGGTTCATTCTTTCTGCAACCCCGTTTTGTCCTGGGTTGTATGGTACAGTAGTTTGAAATATTATGCCATGCTTTCGGAGAATCGCCTACATGTTATCACCTGTATATTCTGTTCCATTGTCTGTGCTCAATACACTTGGCACTTTGCCAAATTTGTTGCTTACTTGAGCCAAATACTGTTAAAGTTTCTCTGGTACTTCTTTTTTTTTGTGTTACAGATATAGTGTAGTGTACCTGGAGTAATCTTCTAAAAAAGTGAAAAAATACCTCTTCTTTCCTGGAGTCAATTTTTCCATTGGAGATCTGAATAAATTAAGTCCAGAGGCTTCTTAGCCTTAGGTGTTTCTTGTAATATTTCCTTTTATACAGCTGGTGCATTTCATTGTTTGATCATATGGACTAATTTTTATTTCACTTGCATAGTCATTCTCCGTTAATTTCTTTATTATGTCAGGACTTCTGTGTCCAAGTTCTCTGTACCATGTGTGATTGTAGTTTGAATGTTTTTCCTCCTTGGCAGTATTAACTACCTTGTTGCATTTCAGCTTATACAGTTAATCTGTAAATTTAGAATTGCAAGTAAGATATCCCCTTTTGTGATGACACAACTCTCATCTTGGAAGATCACTGCTTTGTTTTGTGAGCTTCTTCACTCACTAAAGATTAGTTTCAAGAGCAGAGACATAGAGGACATTTTTCACAAGTGTCTTTCTGGTGACACTCTGGGAAATAGGACAGTAAAAAACATTGTCTCCTATTCCTTCTGATTCCATTATTTGCCCATTAACTGTGGTGAATTTATCTGTTTTACTCTGGTCAAGGCGAATAAAGAAATTTCTGTCATTTGTCATGTGATTCGTAGCTCCTGAATCAACACAGCATGCCTGCAAAGATGAATTGCGATTGAAAAACATATGCATTATCTGAAGCAAAATATGTTTCTTCCTTCACACTTTTGGCCATTTGAAGTTTAGTTTGTTTTTGCATTCTAGCTTTCAAGATTCTACCATCTGCTTTTAAATGACTTTGTTTCTTGCACACAAAATCTTCACATGTTTCTTGTTGCATGTTACTGTTTTTATCCCTATTTTTTGTCTTTAAAGCAGACTCTGTGCCGGAAGCACTGTCACTATTAATGATTTCTGTATTACGCTTATATTCATTCACAAGCTTACCCTTAACATATCCCGATGTCAGTTCATCATCTGGATGTACATCAAGAACACAAGTAATAGTGCTGCAACCTGAAAATCTTTTATTTCTTCTATACCTCTCAGGTATTCAACCATTTTCAAGGTATGCCTAATGCATATCCTGGCCTTTCATCAGCTTGGTTTGGTTTAGCTTTCTAATCAAATAAAGTTTATTGCTAAGATTAGCTTTTTCATGCACCTTTTGTGATCCTCCCAACATTTCTTTAGCAGTTTTACACTTATGATTTATTCATCTTATATGCTAAGAGAGATTGTGCTCTGAACTTTCTGATCTTTCTCTATCCACTCATCTGAAGGGTGTTCTGGCCTGACTTAACCACTTCAGCCCCGGAAGATTTTACCCCCTTCCTGACCAAAGCACTTTTTGCGATTCAGTACTGCTTTGCTTTAACTGACAATTGCACGGTAGTGCGACATTGCACCCAAACAAAATTGATGTCCTTTTTTGCCACAAATAGAGCTTTCTTTTGGTGGTATTTGATCGATTTTTATTTTTTGCGATATAAACAAAAAAAGAGCGACAATTTTGAAAAAAAAGGCAAGGTGCCTTTGGCCAATCATGGCTCAGGGGGCTAAGTCTATGCCCCACACTTTATAAGGCTGATTACATAGTGGCCATGTATAGTGTGATAATAACGTGGAGAGGAGAACTTGAGCTAGATTAGGCAGGTTAGTTAGTGGCGTGCAAGCAGTTTAGTATATAGAGTATCTCACAAAAGTGAGTAGACCCCTCACATTTTTGTACATATTTTATTATATCTCTTCATGTGACAACACTGAAAAAATGACACCTTGCTACAATGTAAAGTAGTAAGGGTACAGCTTGTATAACAGTGTAAATTTGCTGTCCCCTCAAAATAACTCAACACACAAACATTAATGTCTAAACTGCTGGCAACAAAAGTGAGTACACTACAAGTGAAAATGTCTAAATTGGGCCCAATTAGCTATTTTCCCTCCCCGGTGTCATGTAACTCATTAGTGTTACAAGGTCTCAGGTGTGAAAGGGGGGAGGTATTATCGCTCTCACTCTTTCATACTGGTCACTGGAAGTTCAACATGGAACCTCATGGCAAAGAACTCTCTAAGGATCTGAAAAAAAGAATTGTTGCTCTACATAAAGATGGCCTAGGCTATAAGAAGATTGCCAAGACCCTGAAACTGAGCTGCAGCACGGTGGCCAAGACCATACAGCGGTTTAACAGGACAGGTTCCACTCAGAACAGGCCTCGCCATGGTCAACCAAAGAAGTTGAGTGCACATGCTCTGTGTCATATCCAGAGGTTGTCTTTGGGAAATAGACATATGAGTGCTGCCAGCATTGCTGCAGAGGTTGAAGGGGTGAGGGGGTCAGCCTGTCTGTGCTCAGACCATACGCCACACACTGCATCAAATTTGTCTGCATGGCTGTCGTCCCAGAAAGAAGCCTCTTCTAAAGATGATGCACAAGAAAGGCCGCAAACAGTTTGCTGAAGACAAGCAGACTTAGGACATGGATTACTGGAACCATGTCCTGTGGTCTGATGAGACCAAGATAAACTTATTTGGTTCAGAGGGTGTCAAGCATGTGTGGTGGCAACCAGGTGAGGAGTACAAATACAAGTGTGTCTTACCTACAGTAAAGCATGGTGGTGGAGTGTCATGGTCTGAGGCTGTATGAGTGCTGCCGGCACTGGGGAGCTACAGTTCATTGAGGGAACCATGAATGCAAACATGTACTGTGACATACGGAAGCAGCGCATGATCCCCTCCCTTCGGAGACTGGTCCACAGGGCAGTATTCCAACATGATAACGACCCCAAACACACCTCCAAGAGGACCACTGCCTTGCTAAAGAAGCTGAGGGTAAAGGACTGGCCAAGCATGTCTCCAGACCTAAACCCTATTGAGCATCCATAAATGAAAGGTGGAGGAGAGCAATGTCTCTAACATACACAAGCTCTGTGATGTCGTCATGGAGGAGTGGAAGAGGACTCCAGTGGCAACCTGTGAAGCTCTGGTGAACTCCATGACCAAGAGGGTTAAGGCAGTGCTGGAAAATAATGGTGGCCACACAAAATATTGACACTTTGGGCCCAAATTGGACATATTCACTTAGGGGTGTACTCACTTTTGTTGCCAGCGGTTTAGACATGAATTGCTGTGTGTTGAGTTATTTTGAGGGGACAGCAAATTTACACTGTTATACAAGCCATACACTCACTACTTTACATTGTAGCAAAGTGTCATTTCTTTAGTTTTGTTACATGAAAAGATATAATAAAATATTTACAAAAATGTGAGGGGTGTACTCACTTTTGTGAGATACTATATATATATACAGTATACAGTGTAGTCAGTGTAGAATATATATACAGTGCAGGCAATGTACTCATATATATATGAATACCTTGTAGTATATACAGTATATATATATATATATATATATATATATATATATATATATATATATAGTAAAGGATTCACACCCAATGTAGAGCTTAAAGGACAGCGCCACTCGCTGGTTCTTCTTTTTAAGGGCTTTGTTTGCCCATTTTTATCAAAAGAAAGTTCAACAAACAAAGATAGGTTTTCCTCGCAGGGGTTTCAGCATTACTTTTCATCAACAAAACTACATTCAGCCTAGTTGACTCTCACTTGTAGCACTGCAGCTCTGGCCTTACACTCCAGGCCCTCATCTGTCTTATACAGACTGTTTCACTGACCACCTTGGTGCACACAGCTTTGAAGCCCTTCAACGCACACAGCTTCTGGCTCCCTGGACGCACACAACTAACAGCCTCTTGCTGCACTGGCTCCCACGTGGAGCCCTCCTGACTCCTGGTACTCAGACTTCCTATCTGCCGGGTGGAGCCCAGAACCATGACCAGGTTACTACTAAAAGCCCAGCACACACCTGACCAATCAGTATGCTGGCTGTTCTCAAAATCAGGACCCAGGACTAGGGATTTCATCCCACCCGGATCTCTCAGTATTCCCCAAGCTCCAGGTCCCAAAGTGCACTTTACAAAATACTGAGGAAACTGAAAGGCCAGTTTCCTCTTCGTGTTACATGCTCCCTGGAGCCCCTCAACCCGTCTGGTTGAGAATTCTGGGTCACATCCTCCTTCTAGACCCTGGCAAGGCAACGCTCTGCCACAATATATATATATATACAGTAGGTGACCGTGATATTGTGTCAATCTCGCCGCTGTTATTGGCGAGATTTGACACCTGCGAGTCCCATCATGGGAGCCAGCGCCGCGCTGGCTCACTCATCTGGAAAGGAAAAATGTGTTTGGTATGAATCATGAGGGGGAACTCCATGCCAAATTTTAAATAAAAAAACAGCATGGGTTCCCCTCCAGGGGCATACCAAGCCCTTAGGTCTGGTATGGATTTTAAGGGGAACCCCCTACGCCGAAATAACAGCGTGGGGGTCCCCCCCAAAATCCATACCAGACCCTTATCCGAGCACGCAGCCCGGGGGGAGAGGTAGCGACCCCCCCCCTGAACCGTACCAGGCCACATGCCCTCAACATGGGGGGGTGGATGCTTTGGGGAAGGGGGGCGCCCTAAAAATAAATAAATTCCAGTGTATATTGATTGGTTGGTGTGAACATTATAGAGACTACAAATTATGGTATCTATACTGTAATTTTTTTTCACACTACTAATGACTGTTCTCAGTGACTTATAATGAGACTGTGCTAGTGCTGTGGGAAATCTGATACTAACTGACATTGGGGGAACTGACTAACTGCCACTGACATCACCAGTGACATTAATACAATGATCAGTGCTAATAATATACACTGTTACTATACTAATGACACTGGCTGGGAAGGGATTTACATCTAGGGTGATCAAGGGGTTAAATGTGTGCCTATTGCCTAACTACAGTATGTGTAATGTGTGTAAAGTGTGCTGCTTTTACTACTATATCTCTAAGCTTCTCATCCCTGTTTTGCAGGAATGAGAAACAGAGAGATTTTTTTTCTTTTGTTCAGAGCTTTGTGTTGATTGTCAACACAGAGCTATGGGCTGTGATTGTACACAGCTGATCAGCTTGGTACAGGGCAAGAATCTTTGGCTGGGGTTTGCTTACATGCTCCCGCTGTGTACAAAGACAGTGGGTGTGGGCGGCGGGTGCGCATGCGTGCACCCTAAACCCGAAGACAGGCAGCGATACGGATATGTCCCTTTGCCTATCTGGGCCACCTATCATAGTACATTGTGGGCAGTCAGTCTGCAAGTGGTTAAAAAATGTGTAAAATATTGTTTAACTTTAATTACATTTCATAGATCAGTTGGTTTCATTATCATAACCATGAATAATGCAATGGGTTTTCAAATAAATAGATATTTCAAAGGTGACATCTGCATTGGACATTATATGGAGATAAGAGCAACTGCAAAGATAGGAGCAAGCTTCCTGTGATTTTAAAGGCACAAGTAAGGTATATCTAATCTAAATTATGGTGGAAAATTGTGATCACCTGAACAAAAATCAGGCAAAAGCATTTTTGTTAGGGAAAATACTTGTTTAATAAACTATATACAGTGCCTTGAAAAAGTATTCATACCCCTTTACATTTTTCCGCGTTTCATGTTACAGCCAAAAACGTAAATGTATTTTATTGGGATTTTATGTGATAGACCAACGCAAAGTGGCACATAATTGTGAAGTGGAAGGAAAATGATAAATGGTTTTCAACATTTTTTACAAATGTAAAAAGTGTGGTGTACATTTGTATTCCGCCCCCTAGAGTCATAATTTTGTAGAACCACCTTTTGCTGCAAATACACCTGCAAGTCTTTTTGGGGATGTCTCTACCAGCTTTGCACATCTAGAGAGTGCCATTTTTGCCCTTTCTTCTTTGCAAAATAGCTCAAGCTCTGTCAGATTGGATGGAGAGCGTCTGTTAACAGCAATTTTTAAGTCTTTCCACAGATTCTCAATTGGATTTAGGTCTGGACTTTGACTGGGCCATTCTAACACATGAATATGCTTTGATCTAAACCATTCCATTGTAGCCCTGGCTGTATGTTTAGGGTCATTGTACTGCTGGAAAGTGAACCTCCGCCCCAGTCTCAAGTTTTTTTGCAGACGCTAACAGGTTTTCTCCTAAGATTGCCCTGTAGTTGGCTCTATCCATCTTCCCATCAACTCTGACCAGTTTCCCTGTCCCTGCTGAAGAATAGCATCCCCACAACATGATGCTGCCACCACCATGTTTCATGGGGGGGTTGTTTCTGCCACACATAGCATTATGCTTTTATGTTAAACAGTAAAATTTTGGTCTTAACTGACCAGAGCACCTTCTTCCACATGTTTGCTGTATCCTCCACATGGCTTCTCGCAAACTGCAAACGGGACTTATGGCTTTTTTTTAACAATGGCTTTCTTCTTGCCACTCTTCCATAAAGGTGTCAGAAACCATGAATCAGACTGAGACAGAAGTACAGTTAAATCACACTTGTTTAATAATAATAAAAAGAGGTAAACAGAGTAAACGTAGTCAAAACGTAGCCAGAGTTCAGGAACGGATAGTCAGACAAGCTAAAACGTCAGGCAGCCAGAGATGAGTGTAGTAGAACAGCAAGCAATATCTGGAGCCAGAAGGAATGTCAGCCAAGCAAGTCTTTAACAGGAGCACAGGAGAGCGTCTCTAGAGATGTGAAGGCAGAGATTATCTGGACTGGACGGCTTAAGTAGGCAGGACTGAGGAGCAGGATATCATCAATAGGGATGAGCCGAACACCCCCCTGTTCGGTTCGCACCAGAACATGCGAATAGGAAAAAAGTTTGTTTGAAGACGCGAACACCGTTAAAGTCTATGGGACACGAACATGAATAATCAAAAGTGCTAATTTTAAAGGCTTATATGCAAGTTATTGTCATAAAAAGTGTTTGGGGACCCGGGTCCTGCCCCAGGGGACATGGATCAATGCAAAAAAAAGTTTTAAAAACAGCCGTTTTTTCAGGAGCAGTGATTTTAATAATGCTTAAAGTCAAACAATAGAAGTGTAATATCCCTTTAAATTTTGTAGCTGGGGGTGTCTATAGTATGCCTGTAAAGGGGCGCATGTTTGCTGTGTTTAGAACAGTCTGACAGCAAAATGACATTTCGAAGGAAAAAAGCCATTTAAAACTACTCGCGGCTATTGCATTGCCGGTCTGACAATACACATAGAAGTTCATTGATAAAAACGGCATGGGAATTCCCCACAGGGGAACCCCGAACCAAAAATTTTAAAAAAATAACGTGGGGGTCCCCCTAAATTCCATACCAGGCCCTTCAGGTCTGGTATGG
Organism: Lithobates clamitans; assembly: GCA_037952925.1. Lineage (NCBI taxonomy): Eukaryota > Metazoa > Chordata > Amphibia > Anura > Ranidae > Lithobates > Lithobates clamitans. Next base: position 727,057 of record JBBGZY010000356.1, on the reverse strand, counting down.
ATATTAAGGGGAACCCCGCGCCAAAAAAAAAAAAAGGCGTGGGGTCCCTCCAAAAATCCATACCAGACCCTTATCCGAGCACGCAACCTGGCAGGCCACAGGAAAAGAGGGGGGGACAAGAGAGCGCCCCCCCTCCTGAACCGTACCAGGCCACATGCCCTCAACATTGGGAGGGTGCTTTGGGGTAGCCCCCCAAAATACCTTGTCCCTATGTTGATGAGGACAAGGGCCTCATCCCCACCACCCTGGCCGGTGGTTGTGGGGGTCTGCAGGCGGGGGGCTTATCGGAATCTGGAAGCCCCCTTTAACAAGGGGACCCCCAGATCCCGCCCCTCCTGTGTGAAATGGTAAGGAGGTACAAAAGTACCCCTACCATTTCACTAAAAAACTGTCAAAAATGTTAAAAATGACAAGAGACAGTTTTTGACAATTCCTTTATTTAAATGCTTCTTCTTTCTTCTATCTTCCTTCATCTTCTTCTTCTGGTTCTTCTGGCCCTTCTTCTTCTTCCTCTTGCGTTCTTGTCCAGCATCACCTCCGCGGCGTCTTCTATCTTCTTCTCCTCGGGCCACTCCGCACCCATGGCATGGGGGGAGGCTCCCGCTCTTCTCTTCATCTTCTTCTCTTCTTCATCTTCTTCTTCATCTTCTTCTTTTCTTCTCTTCTTCTCTTCTTCATCTTTTTCTCCGGGCTGCTCCGCATCCATGCTGGCATGGAGGGAGGCTGTGTGACGTCGTCTCCTCATCTGACGGTTCTTAAATAACGGGGAGTGGGGCCACCCGGTGACCCTGCCCCCCTCTGATGCACGGTGACTTGACGGGACTTCCCTGTGACATCACGGGGAATGCCACAGGGAAGTCCCGTCATGTCCCGTGCGTCAGAGGGGGGCAGGGCCCCATTATTTAAGAACCGTCAGACGAGGAGATGCCGTCACACAGTGGGAGCCTCCCTCCATGCCAGCATGGATGCGGAGCGGCCCGGAGAAGAAAATGAAGAAGAGAAGAAGAGAGGAAAAGAAGAAGATGAAGAAGAAGATGAAGAAGAGAGGAAGATGAAGAGAAGAGCGGGAGCCTCCCCCCATGCCATAGGTGCGGATTGGCCCGAGGAGAAGAAGATAGAAGACGCCACGGAGGAGATGCTGGACGAGAACGCCGGAGAAAGAACCAGAAGAGCCAGAAGAACCAGAAGAAGAAGAAGAAGAAGAAGATGAAGGAAGATAGAAGAAAGAAGAAGCATTTAAATAAAGGAATTGTCAAAAACTGTCTCTTGTCATTTTTAACATTTTTGACAGTTTTTTAGTGAAAGGGTAGGTACCCCCTTACCATTTCACACAGGGGGGGTGGGATCTGGGGGTCCCCTTGTTAAAGGGGTTCCAGATTTTGATAAGCCCCCCGCCTGCAGACCCCCACAACCACCGGCCAGGGTTGTGGGGATGAGGCCCTTGTCCTCATCAACATGGGGACAAGGTGTTTTGGGGGGCTACCCCAAAGCACCCTCCCAATGTTGAGGGCATGTGACCTGGTACGGTTCAGGAGGGGGGGGCGCTCTCTCATCCCCCCCTCTTTTCCTGCAGCCTGCCAGGTTGCATGCTCGGATAAGGGTCTGGAATGGATTTTTGGGGGGACCCCACGCCGTTTTTTTTTTGGCTCGGGGTTCCCCTTAACCACTTGAGCCCCGGACCATTATGCTGCCTAAGGACCAGAGGTCTTTTTCCAATTTGGCACTGCGTCGCTTTAACTGCTAATTGCGCGGTCATGCAATGCTGTACCCAAACGAAATTTGCGTCCTTTTCTTCCCACAAATAGAGCTTTCTTTTGATGGTATTTGATCACCTCTGCGGTTTTTATTTTTTGCGCTATAAACGGAAAAAGACCGAAAATTTAGAAAAAAAATGATATTTTCTACTTTTTGTTATAAAAAAAATCCAATAAACTAAATTTTAGTCATACATTTAGGCCAAAATGTATTCGGCCACATGTCTTTGGTAAAAAAAATGTCAATAAGCGTATATTTATTGGTTTGCGCAAAAGTTATAGCGTCTACAAACTAGGGTACATTTTCTGGAATTTACACAGCTTTTAGTTTATGACTGCCTATGTCATTTCTTGAGGTGCTAAAATGGCAGGGCAGTACAAAACCCCCCCAAATGACCCCATTTTGGAAAGTAGACACCCCAAGGAAATTGCTGAGAGGCATGTTGAACCCATTGAATATTTATTTTTTTTATCCCAAGTGATTGAAAAATGACAAAAAAAAAAAAAAAAAAAAATATTTACAAAAAGTCGTCACTAAATGATATATTGCTCACACAGGCCATGGGCCTATGTGGAATTGCACCCCAAAATACATTTAGCTGCTTCTCCTGAGTACGGGGATACCACATGTGTGGGACTTTTTGGGAGCCTAGCCGCGTACGGGGCCCCGAAAACCAAGCACCGCCTTCAGGATTTCTAAGGGTGTAAATTTTTGCTTTCACTCTTCACTGCCTATCACAGTTTCGGAGGCCATGGAATGCCCAGGTGGCACAAAACCCCCCAAAATGACCCCATTTTGGAAAGTAGACACCCCAAGCTATTTGCTGAGAGGCATATTGAGTCCATGGAATATTTTATATTTTGACACAAGTTGCGGGAAAGTGACACTTTTTATTTTTTTTTTTTTTTTTTTTCATAAAGTTGTCACTAAATGATATATTGCTCACACAGGCCATGGGCATATGTGGAATTGCACCCCAAAATACATTTAGCTGCTTCTCCTGAGTATGGGGATACCACATGTGTGGGACTTTTTGGGAGCCTAGCTGCGTACGGGACCCCGAAAACCAATCACTGCCTTCAGGATTTCTAAGGGTGAAAATTTTTGATTTCACTCTTTACTGCCTATCACAGTTTCGGAGGCCATGGAATGCCCAGGTGGCACAAAACCCCCCCAAATGACCCCATTTTGGAAAGTAGACACCCCAAGCTATTTGCTGAGAGGCATGGTGAGTATTTTGCAGCTCTCATTTGTTTTTGAAAATGAAGAAAGACAAGAAAAAAAATTTTTTTTTTTCTTTTTTCAATTTTCAAAACTTTGTGACAAAAAGTGAGGTCTGCAAAATACTCACTATACCTCTCAGCAAATAGCTTGGGGTGTCTACTTTCCAAAATGGGGTCATTTGGGGGGGTTTTGTGCCACCTGGGCATTCCATGGCCTCCGAAACTGTGATAGGCAGTGAAGAGTGAAATCAAAAATTCACGCCCTTAGAAAGCCTGAAGGCGGTGCTTGGTTTTCGGGGTCCCGTACGCGGCTAGGCTCCCAAAAAGTCTCACACATGTGGTATCCCCGTACTCAGGAGAAGCAGCAGAATGTATTTTGGGGTGTAATTTCACATATTTCCATGGCATGTTTGAGCAATATATCATTTAGTGACAACTTTGTGCAAAAAAAAAAAAAAAAAAAAAAAAATTTGTCTCTTTCCCGCAACTTGTGTCGCAATATAAAATATTCCATGGACTCGACATGCCTCTCAGCAAATAGCTTGGGGTGTCTACTTTCCAAAATGGGGTCATTTGGGGGGGTTTTGAACTGTCCTGGCATTTTATGCACAACATTTAGAAGCTTATGTCACACATCACCCACTCTTCTAACCACTTGAAGACAAAGCCCTTTCTGACACTTATTGTTTACATGAAAAAGTTTTTTTTTTTTTGCAAAAAAATTACTTTGAACCCCCAAACATTATATATTTTTTTAAAGCAAATGCCCTACAGATTAAAATGGTGGGTGTTTCATTTTTTTTTTTCACACAGTAATTGCGCAGCGATTTTTCAAACGCATTTTTTGGGGAAAAAACACACTTTTTTTAATTTTAATGCACTAAAACACGCTATATTGCCCAAATGTTTGATGAAATAAAAAAGATGATCTTAGGCCGAGTACATGGATACCAAACATGACATGCTTTAAAATTGCGCACAAACGTGCAGTGGCAACAAAATAAATACATGTTTAAAAGCCTTCAAAAGCCTTTACAGGTTACCACTTTAGATTTACAGAGGAGGTCTACTGGAAAAATTACTGCACTCGATCTGGCCTTCGCGGTGATACCTCACATGCATGGTGCAATTGCTGTTTACGTTTGACGACAGACCGCCGCTTGCGTTCGCCTTAGCGCGAGAGCAGGGGGCGACAGGGGTGTTTTTTTTTTTTTTTTTTTTTTTCTTTATTATTTTTTTGCTTTTTTAATCTTACTTTTAAACTGTTCCTTTCATATTTTTTTTTTTAATCATTTTTATTGTTATCTCGGGGAATGTAAATATCCCCTATGATAGCAATAGGTAGTGACAGGTACTCTTTTTTGAAAAAATTGTGGTCTATTAGACCCTAGATCTCTCCTCTGCCCTCAAAGCATCTGACCACACCAAGATCGGTGTGATAAAATGCTTCCCCAATTTCCCAATGGCGCTATTTACATCCGGCGAAATCTAAGTCATGAAATACTCGTAGCTTCCGGTTTCTTAGGCCATAGAGATGTTTGGAGCCACTCTGGTCTCTGATCAGCTCTATGGTCAGCTGGCTGAATCACCGGCTGCATTCTCAGGTTCCCTGTTGAGACAGGAGATCCAGAGAAAAACACGGAAGACGGTGGGGGGGGGGGGGCATTCCCTCCCACGGCTTGTAAAAGCAGTCTAGAGGCTAATTAGCCGCTAGGATTGCTTTTACATGAAAGCCGACCGCTGGCTGAAAAGAATGATACCAAGATGATACCTAAACCTGCAGGCATCATTCTGGTATAACCACTCAAAGTCGTGAATGGCGTACCTGAAGACAAAAAAATGGTTAACAATGGTTAACAATAAAGCACAGTAAAGTGTAAATAATTACACACCTGAAAAACAAACATGATAAAACATAATAACAATAACAATAACAATAACAATAACAATCAATAACAATAACAATAACAATAAAACATTGCAGAACAGAATACAGTAAAAAAGAGCAGAACAATAGAGAGAGAGAATAGAGAGAGAGAGAACAATAAAACAACAACTATTTTTTTTATTTCATATTTTTTTTTTTTTTTTACACTTTTTTTGTAACTAACTTTTATAACGGTAACCGGTTCCAGGTTCGGGTCTCTCAAAATGCGATGGCATCTTGGGAGACCCTGTGAAAGTGTGCCTAGTCTGTGCAATGCTGTACCCTACGCTAATACTCAACTAGTGAATGGTAGCGTTCAAAACATTCACCAATGCAAAGGCCAGGATTTTCAGGACAGGAGGGACAATAATAGCGGGTGTCACGCCTATATCCGCGCTTGCTGCAGACACGACATCTTTTTTGGGGGTGTTCGTTGGGTAGGGGTACTCGGGAGGACATAAAAATGCCTCTCATGCAGCCGACTGCATTTGGTTGGGGATGTGAATGGGGGAAGTACGGGCGCTGCAGAAGCGGTGGGTTCCCAATTAGGATTGGCGAATGCAGCAGGAAGGGCACTATGGGCACGACGGGCCTGTGTTTGTCTTTTTGGTGGCAGCGGGACACTACTTGTGCTTGCCACCTCACCAGCTTGAACTGCACTTATGGGACTCGCCACGTCACCACGTGTTACTGCAGTGCTGGTTTGACTACGACCGGGGTGTACTAGGACGCTGGTGCTTGCCAGTTCACCAAAACGCTACAAAAAAACTGTTAGCGATCGCAGGGATCAGGCCTGACTCTGCGAACGCTGCAGTTATGCGTTTAGTGCCTTGTAAGTGTCAGTGATCGATCGATACTGCACTTGGGTGGGCTGGGCCGGGCCGGGCGGAGGGGCAAAACGCAGGTGCTAGCAGGTATCTGGGCTGATCCCGCTAACACTGCGTTTTTGGGAACCCTAAACTGCTGGTGACGCCAGTATAGATCTGATCGGATCAGATATTGATCCGTTCAGATACTATACCACTAAGGGAGGTGTATGCTGCGTGCGTGGGTGTTAGCGGTACTGGCGCTAATCTGACGCTGCCTGGGGCTGGTGCTTGCCAGTTCACCAAAATGCTACAAAAAAAACTGTTAGCGATCGCAGGGATCAGGCCTGACTCTGTGAACGCTGCAGTTATGCGTTTAGTGTTTTGTAAGTGACAGTGATCGATCGATACTGCACTTGGGTGGGCTGGGCTGGGCCGGGCGGAGGGGCAAAACGCAGGTGCTAGCAGGTATCTGGGCTGATTCCGCTAACACTGCGTTTTTGGGAACCCTAAACTGCTGGTGACGCTAGTATAGATCTGATCGGATCAGATATTGATCCGTACAGATACTATACCACTAAGGGAGGCGTATGGTGCGTGCGTGGGTGTTAGCGGTACTGGCGCTAACCTGACGCTGCCTGGGGCTGGTGCTTGCCAGTTCACCAAAATGCTACCAAAAAAACTGTTAGCAATCGCAGGGATCAGGCCTGACTCTGCGAACGCTGCAGTTATGCGTTTAGTGCCTTGTAAGTGACAGTGATCGATCGATACTGCACTTGGGTGGGCTGGGCTGGGCGGAGGGGCAAAACGCAGGTGCTAGCAGGTATCTGGGCTGATCCCGCTAATACTGCGTTTTTGGGAACCCTAAACTGCTGGGGACGCTAGTATAGATCTGATCGGATCAGATATTGATCCGTTCAGATACTATACCACTAAGGGAGGCGTATGCTGCGTGCGTGGGTGTTCGCGGTACTGGCGCTAATCTGACGCTGCCTGGGGCGACGCATATCACCGCCGGGCGATTAGGGGGCTAAACCTTTATTCGGTAATAAACGGCGGGTGCCCTGACACTATAAAAAATAAACGAACTAACCAGCGTCACCCGTAACGGTTATACGGTGATCAGTGGTGAAAGGGTTAACTAGGGGGCAATCAAGGGGTTAAAACATTTATTAGGTAGTATATGGGGGTCCCTGTCGCTATAAAACGCTGACGGCGAACCTAAATATTTACCTCACTAACTAGCGTCACCAGCGACACTAATACAGCGATCAGAAAAATGATCGCTTAGCGACACTGGTGACAGGGGGTGATCAAGGGGTTAAAACTTTATTAGGGGGGGTTAGGGGGGTACCCTAGACCTAAAGGGGGGTAACAGTAACTGTGCCAACACAGTAACTGTCACAAACTGACAGCTAGCAGTAATCAGGAAAAAAAAAAAAAAAAAAAAAAAAAAACTGCTGGTGTCAGTTTGTGACAGGGGGGGGGGGGGGTGATTGGGGGGGGATCGGGGGGCGATCGGGGGGGGGATCGGGGTGTTTTGTATGCCTGGCATGTTCTACTGTGTGTGTGTAGTGTTGTGCACTCACATACTTGTCGTCTCTCCTCGGGCCGGAACGGAAAATACCGACCCGAGGAGAGATGACATCACTTCCTTTGCTGCTGTTTAGCATACAGCAGCAAAGGAGCGTTTTCATTGGCCGGCGGCGATCGCGAGGGGGGGGCCACGAACGGATGGTCTCCCCCTCATCACCGATCGCCGCTGGACATAGGACGACCGCCTCGGGCACCGGGGGGGGGTCCGATCGGACCCCCCACCCGCGGAAGGCAAATCACGTACCCTGTACGTGATTTTGCCTGTCCGTGCCACTTTGCCGACGTACATCGGCGTGAGGCGGTCGTCAAGTGGTTAAAATCCATACCAGACCTGAAGGGTCTGGTATGGAATTTAGGGGGACCCCCACATCATTTTTTTTTTAATTTTGGCAGGGGTTCCCCATAATATATATACCAGAGCTGAAGGGCCTGGTATGGAATTTAGGGGGACCCACGTCATTTTTTTTTTAAATTTTGGTTCGGGGTTCCCCTGTGGGGAATTCCCATGCTGTTTTTATCAATGAACTTCTATGTGTATTGTCGGACCGGCAATGCAATAGCCGCGAGTAGTTTTAAATTGCTTTTTTCCTTTGAAATGTCATTTTGCTGTCAGACTGTTCTAAACATGGGAAACATGCGCCCCTTTCCAAAGTATGAGAATTTTTTTTAAACTAATCCTGCTTTAAACTTCTCCACAACTTTATCCCTGACCTGTCAGGTGTGTTCCTTGGATTTCAGGATGCTGTTTGTTCACTAAGGTTCTCTAACAAACCTCGGAGGGCTTCACAGAACAGCTGTAATTATACTGAGATTAAATTACACACAGGTTGACTCTATTTACTCATTAGGCTGGGGGAGCACATTGCAATGGCTTCTATCCTTAATGCTTCTATCTCTAAGTGATTCTTTCTACAAGTGATATGCACTTCAATCTCTGCTTCAAGTTCTGCCTTACCTGATCATTCCTTCTCTGTCTCTTCACAGGTATGTGTCAGCTCAACCACATCTTCCACCATTAAATGAAATTGGAATCTGCTTGCTGTCTCTGTGTGTGTGTCTTTGGCATGTGTCAGCTCAACCACATCTTCCACCCGTAAATGAAATTGGGATCTGCTTGCTGTCTCTGTGTGTATGTCTTTGGTAGGGATGAGCCGAACACCCCCCGGTTCGGTTCGCACCAGAACCCGCGAACGGACCGCAAGTTCGCACGAACGTTAGAACCCCATTGACGTCTATGGGACTCGAACGTTCGAAATCAAAAGTGCTCATTTTAAAGGCTAATTTGCATGGTATTGTCCTAAAAAGGGTTTGGGGACCCGGGTCCTACCCCAGGGGACATGTATCAATGCAAAAAAAACTTTTAAAAACGGCCGTTTTTTCGGGAGCAGTGATTTTAATGATGCTTAAAGTAAAAAAAAAAAAGTGAAATATTCCTTTAAATATCGTACCTGGGGGGTGTCTATAGTATGCCTGTAAAGTGACGCGTGTTTCCCATGTTTAGAACAGTCCCTGCACCAAATGTCATTTTTAAAGGAAAAAATCTCATTTAAAACTGCTTGCGGGTTTAATGTCATGTCGGGTCATGGCAATATGGATGAAAATCAGTGAGACAAACGGCATGGGTACCCCCCAGTCCATTACCAGGCCCTTTGGGTCTTGTATGGATATTAAGGGGAACCCCGCACCCAAATTAAAATAAGGAAAGGTCCCTATATACTCTGAACAGCAGTATTCAGGCGGTGCAAACAAGACAGGGACTGTAGGTTTGTTGTTAAGTAGAATCTGTTTGTAATTTTGAACATTTTTAATGTGTTTAGCTCCAGCCAAAAAATCTTTTCTAAGCTTTTTGGAAAACATAGGGAAGGGTTATCACCCCTGTGACATTTGTTTTGCGTCTTTCCTCCTCTTCAGAAGATTTCACCTCACTTTTTTGTCCCAATGAAAAATGTTTTTGGAAAATTTGGGTTTTTTTGTGGAACAAGGATTGGAAAGCATCAGTGGAAAGGAGAAATTGTTTTCCCATATTAACTCTTACAGGAGAGAATTTCCCTTCCTTAGAGGTAGATTTCATCTCACTTCCTGTTGTCTCCTTCCGTTTGCAAGTAGGAGTCGTTTGTAAGTTAGATGTTTGAAAGTAGGGTCCTGCCCTATATACTCAGCAGAAATTTGGGCCTTAGGTGTTGCTGTGGCCAAAACACTGTAAGCCCTCACAGGGCCCTGCTGTGAAATATTAGATCAAGAATTGTAATTACATGCCCCTGTTGAACAGGAGCTGAAAAATTAGGCCTTAGGCACTGGTGCTGGTGCCACAACACTGCAACCCCTCACAGACACTCTAGTTGGAACGCAGGAACGAGCCCTGCTGCAAAGTATTGCATCAAAAATTGTAATTACACGCCCCTGTTAGACAGGGGCAGAAAAATTGGGTCTTAGGCACTGGTGCTGGTGCCACAACACTGCAACCCCTCACAGACACTCTAGTTGAAACGCAGGAACAAGCCCTGCTGCAAAGTATTGCATCAAAAATTGTAATTACACGCCCCTGTTAGACAGGGGCTGAAAAATTGGGTCTTAGGCACTGGTGCTGGTGCCACAACACTGCAACCCCTCACAGACACTCTAGTTGGAATGCAGGAACGAGCCCTGCTGCAAAGTATTACATCAAAAATTGTAATTACACGCCCCTGTTAAACAGGGGCTGAAAAATTGTGCCTTAGGCACTGGTGGTGGCGCCCAGAACCAAAAATGTTCTTACAAGCTATCAGCGTGATGATTGAGGAGGAAGAGGATAATTACTCAGGGATAGTCACTCAGCATCAGCATAGGCAGTCTTTGAAGGGATCTGAGATTTCAAAAAAAATTATTCGGTTACATCTGCATCAGGTGCTTGGTAGCTGGTGGTGATCCAAGACTGATTCATTTTTATGAAGGTCAGCCGATCGACCGAGTCGGTGGACAGACGCACCCTGTGATCGGTTACCACGCCTCCAGCAGCACTGAATGTGCGTTCCGAAAGAACGCTGGATGCAGGACAGGCCAGTAGCTCAATTGCATACTGTGCAAGCTCTGGCCAGTGATCCATCCTCAAGACCCAGTAACCCAGAGGATTTTCGGTGGGAAAGGTGTCCAAGTCTGATCTTGCCCCTAGGTATTCCTGCACCATGTAAAACAGACGCTGGCGATGGTTGCTGGAACCGATCATACCTTGGGGCTGCGGACCAAAAAATTGTCTGAACGCATCGGTCAGACGGCCACCTTCTCCACCGCTCCTTCTTTGACTGACCGAAGCCTCAGCAACACGTTGTCCAGAAACAGGAGTTTGTAACCTCCCAGTCTCTGGGAACGCGTTGCACAGACCTTTCTGCAAGGCCTCCCGAAGATGTTTCATCCTCTGCTCCCTCTGCGATGGCAAGATAAGGTCCGCAACCTTACCCTTGTAACGTGGATCAAGGAGGGTTGCCAGCCAGTATTGGTCCTTCTCCTTGATACCACGAATACGAGGATCCTTACGCAGGCTTTGCAGGATCAGGGAGGCCATGCAGCGTAGGTTTGCTGAGGCATTCGGTCCGGAGTCCTCTGGGTCACTAAGGACAACAACGTCCGCAGCCACCTCCTCCCAGCCACGTACAAGTCCATGTGTTCCTTGGGACTGATCCCTTAAAGACTGCTGATGCTGAGTGCCAGGCTCCACCTCCATACTGACACAATCTTCCTCCTCCTCCTCCTCCTCCTCCTCCTCGTCCTCTTCCTGTGTGATCGGCGGGCACGCAGGAACACTGTCTGGATAAAGGGGGCCTTGAGAGCTAAGGAAGTCCTCCTCTTCCTGCCTCTGTTCTGCCTCAAGTGCCCTGTCCATTATTCCACGCAGCGTGTGCTCCAACAGGTGGACAAGGGGGACAGTGTCACTGATGCATGCACTGTCAGTGCTCACCATCCTCGTGGCCTCCTCGAATGGTGACAGGACAGTGCATGCATCCCTGATCATGGCCCACTGGCGTGGGGAAAAAAAACCAAGGTCCCCTGACCCTGTCCTGGTGCCATAGTCGCACAGGTACTCATTGATGGCCCTCTGCTGCGTGTGCAGCCGCTGCAGCATGGCCAACGTCGAGTTCCACCTGGTGGGCATGTCACAGATTAGGCGGTTCTTGGGCAGGTTAAACTCCTTTTGGAGGTCCGTCAGCCGAGCACTGGCATTATATGACCGGCGGAAATGCACAGAGACTTTCCTGGCCTGCCTCAGGACATCCTGTAAGCCCGGGTACCTGCCCAAGAACCGCTGCACCACCAAGTTAAGGACGTGAGCCAAACAGGGCACATGGGTCAGTTGTCCCTGTCGGAGGGCAGAGAGGAGGTTGGTGCCATTGTCGCAAACCACCATTCCTGCCTTAAGTTGGCGTGGCGTCAACCACCTCTGAACCTGCCCCTGCAGAGCTGACAGAACCTCTGCCCCAGTGTGGCTCCTGTCCCCCAAGCACACCAGCTCAAGCACCGCATGGCATCTTTTGGCCTGCGTACTTGCGTAGCCCCTTGAACGCCTACGGAGCACCGCTGGTTCCGAGGAAGAGGCCATGGAGGAAGAAGAAGAGGAGGGGGTGGAGGAGAGAGGTGTGTCACAATCAGCATTTTGGAGGCGTGGTGGCGGAACAACCTCCAACACTACTGCACCTTGTCCTGCATCCTTCCCAGCTGCCAGCAGAGTCACCCAATGCGCCGTGAAACTTAAGTAACGTCCCTGTCCATGCCTGCTGGACCATGAGTCAGCGGTAATATGCACCTTACCGCTGACCGCCCTGTCCAGCGAGGCATGGACATTGCCTTCCACATGCCGGTAGAGAGCCGGAATCGCCTTCCGTGAGAAAAAGTGGCGTTTGGGTACCTGCCACTGAGGAACCGCACATTCCACAAACTCACGGAAGGGGGCAGAGTCTACCAACTGAAAAGGCAGCAGTTGAAGTGCTAGCAATTTTGCCAAGCTAGCATTCAACCGCTGGGCATGTGGATGGCTGGGAGCAAACTTCTTTCGGCGGTGCAGCAGCTGGGGCAGGGAAATTTGCCTGGTACAATCTGACGTCGGTGTACCAAAAGCAGATTGCCCACAAGTACTTGGCTGTGACACACCTAATTCTACACCTTCATTCCTCTCACTGCAGGTCGCAGAGAGGACTGAAGGTCTAGTGGGGTTGGAAATCTCAGCTGATGAGGAGCAAGGAGAGATCGTCTTTGTTCTTTGGTGTGGGTCTTTTAGATACGCTTGCCAACGAACTGCATGGCAGGTCAACATATGTCTGGTCAAGCATGTGGTACCCAAGCGGGAGATGTTTTGGCCACGCGAGATACGCTTGAGACATATGTTGCAAATAGCAGCGGTGCGATCTGATGCACTCGTCTCAAAAAAGGCCCACACCAAAGAACTTTTTGAATAACGCGCAGAGACTGCAGCGCCCTGCACATGTGGAGCTTTGGGGTGTGATGCAGTCAATGTGCTGCCCTTAGGCTGGCCCCTGGAGGGCATCCTGCCTAGTTGGTGATGTGCCACCTCCTCCTCCTCCTCCTCCTCCTCTCTCCTATCAGGCACCCACGTTGAGTCAGTGACCTCATCATCCCCTCCCTCCTCATCACTGGAGCAAACCTGGCAGTATGCTGCAGCAGGGGGAGCATGACTGCCAGATTGCTGTCCTTCTTGGGCACCCCCTCTGTCCGTGCTCATGTTACTGCCTTCATTGAGCTCAGTATCATCATCAGAGCCTTCCAAACGCTGGGCATCCTCCTGGAGCATGTACCCAACACTGTGGTCAAACAGTTCGAGGGAATCCTCATGAGGACATGGTGGAGCTAGGGAAGGAGTCACTGATGACATTGAGCTGAGGGAAGAGGCCGCTGCTTTGCCAGACAAAGCACCCTGGGCATGGGTGAGAGAGGATGAGGAGGATGAGGACGGCTTGGTCATCCACTCGACCAAGTCTTCCGCATGTTGCGGCTCAACACGGCCAGCTGCCGAAAAAAAGGCCAAGCGTGTCCCATGGCCACGTGCTGATGAGGATGCACCGTCTCCACGACCAGCACTAGACACAGAGCCTGCTTGCCCTCTCTTATTGGCTTGTGACTGTCTGCCTCTCCTTCTTGGCCTTCCAGACATACTAATGGCCTGTAGCTGCACTAAGCTGGGATAGAACACCTGTAATTTTCTTCAGGTAGCTTTATATACTGTAACCAGACAAGCCTGCCTGTCAGTAGGAAGATAACAGGAACGGATCTAGCTGAACACTGTGAGCAGGACGTACTGCACTAAATGTATATAGCAGGAACGGATCTAGCTGAACACTGTGAGCAGGACGCACTGCACTGAATGTAAATAGCAGGAACGGATCTAGCTGAACACTGTGAGCAGGACGCACTGCACTAAATGTAAATAGCAGGAACGGATCTAGCTGAACACTGTGAGCATGACGCACTGCACTGAATGTAAATAGCAGGAACGGATCTAGCTGAACACTGTGAGCAGGACGCACTGCACTAAATGTAAATACCAGGAACGGATCTAGCTGAACACTGTGAGCAGGACGCACTGCACTGAATGTAAATACCAGGAACGGATCTAGCTGAACACTGTGAGCAGGACGCACTGCACTGAATGTAAATAGTCTAGCTGCCTGACCGTGGTACTAATAGGATCAAAAAGAACACCTGTAATTTTCTTAAGGTAGCTTTATATACTGTAACCAGACAAGCCTGCCTGTCAGTAGGAAGATAACAGGAACGGATCTAGCTGAACACTGTGAGCAGGACACACTGTACTAAATGTAAATAGTCTAGCTGCCTGACCGTGGTACTAATAGGATCAAAAAGAACACCTGTAATTTTCTTAAGGTAGCTTTATATACTGTAATCAGACAAGCCTGCCTGTCAGTAGGAAGATAACAGGAACGGATCTAGCTGAACACTGTGAGCAGGACACACTGTACTAAATGTAAATAGTCTAGCTGCCTGACCGTGGTACTAATAGGATCAAAAAGAACACCTGTAATTTTCTTCAGGTAGCTTTATATACTGTAACCAGACAAGCCTGCCTGTCAGTAGGAAGATAACAGGAACGGATCTAGCTGAACACTGTGAGCAGGACGTACTGCACTAAATGTATATAGCAGGAACGGATCTAGCTGAACACTGTGAGCAGGACGCACTGCACTGAATGTAAATAGCAGGAACGGATCTAGCTGAACACTGTGAGCAGGACGCACTGCACTGAATGTAAATAGCAGGAACGGATCTAGCTGAACACTGTGAGCAGGACGCACTGCACTGAATGTAAATAGCAGGAACGGATCTAGCTGAACACTGTGAGCAGGACGCACTGCACTGAATGTAAATAGCAGGAACGGATCTAGCTGAACACTGTGAGCAGGACGCACTGCACTGAATGTAAACAGCAGGAACGGATGTAGCTGAACACTGTGAGCAGGACGCACTGCACTGAATGTAAATAGCAGGAACGGATCTAGCTGAACACTGTGAGCAGGACACACTGTACTAAATGTAAATAGTCTAGCTGCCTGACCGTGGTACTAATAGGATCAAAAAGAACACCTGTAATTTTCTTAAGGTAGCTTTATATACTGTAACCAGACAAGCCTGCCTGTCAGTAGGAAGATAACAGGAACGGATCTAGCTGAACACTGTGAGCAGGACACACTGTACTAAATGTAAATAGTCTAGCTGCCTGACCATGGTACTAATAGGATCAAAAAGAACACCTGTAATTTTCTTAAGGTAGCTTTATATACTGTAACCAGACAAGCCTGCCTGTCAGTAGGAAGATAACAGGAACGGATCTAGCTGAACACTGTGAGCAGGACACACTGTACTAAATGTAAATAGTCTAGCTGCCTGACCGTGGTACTAATAGGATCAAAAAGAACACCTGTAATTTTCTTAAGGTAGCTTTATATACTGTAACCAGACAAGCCTGCCTGTCAGTAGGAAGATAACAGGAACGGATCTAGCTGAACACTGTGAGCAGGACACACTGTACTAAATGTAAATAGTCTAGCTGCCTGACCGTGGTACTAATAGGATCAAAAAGAACACCTGTAATTTTCTTAAGGTAGCTTTATATACTGTAACCAGACAAGCCTGCCTGTCAGTAGGAAGATAACAGGAACGGATCTAGCTGAACACTGTGAGCAGGACACACTGTACTAAATGTAAATAGTCTAGCTGCCTGACCGTGGTACTAATAGGATCAAAAAGAACACCTGTAATTTTCTTCAGGTAGCTTTATATACTGTAACCAGACAAGCCTGCCTGTCAGTAGGAAGATAACAGGAACGGATCTAGCTGAACACTGTGAGCAGGACGTACTGCACTAAATGTATATAGCAGGAACGGATCTAGCTGAACACTGTGAGCAGGACGCACTGCACTGAATGTAAATAGCAGGAACGGATCTAGCTGAACACTGTGAGCAGGACGCACTGCACTGAATGTAAATAGCAGGAACGGATCTAGCTGAACACTGTGAGCAGGACGCACTGCACTGAATGTAAATAGCAGGAACGGATCTAGCTGAACACTGTGAGCAGGACGCACTGCACTGAATGTAAATAGCAGGAACGGATCTAGCTGAACACTGTGAGCAGGACGCACTGCACTGAATGTAAACAGCAGGAACGGATGTAGCTGAACACTGTGAGCAGGACGCACTGCACTGAATGTAAATAGCAGGAACGGATCTAGCTGAACACTGTGAGCAGGACACACTGTACTAAATGTAAATAGTCTAGCTGCCTGACCGTGGTACTAATAGGATCAAAAAGAACACCTGTAATTTTCTTAAGGTAGCTTTATATACTGTAACCAGACAAGCCTGCCTGTCAGTAGGAAGATAACAGGAACGGATCTAGCTGAACACTGTGAGCAGGACACACTGTACTAAATGTAAATAGTCTAGCTGCCTGACCGTGGTACTAATAGGATCAAAAAGAACACCTGTAATTTTCTTAAGGTAGCTTTATATACTGTAACCAGACAAGCCTGCCTGTCAGTAGGAAGATAACAGGAACGGATCTAGCTGAACACTGTGAGCAGGACACACTGTACTAAATGTAAATAGTCTAGCTGCCTGACCGTGGTACTAATAGGATCAAAAAGAACACCTGTAATTTTCTTAAGGTAGCTTTATATACTGTAACCAGACAAGCCTGCCTGTCAGTAGGAAGATAACAGGAACGGATCTAGCTGAACACTGTGAGCAGGACACACTGTACTAAATGTAAATAGTCTAGCTGCCTGACCGTGGTACTAATAGGATCAAAAAGAACACCTGTAATTTTCTTAAGGTAGCTTTATATACTGTAACCAGACAAGCCTGCCTGTCAGTAGGAAGATAACAGGAACGGATCTAGCTGAACACTGTGAGCAGGACACACTGTACTAAATGTAAATAGTCTAGCTGCCTGACCGTGGTACTAATAGGATCAAAAAGAACACCTGTAATTTTCTTCAGGTAGCTTTATATACTGTAACCAGACAAGCCTGCCTGTCAGTAGGAAGATAACAGGAACGGATCTAGCTGAACACTGTGAGCAGGACGTACTGCACTAAATGTATATAGCAGGAACGGATCTAGCTGAACACTGTGAGCAGGACGCACTGCACTGAATGTAAATAGCAGGAACGGATCTAGCTGAACACTGTGAGCAGGACGCACTGCACTGAATGTAAATAGCAGGAACGGATCTAGCTGAACACTGTGAGCAGGACGCACTGCACTGAATGTAAATAGCAGGAACGGATCTAGCTGAACACTGTGAGCAGGACGCACTGCACTGAATGTAAATAGCAGGAACGGATCTAGCTGAACACTGTGAGCAGGACGCACTGCACTGAATGTAAACAGCAGGAACGGATGTAGCTGAACACTGTGAGCAGGACGCACTGCACTGAATGTAAATAGCAGGAACGGATCTAGCTGAACACTGTGAGCAGGACGCACTGCACTGAATGTAAATAGCAGGAACGGATGTAGCTGAACACTGTGAGCAGGACGCACTGCACTAAATGTAAATACCAGGAACGGATCTAGCTGAACACTGTGAGCAGGACGCACTGCACTGAATGTAAATAGCAGGAACGGATCTAGCTGAACACTGTGAGCAGGACGCACTGCACTAAATGTAAATAGCAGGAACGGATCTAGCTGAACACTGTGAGCATGACGCACTGCACTGAATGTAAATAGCAGGAACGGATCTAGCTGAACACTGTGAGCAGGACGCACTGCACTAAATGTAAATACCAGGAACGGATCTAGCTGAACACTGTGAGCAGGACGCACTGCACTGAATGTAAATACCAGGAACGGATCTAGCTGAACACTGTGAGCAGGACGCACTGCACTGAATGTAAATAGTCTAGCTGCCTGACCGTGGTACTAATAGGATCAAAAAGAACACCTGTAATTTTCTTAAGGTAGCTTTATATACTGTAACCAGACAAGCCTGCCTGTCAGTAGGAAGATAACAGGAACGGATCTAGCTGAACACTGTGAGCAGGACACACTCTACTAAATGTAAATAGTCTAGCTGCCTGACCGTGGTACTAATAGGATCAAAAAGAACACCTGTAATTTTCTTAAGGTAGCTTTATATACTGTAACCAGACAAGCCTGCCTGTCAGTAGGAAGATAACAGGAACGGATCTAGCTGAACACTGTGAGCAGGACACACTGTACTAAATGTAAATAGTCTAGCTGCCTGACCGTGGTACTAATAGGATCAAAAAGAACACCTGTAATTTTCTTAAGGTAGCTTTATATACTGTAATCAGACAAGCCTGCCTGTCAGTAGGAAGATAACAGGAACGGATCTAGCTGAACACTGTGAGCAGGACACACTGTACTAAATGTAAATAGTCTAGCTGCCTGACCGTGGTACTAATAGGATCAAAAAGAACACCTGTAATTTTCTTCAGGTAGCTTTATATACTGTAACCAGACAAGCCTGCCTGTCAGTAGGAAGATAACAGGAACGGATCTAGCTGAACACTGTGAGCAGGACGTACTGCACTAAATGTATATAGCAGGAACGGATCTAGCTGAACACTGTGAGCAGGACGCACTGCACTGAATGTAAATAGCAGGAACGGATCTAGCTGAACACTGTGAGCAGGACGCACTGCACTGAATGTAAATAGCAGGAACGGATCTAGCTGAACACTGTGAGCAGGACGCACTGCACTGAATGTAAATAGCAGGAACGGATCTAGCTGAACACTGTGAGCAGGACGCACTGCACTGAATGTAAATAGCAGGAACGGATCTAGCTGAACACTGTGAGCAGGACGCACTGCACTGAATGTAAACAGCAGGAACGGATGTAGCTGAACACTGTGAGCAGGACGCACTGCACTGAATGTAAATAGCAGGAACGGATCTAGCTGAACACTGTGAGCAGGACACACTGTACTAAATGTAAATAGTCTAGCTGCCTGACCGTGGTACTAATAGGATCAAAAAGAACACCTGTAATTTTCTTAAGGTAGCTTTATATACTGTAACCAGACAAGCCTGCCTGTCAGTAGGAAGATAACAGGAACGGATCTAGCTGAACACTGTGAGCAGGACACACTGTACTAAATGTAAATAGTCTAGCTGCCTGACCGTGGTACTAATAGGATCAAAAAGAACACCTGTAATTTTCTTCAGGTAGCTTTATATACTGTAACCAGACAAGCCTGCCTGTCAGTAGGAAGATAACAGGAACGGATCTAGCTGAACACTGTGAGCAGGACGTACTGCACTAAATGTATATAGCAGGAACGGATCTAGCTGAACACTGTGAGCAGGACGCACTGCACTGAATGTAAATAGCAGGAACGGATCTAGCTGAACACTGTGAGCAGGACACACTGTACTAAATGTAAATAGTCTAGCTGCCTGACCGTGGTACTAATAGGATCAAAAAGAACACCTGTAATTTTCTTCAGGTAGCTTTATATACTGTAACCAGACAAGCCTGCCTGTCAGTAGGAAGATAACAGGAACGGATCTAGCTGAACACTGTGAGCAGGACGTACTGCACTAAATGTATATAGCAGGAACGGATCTAGCTGAACACTGTGAGCAGGACGCACTGCACTGAATGTAAATAGCAGGAACGGATCTAGCTGAACACTGTGAGCAGGACGCACTGCACTGAATGTAAATAGCAGGAACGGATCTAGCTGAACACTGTGAGCAGGACGCACTGCACTGAATGTAAATAGCAGGAACGGATCTAGCTGAACACTGTGAGCAGGACGCACTGCACTGAATGTAAATAGCAGGAACGGATCTAGCTGAACACTGTGAGCAGGACGCACTGCACTGAATGTAAACAGCAGGAACGGATGTAGCTGAACACTGTGAGCAGGACGCACTGCACTGAATGTAAATAGCAGGAACGGATCTAGCTGAACACTGTGAGCAGGACACACTGTACTAAATGTAAATAGTCTAGCTGCCTGACCGTGGTACTAATAGGATCAAAAAGAACACCTGTAATTTTCTTAAGGTAGCTTTATATACTGTAACCAGACAAGCCTGCCTGTCAGTAGGAAGATAACAGGAACGGATCTAGCTGAACACTGTGAGCAGGACACACTGTACTAAATGTAAATAGTCTAGCTGCCTGACCATGGTACTAATAGGATCAAAAAGAACACCTGTAATTTTCTTAAGGTAGCTTTATATACTGTAACCAGACAAGCCTGCCTGTCAGTAGGAAGATAACAGGAACGGATCTAGCTGAACACTGTGAGCAGGACACACTGTACTAAATGTAAATAGTCTAGCTGCCTGACCGTGGTACTAATAGGATCAAAAAGAACACCTGTAATTTTCTTAAGGTAGCTTTATATACTGTAACCAGACAAGCCTGCCTGTCAGTAGGAAGATAACAGGAACGGATCTAGCTGAACACTGTGAGCAGGACACACTGTACTAAATGTAAATAGTCTAGCTGCCTGACCGTGGTACTAATAGGATCAAAAAGAACACCTGTAATTTTCTTAAGGTAGCTTTATATACTGTAACCAGACAAGCCTGCCTGTCAGTAGGAAGATAACAGGAACGGATCTAGCTGAACACTGTGAGCAGGACACACTGTACTAAATGTAAATAGTCTAGCTGCCTGACCGTGGTACTAATAGGATCAAAAAGAACACCTGTAATTTTCTTCAGGTAGCTTTATATACTGTAACCAGACAAGCCTGCCTGTCAGTAGGAAGATAACAGGAACGGATCTAGCTGAACACTGTGAGCAGGACGTACTGCACTAAATGTATATAGCAGGAACGGATCTAGCTGAACACTGTGAGCAGGACGCACTGCACTGAATGTAAATAGCAGGAACGGATCTAGCTGAACACTGTGAGCAGGACGCACTGCACTGAATGTAAATAGCAGGAACGGATCTAGCTGAACACTGTGAGCAGGACGCACTGCACTGAATGTAAATAGCAGGAACGGATCTAGCTGAACACTGTGAGCAGGACGCACTGCACTGAATGTAAATAGCAGGAACGGATCTAGCTGAACACTGTGAGCAGGACGCACTGCACTGAATGTAAACAGCAGGAACGGATGTAGCTGAACACTGTGAGCAGGACGCACTGCACTGAATGTAAATAGCAGGAACGGATCTAGCTGAACACTGTGAGCAGGACACACTGTACTAAATGTAAATAGTCTAGCTGCCTGACCGTGGTACTAATAGGATCAAAAAGAACACCTGTAATTTTCTTAAGGTAGCTTTATATACTGTAACCAGACAAGCCTGCCTGTCAGTAGGAAGATAACAGGAACGGATCTAGCTGAACACTGTGAGCAGGACACACTGTACTAAATGTAAATAGTCTAGCTGCCTGACCGTGGTACTAATAGGATCAAAAAGAACACCTGTAATTTTCTTAAGGTAGCTTTATATACTGTAACCAGACAAGCCTGCCTGTCAGTAGGAAGATAACAGGAACGGATCTAGCTGAACACTGTGAGCAGGACACACTGTACTAAATGTAAATAGTCTAGCTGCCTGACCGTGGTACTAATAGGATCAAAAAGAACACCTGTAATTTTCTTAAGGTAGCTTTATATACTGTAACCAGACAAGCCTGCCTGTCAGTAGGAAGATAACAGGAACGGATCTAGCTGAACACTGTGAGCAGGACACACTGTACTAAATGTAAATAGTCTAGCTGCCTGACCGTGGTACTAATAGGATCAAAAAGAACACCTGTAATTTTCTTCAGGTAGCTTTATATACTGTAACCAGACAAGCCTGCCTGTCAGTAGGAAGATAACAGGAACGGATCTAGCTGAACACTGTGAGCAGGACGTACTGCACTAAATGTATATAGCAGGAACGGATCTAGCTGAACACTGTGAGCAGGACGCACTGCACTGAATGTAAATAGCAGGAACGGATCTAGCTGAACACTGTGAGCAGGACGCACTGCACTGAATGTAAATAGCAGGAACGGATCTAGCTGAACACTGTGAGCAGGACGCACTGCACTGAATGTAAATAGCAGGAACGGATCTAGCTGAACACTGTGAGCAGGACGCACTGCACTGAATGTAAATAGCAGGAACGGATCTAGCTGAACACTGTGAGCAGGACGCACTGCACTGAATGTAAACAGCAGGAACGGATGTAGCTGAACACTGTGAGCAGGACGCACTGCACTGAATGTAAATAGCAGGAACGGATCTAGCTGAACACTGTGAGCAGGACGCACTGCACTGAATGTAAATAGCAGGAACGGATGTAGCTGAACACTGTGAGCAGGACGCACTGCACTAAATGTAAATACCAGGAACGGATCTAGCTGAACACTGTGAGCAGGACGCACTGCACTGAATGTAAATAGCAGGAACGGATCTAGCTGAACACTGTGAGCAGGACGCACTGCACTAAATGTAAATACCAGGAACGGATCTAGCTGAACACTGTGAGCAGGACGCACTGCACTGAATGTAAATAGCAGGAACGGATCTAGCTGAACACTGTGAGCAGGACGCACTGCACTGAATGTAAATAGCAGGAACGGATCTAGCTGAACACTGTGAGCAGGACGCACTGCACTGAATGTAAATAGCAGGAACGGATCTAGCTGAACACTGTGAGCAGGACGCACTGCACTGAATGTAAATAGCAGGAACGGATCTAGCTGAACACTGTGAGCAGGACGCACTGCACTGAATGTAAATAGCAGGAACGGATCTAGCTGAACACTGTGAGCAGGACGCACTGCACTGAATGTAAATAGCAGGAACGGATCTAGCTGAACACTGTGAGCAGGACACACTGCACTAAATGTAAATAGTCTAGATAGAAGATAACAGGAACGGATCTAGCTAAACTGAATACAGTGTATATATATATATGCAACACCTGGGATGCATATATATACACAATACACTGTAAGTGCAGCTAACTGACTGACTGTTCTGCCTAATCTATCTAACTCAAATCAAATGACACTGTCTCTCTCTCTCTCTATCTCTCAGCACACCGGAACACACACTACACAGGGCCGCCGTGCAGGCGGCCTTATATAGTGTGGGGTGTGTACTAAATCCCCTGAGCCATAATTGGCCAAAGCCACCCTGGCTTTGGCCAATTACAGCTCTCTCTACTGACGGCGCTGTGATTGGCCAAGCATGCGGGTCATAGTGCATGCTTGGCCAATCATCAGCCAGCAATGCACTGCGATGCCGCAGTGAATTATGGGCCGTGACGCGCCACACGAATTTGGCGCGAACGGCCCATATCGTTCGCAATTCGACGGACGGTCGAACAGCCGATGTTCGAGTCGAACATGGGTTCGACTCGAACACGAAGCTCATCCCTAGTCTTTGGTATGTGGCCTTCTCTATCTGTTGCCCTGTGTGCATAACCATGACGTTGTTTTTTGTTGCTCTGGACTATCTTACCTAAGTTTTATCTGTTGATCTTATCTTGGCCTCAGGCCTCTTGCTATTCTGACTTTAGAAGCAAAAAGTCCACTTTGATTGTTAGGCATTCTTATAGTCACTCATGATTAATTAATGAACTTCAACCCCACCCTTATAACTGTATAAATTTGAGCATCCTTAAGGGGTCAGCACATTGCTGGGGGAGCACATTGCAATGGCTTCTATCCTTAAGACTTCTATCTCTAAGTGATTCTTTCTACAAGTGATATGCACTTCAATCTCTGCTTCAAGTTCTGCCTCACCTGATCATTCCTTCTCTGTCTCTTTACAGGTATGTGTCAGCTCAACCACATCTTCCACCGTTAAATGAAATTGGGATCTGCTTGCTGTCTCTGTGTGTGTGTCTTTGGTATGTGGCCTTCTCTATCTGTTGCCCTGTGCGCATAACCATGACGTTGTTTTTTGTTGCTCTGGACTATCTTACCTAAGTTTTATCTGTTGATCTTATCTTGGCCTCAGGTCTCTTGCTATTCTGACTTTAGAAGCAAAAAGTCCACTTTGATTGTTAGGCATTCTTATAGTCACTCATGATTAATTAATGAACTTCAACCCCACCCTTATAACTGTATAAATTTGAGCATCCTTAAGGGATCAGCACATTGCTGGGGGAGCACATTGCAATGGCTTCTATCCTTGAGGCCTTCTATCTCTAAGTGATTCTTTCTACAAGTGATATGCACTTCAATCTCTGCACTTCAGCGATTGCACAAAGCAAACAAATATAGCAAACTGCACTGGAAAGCACCTAACAGACTGCAGGTGACCCTGTCTCTCTAATAAGCTCTCCTTCCACTCTGTACCACTGCTTCTGACACTCCTGTCCTCTCTTACTTTCACCCCCCCTCTCCACCCGCCTGCTTATACATATCACCCTGCCTTCTGTCCTCTCCCTACTACTGCTCCTACCAACTTGCTCATTCTACATCCATATACTGATAAAACCTCCAGTACTCTGAGACATGCCCCTTCACATAAATCACATTACCTCCCTCACCCTCCTGCTTCTCCTAATCTCTGGTGACATATCCCCAAACCCTGGGCCACCATCATCTATCTTTGCCCAACGCTCCCATCCCCCTACACCCTCTGGCAGGAGCCACAACCCACCAAACTTGGTCTCTATTCCTCTTTCCAAAACCAGCCCCCCATTTTCCTGTGCCCTTTGGAATGCACGTTCTGTCTGCAACAAACTCACCACCCTTCACGACCTCTTTATCACAAATTCCTTTAACCTACTTGCCATTACTGAAACCTGGCTTCATGAATCAGATACTATTTCTCCTGCTTCCCTCTCCCATGGGGGCCTTCTCTGGACTCACTTCCCCACTCCCCCAGACCAAGTGGACGGAAGGGAGGTGGAGTGGGAATCCTTCTAGCCCCATGCAGCACCTATCAGGTACTTCACCCACCTCCCTCTCTGACACTCTCCTCTTTTGAGGCACATTGCATTTGTCTATTCTCTCCCATTTCTCTAAGAATTGCTGCCATCTACTGGCCCCCTGGACCAGTATCAGCCTTCCTTGATGACTTCTCTGCCTGGCTACCCTACTTTCTCTCTTCTGAAATCCCCACAATTATTCTTGGGGACTTCAACATCCCTGTTAACACTAACATTACTATTACTTCTAAACTTCTCAGTCTAACCTCATCGATTGACCTGAAGCAATGGATACAGGCTCCTACCCACTCCAACGGTAACACCCTTGACCTTGTCTTCTCCTATCTGTGCACTCCGTGCAACCTTTCCAACAATCCACTCCCACTCTCTAATCACCACCTTATTTGTTTTGTTCTCTCCCTGTCTTCCACCTCTTCTCCCTCCAACCGCCTAACAGTTACACGTATAAACCTTCGCCACCTCAACTCTTCTCTTCTCTACTCTGCTAATGATCACCTCTATGACAAAATCTCACCTCTGTCCTTCCCCAACCTAGCTACTTTCATCTACAACAGCTCAATGCTTCCTCCCTAGACAAGCTTGCCCCCCTCAGTACACACAGAATTAGGCCCCGACTGCTACAACCCTGGCAAACAGATGACACCAGAAGTCTCAGAAAACGTAGCCGTGCTCTTATGCCACACCTGTGGCATAAGACTAAGACCCAGGAAGACTTCACACAATATAAATCTGCCCTCCTAAAATACTATTCCTGCCTTCACACTGCCAAACAGACCTACTTTGTCACACTCATTAACACCTTCTCATCCAGTCCACGTCAACTCTTCTCTACCTTCAACACTCTACTCTGTCCTCCACTGCCTCCACCTACCAACTCACTCACTGCCCAGGAGATTGCCAATCACTTCAAAACTAAGATTGATACAATTCATGAGGAGATCGCCAATGTGCAAAAACCTCCCCCATGCAACACCCCATGTCCACAGATACAATCATTACTTCCCTCATTCAACCCTGCTACTATTACTGAGGTTGCTAAACTTTTATCTAACACTCATCTAACCACCTGCCCCCTGGATCCTGTTCCCTCGCAAATGCTACACTCACCCTCTGACTCGATTTTACACTCTCTAACTCACATTTTTAATCTCTCCCTCTCTTGTGGCATCTTCTCAAACTCTCTAAAACATGCGCTAGTCACCCCATACTTAAAAAGCCCTCACTGGACCCCACCAATCTCAACAACTTACGTCCCATCTCCTTACTCTCCTTCTCCTCCAAACTTCTTGAAAGACTGGTCTACAACTGACTAAGCGACCATCTGACCACGAATAAACTTCTTGATCCCCTTCAGTCCGGTTTTCGCCCTCAACACTCCATGGAAACTGCTCTCCTTAAACTCTCAAATGACCTACTAATGGCTAAAACCAGTGGACACTATTCTGTACTACTTCTCCTGGATCTCTTTGCTGTCTTTGACACAGTGGACCACCCCCTCCTCCTCAAAAAACTCCACTCATTTGGTCTCCGTGACTGTACTCTTCGCTGGTTCTCATCCTACCTATCACACCGCTCCTCCAGTGTCACTTACAACTCTACTTCCTCCTCTCCACTATCCACTCCCTGGTCATCTCCCGCCTCGACTACTGCAACTCCCTCCTCATTGATTTACCTCTAAATAGGCTATCCCCACTTCTGTCCATCATGAATGCTGCTGCCAGGCTCATCCACCTCACAAACTGCTCAGCGTCTGCTACACCCCTCTGCCAATCCCTTCATTGGCTGCCACACCAAATTAAATTCGAGATACTAACTATAACTTACAAAGCCATCCACAAGCTGGCCCCCAGCTACATCTCTAACCTAGTCACAAAATACCAACCTAATAGTTCTCTTTGCTCCTCCCAAGACCTCCTGCTCTCAAACTCCCTTGTCACCTCATCCCATGCTCGCCTTCAGGACTTCTCCAGAGCCTCCCCCATCCTCTGGAATGCTCTACCCCAATCCATCCGATTTTCTCCTACTTTATCCACTTTCAGACGGTCCCTGAAAACTCATCTCTTCAGAGAAGCCTATCTGGCCCCCACCTAACAACTATACATTTATCTTCTCAATCAGCACATCACCCACAGTTATTACCTCTTGTATCTCTTGACCTTCCCTCTTAGATAGTAAGCTCTAAGGAGCAGGGCCCTCTGATTCCTACTGTATTAAAGTGTATTGTATTTGTACTGTCTACCCTCAAGTTGTAAAGCGCTACGTAAACTGTTGGCGCTATATAAATCCTGTATAATAATAATAATAATTAGTAGGGATGAGCCGAACACCCCCCTGTTCGGTTCGCACCAGAACATGCGAATAGGCAAAAAATGTGTTCGAACACGCGAACACCGTTAAAGTCTATGGGACACGAACATGAATAATCAAAAGTGCTAATTTTAAAGACTTATATGCAAGTTATTGTCATAAAAAGTGTTTGGGGACCTGGGTCCTGCCCCAGGGGACATGGATCAATGCAAAAAAAAAGTTTTAAAAACGGCCGTTTTTTTCGGGAGCAGTGATTTTAATAATGCTTAAAGTGAAACAATAAAAGTGTAATATTCCTTTAAATTTCGTACCTGGGGGGTGTCTATAGTATGCCTGTAAAGGTGCGCATGTTTCTCTTGTTTAGAACAGTCTGACAGCAAAATGACATTTCAAAGGAAAAAAGGTAATTTAAAACTACTTGCGGCTATTAATGAATTGCCGGTCCGACAATACACATAACAGTTCATTGATAAAAACGGCATGGGAATTCTCCACAGGGGAACCCCGAACCAAAATTTAAAAAAAAAATGACGTGGGAGTCCCCCTAAATTCCATACCAGGCACTTCAGGTCTGGTATGGATATTAAGGGGAACCCCGGCGGAAATTTTTTTAAAAAATGACGTGGGGTTCCCCCTAAATTCCATACCAGACCCTTCAGGTCTGGTATGGATATTAAGAGGAACCCCGGCTAATTTTTTTTTTTTAAATGGCGTGGGGTCCCCCTCAAAATCTATACCAGACCCTTCAGGTCTGGTATGGATTGAACCCTGTGCCAAAATTTTTTAAAAAATGGCGTGGGGTCCCCTCAAAAATCCATACCAGACCCTTATCCGAGCCCGCAACCTGGCAGGCCGCAGGAGAAGAGGGGGGGACGAGAGAGCGCCCCCCCTGCTGAACCGTACCAGGCCACATGCCCTCAACATTGGGAGGGTGCTTTGGGGTAGCCCCCCAAAACACCTTGTCCCCATGTTGATGGGAACAAGGCCCTCATCCCCACAACCCTTGCCGGTGGTTGTGGGGGTCTGTGGGCGGGGGGCTTATCGGAATCTGGAAGCCCCCTTTACCAAGGGGACCACCAGATCCCGGCCCTCCCCCCTGTGTGAAATGGTAAGGGGATACAAAAGTACCCCTATCATTTAACAAAAAAACTGTCAAAAATGTTAAAAATGAAAAGAGAAGGTTTTTGACAATTCCTTTATTTAAATGCTTCTTCTTTCTTCTATCTTCTATCTTCTGCACCTGCTTAGCTCTGTGGTGTGATGCAATAGGGTGGCTGCCCCTAAGCTGCCCCCTGGAGGGCATCCTACCTCGTTGGAGATGTGCCTCCTCCTCCTCTTCTCTTCTATCAGGCACCCAAGTTGAGTCAGTGACCTCATCATCCCCTCCCTCCTTGTCACTGGAGCAAACTTGGCAGTATGCTGCAGCTGGGGGAACATGACTGCCAGTTTCTTTACCTTCTTGGGCAACCCCTCTCTCTAGGCTGATGTTACTCCCTTCCTCAACCTGGGTACAATCATCAGAGCCTTCAAATCGCTGCGCATCCTCCTGCAGCATGTACCCGACACTGTGGTCAAATAGTTCGGGGGACTCCTCTGTGCATGATGGTGGGGCTAAGGAAGGAGTGACTGTTGACATGGAGCCGATGGAATAGGCCGCTTTGGAAGCAGCATTAGCAGGCAAACTACTCTGAGCCTGGGTGACAGAGGATGGGGAGGATGAGGGCAGCTTTGTCATCCATTCCACCAACTCTTTTGCATATTGTGGCTCAATAACACGGCCAGCTGCAGGAAAAAAGGACAAGCTTGCCCCACGGCCACATGCTGAGGATGCACCGTGTCCACGACCAGCTCTGTCGACTGTAGGAACAGAGCCTGCTTGCCCTCTTTTAGTGGCCTATGAGCGCCTGCCTCGCCTTGGTGGCCTTCCGGACATGCTGAAAATTTTGTTTAGCAAAAAAAACACTACACTGTATTGTGTACTGGGTACACCACCAGGAAAGAATTAGCAACTGAACTATGGCTGCACGGTACTGTGTACACCAACAGAAGTATAATAACAACTATGGGTACACTGTATGTATTGTGTGCACCACCAGGAAAGTAGTAGCAACTGCACTAGGGGTGCACGGTACTGTGTACACCAACAGAAGTTTAATAACAACTATGGGTGTACTGTATGTATTGTGTACTGTATACACCATCAGGAAAGTAGTAGAAACTGCACTAGGGGTGCATGGTACTGTGTACACCAACAGAAGTGTAATAACATCTATGGGTGCACTGCATGTATTGTGTACACTACCAGAAAAGTAGCAGCAACTGCACTAGGGGTGCACGGTATTGTATACACCACCAGAAGTCTAACAGCAACTATGGGTGCACTGTATGTATTGTGTACTGTGTACACCACCAGAAAAGTAGTAGCAAATGCACTAGGGGTGCACAGTACTGTGTACACCAACAGAAGTTTAATAACAACTATGGGTGCACTGTATGTATTGTGTACACCACGAGGAAGGTAGTAGCAACTGCACTAGGGGTGCACGGTACTGTGTACACCAATAAAAGTGTAATAACAACTATGGGTGTACTGTATGTATTGTGTACTGTATACACCATCAGGAAAGTAGTAGCAACTGCACTAGGGGTGCACGGTACTGTGTACACCAACAGAAGTGTAATAACATTTATGGGTGCACTGCATGTATTGTGTACACCACCAGAAAAGTAGTAGCAACTGCACTAGGGGTGCACGGTATTGTATACACCACCAGAAGTCTAACAGCAACTATGGGGGCAACGTATGTATTGTGTACTGTGTACACCACCAGAAAAGTAGTAGCAAATGCACTAGGGGTGCACGGTACTGTGTACACCAACAGAAGTGTAATAACAACGATGGGTGCACTGTATATATTGTGTACACCACCAGGAAAGTAGTAGCAACTGCACTAGGGGTGCACGGTACTGTGTACACCAACAGAAGTGTAATAACAGCTATGAGTGCACTGTATGTATTGTGTACACCACCAGGAAAGTAGTAGCAACTGCACTATGGCTGCACGGTACTGTGTACACCAACAGAAGTATAATAACAACTATGGGTACACTGTATGTACTGTGTACACCACCAGGAAAGTAGTAGCAACTGCACTAGGGGTGCACGGTACTGTGTAGACGAACAGAAGTGTAATAACAACTATGGGTGCACTGTATGTATTGTGTACACCACCAGGAAAGTAGTAGCAACTGCACTAGGGGTGTACGGTACTGTGTACACCAACAGAAGTTTAATTTCAATAATTTTTATTGAGTTTATCATGAGCAACATAGATACACAGGTGTAAAGAGAAATGTTTAAAGGTACAAAGTTCGTAAAGTACAAATGGAAAGCACCAGAAATATAGTAGTATACTGAGGTCTCCCGCCTGACTCTGACACAGTCCCCATTCGCGCCTCAGACATGGTCGAGGAAGGTGGCACCCCCCCCCCCGGCACCCCCAATGGGCTCTAGCTGTGCTGGGAGAGAGGGCCCCCCCCCTGAGAAAGTAACATTGAGGAAGAGGAACGATGTGGACCAGGTCAGGGCCGAAACTATAATAGACCATTAAACAAATGCACTATATGTGTTGAAAAATTGTGATATTGATCGCTTCAGAATCAGATCGGGAGATCCAATAGGCATCAGAGTCGCACTGGTGGACAAAACGAATTAAACAATAAGTGTGTCGATAACTGTGCCCATAAAAGAAGGATGTAAAAGCACCCCGTGCGAAGTCAATGACCAAGCATCCCAAAAGACCGCTGCGAGCTAGGGGAGGTTGTGCACAAGTATGTCTGCGGGTCAAAAGATTCCAGTCTGATAGGCAAAGCGTCAGTTAGGTAGTGGTCACAGTAATCGACCCAATCGTGGCGTCTCCTCTGCTCCCAACAAACAGGGGATACGGCCATATCCCTAAATACAGTCCTGTGTATCAACTGCGAGAAATCACATGAGTAAAGACTAAACAGAACCAGATAACAAAACAAGGGGAAAGCACAGGTCAAGAGACCCAAGGAGACAAGAGAGTGAAGAGAGGAAAAAGAGAAAAGAGGGACAGTAGAAGATAAGAGGCAAGAAAAAGATCTTCAGTACTCGCTTTCCTACTCAGCACCGGAGGAAATAGAGGTTGAATGTACCGGAGATATATATTTAATCCAGGGTTCCCAGATGACATCATGTTTGGCAACCGTATCCAAAAGGATGCTAGTTGTCTTTTCCTGGGTCATTATCCATGAGATTTTTCTTTTAACCATGGTGATAGAAACTGAAGGCTGCTTCCAGGCTCAAGCAATGATTAGTTTAGTACCCAGTAAAATGAACATAATGAGGCGTTGAGTCAGTTTCGTTGTTCCCGGATGGTGGAAAAAGAGCTATTTGAGGAGTCTGGGGGATGGGTCTGTTCGTAAGTTTCCTAATGATTTGGAAAACCTTATTCCAGAGTCCTCTGAGCTTGGGACAATCCCACCAGGTATGTAGCATCGAACCCACGTGTCCACAATTATGGAAGCACAGTGGAGATGCGTTTGGGTAAATTTTTGCAATTCCTAATGGAACAAGATACCACGAGACACTGTACTGATCGGTACAGAGAGGGGTGAGAGGAACCGGACATGACACCTGTTTGTTTACAAGGGATCGCTCCATCATTTGACGGAGCTTCATGTGGTAAACGGCTGCTGTCAGTGGCCATTTACGATGATCCGTTATACGCCGGGTCTGGATACTCCCTGTGAGCGCCCCAGGGGGAGCGCGATTCTGGGAGGACGTCAATGTATGCGGTTGTTAAGTGGTTAACAAGATTCCATTGCCATAATGAATAACTCTATTTCTAACCGTTTCTGAGTGTACCTCTTACCCCCAAAGCGCTGCTAAGAATATACCTAGGTTCTCCCAAATAGTACAGAGGCTGCCAGTCTCACAAGCACTGTCCCACACACCGACAATTAGGGCTTAGTCTAGGGGATGTATTTTTAGTATTTATTGCTGAAGCACTTCAACAGGAGAGGGCTTTAGGGTCACAGGATACTCCAAAACAACCAGTAACAATGGTAGTTGGACACATTTTTTTTCTAATCTTTCAAATCAGTTTTTCTGGAAGCAGGCAATGGCTAATATATATTGGACCCTACAGCAGCAGTCCACAAAGCAACCTTTGGCCCTTAGTTCCCTTCTGGCATTTGCCCAACTAATAGTGCCCAGCAAGGTCTTTTCTCACAGTGTCCTGGGAGCTATCCATCACCAGGTATCTGTAGGTAGATCCTTAGTAAAGGAGATAACAAGAAACTTCTCCAGACCTAAGACTTCAGTGAAGTGCCCTCCAGCAAATGCAGTCCCCACGCAACCTTGCCCAGGTCCTCAGCCCAGCAACTGCTGAGGTCTAGACTCACACACAAGAAAAAATATATAGTGCTACTACCCATACACAGGAATATCAGCAGAGCTCACGGGTGCTTGGTCCACAGTCATTTGTCTGTAAGCAGCAATCCATAAAGATGATCAGATCACAGCCAATTGTTGCTCTTAAAAATCTTCATGTTTATTGAAAAACCACAGTGCACAAACACAGATAAAACCAGTTGCATTTCAGCCTACAAGGCCTTAGTCATAACTACTATATGTATAGTATGTATGTATATATATATATATATATATATATATATATATATATATATATATATATATATATATATATATACACATTATCTCAAAAAAGTGAGTGCACCCCTCACATTTTTGTAAATATTTTATTATATATTGACCATCGTGCTGCAGCTAATATTATAGCCTAGGCCATCTTTATGTAGAGCAACAATTCTTTTTTTCAGATCCTCAGAGAGTTTTTTGCCATGAGATGCCATGTTGAACTTCCAGTGACCAGCGTGAGAGCGATAACACCAAATTTAACACACACCGTATTTTGTACATTTTCACTTAGGAGTGTACTCACTTTTGTTGCCAGTGGTTTAGACAGTAATGGTTGTGTGTTGAGTTATTTTGAGGGAACAGCAAATTTACACTGTTATACAAGCTGTACACTCACTACATTACATTGTAGCAAAGTGTCATTTCTTCAGTGTTGTCACATGAAAAGATATAATAAAATATTTACACTATATAGTACAATATGCATTTACACTATATAGTACAATATGTATTTACACTATATAGTACAATATGTACTCACTTTTGTGAGATACTGTATATGTTTCAATAAACATGAAGATTTTTACCAGCAACAACAGGCTGTGCGGATCATCTTAATGAATTGAGGTCTAGACTGCAGCTTCCTGTCTCTATGGCTATCTTTGAGAGGCAACAGCACCCCCAGAAGAACTGGAACCCTCCCCTGAGGGAAAAAAAACAATCTGTTCTGGACTCCTGCACATTAACCCCCTCATCAGCCATCTTCTGGATGCCTGCTTCCTGGAATGTCTGGGACATAACAAAAATTCAACTGATCATCTGAATCTCCCTGTCCTATGCTCTGGAAACTTTTTTTCCAGAGGCAGGTGGGAGTAATCGAACTTTCAGCTTAGGAAACCCTGAACAGATCAACCCAATCAATCATTGCTCCATTCACTACAATGGAGCCAAAAACTAAATTTACCTAGCAGCCTATCTAGAGGAGGGCACTACATGACTTTGGGTTGTTCTCTCTCACCTTTTCATGATGCAGCACTCTCAATAATATAAAAATATAAGTGAATCTAACGGGTTTCTGTTGTGAGATGCTTATATGTGCCAAAGCAGATGTATAGATCCAAAAGAGAAGGAAGACACTATTTAAATTCTCCAGCATTTACTAAAAGCTTTTTTGTAAAATTATGTACACTCCCAATTTGGTTCAATGACACCATCTTTCATTTGTTTTTGTTTTCCTCAAAGCTCTTAAACTATACAAAGGAACGTTTTTATTAACAATTCACTGTACTAGCCTTATACAAATAATGTTGAGAAGTAAAATGCTTCACTTTAAATGTCCCTCCTAGTTACAGAGCAATCCTAATTCTAAAATCAATCCTATTCATGTTGTTTTGTTAAAAGGAAGGGCCGAAGTCTGATGTTTTCTCTTTATATGCTGTGTGATAGGTTTTGTAATGTCATTAGGAGAAAGAGTCGCACTGGAACTGAGTATTAACTTTAAGAACACTGTGTCTGGGGTAGAGATATGGAAGGGAGAGATTTGATTATGGATTATCAAATTGCTGTTTAGAATCCATCTGCACTGAACAGTACAAAATATAAAAGCATTATCTTCTCTTATGTTGATTGTTAAAGCCGGCTCTTAATGTGGGCTTACACAAACTCTTCCATGATAATGGTATCTATTAAAAGAGCCATTGACTTTGTGTTTATGTTTGTTATATTAAGCAGTCAATACATGTTAACCCATTTGGGATCAGATGACGTAAAATGTCCTGTATCTTCCTGAGACAGAGCAAAAATCCATTATAATAACTGAGCACAACACACTTAGATGAGTGTATTTTACTAAGATGTTTACTGATGCTGAAACTATTTTTCTACAATGATTGTGGGTTTCAAAGTATACATGCCCTTTAATTATATTTTATAGTTGCTACTGCATCCTGGTAATAGTGTTAAATCATGACCACAAAAGTGGAATTTATGAAACTGATATGCAAACTATAACTGCTATAGTTACATTTCTATGAAAAGCATGTCAACTGAGGTGAGTCCTAAATCCATAACTTTTAAAACAGAACTATGGGATAAAAAAGTAAAGCAGAAATACTGGTAAATATACATAGCTGTTTTAACTGCTTCCTGCCTGCCATATAGCAAAATGACGGCCGGAAAGTGATTCTGTTATCCTGTCTGGACGTCATATGACGTCCAGCAGGATAAGCCACAAATATGTGCCCGCCGGGGCGTGCAGCGTGGTTGATCGGTGGTGTGGTGTGTCAGTCTGACCGCATCTGCATTCTAGGTAAAGAGCCCATGACCTCGGCTCTTTACCACATGATCAGCTGTGTCCAATCACAGCTGATCACAGTGTAAACAGGAAAAGCTGGGGATCGCTGACAGGTGCGAGTAGAGGAGAGCCGGTCGGCTGCTCTTCTGACAGGGGGTCTGCTCTTATAATCAGCGTATTGACTATCAGTGCAGACCCATCGAGGATGTCCACCCATGACCACCAGGGATGCCCACCCATGGCCACCAGGTACTGTATGTCCACTCATGACCACCAGGGATGCTCATCCATGACCACCAGGTAAGCCCACTAGAACCCAACAGGGATGCCAAACAGTGCCCATCAGTGATGCCTGCCAGTACCTCCCTATCAGTGCTGCCTATCAGTGCCATCAATGCCACCCATCAGTGACCACCATCAGTGCCGCCTATAAGTGCCCATCAATGCCACCTATCAGTGCCCATCAGTGCCATGTATCAGTGTCCATCAGTGTCATTTTTGAGTGTCTATCAGTGCCACCTATGGGTGCCCATCAGTGCCGCCTATGAGTGCCCATCAGTGCCACCTATCAGCGCCCATCAGTGCTGCTTATCAGTGCCACCTATCAGTGCCTATCAGTACTGCATATAAGTGCCTGATCGTCAGTGCCAATCAGTACTGCCTCATCAGAGAAGGAGAAAAATTACTTGTTTACAAATTTTTGTAACAGAAACAAAGAATATAGCTATCTGTGCCTCATCCTGTCCTGTTGCTAGGACGCTGTAGCCATTTGAAGTTCACCCCCAACATCACTGGAGCAATTGCGCTTCCTTGCTTAAATCCCTGCACAAGCATAATGTACTCTCTACCATCACAGCACCACTGAGATTTAGAATTTAGATAGATTTAACTTAGATAAGACTGGTTGTCTTTTAAACTAATCATCTTTAACCAATCCTGTTGGTTAAAAATTTGCTGTCCAGTTGAACTTATGTAAAAATTCTAAAAATCATTATCAGATTTTTTCCAACCAGAATTAAAAGCATGGACCTTAAATCATGACCAACAGGCTTTAAAGGGCTAGTCAGGAGGCTTTCGGATAAGCAATCCCTCACAATAAACGGTGGAGGGGGCTTAGGCAGCCACATGTCAGTATATTATAAGGCTGCTGAAGGGAAAGAATTTAGTTAGGAACCCAAACTTTACTTCTAATTTTCTTTTTGTTATTAATATTGAGATTTTTTGCTTTTAATTTTAGTTTTTGGTTGATTTGAGAACAGTGGTTACTTTAGGCTATTTTCTTGGTTTCACTTTCAAGAAGGTGTTTGTTTGTTTTTTCTTTTAGGGATATATTGATGTTTTCCATATTTGTTTATTAAGCATTTGTCATATACAGTACAACAAAAATAGTACAATTTACAACAAAAGTTACATCCACAGCAATACATCACTACATACAGTATCTTACAAAAGTGAATACACCCCTCACATTTTTGTAAATATTTTATTATATCTTTTCATGTGACAACACTGAAGAAATAACACTTTGCTACAATGTAAATTAGTGAGTGTACAGCTTGTATAACAGTGTAAATTTGCTGTCCCCTCAAAATAACTCGACACACAGCAATTAATGTCTAAACCGCTGGCAGCAAAAGTGAGTACACCCCTAAGTGAAAATGTCCAAATTGGGCCCAAAGTGTTAATATTTTGTGCAGCCACCATTATTTTCCAGCACTGCTTTAACCCTCTTAAAGATGGAGTTCACCAGAGCTTCACAGGTTGCCACTGGAGTCCTCTTCTACTCCTCCATGACGAGATCACGGAGCTGGTGGATGTTAGAGACCTTGCGCTCCTCCACCTTCCATTTGAGGATGCCCCACAGATGCTCAATAGGGTTTAGGTCTGGAGACATTCTTGGCCAGTCCATCACCTTTACCCTCAGCTTCATTATCAAGGCAGTGGTCGTCTCGGAGATGTGTTTGGGCATGTTATCATGTTGGAATACTGCCCTGCAGCCAAGCCTCCAAAGAGAGGGGATAATGCTCTGCTTCAGTATGTCACAGTACATGTTGGCATTCATGGTTCCCTCAATGAACTGTAGCTCCCCAGTGCCGGCAGCACTCATGCAGCCCCAGACCATGACACTCCCACCACCATGCTTGACTGTAGACAAGACACACTTGTCTTTGTACTCCTCACCTGGTTGCCGCCTCACACGCTTGACACCATCTGAACCAAATAAGTTTATCTTGGTCTCATCAGACCACAGAACATGGTTCCAGTAATCCATGTCCTTAGTCTGCTTGTCTTCAGCAAACTGTTTGCGGGCTTTCTTGTGCATCATCCTTTAGAAGAGGCTTCCTTCTGGGACGACAGCCATGCAGATCGATTTGATGCAGGGTGCGGGGTATGGTCTGAGCACTGGCAGGCTGACCCCCCCACCCCTTCAACCTCTGCAGCAATGCTGGCAGCACTCATACATCTATTTCCCCAAAACAACCTCT
Organism: Lithobates clamitans; assembly: GCA_037952925.1. NCBI lineage: Eukaryota > Metazoa > Chordata > Amphibia > Anura > Ranidae > Lithobates > Lithobates clamitans. The sequence goes on along the minus strand of JBBGZY010000356.1, from coordinate 689,567 downwards.
GGATATAATGCTGAGCATGTGCACTCAACTTCTTTGGTCGACTATGGTGAGGCCTGTTCTGAGTGGAACCTGTCCTGCTAAATCGCTGTATGCTCTTGGCCACCGTGCTGCAGCTCAGTTTCAGGGTCTTGGCAACCTTCTTATAGGCTGGGCCATCTTTATGTAGAGCAACAATTTTTTTTTTCAGATCCTCAGAGAGTTCTTTGCCATGAGGTGCCATGTTGAACTTCCAGTGACCAGCTTGAGAGCGATAACGCCAAATTTAACACACTTGCTCCCCATTCACACCTGAGACCTTATAACACTAATGAGTCACATGAGACCGGGGAGGGAAAATGGCTAATTGGGCCCAATTTGGACATTTTCACAAAAAGGGGTGTACTCACTTTTGTTGCTAACAGTTTAGACATTAATGGCTGTGTGTTAGATTATTTTGAGGGGACAGCAAATTTATACTGTTATACTTTACATTATACTTTACATTGTAGCAAAGTGGCATTTCTTCAGTGTTGTCACATGAAAAGATATAATAAAATATTTACAAAAATGTGAGGGGTGTACTCACTTTTGTGAGATACTGTATACAAAAAGACAGCAGGGGAATCTAAGTGTGTGTATGTGTGTGTGTAGGGGGGGGGGGGGGGTGTTAGAGAAATTCTCTTAAGCATACAGGCCTATGGCCTATGCTAAGGGTTGTATGGTAGTTTTATAAATTTTCTGTAGACAAAATACTTGGAGGTTCCTCATTAGGGTATTGCTTTGCATATAGGTAGAACAATATCCTGGACGATCCCCAAGCAAGATAACATCAAAGGGGACACTAGGAAAAGGAAGAACAGCAAAAGAAGAGGAAAATAGTATCTGCGAGGTAGGCAATGAACAGGGATTGGGAAGGGAGGAATGTATCCGAGAATAAGGGGTAAGGCAAGCCATACAGTGCCTTGAAAAAGTATTCATCTCCCTTGAAATTTTTATTTTGTCATGCTACAACCAAAAAACGTAAATGTATTTTATTGGGATTTTATGTGATAGACCAACACAAAGTGGCACATAATTGTGAATTAGAAGGAAAATGATAAATGATTTTCAATTTGCTTTACATCTGAAAAGTGTGGTGTGCATTTGTATTCATCCCCCTTTATTCTGATACCCCTGAACTAAAATCTAGTAGAACCAAAAGCCTTCAGAAGTCACCTAATTAGTAAATAGTGCCCACCTTTGTGTCATTTAATCTCAGTATAAATATAGCTGTTCTGTAAAGCCCTCAGAGGTTTGCTGGAGATCCTTAGTGAACAAACAGCATCATGAAGGCCAAAAAACACACCAGACAGGTCAGGGATAAAGTTGTGGAGAAGTTTAAAGCAGGGTTAGGTTATAAAAAAATATTTCAAGCTTTGAACATCTCACAGAGCACTGTTCAATCCATCATCTTAAAATGGAAAGAGTATGACACAACTGCAAACCTACTAAGACATGGCCATCCACCGAAACTGACAGACCGGGCAAAGAGAGCATTAATCAGAGAAGCAACCAAGAGGCCCATGGTAACTCTGGAAGAGGCTGCATAGATCCACAGCTCAGGTGGGAGAATCTGTCCACAGGACAACTATTAGTCATGCATTCCAGAAATCTGGCTATTATGGAAGAGTGGCAAGAAGAAAGCCATTGTTGAAAGAAAGACATAAGAAGTCCTGTTTGCAGTTTGCGAGAAGCCATGTGGGGGACATAGCAAACATGTTGAAAAAGGTGCTCTGGTCAGATGAGACCAAAATTGAAGGTTTTGGGCTAAAAGCAAAATGCTATGTGTGGCAGAAAACTAACACTGCACATCACTCTGAACACACCATCCCAACCGTGAACCATGGTGGTGGCAGCATCATGTTGTGGGGATGCTTTTCTTCAGCAGGGACAGGGAAGCTGGTCAGAGTTGGTGGGAAGATGGATGGAGTCAAATACTGGGCAATCTTAGAAGAAAACTTGTCAGAGTCTGCAAAAGACTTAAGACTGGGGCGGAGGTTCGCCTTCCAGCAGGACAACAACCCTAAACATACAGCCAGAGCTACAATAAAAATGGTTTTGATCAAAGCATATCCTTGTGTTAGAATGGCCCAGTCAGAGTCCAGACCTAAATTCAATTGAGAATCCGTGGCAAGACTTGAAAATTGCTGTTCACAGATGCTCTCCATCCAATCCGACAGAGCTTAAGCTTAATTTTGCAAAGAAGACTGGGCAGAAATGTTACTCTCTAGATGTGCAAAGCTGGTAGAGACATCCCCAAAAAGACTTGCAGCTGTAATTGCAGTGAAAGGTGGTTTTACAAAGTATAGACTCAGGGGGGCTGAATACAAATGCACTCCACACTTTGCACATACTTATTTGTAAAATTATTTGAAAATCATTTATCATTTTCTTTCCACTTCACAATTATGTGCCACTTTGTGTTGGTCTAACACATAAAATCCCAATAAAATACATTTACAATTTTGGTTGTAACATGACAAAATGTGGAAAACTTCAAGGGGTATAAATACTTTTTCTAGGCACTGTAGATGATTTTATTTTCTTTCCTTCAACCATGAGTTACATGAAAGAAAATTGATAATTTCCCCCATCAACACAGTCTGTTTTAAGGAGGAGTCCCTGCGACAGTGTTATTGTGTTCTGCTGGCAGGGAGCCTGCCCAGCTGGCAGAACATGATTGCTCCTAGCGGATATAACCACCTGCAGTGTTCGCATGCAAAAAATCTGACAGGCTGGTTTTAATGAAGTCGATCCATGGATCAACTTCAGTACAAGCAGCCTGCCCATACATGGATTGAATCTTTGCCAGTCCCAGCTGAACTGGCTGAGATTCGATCCACATGGGGAATGGGGATGTGGGAATGGTGAGAGAGTTTCTAACTAGCCATTGGTCAGCCATTCCTGGGGTTAAAAGCTTCTCTAAGGGCAGCAAGGGTCCACTCACCAGACCTGACCTGCTGTGGACAGGTGCTACAGGGTTGGAAAAATAGGACACTATATCAGGCGTTTTTTACACAGTAAGGGCCATGATACTTTTGTATTCAGATTCTGGAATTGATGACAGGGTATAACAGGGCAAAGATTGGCATGGGTAGGAGATCCTGGCCAGGAGACACTGAACTGAACTGAAGTCAGTGCAGTAGGCAAGCTGACAGATGTATCTCAGCTGCATGGTTGAGGTGGGAAATCCCCAGCCATGTAAGAAAATGGGTGGGGAAAGGAGCCTTACATCATTGTTTGAATATGGCCACATTGCCATATTGGGGCAATTGCATTGTTCAAATATGGTCAAGGCCATGAAAAATCAAACTGAGAGGAGGAAGTACAGGGATTATAGCGGTGCCAGAACATACACGTTACACTGAGGTAAAAAACAAAAATATTTTATTGACAAAAAATTCTTAAAAAATAACACAAAAACAGGGTGTGCATCATAAACTGATATGTTTAAAAACAATTATGTAGCAAATTTTTTTTAGGAGACTTGGCCTTGAAGGTGTAGCGGCCAGTTCCGTGGGTAGGTATTTAGATGTCCGACATGTTTCGCCAGTGATGGCTTCCTCAGGGACAGATGTTTGTTACCTATAACGCTACAGTTCAATCTATCGAAAAAAATTAACAATCAGGCAAAATTCTATAATCAAAGTTTAAACATACATGTAATACGAATGGGTATTTAAAAATGTTTGCAAGCTGTCAAACACGAATCATCCGCACTGACCCAAAGTGAACCCACAGAGGCCCCATGTGAACCAGGTAACAAATAGTCCCGCTCCCCCCAGAAACCCCCACACCCGATCCACCCTAGGATGGTAAATGTGTACCTGTAGGTCACCAGGGACAGGTGCAGGGCACCCGCAGCAAAGCCTCAGACACAGACTACCATAGGTAGCTGCAGGGGGCAGATGGAAGGACCTGGCAGAAAATATCTATATAAAAAGATATAATAATAATGAATAGTTTTGTATTGTAAAGAACATATGTAGTGGGTTCTGGACAAACCTAAAAGAGGCCCACTGGGACTTACAAAGTCTCACCCATACTTACAAAGTTGCAATGGGCAGATAGTATGCAGGACACCGATAAACGATTAATTCAGGTTATTGCAGATGTCATAAATTACATAATGGGTATGGCACTCTAGAGGTAACAAAGAAAAAGTTCATGTGTATAGCTTTCTCATAAAAATGAATAAATAGGTACAGCCAGCAATGTCCATGACTCCATGGTGTACACAGTTTATGTGCTAAAATAAGTAAATACGTTGCACTTACTGTTAGACTTAGTGCAGTAGTTTAGACAGACAGCTGGTGTGGAAATTGCAACAGATTGTATCGCCCAGTATGTCATGCTGAGAAATGAAAACAAGGCATGAACTAAGTGTGAGCTCGCTGTGAGAGGGAGAGAGGAACTGGGTATAACGAGGTGGAGCTGTAAGATTAAAGTGCCTACCAAGCCAAGAAGTAGATAGCGGAGCGGTGTCCTGTAGATCCCTGGCGAGTGAATTGGACAGGGATGCCGGCATTCTTATGCCCCCCACACACGTGCGGCGTCTGACGTCACCGCACGTGTGAGCGGACAAAACACAGCCATTGCGCATGCGCGACTCGCAGATGCCTCCGGGCCTACAAGGCCCAGAAGGCATAGCGGTGGTGTCCATAGTAACATGTATAAACACGTTACGGGCATAGCGCTGTGTTGGACGGCCAGGCATAGCAGCCCAATACCTGGAGGATGTTATGATCCTAGGATCACCAGTGAGCAGTGGCTACCAACGGGCAGAGGAGGTTCCAATGCCCTTGGGTGTCCATACAGCTGCAGTATATCCGTGATATGGGGCTAAAGCACCGGATGAGTTCCGCGCCAAAACAGGAAACCCACAGGGGCCACAGTGCAGAAGTGACCCAGCGGGTCCTGCAGAAGAGTGGGGGGGGGGAAGGGGGGGAGGAGCACCGAAGGGGCACAACCGGGCTCAATGGGGAAGCGATGGGGAAGATGGAGATGGGTGGGCACAAGCCTCGGATCAAATTAAAGCCCCAAAGAGACGCCTGCACACATAGGCAAATACGAAAAAGGAAGGTTAGAAAGAAAAAGCAGGGGGCAGGCAGGATTCCAGGCGTATGCCCACATTTCATTCTCTGACAGCTCGCAAAGCTAATTACAATATTGTAAAGGTACATGGTGTAACAGCTGAGAAGGATAATAAACTTAGAAAAGTTATCCACATATATGCTACAAGGAAAAAGTGAGTTATTTATTTAGTGAAACCTGCAGAACCTATGTCTGATGTTGTAAGTCAAAAAAATGGCAAACTATAAAAAATAGAAAATAGATCCAGTTTAACCAAGGCGGGCTCATGAATTGGGGAAAGAGGGATAGACGGGAGAAATTCAAAGAATCAGCAAGTATATATAGTATAGTCAAAATTAAAAGAGTACTTATAACTAGCCCTAATAGGCTAAATTAGAGAAATGACTTGAAACTAATATATTCGTTAAGCCCTGGATATCTGGTGGCTTCCAGAGTGTGTATCCATTTTGTCTCCAATTGGAGTAACTTTTGATCGATATCACCCCCTCTGGCATGTGCAGGAATATGTTCCAAAGCTGTGAATCCCATGACATGGGGATCGAAGTTGTGAAAGTCCGCAATGTGTCGATTGATTGAGGTGGAAGTCTTGCGTTTGTATAAGGGTTTAATGTGATCACGTATTCGTACGCAAAATGGGCGTTTAGTTTTTCCGACATAGTAGCTGCCGCATATGCATGTGGCCAGATATACTACGCTGATAGTTTGACAGGTAACTTTATGCTTGATTTTATAAATTTGGCCATTTGGAAGCGGGGTTTCACGTGTGTCATAGATGAAATCGCATATGTCACAGTTGCCACAAGGAAATGTGCCAAAAGCTGTTAAAGTAGGATCGCATTTAGGTGCATGATGACTCGCTGTAATTTTATCATGTAAAGATAGAGAGCGACAGTAAGTGATCTGAGGCTGGGATTTGATGTATTTTTTAATGGTATTGTCTGCGGTGAGAAGAGGCCAGAACTTATTTATAATATCCCTGACCTCTTTATGGTGTTGGGAAAATTCGGTTATTACGCGGACGGGCTGGAATTTGTCCGCGCTTTTGTTAGAGTATATTAGTTTTTTCCTATCCAATTTTCTCACTTTGTTGAAAGCCTGTTTCAACAATTTGTGACTGTATCCTCTTGTTTTTAGTCTCTCATAGAGATCCTGAGAGGCCACAAAGAAGTCCTTTTCATGCGTGCAGTTGCGTTTAATACATAAATATTGGCTATATGGAATACTATTTAACAAGGGTTTCGGGTGAGCACTTTATGCATGTAGAATAGTATTTCCCGAAGTTTCTTTGCGATAAAGAGATGAGGAGAGGTTACCATCCTGATCCAGTTGTATTTCCAGATCTAGAAAGGTAATCCTCCTCTGGCTACATTCCATTGTGAACTTGAGGTTGTATGAGTTTACAGCCAGGGTTTCTATGAATTTAGAGAGTACCAGACCAAAAAAAGATAACATCATCTATATACCTGTGCCACGATACCACGTGGCACATGAAATCAGCAAAGTTCCCTTTCCCACCCCCCCAGGTACAGGTTGGCGTAGGATGGCGCACATTTAGTGCCCATAGCCACGCCCTGCACCTGGAGGAAGTGGGAAGTGCCGAACATGAAATGGTTACGCGTCAAAACGAAACCCAAAAGATCAATAACAAAGTGACCATAGGCCTCAAATTTAGGGCCTCTTTCTTGTATCAATTTGGAGACTACTCTAATGCCATTGTTGTGGGGTATAGTATTATATAGGCGTATAGTGTCTTTTACATGAGAGGGGAGAGCCAGCACATGTGGATTGAGATATTTGTCCACAAGCGCACTTGCATTTTCCATTAAACTTAGACATCCTGACACAATAGGGCGACCAGGGTTTTTTTTTAAAGATTTATGGAGTTTTGGCAGAGCGTAGAATGTAGGTATTCTGGGGTCTCGTACATTTAGGAATTTCCAAGTGTTGACATCTATGGTTCATTTTGATAGGCAGAAAAGATAAGTTCATAGTATTCCCTGGTGAAATTTTCGATAAGTGATCGTGAAATTGGTCGGTATCAATTAATCGTTTATCGGTGTCCTGCATACTATCTGCCCATTGCAACTATGTAAGTATAGGTGAGACTTTGTAAGTCCCAGTGGGCCTCTTTTAGGTTTGTCCAGAGCCCACTACATATATTCTTTACAATACAAAACTATTCATTATTATTATATCTTTTTATATAGATATTTTCTGTCAGGTCCTTCCATCTGCCCCCTGCAGCTACCTATGGTAGTCTGTGTCTGGGGCTTTGCTGCGGGTGCCCTGCGCCTGTCCCTGGTGACCTACAGGTACACATTTACCATCCTAGGGTGGATTGGGTGTGGGGGTTTCTGGGGGGAGCGGGACTATTTGTCACCTGGTTCACATGGGGCCTCTGTGAGTTCACTTTGGGTCAGTGCGGATGATTCGTGTTTGACAGCTTGCAAACATTTTAAATACCCATTCGTATTACATGTATGTTTAAACTTTGTTTATAGAATTTTGCCTGATTGTTAATTTTTTTTCGATAGATTGAACTGTAGCGTTATAGGTAACAAACATCTGTCCCTGAGGAAGCCATCACTGGCGAAACATGTCGGACAAACATGGAGATAAAATGGATACACACTCTGGAAGCCACCAGATATCCAGGGCTTAACAAATATATTAGTTTCAAGTCATTTCTCTAATTTAGCCTATTAGGGCTAGTTATAAGTACTCTTTTAATTTTGACTATACTATATATACTTTCTGATTCTTTGAATTTCTCCCGTCTATCCCTCTTTCCCCAATTCATGAGCCCGCCTTGGTTAAACTGGATTTAGTTTCTATTTTTTATAGTTTGCCATTTTTTTGACTTACAACATCAGTTTATGATGCACACCCTGTTTTTTGATATTTTTTAAGAATTTTTTGTCAATAAAATATTTTTGATTTTTACCTCAGTGTAACATGTATGTTCTGGCACCGCTATAATCCCTGTACTTCCTCCTCTCAGTTTGAGTTTTCAATTTATTGGGATGAAATTGCCGTATCATATCAAGAGTCACACAGCCACTTTCAATCTTTTCTTGATTTCAGCCTTGAAATTCTGGTGTTTGAATACACAGTTTTGGCTGGGGTGCCCTTTAGCATTTGTATCTGTGCCGGGACATACACCTTCACATAACTGTCTAAAATGTCTTTTTGAGCTCTTTATCCTATCTTTGATCAATGTGAATGTGTTGTTGATATTTAGCTGTATTTCCTAAAGAACTTTTCCTAAAAAAAATTTTTTTTTGCTATTTCCTTTGAAATCATGGCGGATTTTTGTGGGGAAGCTTGGGAGGACCTTATGACTAAAATTCAAACGTCCCATACTACTTCCAATATTTCTGATACAGAACTTGACAAATACTTTATCAGATTCCAACGGCTATTAGAGAAGAAGGTCCGTGTCTATTGGCACAAGACATATTTTGAAAAATACGTTGAGAAACATATTGTCCCCTGGGGACTCAGAATTCAAATATTCCCTAATATTAAAAAAACTACCGACCCTTTGAAAAAGGCCTGGGAAGACAATTTGCAAGCATGCTCTTTCAACATGATTAGCATGCTTTGTCAAGAATATGATAAGGAACTAGCGTTACTTGACATTTCCATTAATGAATGGCTCACGGACCGTGCTGCTGATGTGACTTCTCCGAGGTTCGCCCAGAGGGACAAGGACCTCCGGGCTCACCTCGAGGAATACACAGTAGAGATAATCAATGCTAAAGAAAACAAATTTTTATGGGATAAACTTGCCCACACAAATGGCTATGAATACAGATGGGATGGGAATGCCCCAAAGAAGCCCCCCACCAAACCGAGCTCTGAAAACATACCCAAAAATAACAATGAAGCACCTAACGTTTTCTCCACCTCTTTTTCTTCCAGCTCATCTACCACATATCGCGACCTTTCACAAGACGGCATCCCTAAAAAAAGAAAGAGCGAATTACCCACCTCTTCCACGGATTCTATCCGACGCACTTTTGGAATTAATAACACCACCAAGCACTTAGGGGCCCGACCAAAAACCACAAGCACTTCTACCCCACTCACACGAGCACTACCACGGCCACCACTTACTACCACTCGCTCTGCACACCCGGCACTCACTTCTACCACCTCAGCACTACTTGCTCTCCCTGCTTCCACTGGAAGACGGGTAAGTGAACCAACTCTAACTACTATGTTCCCTACAGCTTCAAAGTCCATTGACCCAAAATTAGCTCCCAATAGTTCCCATTCAGCACGAACACACGACTTAGATGTTGTAAATCTTTCTTCATTCCCTTTAACCAAACAACAGATAAAAGTACTCCAACTAGGCCTTACTTTTTGTCCCTCTGCAAACTTTAACAAATTCCAATTTGTTAAAGATGTCCATCTATTCGCAAGAAAACAAATGTATAAGGTTATCTTTGACAAATCTGCAAATACCCCAAACAGTAGAGTCATCATCAGAAAATTGGGTTCCTACACTGGCCGAAATTCAGGCCATTGAGGACTTACTAACACTCTTGGAGGAGGGTGGCACTGAGGAAGAATGCCATGAGCACTTGGACAGTGATGGCATTGTGGCCTCAGGAGTGTCTTTCCCTCCCCCATCATCCTTTAAACCCAAATCCACTTCCTTTCCTAACCTTTCAGTGAACCCCAATATTTGGGCATTTGTAGAACAGATCAGTAACGCTATTAAACATCATGATTTTTCCACTTCATATCCTTCCAATCTATCCCTTACCAAGAAACAGGCTCTTAAATCCCTACAGAACCACCAGCTGACAAGGGAGGGAACGTAGTCGTTATGGATGTTGCGGCATATGAATCCATGTGCCGCAACATCCTCGACAATAAGGATTGGTACCGACCAATTTCACGATCACTTATCGAAAATTTCGCCAGGGAATACTATGAACTTATCTTTTCTGCCTATCAAAAAGAAACCATAGATGTCAACACTTGGAAATTCCTAAATGTACGAGACCCCAGAATACCTACATTCTACGCTCTGCCAAAACTCCATAAATCTTTGAAAAAAACCCTGGTCGCCCTATTGTGTCAGGATGTCTAAGTTTAATGGAAAATGCAAGTGCGCTTGTGGACAAATATCTCAATCCACATGTGCTGGCTCTCCCCTCTCATGTAAAAGACACTATACATCTTCGTATTTTGGAAGATTTGCACCTTCCATCCAATACGTGGATGGTGGCGTTAGATGTAGAAAGCCTATATAATACTATACCCCACAACAATGGCATTAGAGTAGTCTCCAAAATGATACAAGAAAGAGGCCCTAAATTTGAGGCCTATGGTCACTTTGTTATTGATCTTTCGGGTTTCATTTTGACGCGTAACCATTTCATGTTCGGCACTTCCCACTTCCTCCAGGTACAGGGCGTGGCTATGGGCACTAAATGTGCGCCATCCTACGCCAACCTGTACCTGGGGGGGTGGGAAAGGGAACTTTTTTCCAACCCTGACCTTGCTGATTTCCTGTGCCATGTGGTATTGTGGCACAGGTATATAGATGATGTTATCTTTTTTTGGTCTGGTACTCGGGAACATCTCTCTAAATTCATAGAAACCCTGGCTGTAAACTCATACAACCTCAAGTTCACAATGGAATGTAGCCAGAGGAGGATTACCTTTCTAGATCTGGAAATACAACTGGATCAGGATGGTAACCTCTCCTCATCTCTTTATCGCAAAGAAACTTCGGGAAATACTATTCTACATGCAAAAAGTGCTCACCCAAAACCCTTGTTAAATAGTATTCCATATAGCCAATATTTACGTATTAAACGCAACTGCACGCATGAAAAGGACTTCTTTGTGGTCTCTCAGGATCTCTATGAGAGACTAAAAACAAGAGGATACAGTCACAAATTGTTGAAACAGGCTTTCAACAAAGTGAGAAAATTGGATAGGAAAAAACTAATATACTCTAACAAAAGCGTGGACAAATTCCAGCCCGTCCGCGTGATAACTGAATTTTCCCAACACCATAAAGAGGTCAGGGATATTCTAAATAAGTTCTGGCCTCTTCTCACTGCAGACAATACCATTAAAAAATACATCAAATCCCAGCCTCAGATCACTTACCGTCGCTCTCTATCTTTACGTGATAAAATTACAGCGAGTCATCATACACCTAAATCCGATCCAACTTTAACAGCTTTTGGCACATTTCCTTGTGGCAACTGCGACATATGCGATTTCATCTATGACACACGTGAAACCCCGCTTCCAAATGGCCAAATTTATAAAATCAAGCATAAAGTTACCTGTCAAACTATCGGCGTAGTATATCTGACCACATGCATATGCGGCAGCTACTATGTCGGAAAGACTAAACGCCCATTTTGCGTACGAATACGTGATCACATTAAACCCTTATACAAACGCAAGACTTCCACCTCAATCAATCGACACATTGCGGACTTTCACAACTTCGATCCCCATGTCATGGGATTCACAGCTTTGGAACATATTCCTGCACATGCCAGAGGGGGTGATATCGATCAAAAATTACTCCAATTGGAGACAAAATGGATACACACTCTGGAAGCCACCAGATATCCAGGGCTTAACAAATATATTAGTTTCAAGTCATTTCTCTAATTTAGCCTATTAGGGCTAGTTATAAGTACTCTTTTAATTTTGACTATACTATATATACTTTCTGATTCTTTGAATTTCTCCCGTCTATCCCTCTTTCCCCAATTCATGAGCCCACCTTGGTTAAACTGGATCTAGTCTCTATTTTTTATAGTTTGCCATTTTTTTGACTTACAACATCAGTTTATGATGCACACCCTGTTTTTGTGATATTTTTTAAGAATTTTTTGTCAATAAAATATTTTTGGTTTTTACCTTAGTGTAACGCGTATGTTCTGGCACCGCTATAATCCCTGTACTTCCTCCTCTCAGTTTGAGTTTTCAATTCATTGGAATGAGGTGCCGTATCATATCAAGGGCCACCCAGCCACTTTCAATGGTCAAGGCTATGTCTGGGCAAAGATGTTACTGTGGGAGATCAGTCGAGTGAGGAGGGTTTCTGTTGGTGGAAGTGGGCATCATGTTTGATGGTGGATTTACAATGAGGGACTTTTTTGAGATTTTTATTATTCATTTGGGTGTCTTTCTAGACTACAACTCTTTTTTTGTGAAAGAGTAAGAGTATTATGTACCCCACACTCGTGGGGGGGGCGGTATCTGGGGGCCCCTTTATTAATAAATTAGATATACAGTAAATTCTGATTAGCTCCCCACTCACAAACCCCCACAACCACTGGACACAAGTTGCCGGAAAGAGGCCCTTGCCCTCATTAATATGGGACAAGGTGCTTTGCCAGGGGGGTATGTGGTGTGGTATGGTTGGGGGGAGCACGTTCATCCTCCTCCTCAGTGTTGCTGCAGCACATTCTGTACATTACAGAGATGCACCCCTTCAAAGGTAGGATTTGGATACCCTCAAGGCATGTTATTTAATGAAATTGTACATTTTTAATGTTTCATTTTAAATGTTTAAAAAAAACACTGCTACTTGCTAAATAGACATTTTAAGTTTTTTTTTTTTTTTTTGCATTGTTACATATTCCCCAAAGCAGTGCCCTCCCCTCCATGCTATTTTTTATATCCCCTTTCCAATTTTCCCAGAAAATTGGCATTTTTAATTTGACAGATTCAGCTCCTATTGATTTCAATAGGGCTTGAGTTTGGCATCTGGGCTTCTTTGAAGTTCTCCAAACCCTACTCAAATCATTCCTAGTGCTGTTTGGCTCAAGACTAATTAGGAGGATGGTTAGCAAACATACATGATTAGATAGCGGAAAAATGTGTCTTTGGGGTGACCCTGAGAGGCAAATAGACTCAAATGACATAACCACTGTACGTTATCAGGGTCTAGTCAGAGGCTGATTCAGACAGTGTCTGATTTCTTGGTCAGAAGAAGGGGTGATCTTATTGGGACCAGTGTATTAAATCTGTTATGAAGGATAAAGATTGCCAAGTAATGAGGAAGCTATGAAAGGTGGCTCCAATAATTGCATTAACAGTTATGTCCATAGAGATTGTCTCTGAGTTGAGCCATGAAATTGCATCAAGTGAATGTTGTGTGAATGTGGTTATTAAAAGTTTCAGTCCACCATTGTCATAGGTTGTCATGCCCAAAAGCAATGTCTGTGAGCCCAATGCCACCCATGTGTTTGTGTAGTGTGTGAGAGGATAACTTTAATGCCCCATACACATGATTGGACTTTCCGACAACAAAACCGTGGATTTTTGTTTGAAGGGTGTTGACTCCAACTTGTCTTGCATACACACGGTCACACAAATGGTGGCCAACAATTACGAACGTGGTTACGTACAAGACGTACGACGAGCTGATAAAAAGGAAGTTCAATAGCCAGTGCACCACCCTTTGGACTCCTTCTGCTAATCTTGTGCTTATCTCATGTTATTGGAAGTTTGGTGAGTGACGATTTGTGCTTTTCAGCCTCGTGCTTGTCAGGTCATTTCTGTCTTTCAGTGCGTTCTATTTATAGTTTGCTTCTGATTTTCAGTGCATGCTTGTACGGTCGTTTCTGATTTTCAGCTCGTTCTTGCAGGTTCTTTCTGATTTTCAGTGCGTTCTGTCAGTTCATTCTGAGCAGCCGTTCATTTATTAGCAATGTTGCGGTTACGTTCTCTTCGGAGAGTTTGTGCTGTTGTTAGGCTTGGTGTTGGATTTATTGCTTTGACTTAAGTCCAGTCCATGAACAGGGGGAGGAGGAGTTCTTGGACCAAGAATAGGTTGCTTAATCATGACCAATTCTGTCATATGCCTTTGCTGTGGGAGCTCCAGGAGAATAATACTGATGATTTCAGGAATTATCTCTGGATGACGGACCCCGTCTCTTGTCTTTGCTGACCCCTTATGTTACGAAGCAGGACACCTGCATGCGGCAAGCCATCTCTCCTGAGTAGGGATGGGCCGAACTCCCCCCTGTTCGGTTCGCACCAGAACATGCGAACAGGCAAAAAATTTGTTCGATCATGCAAACACTGTTAAAGTCTATGGGACACGAACATGAATAATCAAAAGTGCTAATGTTAAAGGCTTATATGCAAGTTATTGTCATAAAAAGTGTTTGGGGACCTGGGTCCTGCCCCAGGGGACATGGATCAATGCAAAAAAAAGTTTTAAAAACAGCCGTTTTTTCAGGAGCAGTGATTTTAATAATGCTTAAAGTAAAACAATAAAAGTGTAATATTCCTTTAAATTTCGTACCTGGGGGGTGTCTATAATTTGCCTGTAAAGAGGCTCATGTTTCCCATGTTTAGAACAGTCTAACAACAAAATGATATTTCAAAGGAAAAAAAGTCATTTAAAACTACTTGCGGCTATTAATGAATTGCCGGTCCGACAATAAACATAAAAGTTCATTGATAAAAACGGCATGGGAATTCCCCACAGGGGAACCTCGAACCAAAATTTAAAATAAAATGATGTGGGGGGTCCCCCTAAATTCCATACCAAGCCCTTCAGGTCTGATAGGGATATTAAGGGGAACCCCGGCCAAATTTTTTTTTTTAAATGGCGTGGGTCCCCCTCAAAATCCATACCAGGCCCTTATCCGAGCATGCAACCTGGCAGGCTGCAGGAAAAGAGGGGGGGACAAGAGAGCGCCCCCCCTCCTGAACCGTACCAGGCCACATGCCCTCAACATTGGGAGGGTGCTTTGGGGTAGCCCCCCAAAACACCTTGTCCCCATATTGATGGGGGCAAGGGCCTCATCCCCACAACCCATGCCCAGTGGTTGTGGGGGTCTGCGGGCTTATCGGAATCTGGAAGCCCCCTTTAACCACTTCAGGATTTACCCCCTTCCTGACCAGAGCACCTTTTACAATTTGGCACTGCATCGCTTTAACTACTAATTGCGCGGCCATGCAATGCTGTACCCAAACGAAATTTGCGTCCTTTTGTTCCCACAAATAGAGCTTTCTTTTGATGGTATTTGATCACCTCTGCGGTTTTTATTTCTTGCGCTATAAACGGAAAAAGACCGAAAATTTTGAACAAAAAAACAATATTTTCTACTTTTTGTTATAAAAAAATACAATAAACTCAATTTTAGTCATACATTTAGTCCAAAATATATTCAGCGACATGTCTTTGGTAAAAAAATGTCAATAAGCGCATATTTATTGGTTTGCGCAAAAGTTATAGCGTCTACAAACTAGGGTACATTTTCCGTTATTTACACAGCTTTTAGTTTATGACTGCCAGTCTCATTTCTTGAGGTGCTAAAATGGCAGGGCAGTACAACCCCCCCCCAAATGACCCCATTTTGGAAAGTAGACACCCCAAGGAAATTGCTGAGAGGCATGTTGAGCCCATTGAATATTAATTTTTCTTTGTCCCAGGTGATTGAATAATGACAAAAAAAAATTTACAAAAAGTTGTCACTAAATGATATATTGCTCACACAGGCCATGGGCATATGTGGAATTGCACCCCAAAATACATTTAGCTGCTTCTTGTGAGTATGGGGATACCACATGTGTGGGACTTTTTGGGAGCCTAGCCGCGTACGGGGCCCCGAAAACCAAGCACCGCCTTCAGGATTTCTAAGGGCATAAATTTTTGATTTCACTCCTCACTACCTATCACAGTTTTGAAGGCCATAAAATGCCAGGACAGTTCAACCCCCCCCCAAATGACCCCATTTTGGAAAGTAGACAACCCAAGCTATTTGCTGAGAGGCATGTCGAGTCCATGGAATATTTTATATGTTGCCACAAGTTGCGGGAATATGACAAACTTTTTTTTTGCACAAAGTTGTCATTAAATTATATATTGCTCAAACATGCCATGGGCATATGTGGAATTACACCCCAAAATACATTCTGCTGCTTCTCCTGAGTATTGGGATACCACATGTGTGGGACTTTTTGGGAGCCTAGCTGCGTACGGGGCCCCGAAAACCAAGCACCGCCTTCAGGATTTCTAAGGGCATAAATTTTTGATTTCACTCCTCACTACCTATCACAGTTTTGAAGGCCAAAAATGCCAAGATGGCACAAAACCCCCAAATGACCCCATTTTGGAAAGTAGACACCCCAAGCTATTTGCTGAGAGGCATGGTGAGTATTTTGAAGCTCTCATTTGTTTTTGAAAATGAAGAAAGTAAAGAAAAATGTATTTTTTTTCTTTTTTCAATTTTCAAAACTTTGTGACAAAAAGTGAGGTCTGAAGGCGGTGCTTGGTTTTTGGGGTCCCGTATGCGGCTAGGCTCCCAAAAAGTCTCACACATGTGGTATTCCTGTACTCAGGAGAAGCAACAGAATGTATTTTGGGGTGTAATTTCATATATTCCCATGGCATGTTTGAGCAATACTAAAAAAAGTGATCTCGCGCAGTGATCTTATACCCTGGGATCCTTCCTCTAGGTAAAATAATATTTGGAAAGGTACATAAAATAAATAATAACAAATGGTGATGTGAAAATAGTATTAATTAACCTAGATGCATAGGTATACAAACATTCTATAGCGAACTCTTAGGTGATGAAAATAATAACTAACTAATGACAAATAAATGCTAGTGCAAAATAAGTGTTACCATAAACATCAGTGCATATATATCATAAAAATTCAAGCCAATAATGGATAAAGAGATAAAGTCCTTAATGATGGATAAATTATAATGGGAAGTCCAAAATAAAGATGTGGTATGAGTCCAATGTGATGTTTGAGCAATATATCAGTTATTGACAACTTTGAGCAAAAAAATAAATAAAAACATTGTCTTTTTCCCGCAACTTGTGTCACAATATAAAATATTCCATGGACTCGACATGCCTCTCAGCAAATAGCTTGGGGTGTCTACTTTCCAAAATGGGGTCATTTGGGGGGGGTTTGAACTGTCCTGGTATTTTATGCACAACATTTAGAAGCTTATGTCACACATCACCCACTCTTCTAACCACTTGAAGATAAAGCCCTTTCTGACACTATTTGTTTACATGAAAAAAAACATTTTTTTTGCAAGAAAATTACTTTGAACCCCCAAACATTATATATTTTTTAAAGCAAAGGCCCTACAGATTAAAATGGTGGGTGTTTCATTTTTTTTTTCACACAGTATTTGCGCAGCGATTTTTCAAACGCATTTTTTGGGGAAAAAACACACTTCTTTAATTTCAATGCACTAAAACACACTATATTGCCCAAATGTTTGATGAATTAAAAAAGATGATCTTAGGCCGAGTACATGGATACCAAACATGACATACTTTAAAATTGCGCACAAACGTGCAGTGGCGACAAACTACATACATTTTTAAAAGCCTTTAAAAGCCTTTACAGGTTACCACTTTAGATTTACAGAGGAGGTCTACTGCTAAAATCACTGCCCTCGATCTGACCTTCACGGTGATAACTCATATGCATGGTGCAATTGCTGTTTACATTTGACAAAGCAACAAAAAGTGTGGCGCTAGACAATGTCATATACTGATGAAAACAGACAAATTAGACAAAGAGGGAGGATCGTAAATAACTGTTTTTGAACATATAGTCCTCATATGAACCTCAAAGATGTATAGTCTATATGGCAATATATTTAGGGAAGAATATTGAAGAATTATATTAACATCTTGACTGGAAATCCGCTCACTACCACCTAGAGTTGAGGAGGCTTACCAGATATGGTGGACCCAATGGGGCGTACGCCGGATTGGGTCAAACAAGGCTTAGGTGGTGAGTGGCTGTATGTACTCCAGGGACGTGGCGGTCTCACGGGTTGGTTGTATTCATCCGGATGGTACCAGGAGCTTGAGAAGTGTAGGTGGTCCCCCGGATGTAGGAGGTCATGTAGATCTCAAAAGAGTGGTGGGGTGTTCCATAAGAGGACCCCTCAAATCCAACATTCAGCGGACCAGGAATAGATGCAGAGGGGTGGAAAAAGAAAAAGAGGGCCACATAGTGTGAATCCGAAAAAACTAAAAATATTTATTTAAGGTAAAATAGATGTACACTCACATGTAGATCCAAATATTAAAACAGCGCTGTTTGAGAAAAAGTGGCGACAATGGGGTCCTGCCCGACGCGTTTCATCCTCAAAAGACGTCATCAGGGGGGATGATCCCCCTGATGACGTTTTTTGAGGACGAAACGCGTCGGGCAGGACCCCATTGTCGCCACTTTTTCTCAAACAGCGCTGTTTTAATATTTGGATCTACATGTGAGTGTACATCTATTTTACCTTAAATAAATATTTTTAGTTTTTTTGGATTCACACTATGTGGCCCTCTTTTTCTTTTTCCACCCCTCTGCATCTATTCCTGGTCCGCTGAATGTTGGATTTGAGGGGTCCTCTTACGGAACACCCCACCACTCTTTTGAGATCTACATGACCTCCTACATCCGGGGGACCACCTACACTTCTCAAGCTCCTGGTACCATCCGGATGAATACAACCAACCCGTGAGACCGCCACATCCCTGGAGTACATACAGCCACTCACCACCTAAGCCTTGTTTGACCCAATCCGGCATACGCCCCATTGGGTCCACCATATCTAGTAAGCCTCCTCAACTCTAGGTGGTAGTGAGCGGATTTCCAGTCAAGATGTTAATATAATTCTTCAATATTCTTCCCTAAATATATTGCCATATAGACTATACATCTTTGAGGTTCATATGAGGACTATATGTTCAAAAACAGTTATTTACGATCCTCCCTCTTTGTCTAATTTGTCTGTTTTCATCAGTATATGACATTGTCTAGCGCCACACTTTTTGTTGCTTTTTCATTTTACACTTTGTTGGTCGTGTTGGCTGCTTCCCTTGTCTTTCGTTTTGGGGTAGCGCAGAATAATTTATACCACTGTTTACATTTGACGCCAGACCAACGATTGCGTTCGCCTTTGCGTGAAAGCAGGGGGGGACAGGGTGCTTCTTTTTTTTTTTGCTTTTTTTTTTTTTTGCTTTTTTTTGCTCTCCTCTGCCTTTAAAGCATCTGACCACACCAAGATCAGTGTGATAAAATGCTTTCCTAATTTCCCAATGGCGCTGTTTACATACGGCGAAATGTAAGTCATGAAATGCTCGTAGCTTCCGGTTTCTTAGGCCATAGAGATGATTGGAGCCATTCTGATCTCTGATCAGCTCTATGGTCAGCTGGTGTAATCACCGGCTGCATTCTCAGGTTCCCCGTTGGGACAGGAGAGCCAGAGAAAAACATGGAAGATGGTGGGAGGGGGGACTTTCCCTCCCACTGCTTGTAAAAGCAGTCTAGAGGCTAATTAGCAGCTAGGATTGCTTTTACATGAAAGCCGACCGCTGGCTAAAAAGAATGATACCAAGATGATACCTAAACCTGCAGGCATCATTCTGGTATAACCACTCAAAGTCCAGCAACATACCAGTACGTTGCTGGTCCTTGCTGGGCATATATTGTAATCTTTTTTTTCATGCAGCCTGAGGGGCTGAACGAAAAAAAAAGAGATTGATTGGTGGGTATGCCCACCATTAGAATACCTCCCTTCATTCACCCACTTCTAATGATGGCCATACATGCACCATTTATATATGCCGAAGCATGGGGTCATCCGTCCCAAAAGTTAGGAGCAAATCGCTCCTCCGCCCCTGCTGCCCCCATGCTTCAGCATATATCACCTCCGCTGGAGTCACGGCTTTATATATCGTGGGAGCAAACGCTGTTGCTGTCAAGATAAATAAATCCGCGCTGCAGCTGAATGGCATACCTGAAAACAAAAAAATGGTTAACAATAAAACACAGTAAACAGTAAAGTGTAAAAAATTTCATACCTGAAAAGCAAACATGATAAAACATAATAACAATAAAACATTGCAGAATAGAATACAGTAAAAAAAGAGCAGAACAATAGAGAGAGAATAGAGAGAGAGAGAACAATAAAACGACAACTAATTTTTTTTTTTTTTTACACTTTTTTTGTAACTGTAACTTTTATAACTGTAACCAGTTCCAGGTTCGGGTCTCTCAAAATGCGATGGCATCTTGGGAGACCCTGTGAAAATGTGCCTAGTCTGTGCAATGCTGTACCCTACGCTAATACTCAACTAGTGTATGGTAGCATTCAAAACATTCACCAATGCAAAGACCAGGATTATCAGGACAGGAGGGACAATAATAGCAGGTGTCACGCCTATATCTGCGCTTGCTGCAGACACAACACCTTTTTTGGGGGGGTTTGTTGGGTAGGGGTACTCGGGAGGACATAAAGAAAATGCCTCTTATGCAGCCGACTGCCTTTGGTTAGGGATGTGAATGGGGGAAGTACGGGTGCTGCAGAAGTGGTGGGTTCCCAATTAGGATTGGCGAATGCAGCAGGAAGGGCATTATGGGCATGACGGGCCTGTGTTTGTCTTCTTCTTGGTGGCAGCGGGACACTACTTGTGCTTGCCACCTTACCAGCTTGAACTGCACTTATGGGACTCGCCACGTCACCAAGTGTTACTGCAGTGCTGGTTTGACCGGCGTGTACTAGGCCGCTGGTGCTTGCCAGTTCACCAAAACGCTACCAAAAAAACTGTTAGCGATCGCAGGGATCAGGCCTGACTCTGCGAACGCTGCAGTTATGCGTTTAGTGTTTTGTAAGTGACAGTGATCGATCGATACTGCACTTGGGTGGGCTGGGCTGGACCGGGCGGAGGGGCAAAACGCAGGTGCTAGCAGATATCTGGGCTGATCCCGCTAATACTGCATTTTTGGGAACCCTAAACTGGTGGGGACGCTAGTATAGATCTGATCAGATCAGATATTGATCCGTTCAGATACTATACCACTAAGGTAGGTGTCAGGGAGCAGCCGGCGCCAGACCTGGGCGTTTGCATGCGCCTATGCGCCGGCGCGCTCCTGTGCGAGCTCCACAGCAGAATCCTGATGTTTCCAGGGATCAGCACGGCGCTCGGGCACGCAGATGTGCGGCGCTTGTGCGCGCGTTCGCGTTAGCGCCGTTTTGGCGCCAAAGGGCGCGTAAAAGTTCCCCTGTGCCTCTGGCACATTGCTGCTTTGTCTCAGATCTGTGATCTCTGTAACCTGCATCTGATTGATTGATTCCTGATTGACCCGGCTTGTCTGACCATCCGTCCCGCTCATATCCGACCCGGCCTGCCTGACTATTCTACTGCTCCTGCCTGATACCGTTGCCAATCTCTGCCTGCCTACTTACTCTGCTTCTGCGTTACTCTGTCTCTGTCGTTATTGCCTGTCTCACCTATCTGCTGACCCGGACTGTCTGACCTTGCTTGTGCCTGCTGTTCCTTTCTGTTGCACCTTCAGCTTCAGCTCCAGTGATCTCTGCATCTCCAGTGTTCCAGCCTGCTGCCTCCAGTCTCCACCAGATCTGCAGTCCAGCCATCCCGGTGGGATCTCTTCCTCATCTCAGCATCAGAGACTTACTTCAACAGGCACTCCTACCCCACTGTGCTCAGGAGACCACTGTCCCCACTCCAGTGGCTCCTGAACCAGCGTTGTATGAGAGGTCTTCTCCTACAAGTCAGGCTCTACTACCAGGTACCTAACAGTACGAAGCAGCCAAGACTGAGCCTGCAGGAGATACCTCTCCAATGAAGGAGATATGTACACACCTGGCGGCCCTCACTCAAGCAGTGCAATCCCTCCAGGATAACTACAACAGACTGGAAGGACAAGTGCAGAACCTTACAGGGTCTAACCCTACAGTGTCCTCTTCAACTGCAGCTCCAACACAGACTGCTCAGGCCCCTTCAGTTGTGATGCTTCCACCTGAACCGAGGGTTCCTATTCCTGAAAGATTCTCCGGAGACCGGGCTAAGTTCCGGGCTTTTCGCAATGCCTGCCAGCTCTTCTTTGCCCTACAGCCCCGAACTTTCTCACTGTAAGTCACCAAGGTGGGATTTGTAATCTCCCTCCTACAAGGAGAATATCAGACCTGGGCTCATCGGTTACTTGAAGGAGACTCTGCCCTAACCCAATCTTTGTCATCTTTCTTTGAAACTATGGCACAACTATATGAAGACCCCCAACAGACTGCCACAGCTGAATCAGCTCTGTTCGCGCTCCAACAAGGCCGCAGACCCGCTGAGGACTATGTTACTGACTTCCGGCATTGGAGCGCGGACACACATTGTAATGATGCGGCCCTGCGCCACCAGTTCCGCATGGGTCTATCCGAAGGACTAAAAGATGAACTCGCTCGAGTGGGTGTTCCAAATACTCTTGAGGCCTTGATCTCCTTAACTATTCAGATTGATCGTCGCCTCCGAGAGCATCGATCTGAATGCTCTGTTCAACAAACCCGCCCAACCTGGATGACAGCACGAGCTCCGGTCCCTGCAGCAAGCTACTTACCCTCACCCAGTATGAACACTGCCCATGTCATGCCTGACACCTCCGAACCGATGCAGTTAGGACTGATGCGACCTGCCCTGTCTTCTGAAGAACGTGCCCGACGTCGGCAACTTAATCTGTGTCTCTATTGCGGAGGAACCGGGCACTATGTCATAATTGCATAATTGCATAATTGTCCAGTTAAAATAAGTAAGTGTCCATCTCCTGTGCATGCCAGTCTCTCTGCCTTATCTACGAATTCTACCCACCTTGCCATTCCTCTCTCGTTACAGCTCCAAGAAGAGATAATTCCAGTCAGCGCCATTATTGACTCCGGGGCATGCAGCTGCTTTATCAATTTAACTTTTGCCAGCCAACATAACATCCCTTTACGGACCAAAACCCAAGGACTCTATGTATTTCTAGCTGATGACTCCCGCATCAGATCCGGACAAGTAACGCAAGAGACCCTGCCATTGCCTGCTACCACTTCTTCCCAACATAAGGAACTGCTGGTCCTTGATGCCATCACCTCTCCTATGTTCCCCATTATTCTGGGCATTCCCTGGCTGCAGGCACACAATCCACACATCCATTGGGCATCCGGAGAGGTAAAATTACTGTCATCCTACTGTCAAGAACATTGCTTGATGAAAGATCCGGACTCCTCAGCCACTCTGCTTTGTCTGGACACCGACCAGAAAAATTGCCAGGCCATACCTAATCATTATCACGAATATATCGATGTTTTCAGTAAAAAGGGGGCAGACTCTCTTTCACCTCATTGTCCCTACGATTGCCCCATCGAGCTGTTACCAGGATCCGAAATTCCTTTCGGACGCATCTTTCCTCTATCAGAAAAGGAACAAGAAGTACTAAAGACATACATAGATGAAAACCTGGCCAAGGGGTTAATTCGCCATTCCACATCCCCAGCTGGTGCCGGAATATTCTTTGTCGCTAAGAAAGACAAGTCTCTCTGCACATGTATAGACTACCGAGAACTGAATAAAATCACGGTCAAGAATCGGTATCCCCTACCCCTGATACCTGAATTATTCCAGAAATTAAGGACTGCCGTCATTTTTACAAAACTTGATCTAAGAGGGGCCTATAATTTGATCCGTATCCGGGCAGGGCACGAGTGGAAGACAGCCTTTCGAACCCGATTCGGGCATTATACCTAGTTATGCCCTCCGGACTCTGCAACGCCCCTGCGACCTTCCAACACCTGATCAATGATGTTCTCAGGGACTTCCTAGATGTGTTCGTGATCGCATATCTGGACGATATCTTGATCTTTTCGGAATCTCTGGATCTACATCGAGAACATGTTCGTCGGGTATTGGGTCATCTCTGCTTACACAGACTCTATGCAAAAGCGGAAAAATGTGAATTTGAGCAACAGAGCATTCAATTCCTGGGGGTTGATAATTTCATCAACTGGCATCAAAATGGACCCGCAGAAGGTTTCCGCTGTTCTGGACTGGCCGGTACCCCTGGACAAGAAGGGGGTCCAACGGTTTATCGGGTTTGCAAACTTTTACAGGAAGTTTATCAGGGGATTTTCAGCCATAATTGCACCAATCAGTTGACCAAACAGAATACCCGTTTTTCCTGGAACCAACTATCCCAAGATGCTTTCGAGAACCTCAAGAGGCTATTCACCTCAGCACCTATCCTCAGCCACCCTGAACCATCCTTACCATTCATTTTGGAAGTTCACCCTTCTGAGATAGCGGTAGGTGCGATACTTTCGCAACGCAGAGGCAGTAAAGATGTAATGCATCCTGTGGGGTTCTTCTCCCGAAAACTCTCTCCTGCGGAGAGGAACTATGATGTTGGCGATCGAGAGCTTCTCACTATTAAAACTGCACTAGAGGAGTGGAGGTACCTGTTGGAGGGGGCTATGCATCCAGTACTAATTTACACTGACCATAAAAATCTGGAATATCTGCGATCTGTTAAACGACTAAAGCCTCAACAAGCCCGCTGGGCCCTGTTTTTTTCACGTTTTTCCTTCCACATTACTTATCGGCCAGGCTCAAAAAACATTAAATCAGACGCTTTGTCACGAATGCATGACAACCCTAAGGACTTATCTACTCCTGACACCATCCTACCTGCAAACAATTTCCCACTCCTGCAAACAGATCTTCTCTCCCAGATTAAGGAAGCATCCTCTGAATCAGCCAGGCCTACAGGGATGACCTTGACTAACAGAGATGGATTGTTCTGGAGAGGAAGCCAAATTTTTGTCCCTGAGGAGGTTCGGGTCAAGGTCTTGACGCTGCTTCACGATCACCCATTGGCAGGTCACTTTGGGGTTCGCAAAACCCTGGAATTGGTGCAGCGTACATTCTGGTGGCCCAATCTAAAAGACTTCTGCGAAAAATATGTCAGCTCTTGCCCTATCTGTACCCAGAATAAGACATCCAGGAATCCAGCTTGGGGCTTGTTAAAACCTTTACCTGTGCCCGATAGACCCTGGAAGATGATTTCTATGGACTTTATTGTAGAGCTGCATTGTTCTTAGGGGTGCTCTGCCATCTTTGTGGTAGTGGACCGTTTAACCAAGATGGCCCATTTTCTCCCGTTAAGAGGAACTCCATCGGCTATTGAAAGCTCGCATATTCATCAAAGAGATCATCAGACTTCATGGAGTCCCTGTAAACATAATCTCTGATAGAGGGGTACAATTCACCTCACGTTTTTGGAAAGCCCTGTGTGAAACTTTAAAAATCAAACTGGCCTTGTCCTCAGCCTATCATCCTCAGACTAACGGACAGACGGAGAGGACCAATCAGACCCTTGAGCAGTACATCAGATGCTTTACATCCTTCTCACAGGATGATTGGGTATCCCTGCTGCCTTTGGCAGAATTTGCCTACAATAATGCTAAACATTCCGCCACCAGTCAATCCCCTTTTTTCGCCAATTATGGCTTCCATCTAACTTTTCTACCTGATTTCCTTCCAGAGTCTTCAGTTCCGGCAGTACAGAGTACGGTGGATTTCCTCAGTTACAACAACCAGATGTTGCAGGAAGCAGTGTCCAAGGCTCAGGCAGACGGTAAGAGAATCTTCCACCGGAAAAGAAGAGGGGAGTTGAAGTTACAGCTTGGTGACCAGGTATGGCTTTCTACAAATAATATTAAATTAGCATGTCCTTCTAAGAAGTTGGCACCTAGATTTATGGGACCTTTTCCGGTTAAGAGGAAAATTAATGAAGTTTCTTACGAACTGACCTTGCCTGATTCCCTTAAGATTAACTCAGTGTTCCATGTGTCGCTGCTTAAACCTGCTGTACCTGATCCCTTCCCTGGTAGAGGAACTAGACCTCCTGAACCTGTTTTGATTGATGGCAGCGAGGAATTTGAGGTTGAAGCTATCCTTGATTGCAGGAGAAGACAGGGACAAACCCAATTCCTAATTAAATGGAAAGGCTACGGCCCAGAAAGTAACTCCTGGGAACCAGATAGTAATGTGCACGCTAGGCGTTTAGTTCGTGCCTATTTTTCTTCCCACCCTGAGAAGAGAAGGCTTATGGGCATTCGGAGGCTGCCCCTTGGGGGGGGCAATGTCAGGGAGCCGCCGGCGCCAGACCTGGGCGTTTGCATGTGCCTATGCATTGGCGCACTCCTGTGTGAGCTCCACAGCAGAATCCTGATGTTTCCAGGCATCAGCGCAGTGCTCGGGCGCACGAGGGTGCGCGGCGCTTGTGCGCGCATTCGCGTTAGCGCCGCTTTGGTTCCAAAGGGCGCATAAAAGTTCCCCTGTGCCTCTGGCACATTGCTGCTTCGTCTTAGCTCTGTGATCTCTGTAACCTGCATCTGATTGATTGATTCCTGATTGACCCGGCTTGTCTGACCATCCATCCCGCTCATATCCGACCTGGCCTGCCTGACTATTCTACTGCTCCTGCCTGATACCATTGCCGATCTCTGCCTGCCTACTTACTCTGCCTCTGCCTGCCGTTATTGCCTGTCTCACCTACCTGCTGTCTGACCTTGCTTGTGCCTGCTGTTTGTTCCTTGTTGTTGCACCTACAGCTTCAGCTCCAGTGATCTCTGCATCTCCAGTGTTCCAGCCAGCTGCCTCTAGTCTCCACCAGATCTGCAGTCCAGCCATCCCGGTGGGATCTCTTCCTCATCTCAGCATCAGAGACTTACTTCAACAGGCACTCCTACCCCACTGTGCTCAGGAGACCACTGTCCCCACTCCAGTGGCTCCTGAACCAGCGTTGTATGAGAGGTCTTCTCCTACAAGTCAGGCTCTACTACCAGGTACCTAACAGGAGGTTTATGGTGCGTGCGTGGGTGTTAGTGCTACTGGCGCTAACCTGATGCTGCCTGGGGCGACGCAGACCCTATCTGGCCCTAAAACCTAAGTTATATCACCGCCGGGCGATCAGGGGGCTAAACCTTTATTAGACAATAAACGGCGGGTGCCCTGACACTATAAAGAATAAACTAACTAACCAGCGTCACCTGTAACAGTTATACGGTGATCACTGGTGAAAGGGTTAACTAGGGGGCAATCAAGGGGTTAAAACCTTTATTAGGTAGTATATGGGGGTCCCTGATGCTATAAAAAGCTGATGGCGAACTTATATATTTACCTCCCTAACTAGCGTCACCAGTGACATTAATACGGCAATCAGAAAAACGATCGCTTAGTGACACTGGCAACGGGGGGTGATCACGGGGTTGCTTGCTTGGTGTTACTGTGATGGGGGGTGATTAGGGGGTGATCGGGGGGTGAAATGTGTGCCTGGTGTGTTTTACTGTGTCTGTTGTGTTGGTGCACTCACTGTCTTCTCTCCTCGGTGCCGGATCGGAAAATATCGCGCCGAGGAGCGATGACATCACTTCCTATGCCGCTGTTTACTATACAGCAGCAGAGGAAGATTCTCATGCATTGGGAGCGATCGCGAGGGGTGGCCACGAGTGAGTGGTCTCCCCCTCAGCCTGGATCGCTCCCCTAATGAAGCCGACTGCCTCGGGTACGTGATTTTGCCTGCCCGTGCCATTCTGCCACAGTATATCTGCGTTAGGCGGTCGGCAAGTGGTTAACAAGGGGACCCCCAGATCCCGGCCCTCCCCCCTGTGTGAAATTGTAAGGGGGTACAAAAGTACCCCTACCATTTCACAAAAAAAGTGTCAAAAATGTTAAAAATGACAAGCATCCAGCATCCAGCATGATGGGATAAGAGGCTCCAGCTGTGTGATGCTTCTCCTCTTCTGACAGTTCTTAAATAATGGAGGGTGGGGCCACCCGGTGACCCCGCCCCCCTCTGACGCACGGGGACTTCCCTGTGGCTTTCCCTGTGACGTTAGAGGGGGTGGACAGGGAAGTTATCGTGCTTTAGAGGGGGGCGAGGTCACCGGGTGGCCCCGCCCTCCGTTATTTAAGAACCGTCAGAAGAGGAGAAGCGTCACACAGTGGGAGCCTCCCATCCCATCATGCTGGATGCGGAGCAGCCCAGAAGACGAAGGGAAGAAGATGCCAGCGCCGCAGAGGAAGATGCCGGACAAGAACACCGGAGGAAGAACCAGAAGAACCAGAAGAAGATGAAGATGAAGGAAGAAACCGACGGAAGATAGAAGAAAGAAGAAAGAAGATAGGAGGATAGAAGAAAGAAGATAGAAGAAAGAAGAAGCATTTAAATAAAGGAATTGTCAAAAACTTTCTCTTGTAATTTTTAACATTTTTTACACTTTTTTTGTGAAAAGGTAGGGGTACTTTTGTACCCCCTTACCATTTCACACAGGGGGGAGGGCCAGGATCTGGGGGTCCCCTTGTTAAAGGGGGCTTCCAGATTTGATAAACCCCCCACCCGCAGACCCCCACAACCACCGGGCAAGGGTTGTGGGGATGAGGGCCTTGTCCCCATCAACATAGGGACAAGGTGTTTTGGGGGGCTACCCCAAAGCACCCTCACAATGTTGAGGGCATGTGGCCTGGTACAGTTCAGGCGGGGGGGCGCTCTCTCGTCCCCCCCTCTTTTCCTGTGGCCTGCCAGGTTGCGTGCTCGGATAAGGGTCTGGTATGGATTTTTGGGGAGACCCCACGCCATTTTTTTTAATAAACTTGGCACGGGGTTCCCCTTAAAATCCATACCACACCTGAAGGGCCTGGTATGGAATTTAGCGGGACCCCCACGTCATTTTTTTTTAAATCTTGGTTTGGGATTCCCATGTGGGGAATTCCCATGCCGTTTTTATCAATGAACTTTTATGTGTATTGTCGGACCGGCAATTCATTAATAGCCGCGAGTAGTTTTAAATGACTTTTTTTCCTTTGAAATGTCATTTTGCTGTCAGACTGTTCTAAACACGGGAAAAATGTGCCCCTTTACAGGCATACTATCGACACCCCCCAGGTACGAAATTTAAAGGAATATTACACTTTTATTGTTTCACTTTAAGCATTATTAAAATCATGCTCCTGAAAAAACGGTCGTTTTTAAAACTTTTTTTGGAATTGATCCTTGTTCCCTGGGGCTGGACCCAGGTCCCCAAATACTTTTTATGACAATAACTTGCATATAAGCTTTTAAAATTAGCACTTTTGATTTCTCCCATAGACTTTTAAAGGGTGTTCCGTGGCTTTTGAATGTGCCGCGAACACCCCAAATTGTTCGCTGTTCAGCGAACTGGCGAATAGCCGATGTTCGAGTCGAACATGAGTTCGACTCAAACTCGAAGCTCATCCCTACTCCTGAGCAAAGGCTCGTCCCCACCTTGTGGTACTTGGTGATGGGGAGAAGTCTCCAGGACCTGAAATTCATGACTGGGATCTTCCCAGGCTTTGGGAATCATTATTCCAGAGTAGGGATGAGTCGAACACTCCCCGGTTCGGTTCGCACCAGAACCTGCGAACGGACCGAAAATTCGCAGAAACGTTAGAACCCCATTGAAGTCTATGGGACTCGAACGTTCTAAATCAGAAGTGCTAATTTTAAAGGATAATTTGCATGGTATTGTCCTAAAAAGGGTTTGGGGACCCGGGTCCTGCCCCAGGGGATATGTATTAATGCAAAAAAAAGTTTTAAAAACGGCCGTTTTTTCGGGAGCAGTGATTTTAATGATGCTTAAAGTGAAAAAAATGTGAAATATTCCTTTAAATATTGTACCTGTGGGGTGTCTATAGTATGCCTGTAAAGTGGCACGTGTTTCCAGTGCTTAGAACAGTCCCTGCACAAAATGACATTTTTAAAGTAATAAAAGTCATTTAAAAATGCTTTAATGTAATGTACGGTCCCGGTAATATGGATGAAAATCAGTGAGACAAACGGCATGGGTACCCCCCAGTCCATTACCAGGCCCTTTGGGTCTTGTATGGATATTAAGGGGAACCCTGCACCCAAATTAAAAAAAGGAAAGGCGTGGGGCTCCAGGCCCTCTGAACAGCAGTATACAGGCGGTGCAAACAAGACAGGGACTGTAGGTTTGTTGTTAAGTAGAATCTGTTTGTAATTTTTAACTGGTACATTTTTAAAGTGTAGCTCCAGCCAAAAAATCTATTTTTAAGCTTTTTGGAAAACATAGGGAAGGGTTATCACCCCTGTGACATTTGTTTTGCTGTCTATGCACCTCTTCAGAAGATTTTACCTCACTTTCTGTCCCAATGACAAATGTTTTTTGACAATTTGGGGTTTTTAGTGAAACAAGGATTGGTGATAAAGCATCAGTGGAAAGGAGACACGTTTTTCCCATATTAACTCTTACAGGGGAGAATTTCCCTTCCTAGGGGTAGATTTCATCTCACTTCCTATTGTCTCCTTCCGTTTGCAAGTAGGAGTCGTTTGCAAGTTGGATTTTTGAAAGTAGGGGCCTGCCCTATATACTCTGCAGAAATTGCAGCCTTAGGTGTTGGTGTTGCCACAACACTGTAAGCCCTCACAGTTACTCTTGGTGGGAGCAGGAACGGGCTCTGCTGTGAAATATTAGATCAAGAATTGTAATTACATGCCCCTGTTGAACAAGGTCAGAAAAATTGGGCCTTTGGTGGTGGTGGTGCTGGTGCCACAACACTGTAAGTCCTCACAGTTACTCTTGGTGTGAGCTGGAAAGGGCCCTGTTGTGAAATATTAGATCAAGAATTGTAAATCAAGAGCCTTTGGTGGTGGTGGTGCTGGTGCCACAACATTGTAAGTCCTCACAGTTACTCTTGGTGGGTGCAGAAACGGGCCCTGCTGTGAAATATTAGATCAAGAATTGTAATTACATGTCAATGTAAACAGGGGCAGAAAAATTGGGCCTTAGGCACTGGTACCACAACACTGAAACCCCTCACAGATACTCTAGTTGGAGCACAGGAATGAGCCCTCCTGCAATATATTGCATCAAAAATTGTAATTACACGCCCCTGTTAAACAGGGGCAGAAAAATTGGGCCTTAGGCACTGGTGCTGGTTCCACAACACTGCAACCCCTCACAGATACTCTAGTTGGAGCGCAGGAACAAGCCCTGCTGCAAAGTATTGCATCAAAAATTGTAATTACACGCCCCTGTTAAACAGGGGCTGAAAAATTGGGCCTTAGGCACTGGTGCTGGTGCCACAACACTGCAACCCCTCACAAATACTCTAGTTTGGTGCAGCAACAAACCCTCCTTGCAAAATATTGCATCAAAAATTGTAAATACACACCCCTGTTAAACAGGGGCTGAAAAATTGGGCCTTAGGCACTGGTGGTGGCGCCCAGAACCAAAAATATTCTTACAAGCTATCAGCATGATCATTGAGGAGGAACAGGATAGTCACTCAGCATAACAGGATAGTCACTCAGCATCAGCATAGGCAGTCTTGAAGGAATCTGACATTTAAAAAGACTGATTCATTTTAATGAAGTTCAGTCGATCGACCAAGTCGGTTGACAGGCGCACCCTGTGATCGGTTACAAAACCTCCAGCAGCGCTGAATGTGCATTCCGAAAGAACGCTGGTTTAGGACAGGCCAGTAGCTCAATTGCATACTGTGCAAGCTCTGGCCAGTGATCCATCCTCAAGACCCAGTAACCCAGAGGATTTTCGGTGGGAAAGGTGTCCAAGTCAGATCTTGCCCCTAGGTATTCCTGCACCATGTAAAACAGACGCTGGTGATGGTTGCTGGAACCGATCATACCTTGGGGCTGCGGACTAAAAAATTGTCTGAATGCATCGGTCAGACGGCCGCCTTCGCCACCGCTCCTTTTTTGACTGACTGAAGCCTCAGCAACACATTGTCCAGGAACAGGAGTTTGTAAGCTCCCTGTCAGGAAGGGCATGCCAGCACCTAAGATGGCTGCCGAAGAAGAAGACCTGTTACCTCTGCCTGTCAGGAAGGGCATGCCAGCACCCAAGATGGCTGCCGAAGAAGATGACCTGTTACCTCTGCCCCTGTCAGAATTCCATTGGTGCACACACACCCTGTGACAGCTTTTGACACCCAAACAGGCTACTTAAACTCAGTCAGTTTCCAGACTCAGTGCTGTCTGCTCTACAGTGTTCCCTGTGTATCCTGCAATTACCTACCTGACTTCCGTTCCTGTTGTGACCCAGCTTGCTTCCTGACGTTCCTGTTTCCTGCCTGCATCCGACCCCGGCTTGTCCTCTACTCTGCATCTGCCTGCTCCTTCTGCCACTTCGCTGCCAGTCTGCTGACGACCCGGCCTGTAATCTGATTCCGCTTCCGCTTCAGCCTCTGTTCCTGATGTGCCCGTTTGTATATGACCCGGCCTGCCTGTACCTGCCTTCTCTTCAGCCTCGAGGGTGCCACCATCCCTTCTGCTGCACCTGCACTTCTGCCTGTTGGGACCGGTTGTCTACTCACTCCAGCTACCTGCCTACCACTGCTCTGGGATTCCCACAGACACCTCTACAGCCCAGCCAAGTGCTCTGATCCAGCTCCAGGTTCAGTGATCCCGCCAGGCACTCATGGAACTCTGCATCTCGGTGCTTCCTGTCAGCTCTATCAGGGGCTCCAAGTCAGAGTTGTAAGAGAGGCCGTCCTCTGCATATCAGGCTCCATCACCAGGTACGTGACAGTAGCAGACAGCCATGTCTGAGCCTGTGCAAGGACCCTCTCCTATGGAGGAACTCTGCCAACACCTAGCCAGATTAACACAAGCTGTAAAGGACTTACAACAGGGTTATACCACGCTGGAAGGCCAAATACAGACCATGTCTGCCTCTGCTGCTCAAGCACCTTCCACTTCTGGGATACCAGCAACTCCCGCAGTCGTTATGCTACCACCTGAACCCAGAGTCCCAACTCCTGAAAAGTTCCACGGAGAATGCAACAAGTTCAGAGCCTTCCGCAATGCATGCAAACTCTATTTTTCGCTACAACCACGAACCTTCTCTCTGGAAGTCACCAAGGTCGGGTTTGTCATTTCCTTGCTTCAGGGGGAACCACAGGCCTGGGCTCACCGACTCCCTGAACAAAACGCCACATCTCTGACGGACTTAGCCTCCTTTTTTGGAGCCATGGCTCAGTTATATGAAGACCCCCAGCAAGCCGCTATTGCGGAAGCCGCCCTTCACACGCTTCGGCAGGGTCACAGGGCCGTGGAGGACTATGTTTCAGAATTCAGGCGCTGGAGTTCCGACACCAACTGGAACGATGCTGCCCTGCGTTACCAGTTCCGCATGGGCCTTTCTGATAAACTAAAGGACGAGCTAGCACGAACAGGTGTCCCCTCCACCTTGGAGACACTTATAAATTTGTCAATCCAGATTGACCGTCGCTTAAGGGAACGTAGGTCGGAACGAGCCACCGACCAGTCCCGTCCAGTATGGATGCTTCCACGAGTGTCTGGTTCTTTCAGTCCCGCTTCACCTGCTCCTGCCGCATCCGCTTCAGACGCACCTGAACCCATGAAGCTTGGTCTCCTCCGTCCTTCTCTGACTACAGAAGAACGCCAGCGCAGACGCCAGATAAATCTTTGGCTGTACTATGGAGGATCAGGACATTATGTGAGGTCTTGCCTTGGTCAAGATCCACAAGTGCCTCTCAGTTACATCCGCTTCTCCTCCATCTCTACCCAATCACTCTGCTCATCTTGCTCTTCCCATTGTGCTACAGCTCCCAGGAGGAACTATCCAGACCCCCACTATAATTGACTCTGGAGCTTGCAGCTGTTTCATAGATTTAGCTTTTGCTGCCAAACATCAAATTCCTCTACTACCCAAGGCTCAGAGACTTTCTGTACATCTGGCAGACGGATCCACCATTAAATCTGGATTGGTTACTCATGAAACCATCCCGTTATCTACCACCATTGCCAAGAACCATCAAGAGCTTCTACGCCTAGATGCAATCGCTTCCCCTCTGTTCCCAATCATTCTGGGTATGCCTTGGTTAAAAGCTCATAACCCTCACATTAACTGGGTTACAGAAGAAATCAAGTTTCTTTCCCCCTATTGCCTTCAGCATTGTTGGCAAGAGAATCATCAGGACCAATCTCCCCTGCTGTGCATCGATTTGGAATCCGAAGCCCGCCAAGTCGTTCCAGTAGCATATCACGGCTTTCTGGATGTTTTCAGCAAAAAAGGGGCAGAAACGCTTCCTCCTCATAGGGCTTATGACTGTCCAATTGAGCTCCTTCCTGGGGTTGAAGTTCCTTTAGGCAGGATCTTTCCTCTATCTGAATCTGAACTTGTTGTTTTAAAAAACTACATTGATGACAACCTTAAAAAGGGGTTTATTCGCCCCTCCACATCTCCTGCCGGGGCGGGGATCTTCTTTGTAGAAAAAAAGGACCACTCATTACGGCCCTGTGTGGACTACCGTGAACTTAATAAGGTCACTGTAAAAAAACGTTACCCTCTTCCACTTGTGCCTGAATTATTCCAGCGACTCGGTACGGCCACCATTTTCACAAAATTGGATCTTCAGGGTGCTTATAATCTGGTTGGTTCGCATACGAGAGGGGTATGAATGGAAGACGGCGTTCCGCACACGTTTTGGGCATTTGAATACCTTGTGATGCCCTTTGGACTTTGCAATGCCCCAGCTACCTTTCAGCACTTCATCAACGATGTCTTCCAAGATTTCCTGGATCTATTTGTTGTTGTTTATCTTGATGATATACTAATCTTCTCTCCCTCTCTAGATCACCACCGTAGTCACGTCAAGAATGTATTGAGTCGCCTTTGACAACACGGACTTTATGCAAAACCAGAGAAATGTGTATTTGAACGCCAAAGCATCCAATTCTTGGGTTTAATCATTCCCACCAAAGGCATCCAGATGGATCCCCAGAAGGTTACAGCCATCCTGGATTGGCCTGCACCCAGTGATAAGAAGGGTGTCCAACGTTTCCCGGGGTTTGCAAATTTTTATCGAAAATTCATCAGAAATTTTTCTGCAATCATATCCCCCATTACAAGTTTAACCAAACAAGGTACAAGATTCTCTTGGTCTCTGGAAGCTCAGAAAGCTTTTGACACCCTAAAAAGACTTTTCACATCTGCATCTGTCCTGAAACACCCTGACCTAGCCTTGCCCTACGTCTTGGAAGTAGATGCCTCAGAAACAGCGGTCGGAGCAATATTGTCTCAGAGGCGGGGAGCTAAGGCTCTACTGCATCCAGTTGCTTTTGTTTCCCCCAAGCTGTCAAATGCCGAAATGAACTAGGATGTCGGGGACCGTGAACTTTGGCCATCAAAGCCGCCCTGGAGGAATGGAGGTACCTTCTAGAGGGGGCTGCACACCCAATCTTGATCTATACTGATCATAAGAACCTCGAGTATTTAAGAACAGCAATAAGATTGAAACCCCGACAAGCCAGGTGGGCACTATTCTTTTCTAGATTCACTTTTCACTTAACGTTCAGGCCCGGATCCAAGAATGCAAAACCCGATGCGTTATCACGCATGTTCAGCAAACCTGAAGAAATCTCATCTCTGGATACCATTCTATCCCCTGGGAACTTCCTGTTACTTCAAGGAGAGTTAATAAAACAAATTTAAAAAACTCTAGTAAGGAACCCTTCACCAGCCGGGGTCTCTCTACTGGCAAAGGATGGGCTACTTTGGCATGAAGACAAGGTCTTTGTGCCGGAATACCTCCGAATGGCCATCCTGGTGCGATGCCATGATCATGTGCTGGCAGGTCATTTTGGCATTGGCAAGACAACTGCATTAGTACAATGGACATTTTGGTGGCCTGGGGTGGAAAAAGATTGTAGGAAATATGTGGAATCTTGCACCACTTGCATCCGCAATAAAACCAGCAGATCCAGAGCCTGGGGTCTGCTAAAACCCTTACCTGTCCCCAGTAGACCTTGGAAGATGATCTCAATAGATTTTATTGTAGAACTTCCCCCATCTGAGGGCCACAACACTATTTTTGTAGTTGTCGATAGATCTAAGATGGCACACTTCCTGCCCATGAAGGGCACACCATCTGCTCGAGAAACAGCTTAAACCTTTGTCAAGGAGATCGTAAGGCTTCACGGGATTCCGGCCAATATTGTGTCCGACCGTGGGGTGCAGTTTACATCCAGATTCTGGAGAGCCTTATGTAATGCACTCGGGATTGAACTTTCATTTTCTTCTGCATATCACCCACAAACGAATGGGCAGACAGAGAGGACTAATCAAACCCTTGAACAGTACCTGAGATGTTTCTCCTCATTTTCTCAAGACGATTGGGCTTCTCTGCTTCCCCTGGCCGAGTTTTCTTATAACAATTCAGTACACTCTGCTACAAAGCAATCTCCATTTTTTGCAAACTACGGTTTCCACCCTTCTTTTTTGTCTAATACAATTCCAGATTCCCCTGTACCAGCTGTTTCCGAAACTATAAATTTCTTCAGCGCCAATAACAAACTGCTACAGGAAACAATGGCCAAGACACAGGCATACAATAAGGAAGTTTATGACAGGAAAAGAAGGGGAGAATTGATCTTGAACCCTGGTGACCAAGTGTGGCTAGCAACTACTAATTTGAAACTGGCCTGTCCCTCGAAGAAACTGGGCCCTAAATTTATAGGACCATTTCTGGTGAAGAGACAGATCAATGAGGTTGCGTATGAATTAGAGTTGCCTGAGTCTTTTAGAATCCACCCTGTGTTCCACATAACCTTGTTGAATCCTGCCATTCCTGACCCCTTCCCAGGACGAAGTTCCGGCCCACCTGAACCTGTAATTATTGACGGGGAGGAAGAGTTCGAGGTGGAAACCATCTTAGACTGCAGAAAGAGAAGAAATCAGATCCAGTCCCTGATAAAATGGAAAGGGTATGGGCCAGAGGACAACTCCTGGGAACCTGAAGGTAATATCCATGCCCAAAATTTGGTTCAAGCTTTTAAGAACTCCCATCCTGACAAGTGGGCCAAGTTGGGCATCCGGAGGCTGCCCTTTGGGGGGGGCAGTGTCAGGAAGGGCATGCCAGCACCCAAGATGGCTGCCGAAGAAGACGACCTGTTACCTCTGCCTGTCAGGAAGGGCATGCCAGCACCCAAGATGGCTGCCGAAGAAGATGACCTGTTACCTCTGCCCCTGTCAGAATTCCATTGGTGCACACACACCCTGTGACAGCTTTTGACACCCAAACAGGCTACTTAAACTCAGTCAGTTTCCAGACTCAGTGCTGTCTGCTCTACAGCATTCCCTGTGTTCCTGCAATTACCTACCTGACTTCCGTTCCTGTTGTGACCCGGCTTGCTTCCTGACGTTCCTGTTTCCTGCCTGCATCCGACCCCGGCTTGTCCTCTACTCTGCATCTGCCTGCTCCTTCTGCCACTTCGCTGCCAGTCTGCTGACGACCCGGCCTGTAATCTGATTCCGCTTCCGCTTCAGCCTCTGTTCCTGACGTGCCCGTTTGTGTATGACCCGGCCTGCCTGTACCTGCCTTCTCTTCAGCCTTGAGGGTGCCACCATCCCTTCTGCTGCACCTGCACTTCTGCCTGTGGGGACCGGTTGTCTACTCACTCCAGCTACCTGCCTACCACTGCTCTGGGATTCCTACAGACACCTCTACAGCCTGGCCAAGTGCTCCGATCCAGCTCCAGGTTCAGTGATCCCGCCAGGCACTCGTGCGACTCTGCATCTCGGTGCTTCCTGTCAGCTCTATCAGGGGCTCCAAGTCAGAGTTGTAAGAGAGGCCGTCTTCTGCATATCAGGCTCCATCACCAGGTACGTGACACTCCCAGTCTCTGGGAACGCATTGCACAGACCTTTCTGCAAGGCCTCCCGAAGATGTTTCATCCTCTGCTCCCTCTGCAATGGCAAGATAAGGTCCGCAACCTTACCCTTGTAACGTGGATCAAGGAGGGTTGCCAGCCAGTATTGATCCCTCTCCTTGATACCACGAATACGAGGATCCTTCCACAGGCTTGGCAGGATCGGGGAGGCCATGCAGCGTAGTTTGCTGAGGCATTCAGTCCGGAGTCCTCTGGGTCACTAAGGACGACATGATCCGCAGCCACCTCCTCCCAGCCACGTACAAGTCCATGGGTTTCTTGGGACTGTAAATGATCCCTTAAAGACTGCTGCTGATGTTGAGTGCCAGGCTCCACCTCCATGCTGACACAATCCTCCTCTTCCTCCTCCTCCTCCTTTTCCTCCTCCTCCTCCTCTTCCTGTGTGATCAGCGGGCACACAGGAACACTGTCTGGATAAGGGGAGCATTGAGAGCTAAGGAAGTCCTCCTCTTCCTGCCTCTGTTCTGCCTCAAGTGCCTTGTCCATTATTCCACGCAGCGTGTGCTCCAACAGGTGGACAAGGGGGACAGTGTCACTGATGCATGCACTGTCACTGCTCACCATCCTCGTGGCCTCCTCAAATGGTGACAGGACAGTGCATGCATCCCTGATCATGGCCCACTGCCGTGGGGAAAAAAACTAAGCTCCCCTGACCCTGTCCTTGTGCCATGGTCGCACAAGTACTGATTGATGGCCCTCTGCTGCGTGTGCAGCCACTGTAGCATGGCCAACATTGAGTTCCACCTGGTGGGCATGTCATAGATTAGGTGGTTCTTGGGCAGGTTAAATTCCTTTTGGAGGTCAGCCAGCTGAGCACTGGCATTATATGACCTGCGGAAATGCACGCAGACTTTCCTGGCCTGCCTCAGGACATCCTGTAAGCCTGGGTACCTGCCCAAGAACCGCTGCACTACCAAGGCAAGGACATGCGCCAAACAGGGCACATGGGTCAGTTGTCCCTGTCGCAGGACAGAGAGGAGGTTGGTGCCATGGTCGCAAACCACCATACCTGCCTTAAGCTGGCGTGGCATCAACCACCTCTGAACCTGCTCCTGCAGAGCTGACAGAATCTCTGCCCCAGTGTGGCTCCTGTCCCCCAAGCACACCAGCTCAAGCACCGCATGGCATCTTTTGGCCTGCGTGCTTGCGTAGCCCCTTGAATGCCTATGGAGCACCTCTGGTTCCGAAGTTAAATCAGCATAGGAAGAGGCCATGGAAGAAGAAGAAGAGGAGGGGGTGGAGGAGAGAGATGTGGCAGAATCACCACTAGTAGTATTTTGGAAGCATGGTGGCAGTACAACCTCCAACACTACTGCACCCTGTCCTGCATCCTTCCCAGCTGCCCGAAGAGTCACCCAGTGCACAGTGAAAGATAGGTAACGTCCCTGTCCATGCCTACTTGAGCATGAGTCAGCGGTAATATGCACCTTACCGCTGACCGCCCTGTCCAGCGAGGCCAAGACATTGCCTTCCACATGCCAGTAGAGAGCTGGAATAATCTTCCATGAGAAAAAGTGACGTTTGGGAACCTGCCACTGAGTAACCGCACATTCCACAAACCCATGGAAGGGGGCAGAGTCTACCAACTGAAAAGGCAGCAGTTGAAGTGCTAGTAATTTAGCCAAGCTAGCATTCAACCGCTGGGCATGTGGATGGCTGGGAGCAAACTTCTTTCGGCGGTGCAGCAGCTGGGGCAGGGAAATTTGCCTGGTACAATTTGACGTCGGTGTACCGATAGCAGATTGCCCCCAAGTACTTGGCTGTGATACACCTAATTCTACACCTTCATTCCTCTCAGTGCAGGTCTCAGAGAGGACTGAAGGTGCAGTGGGGTTGGAGATCCCAGCTGATGAGGAGCAAGGAGAGGTCCTATTTGTTCTTTAGTGTGGGTCTTTTAGGTACGCTTGCCAACAAACTGCATGGCAGGTCAACATATGTCTGGTCAAGCATGTGGTGCCCAAGCGGGAGATGTTTTGGCCACGAGAGATACGCTTGAGACATATGTTGCAAATAGCAGCAGTGGGATCTGATGCACTCGTCTCAAAAAAGGCCCACACCAAAGAACTTTTGGAATAACGCGCAGAGACAGCAGCGCCCTGCACATGTGGACTTCTGCGGTGTGATGCAGTCGGTGTGCTGCCCTTAAGCTGGCCCCTGGGAATCCTGCCTCGTTGGTGATGTGCCTCCTCCTCCTCCTCTCTCCTATCAGGCACCCACATGGAGTCAGTGACCTCATCATCCCCTCCCTCCTCATCACTGGAGCAAAGCTGGCAGTATGCTGCAGCTGGGGGAAGATGACTGCCAGATTGCTGTCCTTCTTGGGCACCCCCTCTCTCTGGGCTCACGTTACTGTCTTCCTCTAGCTGGGTACCATCATTTGAGCCTTCAAAATGCTGGGCATGCTCCTGGAGGATGCACCCAACACTGTGGTCAAACAGTTTGGGGGACTCCTAAGGAGGACATGGTGGGGCTAAGGAAGGAGTGACTGATGCCATTGAGCTGAGGGAAGAGGCCGCGTTGGCAGCTGCTTTGCCAGACAAAGTACC
The DNA here is from genome assembly GCA_037952925.1 of Lithobates clamitans. NCBI lineage: Eukaryota > Metazoa > Chordata > Amphibia > Anura > Ranidae > Lithobates > Lithobates clamitans. Next base: position 649,338 of record JBBGZY010000356.1, on the reverse strand, counting down.
CTGAGCCTGGGTGAGAGAGGATGAGGAGGATGAGGACGGCTTGGTCATCCACTCTACCAAGTGTTCCGCATGTTGCGGCTCTACACAGCCAGCTGCCGAAAAAAAGGACAAGTTTGTCTCACGGCCACGTGCTGATGAGGATGCACTGTCTCCATGACCAGCACTGTTGCCTCTAGACACAGAGAGTGCTTGCACTCTTTTATTGGCTTGTGACTGTCTCCCTCTCCTTGTTGGCCTTCCAAACATACTAATGGCCTGCAGTGAGATGTAGCTGCACAAAGCTGGGATGTATATATATACTGATACTGCAGCTAGCAGAATAAACTGCATGCCTGTAGTATCATTAGTATGAGAACACCAGCAATTGTCTTCAGGTAGCTTTAGGTGCATACTGTGCAGAGGACGCAGTGCACTAACTGTAAATACTGTAACTGCCTGCCTGTGGTATTAATAGAAGCAGAACAACAGCAATTGTCTTCAGGTAGCTTTAGGTGCACACTGTGCAGAGGATGCAGTACACTAACTGTAAATACTGTAGCTGTCTGCCTGTGGTATTAATATAGGAATAGAAGAACACCACCAATTTTCTTCAGGTAGCTTTAGGTGCACACTGTGCAGAGGACACAGTACACTAACTGTAAATACTGTAGCTGCCTGCCTGTGGTATTAATAGGATCAGAAGAACACTACTAATTTTCTTCAGGTAGCTTTAGGTGCACACTGTGCAGAGGACACAGTACACTAATTGTAAATACTATAGCTGCCTGCCTGTGGTATTAATATAGGATCAGAAGAACACCACCAATTTTATTCAGGTAGTTTTAGGTGCACACTGTGCAGAGGACGCAGTACACTATGTGTAAATACTGTAGCTGCCTGCCTGTGGTATTAATATAGGAATAGAAGAACACCACCAATTTTCTTCAGGTAGCTTTAGGTGCAAACTGTGCAGAGGACACAGTACACTAACTAAATACTGTAGCTGCCTGGCTGTGGTATTAACCTCCCTGGCGGTATGATTCTTTCTGATTTTAGGTGCTGAAAGCGGTACAATTATTTTGCATTGAAATTTGGCGTTTTATATTGTAGGTCTGTAATTCTTAACAATAACACACTTCAATTTGTCCAAACAAGAGTCTAGTAGATATCCCGGGTATGATAAAGTTTGAAACACAAAAACATAAATTATAATATAATAAAAAAAAAAAATAATTAAAAAAAATAAAAATAAATAGTAATAAAATAAATTTCCACACGATTCACTATCGCTCAATTCTGCAAGTGTTCTAATTTACTATCGCTGTTTACTAGCTGGTCTAAAGCCATTTTTGACGTAAAGGGACACTTTTTGGTTGCTATGGACAATCTCCAGTTTCCAGGCAGAAAGAACAGTATATGCAATATAAAACTGCATGCAGGGCATGGGCCAGAGCACTGGGGACAAATGGGATGTGAAATGATTTCATACAGTACTGTAATCTGTAAGATTACAGTACTGTATGTGTTATGATTTTTACATTTTTTTGAATTTGCCGCCAGGCTCCACCCCCGTGCGTCGCGACGCTCGCAGGGAACGGAGCCTGGCACGGAGAGGCTTCGGAGGAGGACACAGCCCTCGGACACTGCGGGGGACATCGCAGGATCCCAGGGACAAGGTAAGTAAGGAGGCACCAGGATCCTGCGATGCAATCCCGAGTGTGGCTCGGGGTTACCGCTAATGGTCCTGAATTTTAACCCCGAGCCACACTCGGGAATACCACCAGGGAGGTTAATAGAATCAGAAGAACACCACTAATTTTCTTCAGGTAGCTTTAGGTGCACACTGTGCAGAGGACACAGTTGACTAACTGTAAATACTGTAGCTGCCTGCCTGTGGTATTAATAGGAGCAGAACAACAGCAATTGGCTCCAGGTAGCTTTAGGTGCACACTGTGCAGAGGACGCACTACACTAACTGTAAATGCTGTAGCTGCCTGCCTGTGGTATTAATAGGATCAGAAGAACACCACTAATTTTCTTCAGGTAGCTTTAGGTGCACACTGTGCTGAGGACACAGTACACTAACTGTAAATACTGTAGCTGCCTGCCTGTGGTATTAATAGGAGCAGAACAACAGCCATTGTCTCCAGGTAGCTTTAGGTGCACACTGTGCAGAGGACGCACTACATTAACTGTAAATACTGTAGCTGCCTGCCTGTGGTATTAATGGGATCAGAAGAACACCACTAATTTTGTTTAGGTAGCTTTAGGTGCACACTGTGCAGAGGACACAGTGCACCAACTTGTAAATACTGTAGCTGCCTGCCTGTGGTATTAATATAGGAATAGAAGAACACCACCAATTTTCTTCAGGTAGCTTTAGGTGCACACTGTGCAGAGGACACAGTACACTAACTAAATACTGTAGCTGCCTGGCTGTGGTATTAATAGGATCAGAAGAACACCACTAATTTTCTTTAGGTAGCTTTAGGTGCACACTGTGCAGAGGACACACTACACTAACTTGTAAATACTACAGCTGCCTGCGGTACTGTACTAATAGGATCAGAAGAACACCACTAATTTTCTTCAGGTAGCTTTAGGTGCACACTGTGCAGAGGACACAGTACACTAACTGTAAATACTGTAGCTGCCTGCGGTACTGTACTAATAGGATCAGAAGAACACCACTGATTTTCTTCAGGTAGCTTTAGGTGCACACTGTGCAGAGGACGCTCTACACTAACTTGTAAATACTGCAGCTGCCTGCTATACTGTACTAATAGGATCAGAAGAACACCACTCATTTTGTTTAGGTAGCTTTAGGTGTACACTGTGCAGAGGACACAGTGCACTAACTGTAAATACTGTAGCTGCCTGCCTGTGGTATTAATAGGAGTAGAACAACAGCAATTGTCTCCATGTAGCTTTAGGTGCACACTGTGAAGAGGACGCACTACACTAACTGTAAATGCTGTAGCTGCCTGCCTGTGGTATAAATAGAATCATTAGAACACCACTAATTTTCTTCAGGTAGCTTTAGGTGCACACTGTGCTGAGGACACAGTACACTAACTGTAAATACTGTAGCTGCCTGCCTGTGGTATTAATAGGAGCAGAACAACAGCCATTGTCTCCAGGTAGCTTTAGGTGCACACTGTGCAGAGGACACAGTGCACTAACTGTAAATACTGTAGCTGCCTGCCTGTGGTATTAATAGGAGTAGAACAACAGCAATTGTCTCCATGTAGCTTTAGGTGCACACTGTGCAGAGGACACAGTACACTAACTGTAAATACTGTAGCTGCCTGACTGTGGTATTAATAGGAGCAGAACAACAGCAATTGTCTCCAGGTAGCTTTAGGTGCACACTGTGCAGAGGACGCACTACACTAACTGTAAATATTGTAGCTGCCTGCCTGTGGTATTAATAGGATCAGAAGAACACCACTAATTTTCTTCAGGTAGCTTTAGGTGCACACTGTGCAGAGGACGCACTACACTAACTGTAAATGCTGTAGCTGCCTGCCTGTGGTACTAAAAGAATCAGAAGAACACCACTAATTTTCTTCAGGTAGCTTTTGGTGCACACTGTGCAGAGGACACAGTACACTAATGCCCCGTACACACGGTCGGATTGGAAAATGTTCGATCGGAGCGTGTTGTTGGAAATTCCGACCGTGTGTGGGCTCCATCGGACATTTTCCATGGGATTTTCCGACACACAATGTTGGAGAGCAGGAGATAAAATTTTCCGACAACAAAATCCGTTGTCGGAAATTCCGATCGTGTGTACGCAAATCTGACGGACAAAGTGCCACGCATGCTCAGAATAAATAAAGAGATGAAAGCTATTGGCCACTGCCCCGTTTATAGTCCCGACGTACGTGTTTTACGTCACCGCATTCAGAATGATCAGATTTTCCGACAACTTTGTGTGACCATGTGTATGCAAGACAAGTTTGAGCCAACATCCGTCGGAAAAAATCCTAGGATTTTGTTGTCGGAATGTCCGAACAAAGTCCGACCGTGTGTATGCCCTATAACTGTAAATACTGTAGCTGGACAGAGTATTGGTAACTGTAAGCCCAAACACACAAGTCCATATATAACAGGAGATATAAAAGGCTGAGCAACTTAGTCCATAGGGGACAGGCTGGAAGTTCAAGGGTTAAGTGGTAACTGGTAATGTATTGGTTAAAGTAGGCTGGTAAGCTAGGCGGCTGCTGTTTCCTCAGAGAGCTGGCTCTGTGATGGATGAGAGAGGGGTAGAGAAGGAAGCGCCACCTGAGTGTAGTATTAACAAATGATGTTTAATGACACCAGGTAAAAACACACTTACAGGATAAAAACATATAAAAGGCTCATCTGTATAGGTATGTGATCCTCGGTGTTCTCTCTGATCCTGTGGTGGTGACGCTGCAGGGATGCTGGGCTGCAGAAGGTGGATTACCAGCCGGGAGCTCCTTCTGTGGTCATCAGGAAGAGACTAGGGGCCGGCGTGGAGCGCACGTGAAGCGTACATGATGTCACAGGTCGTCCGTATGCTTCTGGGTTCGGTATCCAAGGGAGGGATCGTCCAGGGAGGAGGGCTAGCAGAGAGGTTGAAAGAAGGCTACACACTCGGAGCCACTGCTCCTTCAATAGGCCTAATAGGGAGGTGTCTGCAATGTGCTTTTATATGGCAGCGCTGTGGGATAACAGTTCCCAGCGTCTATCACAAGAAAGCACAGTGCCACCTGTGGGTGGGAGGGGAACTACAAGGTAACAATATACACAGAGAAAAAAAAAACCAGGAGGTTATATAATAGTCAGTGTCATGGAAACATATATATGAAGAAGTGCATGGTAGTAAACATGGAGACAGTAATATTAACAATAGTAAAAATGGGAGTAACAATGGGGGCAAAAGATAGAGGTAAGTATAAGCCCGGTTTCACACATGTGCGGTGCGAATTGAGCTCAGGTTTCACTGGGGAGATAAAAATCTCCTGTTCAAAGGAATCATTGCGTTTTAGCTCAGGATCAGTGAGCAGGGAGAGGGGGAGGGAGAGGGGGGGAGGGGGAGATGTGGTGAGGAGAAGTAGAAAATCCTTGTTCAGAACGCAATGCATCTGCGAATCAGATGCGTTCCCATAGGAGATAATCAACTACAACTACAAGCCTATTATCTCCTATGGGAACGCATCTGATTCGCAGATGCATTGCGTTCTGAACAAGGATTTTCTACTTCTCCTCACCACACCTCCCCCCCCCTCCCTCCCCCTCTCCCTGCTCACTGATCCTGAGTGAAAATGCAATGATTCCTTTGAACAGGAGATTTTTATCTCCCCAATGAAACCTGAGCTCAATTCGCACCGCACATGTGTGAAACCGGGCTTATACTTACCTCCATCTTTTGCCCCCATTGTTACTCCCATTTTTACTATTGTTAATATTATTGTCTCCATGTTTACTACCATGCACTTCTTCATATATATGTTTCCTTGAGACTGACTATTATATAACCTCCTGTTTTGTTTTTTTTCTCTGTGTATATTGTTACCTTGTAGTTCCCCTCCCGCCCACAGGTGGCACTGTGCTTTCTTGTGATAGATGCTGGGACCTGTTATCCCACAGCGCTGCCATATAAAAGCACATTGCAGACACCTCCCTATTAGGCCTATTGAAGGAGCAGTGGCTCTGAGCGCGTAGCCTTCTTTCAACCTCTCTGCTAGCCCTCCTCCCTGGACGATCCCTACCCTGGATACCGAACCCGTAAGCAGATGGACGACCTGTGACGTCATGCACACTTCACGTGTGCTCCACGCCGGCCCCTAGTCTCTTCCTGATGACCACAGAAGGAGCTCCCGGCTGGTAATCCACCTTCTGCAGCCCAGCATCCCTGCAGCGTCACCAACACCGAGGACCACATACCTATACAGATGAGCCTTTTATATGTTTTTATCCTGTAAGTGTGTTTTTACCTGGTGTCATTAAACATCATTTGTTAATACTACACTCAGGTGGCGCTTCCTTCTCTACCCCTCTCGTAAATACTGTGGTACTGTACTAATAGGATCAGAAGAACACCACTAATTTTCTTCAGGTAGCTTTAGGTGCACACTGTGCAGAGGACGCACTACACTAACTTGTAATTACTACAGCTGCCCGTGGTACTGTACTAATAGGATCAGAAGAACACCACTAATTTTCTACAGATAGCTTTAGGTGCACACTGTGCAGAGGACACACTACACTAACTTGTAAATACTGCAGCTGCCTGCGGTACTGTACTAATAGGATCAGAACACCACTAATTTTCTTCAGGTAGCTTTAGGTGCACACTGTGCAGAGGACGCACTACACTAACTGTAAATACTGTAGCTAATAGGACTAATAGGATCAGAAGAACACCAGCAATTTTCTTCAGGTAGCTCTAAATACTGTAAAAACACCTGCCTGCCTGTCAGTAGTAGGAAGAGAATAACAGGAACGGATCTAGCTAAACTAAATACAGTGTATATATATATATATATACATATACAACACCTAGGATGTATATATATATACACAATACACTGTAAGTGCAGCTAACTGACTCGCCTGTGTACTCTATCTAACTTAAATCAAATGACACTGTCTCTCTGTCTATCTCTCTCTCTCAACGCTGGAACACACTACAGAGGGCCGCCGTGTAGGCGGCCTTATATAATGTGGGGCGTGTACTAAACCCCCTGAGCCATAAAGCCTGGCTTTGGCCAATTACGGTTCTCTGTACAGACGGCACTGTGATTGGCCAAGCATGCGGGTCATAGTGCATGCTTGGCCAATCATCAGCCAGCAATGCACTGCGATTCCGCAGTGAATTATGGGGCGTGATGCGCCACTCGAATTTGGCGCGAATGGCCCATATAGTTAGGAATTCAGCGAATGACCGAACAGGCAATGTTCAAGTCGAACATGTGTTCGATTAAAACACGAAGCTCATCCCTATTCCAGAGACCTGTTCTGCCATAATTCAAGTCCTGCAGAAGGACTATATTAGGGTAAGTTTTATCCTTTAACATCACATTCTATGTATTTAATGTTTGCTAACATATTTCATTTATTTAATTGTTCCATAATTACCATGATTGTAATATGCTGTGAATGTCCTCTTCGTCCTCATGCATGCTGTAAGCTTTTACTGCTCCTTTTTTGTCCTTTGTGCATATTTGCCTTCACTAACCTTCCCAGCATGCTATCCTGGGTCCATACACACCTAGCCTAGTCACCTAACAATGTATTTTGTCAACTCCATTGTACTGCTTATCCTAAACACCCCCTAAAATGTGTCCAAATGTTATTGTTGTCCTTAAATTCAGGCAAACAAAAGGGGGGTTTTCCGGCGCTCCGCAACATGTGATGTCTAAGGTAAATAGTACAATGGTAGCTATAATAGCACATTAAAATAAGGCAGGTAAATTCTAGAATGAGGAGGCAGCCATCCTCAGAGGGTGTCCATTACCTCTGTTGATAATCAATGTTGAAAAAAGGAGGGGTGTGGAAGCGCCAACTGTGGTAGCTTGTTTATGCAAAAATAAAAGTTAGTGTAACAATTACACTTACTGGTTCACAGGGTGAAGGTGTTTCTTTGAGATGGAAAAGTGTCCTGGGATGTGCTGTTATCTTGTTTCCGGCTCAGATTTCATTCCTTCAGGCGTCTGGGTGTGGAGTTTGTACACAGGCTGAACTGCTGCATCCAGTGCATGGAAAGCTCCACGCTGACCACTCTGGAGTGCAGAAGAGGAAATGACGTCACTGATGCACGGCAAACGTCCAGGCTGGTGTTGGGGATAATGCAGGGATAGTACAGGCTACGCGCTCGGGGCTCACAGCTCCTTCTACTGGCCTTTTTGCTCCCTGGAGGAGAGCAGCTTGAATATATAGTGGAGGCAATTAGGTTAATTTAGGTTAATTAGGTTAATTAGGTTAAGGTGTATGGGCTGGAGGTCTGTGGCTGTGGAACCACAACAGCCAGCAGACCAACAATCTTCTAAAAAGCACAAAAAAGTTGAAAGTAAAGTGTGAAGAATTAAAAATATGATGAATTGGGGGTAAGTTTAATAAATATAAGGATAATAATAGTAAGTGGAATTAGAGTTAAAACATTTATTTAGAAGATGAAAAAAATGTGGAAAAAAAAAAATGAAATAAAAATAAATATAAACTAAAAAATAAAATGAAAAATAAAAATAAAAATGGGAAAAAAACAATGAAAAAAATAAATAAATCGATAAAAAATAAATAAAATAAAAAAATAAAAAAAAATAAATGTAAAATTAAAATAAAAAATAGGATTAAAAAGCACTGGGGCACACATTATGAGGATGAGCTCCGGGGGACATGAGGGAAGGGGGGGGGCAGGGGGAAAGGGGGTGAAGTTGTGATATAGAAGCTGCTATCTGCTATCTGGGTCCATGAGGGGACAGCGGTCCCTCAGGTGACTGGATGATATGACAGCAAAGGACCATGGGGGTATTTTTATGTTGTAAGAAACTTCTACATGGTTTGTGTAGTGATGGGCAAGGTGTACATACATATATACATACATACATACATACATACATACATACACATATACACATACATACACATACACATATACAATAAGAAAGTGAAGAATGAATGTATGATTGGAGAGGGGAAGGGGGGGGAGGAAACTACAACAAAGAATGTGTTTCTAATTCTTCATTGAGTCCCCCTGGTGAGAGAGTATCCAATGAATATATCCAGTAGGCCTCCTGCTGACACAGGCGTTTAAAACGTTCCGCAGCAGGAAGACCTCTGGGCATGGCCTCGATGACCCAGACTCTGAGGCCCATGGTAGATTTTTGGTGTTCCTTCAAAAAATGAAGAGGGACACTGTGTTTGTCCCAGCCCTTTTCTATGAAATGCCTGTGTTCGCCAAAACGTTGGCGTAGGGGGCGTATGGTCCTGCCCACATAAAAGAGACCACATGGGCAGGTCAGGCAGTACACCACGTATTCACTGGAGCAATTATAAAAGTCTTTTATGGTGTATGTTTTATCTTTAACAGTGAAGTTTTTTTGTCCATGGTCAACAAATTTGCACGTTAGGCATAATTTTTTCCGGCATTGGTACATTCCCACTAATGGAATTAGGGGGATGTGTGAGGCTGGAGTGAGTGGGACTTTACGGATTTTACTGGGTGCTATCCTACTTTTAATATTTTTTGCTCTACGATATGAAACCTTGGGTAGTTGGGTGAGGGAAGAACCTAGAAAGGGGTCTCCAAGCAAGATGCACCAATGTTTGGCTAAGATGTTCTCCATCTTCTTGTGACAATCATGAAACTGGGTAGTGAAACGTGTTGGTTGTGGATTATCTGAAGTTTTGGGTTTGGGTGGAGGTTTCTTTGCCTGTTGGAGGAAGGCCTTTTGTACCAGATGTGGTGGGTATCCTTTGTCTTGAAATTTATTGGAAAGGAGTTTACCCTGTATGTGGTAATCTTCGTCCTTGGTGCAATTCCGCCGAATTCTATGGAATTGGCTCTTCGGTATGTTGTTGATCCATGTTGGATGGTGACAGCTCTGGTAGTGAATATAGGAATTTCCAGCGGTGGGTTTGATAAAGTTTGTAGCATGTATTTCAGATTCACTATGAAAAAGTTCTAAGTCCAAGAAGATTAGTTTTTCAGGGTCTATGACATGGGTGAAGGATAGCCCTAGGGAGTTGCAGTTGCAATGCTTGACAAAGGACTCTATACTCTCTGATGTGCCCTCCCAGATCAGAATGATATCATCGATGTAGCGCCCATAATATATGATATGGGCGGCAAAAGGGTTGTTATGTGAGACGTATTGTAGTTCCCAGTAGCCCATAGTCAGGTTGGCGTAGCAAAAAGAGCAAAAAATATTAAAAGTAGGATAGCACCCAGTAAAATCCGTAAAGTCCCACTCACTCCAGCCTCACATATCCCCCTAATTCCATTAGTGGGAATGTACCAATGCCGGAAAAAATTATGCCTAACGTGCAAATTTGTTGACCATGGAACTAAGGACGGAAAACCTAATTTAAGTTTCTTCTCACAAGCATGTAACCCCGGAGCTTCCTTGTCCTTTGGGTTTGAACTTTTCTTTCTTATTTTCTTATCCGCTCTCTCATACCAGTAGGGGGCATATAATAACCAATTTTCCCCACCTTTCCTCATATATTCCTTATCCCATAGGGGGTCTCCCATATAATATGGGAAAGCTTCCCTATCTCCTAAGCAAAGTCCCTTAACCATGTCCATATGAAAAATGTCATTCTGACCCTGTCGGGGAAACGGGTCACTACTCCTCATGCCTTCAGTCCATCCCGCCAGATTATCTACCCAAGGGTTAATATACACATAATCAGTTCCACATATTCTGGCTACATAACATTTACATGTCTCTCCTACATCTGGAGGGGGAATCTTCTTCCCTGATAATTGACCCATAACAATACAGTGGTGAACGCCACCTCACCTCACAGTGTCCGACAAAATCCACACAAAACATGTACAGATTATCTTATCTTATTTTATATATATATATATATATATATATATATATATATATATATATATATATATATATATATATATATATATATATATATATATATATATATATATAAAATCTAAGCGATTAGCGATAGATAAGGTAAGCAAAGAGGTTTGGGTTTTTTCGGGACACTCTATCAGATATCTTTATAAAACTTCTTACAGTACTGTATTATATTACTTTGGGTTTCTCAGAACCCCTTGGACTACTCAGAGCCCTTTGGACTTCTCAGAGCCCCTTGGACTACTCAGAGCCCTTGGACTACTCAGAGACCTTTGTTCCGTCACCCGAATGGACTTCTACCGAGGTTCATACATTTACATAAATGTTTTTAACACTACACCTTCTGTTAACCCCATATAGGGAAACGATCTTTTAAACTAAAGTCACAGTGAAAGAAATAATAATAATTAAATCAGACTCACCGGACTTAGAAACTTAGATGATGATCTTGGATGATGATCATCCCATGAATAATGACCGCCCCACACGCTGCCACCAACTGATAGGGGAGCTAACGATCTTGTTCTAGGAGCAAGTGAACCTCTTCTTGAAATATCTGCCTAGAGTGTTCTTTCAAACCCAATCAGGCCCGGAGATCATTCCAGTAAGAAAATAATGACACAACAGTCAAATGCCTGGAATGTTCTGCTTTTACTTCCGTAGACAATCACTTATATAATCAAAATGACATCACAAAAAAAGTACAACCCTTTCATTAATATATGCTAGAATTACAGATAGTACGTATACATCAGATGTTTAAAAACCACCGGAAAATGAGACATGATTTCTTCATACAGAAACTATCAACAAGGAAAAAAACTTCATGCGTCATTTCGGGGAAATCATGTTATTTACAAGGATTTGAAACTAACTTTTGATAGACGTCACATATACATATTATTCTAAGATGGATACATATTTTTATGGCTAAAATAAAGGACAGCAAGCTAAAATATCCCTACACCCTGTGCTGTCTGCAGTCTCTGATCATCTCCTGTACTATGTCTGCAGTCTCTGACCATCTCCTGTACTATGTCTGCAGTCTCTGACCATCTCCTGTACTATGTCTGCAGTCTCTGATCATCTCCTGTACTATGTCTGCAGTCTCTGATCATCTCCTGTATTATGTCTGCTGTCTCTGACCATCTCCTGTACTATGTCTGCAGTCTCTGATCATCTCCTGTACTATGTCTGCAGTCTCTGATCATCTCCTGTACTATGTCTGCAGTCTCTGATCATTTCCTGTATTATGTCTGCAGTCTCTGATCATCTCCTGTAGTATGTCTGCAGTCTCTGATCATCTCCTGTATTATGTCTGCAGTCTCTGACCATCTTCTGTACTATGTCTGCAGTCTCTGATCATCTCCTGTAGTATGTCTGCAGTCTCTGATCATCTCCTGTATTATGTGAGCAGTCTCTGATCATCTCCTGTAGTATGTCTGCAGTCTCTGATCATCTCCTGTATTATATAGGCAGTCTCTGATCATCTCCTGTATTATGTCTGCAGTCTCTGATCATCTCCTGTATTATGTCTGCAGTCTCTGATCATCGCCTGTATTATGATTGCAGTCTCTGACCATCTCCTGTGCTATGTCTGGGAGCTCTTTCTAACAGACTCTCTAACAGTCGTAGCCATAGAAACATTTGTAAAGGTGAGGAGTTAGTAAGATGACCATGCCCAAGTGGGGCCGCCAGAAATATTTTTGCACCCAGGCATCTTTGACCCTAGGATTGGCCCTGTGAAGAAGAAAAGAACATGAAGAAGAGAAGAAGATGAAGAAGAGAAGAAGATGAAGAGAAGAGCGGGAGCCTCCCTCCATGCCATGGATGCGGAGCGGCCTGAGGAGAAGAAGGGAAGAAGACGCCGCGGAGGAGATGCTGGATGAGAACACCGGAGGAAGAACCAGAAGAGCTAGAAGAACCAGAAGAAGAAGAAGGTGAAGGAAGAAACCAAAGGAAGATAGAAGAAAGAAGAAAGAAGAAAGAAGAAAGAAGAAAGAAGAGAGAAGAAAGAATAAGCACTTAAATAAAGGAATTGTCAAAAACTGTCTCTTGTCATTTTTAACATTTTTGACAGTTTTTTATTGAAATGGTAGGGGTACCCTTACCATTTCACACAGGGGGGAGGGCCGGGATCTAGGGGTCCCCTTGTCCCCATGGGGACAAGGTGTTTTGGGGGGCTACCCCAAAGCACCCTCCCAATGTTGAGGGCATGTGGTCTGGTACTGTTCAGGAGGGGGGGGCTCTCTCATCCCCCCCTCTTTTCCTGCGGCCTGCCAGGTTGGATAAGGGTCTGGTATGGATCTTTGGGGGGACCCCACGCCATTTTTTTTTTTTTTGGCACGGGGTTCCCGTTAAAATCCATACCAGACCTGGAGGGTCTGGTATGGAATTTAGGGGGACCCCCACGTCATTTTTTTTTTTACATTTTGGCCGGGGTTCCCCTTAATATCCATACCAGACCTGAAGGGCCTAGTATGGAATTTAGGAGGACCCCCACGTCATTTTTTTTTAAAATTTTGGTTCGGAGTTCCCCTGTGGGGAATTCCCATGCCGTTTTTATCAACGAACTTCTATGTGTATTGTCGGACCGGCAATTCATTAATAGCCGCGGGTAGTTTTAAATGAGTTTTTTCCTTCCAAATGTCATTTTGCTGTCAGACTGTTCTAAACACGGGAAACATGCGCCCCTTTACAGGCATACTATAGACACCCCCCAGGTACGAAATTTAAAGGGATATTACACTTTTATTGCTTCACTTTAAGCATTATTAAAATCACTGCTCCCGAAAAAACGTCCTTTTTAAAACTTTTTTTTGCAATGATCCATGTCCCCTGGGGCAAGACCCAAGTCCCCAAACACTTTTTATGACAATAACTTGCATATAACCCTTTAAAATTATCACTTTTGATTATTCATGTTCATGTCCCATAGACTTTAACGGTGTTCGCATGTTCGAACAAATGTTTTTCCTGTTCGCATGCTCTGGTGCGAACCGAACAGGGGGTGTTCGGTTCCTCCCTAATCCTGAGATTGCAGGACAAGTCCACCATATGTGCACAGAAGATCCTGGGTTTCCACAAGCCCTCCAGCAGGTGGAGGGGGAAGATGGGAAAATTTTACATAATTTTTCTGGAGTGTAGTATCAGAGTTGTTTCCCAATGGGAAAGGCATCTGGAAAACCGTAGGGTGGCGCAGGCTGCATGCTGCCATATTTTAGAGGGAGCGGAGAAGTTGAAAGCTCTTTCCCATTTATACATCCCTGGGAGTTTTTGCATAGTTGGAGGGGAGTTTATATAGATGTGAGATCCCCTTGTGAGAGGGATTAGGTTGTTCATAAAATTGTAGTATCCCTACAATCTGGTTGGATTCCGACCACCGTACCTCTTGAAGTGCGTGGCGTATTTGTAAATATTTGTAAAAGTCCTGCTGCCGGATAGAGAATTTAGCAGTTCTTGAAAGGATTGCAGGGTTTTCTCTTTATAAAGGTCTCCTATTTTGCATAGTCCTGCTGAGAGCCAGGTTGAGAGGGTAAGATTTGTGCAGATAAATTCAAGGGCTGAGATTGGGATGTGGCTTAAAGCTTCATGAGGCAGGCACTTGGTTTGTTGTATTGCGGATTCCCATACTTTAATAGTTACATTGACTGTGTTGAGGAAAGGGCGTTGCGGTCTGTGATGTAATAGAAGTGCAGCAAGAAGCTGTGAGCCTTTAGCCTGAAGAGCTGTGTCTTCAATTTGCACCCATGATGCTGTAGACAAGGATGTCCACCATTGTTTGGCTTGGTTGAGGAGTATAGCTTTATAGTAAGTTCGGACATCTGGTGCTCCTAGTCCCACCTGTGTTTTAGCTGTGCAGAGAGTGGAGGCCCATACTCTAGGGTGTTTATTGCCCCAGATGAAGTTGTTGAGAATTTTATTATTGAGGTAAGTTGCGCTGAGAGGAAGGTGAGCGGAAGTGTCCGAAAAAGATATAATATGTGTGGCATCAAAAACATCTTGGTAAGGGGGATCTTACCAGCCCAGGACGATCTCAGCTTGCATAGGTAAGAGCATAGGTTGTTTAATTTCTGAAGTAAACATTCAAAATTAAGGCGTAGTGTACCTGTGGATGGAAGTAAAAGTAAAACTAAAAAGTAAATATTAGATGCAGCTGGGGCCCATTGGAAGGGGGACGAGCATGATAGAGATTGTTTCAGAGAGCTGCTAAGGCCTACACCAAGCATAGTAGATTTGGTACAGTTAATTTTATACAGTGATAGTTGTCCAAACAGAAGAAGTAGGTCGTGAAGGATAGGAAGGGATTTTTCTGGATTAGTCATGACGACTATTACGTCGTCTGCATAAAGCCCTATTTTGTGGGCCGTTTCACCTATCTGTAAGCCTGTAATCTGTGGGTGGCTTCTGATTGCTTCGGCCAATGGTTTCATTGTTAGAGCAAAGATAAGAGGCGATAAAGGGCAGCCCTGCCTCGTACCATTGGAAATGTAAAAGGGTTTAGAGACCATACCGGAGGTCAGGACTCTGGCAGATGGAGATGAGTATAGGGCTAGAATAGCCACGGATATGTGACCTGTAAGACCAAATTTTTTCAAAACTGCTTTTAGATAGGTCCAATGCATCCTATCAAACGCCTTCTCTGCATCCAAAGAAAGGAGCAGAGAAGGCGTGTGATGATGTTCGGCCCACTGAATAATATCAATGAACCTTCTGGTTCCATCAGATGCTTGTCTGTGCAAGACGAATCCGACTTGATCTGGATGTATTAATGTGGGGATATAGGGAAATAAGCGGGAAGCTAGAATTTTGGCATATAGTTTAATGTCTGTGTTTAGTAATGAAATAGGTCTGTAATTTGCCGGGTTATCTGATGGCTTGTCTGATTTAGGGATAGTGACAATCAGAGCTTCCAGGGATTCTGCAGGTATTTCTCCAGATACAATAAAATGGTCAAAGGTTTGACGCAGGTAGGGAGTCAAGATGGAAGCATAAGTCTTAAAGTATTCACTGCAGAACCCACCGGGTCCAAGTGCTTTATGTAGTGGATGCAATCAAATGGCTTTTAAAATTTCAGTGTCAGAGATTGGTTGAATGATTGTTTGTAGTTGGTCTGGAGTCAGAGCAGGGAGTTGTAGAGATTTCAAAAATGTGTCTATTTGGGCTAGTTCTGGTTTGGGCTCTGAGCTAGATGTGTGCAGATTGTATAATTTTGAGTAGAAGTCGCTAAAACAGTCCGCAATATCTTTGGGATTGCTGATTCTGTGACCCTGTGGGGTGTGTAGGTAGGGAATTTTAGAAAGGGCTGCTTTCTTTTTAACCTGTTTGGCCAGTAGGGCTCCAGGTTTGTTGCCATAAACATACCAATTTAGCCATAATTTCTTAATGTGGTAATCAAAAGATGAGTGCATGTAGTTACGGAGGTCCTCTCTAAGGGTGCGGAGAAGGGCTGTATCAGTTGTATTAGGTCGGGTTTCATTACTCTGTTCAGCCTTGCGAATTTGGTCAGTAAGGGAAGTAAGCCTCTTTGCTTGTTTTCTCTTCTCATGGGCGCCCAGCTTTATGAAAATCCCTCTAACAACCGCCTTGTGGGCATTCCATAGTAGCGGGGAATTGGTTACAGATCCGTTGTTCAGGCAAAAAAAAGACTCCAGCTCTGTTTCTGATGCAATGGGTGTGAGAGTAGAGAGGTGTTCAATCGCCAGGTTGTGCCTCTCTGAGTTGTTGGGTTAGTAGATACTGGCGCGTGATCCGACCAGGTGATTAGACCTATATTGGCTTGAGATACCACCTGGAGAGTGGTTTTATGCAACAGAAACAGATCAATTCTAGAATAGGACCCCTGGGCAGCAGAAAAAAGGAGTGATCTCTTTCCGTGCCGTGCAAGCACCGCCACGGATCATAGAAGTCTTCTAGGAGCATGAAAGAGTGAAAAGCTGTTGGTGTCTTTCTGCTGGCGGAGGAGGAATCGAGAGTCAGGTCTACTATATCATTGAAGTCACCACAGAGCACTATTCTATCTTTGGGGTAGTGAGATAATTTGTTTTGGATCATACGGTAAAACCGTTTCTGATGTGTGTTAGGAGCATATAGATTAACTATCACATAGTGCACATTGTCAAAGAGGGCGGATAGAATGAGATATCGGCCCATAGGGTCACTTTCTGTGTGCTGGCCTGAAAGGATATGGATCCCCGTACAGCAATCATAACCCCTCTCATTTTCTTAGTATTATTAGCAAAGAATTGTTGGGGAAATGTGCGATGAGTACAGGAGGGGCAAAATGCGTCTCCTGCACACATAAAAGATCTGCTTTCAGCGACAGGGCTTCCTTCCATAGGCTTGACCTCTTAAATGGGCTATTAAGCCCCTCGCATTAATGGAGATTATACAGAGCGTTATTGTGATAAAAAAGAAAAGTTATAGCCCCAAAGGTCAGAAGATGTGGGTCAAATGAGTTTAAGTATAAACTAACAAATCAATTGTATAGCCTTATGTTAAGGTTCAGAAACGCTTGAAACAAACTATTTGAGGGAAGAGAAATAGGCTAAAATATACGTAAAAGAGAGTAAGGTGTGTGTAGCACACAACATATCGGGGTACGTGTGAACAGGTAAAAATGCGCGGTAATACAATATAATAACTGCACCCGAGGGTGATATATAACATGTTGCTTAGGCACCTATAGGGCCTGTTGCCAATAATCATGGAAGAAAAATAGAAAATTATTAATTAAAGCAGTAAATAGTTACCGAACACCTATGAGCGGGAGTGTTTAGTGCCACTGTGAGTATGGTTGTCTCCTGCCCCCTGTTGGGGGGGTTTGGGTATTCATACCCCAATTTTGCAGTTGTTTGAGGCCATCTTTGGGGGAGGTGATGACCAATAGTTGAGATTGGTAGGTTACCAGAAGTTTTGTCGGAAAAACTCAACGATAAGGAATTTCACGCTCCCTTAAGATTGCAGTTATGGGTGCAAATTCTTTCCTCCTTTGAGATGTTGCTAGAGAGATATCCTGGTAAAGCGCTATGTTGGCATAGGGGGGAGGTAGCAAACGGTTTGATCTGGCTGCACGTAGCAGACGTTCTTTAATATGGTAGAAGTGTACTCTGACCAGAACATCTCTAGGGATCGTGTCGGGCAGGTGGGTTGGTTTAGGAACCCAATGTACTCTGTCGAGTAGCATATGCCTTGGTGTTAGGTCTAGGAAGAGTTTGAGGAAAAGTTGGTGTAAATAAGCAATCAGGTCATTTTGCTTCACCGCCTCAGGGACACCCCTAAATTTGATATTGTTTCGGCGGGAGCGATCTTTGAGATCTGCCACTTTAAGTTGGAGTTTGCAAATCATTTCGGTTTGTTCCTCATGTGCATCCAGCAATTCATCATGCACTTTGACCAACTCTCCCATCTGCGTGTCTAGATATTGGTGCAATCCTCAATAGAGTCAATACGATTGGTTAGGTGAGAGATAGAAGTGCGCATTTCTTGTTGCAAGCCGATTTGCAAGGATAATAGCATTGCTTTCAGTGAGGTTTCTGAGGCTGGAGCATCAGAGGCAGGAAATGCAGCTAATGGCATTGTATGTACTGCTGCAGTGTCAGCTTGTGATTGTGAGGAGGCTGCCCAGTGATATTTCTTGGTCTGAGGAGGCTTATGATAAGAAATATGCAAAGAATTACAAGTGATATCGATATTTGCCTTGTTCCTTATATGCTTTTTTCCTAGCTAAAATGGCGCTGACTTATTGTTTATGCAACCTGCTTAGTTCAGACCAACACCTACAACAATATTTAAAGAACTAGCAAAAGTTTACCATATTAGGGCATATTGTGTAAAGGACACTGTTTTTGACAATAAAGCTGACGATGCACCATGAGTCACCAGTGTGCCTTAGCCAATGGTAGCTTGCCAAATACTGTTATAAAATGACATGTGTAAAAGGGTTCTGGGTGACTCTGCTGAATTTCCTTGCTGTGAACAGAGTTCATCCCTATGTACCGGTACATTGGTAATAAATCTGTCTTCTAATCAACATGACCGGAGTTGACTGATCAGTGAGAGAATGGAATTTTACCGACATCATGGTCCTTTCGAGCCAGAAGTAAGGATTAGGTGGTGGATCGAACTGTTCCATCCAAAATATCGGTGAGTATCAGACTCCCTCTCGCTGAGACCTAGGTCCTCCCACTCAAGTTAAGTGGTAAAAAGAGGCTGGTCGGTTCCGGGATCCACACCTAACTTCTACTCCTGGACTTCTGATCCAGTCCTCCGAGTCTGGGAAAGGTAAGACAGATTTTTTTCTTTTCTCTTCTTTTCTTTTCTTTTCTCTTCTACTTGAGGTGATTTGGGTTTTTATTAAGTATTCCGGCACTGTAAGTTGACCTAAGTGACACAGGGGCCAAAGACAGAGGCACTTGGGGACGTTGCCTATGGTAAATAGATGTAGCCCGCTGTCTGAGACAGATTACAAAAAATTTAAGGTACCGAAAGATGATAGATGATTGATGTGAATAGTGACTACACGTAATATGGATAGATTACAGAGAGTCGCAGGGGCCATTTCAGGTTTTTTTTCTAAATTGTTTTTCTCTTTTTCTCTCGAGAGCAACATTTCCTGCACTGTTCCTTTTGCTGCATTTGTTAAATCATGAGACTAACTCTCGCTCTTTCATCCTCATGTTTAACATTACTGCTAACTTTGTGTGGGGAGTCTTATATTTTTGCTTTTCTGTGATCCAAGGGTTGCTAGTCTGGTGGTTTACAGGTTGATAAAAGGCCTGCTTTATGATCTGTCTGGCTGCAAAATTGTGGTTAAAAAAAAAAAAAAAACTGGACTCACTCACTCCCCCCCCCCCTCACGGACACCTAAGTGCACTTCCTCTTTTGTGTGAGTGTGTGTAAAAAAAAATTCTGATCAGAACGTTAAGAATACTGTTTGTTTTGACCAACTGTACTTTGTAGTAAATAAGGTAAAGGTATAAGTTGTTTTATATATGTGTGTGTGTATGTGTATGTGTATATATATATATATATATATATATATATATATATATATATGTTTACTTCCTGTTTGGAGAGTTTAGACTTTGTTTGCTGTTTTATATAGATTCTGACAAAGTTCGAGAGTAGAATTACCAGTCTTGTATTCTAAACTCAAGGAAAAAAAAACAGAGACATGGGGAATAGTTTCCCCATTAGAAGGAGATAAGAAATGTATGCATAGCAAATAACCAAAATCTGTTAAATATTGTGCTAAGTGGGAAAGGAAGTTGGGATTCAATGGTAAACTAACTGTGAAAGGGTGTCAGGAGTTGGTGGATAAGCTTAAATTGTTAGGACCCAATGAAAAAAAAAAAAGAAGAAGTAAAAGAAATGGCGGAATAAGGAGAACAAAAAAGAGAAATGCCAAGCCTAACTGCCCCTAGTGGACAAAGAGGCAGACAAAACGGTCAGCCCCTAACTATGACTGTTTTTAAACCATGGACTGAGAGTGACGTGCAGAAGGCTACTGAGCATATTAAACATCCTAAGTTTGGGGCCCCAGAAATCATTGAAAATATGGAAGGTCTGAGGAAAAGTTATAGGCTAAACGGGGTCGAAGTGGAAAGGGCCTTAAGGAGGGTTCTAGGATCAGATTGGGCATCAGTAAAGGGAAATTGGGACCCCTGTGTAGCCACAGTGCCCCCTCAACAAAGAGGGGAACCACTGGCCCTTGATAGCAAAGATTTGACAGATAGATAGACTGCCTTCTATCAGAGATGCAATCTCCGATGGGTATAACGAACTGACTGGCAAAAGATTAATATGACTGTAAAGGAAGACAAGGAAAGTGTCAGTGATTATCTAAATAAACTATGAGAAGTTTTTAAAGTGTTCTCTGGGCTCCCCGAAGCTGAGGATGTGAATAGTGCATATCAACAACAGCTAAAGATAGCTTTTGTTAATGGATTAAAACAGGATCATAAGGATTACATTGTTAAAAACTTGGTTACTTACTGAACTGCATCAGTTTTAGATGTTTTGCAATATGTTAAGCATTCTGAGAAGTATTTAAAAGTGATGGAAAAAAAAAAAGGGGAAAGTAAAGTTTTTGTGCAGGGTGATGAAGGAGATACCCCCTTAAGAAGGAAGCAGAGGAGGGTATAGCCCCTGCAATAGAATGGTACAGGATTTACAAGCTGTTAACCAGGCAGTTATACCAAGGGCATAAGGTAAATAAAACTAAACTCTAGTTGTGGTAACAGCAGGTCAAGTACTTAGGGTATAATATTTCAAAAGAAGGTCGACACCTGGATGAGGAGAGAATTTGAGCCCTCCACCAGGTGCCGAAGCCAGAAACAAAGAAACAAATGATGTATTTTTTGGGCATGACAAATTTTTGTAGAGCTTGGATTTCTGGGTATTCAATACTGACCACGCCCCGTTGGTCCATACATTTGAGCCCAGCACGACACCTTTCCTGTATGACAATACTTTTACGACACCTCACTTAACAATATCGGAAAGTACCATTATCTAACCCTGACATGACACTTTTTGTTGATGGCTCCAGTACGAAAAATCCAGATGGCACAAGTGTAACTGGATATGCAGAAGTGACACATGACAGAACAGGAAATCATAAAGATAGATCATACAGTCCTTACTGACATACAGCAGAACATATCCCCCGGGGAGAAACAATATCGGAAAACAAAAGGTTGCACAATAATAGATAACATCTACACATCACCTGAAGGAAAGCTGGTATTGCCAAAATCCTTATTTAGGTATGCAGCAGTATTGACACATGGAGTAACTCATGTGTCAAACAGGGGGATGACTGAGATGTTAAATAAGGTATGTACAGCCTATGGTTTCACAAACTACTAAAAAAAACTTTTTGTTCTCAATGCATTATATGTGCAAGACACAATGCTCAGGGAGGCATAAGACCACAGAAAGGGAAGTTCCCCACACCGCAATATCCATTCCAACACATTTGCATGGATTTTATTGAATTAGATAAATGTGAAAAGGAAGAAATATTGTTTGGAAATCATTGATGCATTGACCACATGGGTAGAGATATAGTGCTGACGCCTTAACAGTATCCAAAGCCTTACTAAAATATATCATTTCATGATCTGGGATACCAGAGAAGATTTATAGCGATAATGGTCCACATTTTGTAAATCAGACTATAAAACACCTAACAGAAGTGATGGGTATAGAAGTAAAAGAACGACTGTGCATATCACCCTCAGTCAGCAGGGCTCGTAGAAAGACATAATGGGATATTAAAGAGCAAGCTAAAAAAGGCTATGGAAGAGACAGGGAAAAATTGGATGTACTGTCTCCCACTAGCTATTTTAAGCATGCACAACACCCTCACTAAAAAGGGGCTGAGTCCATTTGAAATGATGCATGGTAGACCTTATAAAATACCTTTATTACCAAATGAAACCCACACAGAGGAAGGGGAAAGAACCTTAGCAGAATACATGTCAAGGTTATTAAAACAGAAACAAATTAACCAAGAGTGTTCCATTCCAGAAGGAGAGCCCATAGGAGAAGACAAAGTACAAATTGGGTGCTCATCAAGGTGATCAAAAAGAAGCATTGGCGCTCCCCTAAGTGGGACTGGCCATATCAAGTACTCCTTACTACTCCCACTGCAGTAAGAATTGCTGAAAGGACTATCTGGATTCACCAATCCCACTGTAAAAAGGTAAATATAGGCAGAGTAGGGACAGAAAGACTGAAGGAGGGGGAAAGTCCAACTACAAAGGGAGGCAGATAAAAGGTCTGCTTGTCTCAACCTTGGTGAAGAAAAGGCCCTATCTAGGCCCCCCTCACTTCAGATAGGATGGTAGGGATTTTGTTCCTCGTGGGAGTATTGGTGACTCTAGGAGAGGCCTCTATACGGGGAGGTAGGAGATACGGGAGGATACCAATCAATTGGGAAGAGACAGGAAGAGCATTGAACCTCACCTTTGTTGAAGGAACCACCAGTACTATACAGGTGGATTTCTGGCAGATGTCAGATTGTGGAGATAAGGTAGAAGCAAGTAAACTGACCTGGGCAGATAAATATGTGTGCTACCTGGCTGGAACTACCAGGTGTACTGTTTGGGATTCAGTCATGTGGACAACTGCAGCAGGATTGGGGATATGAGATCCCAGCAGCAGGAGATTTAAAGAATAGATTAACCATAACTAAAGCGGCCCACTCTCCCTGTACAGAATCAAAGAATTGCAATATATTATTGATTTCCCTGAAGGACCCAAAACTAGAAGATCAGAGGTTATAACATGTAGGAGCTTGGATATCAGGAACTGACCCTTTGGGAAAATTCTTTCTTGAAGTCAAACCAAAGAATGAGACAAACAAGAAGAAAGAATTAGATAATGAGGACCGATTTAAAGTAGAGGTATTAGGATCCACAGTGAGATTCACCAATCTCACAGTGGAAGAAGCTATAACATTAGAAACAGGATACCAGGATAAGAATGAATGGCTTGAATGGTTAATCTATACTGCTAACAGTGCCTTTTCCCTTAAATAACAATACAGATCCAGATGGTTTAGAGTGTATGCTAAAGCTATATCAAAAAAACATACAAACCTGACACCAACACTCCCTGTCACACATTAAGTTTATTGTTTCCCCAGGTTCAGAGACCTCAGATACCCCCTGCTGTCACGGCATACCCTGGCAACTTTACTTGTTTTGCACTTCCGGGGAATGAGAGTGGCACAGATTTGGGGTCTTTACCGGATGACTACTGCATGGAGAGGATTAACAAAATTGCAAAGGGAGAGGGTGACAACTGGGTTGAGCACAACACCCAGAGGGCGGACGTCTGGTGGTTATGCGAAGACAAGAGGCTCAGAGCGAGCATCCCAGCCAAATCCGAGGGGATTGTGCCCTGGTGCAGCTGGCAATGCCTCTGCGCTTACTGTCAGAGTCCCCTTGGAAGACGGGTCACCGGAGGAGCAGAAGGTACACCTCTCCTGCGGAGTCTTTTGACCCCCAGATCTATATAGATGAGATTGGGGTTCCGCATGGAGTGCCGGGCGAGTTTAAAGCTAGGAATCAAGTGGCAGCTGGATTTGAGTCTCTTCTCTGGTGGGTGACAGTAAACAAAAAAAAAAATGTTGACTGGATTAACTATATATATAACCAACAAAGGTTTGTAAACTACACCAGGGATGCAGTTAAGAGATTGACAGAGCAATTAGCCCTTACATCTCTGACGGCATGGCAGAATAGGATGGCATTAGATATGGTCCTAGCAGAAAGAGGAGGGGTCTGTAAAATGTTTGGGGGTATGTGTTGCACTTTTGTTTCTAACATTACAGCTCCTGGAGGAACCGTGACTAGAGCCCTCGAAGGATTGACAGCTTTATCGAATATATTAGCGGAAAACTCAGGTACTGATGATCCATTCACAAATTGGCTTGAAAGTTGGTTTGGGAAATGGACTGGACTTGCCAAGGTCAAGGACTTGCTAAGGTCTGAAAACCCAGTTGTGGACAGGACCTGCATTGAAGTAATAAATTGAGGAAGCAAATATAGATATCAGAGGAGGGAATAATAAGAAATATGCAAAGAATCGATATTTGCCTTGTTCCTTATATGCTTTTTTCCTAGCTAAAATGGCGCTGACTTATTGTTTATGCAACCTGCTTAGTTCCGACCAACACCTACAACAATATTTAAAAAACTAGCCAAAGTTTACCATATTAGGGCATATTGTGTAAAGGACACTGTTTTTGACAATAAAGCTGACGATGCACCATGAGTCACCAGTGTGCCTTAGCCAATGGTAGCTTGCCAAATACTGTTATAAAATAACATGTGTAAAAGGGTTCTGGGTGACTCTGCTGAATTTCCTTGCTGTGAACAGAGTTCATCCCTATGTACCGGTACATTGGTAATAAATCTGTCTTCTAATCAACATGATCGGAGTTGACTGATCAGTGAGAGAATGGAATTTTACCGACAGCTTATGAGGTGAATGAGCTGGTGACAGAGCCATTCTCTTACCTCTGTCAGTAGAGGTGATGGTAGCTGCATCCTGTGCTGTCTCCTCCTTCGCATCTGGGAGCTCCCGCTCTGTGTGATCCTCTGGTGTGTGTGTCAGAGAGGAGGAACAGCCATTTTCCTCAGCACCATCTTTCCCTCCTTCCCCTGCCTGCATAGCGTAGTAGTGTGTGAGATGGCGCGGCGCTGTATTTCTGTTTTTCTTGCGGGACATAGCCTGTGAGGTGCCAGCTGTCTCCCCCTCCTAGATGGAGGTGATTTCGGCAGTATGTTATGCTCCTGGCCACTGTTATCACCCTCGATAGTGCAGAGCGGTCAGTTCAGTGAGCCATCTCTCTCAGAGGCTAGGACACGTCCTTCATTTCTCTTTTTTATTTTATTTTTCCTTTATTTATCATGATTATTATTATTATTATTATTTTTAAATCTTTAT
Organism: Lithobates clamitans; assembly: GCA_037952925.1. NCBI lineage: Eukaryota > Metazoa > Chordata > Amphibia > Anura > Ranidae > Lithobates > Lithobates clamitans. Next base: position 624,319 of record JBBGZY010000356.1, on the reverse strand, counting down.
TAGATTGTTTTTTATTATGAGAGTTAGTTATTTCAGTAGTACTAACTATTTGACTGGCTATTTACGAATGATTTGGCATAATTGAGAGCGGGCTGTCTTCTTATCTATGATGGTTATTTGATTGGCGTTCGGATGCCCCTGGTGGATGGGGAGGCTCCTTCTACTCGGTTCCCATCTGCTAATTATGCTCTGGTGGATGGGTGGTGCTTGCGCCCTGAGCCAGCGCTGGTGTCCAAGTGGCATGTAGCTTGTGTTGCTGAATCTGCAGGTATGCAGGAGGAGACCACTGGCATACAGGTCAGGTCCTGCAAATCATCTATTGTTTCTGTCAGTTAGGACTGGAATCGTACTAGCAAATTGCAGATAACAACAAAACCTGGGGAATGCCCAGGAAAAAATTCCAACCCTACTTACCATTAGCTCGCAGACAACCAATTGACCTGTCTAACGGTATGCGTTAAAAACAGGGGTTCAGTCTGCACGCATTTGCAAATGCATGCGTAAGCCACAGAGCCACATCATGGCACCCTGTAATTTGTGGTCCTAACACTAAAATTTGGGTGTCCCCACAGTGAAGGCACATGAATTCTAATGGGTAAGTGAGGGTAGGTGGACTGATGGGAGCCCACCCCTTCTTAAAGGTACAGGACACACCAAACACCCAGCAGGTAGCACAATGGCTGCAAAGGTGCAGGTGTGTTGCTGGACCAATACACACACCCACGTGATTGCAAAAATCTTGCCAATACCCTCACTTATAGCTGGCTATCGCAGTAAGAGGCATTGGAAGGCCACAAACAGATAACAACAAAACCTGGGGAATGCCCAGGAAAAAATTCCAAGCCTACTTACCACCAGCTCGCAGAGAACCAATTGACCTGTCTAACAGTATGCGTTAAAAACAGGGGTTCAGTCCACACGCATTTGCAAACGCATGCGTAAGCCACAGAGCCACGTCATGGCACCCTGTAATCTGTGGTCCTAACACTAAAATTTGGGTGTCCCCACAGTGGCAAATTGCACCCCAGTTGCAAATCATGAGTCTTAGTAGAGGGCAGAGAACGACTAATCATTCCCATATTGTAAGTTCAGACTGCCACACTCAGTTCAAACCCCCCTGTCACTTTAAAGCTAAGCTAACATGTGCCCATCCTCATTATGCATCCTCATTATGCACCAAACGACGCCCCACCCAATATACTGATTTTATTTTATACTGATAGGATATTTTTTTAAGTTTGGGGTAATCGGAGCTCAGCAATAATTTGTTGCTGACTATCTGTTCTTTGAAATTCCTATTTGCAACATGCCACTGCATTTAAAAGGAAAAAAAGTAGTTTACCAGACCAGTTCACATTATGTCTCTCACATTCACTGAACCCACTATCTCCATAGTAAAAGAAAAGTTAGACAAAGGCTGGGTACCCCTAATCTCAATTAATAAAACTGTCCTGCCACTGGCCAATTTTACACTGCCTTATCATTTGTGACCTCTTAATTCTTGTAGTAAAACACCTGTCTGTGGTCTTGCTTATTAAAACTGTTCTACTGCTAGCCAGTTTTACACCATTGTGTCAACTGCAGTTTCTTAATTTTTTTTTTTTTTTCCATAAACGTTTTTATTTTGTTGAATGATAACAAGGTATACAAAGAGAAGAGCACAAGGAACAATAAAGTCACCACATACAGTTGTATGTTGTGCATCTTGAGATGGCTTTTTAGGTGACAACCAGGTAGAATAGGAGTTGGATGGATGGATGGAGCTTGTAGAAGTTCCATTTGAATACCAGGCAGTTAGCTCCAAAAAAACAGGGGAATAGATATCATAGAAGTGTAGAGAAGAGGAAGGAGATGGATAAGATAAGATAAGATAAGAAAGATAAGAAAAAAAAGACGGAGAAAAAAAGGGGGGGGGACAAAGGAGGCCATAGAGAGGAAGAATTATGGGAGAATTAAGTCTAGAGGGGGGGTGGCTGTTAGAGCCGTGATAGTGGGGGGAGGTGTTAGGGAGTAATGGTAGGTCATTCTCGTGTGGCCCCGTTCTCTTTCTTCCTCCCTGGCCACCAAGTAGTCAACGAGCGATGAGTAAATTGCTTGTAGGGCCTATCTTATGGGACATATTGGAGGTATCGATCTGATGAAGTAAAGTGGTTCCAGCAAGCCCAAGTAAATGTAAACTTGTGCATTCTGTCTTGGGATATGTAGATTAGTTCTTCCATGTTTTTTATGTGTGAGATTCTTGCCAGCCATTCCCTGATCAATGGCGTGTTTTTAGAGTGCCAGTGGTTTGGTATGCAGAGTTTGGCTGCATTTACCATATGCATGGCTAAGGATTTGTAATATTTTTTCTTTCCCAGGGAAGTATGGTGAAGAAGGAACTGTGCTGGGGAGTAATCTAGGGTAAATGTGTTGATATGGGTTATAAGGTTATGAACCTCTTTCCAGAAAGGTTGTATCTTGTCGCAATCCCAACAGATGTGGAGCATGGTGCCTTCTGTTTTCTCGCATCTCCAGCAAATTTTGGGAATGGAGGGAGAGAATTTACTAAGACGGGACGGTGTCCTATACCATCTGGTTATTACTTTGTAACAATTTTCTTGATTGGTAACATTCAATGAGCATTTGTGACAATATTCATAAATCGTTTTCCATTCCTCTCTGGAAAGAGGTGTTTGGAGATCCCTGTTCCAGTCTATCTGTGAGGGATGCAGTGCGGTGTCAGTCTCCTCTGAAAGGAGTGTGTAAAGAAGGAAGATGAGATGTCTTTGCGGTTCTTTACGATGGCAAAGGTCTTCAAAGGGTGTGAGCTTTCTCGTCCAGTTGGTTCGCTGCGTATGGGTCGTGAGAAAATGGTGTATTTGCCTAAAGGTCCAAAAGGGGAAAGAGGCGGTTTTAGAGATTTCAGTTAGTTTCTCTAAGGGGATAGGAGAACCGCCTGAGAAAAACTGAAGTGATAGAATGTCTTCATATGGCCATTCCTGGCACAGGAAGTGTTGAGATTCTCCCGGAGCGAAAGCGGGATTCCCTCTTAGAGTAGTCAGGGGACCTGGTATGGGTGCAAATAATCTGGATTGTGAAGATTTTTTGAAAGCCAGTAAGGAGGGATAGATAAGTGGATGGGAAGAAATATCAGATGGCCAATGTTTGTGGGGTATCCAGGGGATCAGGTGTAGGGGATTGGGTGTAAAGGAGTTTTCAAGATGAACCCATTTCTTTTTAAGCTTGTGTATATTCCAGTCTGCTATTCTGGTAAGGTGGCATGCCAAATAATACTTCTGTAGGTCTGGCAGCCCAATACCCCCTTTTGTCTTGTGAAGTGTTAGACGGTAATATTTAATGCACGGTGGGGCGTTCTTCCATATAAAAGCAGAGCAAGCTTTCTGATAATTTGAAAAAAAAATTTGGGGTAGGTATATCGGTACTGATTGGACTAAGTATAGAATACGTGAAAGGATTATCATTTTGATTAAAGCTGAGCGCCCAAACCATGAAACGTTCAAACCCATCCATTCTCTCATGTGTTTTTGAGCTTTGAGAAGGGCAGTGTGGAAATTTTTCATGTATAAATCAGATAGGCAAGCTGGAATTTGAATACCGAGATATGTGATTGCTTCCTTTTCCCATCTGAAAGGGAAAGATTCTTGGCAGTGAATTACTTCTTGTGGAGAAAGGGTTATGTTTAAGGCTTCGATTTCCCATGATTAATTATGAGGTTGGACAGGACACCAAAGGAGTCAATGTCTTTGAGAAGATTGGGTAGCGAGGTACAGGGAGATGACAAGGAGAGCAATATATCATCCACAAAAGCGGCCACCTTGTATTCCTTTCCTTTCACATTAACTCCTTTTATGTCGGGATTGTTTTGTAGCCTATTAAGAAAGGGTTCAAGAGTTAGCACATATATTAGGGGCAATAGGGGGCATCCCTGGCTTGTGCCATTGGAGATGGAGAAGACGTTCGACAGGTGACCATTGACCTTAACGGCCACCGTGGGGCAGGCATACAGAGACAGTATATGTGTCAGCATGCGCGACTCAAGACCAAGGGCCGTGAGAACTTCATGCATGTAGTCCCAGGCCACCCTGTCAAATGCCTTCTCCGCATCCAGGGAAAGAAGAAAGCCTTGAGATTTTGAGGATGTCAACCAGTGTTGAGGGTGTGTATGGTATTATCCCTACCCTCCCTGCCAGGGACAAATCCCACTTGATCTGTAGAGATTATACCGGGCAGTAAGGGAAGCAGTCTGTTGGCCATAATTTTCGCATATAATTTGATGTCTACATTTTGGAGGGAGATCGGTCTATAGCTCGCTACTTGGGCAGGGTCCTTACCTTCCTTAGGGATAACGGAAATATGTGCGGACAGCATTCTTCCCGGAGAGATAAGGGGATCTGCTAGGGCATTAAAAGTAGAGAGGAGTTTGGGGGAAAGAATATCATTAAACGCTTTATAATATTGGAGGGTAAATCCGTCCGGACCTGGGCTTTTACCGGGCTTCATTTGCTTAATGGCTAATTTGAGTTCCTGTCCGGTAAGAGGACTCTCCATCTCTTGGATCTGTTGGGAAGTGAGTGGTTTCTGGCTGTATTTCGCTAAAAATTCCCTGATGTTGTTAGTGCGTATTTCAGCGGGGGTCTGGTTTGTTGGGCTAGGGTGTAGGTTATAGAGTTTTGAATACAATTTCTCGATTTCTCCCGCAATATCTTAATTTTTGGCCAAAGGAGTTCCCCGAGCGTCGTTTGAGATTCTTTTTTTGGTTTTTGCTGCTAAGGCTAGCAGTTCACCTCGGACCACACATTTGTGGGCTTCCCAGAGTGAAATAGGGGAGATTTCCGGGGTGGCATTTTCTGTGAAGTATAATCGAATACGCTGGTGAATATGGTCAATAGTTGTTGGATCCTTTAATAGGAAGGGGTTTAGATGCCATATTTTTGTTTTCGTGCAAATTTCAGGGAAGGATAGAGTAATTGTGATAGGATGGTGATCGGAGAGGAACATGGGTTCTATTGTGGATTGTTGTAGTTATGACAGATCTTGTTGAGAGAGGAAAAAGTAATCGATCCTGGAGTATTTCTGGTGAGGGGCCGAGAAAAAAGTGTAATCTTTGACTGAAGGGGATAGGGTGCGCCAAGTGTCATGTAATGTGAGTTTCTAGAGTTCGAGCTTAATCTGGCGTAGGGCTCTGTATGGTAAATGAGAGGTGCCCGACGAGGAGTCTAGGACTGGGTTTAAGGGAATATTGAAGTCCCCTCTGAGAAGTACCATTCCCTTCTGAAAAGACGATAGGAGATTGCAAGTGTTTCTAAAAAAAAGTGACATGATGTTCGTTTGGGCAGTATATGTTGGCTCACATTATTGATTTTGCGGCATATGTGCCCTTGAGGAAGATGAATCTACCTCCAGGATCTATAAGAGAGTCGCAGAGTTGGAAGTCAGCATGTTTGGATATTAGGATGGAAACCTTTTTAGTTTTGGAGTCAGGGTTTGTGGAGTGGAAGGCAGAATGGTATATGTAGTTGGATAATTTGGGTATGGAATCCGAACGGAAATGTGTTTCTTGTAGGTAAATGAAATGGGCCTTGTGTTTCGTGAGGGATGACATAACTTGGGATCTTTTTTCCGGGAGATTAAGGCCTTTTGCATTTAGTGATATGCACTTCAGGGTCAGGTAAGAAGAAGTGAGTGTGTTATTTTGCATGGTGGCGTATAAATGTACTGTCTAAATATATGTCACTGGATCTCGGGAAAGCGGAAGATTTCCAATTTGAGATGATGGGTAGTTACTTAGGAACGGGGCCACACGAGAAGGAGGTGGTTGGTATTAGGGGAAGTGGGGGGGGGGTGGTGAAGGGAGGATTATATAGGGATTTAGAAGAGGTAGTGAGGAAAGAAGATATGGATCAGAATAGGCGAAAGGGTAGGTAGTACAGTAGGGAGTAGTAAAGGAAGGACTAAAAGATGGAATGGAAAAATACCAGAGGTGAATGTGGGCAAGCTACTTCACCTATAAAGAAAAGTGCTGGGGGTGTCAGCAAAGTCCAGGAGGACCGATGTGTAGGAACAGAAGGATGGATGAAGACCAGAGGGTCTCTGCGACTCGGGGAGTGTGAGTAAAGGAGCCTAAGAGATTTTGCGAAAGTATGTAGTGGGGAACCGTTCAAACCGGATAACAATTAAGCAGGTATAAACCCAAATGTAAAACGAATAAACATTAACATTAACAGAGGAACAGCCATCGAACAGTTCTGTCTTAACAGCAAAATGTCTATAAACTGGTAGGGCAGAAAATTCAGTACCTATCAACCAGTCTAGGAGGTATAATTGTAGCTCGCACAAGTAAGTTAAGTAAAGTAAGGGGGGATATGTCAAGAGAGGAAGTAAGGTGTTAAAATAAGGTAAAATAAATGAGATAAAATAAAATAAAACAAAAAGGAAGTTGATACGGGGGGAGTGGAGGGGGAGGGAGAGATATGGTTAGGGGGTATGGGAAGGACAGAAGAAAAGAAGCGAGCAGTTTAGGGATATCTAAGGTAACATAGAGTCTCATTAGGTCAATGAATGTTCTATATTCCAGTTGAGCAGGACGAATTTGCATTCTGCGAGGCTAGACAAAAGATCCAGGGTGATCTACAGCTATTCTGCGCAATCAGACATGTTCAAGAAAGGGTGATATCTCAAGAGCCCAGGGTTTCTGGTTCCTCCAAATTTTGTTTTGAAAGTTAAAATAAAAGTAAGAACCGTGGAAGTGATGGTTTACTACATGCATAAACTATTAGCATGTCTAGTTTTGTGTTATGAAGTAGCAGTTGAGGATTTGGAAATGGTCATGTGACGCGAAGAGGGCAGTGTGTGATCGTGTTCCATGTACCCTTTCCCCCGGGCTCACGGGAGGAAAGGGTACATGGGGGGAGTGGGGAGATAGCAACTAAAAAGGGTACCAATTAACGCGGTTGCAGTAACTACCTTAGGAACAAGGGGTCAGATCGGATATCTGGAGTAAAAGGTAAATCACATTAACTCACTAAGATAAGTGTGAGGAGGTTTTGCTGTGAGAATTGTCTCTACTGGTTTCCAGCCTCAAGCCCGCTCTCAGTAGCTGCATACAAGTTTGTTGTAGGCCTAATGGAGGGTGAGTGGATGGGATCGAAACAATGGGATGCCCACGCTGGATATGAGTGAAAGTTTTAAGTCAAGTTACCTTACGACGCCGTATCAATTCCCGCTTGAATGTTTTTTGTAAGCCATCTTATTGTAGGAGAGCCGGGAAAATAATCCAGTCACAAGCAGTATGAAAAACAAACAGAAAGGGGAAAACTGAGGGAGGGTAAAAATGAGGCCAAAGACCTGGGGCTAACAGAAGTTTGAGGCACTTACTTAAGAGTCAGTCCGTGGCTAAGTGGAGAATTGAAGTTTTAGGCTGTGGGTCGGTCTCTCTTCGTGGATGGTGAAGAGGGGGATCCGGGGCTGCGCAGGTAAAGATCCCGTCGTGATGAGCGGGCATTCGGAGATGGCTGGTCTGGCCTTTGCTTGCGTGATCTTTGGCGTTGGGCTTTCGGAGATGGGTTGGTTAAGACCGGAAGCCATGGTTCCTGGGGGAAGTAGAAGGCGTACCACTCCGGAAGTTCAACTAGCGGGAGATCGAGTTGTTCTCAAAACAAATGAATGTCTTCTGGCATACGGAGTATCGTGAAGCGCCCTCTAGCTGAAGCTGAAAGTGCAAAAGGAAATTTCCAGCGATATTGCATGTTCCTAGCACGGAGCAATTCCAGCAAGGGGTGCAGCGCTCTTCTGTTCTGTAGCGTGATCTGTGAAAGATCTTGGAAGAGTTTGATCTCTGCTCCATTGTGGAGGATGCGTCCTCTCTCTCTAGCTTTACGGAGGATTTCTTCCTTCAGTGGGAAATTAACAATGCAGCATATCACGTCCCTGGGAGGTTCATTGTCTCGAGGTGGAGGGCGTAAAGCACGGTGTGCCCTTTCCATCCTGATAGGTGAATCCATAGGGCGGTCAATCAGATTATTAAAGATTGTGCAGATGGTCTGTTGTAGTTGTCCCGGGTCTCCACTTTCAGGGACTCCCCTCACCCTTATTTTGTGCCTTCGACCTCGATTGTCGAGGTCCTCAATGTGTCTGTGAAGGTCAAGTAGGTGGGGAAGCTGGGAGTCATAAGTGGTTTGAACTTGTCTGATGGCTGCAGCATGCATCTGGGTCGTCCTTTCCACATCTCCTATTCGATGGACTGCCTCCTGTATGTCAGATCTAAGGTCAGCTATGGCGGCTGTGACCATGTTTTTTAATGTCGGAGGCCACTTTCTCGAGGTCAAATAGGCTCAGCGGGTGAGCGCGGTCCGCGCTGGGTGTAGATCCTCCCATCATCAGCATGCCTGGGTCAGTGTTAGGCGAGCTTGGTGTCTGGGCCTGCTGGGCCGCATGTGCTGACAGGCGCTGGGTTCGGAAGAGCTCCGGTATGTTTCTGCTAAGCTGTGTGCCTGTGTCTGTAATAGCTCGGGAGGTGGACAAGCTTCGGGTAGACCTGTTCATGATGTTTTGGGAAGAATTCGGCATGTGGGGTCTCCACTGGATTAAACTTAGTACCCGGGTCGCAGGAGCCAGTGAGTTAAGCTTCCATCTTGGTCTCCGTCCAGGTCACGCCCCGCAGTTTCTCAATTTTTAATGAACTTCGTAGAAACTGGACAGTGGCAGAACAGTTTTGCCTCATCTTGCCCATTAGCCTTAAAAATGGTCAGATTTTACTTACAGTATTTTCCCCCCAAAAAAAACTTAGTAGGATTTGCCATAATGTTTGGGTTAATTGAATTTCAAACATGATTTGCTGAACCCATGGCAAAGCGAGCATGGGCAGATTTATTCATTCCTACTTAGCTTAAACCTCTTTCTGTAGGAATATTCATTTATGTTCCATTATGGAACTAGGAATTTACAGCACTGTTACTGAAAGTGCTAGTCTCAAACTAGCAACTAAGAACCATTCTTACAGATTTTTGATCACATAATCACTACAACAGCCAATCATAATAGCTAAATGGAACTGTTTAATGCTGTTGGCTTAACCCTCATTGTGCTTGACACATTTCACTGCTGTCATAAAAAACAGATTATGAAGAAAGCCAAAAGAGGGTGTGTGCCCCAAGGGGGATATTATGGGCAGTACAACACCAGGAAATAATTATATGGTGCAAGAATAGAATACAGTAGTATTGTTTAAAAAGATTATCACAAAGTTTTTATTGTTTACAAAACATACAAAATATCTACAAACCAAGAATCAATATAAGATCAAAGAGATGGAGGAGACAACAATCAATTGTGATCTAACTGCTATAGTGTTGTAATAGATCATCCCAGTAGACCCAAGGGTCAGCTCACTGGAGTGAAAATAAAACAGCACAGGACACTCTACATGTTTCAGAATAACATAGAAAGACTCAGTTCTTTCTTGAGTGTATGTTTCCTTCCTCAGGTGTTTCAAAGAAGAGGTTTTGATGTGTTTCTAAAAAAGGAAAAATATATATAAATGTGTATGAGTAAGTGTATGGCACCAACATATAACATAAAAAAAAAAAAAAAAAAAAAAAAAAAAAATTCATCTGAGAATTTAAGAGACTGTTAACTTCCATTAAAGCACAAGGACATCATAGGATCTCAATCTGAACAAACATATAAGTATATATATATATATATATATATATATATATATATATATATACTCACAAAACATTTGTCTCTTCATTGTAAACATTGTACCTAGACGTATTGAGAGATGGGCTCCCACAGCCTTGGGTCCAAGGGGTTGATTAGGGTTTCTAGTCACTGATGCAAGCAGTAATTGTTATTGGAGAAGTAAGAAGAGAGATTTTGGGTACTGTGCAGAGTTTGGCTTTGGTGTTGACCCCAAAAAAGACGGCAGGCCAGGGCTCACAAGAGCCACTACTGATGGATGGACTTGGCATGTGTCTAAAAAATCAATAAAAGAAAATACCTAATCAGGGACACTGAGCTTTCAAAATTCCTTGTTCTTATCTTATGATAGAAAGAGAAGGAGAAGGGTTTTGGTTTATAGACATGTGCCATCTTGCAAAGAAACAAATGTCAAAATAAGGCATGGATATTAAAAAAGCAAAAAGGAAGGGGGATTTGAGTTCAGTAACTGACCTTTGGTGGTTTGCTGTAATGACACACACTGCAGGGAAAGCAGGCTCCTCTCAGCTATGTAGCAGAGGAGTGTGTGTGTTAAGTTGGTATTATATGCCCTATGTATTACAAGGTGTGTGATCTGCACAGCCAATCAGTAGCACAGGGGATGGAACAAGCTCAGGTGAGAATAATGGGCTTGACTTGGAAGCAATCAGGGAGATGTTGAGGACAATCAGCTGTGTGTTTGAATGTAAAAAAAAAAAAAAAAAAACAGAAACATTGTGCAGGGATAGTGGAAAACACTATAATGGGCAAAGCAAGTGTGTACAACCCGGAACCCAGCACTGGGATGGCGGGAACCCTTCAAAACGGGTACAGCCGATGTCCAGGCCAAGAGACCCAGCAGAGGCATGGCAGGAACCCCTCACAACGGGCACAACAGGTATCCGAGCCCAGAAGCCCAGCAGAGGCATGGTAGGAGCCCCTCACAATGGGCACAACAGGTGTGCATACCCAGCAACCCAGCGAAGGAATGGTGGAAACCCCCAATGGACACAGCAGATGTACAGGCCCAGGAACTGCAGTGATCTTACATTGCATAGATAGTCTCAGGTGGGATTGTCAGTTTTTGTAAAGTAAAATTCAGGATTCTGGTGGAGCTATGGGCATAAAGGATATATATATAATGCAATCTGATGCAACAGACCATTGCAATCGCCCCAGCGGTGTTATATGGTTTTCCCCAACCCCTGTAACTGTCACTTTTTGCTTGATCTGCATGTAAACGAATAGAAAATATAAATAATGCAACAATGGCATGCAAACAGTATACTGAATACTATTATGACAGGTATTAACCCGATACAGTTACCAGAGTACAATATCTTTTAATATCTTTTCCTATAATAGGCCTGTTAGAATGACAGCCAGTAGTTTCCCTTGAAGGGATTGCTAAACAGGTTTCCAAAAAATATTTCCCACCTACCCATCTACCATGTCATCTTCTCATCTGACACTCTCCTGACATATTTATACATAGATGTATTAAAAAAAAAAAAGGGGGCCCATCCATCGTGACTCCTCAGCCTGGGCAGTGTCTGACGCCGGCGCGTCATCAGGCGCGGTGACGTCACATGTCTACGGAGGCCGGCGACACGGAAGGGAAGCAGCCTGGCTGAGTGGAGATAGAAATTCACCCATTGCACAGGCGCGGGACAGCTCGTCAGGCGCATGTGCAGCAGCGCTGCTAGAGGAATGCCTTCGTCCCCAGGATAGGGAATCAGAGGCCTTTCCGTGTCGGGGAACACCGACGAGCCATCCTGGCGAGGACAACATCAGAAGCCACATAGTTTTAGACCCAAATATAAAAAAAAATTATAACAAAAGAAGCTTGTATTCAAACGTAATAGAATAAAATGAATTGAGGAAAAGGTTATTAATTACAGAAGCCTGATCAGTATATCCTGGGCTGTCCGAATGTGGGAGTCTCATCTTTACAGTGGGGGTACAGATGATGATCCCTAAAAAGGAAAAAGCAATCACAAACATATATGATTCCTATAGATATTACAATACAGATGTACATTAGAAAAAGAGACAATTGAATTTGATAAAAATCAAGGTAAGCATATTATGTTCAACAGTATGATAGAGTATTGGATATCCGCTTTATCTAGGAGCATTTTTGTTATATCAAGGATAAACATCAAATATAGACCAAAGCTATTAAATGACATAATAAGAATAAGATAATTAAACAAAAAATACATGACAAAAACCAAAAACCAAAAAGAGGGAGACAAAAAGGAGGAAGAAGGGAAAGGAAAAAAGGAAGGAAAGAAGGAGGGAAGGAAAAAGAACAGATGGCAAGCAATGCAGAAGACTTCTTTATAATTCCTTGTCATAGCCTCCTGTAGAGAAACCCGGAAGAAATGGTTTCAAGTTGAAGGCTTCATTCAGACCTGGTGGCATTGTCGCGTCAAGTCTAGATATCCAGCGGAGTTCCCGTTGTAGGAGGATCTTATTAAAATCACCCCCACGGGAACTTGGATGCAAACGATCCAATACTAGTACAGAAATTTTGGGACAAATGCCACCATGTACCTGAGCTACGTGTCTGCCCAAGGGGAGGTCAGGGTCAGCTGACTGCATAGCCCTAAGATGACGATAGATGCGTTGCCATAGTTTCTGTAGGGTTTTCTCCACATAAAAGCAGTTGCCATTGCATAGTAATAAATATACTACTCCTGTTGTTTGGCAGTTTGAGAAATGTTTAGGCACAAAATGTTTGCCATTGGGAACGTATAAAAAACAGATTATGAGTCATTTCAAGAATGTTACCTATTAATGTACTCAACCTAGTAATACCTCTTGCCCTCTACCCCAAATATCTGCCAAATCTCACTACTTAATACCATACCACCTGACCTCCTGATTAGATGACTCCAGTAGCTCCTGCTCCTCATATCATCTGCCCATTAATTAATCTACCTCCTGCCCTCATTTCTTCAGTAGCTTCTTCACTTAGTTTTTTCTGTCTATCAGTAACTTTCACACCTCCTGCCCCCTGAAAACCATTAAATGCACCAACGAATGTGCACATTATGCTGACTCCCATTATCGCTAGTTACTACAATAAACATTGTCCAATCTACTAACTGAACTTTCTGCTGTACAATTCCTGCCTACCAGCCAGCATAAAGAGCCTTATCAAAAATGTTGTACTCCTTTGTCATAGTTACATAATTGGTTGTTAAGGTTGAATAAAGACACTAATCCATCCAGTTCAACCTGTGGTGTGAGTTTATGTCAATATTAAATCCCATATCACTGTATGTTGCAATCGTTAAGATGGCCATCTAAAAGTTTTTCGAAACTATACCACTGCTTGTGGAAGGGAGTTCCAAATCCTCACTGCTCTGACAGTAAAGAACCCTCTAAGAAGTTTAAGGTTAAACCACCTCTCCTCCAGTTTCATTGAACGGCCGCGTGTCTTTTCAACCCCCCCCACTGAAAAGTGTCTTCTCTTTGCTAGGGTCACCAGTAAAGTATATGTTTATCGCTATCATATCTCCTCTAAAGTGTCTCTCTTTTCCAGAGAGAAAAAGTTTAATGCTTGTAGTCCTTCCCCATAACTGAGGTCCTCCAGTCCCTTTATTAGCTTTGTTGCCTTCTCTGTACTCTCTCCAGTTCCAGTACATCCCTCCTATGGACTAGACACAATACTTGGACATAATACTCAAAATGTGGCTGAACCAGAGTCTAGTTGCAGAATTATAGTTTTATCTCTGGAGTAGATCCCTTTTTAAGGCATGCTAATATTCTGCTGGCTTTGCTTGCAGTAACTTGGCATTGCATGCCATTGCTGAGCCTGGCATCTACTAGGACTCCGTTTTCCATCCTGGATTCCCCCAGAGGTTCTCCCCCGATGGAGTAACTTGCATTCATATTTTTGGCACCCAAATGCATTACTTTACATTTTTCAACATTAATTGTAATTTGCCATGTAATTTCCCAACCCATTATTTTATTGAGGTCCTCCTGTAAGGTTTCCACATCCATTTGTAAAGTTAATACCCTGCTTAGCTTTGTATCATCAGCAAACACTGAGATTGAGCGATTTATACCAACCTCTATATCATTTATAAATAAATCAAACAGCAATAGTCCCAGAACAGATCCAGGGGGACTCCAAATTTGACCCCAGCCCATTCTGAGTGCTAACTATTTAGCACCACCGTTTGGACATACCCCTGTAACCAGTTTTCTATCCAGGAAGGCCAGATCCTGAAGCTGAAACTCGAATAGTTTGGCCACCTAATATGAAGAGAGAACTTATTGGAAAAGATGCTGATGCTGGGAAACATGAAAGGAAAAAGGAGAAGAGGATGACAGAAAACAAGATGGATAGATAGCATCATCAAAACAATGAACATGAAGTTAAGCAAGCTCCGGGAGGCAGTGGAGGACAGGAAAGCCTGGCGTGCTATGGTCCATGAAATCACAAAGTGTTGGACACCACTAAATGATTGAACGACAACATGCCTTATGGTCTATGGCAACGGGCCTCAGTTTGTAACGTAAACATTTATGGGGAACTGAATAAAATGTCTTTGCAAAATCCAGATATACCACATCCACAGGCCTCCCTTTATCTAGATGGCAGCTCACTTCCTCATAGAATGTCAACAGATTGTTCTGACAAGAACGATCCTTCATGAATCACTTTCAGCCACCATTTCTGCCCAGAAGAAAGCAACATTCAAATCAACCCTGTGTTGCAGCTAAACATTCCTAGCCCTGGAGGATTGATCTAAGGCAGGGGTAGGCAACCTTAAAGAGGTGGAGATCTACCTGAACAACATGGGAGGAATCAAAGATCAAAGTGTTGCCTCCTTACACCTGATTTAAACCTATAATTGCTATACTACTGTGCCGCATGTTGTGTGCATTGCATGGCAATCATGGGTTTGAATCAGGTGGTGAGGAGGCAACATATTGCGTCCTCACCTCCTGTCAAACACACTGGGATTGCTTTTTTATGAGGAGCAGCGGTGCCTACTGCACTTGTGAATAAGCCGTTTCAGAAAGTGCACCAAACCCTCAGGATAGAAGTCTATGGCTAATCGCAACAAACCCACAGTAAAGCTGCTGGTACACTGCACTGCACCCATGGTGTGGGTAAACTGCAGCACATCAGAGTGAAAGCAGCCCTATACTATTATGCTCAGTGTATTGCTTCACACTGATCTGAAGATCTCTTCTTTCCTGTTGCTGGCACCAATTTGGAGACTGCTAGTTGGGATAAGAGGTGGCGTGCAGTTTGTATCACTCGGCATGGGACAGGAGCCAGCATTACAAAGGAGGCACCGGCTTATGTGGCTTTTATTTCCTACTACAGCTGCAACTTTATAAGTAGTCCCTCTGCATTGCACTCTGTTTGATGTTCTGGAATGGCAGGTCTGGAAGCTCAGACCGCGATCTACCAGTCACCTGTCCGCAATCTACTGGTAGATTGCGATTTACAGGTTTCTGACCCCCCATCTAAGGTATATGATCCTTAGTAAACTTGACTTTGTGATTAATATTTTTGTCTATGTATTTTTTTTAGTTTTATATTATGTATGCCATGATTATTTACTAAATTATTTGTATACAAAAATAGCAAAAATCTGTTTAAGAAGATACCTACTGAAGGTCTGCACGAGGGTTCTTAAGCAATTTTGTTTTGTACTGTACCATAAAGTATATGAGTATTGCTAGTATTAATATCATTATTCTGTGCTTTGTGCATAATGATTCTCAGGCTATCACTTTTGTTGCTTTTTAAGAATTCACACTATGTTTTATGTATGTACTGAAATTATTACCATTTTGAGATAATCATAACACATTATGTTTGCATAAATGACATTATACTTTGATTTACAGTGTTTGAAGACTCAGAATAGAGTTAGCTCACAGCAGCTTCAAAAACTGTTCTTCATCAAAAATATTTCAGAAAACAAGGGATGAAAAAAGATTTATTTGTAACACATAAGGGAACAAAAACTTCATGGCAATTTGTCATAAAGAGTAAAAATATAGCAGAAATTAAAAACATGCTCTGAATGGATAGGCTTATGTTTATCTATTTATTTTTATAATATACAATAATTAAAAAAATCAATGTGATTACAATGTAGCATGGTTGAAAAGATGACAACATAAAAATGAGACATGGCACAACAGCTATGAAAAATGTTAAAAACAACAATGTGGATACCAGGCTGCCATGCTAATTAAATTAGGTAGCTGCTAGACATTAGTTACTGACCACAATCTCTTTCCATGTCTAAAATGGCACAATAAAGTAGAATTCTGGGCAAAACTTTTTTTTTTTTTAGTTTGGATAGAGTAAGGGAGGGTTATAACCCCTGTCGATTTTTTTTTGCCATCTGTGTCCCATTTTAGAGATTTACCATCACTTCCTGTCCCATAGCCAAAATAGGAAGTGAGAGGAAATCCCTGAAAATTAAGGGAATTCCTAGGGAACCACCAGGTCACCAGAACTAGTGTCCCCATTGGAAGATTTCCCTGTGTTACTTTTCTGGGGACAACCTAAAATTTGAATTTTCTTTTACTTTCACTTTCAATGATAATGGTAAACAGGACAAATAGGGGGGGTTAATTTGAGTTTTAATCCCCTCCTCTCTATCCAAAAAAAAAAAAAAAAGTTTTGCCTTTAGTCGAACTTTAACCCTATAGTTTTCCTTAATTGTGATATATGTCATTGCATTTTTACTGTATGCAAGATCTGACCAATTGTTTTAGAAAATCACAATAGTACAGTATATAGAAAACATCATGTTCTAGTAACTACCAAATGTTGAATAACAGTGTTCTATTTCTTGAAGGAAAGTACATTATGTACACTTTTGGTAAACAAGACATTTCAAAGTGTTGATGATGCTGCAACTTTTACCAAAGAAAAAAAAAATACATATTATTTGAACGTGGAAGGTTTAAGGAAAAACCTGTCAATTACAGAAAAAAAAATGAAGTGGTCAAAACTCTGCCATCACTCCTGCTGTTCTGTCAGACCTAGCAGCCTAACATACCAGGCATATGGGCTGATACCCTTATAGCATGAGGGAAGGCAGACATACAGGCCACTGGTAAACCGATATCAGCCTGAACATTTTCCAATATTGGTCAGGTGCTTTAAGGAGGTGGGGGGTACTTTAAAAATTTTTGGTTATGCAAAAAAAAATAGAGGAAAAATAAAGTCCCAAAAACAGTGTTAATATAAATGGTGAAGCTCCAAAATAACCAAATGTTCAAAACGATCAGAACCAATCTGGTGACTCTTGTGCTTGGCAATTCAGGTGACTTGTGTGCTCCCCCTTTTGGGTCCCCACTCACCAGCCTGCAGGGGTGGTAGGCATGTATAGGTAACCATAGATGGTATCAATGGTCGGTCCGTAGCCTATCAGCCCTCTGCAGCTCGCTCCACCAGATCAGGACATCCAAACCGGTCATGCAATCACCATATCCAAGAGTTTATGCAACAAATAACCAAGGCTGGATCCTGGTCGGGTCAGCCAACTCAGCTTCGATCTCCGTCCGCCTCCGCCATCTTAACACAGCCCAAAGCCCCTACTGACTGCTGGTCCCGTGGGCAAGCATCCATTAATCTATAAAGACAATTTGTGTCTTGAAAGGAAAGCTGTAAATGCTATTTTTGTGCTCCCTATAGGAGGTTAGGTAGGTAAACAAATCCCTTGGTGAAGACATCTTTTGACCCTTCAAATGCACCAAATACAAAAATAAATAAATAAATAAAAGCTTAATTTAAAATAAGGGCAACCTCCCTCCCACTAAACCAACCTATTAGAAAGTTTTTAAAGATTACTCCATAGGATCTTCTTTATTTATTTACATGAACTATACAATAATTACATCTAAAGTAAAGTTCTGCATATCTAAAGCCAAAACATTTTCTTTCATTTTGGACAGAGTATAGAGCTGTGAAGTCTTTTTCTTTTCTCTATGTGCCCCCGTCAGAGAGTTTTCTCTTTAATTTTTGTCCTGAAAACACAATAGATATGAGAAGGAATATCTCCAAAATAAGGGGAAATCTTCTCTTATGCCATTGTAACCACATTTATAAAATAGCACCGTTCAAGCACCTCCCATCCGTCTTTCCACCTGTTCTCCTTCCACAGTGGGTGCCAGTCTCACACCTTAACAACAAACATGATAGCAAACTTAGGAGCTGCTGTCATGTACCTGGTCAGAGACTAAAATGATGAGGTAGGGCTCATTTGTATCTCCATTTTAGGTCCCACTGAAGATGGAACAGAGGGTACAGAGGGACAGTAGGTGGTGGCACAGTGGTGAAGTGGTTAGCACTCTCGCCTAGCAGTAAAAAGGGTCGCTGGTTTGAATCCCAACCATGACACTACCTGCCTGGAGTTTACATGTTCTCTCTGCACCTGCGTGGGTTTCCTCCGGGTGCTCCGGTTTCCTCTCACACTCCAAAGACATGCTGGTAGGTTCATTGGCTTCTGTCCAAAATTGGCCCTAGTATATGAATGTGAGTTGGGGACCTTGGATTGTGGGCTCCTTGAGGGTAGGGACTGATGTGAGTGTGCGATGCTGCGTAAATTGGCGGTGCTTTATGGGTACCTTAAATAAATTAAATAACATATATAATAGAGGAGGATCTTAATGAGACACAATGTACAGGGATAGGGACAATTCACCCACACTCACTCAGGTTATACTGGATGGACTGGTGTCTTTATTCAACCTTACTAACTATGTAACTAGTGCCGACAGGTGTTTATAGGAGAGCTTGCAGCAGGTGAAGCAGTCCCAGGCAGGCTGGCAGAACATCAGATCAGGAACAGCAACTGTACTCGGAGATCTAGCCAAAGTTAAAGGGGCACTCTGCATGTACTGCAGGTTCCAGAAGCTAGGGTTGAGACAGGAACCCACTGTGGTGAGCACAGCTGATACAGAAGACAGCCCGGTAGGCACTCGAATCAGATGTCGGAACAGAGCAAAACAAAATCATAAGCCAAATATGTGGTCAGGAACAGAACTGGGGTCAGGAACTGGCAACAAGGCAGAATCAGGATCCAAGTTCAGGTCAGAGGTCAAAATGTGTGTGCCTGTGTGTGCGCAGTGAGCCAGACATCTGATAGGCACACTAAATGGATCAACCGCATCTGCTGATGAGCTAACAGAGGCTTTAGCTACAGTCCTGCATCCTGGCCATGACCTGCTGATGTGTTTTACCCTAATTAGACTTAGACGTAGGCTAAACTCAATCAGGTGAAACACGTCAGAGGGGCATGGCCAAGATGCAGAGACTGTAGCTAAAGCCTCTGTTAGCTCATCAACAGATGTGATTGATCTATGTCTAATTTTGCAATTTTGCTATTGTACACTTAAGTTATTGAAAGATTTTCATTTTAATCCAATTCCATAGACAACTATAACAGGACTTGTTTTAATAGTAAGAATGTCTGCACAAAAAAAATGCATTTTCAAGGTTCAGGATTTACTCTATACAGGTCTGGTAAGACAGAAGCACCCACCCCAGGTGTTCTACTGGGAGGGTCATTTGGGGAGAGAACCTTATCTGCCTATGCCGTCTCCTGCACTATATATGACTAAGCTATAACTATGAAATCTCAGTCCTGCAGAGCCCTTGTTCACACTGCCAAGATTTTGAATCCCATATCCCTGCGTGACTTCATCACAGCTTGCATACAACTTCTTTAAAAGAAGTCAATGCAAGTTGCACCAAAAGTAGTGCAGGAACCTTTTTCTGAATCCGAGCGTCTTGAGTCGCACCGAATAGAGCGGTTTCATTGCCGTTAATGGGTTGTGACTTTTCATGTAACTTTGAACTCTCAAGTCACATGACAGGTCGCGGCAGTGTGAACCAGGGCTAAGAAGTGGAGCTCTGCTGTCACTGTTAGAAGTACAGTGTACTACTGGAAAACAAAGTGCAGCAAAAAGTTATCAAATTGACAGCGTTTCCCCAAGCCATTCTCTCAGTGTAACTGTTGTATCCTTTATTCATAAACTAATGTTAGGTGATTACCAAGCAAGGGCTCAAAACATATGTCTAAAAAATGCTGTATCACCCAGTGGGTTCCATACAAGTTCACTCTGCTTCTGCAGGCGATATGGAGGTAATGCTCTATAGTTTTATAATATAATGAATATGAGTAATTATAGACAGCTAAAAAAATCACATCACTTAGTTAACAAAGTGTAAATGACCTATATGAGCTGTCAGAGCCATTTTTGTGTTGTATGTTTTCTGAAAGCAGACACCCTGGAGAATAAAATAGTGGTAGTTCTAATTGTTTATGTTACACAATATTAGCGCAAAGGTCTAGGAAATACAAAAATTCTGTAGAAAATACACTAAAGTTAATTTTAGGGCACATGAATGCAATAACTTATCCAATTTTATGGTAAAATATAAAATATGAGGTTGCAGTAGATACTCAATATTTCAGACCCTAAAATTGTGTACGAAATATGTAAAATGTGTATCGCAATTGATATTTTCATGCATAGGCACCCCTAACATGAAAGTTTATGTTCATACGTGCTTGTATGTGGGGATAGGAGCCCTCAAACTATTTTTGGGGGGAGATTTTATGTGCTTGGGTGTAACTTTATTTTTTTTTAATTTTTAAAGGTTTTTCATT
This sequence comes from Lithobates clamitans, assembly GCA_037952925.1. Lineage (NCBI taxonomy): Eukaryota > Metazoa > Chordata > Amphibia > Anura > Ranidae > Lithobates > Lithobates clamitans. Next base: position 603,947 of record JBBGZY010000356.1, on the reverse strand, counting down.
TGCTCAACTTTTTTTTCATCACATAAAGACCCTTGATGTCTCTCATGTCCTCCACTGCATTTGATTCTTTCTTAGCCATACAGGCTGGGGAAGATAACTTGGGGACCCAGAAGTGATGTTTTATTTGTCACTTCCAGGTCAGCAAGAAAAAGAGGAGGAGAGCGGATGCATATCCGCTCAGATCCCTCTCCTCTAATTGGTAGCACCCGCCATGCCAGTCCCAGGCATGCGAGTGGGCACACAAAGCCTGGGATGCATGACAGGGACATATGTGCAGGGGGAGGGCGACAATTACGGGGGGGGATTTGGAAGTGATCAGATAACTTCCTGGCTGTCTGATCACTTCCATCTGACAGATGGCAGTCAGCTTGTCAGCTATACATGGCTCTGGGAGTGTGTGCAAATTCTGATCCCCCCCCCCCCCGCTGTCAGGTCAATAAAACATACACTAACATACAACATACACTGCAATGGTTAGGAGTAGAAGATAGAGACTGAATGATTGCCATGTACGGCCGCTCCAGATTCTAGCTGCTTCAGTTTTGAAAAGTTCCCCCAAGTGTCTATATTGCAAGGGTCCGTTAGGAAACAAACTGTCACTTTGCCCTAAAGAGAAAAAACCTTTACATAGATATTTTTGTGTCACGAATAGTACTTACCGAGGCTGAGGTGCTGAGAGCGGCTCGCTTGCAAAAAATTGAGGGAACAGGCATTTTTAAAAGCCCTATACTTCTTGCGGTCTCCTGAAAAACGCTCAGGTGTGGAAACCCTGGGCTCTGGAAGTGCCATTACTACAGTAGGGTTAGTGGTAGCCTGAGAAGAGGGAACCCCATTGATAGGTGCGGGAGCTGCGGCTGTAGGTAAAGGTGATTCTGTGCTGGAGACAGTTATCAATCTGTGTATATCCTTCTTGATACTTTTGGATGGAGTCAGTAAGAGCTGAGACCTGCTGGCACAAGATCTCCAGAGGAGAGCGCGCTCTGTCGGCTTTGGACATCTGGCTGGTTTGTACTGTCATGGATAGTACTTACCGAGGCCGAGATGCCGAGAGCGGCTCGCCCTTGCGACCACGCGCACCCTGTCCCCTGTAGGTGATACAGGGAACAGGTGGCACGCGGAGGCACAGGCCACAAGCAGGTGTGAGTTCCTGAAGAATCTGAGGAGCTGTATGAAGTGTAGCTGAGCTTCAGGAACTGGCTGAGGGTCCAATGCAGGACAGAGGGAGCAGGTGCAAAGACAAGCAAACAAGTTCGTGAAACAGGCCAGAGTTCAAATCCAGGTAAGGCAAAGCAGCAAAGTCCGTTAGGCAGGCCGAGGGTCAAACACTGGTAGGCAGATCAAGCAAAGTCCGTTAGGCAGGTCGAGGGTCAAACACTGGTAGGCAGATCAAGCAAAGTCTGTTAAAGCAAGCCAGGGGTCAGATCGAGGAGAGAAGCAGTATAGTCAGGAACAATCCGGGTCAAGGCAGGTGATCATATATGGCAAAACTGGAAACAGGCACAAACAGGAAGCTGACGACAAACCAGCAACCCATCTGGGCGCCAGAGCTGTCTGAAATAGCCCCGCCACAGCGTGCACATCGGTGTGCGCCATTGTGCACACTGTGTGCGCTACCATGCGCACTCGCAAGCAACTGCGTGCACCCAGGAACTCTTGTGCACACGCACACACCGCACCATCAGGCCGTGTACATGTGTGCGCTGAAGCGCCAATCCGCCGCACATGCACGCAGGAGCATGGCGAGTGAAGGTAGGAAAAGTCCATCTCTGACAGTGCCCCCTCCTAGGGGCGGAAACTGGACACCCAAACTGGACATCAGCTCTGGATGTTTATAGGGGAAGGCTTGAATTAAGCGTGGAGCATGCAGGTTCCTAGCGGGCTTCCAGGAATTGTCCTCAGGAGGATATCCTTTCCAATGGATTAGGTACTGAAGCTGCCTGCCCCTTTTTCTGCAATTCAAAATGGACTCCACTTCAAACTCATTCTCCCCGTCCACTTCAACTGGCGGGGGAGGAAGTTCCCTTCTCCCGGGAAAAGGGCCAGACACAACAGGCTTCAACAAGGATGCATGAAAGACTGGGTGAATTCTATAAGAGTTCGGTAATGCCAGTTCAAATGCCACGGGGTTAAGCATCCTCTTAATTTGAAAGGGCTCAATGAACCTTGGTCTGAGTTTCCGTGAGGGCAGGGGTAGCTTAAGATTCGCAGTTGACAACCAGACCTCCTCGCCAACATTGAAGATTGGGTTCTCCTTCCTCCCTCGGTCATACTGTCTCTTATAGCCATCCTGAGCCTTTTGTAACGTATCCTGAATTTTTTGAAAGTTGGACTGTAAGGAAGTTATCCGGTCTTGAACGGCAGGAATGGACATTTTAAGGAATGTTGTTAGAGAGGACGGTAGGATGGAACCCAAAGTTCGCCCAGAAGGGTGTTTGGTTGGTGGCGGAATAGATAGAGTTATTGTAGGCGAACTCGGCGTACGGGAGGAGAGTTGCCCAATCATCTTGAGAGCCAGAACAGAAGCAATGGAGGTACTGCTCCAGGGTTTGATTTGTCCTCTCCGTCTGGCTGTTGCTCTGAGGATGGTACGCTGAAGAGAGGCAAGTCTTAATATTCAAGGTTTTGCAGAGTTCTTTCCAGAATTTGAAAGTAAATTGAACGCCCCTGTCTGACACAATACTTTTAGGCACACCATGGAGTCTGATTACTTCTTTGAGAAAGATATTGGCTGTGTCCAAAGCAGAAGGGGTGCCCATCATGGGCAAAAAGTGAGCCATCTTGGAGAAGCGGTCGACAAAGACCAGGATGGTAGTGAACCCTTCTGAGGCAGGTAAGTCCACAATGAAATCCATGGATACATCAGCCCATGGTCGTTCTGGTATGGGCAAGGGTTTGAGTAGCCCCCAGGACTTGTTGTTTTGACCCTTGTTATGCTGGCAAAGGGGGCAGGAAGAGATGTAATCCTTACAATCTCGTCTCCACCCTGTCCACCAGAAGGAACGAGAGATCAATTCAATCGTTTTCCTTGTCCCGAAGTGACCTGCCAATTTACGGTCGTGACAAGTCTTGAGAGCCAAAGGCCGTGTTTCACGTGGTACAAAAATTTTTCTCCGGGCCCAGAGTAGACCATCATGTCTCTCTAGGGTATGTATCTCTGAGTTGGAGCAGTGACCGGATGAAGACTTGATGGAGGTTATTAAGTCTGCTCGGGTGAGGCCAAGGAAGTTTTGTGAAGAAAGGATGGTACTGGGTTCAGCTATTTGAGGATCTGCAGAGAACATCCGAGAAAGTGCGTCTGCCTTTCCATTCTTTGAGCCTGGTCTGTAGGATATGTGGAAGTTAAAACGAGAGAAAAAGAGGGCCCAGCGGGCTTGTTTGGGTTTTAGGTGTTTCGCAGTTCGCTGTACTCTAAATTTTTGTGATCTGTAAAGATCATAACCGGATGGAGTGCACCTTCCAAGAAGTACCTCCATTCTTCTAGGGCAAACTTGATGGCCAGCAGCTCCCTATCACCTACATCATAGTTGAGTCCTGGTGGGCTGAGCTTCCGAGATGTGAAGGCTACAGGGTGTAGAATAGCTTTGGGCCCATGTCTCTGGGAGAGAATGGCCCCTGTAGCGGTTTCTGATGCATCTACCTCCAATACAAATGGTAGAGTTGGGTCAGGGTGGCGGAGAATTGGTGCGGAGATGAATAAAGCTTTTAGCTTGGTAAAGGCTTCCTGTGCTGCTTGAGACCATTGAAAATGACTGTGTTGGTGTGTCAGCTGGGTAATGGGTGCCACGATAGAAGAAAATCCAACAATAAATCTCCTATAGAAGTTGGCAAACACTATAAAACGTTGCACCCCTTTCTTATCAGATGGAGCCGGCCATTCTTGGATAGCTTTGACCTTTTGTGGGTCCATTGCAACCCCGTTGGTAGAAATAATGAATCCCAAAAATTGCACAACCGATTTCTCAAACTCACATTTCTCGGCTTTGAGGTACAACTTATGCTGCCTGAGTATGGTGAGGACCTTTTTTACATGCCCTCTGTGCAATTCAATAGTGGCAGAGAAGATGAAAATGTCATCCAGGTAGACAACTAAGAAGTCGTCAAGTTATTCCCGAAATATATCGTTCACCAGATGTTGAAAGGTGGCCGGGGCGTTGCAGAGCCCAAACGGCATCACCAGGTATTCAAAATGTCCCAACCTGGACCTAAAAGCAGTCTTCCACTCATCCCCAGCCCGGATCCTGATGAGATTATAGGCGCCTCTGAGATCCAACTTGGAGAAAATTTGGGCCGATCGGAACCATTGAAATAATAATATAGTGATAGCCAGCGCGGAAAATATTCCAGAGGGTAGTATTGGGGGCATTAGTGGTAGGTTAACCAAAGCACAAAAACACAAGGTGAGTATAGTAGCAAGTCCTAGTTGCAATCTTGAAACACCCAATACGAGCGAGGACAATATGCGACCGGTCTAAACTATGTGGCATGTTCACCAATGCCAGGAGCATGGCGGACAAGATGGGTGAACTAGAGATACTGTTGTACAAGGAGGATTTGGATTTTGTGGGAATTTCAGAGACCTGGTTCAACAGCTCTCATGATTGGCTGGCAAACATTCAAGGGTATACCCTATACCGCAAGGATAGAGAGGGTAAAAAAGGGGGAGGGGTATGCCTATATATCAAGAATAATGTACAAGTGAATGTGAGAGATGACATCACTGAGGGAGCTAGGGAGGAGGTGGAATCCTTATGGGTAGCGCTCCAAAGGGAAGAAGCTAAGGGGAAAATAACACTGGGAGTATGCTATAGGCCCCCTAACCTGAGGGAGGAAGTGGAGACGGATCTCCTATCACAAATTGGATTAGCAGCAAGGATGGGAAGTGTTATCATAATGGGGGATTTTAATTATCCAGACATAGACTGGGCGGAGGGAACCGGGCATTCATTTAAGGCTCGCCAGTTCCATAATGTCTTGCAGGACAATTTTATGGGTCAGATGGTAGATGCACCAACTAGAAATAAAACATTACTGGATCTACTGATTACCAACAATACAGACCTGATCACAGATGTGGAAATACGGGGCAATTTAGGTAACAGCGATCACAGGTCAATTAGTTTCAGTATAAATCACACAAATAGGAAACATGAAGGGAACACAAAGACACTGAATTTCAAAAGAGCCAACTTCCCTAAACTACAAACCTTGCTAAAAGGCATAAATTGGGATAAAATATTAGGAACAAAGAATGCGGAGGAGAGATGGGTTTGCTTTAAGAGCATATTAAATAAGGGCATTAGCCAATGTATCCCATGGGGTAATAAATTTAGAAGAGCGAACAAAAATCCTGGATGGCTTAACTCCAATGTAAAAATGCATATAAAAGCAAAGGAGAAGGCCTTCAAAAAATACAAGGTTGAGGGATCATCCTCAGCATTCAGACTTTATAAAGAATGCAATAAGAAATGTAAGGGTGCAATTAGGACGGCTAAGATAGAACATGAAAGACACATAGCGGAGGAGAGCAAAAAAAATCCCAAGAAATTCTTTAAGTATGTAAACAGTAAAAAAGGGAGGACAGACCATATTGGCCCCATAAAGAATGAGGAAGGACATCTAGTTACAAAGGATGGGTGATGGCAAAGGTATTGAATTTATTCTTCTCCTCAGTATTCACGAGTGAATCGGGGGGCTTCAGTAACCAAAACTGCAGTGTTTATCCTCATGACACAATACAGGAAGCACCTACATGGTTAACAGAGGACGGAATTAAAATTAGACTTGAGAAACTTAACATTAATAAATCACCGGGACCAGATGGCTTGCATCCGAGGGTACTTAGGGAACTCAGTCAGGTGATTGCCAGACCGTTGTTCCTAATTTTTGCAGACAGTCTATTGACTGGAATGGTACCAGCTGATTGGAGAAAAGCCAATGTAGCACCAATATTTAAAAAGGGCCCAAAAAACATCCCTGGGAATTACAGACCAGTTAGCCTAACATCAATAGCATGTAAACTCTTGGAGGGGATGATCAGGGACTATATACAAGATTTTAGTAATAAGAATGATATCATTAGCAGTAATCAGCATGGATTCATGAAGAATCGTTCTTGCCAAACCAATCTATTACCTTCTATGAGGAGGTGAGTTGCCATCTAGATAAAGGAAGGCCCGTAGACGTGGTGTATCTGGATTTTGCAAAAGCATTTGACACAGTTCCCTATAAACGTTTACTGTACAAAATGAGGTGCGTTGGCATGGACCATAGGGTGAGTACATGGATTGAAAACTGGCTACAAGGGCGTGTTCAGAGGGTGGTGATAAATGGGGAGTACTCAGAATGGTCAGGGGTGGGTAGTGGGGTTCCCCAGGGTTCTGTGCTGGGACCAATCCTATTTAATTTGTTCATAAACGATCTGGAGGATGGGATAAACAGTTCAATCTCTGTATTTGCAGACGATACTAAGCTAAGCAGGGCAATAACTTCTCCGCAGGATGTGGAAATCTTGCAAAAAGACCTGAACAAATTAATGGGGTGGGCGACTACATGGCAAATGAGGTTCAATGTAGAAAAATGTAAAATAATGCATTTGGGTGGCAAAAATATGAATGCAATCTATACACTGGGGGGAGAACCTCTGGGGGAATCTAGGATGGAAAAGGACCTGGGGGTCCTAGTAGATGATAGGCTCAGCAATGGCATGCAATGCCAAGCTGCTGCTAATAAAGCAAACAGAATATTGGCATGCATTAAAAGGGGATCAACTCCAGAGATAAAATGATAATTCTCCCGCTCTACAAGACTCTGGTCCGGCCGCACCTGGAGTATGCTGTCCAGTTCTGGGCACCAGTCCTCAGGAGAGATGTACTGGAAATGGAGCGAGTACAAAGAAGGGCAACAAAGCTAATAAAGGGTCTGGAGGATCTTAGTTATGAGGAAAGGTTGCAAGCTCTGAACTTATTCTCTCTGGAGAAGAGACGCTTGAGAGGGGATATGATTTCAATTTACAAATACTGTACTGGTGACCCCACAATAGGGATAAAACTTTTTCGCAGAAGAGAGTTTAATAAGACTCGTGGCCACTCATTACAATTAGAAGAAAAGAGGTTTAACCTTAAACTACGTAGAGGGTTCTTTACTGTAAGAGCGGCATGGATGTGGAATTCCCTTCCACAGGCGGTGGTCTCAGCGGGGAGCATTGATAGCTTCAAGAAACTATTAGATAATCACCTGAATGACCGCAACATACAGGGATATGTAATGAAATACTGACACATAATCAAACACATAGGTTGGACTTGATGGACTTGTGTCTTTTTTCAACCTCACCTACTATGTAACTATGTAACTCGGGAATGAGTGGCAGCGGGTATCTGTTTTTGATTATTATATTATTAAGTTGTCTGTAGTCCACACATGGTCTTAGGGACCCATTTTTTTTCACCACAAAAAAGATACCAGCTCCGGCTGGTGAAGAAGAGGGACAAATTAAGCCTTTCTCAAGGTTTTCATCAATATACTGCTTGAGGGCTTTTAGCTCGGTTTCTGATAATGGAAAAATACGCCCAAATGGAACCTCCAAGCCGGGCAGGAGGTCAATCGGGCAATCATATGGCCGATGTGGTGGTAAACAGTCGGCCTTTTGTTTGTCAAACACATCCTGGAACTCGAGGTATACAGAAGGGACATGTTGGAGGTTGTCAGGCGTGGTTGTGATGGTTGAGCAGACACTAGGAGCTGAGGAGAGGCAGCGCTGGGAGCAATATTGAGATGAAAAAGATACTTTCTTGGTACTCCAGTTTATCTGAGGGTCGTGCGCCTGGAGCCAGGGCAGATCTAGTATAATAGGAAAGATTGGAGAATGGATGAAATCGAATCATAGGAACTCCTGATGGCCAGAGTCTGTGGTAGCAAGAATGGGTTGAGTCTCCTGGGTGATGGTCCTGAGCGAGGAAGCGACCCGTCTGCCAGATGTATTTGTAAACCTCGTGCCTTGGTTTGAAGAGGGATATGCAGACTGTGAGCCACGGGAACATCTAGGAAGCAGCTGCAAGCTCCTGAGTCAATTATAGCCGGCAGGCGAGTTTCCCCTTCTGCTAGCTGTAAGGAGACAAACAGAATCACGTAAGTTTTAGGAACAGTACTGACTTGACAGTTCACCAAGTTTTGCGGGTAGGACTTACTGGGTCTTACTGGACAGCTGCATAGGAAATGTCCGGTACCCCCGCAGTATAAGCACAGATTGGATTGACGTCTGCGTTGCCTTTCCTCAGGGGTCAGAGGGGCATGGACCAAGCCGAGCTGCATAGGCTCGACCTCAGGAGCTGAAGAGGTTACTGCAGCCGGAGATGATACATGGGTCAGAATTGGCCTGGATGATGTCCAAGCTGGACGCGGCCCCTGAAAACGCTCTGAGCGTTGTTCACGCAAGCGCTTATCCAGCTTGGTGGCTGATTGGATCAGCTCCTCTAAAGAGGCTGGGTCTCCATCCTGGCTAATTCGTCCTTAAGGACCTCAGACAGACCTTGAAGGTACTGGTATCTTAGGGCAGGCTCATTCCAGCCTGTATCAGCCACCCATTTACGGAATTCCACCGTATAGTCCTCTATTGCTTTCTTCCTTGTGACAGGCTGTGCAGGATTGCTTCAGCTGTGGCCGTGCGCTGCGGGTCATCATAGAGTTGGGACATACTCTCAAAAAAAGAATCAATTGAATTCAGCACAGGACTACTTTGTTCCATCAGGCTTTGAGCCCAAGCTTGGGGTTCCTCGGCCAGAAGGGAGATCACAAAACCCACCTTTACAATTTCTGACGAAGAAGTTCTGGGCTGAAGGGCCAAATAGAGGGAACAGGCATTTTTAAAAGCCCTATACTTCTTGCGGTCTCCTGAAAAACGCTCAGGTGTGGAAACCCTGGGCTCTGGAAGTGCCATTACTACAGTAGGGTTAGTGGTAGCCTGAGAAGAGGGAACCCCATTGATAGGTGCGGGAGCTGCGGCTGTAGGTAAAGGTGATTCCGTGCTGGAGACAGTTATCAATCTGTGTATATCCTTCTTGCAACTTTTGGATGGAGTCAGTAAGAGCTGAGACCTGCTGGCACAAGATCTCCAGAGGAGAGCGCGCTCTGTCGGCCTCGGACATCTGGCTGGTTTGTACTGTCATGGATAGTACTTACCGAGGCCGAGATGCCGAGAGCAGCTCGCCCTTGCGACCACGTGCACCCTGTCCCCTGTAGGTGATACAGGGAACAGGTGGCACGCGGAGGCACGGGCCACAAGCAGGTGTGAGTTCCTGAAGAATCTGAGGAGCTGTATGAAGGGTAGCTGAGCTTCAGGAACTGGCTGAGGGTCCAATGCAGGACAGAGGGAGCAGGTGCAAAGACAAGAAACAGGCCAGAGGTCAAATCCAGGTAAGGCAAAGCAGCAAAGTCCGTTAGGCAGGCCAAGGGTCAAACACTGTTAGGCAGACCAAGCAAAGTCCGTTAGGCAGGCCGAGGGTCAAACACTAGTAGCCAGATCAAGCAAAGTCCGTTAGGCAGGCCGAGGGTCAAACACTGGTAGGCAGATCAAGCAAAGTCCGTTAAAGCAAGCCAGGGGCCAGATCGAGGAGAGAAGAAGCATAGTCAGAAACAATCCGGGTCAAGGCAGGTGATCAGATATGGCAAAACTGGAAACAGGCACAAACAGGAAGCTGACGACAAGCCAGCAACCCGTCTGGGCACCAGAGCTATATAAAAAAGCCCTGCCACAGTGTGCGTATCGGCGTGCGCCATTGTGCACACTGTGGCAGGAAATCGGGAACTGTTGTGCACACGCCGCACCATCAGGACGTGCACGTGTGTGCGCCGAAGCGCCAATCCACCACGCATGCGCACAGAAGTATGGCGAGTGAAGGTAGGAGAAGTCCTTCTTTGACACTGTGCTTTGCAAATCTCTATTCTAATTTTTTTGCGTGCTGAAAAAGATATGGCTTCTGGACAAATATTTTCCCAATGGCACCTTTCAGAAGGATGTTAAAGGAAGCAAAACGAGACTGATCCTATTTGCTGAACATGTAGGCATTTCAGCCAAGAAGAATGCTGTGTCAGTCTTCTCATGAGAAGGGAATGTCTTATAATTAAAGACACTAATGGGAAGGTGCTGGGGTTTTACGTGGGTAGTTATGCGGATGGTACTCTAGAAAAATATATAGTAATATTTAGGAACAGCCGAAGCCCACACTTAGTCACGGAATATTTTACTATATGATTTTAGTTATTGAATTATATATAGATCTCCTCTCAGTGATTCAGTTTTCCCAGGGCAGAGCCTCTTTGCTAGTTAAAATCATACCTTTCTAGGATTTCCTTTTCATGGGTTCCTTCGTTATCAAAAATAATGAGATAAAAATTCAGAAATATTCTGGTGTACGTACTGTAGCACTTATATAATTGCAAGGCCTGTCACTAAAGGGAATTATAGTTCTTGCATAATTTTCAATGTAAAAAGCCATCCACCTGCTAATAAATAAGACTGTTTTCAGTGTGAGTTTAACCAAAAGTAAACACAGATGCAAAATAAAATAAAAATAACATGATCAAAATGTTATGTTTCAGGGTTCAGGCAGTAATCAGATTTTATACATCTTGTAGCATGCATTGCACAGTACATTTGACTGAGTTTGTGTCAGCTGCAGATCTACATTTTGTATATTGTTCTGTTGATGTCTTGAGTATAACGTAAAGATCGTGATCAAAACGGTTGTCTAAAAATAAAAATAATACATTTTTTACAAGATATCAGTTCACAAAATGGAATGCTGAGGTGTACAACTGTATGCTCAGCCTCTGACATAGGGTGGTACACCCCACTGCACCTGTTCTCAACCTGTAATAAAGTTAATAAATAGGTTAACAATAAAAAAAACAAATTGCAATATTTTGTCTGCAACCCTTGATGGGGTTAAAAACACCCTAAACTATACCAATACATATTTTATAGAAATCAATAATCAATAAACAAACTTTTAAATAAGAACATCACAATTATGATCAGTTCTAAGGTGTATGTCAACCCTCACATTGCAAAACAGCCCATTCAGTAAAATAGAAATGAAAGGAAAAATTCTGATTTTGTGGTAACTCCTAATATTGCACTGTTGTTAAGGAGCTACCACTGCATGCGTGCTGGCCCAGTGTCCATCCACTCCGTACAGCTCCATGACCACCTGTTATGACTGCACTTTAAATTAAGTTCATTAAAAAAATAGTCTGCCATAAGAATTTTAAATTAAAAGAAAAAAAAATGTTTTACGGGTCCTCTTTTGTTGTGAAATGAGCATGGACAAACCAGTGGAAACTCTCTTTCACTTGATCGCTCATGCGCATTTTCAAATGCATGCAACCGGATGTTAGGGGAAGTGCTGACAGAAGACAGAGAGATATTAACACAAGAGTGGTCAATGGTAATTCTAAATAGAAAGCTAGAAGCTAGTACGAACATATCTATTAATTAACCTTCATATTTTATTCTGTTTTAGGTATTTAGTGAATGCCTAAGTGCCACACAAATAAAGATCTCACAAACATGAGCTTATGATTTCAAGGAAGACCTTCTAATTTCCCAGGAAAATTATATTACAGGATAAAAATTATCAATCCTTTTGTACCATTGCATAATCTGACCCTATTCTCCTATTCTGATATCTAGTTACATTAAATGGAATTATATATTACAATTAGTTTTTCTGTGTTTGTACAAAAAAATCATTCTCTTGCCAGATTTCTTAAAGCTTCAAAGATTCAAAACATTTTATCCTATTTCCAAAGTTCTCCTCTGGGATCGTAGTCAGAACTTATTAACAATTGTTATTTAAATAAAATATGTCATTAGTTAAATAATGAAAAAACACTTCAGTCAATACCTGTGGTTTAAATTGGCCGTGGCCCATTATTTATAGGTATAAATATTAAACCAATTTATATTAACTTTCAATAATTTTGTAAATAATCAATACACATAGCATATATTAAACTCTATTTAATAACATATATATATATATATATATATATATATATATATATATATATATATATATATATATATATATATATATATGTTATTAAATAGAGTTTAATATATGCTATGTGTATTGATTATTTACAAAATTATTGAAGCCATTTAAGCTTGAGCTATAACTGTAACATCAACTATAATATTTCCTTTCCAAAGGAAGGGACGAACCTCATAAAAACAGGCCATGACTGGAAGGGAGGGTGCAATGTGCTCCTTTCTGATCCTCATCGTCTTCTGCCCACTAATGACTGTCACGTACCTGGTAGGTTGTGAGCCCGGAGTGCAGAGAAGGACCTCCCTTACAGCTCCCACTCCTGTTCCTCTGGAATGGAGACAGAAGGCCAGGAGTGAGGAGTGGTATGGGTGCCTTGCAGGATCGACAGTCACCGGAAGTTCAGGAGTGGTGACACCCTCTGTGTCCAGAAGCTGAAGAGGAAGCTGGATTACAGAGAGGACCCGGAGCCACAGCAGATAAGGAAGCAGGTAAGTAAGCAGGTAAGTAGCAGGACTGGAACCGGAAACAAAGCAGCAGGTAGTAGCCTGGAACGCTGGACTGGAACCAGGAACAAAGCAGCAGGTAGTAGCCTGGAACGCTGGACTGGAACCTGGAACAAGCAGCAGGTAGTAGCCTGGAACGCTGGACTGGGACCTGGAACAAGCAGCAGGTAGTAGCCTGGAACGCTGGACTGGAACCTGGAACAAGGCAGCAGGTAGTAGCCTGGAACGCTGGACTGGAACCAGGAACAAGGCAGCAGGTAGTAGACTGGAATGCTGGACTGGAACCAGGAACAAGGCAGCAGGTAGTAGACTGGAACGCTGGATTGGAACCAGGAACAAGGCAGCAGGTAGTAGATTGGAATGCTGGACTGGAACCAGGAACAAGGCAGCAGGTAGTAGAGTGGAACACTGGACTTGAACCCGGAACAAGGCAGCAGGTAGTAGACTGGAATGCTGGGCTGGAACCAGGAACAAGGCAGCAGGTAGTAGACTGGAACGCTGGATACAGGTGTCAGACTGAGGGGTGGTCAAACAAGCCAGAGGTCGGTATCGGTCGATCAGCAGAGCAGCCTCCGGATGCCCCTTTGAAGGAATTTCTCCAGATGGGCCCTTTTAAAAGATTGCAAAAGATTTTCAGCATGAATATTATCCTCGGGTTCCCAAGAATTTTCTTCTGGGCCGAACCCCCTCCATTTTATCAGAAATTGATTTTGGTTGCCTCTTCTCCTATGGTCCATGATAGCCTCCACCTCGAATTCTTCCTCCCCATCCACCAAAATTGGATCAGGAGGATCCGTACTTCTGCCTGGAAATGGGTTAGAAACAGAGGGTTTGAGTAGAGACACATGAAATACTGGATGCACTTTTAATGAATCCGGAAGTTCAAGTTCGTATGCCACCTCATTAATTCTTCGCTTAACAGGAAATGGTCCAAGAAACTTGGGACCCAATTTCTTTGACGGGCAAGCCATCCTGAGATTTACTGTAGATAACCATACCTGGTCCCCGGGTGTAAGTAACAGCTCACCTCGTCTCTTCTTATCAAAAGTTGCTTTATTATACTCCTGGGTCCTGGTCATGGTCTCCTGCAAAACTTGATTGTTGGAAGTGAAGAAGTCCAACCTCTCCTGAACTGCGGGTACTGTGCACTCTGGAAGAGAATTAGGCAGAAAAGAAGGGTGGTAACCATAATTTGCAAAAAATGGGGTTTGTTTGATAGCGGAATGAATAGAGTTGTTGTAGGCAAACTCAGCCAATGGAAGAACAGAAATCCAATCATCCTGGGCAAATGAAGAAAAACAGTGTAAATATTGTTCAAGAGTCTGGTTTGTTCTCTCTGTTTGCCCATTAGTCTGGGGGTGATAAGCAGATGAAAATGAGAGTTCAATCTTCAATGTTTTGCATAGAGACCTCCAGAATCGGGAGGTAAACTGTACCCCCCGATCTGAAACGATATTAACTGGTACCCCATGGAGCCTGATGACTTCTCTAATGAATGCCTGTGCCGTTTCTGTAGCCGAGGGAGTGCCCTTCATTGGGACAAAGTGGGCCATCTTCGACAACCGGTCTACTATGACAAAAATTGAGGTGAAACCCCCAACCGGAGGTAATTCCACAATAAAATCTATAGAAAGCATCTTCCAAGGCCTATCTGGGACAGGTAATGGCTTTAGCAAACCCCATGCCTTGGTCCTGTGCCCCTTGTTTCTGATACAGGTGGTACAGGATTCAACAAATCTCCTACAATCATCACGTAACTAAGGCCACCAAAAGGTACGCTGTACCAGATCAGTAGTCTTAGCCACTCCAAAATGCCCAGTAAAAGCATGGTCATGACAGAGTTCTAGTACTGAAACTCGTAGTTCTTCAGGTATATAAATCCTATTCTCGTGCCATAATAACCCATCCTTAACTTGGAGTTCTGGCCTAATGGAAGACCCCAATTCTGCGGAAGCCTGCCTAATCCGGGAAAGCAGATCTCTCTGAAGCAAAAGAAAATTCTCCGGGGACAGAATGGTGTCCGGAGGGGAAACCTCTTGGGGCTTATGAAACATCCTGGATAGGGCATCAGGCTTGGTATTCTTGGAGCCAGGGCGATAAGTGACATGAAAAGAGAACCTGGAAAAAAAGAGGGCCCACCTGGCTTGGCGTGGCTTCAACCTTTTTGCAGACCTCAAATACTCCAGGTTCTTAGGATCTGTAAAAATTAAGACTGGATGAGCGGCACCCTCTAGCAGATAGCGCCACTCCTCCAACGCGGATTTGATAGCCAATAATTCTCTGTCACCTACATCATAATTTCTCTCTGCCGTGGACAATTTATGAGAGAAGAAGGCTATAGGATATAACAGGGCCTTAGTTCCCTGTCTTTGGGACAACACTGCCCCTATTGCAATTTTGGATGCGTCCACCTCTAGTACAAATGGCAGAGAGGAATCTGGATGTTTTAGCACGGAAGCAGAGGTAAAAAGGCCCTTGAGAGTCTCGAAAGCCTTTTGAGCCTCAGCAGACCAGTGGAAACGTGTACCATGTTTAGTTAGCTGTGTGATGGGTGTAATGATGGCTGAAAACCCCTTAATAAATTTACGGTAGAAATGAGTGAATCCAACGAATCGCTGGATCCCCTTCTTATCTGTTGGGACTGGCCAGTCTAGTACTGCAGTGACCTTTTGAGGATCCATCTTAATGCCCTTGCTGGAAATGATTAACCCCAAAAATGGAATACTTTCCTGTTCAAATTCACATTTCTCAGCTTTTGCATATAGACCGTGTTGTCGAAGCCGGGCCAATACACTTCTGACGTGCCTGCGATGGGATTCAAGGGAACAAGAAAAAATTAGTATGTCGTCTAAATAGACGATAACAAACAGATCTAGAAAGTCTCGTAAAACATAATTGATGAAGTATTGGAATGTAGCAGGAGCATTGCACAGCCCAAACGGCATCACAAGGTATTCAAAATGTCCATAACGGGTACAAAAGGGGGTCTTCCATTCGTCTCCGTCCCTAATACGAACCAAATTGTAGGCTCTGCGGAGGTCAAGCTTAGTGAATATGGTAGCTGTCCCAAGTCTCTGGAACAGCTCTGGTACCAGAGGAAGAGGGTAACGGTTCTTTACAGTGATTTTGTTCAGCTCACGGTAATCTACACATGGTCTGAGGGTCTTGTCTTTCTTTTGTACGAAAAAGATACCTGCACCTGCTGGAGACGTGGATGGACGAATGAAGCCTTTCTTTAGATTCTCATCGATATATTCTTTTAAAGCCCCTTGTTCCACTTCCGTTAAAGGAAATATTCTTCTAAAAGGTATCTCGGCACCAGGGAGTAATTCGATAGGACAGTCATAGGCCCGGTGAGGGGGTAAGACCTCTGCCCCCTGCTTGCTGAATACATCTAAGAAATCATGATATGCAGAAGGGATGGAAAGGTGTAGACTAGGATCTGTGTTCAAACAGAGCAGGGTAGGATTCTTCTGAGTGTCCTGAAGTCTACAAGACTGTTGGCAATATGGGGAGGAAAAGGTAACCTCCCCTGTGATCCAATTAATGTCAGGATTGTGGGCCTGTAACCATGGCATGCCGAGGATTATGGGGAACATAGGTGAAGCGATGATATCTAGGCGTAACAGTTCTTGATGAGAATTGGAGATGGAAACGGGTATTGGAACAGTCTCTTGGGTAACAGGCCCTGACTTAATGGCTGTTCCATCAGCTAGATGAATGGAAAGTCCCTGGGTTTTAGGCAACAGAGGTATCCGGTGTTGGGTAGCAAAAAGAGAGTGCATGAAACAACTGCAAGCTCCAGAGTCAATAATGGTGGCTATTTGCAGAGTCTCTCCTGGAAGCTGTAACAGGAGAGAGAGAGAGCAAGGTGAGTAGTGTTCTTAACCAGAGGTGCAACATAGTCAGAGGACAGAGATAGGCACTTACGGAGTTTAAGGGGACAGTTCCTGACATAGTGCCCAGGTTCCCCACAATACAGGCACAGATTATTCACTCAACGACGTTGTCGTTCCTCCTGAGTAAGAGAAGGCCGCAGAACCCCTAATTGCATTGGCTCAGGTGGGTTAAATGTAGACATTGGTGGTGCTGGTGATGTATGATGGGGAACTTTAGGGGTAACCCAATTTGGGCGAGAAGTTCCCATAGCTTTCTCAGTCCTCCGTTCCCTTAGACGTCGATCGATCTGGATGGTTAGATCGATCAATGCATTCAAAGTCTGTGGGGTACCCACCCTGGCCAATTCATCTTTCAGAGAGTCAGAAAGTCCCATTCGAAACTGATAGCGGAGAGCCACATCATTCCAATTCGTGTCTACACTCCACTTTCTGAATTCCGCCACATAGTCTTCTGCAGCCCTGCGACCCTGCTGAAGGGTGTGCAAAGCTGCTTCTGCAGTCAAGGACAGCTGGGGGTCATCATACAGCTGACCTAGTGCGTCAAAGAAGGCGGAAAGATTAGTCAAGGATACGTCTATTTGCTCCAAGAGGCGGTGGGCCCAGGTTTGGGGGTCACCAGAAAGCAGAGAGATTACGTAGCCCACCTTAGTAGCCTCCAGGGAAAAGGTACGTGGCTGAAGAGCAAAGAACAGTTCACAGGAGTTGCGGAAAGCCCTGAATTTGAAGCGATTTCCGGAGAAACGTTCAGGCGTTGGGACCTTGGGTTCTGGAGGGAGCATCACCACTGTTGGGGAAGGCCCGACTGAAGGAGCAGAAGTGGAAGGAACTCCCTGAGCCCCAATGGGATTAAACAAGGTTAACACTCATTCCTCCAGCCTGGTGTATCCTTGCTGTAGATTCTTGACTGCTTCAGTCAATCCTGCCAGGTGTGCACAAAGTTCCTCCATGGGAGACGTTCCCTGCTCAGGCTCAGACATGGCTGTCTGCTACTGTCACGTACCTGATAGGTTGTGAGCCTGGAGTGCAGAGAAGGACCTCCCTTACAGCTCCCACTCCTGTTCCTCTGGAATGGAGACAGAAGGCCAGGAGTGAGGAGTGGTATGGGTGCCTGGCAGGATCGACAGTCACTGGAAGTTCAGGAGTGGTGACACCCTCTGGGTCCAGAAGCTGAAGAGGAAGCTGGATTACAGAGAGGACCCGGAGCCACAGCAGATAAGGAAGCAGGTAAGTAAGCAGGTAAGTAGCAGGACTGGAACCAGGAACAAAGCAGCAGGTAGTAGCCTGGAACGCTGGACTGGAACCTGGAACAAGGCAGCAGGTAGTAGCCTGGAACGCTGGACTGGAACCAGGAACAAGGCAGCAGGTAGTAGACTGGAATGCTGGACTGGAACCAGGAACAAGGCAGCAGGTAGTAGACTCGAACGCTGGACTGGAACCAGGAACAAGGCAGCAGGTAGTAGACTGGAATGCTGGACTGGAACCAGGAACAAGGCAGCAGGTAGTAGACTGGAACGCTGGACTGGAACCAGGAACAAGGCAGCAGGTAGTAGACTGGAATGCTGGGCTGGAACCAGGAACAAGGCAGCAGGTAGTAGACTGGAACGCTGGATACAGGTGTCAGACTGAGGGGTGGTCAAACAAGCCAGAGGTCGGTATCGGTCGATCAGTAGAGGTACCAGGGACAACACAGAGGAATGGTCAGGCAAGCCAAGAGGGTCTGGTGCAGGCGGATAGCAGGATGGTCTAACAGGAAGCCGGGTCAGATAGCAGAGTACACAGGTCAGATCAGGTTAAGGCACACGGAACGCTGTAGAGCAGACAGCGGGGATGGAGTGTGACAGGCCGGTTTAAATAGCCTGCCTGGCACTAGCGGGTGTGCGCGCGCGCGTGCCCGTGCGTGACAGCACTCGTGAACGCGCACGCATGCGCAGTGGAACCCGCGGCCGTGTCCCCCTGCATCTGGATCGCTGATTATTGGCAGGATCTTCATGACAATGACTCATCCTCTATTCCTTTTATAGGTTGAGACTAATGCCAGAGGACCGTTTTTTGGAGCAACTGTCAACTCATCAACCAATCCCTGGTAAGTATATATATTTCTTATCGTACATCACGGGACACAGAGCCATAGTAGTTACTATGTGGGTTGTAGGCCACCTTCAGGTGATGGACACTGGCACGCCCTAAGACAAAAAGTGCACTCCCTATATAACCCCTCCCACTACAGAAAACCCTGCGGCGGGAAAGGTAAGTTGAGTTTGCTAAGAAATATTTGACATTTTCTTATAAAGTCTCCTTTAAATTTACTATAAAAAGAAAGGGATTTTGCCTGGATCAACCACCAATGAAAAAATAATCTAAATTATTTAATAAGATCAGATATTTATCCAAAGAAATAGGTTGGATGCAGTTTGGGTTGCCTTGTGAAGCATACAAAACAACAAGGAAAAAGAGATTTCCCCAAAGAAGGCAATCACCCAAACACGATCTGCCAAAAAAAATTATACTGGGCTGTCTATAGGGTATATCTCATTTGACCCGTCTCTCGCATATATGGCTTATATGATCAACCACGATCTTGATTTAGAGATTAATACTGCCTTTGATGTTGGTGTGGAGAACTGTGAAACAGAGAGAGAACCAATTAGAAAACTTTTCAAACACCATAAAAAACTTGTAATTAAATTCCTTAATCGTAAATGGGATATTTCTTCATTGAAATCCCATATTTCTAATCAGATCATTCCCAGGGGTTTACGTGAGAGGGTTATACCTGCGGAGCATTTACATACCCCGAGATTTTTATCTGCTTGGAAGACTGAGTGTTTGAATAGAGGCTTATCCTAATTAAAGCTCATTGTCGATGAGGAAGAAGCCCAATTGATGGAGATACGTGTGGAGCTTGAAGCTAGTGCCAAATCACTAGAACCCTTTAAACAAGACCCTGAATTCGATAAAAACAATGAGTATATAAAAAAGGAGATAGAAAGGATCCAAAAAAGTTTAAAACACAGCAAACAAGAAAAGTTCAGACAGAACCTAGCTGACTGGGAAAGTGGGGATATTTTTGACCCCACAATCCAGAAAAGAAGTAGATCACTTTCTAGAAACACTAGACAGTGACAACGTCAGTCCAAAACTAGAAATAGCTCCTCATCTGACAGTGAGTTTGATAGGGATACCTCTCAAAAAACTGTCTCTTTTTTAGAAAAACTAGAGGGGAAGGTGCCCCTAGAGATCCCGAAGCGAAAAATAGACAAAAAACAAGAAAACGAAGGAGACAAAGGAAAAATAGAAGGAAAAGGAAAGGAGAGGGACAGTGTACAGAGTCGGACGAGTGGGAGACTGAGAAACCAGAGGAGACGTTGAATACCTCTAACGGTGCCCCAATGGACCTTAATGTTGTGAGCCTTTCAGAGTTTCACCTCACTGAAGTCCATATAAATCTACTTAAAAAGGGTCTCTCGTTCTCCCCAACGTCATCCATGAATGAGTTTGAGGTTTTCAAGGATGTTAGTCTATTCTTAAGGAAAGTCCTCTTCAAACTATGGCATGCAAAACGATTTAATGATTCCCTCACCTCAGAGTCCTCTCTTGATAGGGATGAAAAGGAGGCTATTGAATGCCTAATATCCCTACTGGATGAGAACTTTGACAGTGACTCAGATGAAAACTTATGCCATACACTGAGAAGACCCCCTGATTTAAAAATTAGATCCACTAAGATGCCCCCACTATCTAAACACAAGTGGTTGCAGTTTTTTCTGGATCAAGTTAAATCAGACCTTATGAAGATTAATTGGAAATGGGTCGGTCCTAACAACCTTACAAATAGTGAAAGAAAAGCCTTGTTTGATTTGCAAAATGCACCAAACTTAGTGATTAAGAAGAGTGACAAAGGGGGAAATGTGGTACTCCTAAGTGAGAAAATGTATGAGGATGAGTCACTAAGGCTTCTTGGTGACACCTCTACCTACAAAAGACTCACCAGTTCCCCCTTTCCTGCTCTAGTCGAGGCACTGAATGGAAAACTCAAATTGGGAATGGAAGCGGGCCTCTTAATGAAAAAGGAATTCTTTTTCCTTAGGGTAGATGAAATGACTATCGCTATCTTCTACATAATTCCCAAACTCCATAAATCCCTTACCCGTCCCCCTGGCAGGCCAATTGTTTCAGCTATAAAGGGCCCCTTAGAAAAAACTGGCAAATACATAGATTCTCTGATCAAACATATGGTTAACCTGCTTCCTTCCTTTGTTCGTGACAGCAGAGATGTCCTTGTTAAATTACAACATTTTGTTATGCCCATAGATGCCCTCCTGGTGGGTACTGACGTGGAGAGCTTGTATACGTTGATACCACACCATTGTGGTATTGAGGCTACAATGTACTTTTTGGATCTTCATCACCCCCAACAGGGTGCTCAAAATGAATTCATTGGGGAACTTCTCGAATTCATGCTTAATAACAATTTCTTCCAATTCCTTGGTCATTACTACCAGCAGATTAGAGGCACCAGTATGGGGGCACCATGGGCTCCCTCATATGCATGCCTCCATCTGGGACTCTGGGAGGAGATGATGGTCTATCAGTCCTCTTTGTACCTCAGCCACTCCCTCTTGTGGCTGAGGTACATTGATGACGTTTTGATGGTGTGGACTGGTTCAGTTAAACAACTTGAGGACTTTATGTCTGAACTTAATAGTAATAATCAAAATATACATCTGACCTATTCATACCATCCTGACACACTCTCCTTCCTTGACCTATCCATACGGAGGTCTGGAAATAAAATTGTTACCAGCACCTTTAGAAAGAAAACAGCAGCTAACACCCTGTTGTCCGCCCAGAGTCACCATCCTAAACCATTAATTAATGGGATGCCCACAGGACAATTCCTAAGAATCAGACGGAATTGTTCTGTGGAGGAGGAATTCCATGAAGAGGCGAATGAGATGTATCAAAGATTCAGACAGAGAGGCTACTCACATAGGTCCCTCAAAAAAGCCAAGAGAAAAGCTACCCTCAAAAATCGGGATGAACTCCTGTTAACCTCCGTTAATTCTTCACACACTAAAAATAAAGACAAAAAAGGAAATACTGAACAGAATTTCCCGAGGATCATCACTAAATATGGGTCCCAATGGAAAATGGTTCAAGGAGTTCTACAAAAACATTGGCATATTTTAAAATCTGCCCCCTTGATTTCTGAACTTGTGAGCCCAAGACCTCTCCTGACAGCTAAAAGATCCAATAACCTTGGTGACCTGTTGGTTCACTCTGAATACACTCGGACCACTCAGAAAAACTGGTTAAGTGACTCTAGAATCTCTCCAGGCATGTATAAATGCGGACACTGCAATGTTTGCAAGTACGTCCACCAGACAAATATGTTTCCGAACCCCCGTGGAGGTGCTGACTTCAAGATAAAACAGTTTATAAACTGCTCTACTACCCGAGTAGTTTATACACTTATCTGCCCATGTAATAAAATCTATGTGGGCAAAACTAAAAGAGCCCTAAGGGTAAGGATTCGTGAACATATTGCTGGTATCAAAAAATTAAATGATGAACGCCCCATCTCACTACATTTTGTTAAATTCCATAACCGTGACCCAAGGGGCCTCATGGTAAAAGGGATATATAGGTTGAATTTACCCACAAGACGTGGTGACTTCGATACCATCCTCCTCCAGAAGGAAAAGATGTGGACGTATTATCTGGAGGCGATGGCCCCCAATGAGTTAAATATCGAATGCAGCCTCCAGTCCTTTTTGGAGAAATAAGTCATTTACCTTCCCCGCTGTCTTGATTTATAATAATGATTTTTTACCGTCTTATGTCTTTGGGGGGTTTTTCATTCATTTTTAATGCTTGTGCTCTAGACCTTTGTGTTTCGTTTCTTGTGTGGTTTCTATGTATTTGTATACCTACTCCCACCTTCACTAAATGTTCTTTAAACTACAATGTTGCACATCTGAGGTGCAGTTCTCCACACAATAGATCGCAGCTATTCATGTGAAGCCATTTGCGAGATACTGCTTTTGCTGAAATGTCTGTGATGAGTGGTAACCGTGTGCGACATCTGGTGGTGATTAGATGTAATTACACCTCTCATTATTTAGTCTATTTAACCTTCGCTCACGGACCCCTCCCTTGCTCTGAGGAAACCAGCGGTGATTGGCTGGTGAAACGCGTCAGCACGTCACCTCGGAGCCGCGAGCTCACGGTGTTTGAATGTTTGACCGGGAACTAACAGCTGACGGCCGGCTTGCATCTCCTAACAGAAGGCGCTGACACAGCGGGACATCTTCCACCTGACGGCAAATGCAAATGCAGTTTGGACTGAAATCTACAAGCAATCATCTGGGGTAGAGCTTACGACTTCATGAGCCGCTGATCCACTTGGTGAGAGAAGTATTACTCCAATTTCTATTTCTAATACAGCCCGAGTCGTGCCTGCTCCCCCTACTGCTTTCCATTAATACAACTGCTCTGCTTGTATGTCCTGGGTTACAACCACCTTCAGTAATTATTGCCGGTCATTGCTGTCATCTTACCCACGCTATAGGTCTAACTCCCGGACTGCTATAAATCTCAAACCTGTGTCTAAGCTGTGTTGAATTTGTTGCATTAATTGCAATCAAACATCCATTCATCCACCCTTACCCCCACACCGCCACACTATCCACACTTGGATTGATCTGAGGACTTATCTCATAAAATACTGGCCAATATAGTAGGGATCTGCTGCTGTGATTGGTGTGTGTATGGGGTATGTTTGGCCGCGGCTCCGTTGTTTTTAATGATAACGTTATCAATTTTAATATGGTCATTTGACATTCTCCCTATTTTGCCTAATGTTTTTACTTTTGTGTGGTGTTTTGTAGCTTAATAAATATATTGTTTTTTTTTGGCAGATCGTGCTTGGGTGATTGCCTTCTTTGGGGAAATCTCTTTTTCCTTGTTGTTTTGTCTCCTTTAAATTTAGTAAATGTTGTCATGCCTATGTGTCACCACTTGGGGCTGTATAGAGCATTTACCATCTCATGTTTCTCTGAGAGCCCACAATGTGTCCAGGAACAGCAGTTTCCTTTCCTCCAGCCAGCAGCGAACCTTCGGTAAGTCTGAGGGGGGTTTTTTCCTCCCCACCAGACTCCCCCTGTGCTATTTTTTCTCCCCCTCTTCACGGGGAAGAAGCTCCAAAAAAAACGGCGAATGGCAGCTTCCAGGCCCCCCTTCGTCATTTCCTTTCCCCTCACTGCTGATCCCATAGGATCGGAAGCCCACACTTGTGCGGGAAAGACTCTTTTTCAAAAGGAAAAGAGAGGGACCATAGGCGAAGGGGGTGTGGGGCTTAGCGCTGTGTTGGCGTCCTCCAACATCCATCACGGGAAAGAGTGTTTAAAAGGCACCATTGTTAATGCTGCAAGCTGCAGAGGGACACAAGAGCTTCTTCTCCAGTGCCGGGAGCATCAGCCTCCAGGTAGTCATGATGGCCTCCACCTTCAGGTTCAAGAGGTAAACCTCAGGGTCAGTCCCAGGGTCAAAAGAAGCCCTGGGGGAGGAAACCCACAAAACAAAATACTAAAACCTCCTTATGAAGGGACACCTCCGCTCGCTCGAGTGGGTGGAAGACTTCTGCAGTTTTCAGGGGTCTGGCAGGAACAATGTCAAAACAGATGGGTGGCTTCCTCAATATCTCTAGGTTACAAACTAGAGTTCCGAGAAATCCCGTCTCCTCATTTTCTCAGATAAAAGGTTCCCATAAATCCAGTAAAAAAGAAGTCTCTCTTTCTAGCTTTGGATCATCTCTTATCTCAAATAATGATATTGGTGGTCCCCTTGGAAGAGCAAGGATTAGGATTTTATTCAAACCTTTTCACGGTACCAAAACCAAATGGGGGTGTCAGACCCATTTTAGATCTCAGAGATCTAAACCATTTTTTGAATATCCGCCCTTTTCGCATGGAGTCAATCTGATCACTAGTCTCCATCCTACAAGGTGGATAACTTCTGGAGTCAATCGACATCAAGGATGCTAATCTCCATGTGCCGATTTTCCCCGCTCACCAGAAACATTTACGCTTCGAGGTAGAAAATCCTAATTTTCAGTTCGTAGCTCTGCCCTTCGATCTAGCTACTGCACCTCAAGTTTTTACAAAGGTCCTGGCTCCTCCTTTAGCCAGATTGAGGGCTCAAGGTATAACGATACTAGCCTACTTGGATGATCTACTCTTGATAGTTCAGTCAGTAGCCCGTTTAAACCAAAGTTTGGTCACCACAGTCAGCTACCTGGAATACCTAGGTTGGATTCTCAACCTAGGGAAAACCTCCTTAAAACCATCAAGGAAATTGCAGTACTTGGGGCTGATCATAGATACAGTTCAGAAGAGGGTGTTTTTGCCCCAGGAAAGGATCAATTCTATAAGGGAACTGATTCAGGTGGTCAAAACAAGGAAGAATCCTTCTATTCAACTTTGCATGAAATTGTTGGGAAAGATGGTGGCTTCTTTTGAAGCCGTTCCTTATGCTCAGTTTCATTCAAGACTGCTGCAAAACAGTATTCTGTCAACTTAGAACAAGAAGGTCCAAGCTCTGGACTTCCTAATGCGTTTATCCCCCAAAGTGCATCAGAGCCTCAATTGGTGGTTGATATCCAAGAATCTTCAAAAAGGAAAATCCTTTCTACCAGTTACCTGGAAGGTGGTAACAACAGATGCCAGCCTTCTGGGCTGAGGAGCTGTCCTGGAAGACGCGTCCGTCCAGTGGAAAAGGTCCAAATCAGAAATGACCTTGCCCATCAATATTCTAGAGATTCGGGCAGTACGCCTGGCCCTGAGGGCCTGGACGCTCAGACTACGGAATTGTCCTGTCAGAATCCAATCCGACAATGCCACAGCAGTGGCCTATATCAATCACCAAGGGGGCACGAGAAGTTGTGCGGCCCAAAGAGAGGTGAATCATATCCTATCTTGGGCAGAAGACAACATTCCTTGTCTGTAAGCAATCTTCATTCCAGGGATAGAGAATTGGCAGGCGGACTACTTGAGTCGCCAACAGTTGTTCCCGGGAGAATGGTCTCTTCACCCAACATTTTTCTGTCAATATGTCAAAGATAGGGAATTCAGGATGTGGATCTGTGTGTGTCCAGGTTCAACAACAAGATCGACAACTTTGTGTCAAGGACCAGGGATTCGATGGCATGCAGAACAGATGTCTTTGTTTTGCAGTGGGATCAGTTTTCACTGATCTATATGTTCCCTCCTGTTCTGCTGCTTCCGCACTTTCTTCACAGGATCAAGCAGGAAGGGAAGGAGGTGATTATTGTGGCCCCGGCGTGGCCCAGGAGATCTTAGTTTGCAGAGATCATAAAGATGGTGGTAGGGGACCCATGGAATCTACCACTATGGCCAGACCTTCTCCCGCAAGGTCCAGTTTTCCATCCTACCTTACAAGCGCTAAATTTAATGGTCTGGCTATTGAGACCCACATTCTGAAAGACCATGGGCTGTCAGCTTCAGTAGTTTCTACTTTGGTTAATTCCAGGAAGCCGGCCTCCAGAGTCATATACTATAGAGTCTGGAAGGCATATGTCTCCTGGTGTGAATCCATAGGTTGGCACCCCAGGAAATATGTCATAGGTAGGATCCTTGAATTTCTGCAGATGGGATTGGAAATTAAGCTGGCCTTGAGTACTATCAAAGGCCAGGTGTCGGCCTTATCTGTGTTTTTTCAACAACCACTTGCTTCACACTCTCTGGTTTGTAACTTTATTCAGGGGGTAACACGGACTAATCCTCCAGTTTGGTCACCCCTGAACCCTTGGGACTTGAATTTAGCCCTGTCTGCATTACACAAACAGCCTTTTGAGCCAATACGAGATATTACCTTGGTCCTCTTGATGAGGAAAATTATTTTCTGCTCTTTCTTGTAAAGAGCCATCATTTTTTCCAGAACCTTGTTCTGTGGAAGAAAGGTCACTACATTCTCTTGATGTGGTGAGAGCGGCCAAGGTCTATTTGAAGGTGACAGCTCAGATTCATAAAACAGATGTTTTGTTTGTGTTGCCAGACAGTCCTAAAAGAGGACAGGCAGACCTACTGCCTGTCCATTTAGAAGATTTCTAAATGGATTTGTCAAGTGATTGTTCAAGCTTATGGTTTACAAAGGAAAATTCCACCTTTTCATATTAAAGCGCACTCCTCCAGGCCTGTTAGTGCTTCTTGGGCAGTACATCATCAAGCTTCCATGGCTCAGATCTGCAAGGTCACAATTTGGTCTTCAGTCCATACATTTACCAGATTCTATCAAGTAGATGTAAAAGGTCATGAGGATATCGCCTTTGGGCGCAGTGTACTGCAGGCTGCAGTATAAGTCCTCTAGTCTCTTAGTGCCCTACTTTTTTTGTGTCTCCCTCCCTTCAGTTGGCATTGCTATGAGACATCCCACATAGTAACTACTATGGCTCTGTGTCCCGTGATGTACGATAAGAAAATAGGATTTTTACAACATCTTACCTGTGAAATCCTTAGAATTAGAATTAGACCGCCAACCTCCAATCTTTTTAATATCAGTTTCATTAGGACCAATCATAGCTGCTTTAGTGGCTGCACCTATACGAAATGAGTGAGATGAAATTTGCAGATGTTCTAAACGTAATGCTTTAAGGCATCTACGCAAAACAGCCTTGAATTGATAAATAGTCAGCGGTGCACCCGTGCTATGAATTTAGAAAATGTTTATGAGACACAGGTCTTACTTCCAAAAATTGGCTTATCAACGAGAAAACACAATAGCGAGCACCCGGATTAGCTCGCAAAGTAATCCATCGACTATGACACAGAGGATGAGTCTTAGTTTTACATAACAAAACCAGCAATTTTATGTGGCAGTAATTCAGAAATCCAAAAGGCCCCAAAAAAACATAAAGAAAAGGCTAAAGTAAACAATAGGGATTCATAGGGGGAATAACATACATCCCTAGAAACGTCACAAAGACAACCCAAAAGATCAACAGAGATTGGCAATTTCGTATCAGCAACCAAGTATTTCCTTCTGTAACCCTTTAAAGCATGTTTAACAGAGAAAAAGGACATACAGGATCTGCCCCCCTGCATACATATAAAAAAAGGTAACACCTGACAGAGTTTTAACTATATGAGAATGTGAATAATCATGAGACATTAAAAAATTAAGAGGAATGGGGGTGGGTGGAAATAGAATAGGGAAAATACTAGTTGGATTTAAAACACTCCCGGGTACTTCTATCATTTGGGGGAGGAGGGGGGAGGGTGACTCTGGGTGGGCCAAGGGCGGGAGGGGGGTGGGTGGACGTAGTACAGGGGTGGGGAGGGTTGGGGAACAGAGGGGGGGTAAAGGGTAAAAAACTAACGCAATTGGGACTCGTATTTAGTCAAGGGGGTGCTTACTAGTTAATAATTTAAATATTGTATGTAAAATTGTATGTTTTGGGTATGTGTGTTTTATACCAAAATTAACTAAGAAAAAGTATAAAACCAGAAGAGGAAAACATATACCACAATGATGTGAACTGGTGAAGGTGACAGTTAATGAACATTAATCTGATTCTGCCCTCTAGTGGTTTTCGCTGATGTGGAAAAAAAAAAAATTAAGAAAGGACAAAACGAATCCTTCAGAAAAGCGGGTTTGACGTTGCCCAGAAGAAAACAAGAAGGAACACCACAATGACCATGCAGCTTTATAAGCCGCCCATGTGGAAGGTGCCAAAGAAGCCTTAATAGCAACAAAGACAGGATTCACCGAAGGTCCCATAAGTGTCGAGGGTATAACTGGCCAATTGGATCCACATCTGGTACCAAGCGCTTGAATTCTTGAATCTGAGAGTGGGACAAAGCATCAGCAATTAAATTATCCTTACCAGGAATGTATTTGGCTTTAAGCCATATATTAAGGTCTAAACATTTAAACACCAATAGTCTAAGTACAGCAAGAACAGGAAGAGATTTCGATGATAAACAATTAAGAGCAAAAACAACACCCTTATTGTCAGAATAAAGTAAAATTCGATGATTCCTAAAATTAACACTCCACAATTCCAAAGCTACTAAAACAGGAAAAATCTCCTATAAAACAATTATGGATGTTAAATATGAATCTTTCCAAAAATCAGGTCAAATCAGCAGACCAATGCCCATTCCTATAAGCACCATAGCCACAAGATCCAGCGTCAGTATGCAGATGAAGCGCAGAAGCCGCACAAAAAGGGGTCTGCCATAAACAACAACCATTAAATATGGATAAAAAACTACGCCATACCTTAAGATCATCCCTAGCCCCACATGTAATCCACATGAAATGAGAAGGAGAGGAAATTCCAGAAATAGCGCAATACAATCTTTTAAAAAAAAACGCGACCCAGTAAAACTCTGGACGCAAACGTCAATAATCCAAGCAAAGATTGCAAGATTTTCAACCGAACTTTACATTTAGAAAGAACCACGTCTAATAATATCTGAATTTTAATAATCTTCTCCTCTGGTAGATGAAATTCCATCGAAACCGTGTCAATTTGTATACCCAAAAATTCCAGGGAGACGTAGGGTAGACAGACTTCTCATGAGCTAATGGAGTACCAAATTCCCTACACACAATCCTAAATTCTGTAAAGAAATACAAACAATTAGTCGAACTAGCCTTACCAATAAAAACAAAACCATCTAAATAGTTTAAAAACCCGTACGAAAACAACCCACTCAATAAACGTAGAAAAAAGTTCAAAATAATGACACGAAAGCAAACATCCGATCGGGAGACACTTATCAAAGTAATATTCACCCTGAAAATGAAAACCCAAAGGGTTAAATGCTGATGGGTGAATAGGAAGTAGCCGAAAAGTGGACTTAACATCAGCTTTAGCAAGTAAGGCAGAAGCACCAACTTTTCTAATTTTGAAAAGCGGGTCATCAAAAGAAGAATATTGCACAAAACACCATGTTGGATCAATATCATAGTTTAACCACTTCAATACCAGACACTTAGACACCTTCCCGCCCAGCCCAATTTTCACCTTTCAGCGCTGTTGCAATTTGAATGACAATTGCGCGGTCATGCTACACTGTACCCAAACAATTTTTTTATCATTTTGTTCCCACAAATTGAGCTTTCTTTTGGTGGTATTTGATCACCTCTGCGGTTTTTATTTTTTGCGCAACAAATAAAAAAAGACCGAAAATTTCGAAAAAAAACAAGTTTTTCTTTGTTTCTGTTAAATTTTTTTGTAAATAAGTACACTTTCTCCTTCAATAATGGGCACTGATGAAACTGTGAAGACCACTGTGTAGTGTTGTTAGGGGTTATAGGTAGTGGAAAGTAATCCGGGGACTAGCGATGCCTGCTCGCTAGGCTATGTACGAGTATACACTCGTGATATATGGTACCGGAATGGGTCAGTGGTGGTTTAAAGGAGGGTTGAGTGAAGAAATCAGGTAATCAATTGAAACCACTGTTTGGGAAGGTGACCAAACGGTAACGTAGAGAAAAGTAAAACCTGTCAATAAGGGACCAGATCCGCTGACATATGGGATAGATGTAGGAAGAAGGCATGGACTGAAGACGGTCCATGTGTGAAATAGTTGCATTTAGATTGCTGTGAATGCCGCCTATTAACTTTCTCAGTGGATTTGGAGAAACAGCATGGGTCAGATTTGCGAAAAGCAGATAAAAAATTAGGTGTATGGTCAGATGAAACATTAAGTTAATGACATATTTTGTGAGATCGTTCCCCTGGTGATCGTTAAGTGAGAGGAAAGAATGAGAAAAAAACCAGAAAAATAAAAGAAATAAAAGAAATAAAAATCCCCATGAGTAGCACATAAAATAAACATCTGGTGAGGCGCAGATATTCATAACGCAAAAGTCTATGTAATAATTCAGTTAAACAGTCAGCCAGAAAACTTGAACAGTTTGCAGATCAGAGTATTCAACATAGGTAGAAAGTATTATCTCTTAAGATAGATAAACCGTGCCTGAACTAATTAATAATGAACTACCCCTGAAGGCTATGAAGAAGCTTGTCAAAATAATTAATAAAACGAAGTATCCATGTAGATCGTTATGCTGTTTAGGAGCATATCTCAGTGTATCTCAAGTATCTTTTCTTGCCCCAAAAATGTATAATCTATACATTACTCATTTGGATGTAGGTCATCCATCTACTCCTCATCGTTGTCTCCCATTTACTGTTTCCCTTCTTGTTCTTATCCCCTTTCCCCTTTTCCTGTTTCTTTACATTTGGAGGAATACACTTAAGTAATAACCTTTTGTGATTGGGCAGCAGTTATTCTTCTTTTTTAATGATATGTATTTTGGTATCTTCTTTTTGTACTATTTACCGTGACATACTCTCCCCGCCCCACGTGGGGCCCGGCACGGTAAGCCACAGGAATTTCTTGGGCGGCGCTCAGTGAGGTACTTGGGCGTTTTCCACTCACGCCCACTGCCTCCATGTTGACACTCCAGGCGAGCATGCGCTCTCGCCGGAGTGTCACTTCCGTGCCGGTGGGGCAGGTGTGCGTGACGCTGCTCCAAACGCCGTGACGTTCGCGCACGCGCGGTTGGGGCGGCGCCGCGCATGCTCGCCTCGGGGGGTCAGCACTATGCGTCCCAGCCTACGCTGCTCACAACACAGCTGTGCCTCATTCTTTTTTTTTTTTTTTTTTTTTTTTTTAAATTTCAAGTTTTATTGAATTTTTCATGAGAATCCATACAAAGCGTGTAATAAAAAAAAAGAGCATTACATCAACATACCATAGTGGGTAATACAATATACATCTATCATGAGTAAGATATTAGTCGCGTAATAGGATGTGGATTATGCAGATTCAACTCTATACTTTTAACTTACACATCAATTAGGTGGTGTCAGCACTGTCTCTCCACCCTGGCACCCCAAATTGGGTGCTCACTGTGCCACGGGGGGTGAGCCAGCCCTTCAACCGCCAGTCGTGAAATACACTGCAAACAACAGAAACAAATATAGTAGGCCTAAGAGTGTGGAACTTTAAACTAGTCATGACAAAGAATTGTAAGTCCTGCTTAGTGAAAATAGGTTACTGTGAATAGGGGTTTAAGCGAGAGAGTTCAGGTAGGATCTATGAGAGAGCTGTGCTTCTCGAATCGGATATCCAAGGTTCCCATTTTTGGAGGAACAAGGCGGTATTTAGGTTAGCTTTAGCGAAGGCGAATTCCATGCGGAAGTGGTGATTTAAAAGAACAATGAGATCTGATAGAAGGGGAGGTTGTGGTGATTTCCATTTTTTCGCCAGAGCTAAGCGGGCTGCAATAAGGATATGAGTCGCCACTACTCTGATATGTTTCGGCCATGTCGGGACATCAAGACCCAAGAGAAGATCTAGGGGGGATGATGGAGGGGGGACTTTGCACAACGTTGATAGGAGATTTGCAACATCTTGCCAGAATTTGTGAATTACAGGGCATTCCCACCAGATGTGCCTCAGAGTGCCTGTCTCGGTGCAATTCCGCCAGCATTGAGATGAGGTGGTTGGGTATATTTTTGCGAGTCTAGCTGGGGTATAGTACCATTTGTGGAACAGTTTTTGAGTTGATTCCCAATGGGAGGTGCAACGTGACGCTCGAAGTGGGAGAGTTAAGGCTTTGTACCAATTTGCTGGTGGTGGTGGAGTGGTGGTGAGGGATGACCAGAAGTCAATGGAGGGAGAAGATTGATTTGCAGACGATGTCGTTAGTATTTTGTACATTACTGAGATTCCTTTCTGTGCTGGTGCTGGGATGTCATAGAATTTTAGTATATCAGCCATTGGAGCAGTATCTGTGAGTATAGTGATTGAGGATATGATAGAGCGGATCCGTAGGTATAGGAAAAAGGTTGATGTGGGAATATCGAATAATTGTTGAAGTTGTACAAATGAGTGGATCCCGGATGTGGTCATCAGTTGTCCAATGTTGACGAGACCTTTCTGTGTCCATAGGTGGACGGACAGGTCAGGCGATATCATTTCTATTGCTTGAATGGGGAGTTTGGAAAGGATTGAATTGGGTATTCCCTTTGCTTGTTGTGTAAGGGCTGTCCAGACCCGTAGAGCCGATGTTGTAGATTGTAGAAAATGGCGTTGCGGTTTTAGGTTTAGTAGGGTAGCTGACAAAACGTGTTTCAAGTTTGGCGTGATAGCTGCAGACTCAATTTGGTGCCACGTTTTCCTGGATGTGGGAGACCACCATTCTCTCAATTGGTCCAATATTACTGCTTTGTAGTAGGCGTGAATGTCGGGGGCTCCCATTCCACCGTGCTGGACTGGTGACAGAAGAATATTTTGTTTAAGTCTGGGTTTTTTTTGTTGCCAGATAAACTTATTGATCAGTCCTTGTAGTTGATTCAGTTGTGTGGAGAGCATTGGTATAGGGATTGTGCGAAACATATACAGAATGTGTGGGAGCAGGTACATTTTGACCAGGGCTATCCTACCAGCCCATGATACATATGCGTTACTCATGTCTTTGGCATTGCGCAGAAGCTTTTCCTGTAGTATGGCATAGTTTACTTTTAGTAATGTCTTGCTCGGGGAGGTAAGGTGAATCCCCAAGTATGGAAGTGAGGAGTTTTTGGACCAAGTGAAAGGTGTGGTTTTCGTTATGGTCTGTTTGGTCTGTTGGTTTATCCCTACGTTCAACATAGTGGATTTACTATTATTGATTTTGTAAAGAGATATTAGGCTGAACATTTCTACAATTTCTAAAACATTTGAGAGGGAGATTTCGGGATTTGTTAGGGTGATAATGACATCGTCTGCATACAGTCCAATTTTGTGTTCAACGTCCCCTATTTTAATACCTGAAATTGCTGTTGCGGATCTAATGGCTTGTGCCAGGGGCTCCATCACCATGGCAAAAATCAGGGGTGAAAGTGGGCACCCCTGCCTGGTGCCATTAGTGATGTTGAATGGAGTGGACGTTATCCCTGATGTCCAGACTCGGGCGCTGGGGGAGGAATATAAATTCAATATCGCTGTCAGAATAGGTCCTGATAGGCCAAATTTGTATAGTACTTTTTCCATGTATGTCCAGTGGACTCTATCAAACGCCTTCTCTGCGTCCAGTGAGAGGAAGAGAGAAGGCGTTTGGCTGTGCTCTACCCACTGGATTAGGTCGATGAGGCGTCTAGTGCCGTCCGAGGCTTGTCTGCCAGGTACAAATCCGACCTGGTCAGGGTGTATTATTTGTGGAATAATTGTAGAGAGCCGCTGAGCTAGTAATTTTGCGTAAATTTTGGTGTCTGTGTTTAACAGTGAGATTGGGCGGTAGTGTGCTGGTGTGTCAGGGGATTTGCCCGGTTTGGGTATGGTAACAATTAGGGCCTCTAAAGATTCTTTGGGAATTTTACCTGTAGTAGTGTAGTAATTAAAGGTGTTACATAGTTGTGGGGCGAGTAAGTCAGAGAAGTATTTGTAATATTCGTTTGGGAATCCATCGGGGCCGGGGGCTTTATGTAGTGGCAGTGTTTTTATTGTCTTGAGGATTTCGGTGGGAGAGAAGGCTGTAGAAATGTTCTCTAGCTGTGCAGCGGAAATAGAGGGAAGATGAATGGAGGAGAGGAATTTGTCAATGTCCTCTAGTGTAGGATGGGGTTCTTGATCAGAGTCTTTAAGATTATATAATTTAGAGTAAAATGCGCTAAATTCATTTGCAATATCTAAGGGGTTGTGTACTCGTTTACCTTGGGAGTTAATTAGGGTCTGTATTTTCGTTTTAGCATTGTGTTTTTTCACTTGTCTGGCCATGAATTTTCCTGATTTGTTGGCTGAGGAGTAGTGTTGGAGTTTAAGGCGTTTAATATAATATTCAAATTTTTTATGCAGGTGCTCACTAAGTTGGTGTCTTAGATTTTTTAGATCATTGGAGATGGTATTGGATATTTTGTTTTTGTTGACAATTTCTAACGCACGGATTTGTGTTAGTAATTTTTCAGTGGTGGCTATGTGTTGCTTTTTTGCCTGTGCTCCGAATTTTATGAAAGTGCCACGTAAGTAAGCTTTGTGCGCATGCCAAATCATAGATTGATCGGTAATAGAGAATTGGTTATTGTCAAAGTAGCTCTCAATCTCGGATCTAAGTTCCCTTTCCAGTGTTGGGTTGGTGAGCAGGGACGTGTTCATTCTCCAAATAGTATGTCGTGTATGTTTGTTGCTATTAAATAGTGTGATCGAAATCGGTGCGTGGTCCGACCAGGTAATTGTACCAATTCGCGCGTCTGTGATTGTTTGTAGTAGGAATTTATCTGTAAGGAACATATCGATCCGAGAGTAAGAGTGCTGAGAGTTGGAGTAGAAAGTGTAGTCTCGCTCCGTATCGTGTGTGCATCTCCAGGGGTCATAAAGATCTTCATTTTGTATGAGAGAGGAAAGTGTGGAAGGCCTACGTTTGCTTGGGTTAGATGTGTCTAGAGAATTATCAATGATTTCATTAAAGTCCCCACACAGTACTACTGGGTCGGATCTGTAAGGTGCCAATTTGGAGAGTAGTTTGTTGTAAAAAAATTTTTGGCCTGTGTTGGGTGCGTAGAGATTTACTAACGTTAAGCGTTGGTTTTCAAATGTTGCGGAGAGGATCAAATATCTACCATCTTCATCAGTTTCACAGTGGTGTAACTGGAACGAAATGGATGAACTAATTGCAATCATCACTCCTCTCTTTTTGGCGGTGGCATTGGCAAAGAAGCAGTGTGGGTAACGTTTGTGTGTGCAATTTGGTGCTTTGTCTTTGAGGAAATGTGTTTCTTGTACGCAGAATATGTCTGCTTTCTGAGTCAGTGCTTCTTTCCAGAGGAGATTACGCTTAAAGGGGGAATTCAAACCTTTGGCATTCAGTGAGGTGATTTTAATGGCCATTTTAGTAGGAGGTGACCTGGGACGCGGACACGGGGAGCGAGACCACACTGAAAAGATTAAGCAACTTCAGGTCCTGTCAGACAATCCAAAAAAAAAAAAAAAGTAAGCAACTTTGTTATGATACTATATATAGGGTATGGTACCTTTCTGAATATATCACCGGTGATTCACCACTATGTGTTACTAGTTAAGCAATACGTAAAGTACTCAAAAAGAGAGCAATCAAACAAGCACCAAAAAGAGATAACAAGAAAAAAAAAAAAAAAAAACAATTTCAAAAAAGAAGGCAAAATGAACACTAATAACAAGAGTATCAGTGTGCGTGGCACACTATAACCTGAGGGGGTGAGGTAATCCTAAAGCAGTGTCCACAGAGGATCCTAGGAGTGGTCGCGACCTAAGGCCTTCGGATTGTGAGGGTTTTCGCCTCTACCAGGGATCTGATTCCGGAATGGAGCGGAATGTGGATGGGAGCCGATGCGGTCACTCGTGGCAGGAGGTAATGGGAGAAGACCCCAGTTGGTCAATTTTTTGTACCCTTCTTTGGGGGTGTGAATAGGGATTATTTGCTGTTGATAAGTTACCAGAAGCTTGGTAGGGAAGCCCCATTTGTAAGTGATTTTTTTTTCTTGCAGGATGGAGGTGACAGGGGTGAATGCCCTACGCATCTCCATGGTGGCTTTGGAGAGATCATTGAATAGGAGAACATTTGCATACGGTGCTGGAAGCGGTTTGGCGTTTTTAGCTGCTTGTAAAATCTGCTCCTTAACGTGAAAGTAGTGCACTCTTGCTAGAACATCCCGTGGGATGTCCGGGGACAGGTGTGTAGGTTTGGCGATCCTATGCGCCCGGTCAATGGTAATATCCCGTGCATTTAAACGAGGCAATAGACGTGAGAATAGCTGCTGCAGATAAGGAGTAATTTCATTTGATTTGACAGATTCGGGAATGCCTCTAAATTTTATGTTGTTCCTTCTGGAACGGTCTTCCAAATCTGCCAATTTTAATTTCATGTGGTGTATTTCTGAGGCATGATGTTCATGCGCATCCAGTAATTCATTATGAGCTCTGACATGGTCATGCATGCTGTCTTCAAGCAGATGAGCTCTTTCTTCCAAGCAGTCTACCCTGTCATGTATTTGGGAGACAGATAGCTGCAGTTCTCTGTGTAGATCTTTCTGCAGTGTGAGGAGCATTGATTTTAACATGGATTCAGTGACAGGATTATCTGATGCAGGGACTGCTGCTAGGGCAGGGATGTGTGTGGTATCAGTGTCCCTGTCTGCCCACTGATGCTTCTTGGGCTGGGGCTCTTTGCTGGGGGAGAGGGCCGGAGAAGAAGCCAGCCTCTTACCTCTGTCCATGCTGGTGTGGGATACCGCAGCATCTGGTGAGGGTATGGTGTCCATCTCTTCCCTAATCATGTTGTCTCCACATGATAGCGCTGGGAAGTCTTCCTGTGAGAGGGCCGGACGGCGCTCCTCATCAATTGCTGAGCGAGCTGTGCCTGAGGCGGTGTTCCCGGAGCCGGCGCCATCTTGGGCCTTGTTCATGGCTGCGCTGCTGTAGTAGTCTGTGAGGCGGCGTGGAGCTGGCGGTTTGTTCCGCCGTCTTGACATGCCCGGGGTGGTCACGGATCCTTGCCCCTTCCGTGTGACCGGAGCGGGGTCGGAATGTCGCTGTGTGTTGCTGCGGATCAGTGCCTGTGGAACGGAGCTCTGTATTCAAGCTTCCATTCCTCTCCGCGGCTGGCCACGCCCCCAGCTGTGCCTCATTCTTGACGCCAGCTGATTGTGGCAGCCATGCTATTTAAATCAGCCTCACTCAGTGTATACCAGTGCGCTACACTCACTGGACGCTTGGCTGTGAGGCTGTCATTACACACCTCTCAAGGTATGACTTTTCATTTACTGCACTCTATCCTTTTGTACTCCAACAATTTTGCTTATAAATACTTTCAATACTCCTCTGCTCAGCTATCCAACTACACACCACCTATTCTGACCTAGCTCTTATTTTGGTCCCTGCAAGCTGTTGCAGGGATTCTCACATAGGCTGTGCATCAATATACTTATCTTTTCCAAACCCCATATACTATGATATTGTCTCTAATTCTTTC
Organism: Lithobates clamitans; assembly: GCA_037952925.1. Taxonomy (NCBI): domain Eukaryota; kingdom Metazoa; phylum Chordata; class Amphibia; order Anura; family Ranidae; genus Lithobates; species Lithobates clamitans. The sequence goes on along the minus strand of JBBGZY010000356.1, from coordinate 566,471 downwards.
ATTTTACCTGCTACAGTATATGCATTATGGATACTCGCAACACGCAGGCTTAGCGTATTTACCTGCTGAGCGTGCAATTATATATTATATTTTGTCTTTATTTTTCTCTCTTAAATTTAAATTCATACATACACACATTTGTATGCTGCCAGTAAGGTATAAGACTAACGGGATTTTCCCGCTGTTGCTTTCCTGGATGCGACTCTTTTTTGATGCGACTCATTTTTGATGCATTTTTAAAAAATACAGAAAAATACACAATACATATATACCATCCCCTACTCTCTCTCTATTATGTACCTTATTTTGCCTATACTTTTAATCCATATACTCAGCTACCACTGTCTATCTACCTATTATGGACCCTATTTTAAGGTCCTTTCTACATCCTTTTATTTATTTATTTTTTAGGGACGCCTTCCCGTGACCTCAGCACGCCGCTCTGGTTTATACGCGCACTGGTCGGTCGGGACAGGAGTGCTGCCAAAAAACTCCCCCCATGGTGACTGCAGCCTACCAACCTGCATCCATCATCATTTAAATATTCTGGTTTATACCAGCTACAACAAGTTTTAAAGAATTTCTTGCCACACTCTGCCCTTCCTCCATGGCTCTTCTTGCTTTTAGAAAAAAAGTTTTCACAAGCAAATAATTAAATATTCTCAGGTAGGGGATGAATTCATCACCCTAACACCCCTTTTTTGCATACTACTTAGAGATTTATTCATTACCTTATTTTCTCTTTTTCTCTCTTACCTCTCTTCCATTAGCCTAGATGAACATCTCTCTCTCAGACTATGCCCCTGAAGAAGGATTGTACAAATATTAAGTACCCCGAAACGCGTCGGGCTTGAGAAGAGCTTTTTCATCACAATTCGTTTTGTTTATTTGCTTATCATGGCTATCATGTAGTTTACACTATGTTAGTCTAAATATTTACTGCTTGTTTTTATCTTAATGTACCTGTGATTACGAATAAAATTTAAACCTTTTTTACTAATGCCCTCTACTCTCCACACATTTTATTACTCTTTACTTTTGCAAGTGCCGGGAAAGTCCACCCAGGGGAACTCCTTTGTTTTGTGTTTATTACACACCAGTGGTTGCACAGCTGGTTTCATCTAGTATCATGCACTAAATTACTGATTTCATATGGGCTTAGCACGTGGAGTTCCACTATGCAAACTGGTCATGTGTGTGGGTGGGCCGTGTGGGGCTTGGTTATGCAGGTGGGGCACATGTGCGCCCCTGCTTTGCTTGCCGGCTTTGCCATCTGGGCTGCCACTGAGTGGTTGGGCTCCCTTGCTCACACTAGAAATTATGTCCATCCCAGGGCACCGGAAATTATATTTGTTTATTTTCAGATCCAACGGCCGGAACGCACAGTGGAGCTATATTTCCGGTTCTCGGCTGACACGTGCATTCCAGAGGCATGCCATCCATCTTGGACATCTATTACGGACTCCCCTTTTTTTGGATTGGTGCATCCATTATCACTGTCATGCACCTTCATGTTTCCCAGTCCTGTTCAGCTCTGACACACTTATCAAGAAAATTAAAGGTATGACATGAGACACACACATTTCCAATGAAGTACACTAATTAACTTTCATCAAGTGTTGCCTTTAATTTTGTCCTGTGCATGATGCTTGATGTGATCATAGTGTAATCTATATTCACATTATATGTGAGTTATATGATGTGGATTTTGGGTTCATATGTCTGTTATAATTTTTACATGTTTGATAATTTTTATATGTTTGATGCTTCTTAAAGTTCGATAAGTTGTTTAGTTGCCCAAAATGGGAGGAGCCCTGTCTAAGGGTCTCATGTGATCCTCCTAAACCACTATATTAAAGTGATTGTAAAGGCTCATTTTTAAGAAAAAAGATAACAAACATGATATACTTACCTCCTCTGGGCAGTTGGTTTTGCACAGAGCAGCCTGGATTCTTTTCTTCTCAGGTCCCTCTTTGCTGCTCTTAGCCCCTCCCTCCTTTGAGTGCCCCCTAGCTAGCAGCTTGCTACAGGGGGCACCCAAGCCGAGTCAGAGCTCAATGTATCCATTCAGACATGGAGCCCTGACCTGGCCCCACCCCCTCTCTCCCCTGATTGGCTGACTGACTTTAATGGACAGCCACAAGAGCCAATAGCACCACTGCTCTGTCTCAGCCAATCAGGAGAGGTGTCCTGGATGGCTGAGGGGATTGTGGACATCACTGGAGAGAAAAGGGTCTCAGGTAGTAAATTAGGGGGTGCTGGGGGGGCTGCTACACACAGAAGGTTTTTTTATCTTAATGCATAGAATGCATTAAGATAAATAAAAACTTCTGCCATTACAACTACTTTAAGACCAGCCAGGCATGTTCCAAAACTAGCTCTGAGGAAGAAGGAATCCCCCTCAAAACATGTCAGCTTTTTGGAAATTCATCTCACAATTTGGACTTTACTAGTGGACCAAGGTGGTTGAGGCACTCTCTTGACTTTGTTACACCCATTGATGCTGTCCTTTGTGAGTATATCTACACTTTCTTTGAACAATAAAACTATTGCAAAGATAATGCACTAGACTGGTGCGGCCTCTGTTCTTTATCTTTTTAGTTTCACTTTGGGTTTCCCCGGCCTGTTGTGAGGGCAGCAAAGCCTGAGCATGAGTTGAAATAGTCGAAGATACCCGACTGTCCTTTGCCACATACCTTTCTCAAGCGCAGGAGATTTGTTTCTTTCCCGATTCTGCCTATTTTATTGGATGTTATAGGTAATGCATGTCACCAAATATACAACATATTTAGTCTGACAGTTGACAAGTTGTTTGATAGTAGCAGTAACTTTTGCAACATGAGGTGATTGTATGAAAATCACCCCAATGTTTACAACTTGAGCAACTAGTAGCTCCACACCTAAGCATTCCAGTGGTGTGTAGCCATGTATTCAGGAATAGCTCTTTAGGATTGGAGATCATGCTGGACTGGTTCAAGCAGTTGTTAGTCAATAGGTGATGGGGCGGGTTGGAAGAGTTATTTTCCAATGATTTCTGCCAAACATAAAATGAAGGTGGTGGTTATTCCTTTTTTTGGGGTCTTGGGCTGCTACCTCTGGGTATGTCCTTGAGGTCAGTTCCGCATGTACTTGTAAAGATAGGTAAAAAAAGGAGCACCCGATATCCAATGAATGCAAGTTGGAAGGTGAATTTGTAATCGTTTATTGAAAGTAGCAACAAGTGATCAAGCCAATGGGTTTTGGGGGAACATAGACTCTTCCTAGGACCTCTGATCTGTTCCCTTGGGGTGGCATGGGGTAGGGGGTGGAGACTGGAATGAATGTGGAAAAGATGTCTGTGGTGACTTGAGGATGGATGAGAGTGTAAAATACATAAGTGGTGCATATAGTGAACTCAATGTAGAGTTATTCACCTTAAGGTCATCACAGAGGACAAGTGGGTACTCTTTATGTCTGGAGGAAAAGAGATTTAATCTCCAAATATGGAAGGACTTCTTCACAGTAAGAGCTAGGAAAATGTGCAATAGCTGGTTCTGGACAGCTCAGTAGATTGTTTTAAAAAAATTAGATTTTTTTCCTAAATTCACATAACATAACTGGATACTAATATTGTTATAGGTAAAATTGATCCAGGGAATATCCAATTGCCTGTTGGGGGATCAGGAAGGAATTCCCCCCCCCCCCTGGTGCAAATTGGATCATGCTTCATTGTTTTTTTTCCTTCCTCTGGATCAACTGTGGGTATAGGATAGTGCATATGGAGGTTTTCTATGTGTGTGAGTTTTTTTTCTGTGTTGGTTGAACTAGATGAACTTTTGTCTTTTTTCAACCAGATGTAACTATATGTGACTAAGTAACTATGAGTAAAGTGCAGTCAACAATACAGATCAAATCGTCAATGTATCTGGAGTAAGCAGTGATCTTGTTCCTATATGGGTTACATTATTATTATTATTATTATACAGGATTTATATAGCGACAACAGTTTGTGCAGCGCTTTACAACATGAGGGCAGACAGTACACTTACAATACAATCAATACAGGAGGGATCAGAGGGCCCTGCTCGTTAGAGCTTACAATCTAAAAGGGAGGGTCAAGTGGAAACAAAAGGTAATAACTATGGGGGATGAGCTGATGGAGAAAATGAAAATACAGTTGTTAGGTGTGGGTAGGGTAGGCTTCTCTGAAGAGAAGGGTTTTCAGGGATTGTCTAAAAGCTAATAAAGTAGGAAATAAGCGGACTTATTGGGGTAGGGCATTTCATAGGATTGGAGAGACTTTGGAAAAGTCCTGGAGGCAAGCATGGGAGGAGGGGACGAGAGAGCTAGAGAGCAGGAGGTCTTGAGAGGAACAAAGAGAACGAGTAGGTTGGTATTTAGAGACTAGGCTAGTGATGTAGCTAGAGGTGAAATTGTGGATGGCTTTGTACATAGTTGTTAGTTGTTTTGAATTGAATTATTTGGCCGAGAGGAAGCCAGTGGAGAGATTGACAGTGTCATGGACTTACTACGCATGGCTCTGCAACTGGCCGCGGGCGCACGGGTCCATTGGGATGTGTTTGAGTCCATAGGCATTCAGCAGTGAATAGATGTGCGCCAATGCGCATGCGCGTGCACAGACCACGGACGCGCGCACAGTAACAAAGCTTTGGCGCCCAGTGATCCTTAAAAGGGGCCTCTTCAGAATGCATCCTTGCTGTCTGATCTGCAGCTCATCCTGATCCTGAACCTGCATCTGCTCCAGTGTTACCCGGCTTCTCCTGACCTCGCTGCTGTCTCCAGTCCTGACCCCTTGGCTTGCCTTTGACCTGCTCTGTGTTCTTGTTTGTTTGATCTCCTGTTGCCGATTCTGCCTGTACTTTGACCATTCTCTGCCTGCTGCTTCTGTCTGATTGATCTGCTGCTGTGACCTGGCTTGTCCGACCCTGCATCTGCCTACCAGTCCTGCATCCGTGTGCATCTGCCTACAAGTCCTGATTCCGTGTGCATCTGCCTTCCAGTCCTGCATCCGTGTGCATCTGCCCACAAGTCCTGCATCTGTGTGCACCTGCTTACAGTCCTGCATCTGTGTGCACCTGCCTGCTACTTCTCAGCATTCCTGCATCTGCAGCAATCAAGCCTGTACCTGTCTCTGCCAAGCGGACATCATCTCCAGTCAAGTGGACCCTGCAGGCTCGCTCTCCTACCCCGCTGTGCTCCGAGGGTCACTGTTCCCACTCCAGTGATCCCGGAACCAGAGCCGTACGAGAGGTCTCCTACTGCACGTCAGGCTCACCTCCAATGTACGTGTCAGACAGAGAGGAGTAGCAGACACAGAGCGATTGGTAAGGTGGATGAGTCTGGCAGCAGCATTCATGATGGATTGAAGAGGTGATAAACTATGTAGAGGTAAGCCAATGAGAAGGTAATTGCAGTAGTCAAGGCGAGAGATGACCAGCAAGTAAATTAAGAGCTTTGTTGTGTCATTGGTTAGAAAGGGCGTATTTTGGAGATGTTGTGAAGGTTGAGGCGGCAGGATTTGGACAGTGATTGGACATGTTGCTTAAAAGAGAGTTCAGAGTCCAGGACTACACCTAGAACCTTGGCATGTGGGGATGGGCTTATAGTTGTGCCATCGATTTTGATGGAGAGATCAGGGGAAGGGGCATATGAGGGAGGAAAAATTATAAGTTTGGTTTTGGAAAGATTGAGCTTGAGGAAGTGGTGTGACATCCAGACTGATATATCTGATAGTAAAATAGTGATACGTGAGGAGACAGAGAGAGTGAGCTGAGGGAAATAGATTTGGGTGTCGTCAGCGTAGAGGTGGTATTGGAAGCCATGGGAGGCTATCAGTTGACCCAGGGAGGAGGTGTAGATTGAAAATAGGAGAGGTCCAAGAACAGAACCTTGGGGGACCCAAGAGAAAGGAAGAGGAGAGGAGGAAGTAAAGTTGTAAGAAATGCTAAAGGTGCGCTTGGATTAGTAGGAAGAGAACCAGTGAAGAGTACAGTCACGGAGACCAAAGGCATGGAGACTTCTGAGGGGGAGGCGGTGGTCAACCGTATCAAAGGCAGCAGAGAGGTCCAGGAGTAGAAGTAAAGAATAGTGTCGATTGTTTTTGGCCATTAGTAGATCGTTTGTTAGTTTTAGGACAGCAGTTTCTGTGGAGTGTTGAGGACGAAATCCAGACTGAAGGGGATCAAGAAGACTATTATCAGCGAGGTGGACGCTCAGTCAGTTGTAGACCAGATGTTTGAGGAGTTTGGATAAGAAGGGGAGCAAGGAGATGGGGCGTAGGTTGTTAAGATTGGATGGGTCCAGTGAGGGCTTTTTAAGTATGGGTCTGACAAGTGCATGTTTTAGAGAGTTGGGGAAGATGCTAGAAGAGAGGGAGAGATTGAAGATGTGGATTAGAGAGTGTAGCATAGAGCCAGAGGGTGAACGTAGCATTTGTGAGGGAACAGGATCCAGAGGGCAGGTGTAAGACATTACCAAGTAGTTTAGCAACCTCATCTATAGTGGTGGGGTTGAAAGAGGGAAGTAATGATTGTGCCTGTGGGCATGAAGTGTAAAGCATGGAGGGTATCTGTGTCAGACTCACCCGAGACAGAGGCTATTGGAGGGGACTGAATGCTAGCCCCTTGCCAACAGATTATGGGCCCTGGCATTTGGGGAAATGGTGCTCTCTGTGAGCTGTATGCCTGGGGACCCTGGGGTTGGTGTTACTTTGGATTCAGCTCCATGTCCCCCCAAAACACACAGACTCTGGGGACCCTGTATTTGCCATAGTATCAATAGTGACTGAGCCATACTGTTGGGGCTCATACTGTGAGAAGATGCTAATGTCATCAACTCCACTCACCTGTCTGATGTCAGCTATAATGTGTTTAATGTAAATAAGTTTAGTCTAGGTTCTAAGGGTATTCAACTCATTGTTGTTTGTTCTAATTAACCCCGTGTTGATGTTTATGGTACTGTGTGTTAATTGAATGAGCTGATCACATTAGCCACCAGCACTGGCTAGGAGACGAACTGTCTAGGCTGAGGAAGGGGGAGATTGTTGTTTGTATTGTTAATTGTAATTAGTTCCAGCTATTGTGTTTATACTACTGTGTGAAGCTCGGTGCCCACAAGTCTGTCATCTGGTCTGAGTACATTTTTTTAGTAAATGTTAATTAGGTTAGCTTTGAGTCAGCCTGCTGTATAAATGTGTGTGAGATCTCAAATAAAGAGTTAGTCCTGATGTACTCCAAGACTGGTGTTGTCTAGTTCTTGGGGGTTCCTATAGCTAGATCCATTGGACTTGTGTTCCAGAACTTAGGAAGCGGTATACTGATGGAAGCGCTCAAGCGGAGTGTGGGACGTTCCGTGACAGTATCGGAACAGTAGAGATCTCCTCGCGAATTTGCATATCAATCTTCTGTTTGAAGTGATTGGCGATCTCCTGGGCAGTGAATGAGTTGGCGGGTGGAGGTGGTGGAGGACGAAGTAGAGAGTTGAAGGTAGAGAAGAGTTGATGGGGACGGGATGATAAGTTGCTAATGAGAGTGATAAAATAGGTCTGCTTGGCAGAGAGGAGGCTGAAATTGTATTTTTGGAGGGCAGATTTATATTGGTTGAAATCTCTGAGACTTAGTCTTACACCACAGGCGCTCATGAGCATGACTACATTTTTTCAGACTTCTAGTATCATCTGTTTGCCAAGGTTGAAGGGGTCGGGCCTGATTCTGTGTGTAGTGAGGGTGGCCAGTGAGTCCAGTGAGGCTAGAAGTGAAGCATTGTAGACAGAAGTGGCTAGGTTTGTGCAGGATAGGGGTGAGATTTTGTCGTAGAGGTTGTCGATAGCAGAGTAGAGAAGAGAAGGTTTGAGATGACATAGGTTTCTGCGGGTAACTTTCAGCCGGTTGGAGGGAGAGGAGGTGGAGGAGAGGGAGAGAGTGAAAGTAATAGGGTGGTGATCAGAGAAAGGGAATGGATAGTTAGAGAGGTCGCTTGGAGTGCAAAGGTGAGAGAAAACGAGGTCAAGGGTATTGCCTTCTGAGTGAGTAGGAGCATGTATCCACTGCTTCAGGTCAAAGGAGGAGGTTAGGCTGAGAAGTTTGGAAGGGGCAGGAGTGTTAGTATTAATAGGGATGCTGAAGTCCCCGAGAATGATTGTGGGGATTTCAGAAGAAATAAAGTAGGGTAGTCAGGCAGAGAAGTCATCAAGAAAGGCTGATACTGGTCCAGGGGGCCTGTAGATCACAGCTATCCTTAGAAAAACTGGAGTGAAAAGACGAATGCAGTATGCATTCGAAAGAGGAGAGTGACAGAGAGGGAGGTGGCTGAAGTACCTGAAAGGTGCTATGTGGGGCTAGAAGGATTCCGACACCTCCTCCCACCCTGCTGTGTGACGGCATCTCCTCGTCTGATGGTTCTTAAATAACGGGGACGGGGCCACCTGGTGACCCGCCCCCTCTGACGCACGGGACATGACGGGACTTCCCTGTGGCATTCCCCGTGACATCACAGGGAAGTCCTGTCAAATCACCGTGCGTCAGAGGGGGGCAGGGTCACCGGGTGGCCCCGCCCCCTGTTATTTAAGAACCGTCAGACGAGGAGACGCCGTCACACAGCGGGAGCCTCCCTCCATGCCATCATGGATGCGGAGCGGCCCGGAGAAGAAAATGAAGAAGAGAAGAAGAGAAGAAGAGAAGAAGATGAACAAGATGAAGAAGATGAAGAAGATGAAGAAGATGAAGAGAAGAGCAGGAGCCTCCCCCCATGCCATGGGTGCGGAGTGGCCCGAGGAGAAGAAGATAGAAGATGCCACAGAGGAGATGCTGGACGAGAACGATGGAGGAAGAACCAGAAGAGCGAGAAGAACCAGAAGAAGAAGATGAAGGAAGATAGAAGAAGCATTTAAATAAAGGAGTTGTCAAAAACTGTCTCTTGTCATTTTTGACAGTTTTTTAGTGAAATGGTAGGGGTAAGTACCCCCTTACCATTTCACACAGGGGGGAAGGCCGGGATCTGGAGGTCCCCTTGTTAAAGGGGGCTTGCAGATTCCGATAAGCCCCCCGCCCGCAGACCCCCACAACCACCAGCCAGGGTTGTGGGGATGAGGCCCTTGTCCTCATCAACATGGGGACAAGGTGTTTTGGGGGGCTACCCCAAAGCACCCTCCCAATGTTGAGGGCATGTGGCCTGGTACGGTTCAGGAGGGGGGGACGCTTTCCTCTTTTCCTGCAGCCTGCCAGGTTGCGTGCTCGGATAAGGGTCTGCTATGGATCCTTGGGGGGACCCCACGCCATTTTTTTTTTTGGCGTGGGGTTCCCCTTAAAATCTGTACCAGACCTGAAGGGTCTGGTATCGAATTTAGGGGGACCCCCACGTCATTTTAAAAAAAAAATTGGCAGGGGTTCCCCTTAATATCCATACCAGACCTGAAGGGCCTGGTATGGAATTTAGAGGGACCCCCACGTCATTTTTTTTTTAAATTTTGGTTCGGGGTTTCCCTGTGGGGAATTCCCCATGCCGTTTTTATCAATAAACTTCTATGTGTATTGTCGGACCGGCAATGCAATAGCCGCGAGTAGTTTTAAATGGGTTTTGTCCTTCGAAATGTCATTTTGCTGTCAGACTGTTCTAAACACAGGAAACATGCGCCCCTTTACAGGCATACTATAGACACACCCCAGCTACGAAATTCAAAGGGATATTACACTTTTATTGTTTGACTTTAAGCATTATTAAAATCACTGCTCCTGAAAAAACGGCCGTTTTTAAAACTTTTTTTTGCATTGATCCATGTCCTCTGGGGCAGGACCCAGGTCCCCAAACACTTTTTATGACAATAACTTGCACATAAGCCTTTAAAATTAGCACTTTTGATTATTCATGTTCGTGTTCGGTGTTCACGTGTTCGAACAAACTTTTTTCCTGTTCGCATGTTCTGGTGCGAACAGAACAGGGGGGTGTTCGGCTCATCCCTAATGCTAATAGCTTGTAAGAATATTTTTGTTTCTGGGTGCCGCCACCAGTGGCTAAGGCCCAATTTTTCAGCCCCTGTTTAACAGGGGCGTGTAATTACAATGTTTGATGCAATTCTTTGCAGCAGGGCTCGTTCCTGTGCTCCACCTAGAGTATCTGAGGGGTTGCAGTGTTGTGGCACCAGCACCAGTGCCTAAGGCCCAATTTTTCAGTCCCTGTTTAACAGGGACATGTAATTACAAATCTTGATCTAATATTTCACAGCAGGGCCCGTTCCAGCGCCCACCAAGAGTAACTGTGAGGGCTTACAGTGTTGTGGCACCAGCACCACCACCACCAAAGGCCCAATTTTTCTGCCCCTGTTCAACAGGGGAATGTAATTACAATTCTTGATTTTTTGGCTGGAGCTACACTTTAAAAATGTACCAGTTCAAAATTACAAATAGATTCTACTTAACAACAAACCTACAGTCCCTGTCTTGTTTGCACCGCCTGTATAACGCTGTTCAGAGTATACAGGGCCTGGGGGCCCCACGCCTTTCCTTTTTTTAATTTGGGTGCGGGGTTCCCCTTAATATCCATACAAGACCCAAAGGACCTGGAAATGGACTGGGAGGGGGGTACCCATGCCGTTTGTCTCACTGATTTTCATTCATATTGTTAGGACCCGACATTACATTAAAGCCGCAAGCAGTTTTAAATTACTTTTATTCCTTTAAAAATGTCATTTTGTGCAGGGACTGTTCTAAGCACAGGAAACACTCACCACTTTAAAGGCATACTATAGACACCCCCCAGGTACGATATTTAAAGGAATATTTCACTTTTTTTCACTTTAAGCATCATTAAAATCACTGCTCCTGAAAAAAACGGCCGTTTTTAAAACTTTTTTTTTGCATTGATACATGTCCCCTGGGGCAGGACCCGGGTTTCCAAACCCTTTTTAGGACAATACCATGCAAATAAGCCTTTAAAATTAGCACTTTTGATTTCGAACGTTCGAGTCCCATAGACTTCAATGGGGTTCTAAGGTTTGTGCAAATTTTCGGTCCGATCGCAGGTTCTGGTGCGAACCGAACCGGGGGGTGTTCTGCTCTTCCCTAATGGAGAGCTGTCTGGTGAAGATGTGGATAATCCCACATGTAAATAGTGTTTTCTAAGCATGAGTCGACGAACAAAGTTATTAACAACAATAATCGTGGCTAAAAGTTTGAAGTCAGTGGTAGGTGCAAAATTAAGTCCCTATGCAAGGACTTCTGGTGAAAACATTTGAAGTGTGAAGAGAATGACATGAATTAGACAACCAACCAACAGGATACTTTCCCATCTACAGGATACTTAACACACCATACAGGTGTTTGAAGACTTACCGTGGAGCGAGTATATGAGAATACAAAATGGCTAACTTGTGTTCGATCTCTCTATTCCAGCATACCACAAAATCACATGGAATTCTACACTGAATGGTCCCCTGGATTAAATTGGTTCATTTTGGAAGTTATATCTTTCCTTCTGAGAAAAAATTACTTACCTTTTGATGGGGGATGGTACATACAGAAACAGGGGGCCTCTATGGGTGCAAAATTTTCCCCTACTTTTGCCAACTTGTATATGGGGTGAGGGGGGGCAATTTCTTTACAATGCATGTAACCCATATAGAGACAAGGTCATTGCTTACTCCAGATACATTGATGATTTGATCTTTATTGTTGACCGCACTTTAATCATTATTGAGTTCTTGGATTATTTGAACAATAATCCTTTGCATTGAAGATTTACAGCGGGGGAAACATCTTACCAAGATCAACTATTTACCCTGTTTTGCTCTATCCTGGACGAGAACTGGGGATTGTGCATCCATATAGAAAATCCACCTCAAAAACTGCACTTTTACATGCATCCAGTTGCCATCCTCCTCATACAGTTAGAGCCCTTCCATGGGGACAATTCATTTGAACCAGACTCTACTGTTCAAATCTTACAGATTTTGACAAACAAGCTATGTCTTTGGGGTAGAGATTCAGTGAGCGTGGATATAGTAGGTCTGACATTAAATGGAACAAAAAGGTTCTTAAGCGCTATAACTGTCAGTCATCTATGGAGGTGTGCATATCCTGGAGAATATAAAATAAGCTGAAGCCCAGTGCAGCCACCAACCACTGGAAAAGGTGGACAGCAAGACATATTAAACAAAAAAGCAGTGCTCTATGGGACCAGCATAAAAACTTGCAAACCTTTAGCCAAGTAAAGTTAATTTATTTGATGCACACTTGAAGGAATTAAAAACAACTGTCAATGATAATAAAATTGTAGAAATTTGCAAAAGCAATTATAAAAACCCATTGCCATTGTTGATATATTGTAAAAGAAATAAGCACAATACCACCATTGACCAGGCCTATTCACATTCTAGTAATGCTTTTGTGATAGAATGAGAGACCACTTTTCAAACATAACGATTAATAAAAATACTAACTGGAACAGACATTTTAATCAGTTTCGTTAACGCAACACATAATCACTGAGGTTTCAAATTATTGAAAAATGTATCATTCTATTTGTGGTGGGGATCATTTCTCCCTCCTTTGCAGGAGGGAGGTATATTGCATTTCTGAGTTAGACACCTACATCCCCAAGGGCTTGAATTCTCAATGGGATATTACCCATTATTATGAGCGAATTCCCTTTTTTCCCCTTTGTTTTCCTGAATTAGTGATGGAGGGAGATTGAAGATAACTTTGTTTCAAGCCATGCATGTATTTTTCTGTAAGCTAAGTTTGCCTCTCATATAAAGATTACTTCATACATTACTCATATACATTATTGTATTAGAGTGCACTCTTGTAGGGAGTCCATTTATCCCAGTTTAGGTGTTTTTAATTTTGATAATAAAATCAAATTTTAAATGACTTTTTTGGACTCCATAGTCTATGTTTTGGGAGGATTTTTCTTATTTGTTTTTAAACTGCTTTTGGGGCTTATTCCCTTTTGGATACATATTTATTTTTATTATTTTTCATTGTTCGCCATCACTGTTTTTTTAGTACCCATATTTATCCTCTGTATACTTTGGTGTTTTTATGGACTTGATATATTTTCTTTTTTGCATTTGCAAATCAGCTTTTTCATGCTGTGTTATCCCAGTGTAAGGCGAAAGCTCATCTGATACCAATTTTTTTTTTTAATAAACAGCAGCCAATTAAGCATTTCATCTCCCCCTATGCATGGGATCCTTATCTCCATGACTAAGCTCAGTGGGTGGAGTGATATGCATTTGGGGCTTGTCCTGATTGGAGCCGGGTTTAGGCTGTCATACACTTTCCTATGGGGTTTTGCAGAGATGTGCGATTCCAGGACTATTCCCTTTTCAATTAGATGTCTAGAGATGGGACGTGCTGCACTCCAAACGGTTGCTATATAAGAGGACCTGGTGGAGCTTTGAGCAGCACCTGTCAATTTAGTTTGGGTCACAGTGACTAGGGGCTGTTGGTGATAATGTGGTCACTGTGCTAGAAGCACAGTGAGAACAGAACAGCAGAGCTGCTTGATGTATACATGCAGCAGAACAGCATTAAAGCCTGCATGCTGTGCTGCCACATATACATGTTATTCTGACAGGAACATGTTAACAACAAAACCACTAATCACCTTGTTGGTGCTGACATGGTGATAATATGAGTTTGTTTATTAATATTGGGTTTGTGGTAACATTACAGCTGGCGCTAGGGTCATGGTTAGCATCAGGATTATATGTAAAAGGATTATCTTTAAGCCAGGCATTTATGGATCAAAATTTGGCCAGTTCAGCAGAGACCAGCTACATTTTTATTTGATCCATGTATGAGCACCCTGGTTAGGCAGAAGTTAATCTACTGATTGACTTCTGTACAACCAGCCTGTTGAGTTTTTCCTGATGCTGGCTATAGCCGACAGTACCGATCATTATATTCTGATAGCAGGGAAGTTTCCACACTATACAATAAAGGGCAGATTCCTCCATCCACCTTGAATGTGTCGATGAAGGAATCTGATCTTTTTTTTTGTTCAACCCAGTGGTTGAAAAAAAAAAAAAATGTATTGGCCGCCTTAGAATGGAGGTTGGCTTTCTTTATTAACAAATCCACTATTAATCATGTATGTGTGGACATAGAGGTCATATGGCTTTGTTAATAAACAATGGGATAGTTTTAGAATTTGTTTATTAGCAAAGCTATTGATTGTCGTGTCAGAACTAAAATGGTGATCACATTGCTTTAGATTAATTCAGGGTTTCTCAGCCTTATTTTATTATATACCCCTTTTAATTGAAAACTCCCTTGATAAAGTGAACATTATTGCCCAACAATATAGGGTCAATTGTCTTTCTCTAAAGATAAGTCCTATATGCATAAATTGATACCTACAACTTGCAAAGGCCTGAGAAAATGATGCCAAGATATTTCCAAATAGCCAAAAGAGTAACTGATTTGGGCAGGCTGGTGTGATATGATAGATCAGCTGAGAGGATGAGATAGGTTTATGGCCAGTTTACATCAGAACACAGTGCGGGAAACCTGCATTCAATACATGTTTCCTGCACCGCATTCAAAACACACTGCACTTATGATCTGCACTGGGTGTCAGTGTTAACTTAACGACACCCCAAATGCAGGTCATACTGTAAATGCAGTGCATTTGCCTGCACTGGATCGCATGGGACAGTAGTCCCATGCAATCCAGTTGGTGTGATTTTTTTAGTAGTGCGTTCACTGCTTTTGATGTGGCCCGTTCAAATGAATAGGCTGAATATGCACTACACCCAGATTGTATGCGAAAGCGTAGCTCATTTCTGTGGGATTCATGATGTGAACCAGCCCTTAAAGGAGAAGTCCAGCCTGAGCTTTTTAAGCTGGGCTTCTCCTAGGGGTCACAGGAGTGCAATTTGTTTTGCACTCATGTGACCCATTTTCAGCTGAGAGCGGTCTGAAGTCTGCTCTCTGCTGACATCACCAGGATCAGTCCAGGCAGTGCGTTATTCCGACTTGGAAAGTCTGGATCCACCAGCTAGTAACAGAAAGAAAACTGCGCTAGAAAAAACAAAACTCAGTGTTGCACACATATAGTTTTAAGTCCATCCGTAGCATATACACAGGTGTCAAATGTCAGTCCGTGCAGAGTTCACAAAGGTATCTATCCACATCTTCAATTAAGGTGACAACACACTTATAACCACCGTAGAAACAAGTGTAGAAGATAGGACAGTCCTCCACCTATAAGCCAACTGCCTCTTACCAGCTCCCTTGATCTCTGGTAAGGAGATCACAAACGCTTTTTAGCTTATGACCCAGCTACAGTCTTGGGATGGAACATCAGATAAAGTATCCGTGGTTTCCTTAAATGAGTCTCATCAGCATATCCATGGGCCAGTCATATGAGAAAAAGAAAAGCTTCCATAGTGTATAACGTCTAAAACTTTTATTATTAAAAAAGTAATGCACTTACATCAATCTGGAATAATAAGGCATCAATCAGAAAACAAGCCGGCCGGCTCTCTAAAAACAAACGCCCGTAACTTCCGGGACTGCGTGTTGGTATGTTGGTGGCGTCAGCACGCCGCTCTCTCTACGCCGTTTCGTCAAACCTGACGTCGTCCAGGGGCACGTCGTTTGGTGCCCCTGGACGACGTCAGGTTTGACGAAACGGCGTAGGGAGAGCGGCGTGCTGACGCCACCAACATACCAACACGCAGTCACGGAAGTTACGGGCGTTTGTTTTTAGAGAGCCGGCCGGCTTGTTTTCTGATTGATGCCTTATTATTCCAGATTGATGTAAGTGCATTACTTTTTTAATAATAAAAGTTTTAGACGTTATACACTATGGAAGCTTTTCTTTTTCTCATATGACTGGCCCATGGATATGCTGATGAGACTCATTTAAGGAAACCATGGATACTTTATCTGATGTTCCATCCCAAGACTGTAGCTGGGTCATAAGCTAAAAAGCGTTTGTGATCTCCTTACCAGAGATCAAGGGAGCTGGTAAGAGGCAGTTGGCTTATAGGTGGAGGACTGTCCTATCTTCTACACTTGTTTCTACGGTGGTTATAAGTGTGTTGTCACCTTGATTGAAGATGTGGATAGATACCTTTGTGAACTCTGCACGGACTGACATTTGACACCTGTGTATATGCTACGGATGGACTTAAAACTATATGTGTGCAACACTGAGTTTTGTTTTTTCTAGCGCAGTTTTCTTTCTGTTACTATCTTGTTTAATGTGGGTATCCCATATTTTTTAACTGCAGCTTAATTACGTGTACAGACAGCAGATTATATTTTGCATGTCATATAATTATTACTGACAGCGCTGTATTTTTTATACATTTTGGATCCACCAGCTGCCTGGACTGATGGCAGTCTCAGCCTCTCAGCGAGATGCTGAGAGGCTGAGATGGCCGCTCCCCGCCCCTCCACAGCTCAGTGCTCCAATGAGCAATGAGGAGCAGAGCAGGAGAGATGCTGACTGACAGTCAGCATCTCTCCGCTCCCAGAGGTGAGAGAACCGAGCCATCGGCGATGTTCGGTGGCTCGGTACTCAGTGAAGAGGTGGCGGGGGACGAATGCAGCATCGGTCTGATGCTGCATACACCTAGGTAAGTATGAATAGCCAAAAAAAAAACCTATACTTCTCTTTTAAGTAGCTCATGGTTTTTCATCCATTAGGGAGGTCATCCAGTTTTATAAGGAGTAATGTTAATTTCTCTCTCACTTGGCACACAGTTGTTGTAAAACCTGGAGATTAAAGATATGACATTAGTTGATTATTACTTTGGACTTTTTATAGGCAATTACTTGGTAAAGCAAGTGGATAATTATGGTGTGTTTTTTACAGCTGGGGGAAGGTTGGTTCTACTCCTTTGACAATAATTTAGAAAAAAAATATTAGTTTATTGTAAGTAGCCACTAATATGTTGCATTTTTGGGTTCCAGGTCTGATGTCACAGAACTTGTATTGAGTAATTGCTTCTCAGTGTATGACATCATTAAATAGTGTGTCACATGAGCTTGCAACTGGTTATTTTTTCAGTGGTTGTAAACCCTTACATATACCCACTGAAGTAACTAGCTTCTTGTAATACACGGAGATGAAACAAATCCTCCTATACAGGCTATACCTGTTTATCTGCACCTTCTATTCTCTATAGACTTCTAAAACATAGATCAAAGGCTTTTTTCTTTGCTGGGATCAGGGATCTGACATCACACACTGTACAGCATAGTAAAGAGAGCTCAGAGACCTTGAGTGGAATGGACACAAAAACCCTATTGACTTGGTGTTGACATAACCTATTAGAGATGACTCATGCAGATAGCAGAGGAAGGAAATATCACAAATAAATAACACTCTGTGTTTTGGATAGAGGCAATCACACACTATAGAAGACTATGCTTTGTTCATTTTTCATTTCAGAGGTTTACAACCACTTCAACATATCTGAAAAGTAATTTATGTTGATGCACTTTAAATGTACTTGTCATTGTTATGTGTTGATAATAAAGCTTCTGCCAATAATTTCATAGGGTGAATTGCTTGGTATATGTACATTGTTTTTAGTCCAGTAGCTTCCTAGTTAAGTTTAGCCTGGGTCATGAAAATAAAATAATTTAAATATAATTACTATGCAGCGATAAGAAGCTAAATCACAAATTTCATTGTAAGCAAAATAGCTAGTATACTACATGTGACAGTGTGGAATAAAAGCATAATTTCCAAAAAGGTGACATCGGAATAAGTTCCTGCAAGCCTGAACATGCAGGAGGTTGTACTGTATTACAACTAATTACATGAAAGCTGTAAATAACTCATTAATCCTGGCAGGGGTGTAGATAATTTAGCAACAGAACAGTGTACTGTTTACAGTCCCCAGGGAGCAGGTTGGCTTGGAGAAAGTGTTCTATTGTTATGTTTCCATCACATAGAACATTTAAAAATGATATATTTTATTAAATAAAAGTGTTTAAATGTAGCTGATAAATTGCAAGCTTTGCATTAAAAGTGCATCCCAAACTAACAATTACCTTTAGAATGACTGACCGTGATGCCATTAAAACTGCTCTCAAATGTTCCTATGTCTTGTTTTCTGGAGAACTTGATAGGGTAATTTTTTGGTGTTAATGTTCAATATTGGAATAGCTGCTCCTTTTGGAGAAAAGATAATAACTGTCTGGTTTATTTAACTTTTTTCAATGCCAAAAGTCCTGCAATTTGGACAGTTATATGTTTGACATGCAAAGCTTTTATATTAGAAGAATATTATAGAATTCTCAGTTTATTTTTAGCAAACCATAGCAAACAAAAAATTAGCCGCTCTGCCTTTAGAAAAAAATAATCTGTTATATGGGTGTAACTCACTTAAGGTTTAGGGTACCAACGGGTTGAGCTTATAAGTAATAGGCACATGTGCAGGTCTTTCACTCATCTACAGGTACCTAATGTACAGACCAACCGGGCACAAGTCTTTAATCTCTAAGGATAGTACACAGATTCAATCAGAGCCTTCCTGAAGTAATTTTTTTGACTCTATAAGAATTCCACTTGTTTGTAGCCTCTGTGTCACGAGGGCCACATACCTGAGCTGAGACCAAAGTAGTGGGGTGGCCTCCCTTGCACCTCGGGTCCTTAAAGCATCTGGAGATGGAGATAAAGACTTGGTGGACACTGAGTGGCACGGGTGCCAGGGGTGTGGAGCACCGTGCAAGCCTTAGTCCGAGATCCAAGCCGAGGTCAGGTCCAGTTTGGCAACAAAGTATAAAAGGGTTAATCAGAAGAAGAATGGTTGAGATCCAACCCGGGGTCGGTTCCAATCTGGAGTACAAAAGGGGCAAAGAAGTAGAATGGTTAAGGTACAAATCTGAGGTCAATGGCAAGCAGTAATGAAGAGTAGTCAAATAGGTTTCCAGGACACAACAAGTTCAGACAGATCACACACTAGCACAGGAACAAGGGGGGACTGACGATAATCCAGCAATTTGGCAGTGTCTGGGCTGGGCTTATATAGGGAAGTTTGAGGTCACTTCCTGTGCGCCTCCTGGGCATTTTCCCACCTTTTTCCATCAGGTTAAGGTCACTTCCTGTGTGCCTCCTGGGCATTTTTCCTTCCTTTTTCCATCAGGTCTTCTGCGCAGGTGCGGGTTGGAGCACTGAGGCATCTTTGGTGCATGCTCAGTTGGCACAGATTTCCTCTTGTGGCAATGCGGTATTGGTGCATGCGTATTAAGCCCTGGACTCTTACAGAGCCCCCCCCCGAAGGGGCGGCCTCCAGATGGAAGCTCGCTGAAAGAACCACCAGAGAAGATCTGGAGCATGGATATGTGACTCGGGTTCCCAGGAATTCTCTTTAGGGCCATAACCTTTCCACTGTACCAGAAATTGGCATCCGTGGCCCCTCCAGGGTGGCCTCCACCTCATACTCCTCAATCCCTTTATCATAGAGGGAGGCGGAGGACGGCCCCTACATTCACCAAAGGGGTTTGGGGGCCACAGGCTTCAGGAGGGAGGCATGGAAGGTAGGGTGGATCCAGTGAGTTGAGGGCAGTTTGAGTTTGTAGACAACAGGGTTGAATCAGGACAGGGAGGGGCCCAATGAACTTAGGGCCCAATTTCTTGAAGGGACAGGCCAACTTCAAATGCCTGGTAGACAGCCAAACCTTGTCTCCCGGTTGAGGATCCAGGTCCCCCCACCATCTTCGATCATAGATGGTCTTGCAATCCAGCTGTGCCTTGACCATGGTATTCTTTAGGAGCTCTAAGTTGTGCATAAACTCCAATCTGTTCCAGACAGCCGGGACCGAAGCGGAAGCGGGAAGGACAGGGGAAAAAGAAGGGTGGTACCCCAGGTTGGCGTGGAATGCTGATTGCCTAGTGGTAGACTGTATTGTGTTGTTGTATGCAAATTCTGCGTAAGGAGGTAGGTACCCCAATTGTCTTGGACAAAGTTGGAGAAACAATGAAGGTACTGTTCGAGAGTTTGGTTCGTGCATTCCGTTTGTCCATTGGTCTGAGGGTGGTAGGCCGAAGAGAAGTGGTTCTCGATGTCTAGAGCAAGACAGAGCTCCTTCCAGAATTTAGAGGTGAATTGGACCCTACGATCTGATACAATATTGCTGTGGACCCCATGGAGGCATATGATCTCCTGGATAAAAGCCTAAGCTGTTTCTGGGGCGGAAGGAGTGCCAATCATAGGAATAAAATGAGCCATTTTTGTAAGGTGGTCCACAACAACAAATATGGATGTAAACTCATCAGAGGGTAGTAGCTCCACTATGTAATCCATGCTGATCTGTTCCCAGGGTCTGGAGGGAACAGGCAGGGGGCATAGGAGACCCCATGATTTATTCTTTTATGTTTTGCTGTGAATGAATACTGGGCAGGAATTGACATAAGCTAACTTGTTGTCAAGACAGAGTTTGAGCACAGGAACTCCCTGTTGAAGGGGCACAAACACAGCATGGTCATGGAAGAAAAGTCCATCTTAGGGCGTGGCTTGGATGGCTTCCCGAGCAGACGTGTTTCACTGAAGCTCCCGCTCCGGCCTGCCTGCATAGAGCTGGAACCTGCACCTCACCGCCATCAATCATGGGCAAACCGTGCAAAAATAAGGAAACGGACCCCAGAGGACATACCACCCGTTCTTCCTCGGTCCCACGCCACTCATCACTGAGTATTTTGGGCAAGGAGCTACGGCCGGGCACCACGAGGCCAAGATGGCGCCGACGCCACATGCAGCAATCTCACCATCCTCTTCTCTGCAAGCCTCTGAGGACCGCAGAAGCAACAGGTACGGATCCGAGGATGACCTACCCACTACCCACTCTCCGATCCCCCCTACTGAACTTTCGATCGCCCCCCCCCTCCGGCGGCCATATGCTGGGCAGCCTCTCGCAGACTTTCCCCCCATGCCTCATAGGGCCTGCGCCCTCTATATTATCCGGCCAGCCACCCCCCTCCTGGGACTCCTATGCTCCAGAATGGGACCCCCGCTCCCTGCCACAACGCTCCCAGCCTCACGGGGACAGAGCCCCCTCTCTCTCCCCCCTCCAGAGGGATACAGTCCAGGCTCCGGCATCATCCCAGGCCCTAAAGCCACCAGGATCTCAGGGGGCTTATTCACATATGGGGAGCCCACAAGGCCCACTGCTAACCAAGCACTCCAGCATTACCTCCCCCCCACTACCACCCCAGAGGGGACCCCCCACGCCAGCTTCCTACTCTGCAGTAGTACAGGGCTCCCATGCCCACACTACACCAGGCTTTGACCCTGACCCTGAAGCATGTACATCTTGGCGAGATTACGTCCGCTGCATGCCCACAAAACAGGACTTCCGAATGCTAATTTAGGAAGTGCGGGACACATGTAGAACAGAGATCAACATGCTTCGCACTGATCTTCATCAACTGTCCACTAAAGTCACATCCTTAGAAGAAGAAACAAATGACACTAAAATTGAAATCTCACAAATACATGACCGCTTAACTTTACAAGCTACCACCCTTAGAGACTTCCAACGTCACCTCGAGGACCTCGACAACAGAGGTAGACGTAATAACATCAGGGTCAGAGGTCTACCGGAGGCGACACAAGAAGAAGACCTGAATGTGACTCTGCAAGCCATTTTCAACAGCATTCTAGGTCGCCCAGAACATCAGCGGGTTAAGCTGGATCATGCACACCGAGCTTTGCGTCCCCGTGGGCCAGGATCTCGCCCACGAGACGTGATCTGCAGGGTCCACAACTACACCCTCAAAGAGGACATTATGAGAAAGGCGCGAAACATGCATGCTATTGATTTTGACGGGGCCTCCCTACAACTTTTTCCAGACCTCTCATGGATCACCCTTCAACAGAGAAGATCTTTGCAACCACTCCTCACCCTGCTAAGAGAACATGACTTTCGCTATCATTGGGGCTTCCCCTTCAGGCTCACGGCAAAAAAAGATGGAAAGTCCACAATCCTCCGTTACCCGGAGGATCTTCAATTTTTCTGCAGAGAATTGGACATCCCGGTACCACCTACCCCTGGATGGGAACCGTTGCCAGTACCCCCACCTCGCCCAGACCCTTGGATCCAAGTCGTAGGCCGGAAACGCACAAGACCACGATCTGCGGGCCCTTCTCCTCCACCTCGTCAGCGATGAACTGCTGCTCATCTGAACTCCCCTCTCACCCAGTTGTATCACCTCAGTTTTGCACGGTTTGTCTCTTCCTATTTCTCTACCTGAGAACCTAGAGACATATCCTGCTCATCCTACTCATTTAAAGTATGGACTTACTTAGCAAACAGATTCTCTCTTGAGTTAGCAATACATGTTTAATTGTGTTTATAAGGTTTAGATAGGACTTACATAACTAGTCGGGTTGTGCCATCTCCCCCCCCATGCTCCTCCTCTTTTTTCACACAACCTCATCTTCCCTACCTTCTCCCCCCTTGCCCCTTTCTTTCCCATCTTTATCCTCTCCTCCCCCCCCATCCCCCTCTCCATCTCCCCTTTCCTACATCTATCTACACCCGCTCACCTACTCTCACTCTCTCCCCTTTCTCTTACCGTCTGTTTCAGAGGAGGGACATGGCTAGATGGGAGGGTTACCTCCCCCCTCACCTCTTCTCTGTTTTGCTTCCCCCCTGCTAGGGGTTAAACTATAGAGGAATACTATTATGAAGAGGGGTATTTCATATTTCATATACTTATACTTTTATACTATCGTTTTTGAATTCATAGAACATGTCTTACTACTGCTCCAAATCTCACGTATCAAAAGCTTAAATGGTTTACTCTTTTATTCGATCCGAAGTCATAAGTATAGATATGTCGGTTGCCAGTTAACACATGCAGGTTCCCTGTTTTTTCTGTTACTTAGTTTTTCATTTTTTTTTTTTTTGGATTTAGATACAGGCAGGCCCGGAAGGGGGTTGTCCTCCCCTCCTTGGGTCCATCCTTTCCTCCCCCCCCCCCGGGGCTCTCCGAATGGCTCTTTTTTTTATTTTCTCTGACAGTGGCATTTTTGACCCCGATGTCAGAGGGGGCCCTTCGGAGTCTCCCACCCCATCACTTTGTGTAGGTGGGTTATATTGTGAATGGTTAACTAACCTCAATACCGTACTAACCTTTGTGTTTTTTTCCTGTTTTCTGTACCTTTTTTTATGTTCTTCTCCTACTGCTATCCCCATTTCTTTTCCCCTCCCCAATCTTTTGGGCGCCGCCCGTCTCCGGGACCGGGTTCATGTTCGAGGGGTTGCAGGCCTCCAAACCGCAGCCACCATGGAAACCCACAATAGGGACCTCTTATACTCCAAGGCTCTACTACACCCACTAGGTAAGCTATCGTTTCTTTCCACAAAATATCCACCATGATTGACATATTTTCATTAAACGTGAAGGGCCTTAACTCAATTGTTAAGAGAAGCCTAGCGCTACGAGAGTTCAAACGGTCTAAAGCGGACATTATTTTCATTCAGGAGACCCAGCTTGATAAAACAGGCACCATGACATTCGCACGACGGCAATACCCTCACATATACCAGACCTCTGGTCCACATAAACGGGCAGGGGTAGCAATCCTTTTTAAGCAAGGCTCCCCCTTCCAGTTGCAATCCCTATACTTTGATCCTTCGGGACATTACCTCATCCTCCGAGGCCTCTAGAGAGGAGTGAATATCACTCTATGCAATATCTATGCCCCAAACACGAATCAAATCCCTTTTTTGTCTAAGGTCTTTGAACGCCTGTTTGAAGCCTCCCATCAATACCTGGTGATCGGAGGAGATTTTAACCTTGTCCACTCACCGGGTCTTGATAAACACTCAATGGGTCAGGGAAAATCCCAAGCAAACACTAATAGAACAGCCACCCAGTTTCGCCAACTTACTAGGAAATATGCCCTGTTTGACACCTGGCGCACCACATACCCATCAGCTAAACAATTCCCTTTTTATTCCCATCCCCATATGTCCCACTCACGACTGGATTATTTTTTTGTTAATGCCCCGACTCTACGAACATGCACAAACTCAGACATTCAGGCCATCTCTTGGTCGGATCACGCACCGATTACACTCCAACTGACACTCTCTCCGAGCTCCCTTCGTAAATGCCATTGGCGCCTAAATGACTTCCTACTCAAACATGACCCATCCAGAATGGAACTAGAACAAACTTTGAAGTTTTACTTTGCAGAAAATTGCTCCTCTGAGATCTCCCCATCTCTGTGGGAAGCCCACAAGGCGGTCTTCCGAGGCCAATGCATCTTGCTCTCCACTGCCTTAAAAAGAAACGCTAATGCCACACGCAGCGCCCTCTTAGACAGACTTAAGCATCTAGAAACGCGCTTGCTCACATCTCCATCCCTGACAATCCTTAGAGAACTCACTAGTGTAAGGGCTGGACTGAAAGATATCGAAATAGGGAAGATAGAAGAAGCGCTAGTCAGGCTTAGACAGACTTACTACGACAAAGCCAACAAACCACATACGCTCTTGGCGAACAGCTTCGTGACAAGGCAGCAACAACAACCACTACACAACTTAGGGAGGCAAATGGCGTCCTCCACTCCCACCCTAACAAAATAGCACAACTTTTTCACAACTTTTATTCTGCACTGTAATGACCCGAACGTTCCGCATAACCCACCCCCTCCTGACTTATCTCAGGCCATCTATACCTATTTAGCGGAAGCGGACACTCCTACGCTCACCTCCTCTGCCCTGGAGACTCTTAACGCCTCCATTACAGAGGAGGAGCTAACAGACACAATTAAACTATTGCCAAATAATAAGGCCCCTGGGCCTGATGGACTACCATACCTCTATTATAAGACGTTTCTACCACATTTACTCCCCCATATGACAAATCTCTTTAATTCATTTCTCTCTAACACACCCATCCCCAGAGATATGCAAAACTCCTACCTGACACTAATCCCAAAGCCAGGGAAAGATCACACCCTTGCGTCCAATTATAGACCGATAGCACTTCTTAATACAGACTTAAAATTTTTTACGAAACTACTGGCAAATAGATTAAACAACTTCATGCCATCCCTGGTCCATAGGGATCAGGTGGGCTTTGTCCCTTGTCGACAGGCTGGAGATAACACCCGGAGGGTTATTGACCTGGTTGAGGTTGCGAACAGGAACACAATGGAGGCAATACTGCTCAGTCTGGATGCCGAAAAAGCCTTTGATAGGCTGGGCTGGCCTTTCCTGTTCGCGACTCTCAACCGGGCTGGTATTGAGGGCCCGTTCCTCCGAGCTATCACCCACCTATACTCGACCCCAACAGCCCAGGTTCGCACTAATTTTGCCACTTCCCCTACTTTTATGATCTCTAATGGGACCCGCCAAGGCTGCCCACTCTCCCCTCTTCTATATGCCCTATGCATTGAACCGCTAGCAGCCCATATCAGAAATAACCCAAGTATCCATGGTATACCAGTCCGTACTAGAGATTTTAAGATCTCCTTATTTGCGGACGATGTCCTCCTCACTCTCACCCAACCTCACATATCTCTCCCGAACCTACAAGTGGAGCTGGAGAGATATAGCACCCTCTCGGGTTATAAAATTAACAGTTCCAAGACAGAGGTTCTCCCTCTTAATTTATCTCCCCATACATTTTCAACGCTCTCACAAACTTTTCCATACTCTTGGCGGTCCTCCTCTTTAAAATACCTGGGGGTACATATTACACCCACATATGATACTCTATACAAGGCCAACTTTCCACAAATGTTTGCCTCTATCAGAGCCTCCCTAAATAAATGGAAATCTTTGAAACTGTCCCTTTTTGGTAGGCTTGCAACCTTGAAGATGACGATACTACCTAAACTTCTATATCTGTTTGAGACGCTCCCTATCCTCATTCCGAGTTCACACCTAAAAAAACTTCAGGGTGACCTGATAAACTTCTTCTGGAATTATAAAAGACACCGCATTGCTAGATCGGTTCTATATGCCCCACGTAACCAAGGTGGACTGGCGTTCCCCAACATAGCAAAGTACTACCTAGCAGCTCAACTAAGACCTATAGCCTCCTGGTGCACCCTACATGCTTACAATAGGTGGACACAGATAGAAAAGTTATGGCTAGCCCCCATACATCCAAACTCCATGCTTTGGAGCTCTGATATACCTCCGGGCGGCATACAATTGCTAGGACCAATGGCTCTCTTACGTACATTATGGCGACGGGCCAAATTGAAATACCCGCTCACCACCACGTCTTCCCCAGTCACTTCATTCCTATTTACACCCAATATCCCCGACAGCTTAACCTCACAGATGTCCCATTTCTGGATGAATAAGGCCATATTTCGTTATGGACAATTAATTGACCCTAAAACCAGAATGCTACGATCCTTCCAAGAACTGAAAAAGACTTTTGATATTCCCAAACAGGCCTTTTTCAGTTACCTACAAATACGCCATTATGCACAGTCACTGAGGTCGAATTTAAGATTTTCTCCCCTGACAGACTTTGAAAAGCTATGTTTAGAGGGCTCATCCCCTAAGGGCATGATTTCCCGCTCCTATCAAATGCTGGTCACTGATTTCTCACCAGATGGCCCGCGACATCCATATATGGCTAAGTGGGAGCAGGCGTTGGGTACAGATTTATCCTTAAAGACCTGGCAAATCATATGGAACCAGGCTACTAAAAGCTCCATATGCACGCTTTATAAAGAGAATCAATACAAAATTCTATTCCATTGGTATCAGACCCCTGACCTGCTCCACTCCATATACCCCACAGCTGATTCTCGCTATTGGAGATGTTATAAGGATAGGGGAACATTATTCCATGTCCATTGGACCTGCCCTCTAATCATCCCCTACTGGGATATGGTACAATCCCTACTCCAGTCCATCTTTGACACAGAAGTGCTCCTCGATCCGAGGATTTTTCTCTTAGGCCTCCCATCTATCACCTTCTCAAAAATATCCAAAAAACTTTTAGCTCATGTGCTTACTGCAGCACGCTGTCTGGTGGCTCTGAAATGGAAAAAAAGGGAGACTCCCTCATTGACTGAGCTACACTCCAGGATTAGGGATGTTAAGAGAATGGAATATCTTACGGCCTCATTAAATGATACTCTTGAGAAGCATAACCGTATTTGGGAACCCTGGGTTCTGTTTGAGACTCCTGTGACCTAATGATATATGTCATTTATGTATTTATGACCCGTCCCCCGCGGACCCGCCCCGGGTCTGGAGATGGGTGGCTATCCCTCCCCCCCCTTTTTTCCTCCTTTCTCTATTCTTTTCCTTCTTCTTTTTTTTCTTTTTGTGACGTTATATATATATGTAAAGGGTACTAATGAATATACTGTATGAGATGTATAACAATCTAGTAAAATCACTCCGTTCCATCACTAACTTTTTATATTGACAGGCTTAACCGCCCCAATGTCTGAATGACCGTGTGCCAAATTGAATTGTGACACTACGATCTCTTTCTATCCTTGTACCCAATGCTATAATGCTGTATTTGTTATCTTTCTTTTTTGTGGAAAAAATAATAAAAATTGTCAATTATAAAAAAAAAAAAAAGAAAAGTCCATCTTTTTCTTGCAGATGTTCTCCTGAGGGCAGATGGTCTAGAGAGGAGGCCAGTTTAATCCTGGACAAGAGGTGGTCATCCATAAGTATGAAGAAATTATAGACTGGGAGCATCGTGTCCATCATTGGCGAGTTATCTGATGTGGGATACATGTGAGATAGAGCATCAGGTTTACAATTTTTAGATCCCGGACGGTATGTGATATGCATTTGAAATCGGGTGAACAAGAGAGCCCATCTGGCTTGTCTAGGTCTGAGACGCTTAGCTGTATGGAGGTATTCCAACTTCCTATGATCAGTGTAGATAAGTATAGGGTGCGAGGCTCCTTCCAATAGATATTGCCATTCTTCCAGGGACAACTTCCTCGAAAAGAAGGCAACAGGATGTAACATGGCTGTGGTTTTGTGGCGCTGAGAAAGGACTGCCCCAACTGCAATCTCTGAATCATAGACCTCCAACACGTAAGGCAGGGCTGGGTCATGATGATGAAGGACTGGGTTAGAGGTGAATTGCTTCTTGAGTTTGTGGAAAGCCGATTGTGCTGAGGGGGACCACAGAAAACAACTGCTTTGCTTGGTGAGTTGTGTGAAATTATTGACGAGAAGCCTTTGATGAATATTCTATAAAAATTTTCAAATCCCACAAACCTCTGGATGCTCTTATGGTCCGAGGGTACTGGCCATTCAAGAACTGCAGTTACCTTCTGGGGATCCATGGATATGCCAGAAGTCAAAATAATGAGGCCAAGGAATTGTATGGTATCTTTCTCAAACTCACATTTTTCAAACTTGGCGTAGAGTTTATGGGCTCGGAGGCGAAAAAGGACTTTTCGCATATGGATGTGATGTGCATCGAGGGAAGGTGAAAAAACAAGGGTGTCATCTAAGTGCATTATCATAAAAAGGTCAAGAAAATCCCGAAAGATGACATTCACCAAGTGTTGGAAAGTTGCTGGGGCGTTACACAGCCCAAATGGCATGACCAGATACTCAAAATGGTCAAACCTAGTACGAAAGACCGTTTCCTATTCATCGCCCTCTCTTATCCGTATTAAATTGTAGGCCCCCCGTAGGTCCAATTTTAAGAAGACCTTGGTGGTGCGGAACCTCTGAACGAGCTCAGGGACTAGAGGCAATGGGTATCGATTATTGATTGTGATACTGTTCAATTCTCTGTAGTCGATACATGGTCTTAAAGAATGGTCCTTGTTTTCCACAAAGAAGAGTCCAGCGCCAGCAGGAGAGGTGGAGGGCCGGATGAACCCTTTCCTAAGATTGTCATCAATGTATTTTCGGAGGACTTCTAATTCAGGCTCAGAGAGTGGGAAGATCCTCCCAAATGATATTGCAGAACCAGGAAGAAGCTCAATGGGGCAAACATACGGTTGTGGTGGTAGGGATTTAGGCCCCTTCTTGTTGAAGACGTCCAGGAAGTCTCTGTAAACCTGGGGGAGAAGAGTGTTGTCATTTGTGGAAAGAGGTTGAACCGTCAAACAGGCTATTGTGGGAAACAGTGGTGTAAGCAATATGGTGAGCCAAAAGACACAACTTCAGTGGACCAATCAATCTGTGGCTGGTGCTGTTGAAGCCACGGTAACCCCAAAATAATCAGAAAAATGGGGGAAGAAATCACATTCATCCGATGATATTCCCGATGGTCTGCTTTGGTGGTGGCCAATATGAGGGTGGTCTTATGGGTTTTTGAACCTGAGGTTGGTGTGGAGCCATCTTCCAGATGAACGATAAATGGCTGGGGCTTCTTGCATAGTGGGATTCCATACTTTTTGGAGAAGTGGATGTCAATAAAGCAGCTGCAGACCCCAGAGTCAATAATGGCTGCTACTTAGATTATCCTTCCAGGTATCTGTAAAGAGAGGCAGAGAGTGAGATGCGAGGATTTAACAACGTACGGCAAAACAGATGGGGGTTTGATCCACTTACTCAGCCTAATGGGACATCCCTGAAGAAAGTGACCTGCTCCACCACAATACAGGCATAGATTGTTCAGGCGATGGTGTTGTCGCTCTTCAGGTGTGAGGGGTGCACGAACTAAGCCGAGTTGCATCAGTACTGCCTCATGAATTGGGGTTGATGCGTGGGTCTCAAGGGTTTTCAGGTGTGGAGCCATGGGTAATCGTGGGAGCATCCATGTGGGACGGGCCATACCGGATCGTTCCCTGCGACGTTCTCTGAGTCTGCGATCAAGCTGGATATCCAACTGAATTGTAGGTTCCAATGTATCAGGGAGCCCCACTCTTGCTAATTCGTTTGAGGGGCACGGACAGGCCCAAGCTAAACTGATGGTGCAAGGCAGCATCGTTCCATGCAGTGTCTGCAACTTACTTGCGGAGTTCCATTACTTAGTCCTCAACAAGGCAT
The DNA here is from genome assembly GCA_037952925.1 of Lithobates clamitans. Classification (NCBI taxonomy): domain Eukaryota; kingdom Metazoa; phylum Chordata; class Amphibia; order Anura; family Ranidae; genus Lithobates; species Lithobates clamitans. The sequence goes on along the minus strand of JBBGZY010000356.1, from coordinate 536,547 downwards.
TTCCCCTGTTGTAGAGAGGTCAACACTGTTTCAGCCGTGGTGGTTCGTTGTGGGTCATCATAGAGCATTGCCATGGCATTGAAGAAAGAAGACAGTGAATGCAGTATAGGACTCTCCCTTTCCAATAGCTGATGAGCGCATGCCTGAGGTTCTTCTGTAAGTAAGGCTACTACGAACCCGACCTTTGTATCCTCTGAAGAGAAGGTCCTAGGCTGTAAGGTAAAGTATAGCGACAGGCATTCCTTAAAGCCCGATACTTGTGGCGAACCCCTGAAAAGCGTTCCCGCATAGAAACCCATGGTTCAGGAGCTGGAGTACAGATGGGCTGCTCCATAGCCATAACATGTGGTTCTGCAGGGCTCAGAACTGAGGTATCGGCCATTGCAGTCAGCCGACCTTCCAGTTGAAAGTACCCCTCTTGTATGGATGTGAGGGCCTGAGACACAGAGGCCACTTGTTGGCACAGGGCCTCGAAGACGGAAGCACTCCCCTCAGTCTCAGACATGGCTGGGTTATTCTGTCACGAGGGCCACGTACCTGAGGTGAAACTGAAATAGTGGGGAGGCCTCCCTTGCACCTCGGGTCCTTGAAGCCTCTGGAGATGGAGACAGAGACTTGGTGGACACCGAGTGGCACGGGTGCCAGGAGTGCAGAGCACTGTGCAAGCCTTAGTCTGAGATCTGAGCCGAGGTCAAGTCCAGTTTGGCAATAAAGTATAAAAGGGTTAAGCAGAAGAAGAATGATCGAGATCCAAGCTGGGGTCGGTTCCAATCTGGCAGCTGGGTACAAAAGGGGCAAAGAAGTAGAATGGTCAAGGTACAAATTCGAGGTCAGTGACAAGCAGAAATCAAGAGTATTCAAATAGGTTTCCAGGTCACAAGTTCAGGCAGATCACACACTAGCACAGGAACAAGGGGGGACTGAAGATAATCCAGAAATTTGGCAGTGTCTGGGCTGGGCAAATATAGGGAAGTTTGAGGTCACTTCCTGTGCGCCTCCTGGGCATTTTCCCTCTTTTTTACATCAGGTTGAGGTCACTTCCTGTGCGCCTCCTGGGCATTTTTCTGCCTTTTTCCATCAGGTCTTCTGTGCAGGCATCTTTGGCGCATGCTCAGTTGGCACGGATTTCCTCTTGCGGCAACCCGATATTGGTGCATGCGTAGTAAGCCCTGGACTCTTATGCCCTGTACACACGATCGGACATTGATCGGACATTCCGACAACAAAATCCATCTGCTTTTTTCCGACGGATGTTGGCTCAAACTTGTCTTGCATACACACGGTCGCACAAAGTTTTCGCAATTTCCGAACGTCAAGAATGCAGTGACGTACAACACGTACAACGGGGCTATTAAAGGGTAGTTCAATATCAAGCGCGCCACCCTTTGGGCTCCTTTTGCTAATCTCGTGTTAGTAAAAGTTGAGAGACGATTCGCGCTTTTCAGACTCGTGGTTTTCAGATAGTTTTTCTGCTGTTCAGTTTGTGCTTGTGGGTTTGTATCTGGTCTTCAGTGCGTATAGTGAGTTCGCATTGATTTATCATTGTGTTCTTGTCCCCTTGTTGCTGATTTTCAGGTCGCTCTTCACAGGCCTTGCTATTCTTCAGTGCGTTCTGTTACTTCGCTCTGACCAGCCGACCGTTTTGAAGCCATATTGCGTTATGTACTCATCGTAGAGTTCATGCTGTGCGGGGGCTTGGTGTTGGGGTTCTTACTTTGACACAAGCCCAGTCCATGGACAGGGTGGGGAGGAGTTCACGGACCAAGAATTGGTTGCTCCAGCGTGACCAATTCTGTCACATGCTTTTGCTCCGTGAGATCCGTAAGAATAATCCTGACAATTTCAGGATTTCTCTCAGGATGACAGACCCCTTTTTTCACCGTTTGTTGGCTTTGCTGACCCCTTATATCAGCAGGCAGGATACCTGCATGTGGCAAGCCATCACTTCGGAGCAGAGGCTAGTCGCCACATTGCGGTACTTGGCAACGGGGAGAAGCTTGCTGGACCTTAAGATCGACAGGCATCTCCCCCCAGGCTCTGGGGATCATTATTCCAGAGACCCGTTCTGCCATCATCCAGGTCCTGCAGAAGGACTATATTAAGGTAAGATTTTAACATCACATTTTATTGTATTTAACGTTTGCTAATATATTGTATTTCTTTCATCATTCCCTAATTACCATGATTGTAATATGCTGTGAATGTCCCCTTTGTCCTCATGCATGCTGGAATTTTTTAACCACTTCCCGCCCGCCCTATGGTGGATTGACGTCCGGGAAGTGGTTCTGTTATCCTGACTGGACATCATATGACGTCCAGCAGGATAACATGCCGCCGCGCGGCCACGGGGGCGCGAATCGCGGCGATCGGTGGATCAGTGTGTCAGTCTGACACACCGCTACACCGATCCTGGTAAAGAGCCTCCGGCGGAGGCTCTTTACCACGTGATCAGCCGTGTCCAATCACGGCTGATCACGCTGTCAATAGGAAGAGCCATTGATCGGCTCTTTCTCACTCGCGTCTGACAGACGCGAGTAGAGGAGAGCTGATCGGCAGCTCTCCTGGCGGGGGGGTCTGCGCTGATTGTTTATCAGCGCAGCCCCCCCTCAGATCACCACACTGGACCACCGGGGATCGCCACTAGGACCACCAGGTAAGGGGCAACATGTGGATGGCCAGGTATGTACCCCATGGCCATCCACATGTGCCCAGTGTGCCCAATCTGTGCCAATCAGTGCCCACAAATGGGCACTGATTGGCACCATTATGTTGCAGTGATGCCCAGCAATGCCACCCTTAGGGGCATCACTGCAAATAACCAGTGTCATCAGTGCCACCCATCAGTGTCCATCGGTGCCACCTGTCAGTGCCCATCCGTGCCCATCAGTGCCCACCTATAAGTGCCCATCCGTGCCCATCTGTGCCAACTATCAGTGCCACCCATAAGTAACCATCAATGCCACCTACAAGTGCCCATCAATGCCACCTATGAGTGCCCATCAGTGCCGTCTATGAGTGCCCATCGGTGCAACCTATGAGTGCCCATCGGTGCCGCATACCAGTGCCACCTATCAGTGCCCATCAGTGCCGCCTCATTGGTGCCACTTAATCGGTGCCCATCAGTGCCGCCATATCAGTGCCCGTCAGTGCAGCCATATCAGTGCCCATCATTGAAGAAAATGTACTTATTTACAAAAAGTTTTAACAGAAACAAAGAAAAACTTGTTTTTTTTCAAAATTTTCGGTATTTTTTTTATTTGTTGCGCAAAAAATAAAAACCGCAGAGGTGATCAAATACCACCAAAAGAAAGCTCTATTTGTGGGAACAAAATAATTAAAAAAATTGTTTGGGTACAGTGCAGCATGAATGCGCAATTGTCATTCAAATTGCGACAGCGCTGAAAGCTGAAAATTGGCCTGGGCGGGAAGGTGTCTAAGTGCCTGGTATTGAAGTGGTTAAAGTTTGTTTTTTGTCCTTCATGCATATTTGCCTTCACTAACCTCCCCAGCATGCCATCCTCTGCCCATATCCACCTCACCTAGTCACTTAACAATGTATTTTGTCAGCTCCATAGTAGTGCTTACCCTAAACACCTCCTAAAATGTGTACAAATGTTATTTGTGTCCTTAAATTCCTGCAGAGGGCCAGAGGCTTTTTTTGGGGTCCCAAAATCATTTGGACCCCCCCCCCAAACCGCTAAATCGGCTGATACCAATCCTCTATCTGCTGACTTTGCCAAACTCATACACACTATACCTACCTCTTTAGTGGTCATATTTTTGTATGAATTCACCAAAGCATGTAGTGTAAGGGCCTGCCTAAATACTTTCAAATGGTACTGTTTAAAGTTTTGTATCCTATTATTATCTTGATAGGTAATTGCAGAATGTATAAATGTGCTCCAATTTGGACAGTGTGTATTTAGATATTTGTATTATGACACTTCTTAGCTGTCCAGTGGGCTGCCAATAGTATAAGTAAGGAGGGGCTGGCCAAAGTAACACACTTTATTTATGCATTCAGCTCTCAATGAAGCGGAGAGGGTTACCTGTCCAAAACATCTCCCCCCTAAAGTATTTTCAATAGGCCATCAGAGGGGGTGAGGAATCTGATAGGTGGACCTTATATGTTTGTCTTTAAATACTCCCTAAAATAAATGTTATACAGATGTTGGCCAAGAATGTTTGTGTCTAATCTGCTTGCAATGTTATGTGCAAAATTACTAATTATTTTTTTCTTGTTTGACTCCACAGTTTCCTTCCACGCCACAGGAATGGCAGACTGTGGCCTCCCACTTTGCCCAGCGGTGGGACTTTCCCAACTGCGGAGGGGCAATTGATGAGAAACATATCCACATCATCCCACCACCCAACTCGGGGTCATACTATAACAACTACAAGGGGTTCAATGGTATTGTGATGTTGGCGGTGGAGTCGGCTCCTTACGAGTTACTCTATGTGGACGTAGGGAAGAATGGCCGGGTGTCGGATGGTGGAGTCATTGCCCAGACCGAGTTCTACAGGCATCTCCAGAATGGCAGCTTGCGATTGCCACCTCCAGAAGACAATGCGGAAGGACGCCCATTCGTCTTCATTGCGGATGAAGTGTTTGCGCTGGGGGACCATCTTATGCGGCCATTCCCTATGAGGACCCTCACCCCGGACCAGAGGGTTTTTAATTACTGGCTGGCCAGAGCCAGAAGAGTGGTGGAGAACACATTTGGAATAATGGCCAGCCGGTTCCGCCTATTTCTTACACCGATACACATGGCAGAATATAAACTCAATCACATCATCCTGCCTTGCTGTGTTCTCCACAACTTTTTAAGGAGAAATTCTGTGAACTATGCTGCCTCAGTTGGGCCTGAGGCCGGAATTCAGAATGAACCAACCCTGACGGCGCTGGAAACTGTCCGTCCTGGCTTGCCCCCCCCAGAGTGCCCGCGAGGTCCATTTAAGATACCTTGAATACTTTGCGGGTAGGGGGGTCATCGATATGCCAGACAATGTCTGAGACATTTTTTAAATAAAAATATATTTGAAACTGAACAAATATTTGCTTTGATTTACTGCTTGGCTTTCTTTTAGCTGTCTCCTCGGTTATCTTTTAATGGTATTAATTTTTACCCTTTTTCTTCAACAGTGCAAATGAAATTTCTTTGAGACATGAGGTGACAATCTCTTCTTCAGCTAACTATTATTATGTTGTGGGTCTGCTACACACACACCTTGTTTTTGTTGTTAATGTATGTAATGCATTACTGACAAAAATATTCATCATTTTCAGCACCATGACCAAAATTTGGGGAGTCATGAAAATGGCATGAATATGTAAAATTATAAAGCACTATTGGGTGTTATTTACTAAAGGCAAATCCACTTTGCACTACAAGTGCACTTGAGACTGCACTGAAACTGCACTTGTAGTGCAAAGTGGATTTGCCTTTAGTAAATAACACCCATTGCCACGGAAAAAACAAACTTTACTCCAAACACTACTTTTGAGCATTGAAAGAAGAAGCCACACATTGTTGATTAACACAATTTTTACCTAAAGCACAATCACATGTGCGTTAATAAAAGGGTTTTTGAACAAACCAACATGTTTGTTGTATAAACATTTTTTTAGGTCACATTAAGTAGAAATCACAATTTATAGGTAAAACAGGCATGTTTAAAACCATAAAAAAATACACAACTCTGGAACTTACAAAGTTCAACTTTGATAAAGTGAAGGCAATATCAGACATGAGTATGTACAAATTGTGTTTGATATCGCCTTCATCAGATGAGGTGAAGTCAACACTGTAAAAGCCAAATTTTGAAGATGCACACAAATTGTGATTCAAAATGGAGATTTCCCTCCTGATTCCATGCCTAATGTCAACATGTGCTCGATCCCATCATGGGGGGATCAATGGACGTGTTTTGGGGGTGCAACCCCTTCCTCTCACCTACTTTATTATCGAGGAAGGGGTTGCACCCACAAAACGCGTACATTGATCTTCCGTGATGGCAGATAGCACATGTTGACACACCGTGTGCATCTTCAAAATTTGGCTTTTAAAATATGTAAAAAATTAGTCATAAAAACAAAACAAAAACAAGCAAAAAGTTAGGGATTTCTGGATGTTTTAGATTCTCCCTAAAACATCAATGATGTTCTTCATATTGTTTTGAACATCATTGATGTTTTGCTTTAGGTTTTCTAAATCCCTATTGCACCCCATTATCTCCCCGATGAGGATCTAGGCACTTTCACTGGTGAAATGACCTTCTTCCACAACATCACCATCACCTAAAAAAAAAACACACCATGTGTTATAAATATGCATGCATCCATCTATTACCTGAAGCTGTGGTCACAGACACTCACCTGTTGTGGTGACATTTTCAACAACGTCTCCCTCCTCCTCCTATGGTTGGGTTTGGGGGATTTCCCCTTCTTCCTGAAGTGGGGAGTCCCTGGTCTCCTCTGATAAGTGATGTCCTCTGAGTCTTTTCTCCCCTACATGAAAAAAAAGTATACTTAGCACATATATTATTTACTGGAGCACCTGTGTGAGACACCCTAATAAAAAGTTTGTTCTGGTGTCCCACACTAGTGCTCCTGCGTCCAGATGTGTAAACAGCTGCTGAGTGTCCTCTCCTTACACAGAATCTAGTTTGCATTTCATTCTAGTTACAAACCCATCTAGACAACAAACTTTTTTTAATGGAAGTAGGCCTGAAAAAATGTATTGAACTGCATCTGGCCAAAACATTGTATTTTAGTGGCCGAACGAACAATGTATCCTACGAATGATTAATGTGCCCATGTACATGAAAGTTGCCATTTTAAACTGTACAGTAAATAAAAGCATATGGAGCAGCACGAACGTTAGAAAAAGAAAAAATAGGAACACAGGACAACTACTTACTTTTTTGCAGCACTCTCCTGATCCTTCTATACTGATCGTGTTCCCTTAATTTGAGGTCCGACCACCGTTTCCTCAGTTGATCCTTGGATCGTCGTACCCCAAAATTCCGGCGCAGACTCTTCACAACTTTAGCTATGATCTTGGCCTTTCTCACATTTGGGTTTGGATAAGGTCCATACTTCCCATACATCCATACTTCCCATCATAGTCGGTCCTTTTTAAGATGTCCATCATCTCCACCATCTCTACAAAGGCCATATTTGAGGCCTTAAATCTCCTGCGGGATCGTGACGTTTCTGGCTCCGGGCTTTCCTCCTCCTCATTGCTGCTATTATCACGCACCTGCTGTGTCTCCGCCATGTTCTCTCCCCCCACTGCACTGAAAGAGAAGGGGCGGGGAATAGACTAGAAAGAACGTCAGGGGCGGACGGAATTTCACGCATGCACAGTGTATACAAAGCGTAACATGCATGCGGCGTACGTACGATCTGTGAGCGGAGGAAGGAGTATCGGAAGCGCAGATCATGATAATGAAGGTACAATTTTGACTTGGGCCTATACTGCTTATAGATTGAGGCCTATATTGGGACAAGATTAGGATAATTTAGCCTGCCATTAGGGTTTGTTTTGTGTTGTGTATTGCAGAGAAAATGGATTTAGTGAATGATCAGGACTTTATCCCCATATTCCTTAATATGTACAGAGAGCTGCCCTGTCTGTGGCAGGTAAACCACCCCTTTTATAACAAAAAAACAAAGAGGAAGGCAGCGCTGGATCAATTGCTGGAATTTGTGAAGCCGGTGATCCCCACGGCAGACATCCCCTATTTGAAGGCGCTAATTGGTGGCATGAGAAACACTTATCTTAGGGGGCTTAAGAAGGTCCAAGATTCCCTGAAATCAGGAGCTGCAAATGACATTTATGTCCCCAGGCTGTGGTACTATGACAGACTACATTTTCTGGCAGGCCAGACTGAACCCAGGACAGCACTCTCCAGTCTTCCTTCCACGCTTCCCCCCAGCTGAGGCTTCAGACGCCCAACCTGGGCCTTCCAGGCAGCAACACGTGGAGGAGCCCAGCTTGTGTCAGGTATAGCATTATTCTAAATATTTCTGTTTGTCAAATTATTAATGATGTTAAATATATGTTAGTTTTGATAAATAATTTCTGAATTTGTAAAGTGTTTTACATATCAATAGACAGTAGTGGCCACAAATGATTGGCACAAGAATGAAAAATGCTGGGGTCAGAATGATAGTCTTTTCTATTTATTAACATTCAATTTACAACAGTCATGAGCTAAAAATTGTATGTGATTGATGAACAAAAAACTAAAACGATGTCCCTTTTGCATACACAGGAAAATCTCAGCCAGGAGGTGGTGGGGGTAAGTGGCAGCCAGGAGGTGGCCAGGCCCAGTAGCCCGCCCAATACCCAGGTCCCTCCCCTCGGCCTTCCACAAAAAAAGTGATAGGAAGAGGAATAACATGAAGAAGGCAGCAATTGACCTATTTATGAAGGCTACTGCGGCCCTCAGAACCCCCCACAGTGTTCAAGAGGACTTTGCCTACATTACAGCCTGCAAAATGCTGGAAATGGAGGAGGGCCAACGCCTAATATGTGAGTATCGCATCTTACAAGCCCTAAATAAGGGCTTGAGGGGCCAACTCACAAGCCAAAGCCACGTTTGTGAGTTCAACCATGGTCCTCCTCCTCCTCCACCTCCTGCCACACCTCCAACACCACAGCCACAGCCTGGAAGGAAGCATCTAAGGAAGACAAGAGAGAGTGATGGCCTGGGTTCAATCTGGTCTGGCAAAAGACGCAGGCTGTTGTATGACCACAGCCTGGGGACAGATATGTCATCTGCTGCTGTTCCTGATCTCTTGTAGTCCTGGACCGGATTATGCTCACTATTATAAGGACTTCTCAGGCCACCAATTTTGACTGTAAAATTATTAATGTGTGCCCTGGGGTACAAAGGCTTCCCAAATTTCACCAGTTTATCCAGCGTTGCCTTCCTCTTTATTTTGTTATGACCCAGAATAAATGGCTATTTATTTTTTACAAATACTTGCCTATGTGTTTTACTTCAAATAGGACAGTTTGTTTGTGAGTAGGCAGGTACATTTCAAAAAGACAATGTAAAATTAACAAGGGACACCAACCAACCTCCTTGAGGTTAAAAAATACAAGATAATAATGGTGTTGTGGTAACTTGACACACAAAACCCACAAAAATATTTATGGAGATCACCAAAAAAAAAAAAAATAACAAAAACAGGAGATCTTGATTAAAAAAAACAAACAATAAATTATAAAAAAATTAAAAACATAAAACCAAAAAAAATTTGGTAGATATGACAAATACAAATATTATATTCATGAAATCATGAGAAATAATATTGAAAGAAGTTTGTGAGAAGTCTGTATGAATATGAGCAGCAAAACAATTTGATTCTTCTAGCATTATAAAGAAGAAGAGAGTACGCAGCATGACGAAAGTGCTATATCCATTACAAACGCTAATTTTACCAGACCTAGCAGTTCCGTCTCAGAATTTATTCTGAGCATGCGTGGCACTTTGTGAGTCAGAATTGTCTACACACGGTTGGAATTTACGCAAACAAATTTTGTTGTCGGAAAATTTTATAGCCAGCTCTCAAACTTTGTGTGTAGCCCACACTCGGTCGTAATTTCTGACAACAAGCTCCAATCGCACATTTTCAATCGGAAAGTCCGATCGTGTGTACAGGGCATTACACTCTGGTTTATCTTGAAAAAGCTGCAGTTCATAAACACCATGCTGATGCACCTTTGCTTAGCAGCTCTAATTGCTAAGATGACAGGAGCTTTGCCTTCATAAAACTGTATTTCACACACAACTCTTGTCAAGCAACCTCTGGCTTGTTCGTGGCAGAATTTGAAACATACAATTCACCACTGGAGCATATTTAGGCACCCTCATAAAAGTCTTGGACAATAGAGTCTACCATCTATCCCAGTCTTCCAAAGAAAATAAACATGCAGCTTGTATGATTTTGACCCTAGGAGTACTTCTACCCCACGTGTCTTAGGATAATGACTTAACATAGAGGCTCTTGTGTAACTTTATGTACAGAAAGAGGGTTTATTTGTTGCATCCATGGAGTAATATCATGTTCTCACTGGATGCGTTTTCTGAAGATGTGCATACACTTAGCATCTATTGTTTACTTGTTATTAAAGCGGAGTGTGATGACACCTTGAGTAGTAGCCTCCCTGGCGGTTTTCGCGAGTGTGGCTCGGGGTTAAAATTCAGGACCATTAGCGGTAACCCTGAGCCACACTCGGGATTGCATCGCAGGATCCTGGTGCCTCCTTACTTACCTTGTCCCCGGGATCCTGCGATGTCCCCCGCAGTGTCCGCGGGCTGTGTCCTGTTCCGAAGCCTCTCCGTGCCAGGCTCCGTTCCCTGCGAGCGTCGCGACACACGGGGGCGGAGCCTGGCGGCAAATTCAAAAAAATTTAAAAAGCATAATACATACAGTACTGTAATCTTACAGATTACAGTACTGTATGAAATTTTTTCACATCCCATTTGTCCCCAGTGCTCTGGCCCATGCCCTGCATGCAGTTTTATATTGCATATACTGTTCTTTCTGCCTGGAAACTGTAGATTGTCCATAGCAACCAAAAAGTGTCCCTTTACGTCAAAAGTGGCTTTAGACCAGCTAGAAAACAGCGATAGTAAATTAGAACACTTGCAGAATTGAGCAATAGTGAATTGTGTGGAAATTTATTTTATTACTATTTATTTTTATCTTTTTTAATTATTATTTTTTTTTATTATATTATAATTTATGTTTTTGTGTTTCAAACTTTATCATACCCGGGATATCTACTAGACTCTTGTTTGGACAGATTTAAGTGTGTTATTGTTAATAATTACAGACCTACAATATAAAACGCCAAATTTCCATGCAAAATAATTGTACCGCTTTCAGCACCTAAAATCAGAAAGAATCATACCACCAGGGAGGTTAAAGGGGTTAAAGTCATTTAGGACATTCCCTTCCTGAACACCAAGGCAGCTACCGAACATTCCGATCAGCCGAATAAGATACCCATACAAAAAACTCTCCCCCCAAGTACTAGACAAGATGCTCTGTCTTCAGGTTCAAGCAGGAATGAATCTTTATTCAAACACATGTTATACAGTTCCCACTTCGAAACATTTCCCCCCCACCCTTGGAAAACAGGGCGGGTTAAACTGTCCATTAACAATGGATACACAGGTAAGGTGTGTATAACTTCTCATGAGTAAACAGTCTTAACAGGGGGGGCTGCTTGAGGAATCCCCCCTCCCTCTTTCCTCACAGCAAGACCATAATAGTTGAGGCAGACAGCCACAATAGACAATAGAATACAGTCCCACCCCAACCATCACAGCAAAGAGTCCACAACAGGATGAGACAGCACACATTATATATACATATATACAGCATTGAGTCTGACTAGCACAGATCATAGTGGGGTTCTCATTCACCCTGTCCCCCTATTAGTGGCTCCCATCACACAGAGTTCCACTCTAAATTGGAACTTCCACTTATCTGTCTCCCCTCTCCGGTGTCACATTTGGCACCTTTCAGGGGGGAGGGGGAACAAGTACCTGTTTTTGACAGGTCCCCCTTCCCCACTTCCGGAGACGGTGCAGCGACGCTGTCCCTCGAAGGTTCGGCCCCCTCCTCCTTCCTCCACCACTGAGCCAATTAGAAAGTGCAGCATGCTTCACGGATACACAGTAGGGAACCGACTGTGAAGCCAAAAGGCTTCACTGCCGGTTTCCCTTACCAGAAATGGTGGCGGCAGGAGCACCCGACAGATGATCCGGAAATTGTCTGGGGTGCCAACAATGCGGGAACCCTGGTCAGGTAAGTGTCTTAATATTAAAAGTCACCAGCTACAGTATTTGTAGCTGGTGACTTTTAATTTTTTGTGGAGGGGCCGAAACACCTCTTTAATGTCGTGTGTATTCCAACTCTAAAGCCTCGTACATACGATCGGATTTTCTGATGGAAATTGTGGGATGACAGGCTGTTGGCGGAAAATCCGACCGTTTGTATGCTCCATCGGACAATTGTTATCGGATTTTCCGTGGACAAATGTTGGATGGCGGGCTTTAAAATTTTCTGCGGACAACAGTCTGTTGTCGGATTTTCCAAGCGTGTGTACACAAGTCCGTCGGACAAAAGTCCAAAATACACACACGCATGCTCGGAAGCAAGGACAAGCCGGAAGCGATCGGTCTTTTAAAACTAGCGTTAGTAATGGAGAATTCACATTCGTGACGTGGCAAATTATGAAATCTCGAAATGCAGCGCACATTCTCTTCTACTGACGGAGTTCTGCCAAAAGTATTTAAAAAGGCTTTTGTTTCTAGTGATATCAAGAACAATTTTTTTTTTTGTGGGTCAAGTTACCACAATACCATTATCCCACAAGATGCAACTATTTTGGTGTCCCTTGTTCATTTTACATTGTATATTTTAAATGTACCTGCCTACTCCCAAACTGTCATTTTAAGTGAAACACATAGCCAAGTATTTTTCAAATACATATTTTTTTTATTTAATAGGGAGCACAAGAAGGTCCTATAAAAATCAAGAGGAAGGTAGCGATGGAGAAACTGTTAGAATTGGTGAAGCCTTTGTACCCCAGGGCAGACCTCATTTATGTGAAGAGCAAAATTGGGAACCTGAGGAGTACATTTAATAGGGAGCACAAGAATGTCCTGGACTCTGAGAGATAGGGAGCAGCAGCAGATGACCGGTATGTCCCCAGGCTGTGGTATTACCACAGCCTGCAGTTTTTGACAGACCGGGTCGAACCCAGTCCATCGCTGTCAATGCTCCCTTCCACATCGGCTGAGGCCATTTTTTTTCTTGTGCATTATTAAAAAAAATAAAATAAAATAAATTAGACATGGTATCTACCATCCAAATCAATATTAAATAACATAACCAAAAGTGCATTCTCTGCATACAAAAAGAAATAAAGTATAACTAAAATCATAATTTAAAACAAAAAAAAAGCAAATTAGTAATTGTATGGCTGAAAATCCCCAGCCCAGCGGGTCTGTTGGGGGTCTTGGGGCTGGAATTGCCAATGTCTGCCATGCTGCTGTGGTGGGAGGGGTTGCTGTGGTGGCTGTGGAGGTGGTGGGGCATCCAAATACGAGATATGGGTTTTGGAAGAAATTTGTCCCCTCTCCCTTGTTGAGAAGCTGCAGGATTAGTTCCTTGCTCATCCTCCATTGCTCCACATCCATATCTCATAACTTATTAGCTGTCATAGAGCCAAATGCCTCAGCTGCATGTGGGACCATACTGATTGCAGTTGTTGCGTGGCTGAGGAAGGCAGTAGTGGCCTTATCCAGGTTCCTGCTCTTCCTGGCCCTTTTAGCAGGAGGGTGTAAGGGGAGGGATCTGGGACTCCGTGTGGCTGCTGGCCACGGGCTCCTCCTGACTAGGGATGAGCCGAACACCCCCCGGTTCGGTTCGCACCAGAACCCGCGAACGGACCGCAAGTTCGCACGAACGTTAGAACCCCATTGACGTCTATGGGACTCGAACGTTCGAAATCAAAAGTGCTCATTTTAAAGGCTAATTTGCATGGTATTGTCCTAAAAAGGGTTTGGGGACCCGGGTCCTACCCCAGGGGACATGTATCAATGCAAAAAAAACTTTTAAAAACGGCCGTTTTTTCGGGAGCAGTGATTTTAATGATGCTTAAAGTAAAAAAAAAAAGTGAAATATTCCTTTAAATATCGTACCTGGGGGGTGTCTATAGTATGCCTGTAAAGTGACGCGTGTTTCCCATGTTTAGAACAGTCCCTGCACCAAATGTCATTTTTAAAGGAAAAAATCTCATTTAAAACTGCTTGCGGGTTTAATGTCATGTCGGGTCATGGCAATATGGATGAAAATCAGTGAGACAAACGGCATGGGTACCCCCCAGTCCATTACCAGGCCCTTTGGGTCTTGTATGGATATTAAGGGGAACCCCGCACCCAAATTAAAATAAGGAAAGGTCCCTATATACTCTGAACAGCAGTATTCAGGCGGTGCAAACAAGACAGGGACTGTAGGTTTGTTGTTAAGTAGAATCTGTTTGTAATTTTGAACATTTTTAATGTGTTTAGCTCCAGCCAAAAAATCTTTTCTAAGCTTTTTGGAAAACATAGGGAAGGGTTATCACCCCTGTGACATTTGTTTTGCGTCTTTCCTCCTCTTCAGAAGATTTCACCTCACTTTTTTGTCCCAATGAAAAATGTTTTTTGAAAATTTGGGTTTTTTTGTGGAACAAGGATTGGAAAGCATCAGTGGAAAGGAGAAATTGTTTTCCCATATTAACTCTTACAGGAGAGAATTTCCCTTCCTTAGGGGTAGATTTCATCTCACTTCCTGTTGTCTCCTTCCGTTTGCAAGTAGGAGTCGTTTGTAAGTTAGATGTTTGAAAGTAGGGTCCTGCCCTATATACTCAGCAGAAATTTGGGCCTTAGGTGTTGCTGTGGCCAAAACACTGTAAGCCCTCACAGGGCCCTGCTGTGAAATATTAGATCAAGAATTGTAATTACATGCCCCTGTTGAACAGGAGCTGAAAAATTAGGCCTTAGGCACTGGTGCTGGTGCCACAACACTGCAACCCCTCACAGACACTCTAGCTGGAACGCAGGAACGAGCCCTACTGCAAAGTATTGAATCAAAAATTGTAATTACACGCCCCTGTTAGACAGGGGCAGAAAAATTGGGCCTTAGGCACTGGTGCTGGTGCCACAACACTGCAACCCCTCACAGACACTCTAGTTGGAACGCAGGAACGAGCCCTGCTGCAAAGTATTGCATCAAAAATTGTAATTACACGCCCCTGTTAGACAGGGGCAGAAAAATTGGGTCTTAGGCACTGGTGCTGGTGCCACAACACTGCAACCCCTCACAGACACTCTAGTTGAAACGCAGGAACAAGCCCTGCTGCAAAGTATTGCATCAAAAATTGTAATTACACGCCCCTGTTAGACAGGGGCTGAAAAATTGGGTCTTAGGCACTGGTGCTGGTGCCACAACACTGCAACCCCTCACAGACACTCTAGTTGGAATGCAGGAACGAGCCCTGCTGCAAAGTATTACATCAAAAATTGTAATTACACGCCCCTGTTAAACAGGGGCTGAAAAATTGTGCCTTAGGCACTGGTGGTGGCGCCCAGAACCAAAAATGTTCTTACAAGCTATCAGCGTGATGATTGAGGAAGAGGATAATTACTCAGGGATAGTCACTCAGCATCAGCATAGGCAGTCTTTGAAGGGATCTGAGATTTCAAAAAAAATTATTCGGTTACATCTGCATCAGGTGCTTGGTAGCTGGTGGTGATCCAAGACTGATTCATTTTTATGAAGGTCAGCCGATCGACCGAGTCGGTGGACAGACGCACCCTGTGATCGGTTACCACGCCTCCAGCAGCACTGAATGTGCGTTCCGAAAGAACGCTGGATGCAGGACAGGCCAGTAGCTCAATTGCATACTGTGCAAGCTCTGGCCAGTGATCCATCCTCAAGACCCAGTAACCCAGAGGATTTTCGGTGGGAAAGGTGTCCAAGTCTGATCTTGCCCCTAGGTATTCCTGCACCATGTAAAACAGACGCTGGCGATGGTTGCTGGAACCGATCATACCTTGGGGCTGCGGACCAAAAAATTGTCTGAACGCATCGGTCAGACGGCCACCTTCTCCACCGCTCCTTCTTTGACTGACCGAAGCCTCAGCAACACGTTGTCCAGAAACAGGAGTTTGTAACCTCCCAGTCTCTGGGAACGCGTTGCACAGACCTTTCTGCAAGGCCTCCCGAAGATGTTTCATCCTCTGCTCCCTCTGCGATGGCAAGATAAGGTCCGCAACCTTACCCTTGTAACGTGGATCAAGGAGGGTTGCCAGCCAGTATTGGTCCTTCTCCTTGATACCACGAATACGAGGATCCTTACGCAGGCTTTGCAGGATCAGGGAGGCCATGCAGCGTAGGTTTGCTGAGGCATTCGGTCCGGAGTCCTCTGGGTCACTAAGGACAACAACGTCCGCAGCCACCTCCTCCCAGCCACGTACAAGTCCATGTGTTCCTTGGGACTGATCCCTTAAAGACTGCTGATGCTGAGTGCCAGGCTCCACCTCCATACTGACACAATCTTCCTCCTCCTCCTCCTCCTCCTCCTCGTCCTCTTCCTGTGTGATCGGCGGGCACGCAGGAACACTGTCTGGATAAAGGGGGCCTTGAGAGCTAAGGAAGTCCTCCTCTTCCTGCCTCTGTTCTGCCTCAAGTGCCCTGTCCATTATTCCACGCAGCGTGTGCTCCAACAGGTGGACAAGGGGGACAGTGTCACTGATGCATGCACTGTCAGTGCTCACCATCCTCGTGGCCTCCTCGAATGGTGACAGGACAGTGCATGCATCCCTGATCATGGCCCACTGGCGTGGGGAAAAAAAACCAAGGTCCCCTGACCCTGTCCTGGTGCCATAGTCGCACAGGTACTCATTGATGGCCCTCTGCTGCGTGTGCAGCCGCTGCAGCATGGCCAACGTCGAGTTCCACCTGGTGGGCATGTCACAGATTAGGCGGTTCTTGGGCAGGTTAAACTCCTTTTGGAGGTCCGTCAGCCGAGCACTGGCATTATATGACCGGCGGAAATGCACAGAGACTTTCCTGGCCTGCCTCAGGACATCCTGTAAGCCCGGGTACCTGCCCAAGAACCGCTGCACCACCAAGTTAAGGACGTGAGCCAAACAGGGCACATGGGTCAGTTGTCCCTGTCGGAGGGCAGAGAGGAGGTTGGTGCCATTGTCGCAAACCACCATTCCTGCCTTAAGTTGGCGTGGCGTCAACCACCTCTGAACCTGCCCCTGCAGAGCTGACAGAACCTCTGCCCCAGTGTGGCTCCTGTCCCCCAAGCACACCAGCTCAAGCACCGCATGGCATCTTTTGGCCTGCGTACTTGCGTAGCCCCTTGAACGCCTACGGAGCACCGCTGGTTCCGAGGAAGAGGCCATGGAGGAAGAAGAAGAGGAGGGGGTGGAGGAGAGAGGTGTGTCACAATCAGCATTTTGGAGGCGTGGTGGCGGAACAACCTCCAACACTACTGCACCTTGTCCTGCATCCTTCCCAGCTGCCAGCAGAGTCACCCAATGCGCCGTGAAACTTAAGTAACGTCCCTGTCCATGCCTGCTGGACCATGAGTCAGCGGTAATATGCACCTTACCGCTGACCGCCCTGTCCAGCGAGGCATGGACATTGCCTTCCACATGCCGGTAGAGAGCCGGAATCGCCTTCCGTGAGAAAAAGTGGCGTTTGGGTACCTGCCACTGAGGAACCGCACATTCCACAAACTCACGGAAGGGGGCAGAGTCTACCAACTGAAAAGGCAGCAGTTGAAGTGCTAGCAATTTTGCCAAGCTAGCATTCAACCGCTGGGCATGTGGATGGCTGGGAGCAAACTTCTTTCGGCGGTGCAGCAGCTGGGGCAGGGAAATTTGCCTGGTACAATCTGACGTCGGTGTACCAAAAGCAGATTGCCCACAAGTACTTGGCTGTGACACACCTAATTCTACACCTTCATTCCTCTCACTGCAGGTCGCAGAGAGGACTGAAGGTCTAGTGGGGTTGGAAATCTCAGCTGATGAGGAGCAAGGAGAGATCGTCTTTGTTCTTTGGTGTGGGTCTTTTAGATACGCTTGCCAACGAACTGCATGGCAGGTCAACATATGTCTGGTCAAGCATGTGGTACCCAAGCGGGAGATGTTTTGGCCACGCGAGATACGCTTGAGACATATGTTGCAAATAGCAGCGGTGCGATCTGATGCACTCGTCTCAAAAAAGGCCCACACCAAAGAACTTTTTGAATAACGCGCAGAGACTGCAGCGCCCTGCACATGTGGAGCTTTGGGGTGTGATGCAGTCAATGTGCTGCCCTTAGGCTGGCCCCTGGAGGGCATCCTGCCTAGTTGGTGATGTGCCACCTCCTCCTCCTCCTCCTCCTCCTCCTCTCTCCTATCAGGCACCCACGTTGAGTCAGTGACCTCATCATCCCCTCCCTCCTCATCACTGGAGCAAACCTGGCAGTATGCTGCAGCAGGGGGAGCATGACTGCCAGATTGCTGTCCTTCTTGGGCACCCCCTCTGTCCGTGCTCATGTTACTGCCTTCATTGAGATCAGTATCATCATCAGAGCCTTCCAAACGCTGGGCATCCTCCTGGAGCATGTACCCAACACTGTGGTCAAACAGTTCGAGGGAATCCTCATGAGGACATGGTGGAGCTAGGGAAGGAGTCACTGATGACATTGAGCTGAGGGAAGAGGCCGCTGCTTTGCCAGACAAAGCACCCTGGGCATGGGTGAGAGAGGATGAGGAGGATGAGGACGGCTTGGTCATCCACTCGACCAAGTCTTCCGCATGTTGCGGCTCAACACGGCCAGCTGCCGAAAAAAAGGCCAAGCGTGTCCCATGGCCACGTGCTGATGAGGATGCACCGTCTCCACGACCAGCACTAGACACAGAGCCTGCTTGCCCTCTCTTATTGGCTTGTGACTGTCTGCCTCTCCTTCTTGGCCTTCCAGACATACTAATGGCCTGTAGCTGCACTAAGCTGGGATAGAACACCTGTAATTTTCTTAAGGTAGCTTTATATACTGTAACCAGACAAGCCTGCCTGTCAGTAGGAAGATAACAGGAACGGATCTAGCTGAACACTGTGAGCAGGACGCACTGTACTAAATGTAAATAGTCTAGCTGCCTGACCGTGGTACTAATAGGATCAAAAAGAACACCTGTAATTTTCTTAAGGTAGCTTTATATACTGTAACCAGACAAGCCTGCCTGTCAGTAGGAAGATAACAGGAACGGATCTAGCTGAACACTGTGAGCAGGACGTACTGCACTAAATGTATATAGCAGGAACGGATCTAGCTGAACACTGTGAGCAGGACGCACTGCACTGAATGTAAATAGCAGGAACGGATCTAGCTGAACACTGTGAGCAGGACGCACTGCACTAAATGTAAATACCAGGAACGGATCTAGCTGAACACTGTGAGCAGGACGCACTGCACTGAATGTAAATAGCAAGAACGGATCTAGCTGAACACTGTGAGCAGGACGCACTGTACTAAATGTAAATAGTCTAGCTGCCTGACCGTGGTACTAATAGGATCAAAAAGAACACCTGTAATTTTCTTAAGGTAGCTTTATATACTGTAACCAGACAAGCCTGCCTGTCAGTAGGAAGATAACAGGAATGGATCTAGCTGAACACTGTGAGCAGGACGCACTGTACTAAATGTAAATAGTCTAGCTGCCTGACCGTGGTACTAATAGGATCAAAAAGAACACCTGTAATTTTCTTCAGGTAGCTT
Organism: Lithobates clamitans; assembly: GCA_037952925.1. Classification (NCBI taxonomy): domain Eukaryota; kingdom Metazoa; phylum Chordata; class Amphibia; order Anura; family Ranidae; genus Lithobates; species Lithobates clamitans. The sequence continues at coordinate 517,195 of JBBGZY010000356.1, read as the reverse complement.
TATATACTGTAACCAGACAAGCCTGCCTGTCAGTAGGAAGATAACAGGAATGGATCTAGCTGAACACTGTGAGCAGGACGCACTGTACTAAATGTAAATAGTCTAGCTGCCTGACCGTGGTACTAATAGGATCAAAAAGAACACCTGTAATTTTCTTCAGGTAGCTTTATATACTGTAACCAGACAAGCCTGCCTGTCAGTAGGAAGATAACAGGAACGGATCTAGCTGAACACTGTGAGCAGGACACACTGTACTAAATGTAAATAGTCTAGCTGCCTGACCGTGGTACTAATAGGATCAAAAAGAACACCTGTAATTTTCTTCAGGTAGCTTTATATACTGTAACCAGACAAGCCTGCCTGTCAGTAGGAAGATAACAGGAACGGATCTAGCTGAACACTGTGAGCAGGACGTACTGCACTAAATGTATATAGCAGGAACGGATCTAGCTGAACACTGTGAGCAGGACGCACTGCACTGAATGTAAATAGCAGGAACGGATCTAGCTGAACACTGTGAGCAGGACGCACTGCACTAAATGTAAATACCAGGAACGGATCTAGCTGAACACTGTGAGCAGGACGCACTGCACTGAATGTAAATAGCAGGAACGGATCTAGCTGAACACTGTGAGCAGGACGCACTGCACTGAATGTAAATAGCAGGAACGGATCTAGCTGAACACTGTGAGCAGGACGCACTGCACTGAATGTAAATAGCAGGAACGGATGTAGCTGAACACTGTGAGCAGGACGCACTGCACTAAATGTAAATAGCAGGAACGGATCTAGCTGAACACTGTGAGCAGGACGCACTGCACTGAATGTAAATAGCAGGAACGGATCTAGCTGAACACTGTGAGCAGGACGCACTGCACTGAATGTAAATAGCAGGAACGGATGTAGCTGAACACTGTGAGCAGGACGCACTGCACTAAATGTAAATACCAGGAACGGATCTAGCTGAACACTGTGAGCAGGACGCACTGCACTGAATGTAAATAGCAGGAACGGATCTAGCTGAACACTGTGAGCAGGACGCACTGCACTAAATGTAAATACCAGGAACGGATCTAGCTGAACACTGTGAGCAGGACGCACTGCACTGAATGTAAATAGCAGGAACGGATCTAGCTGAACACTGTGAGCAGGACGCACTGCACTGAATGTAAATAGCAGGAACGGATGTAGCTGAACACTGTGAGCAGGACGCACTGCACTGAATGTAAATACCAGGAACGGATCTAGCTGAACACTGTGAGCAGGACGCACTGCACTAAATGTAAATACCAGGAACGGATCTAGCTGAACACTGTGAGCAGGACGCACTGCACTGAATGTAAATAGCAGGAACGGATCTAGCTGAACACTGTGAGCAGGACGCACTGCACTAAATGTAAATACCAGGAACGGATCTAGCTGAACACTGTGAGCAGGACGCACTGCACTGAATGTAAATAGCAGGAACGGATCTAGCTGAACACTGTGAGCAGGACGCACTGCACTAAATGTAAATACCAGGAACGGATCTAGCTGAACACTGTGAGCAGGACGCACTGCACTGAATGTAAATAGCAGGAACGGATCTAGCTGAACACTGTGAGCAGGACGCACTGCACTAAATGTAAATACCAGGAACGGATCTAGCTGAACACTGTGAGCAGGACGCACTGCACTGAATGTAAATAGCAGGAACGGATCTAGCTGAACACTGTGAGCAGGACGCACTGCACTGAATGTAAATAGCAGGAACGGATGTAGCTGAACACTGTGAGCAGGACGCACTGCACTAAATGTAAATACCAGGAACGGATCTAGCTGAACACTGTGAGCAGGACGCACTGCACTGAATGTAAATAGCAGGAACGGATCTAGCTGAACACTGTGAGCAGGACGCACTGCACTAAATGTAAATACCAGGAATGGATCTAGCTGAACACTGTGAGCAGGACGCACTGCACTGAATGTAAATAGCAGGAACGGATCTAGCTGAACACTGTGAGCAGGACGCACTGCACTGAATGTAAATAGCAGGAACGGATCTAGCTGAACACTGTGAGCAGGACGCACTGCACTAAATGTAAATACCAGGAACGGATCTAGCTGAACACTGTGAGCAGGACGCACTGCACTGAATGTAAATAGCAGGAACGGATCTAGCTGAACACTGTGAGCAGGACGCACTGCACTAAATGTAAATACCAGGAACGGATCTAGCTGAACACTGTGAGCAGGACGCACTGCACTGAATGTAAATAGCAGGAACGGATCTAGCTGAACACTGTGAGCAGGACGCACTGCACTGAATGTAAATAGCAGGAACGGATCTAGCTGAACACTGTGAGCAGGACGCACTGCACTAAATGTAAATACCAGGAACGGATCTAGCTGAACACTGTGAGCAGGACGCACTGCACTGAATGTAAATAGCAGGAACGGATCTAGCTGAACACTGTGAGCAGGACGCACTGCACTAAATGTAAATACCAGGAACGGATCTAGCTGAACACTGTGAGCAGGACGCACTGCACTGAATGTAAATAGCAGGAACGGATCTAGCTGAACACTGTGAGCAGGACACACTGCACTAAATGTAAATAGTCTAGATAGAAGATAACAGGAACGGATCTAGCTAAACTGAATACAGTGTATATATATATATGCAACACCTGGGATGCATATATATACACAATACACTGTAAGTGCAGCTAACTGACTGACTGTTCTGCCTAATCTATCTAACTCAAATCAAATGACACTGTCTCTCTCTCTCTCTATCTCTCAGCACACCGGAACACACACTACACAGGGCCGCCGTGCAGGCGGCCTTATATAGTGTGGGGTGTGTACTAAATCCCCTGAGCCATAATTGGCCAAAGCCACCCTGGCTTTGGCCAATTACAGCTCTCTCTACTGACGGCGCTGTGATTGGCCAAGCATGCGGGTCATAGTGCATGCTTGGCCAATCATCAGCCAGCAATGCACTGCGATGCCGCAGTGAATTATGGGCCGTGACGCGCCACACGAATTTGGCGCGAACGGCCCATATCGTTCGCAATTCGGCGAACGACCGAACAGCCGATGTTCGAGTCGAACATGGGTTCGACTCGAACACGAAGCTCATCCCTACTCCTGACTGACACTTTCCTGTGTATGAAAATGGGACATAATTTGTATTTTTTTTTTGGTCATCAATCACACACAATTTTGAGCTCATGACTGTTGCAAATTGAATGTGGAGAAATAGAAAAGACTATCAGCATTTTTCATTCTTGTCCCAATCATTTTGGCCACTACAGTCTATTAATATGGAAACCACTTTGTTAAGGCATACATTTTTGAACAATAATGTCTAGTTATCATTATTCTATTTTTGGATACAAATATGTTCAACAATGCTATACCTGGGTCAAGGTGGGCTCCTCCACTTCTTCATCCTGTGTTGAAGGACCAGGGTGGACCTCAGGAGCTGTGGCCTCATCCGATGTGGAAGGGAGTGTTGAGAGTGGTGGCCTGGGTTGGGTTTGGTTGGACAAAAAACACAGGCTGTGGTAGTACCACAGCCTGGGGACATAGATATCATCAGCTGATGCTCCCCATTTCTGGGAGTGCAGGACATTCTTTTGCTCCCTTTTAAATGTACTCCTCAGGTCCCCAACTTTGCTCTTCACAAAATTGATGTCTGCCCATCAACATCACCAATTCCAGAAGTTTCTCCATCACTGCCTTCCTCTTGATTTTATTAGGGTAATCCCTACTCTTCACCTTCCAGAGACAGGGCAGCTCTTGGTACTGGTCTATAAATTGAGGCAAAAAGTCAGATGCAGTGAATTTATCCACCATGATAAATTATCAGATGCCTGCAAGACCGAACACAAGACAAACCATAATGTCAGGCTTAACTCATAATCTGGTCCCAATAGAGGCCTCAATCTAAGCAGTATAGGCCACCAACCACTGATGCCCCAATTTACAATTGTACCTTCGTTTTAGGGCTCCTTTCACGTGTTGGTGATGTCGATCATTCGTCCTCCACTCCAAGATCATTCCTACAGCTGTTTCATCTACTGCGTGTTATGACTTTATATACACTGCGCATGCTTCAAACTCAGCTCTCAGTGAGTCATGATGCTGGAGCATGACCATCTCTCTTCTGCATGCGACACACATGACGGAACATTTGGGAGTGGCAACATGGTGGATTGTGCGAATTCTCGGCAGGCCCGTGGTTGTGGAGCTTATAGGAGGCACAAAGAAACCCCCATGAGCAAGGGTGAGATGGTGGAGATGGTGCGCATCCTCGAGAAGCACTACTATGGCAGCAAGCTGTGCAACTACGAAAGGCCCAACAGCCGAAAGGACATCATTTTGGGGAAGGTCATCACCGTTTTGGAGGGAGAATTTTCAGTGCAACGAACAAAGGACCAAATCCAAAAGCGATGGTCTAATCTAAAGCACCGCAAGAAAGAACAGATGGAGTCCTTCCATCACATAATCAAAAATAGTAAGCAATATTTGAATCTAACCAATATGTATATGTGTAAATTAGCTGTCTGTATATGTGCTTTCTCCAAGTAGGTCTTGAAAAATCAAGTTAATGTTTTCTCTAATCTTTGTCTGAATTTGTTTTTTAAAGATGAAGTTGAATATAAAGCAGATATGAACATTCCTTTTTTGGGGGGGTTTGACATTTATTTTTGAAACTATTTTCTTCTGTTTTTTCAACAGGAAAGCACAAAAAAATGAGGCTACAGACAAGCCACCAGAGGGGACGAAGGGAGGCTACCCTCACCCGGGCCCCAACAGGGGAGACAACAAGGCCATCTGCCCCACAAAATCCTAAGTGCCAACTTCAAACACACTCATTTAGCCACCAACAGGGGTGATTCGAGGTGGGCCAAAGGCCATGGGCTTAGCGTAGAACTTAAGGGGTAAAGAACACTTTCTGGTTGCTGCCTGGCTCATCAGTGCCCATTAATGCAGCCTTGCCAGGGTAGACAAGGGTAGAGGAGAGGCAACGGGGATCACGGTCAAACAGAGTAATGCCTGCTAGAATGATCCTCATAAATCCCCTATCCCATTGAAGAAAAGAGGGGTGGGGGGCAACTGCATGAGTTTTTCAATGTTGGCACTTGTCCAGTGTTTGCCCTGTGTAAAATTACATCACCTTCCCTTTTCAATGCATTTTTCTTGGAAAAATAAAACACAGTGCAGCATGGTGGAGTCCACTAGTCAGGAGCAAACATTGTCCAAAATTGATCAACTAATGCAGCAAAATAGATGCTAGAAACAGATGCGACTTGGGGTGGCTCAATGAATGTTGTATTGTTTCTTTTTAGAGGAAAGTGAGTGTGGTCAGTTGAACCAGGATGTTGGTTTTGAGGCATGGGATCTGACACCTGGACCCAGCACAGAGCTTTCACTTGTTAATGTAACATCCCCTGACGCAAGTCAAACAGAGGGCCAAAGAGACCCAGAAGTGGAAGAAACTATGCAGGAGCCTCTTGTTTGCGCAAGTAAGTATTCTTTGAATCTGGCTTCAAATGTGTATACATGTCAAGTGTTTAGATGTCCAAACCAAACACCCACTCCACATATTAGCAAAGTATGTAGTGCCTTAACATTAGCATGGAGAAGGAAGAGGTGGAAGGAGCTAGCAGTGTTGCTATGTACCCGAGTTTTGTAGACCCAGGCACCAGGGCCAAGATTACATAGTAGTTGCAGTGTGTACATTCCTAGTAGTGTAGGTGTCTGAAGGGCAAGCAGGTTGCAAGCAACAATAGGTTGGGTAGATAAGTATTTACACAATTTGACTAGTAACTTGACCATATTTCACTATGTAGGGCCTCAGCCACTTTACCATAGTTCCCTTAATACTTTTTTCTCTTCTTATAAGGTCACGAACTTCCAAGATCAGCCAAATGACTGTAGATATGATGCAGTGTTTAAATGATCTTGAGCAAATAAAGGAGGCTGCCACTGCTTTACAGAGAAGAATACAAAAAAAAATTTAAGTTCATCTGGCCTGGGACGATGTTTTGTTCCACTTGTTGGCTCCTGTTTTCACTTTTCATATTTCAAATGTTTTTCTGACTTTTAAGCCCTGGTTCACATTGATGCTACTTGGATATCGCGCTACTTCACTTGAAGGTCAGCGTGATTTCAGGTGCTTCTTGTGTGGCTTCATGCCCAGATGTCTATTGAAGTTGCACCTGAAATCGGCAAAAGTAGTGCAAGAACTACTTTTGCAAATTGGTGCTGCACCGCTAATTCGGTGTTGCACCGCTTGGAACAGTGCCATTGCCTCCAATAGGCTGCGACTTGTCATGCAATTTTATCTCTCAAATCAAAATGAGAAATCACTCCAATGTGAACCTAGGCTTTAGTGTCTGTGGTCTAAGTGTTTTTTTTCCACTCCACTTCTCTAGGTGCACCACCAGGTCCTATTTTCTGTATTTTCCTCAGTATAAAAACGACTATGTGAATTACTAACCTTGAAAATGACATCATCACCTGTGACAAAAGCAAAAAATATAGAAAACATGACCTGGGAATGCATCTGGAGAAGGAGAGTTGGGAAACACTGCCCTAAGTAATGTTAATTGTAATCTTTATGTGTTTTTAAGAATCACAAAGCCGAGATTTGAAGATGCCCACAAATTGTGCCAAAAGATTCATATTTCCCTCATGATCCCATGCCTAAAATGTATGTCTTTCCCTACATCTAGTTTGCTAAAGCCACAAAACACACAGTGGGTCAAAATGTGCTAGCTCTCATCATGGGATATCAAAGGACGTGTTCAGAGGATGCAACCCCTTCTTCTTACCTACTTTAGATATAAGGAAGGGGTTGCACCCCCAAACGCATCCATTGATACCCCGTGATGGGAGATAGCTAGCACATGTTAGCAATGGACACGTTTTGGGGGTGCAACCCCTTCCTCTCACCTACTTTAGTTATGAGGAAGGGGTTGCACCCCCAAAATGCGTAGTTTATACCCCGTGATCGGAGATAGCACATGTTGACACACTGTGTGTTTTGGGGCTTTAGAAACTAACCTGTTTGTACCTACATACATTTTAGGCAGGGGTCATAAGGGACATTTAACAGTTATGCCTCTACATGTATGTGGCTTCAAATTTTGGCTTTTAGAGGGATGAGATCACCCCATCTGAGGAAGGAAACATCAACACAGTCTTGGGATACTAATGTCTCATATGGCCTTCAGTTTACCAAACTCGAACTTTGTAAGTTCCTGAGTTGGGGATGTGTATCTTTGGTTTTCAAACATGCCTGTTTAGCCTCAAAAAAGGCAAAATAATGGTAAACATACATGTTTACACACCAAGATGTTGGTTTGTTATAAAACCTTAAAACGCACATGTGAATGTGCTTTATATCTGAATGTGCTTACTAAACAATGTGTGGCTTATTATTTCAATGCTCAATACCAGTGTATTTGTTAAGTTTGTGTAGTTACAGTGACAATGTGCTCAGGCCAACTCAGGCAATTTTATGTCCTCAAAGAAATTAAAGGAGTTGAAAAGGCATATTGTGTGTGTGTAACAGAGCCACAGCACAATATAATAGTTAGCTGAAGAAGAGATTGTCACCACATGTAGCAAATAAGGTACGTTTGCACTATTGTATAAAATGGCTAAAATAAAGGCCATTTGAGAACCTATTATACAGATAAGAAACACGGACAACAGTAGTTCAAATGAAATAGGAGTTTATGATCAAATAAAAATATTATTCAGGATCAGCTACAGTTTGCTGCCAAGCCACTGCCCCTCTACCCACAAAATAATCCATGTATTTTTACCGGATAGAATTTCATTCTATAATGCCATTAATTATGCTTCTATAATTTCATTCTAATGCTGTGTTACTATGGGACTGCTTTTATAAACTGTTTTTAGTAAAGTATCTAGTTTTTCACTTCAGACTGTTGCAGTTTGAATTTGTGTAATCCAGAGCGCTGGACAATTTTTTGCTTTTTGTTTGTGATCTGTATCCATCAGTTACGGTTGGTCTAGCTGCACTGGGTTTATCCCCCCCATGGGGCAACACATGTTATTTGTATATCATATGTTAAATATCACATGTTTTGGATGAGTTCCCCAGGTGTCCATTCACTGGCGCTGAGTTATTGTTGATGTTTTTTCGGGCATTTTGGGAGGGCTACACAGCAGGGCCAGTTTTGAGAGCCGTCATCATTCCCACCGACGGACAAGCTGCAGTCTCTGCAGCTGGGCCTGACAAAGCAGGATCCACATCAGTTGGCACTGAGGAAAGGTAGGTGCTAGCATTCCTCCGTAAAAAATTGTGGAGGATACAACAGCACAATACAACATGGTTTATTTTATATTGTGTCGGTTAATAGGTGTTAAAAACAGCCTGAAGCGACTGGTGAGGATGCCAAAGGCACTTTCAACCTCTCTTCTGGCACGAGAGAGCCTATAATTAAAGATTTTCTGCTCTGGGTTGAGGTTCCTTATAAGACGTTCCCCCAGAGCAAAGGCCTCATCTGCCACAAAAACAAAATTGAGGCCCTCAACATTGTCCTCAGCAGGTGGCAAATTTAAGGTGGCATTCTAGAGCCGATGGTAAAACTCAGTCTGCATAATGAAACCTCCATCCGAGTTGCAGCCGTTCTTCCCAACATCCAAAAACAGGAACACTACAGCTAGCAGGACTATGCTGCAAAAGCTCTTGTAGTTAAAAAAAATATGAGCCTGATTTGGGTGATTGGACAATCCTGACATGTTTGCCATCAATAGCACCACCACAGTTGGGAAAATCCCACGGATGCTAGAACTGGGCTGCAACATCCCGTCATTGCTGTGGGTTGGAAGGAAACTGTAGAGTCAAAAAAAGAAATAAGAAATTACTATTTGCAGATTGCAAATAACATTGCAAGCGGATTTGACACAAACGTTCTTGGCCAACATAAGTATAACATTTAAATAAGTATTTAACGACTTCCCACCCTGCCTATAACAGATTGACGTCCGAGAAGTGATTCTGTTATCCTGACTGAGCGTCATATGACGTCCAGCAGGATAACATGCCAGCGCATGCCCGTGGGGGCGCGCAGCCTGGCGATCGCGGCATATAAATCTGACACACCACATCTCCGATTGTGATAAGAAGCAGAAGATCTTACCACGTGATCAGCTTTGACCAATCACAGCTGATCATCGCGTGAACCAGGAAGTGCCGGTAAACAGCATTCCTCGACTTGCGCTGACAGGGAGAGCCGATCGGCGGCTCCCCCTGTCAAAGGGGGTCTGTGCTGATAATCAGCACAGCCCTTATCAAATGTACCCATAAACTTCCAATCTGTGCCCAGTCAGTGCCCCATCATAACCCCCTGTCAGTGCCCAATAAAGTGCCAATCAGTGCCCACCACGGTGCAAATCAGTGCCCACCATAGTGCCAGTGTCCATCACAGTGCCAATCAGTGCCCAGCATCAACACCTGTCAGTACCTGCCCAATCAGTGCTGCCCATCAGTGCCATCTATTAGTGTCCATCAATGCCACATGTCAGTGCCAATTAGTGCCGCCTATCAGTGCCCATCAATGCCACCTGTCAGTGTCCATCAGTGCCACCTGTCAGTGCCCATCAATGCCGCCTGTCAGTGCCCATCAGTCCTGCCTGTCAGTGCCACCTATCAGTGCTGCATATCAGTGCCGCCTATTAGTGCCCATCAATTCTACATATCAGTGCCTCCTCATCCGTGCCACCTTATCAGTGCCAACTCATCAGTGCCCATCGGTGCTGCCTCATCAGTGCCCATCAGTGCCCATCAGTGAATGAGAAAACAACATTTTATAACAGAAATTAAGAAAAAAACTTTTCTTTTTTCAATTTAGTTTGTTTGGCAAAAAATAAAAACCGCAAAGGTGATCAAATACCACCAAAAGAAATCTCTAATTGTGAGAAGAAAATTATAAAAATTTTGTTTGGGTACAGTGTTGTATGACCACGCAATTGTCATTAAACACGAAAGTGTAAGGTCAACTTATCAGATTCCTCACTCCCACTGGTGGCCCATTTGAAAAATGTTATGGTGGGGGGAGGTAATAGGTAGATGTTTTGGACAGGTAACCCTCTCCACTTCCATGAGAGCTGAATGCATACATAATGTGTGATACTTTGGCCAGCCCCTCCTTACTTACACTATTGGCAGCCCAGTGGAAAGGTAAGAAGTATAATAATCTAAAAATATGGATACACACTGTCCAAATTGAAGCACATTTTGACATTCATAAATTACCTATCAAGATAATAGGAGAACAAAACTTTAAACAGTAACATTTGACATCAAGATAATATCAAGAAAATCAAGATAATAGGAGACAAAAACTTTCTACGTTACAACAAAGAAGGGGACACTCAGAGGAGTACAGACGAAAAGGCTGCGCACCCCAAAAGATGCATATAAAAAATGGAAGACCCCCTAACGGGGCTTTAATGCAGCCAATATTGTAATATGATACAATTCAAAATTGGGTAGATAGTCAAGATGTTTTATTGATACAAAAATTAACTAATACATTCTGACATTTAAAAAGCCAGGACATGAACTGGAGTACAAAATTGGTAAAAAGCACTACCCATGACAGGGAGCAGTGTACAATACAATCAACCATGGGCAACAAAGATATAGTAGCATAAAAACTAAATTGTGGAAACTGACGCGTTTCGACCCCAGTGGGTCATCTTCAGAGGATAGGTGTGTGACAACTGTAGGGATGTAAACATGCATCAAAAAATCTTTCAAAACAAAATGGAACAAAACAAAACATCATATTTATATATGCATAAACAGATCCATATGTTACAACATTACCAGTCACATTGCTCTTAATGATTGTAGACGGCCATGGTATGAGGGAGTTTCCCTCTCGTGTGTCTCTAATTTCCCAGAGGTGGGCCGGTCCTGTGGAGAGCAGGCATCGAGCATGCATGCCTTGCGAGGGATCACACATTGAATAACCCCCAGAACTTGGAGGAGAGGAGGGGCATGCATTGCACCTGCGATGAGGTAACAAAAATACTAAATTAGGAGTTCAAGTAAGGAGGTTTTACCCCTGGGGCAATGAGGGGGAGTAGCATATTACAATGGTTTTTAGGATATCGACAGGTACGGGTTGGGAGTGGGTCCATAATTACAGCATACAAAGAACAACGTAGAGGTAATGTGGGGAGTAAAAGGGAAGGAATGATACAGGAGGGAAGGAGGGGGTGGGGAAAAAAAAAAGGGGGGATGGGGGAAGGAGAAAAAGGAGGGGAGGAAAACCGTGAGGAGTCAAATGTGACTGGGGAAGAAGGATGAACTGGAGAGAAACCCAGAAAGGTCGTGCAACAGGAGTAACAAAAACAAAGACCTAGACGGTGACTGAATATGTATGTATATATATGTAGACTGGCTCCCAACATGAACATAAAAGGCCTGAGAAGTAGTGGGGATCGTTGTGTGTGCATAATGGTGGGGTGCCAAAAAATCATTGAGTCTTCTTCCCTGGGGCATGCTGGGACTGTGACCTCACAAGGGGGCATGGTCATCGGATTACATGACCACGCCCCCTTGTGAGGTCACAGTCCCAGCATGCCCCGGGACTGTGACCTCACAAGGGGGCAGGGTCACCGCCTATATAAGTCCATTGCGGAGTGTTCAGAGACCATTCCAGCTTGAGAGAGCGTTGTGTCAACATCTCTGGAAGAGAAGAGGGAAGAAGACGATCCAGAAGTCCGGGCCACCGCTTGCAAAAGAGCGGCAGAAGATAGCGGTGGAGCCGGCAGAAGATCCAGGCACCGGGAGAAGACGCCGGAGAGACCCCCGAAGTCGGAAGAAGACCCCCGGAGTCGGAGGAAGACCACGGAGCTGCCTAATAAATTACTTTAAAAACCAGTGTAGTGTTTTTTATTGATACCTTTTTCCCCCTAGGTGAATGGGTAGGGGTACGATGTACCCCATACTCATTCACATAGGGTGGGGGTCCGGGATCTGGGGGCCCCCTTATTAAAGGGGTTTCCCGGATTCCGATAAGCCCCTTGCCCGCAGACCCCGACAACCAATGGCCAGGGTTGTCGGGAAGTGGTCCTTGTCCTCATCAACATGGGGAAAAGGTTCTTTGGGGTGGGGGGCCGCAGGACGCCCCCTCCCCTAACGCACACCCCCCATGTTGAGGGCATGCGGTCTGGTATGGCTCAGGAGGGGGGGGCGCTCTCTCGTCCCCACCCCTTTCTTGACCGGCCAGGCTGCGTGCTCGGATAAGGGTCTGGTATAGATTTTGGTGGGACCCCCACGCCGATTTTTCAGCGTAAGGGGTTTCCCTTAACATCCATACCAGACCGAAGGGCCTGGTATTCCCCCAGAGGGGGATTCCCTCTCGTGCCTTCCGCAGTAGGAAAATGTGTTTTTCCTATTGCAGCCAGCGCGAGATGTACAGTACACTGTCACCGAGAACCAGCGCGATCGGATCGCGCTGGAAACATTCTCGCGGCTGCCTACTGTAGTTTGTACAAAAGTCCGACGGCTTTGTGTACACACGATCAGACTTTGCTCCATCGGACTTTTGTTGCAGGAAATTTTGTCCGTTCGCACAGCCAACAAAAGTCCGATGGAAACAGAAAAAGTTTGTCCGATGGAGCATACACACAGTCGGATGTTGCTCCAAAGCAGCTAATTTGCATGTTTGTTGTCAAAAAGTCTGATCGTGTGTAGGGCCCTTTACATTTGGCCACATTTTAGGGGGTGTTTAGGGTAAGCACAAAAATGTAGCTGACAAAATACATTGTTAGGTTACTAGGCTAGGTGTGTATGGGCCCAGGATAGCAAGCTGGGGAGGTTAGTGAAGGAAAGCATGCATGAAGGACAAAAAGGAGCATAAAAAGCTTACAGCATGCATGAAGAGAAAGAGGACATGCACAGCATATTACAATAATGGTCATTATGGAATCAAGAAATTAATACAATACATTAGCAAACATTAAATACATAGAATGTGATGTTAACCACATGCCGACTAGCCATCACAGTTGTACTGCGGCAGAATGGCGCGGCTGGGCGAAACAACGTTATGCAACGTTGCTTCTCCCTGTGGATACTAGGGGGCACGCCCCCCACTTGCCCCCGAGTCGATGCGAGTGCCCGGCGGCCTCGATCACCATTGGGCTCCCGCGATCGCTCGGGGCACACAGAGAACATGGAACTGTGTGTGTAAACACATAGTTTCGGGTTCTCTGAGGGGAGAACTGACAGATTGACTGTTCATACAGAGTATAAACAGTGATCTGTTAGTTTCCCTGCACAGTCCACATCCCCCTTCAGTTAGAACACAAACTAGGACACACATTAAGCCCTTCACTGCTCCCTAGTGTTAACCCCTTCACTGCCAGTGACATTTTTACAGTAATCAGTGCATTTTGAATCACGCTGATCGCTGTATTAATGCCAATGGTCCCAAAAATGTGTCAAAATTGTCCGACGTGTCCACCATAATGTCGCAGTCATGATAAAAATCGCTGATCGCTGCCATTACTAGTAAAACAAAAAATTATTAATAAAAATGCCATAAAGCTACCCTCTATTTTGTAGACGCTTTAACTTTTGTGCAAACCAATCAATATACGCTTATTGCAATTTTTTTTACCAAAAATATGTAGAAGAATACGTATCGGCCTAAACTGAGAAACAAAATGTTTTTTTTATATATTTTTGGGGGATATTTATTATAGCAAAAAGTAAATAATAATGCGTTTTTTTTCTAAATTGACGCTATTTTTTTGTTTATAGCTCAAAAAATAAAAACCACAGAGGTGATCAAATACCACCGAAAGAAAGCTCTATTTGTGGGGAAAAAAGGACGTCGATTTTGTTTGGGAGCCAGGTCCGCACAATTGTCAGTTAAAGCGATGCAGTACCGAATCGCAAAAAGTGCTCTGGTCTTTGGCCAGCCAAATGGTCCGGGGCTTAATTGGTTAAAGGCTAAAATTTACCCAAATATAGTCCTTCTGCAGGACTTGAATAATGGCAGAACATGTCTCTGGAATAATGAGTCCCAGAGCCTGGGACTCATTATTCCAGAGACCTCAAGTTTCCCAGGCTCTGGGAAACTTGAGGTCCTGGAGACTGGCTATGAGCCTTTGCTCGGGAGTAATGTCAAGCCTCATACATTCTTTATATAGGGGGTCAACAATACCAAGAGACGGTGAAAGCAGGGGTCCATCATCTGGAGATAATTCCTAAAATCATCAGGATTATTCTCCTGGAGCTCCCGCAGCAAAGGCATATGACATAATTGGTCGCGATTAAGCAACCATTTGTTTGTCCAAGAACTCCTCCTCCTCCAGTTTCTGAACTGGACTTGGGTCAAAGCAATAACTCCAAGCCCAATGATAGCACGTTCTCTAATCCGATTCCACAACATGGCTGGTTGACAAATGGCCGTTCAAAAACTAACTGAAAAGCAAGATCTGAAAAGCGCAAATCAACACTCACCAAACTTCTACTAACACACAATTAGCAGAAGGAGCCCAAAGGGTGGCGCATGACAATTGAACTTCCTCTTTATCGTCTCGTAGTACGTCTAGTACGTCACTACGTTCCTGTTTGTTGGCTGACAATTGTGTGCTGTTTGTATGCAAGACAAGTTTTTGGCCAATGCCCTTCAGACAAAAGTCTGAGGCTTTGTCTGCAGAAAATCTGATCGTGTGTACGAGGCTTAACATTATCGCTGCCCATGATTGATGATGAAATGGTGACAAACTGTAGAACAGTGTCATCACAAAACACACAGCATTCCAAATTTAGGACAGTAACAGGATTCCCAGTATAATGTGTCAGGACATCTCTGACCCCCCAGCTGTATGCTACTTGTAGAAACATCAGAAGATATCCTATAAATTAACGTATTTAGCAGCAAAAAAGAAGAGATAGTCATTGATACAATGTAGATGATAACAATATTTTTGCCATGTTATATATTAAATACATACGGTAATATTAATACAAAATGATCTATTAACCTTATTGCGCAGATTCTCACTTGAAACTTTACAAAAAGAACACGTAATATTAAAATAACATAGCTGATCTAAAAATAGCTTCCAATAAGGTTTTCTTCATTTTCTAAGAAAATCAGATTTCTGTCTATTTACTTCCAAGCACAAGAAGCATGTTAAAATATTACAGCAGAAATATTTGCTGTTTATCTACTTAAATCCCTCTGTCCTTTACAGATTCCCAACAGCCTCCAAGATGATCTGTATTCCTCCACTTCTTTGAAATGTCATTGCTCAAACAATTAAAAAATACCTCTTTCTGAAGGGAATTCTTTATGAAAACATTAGAGGACAGGGGGAATAATTTGCAATTCTGCATCTCAGTTTGGCAAATAGTCTAAATTTCAACTGAAAGGGAACAAAGACCACATCAACATATGTGTTTGACATTGTTAAAGTAAAAAAGATGAAAAAAAAACAATTATTTGAAATGACAAAATAGAAGATTTACACATCAGCAAATAAAGTTGCTATTTTAACTGCAGCTATGCACTAAGGGGTCAGGCATTTTTCAATGTGAAGTCTTAAAGGACGTTGGGGTTGATTTACTAAAGGCAAACAGGCTGTGCACTGTGCAAAATGCAATTTGCACTCTGCAAGTGCAGTTGCTCCAGAGATTAGTCAATGAGCAGAAGCTCTGATGACTTCCATCATCCAATCATTTGCAAGTAAAAAGCTGTTTTTTGAATTTCCCTTCAGGTAATTGGGTACTCTTTGCGAAGTGAAGCTTTACTTCATTTACTAAGCTTTGAAGCAACTGCACATGGTGAGTGCAACTGCACTTTGCAAAGTGCACAGCCTATTTGCCTTTAGTAAATCAACCAATTTGTCTCACTGTTTTATCAGATTTCAGCATTGGGAATTGAGATACACAAACTTTCAGTCAAAAGGAGCCTAATTATTGGAGAGATACATTTTATGGCTAATTTTCAACCAAAATGATGTGAAAACTTCAGCTTTTCTTACTTCATCACACATTGCACAAGTTAGTTAAATTAAATACAGACCCTGCCTTTAAGTCTGTAAAATTCATAGCAAAAAAGTGGTTTGGAGATATACTTTAAAATGATAGCTGTAGTTTTAATATATATATATTATTATGATCTACCCCCCCCCCAGTCTATGTTACTAAATGTAGTTATTAACAACACACAATCCTAATGCTGTGGATGGCCAGAGTTTATCTCTTCTCTGATCTCCACCACAACTGCTGCAGCCTGTATTCAGAATGTGCATGAGCAGAACATTATCACAGAGAATAATGCACATCAGTGGTGCAAGTTCAAAGCTAAAGAAAACATAGTTGCACTGCAACTTCACTTTGTTTTCTGCATTGGTTCCAGCTGTCCTATTGGGCTATTACAGCAGAAAAAGACTATTGATGTATTTGAGAAAATTAAAAGTGTCTGTGATTAACCTCCCTGGCGGTATGATTATTTTAGATTTTTGATGCTGAAAGCGGTCAAAATTATTTTGCATGGAAATTTGGAGTTCTATATTGTAGGCCTGTAATTCTTAGGAAGAACTCACTTAAATCTGTCCAAACAAGAATCTAGTAGACATCCCCGGTATGATAAAGTTTGAAAAACGAAATCATAAATTATAATATAATAAATAACTATAAATAATTATAACAAATAATATAATAATAATACACATTATTCAATAATGTAATCAAATCAAAAACACTGAAATTTGCTCAGTTGCAGAATTGTCGTTGTCATTACTTTCAGTGTTTGATGACAGTTTTCCCCACAAATCACTATCGCTCAATTCTGCAAGTGATTCTAATTTATTATCGCTGTTTTCTAGCTGGTCTAAAACCACTTTTGATGTAAAGGGAAGGTTTTGGTTGCTATGGACAATCTCCAGTTTCCAGGCAGAAAGAACAGTATTTATAATATAAAACTGCATGCAGGGCACTGGACACACCCCTAGGGACAAAAGGGATGTGAAACAAATTGATACAGTAATGTAATCTGTAAGATTACAGTGTACTGTATAATTAAAACCAAACAATGTACAGGGAAAATGAAATAAAAAACATGCAGCGCTCAAAAAGTGCATATAAATTAACAATTTATATCTGTGGGGAAGTGCTAAAAAGAAAAACTATACCCATTAAGTAAGGTGATAGGTAAAAATCTAATATGTAACCATATTAAGAAAAAAGTCCATAGCTGTATAGTGAATCGTCTGTTAGTCCCAAACGCACATGGGGGTTCATGGGCGTAGATGGTGTCGTGCCTCCACGTAAAGTGGGGACTGGAGAGGGCTCTGTATAAGGAGACACTCTGCACATGAGTCTTCTAATTTCACAATGGGAACTGTAATCGGTAGAAATGAATATCCTTACCGGAAAAGGTGGACACAGTCACCATATAGTGGAGTGCCTTCTGGGACACAGAAAGCTGAGGGACCATTCACAAACCGCATCATGGCTCAGGCAGCAGTCACAGCCAGCTTCCCTTAGTAAACAAGCCGATGCTTGGACCCGAAGACAGCTGAAGAACTGGCTTGAGTGAGGACAGCACTGGATCCTTGGACAGGAACGGGACCTTGCTGAGCCCCAACCATTTCCACTTTCAAAACCCTTCCATCTGAGAGAGAGATCCTGAGAGACCGGGAATTTCCATACCATCGTACGGCGATCCTGATCCTGGATGCGACTCCCCATCAGGACTCCCCCAGCCGGATACCTATGGGATCGGTGTATCCCTCAAGCCTGTATGACACTCCACTATATGGTGACTGTGTCCACCTTTTCCGGTAAGGATATTCATTTCTACCGATTACAGTTCCCATTGTGAAATTAGAAGACTCATGTGCAGAGTGTCTCCTTACACAGAGCCCTCTCCAGTCCCCACTTTATGTGGAGGCACGACACCATCTACGCCCATGAACCCCCATGTGCGTTTGGGACTAACAGACGATTCACTATACACCTATGGACTTTTTTCTTAATATGGTTACATATTAGATTTTTACCTATCACCTTACTTATTGGGTATAGTTTTTCTTTTTAGCACTTCCCCACAGATATAAACTGTTAATTTATATGCACTTTTTGAGCGCTGCATGTTTTTTATTTCATTTTCAGTGTACTGTATATGTATTGTGAGTTTTACTTTTTGAATTTGGCGCCGTTCTCTGTCCCCGTGCATCGCAACGCTCGCAGGAAACGGAGCTCAGCTTCGTGATAGATCGAGTGGAGGACGGCTCGCACACAGTGCAGGGAGACATTGCAGGATCCTGGGGACAAGGTAAGTAACCTCTTCCTGGATCCTGTGATGCAATCCCAAGTGTGGCTCGGGGTTCCGGCTTTTGGTGCTGAAAATCCATAGAGCCACATTCGGGAATACCGCCAGGGCTGTTAACCAACCTGTTGAATTGCAAAGGTGCTGCAATGGTTGAAACAGAGACCACAACCTGCTATCAAAATTTGTGTGCCTCTAAATAACACTTTATGGAAAGTGGAAGCTGCAGCAAGTATACATTTTTATCTCATCCCCTGTGTGCCTTTTGATGTATTTTGCTGCATGTGAAACTACATGAAAAATGCATGATGATATTTCTGTTTATAATTATGTTTAACTAGAAAAATTGCGCTTATTCAAGAATGAAGAATGTTGAGGACATTACAGTCAATGTTAAATAGGTTTTCTTGTGGGTAGCATGTGCAGGAAGAAGTGCAGAAGGTCAGACAGCAGACATTATGTACAAAGGAAGAATGTAAATGGCCCGGTAGCAGTAGTATGTGCAGGAAAGAAGTTTAGAAGGTATGATAACTTGCAGCATGTTTTGGAAAGGAGTTCAGAGGATAAGAGAGTGGGCAGTATGTGCAGAAGAGGAATTCTGAAAATATGACAAGTGAGCAGTACAAAGGGTAATGAGGGTGTTTAACTTGTGCAAGGGAAAAGTGCAGAAGGCAAACTTTGGGAATATAATTTGAAAAAGTTGAAAGATAAGCCCACAGAGCAGCCTAGTGAATACACATCTGTGAGTTTGGTGCTTACTCTAAAATTAAACTTGCATACATCTCAGGCTTTCAACTTTAGGTATTCCACAACTCCTATGATAATAGTGTTATTTTCCAAAAAAGTGACTATGCTAACGTATTAAAGGATACCAAGCAGTCGGGCACTAAAACATTTAATTTACATAGTCCAGAAGGCTAAGACACCTTAGACTTCCTTTAAGAAATATAAATCACATCTACATCTACTGTATATCCAATGAAACATGACTTAATGCTGCTAAATATGGTAAGATGCTGTCACGTTTGAAACCTTGTCAGATGGAAATATAGACATAGTCAGGATAGATGTCATTAAGGGTGTGACAAAACACACACTTGTGAGACCTTTCAATTGGTTAGGGTTTAACTCAGCAACACCTTATAGAGGGCCAAGAAGTTGTTGCCTTAGTAGCTCTAGCTTTCTTTTGACATTCAAACTACCAAGGAACCCAGTAGTTACATTACTGAGGGCAAGTGATTTTGCCATATTAGTTTGGACCTTTTCTGCATATGATTCAAACCCTGCACTGAACCAAAGACCAGGCCAACTTCATTCTAGTATTTTTTCACTTTAAGAACCCTTTTATTTTACTCATGTTTATGTCTGTTTTGTAATAGCTTTTCTGTAAATATGTCCCACATAATTTTCTTTAATCTCTTGATATTCTAAGTAGATATAAGGAACATCTCTGTGAAGAGCTACCACAGTGTAAAACTCATTTCATTTACATTTCAGTTTGGGCATGGCAGCAAGTGACAAAGACATTGTTTTAAGGTCATGTATAATTATAAAAGCTTAATTGCTTAGTTACCCTCCCCAGTAATTATCAGTCTTAGTCTGCTTGTGTTTAGATTGTTGCTTCTGTTTAGATTGCTTAGATTTAGAATACTTGACTTAAGCTGGAAACCCTCTTCGAAGGGTGAGGTGTTCTCATCACAGGTGTAAGAAAGTGCAGTTTTTGCAGAAGAGCAATGGTATGGCAGTGCAACAAACACTTGAGAGTAGTGTGGGTAGAGAGATCAATAACAGTTCTCACAATTTACAGGCACAGTAGGGTTGATTTATTAAAACTGGAGCGTGCAGAACCTGGTGCAGATTTGCATAGAAACCAATCAGCTTCCAGATTTTATTGTAAAGATTAATTTAATAAACTGAAGAAAGAAGCTGATTGGCTACCATGCACAGCTGCATCAGATTTTGCACTCTCCAGGTTTAGTAAATAAAGGCAAAGGGGTAAGGCCTCATGCACACTGGGCATTATTACAGCTACTGTTTTGGGCATCAGACGTTTTTTTTAACTGCCTCTGAACTCCCCTGCATGTTATCCTATGTGTACACCTAGGCTTTTATCAGTGTTTTTTGGCAGGAGAGTTTAGTGACAGAAAAAAAACCCTTTGCCAGTGCATTCTAGAGCATCAACATTATGCCAGAAAAAACACTGACAGCTGTTAAACTCTGCTAAACTCTCCTAAACTATGCTAAGCGCTAGTGTCCAGAGTTTAGCACAGTTATTTTTTGAAGTGGAGGCTGCCAGTGTCCTTAACACCTGGTGATTAGCTGGTATTTAACGAGCAGGCTAGGAAGCCGGCTGTTGCATTCTTAAGGCCCCGTTCACACTGGAGCGGTTTTCAGGCGGTATTGTGCTAAAAATACCGCCTGAAAACCGCCCCTAAACAGCCTCCGCTGTTTGTTCAGTGTGAAAGCCCGAGGGCTTTCACACTGAAGCGGTGCGCAGGCAGGGCGGTGAAAAAAGTCCTGCAAACCGCTTTTTTGGAGCGGGGAAGGAGCGGTGTATTCACCGCTCCTTCCCCGCTCCTGCCCATTGAAATCAATGGGACAGCGCGGCTATACCGTGGGATTTTAACCCTTTTTTGGCTGCCCGCGGGGGGTAAAACCGCACCGCTAGCGGCCGAATACCGCTGCAAGAACGACGGTACAGCAGCGCTAAAAATAGCGCTGTTGTACCGCCGACGCCCCCACTGCCCCAGTGTGAAAGGGGCCTTACAATGGATGCCTCCATTGCCAGCAATGAAAAAAATGTGAAGGAAATTGCATGGGGGTCCCCCCAATCCATACCAGGCCCTTCAGGCCCGCTATGGATGTTAAGAGACACCCCATGCCAATTTCATCTCACTTCCTGTTGTCTCCTTCCGTTTGCAAGTAGGAGTCATTTGTAAGTTAGATGTTTGAAAGTAGGGTCCTGCCCTATATACTCAGCAGAAATTTGGGCCTTAGGTGTTGCTGTGGCCACAACACTGTAAGCCCTCACAGGGCCCTGCTGTGAAATATTAGCTCAAGAATTGTAATTACATGCCCCTGTTGAACAGGAGCTGAAAAATTAGGCCTTAGGCACTGGTGCTGGTGCCATAACACTGCAACCCCTTACAGACACTCTAGTTGGAACGCAGGAACGAGCCCTGCTGCAAAGTATTGCATCAAAAATTGTAATTACACGCCCCTGTTAGACAGGGGCAGAAAAATTGAGCCTTAGGCACTGGTGCTGGTGCCACAACACTGCAACCCCTCACAGACACTCTAGTTGGAACGCAGGAATGAGCCCTGCTGCAAAGTATTGCATCAAAAATTGTAATTACATGCCCCTGTTAAACAAGGGCTGAAAAATTGGGCCTTAGGCACTGGTGCTGGTGCCACAACACTGCAACCCCTCACAGACACTCTAGTTGGAATGCAGGAACGAGCCCTGCTGCAAAGTATTGCATCAAAAATTGTAATTACACGCCCCTGTTAGACAGGAGCAGAAAAATTGGGCCTTGGGCACTGGTGCTGGTGCCACAACACTGCAACCCCTCACAGACACTCTAGTTGGAATGCAGGAACGAGCCCTGCTGCAAAGTATTACATCAAAAATTGTAATTACATGCCCCTGTTAAACAGGGGCTGAAAAATTGTGCCTTAGGCACTGGTGGTGGCGCCCAGAACCAAAAATGTTCTTACAAGCTATCAGCGTGATGAATGAGGAGGAAGAGGATAATTACTCAGGGATAGTCACTCAGCATCAGCATAGGCAGTCTTTGAAGGGATCCGAGATTTCAAAAAAAAATATTCAGTTACATCAGCATCAGGTGCTTGGTAGCTGGTGGTGATCCAAGACTGATTCATTTTTATGAAGGTCAGTCGATCGACCGAGTTGGTGGACAGACGCACCCTGTGATCGGTTACCACGCCTTCAGCAGCACTGAATGTGCGTTCCGAAAGAACGCTGGATGCAGGACAGGCCAGTAGCTCAATTGCATACTGTGCAAGCTCTGGCCAGTGATCCATCCTCAAGACCCAGTAACCCAGAGGATTTTCAGTGGGAAAGGTGTCCAAGTCTGATCTTGCCCCTAGGTATTCCTGCACCATGTAAAACAGACGCTGGCGATGGTTGCTGGAACCGATCATACCTTGGGGCTGTGGACCAAAAAATTGTCTGAACGCATCGGTCAGACGGCCACCTTCTCCACCGCTCCTTCTTTGACTGACCGAAGCCTCAGCTAAACAATGTCCAGAAACAGGAGTTTGTAACCTCCCAGTCTCTGGGAACGCGTTGCACAGACCTTTCTGCAAGGCCTCCCGAAGATGTTTCATCCTCTGCTCCCTCTGCGATGGCAAGATAAGGTCCACAACCTTACCCTTGTAACGTGGATCAAGGAGGGTTGCCAGCCAGTATTGGTCCTTCTCCTTGATACCACGAATACGAGGATCCTTACGCAGGCTTTGCAGGATCAGGGAGGCCATGCAGCATAGGTTTGCTGAGGCACTGGGTCACTAAGGACGACATGGTCCGCAGCCACCTCCTCCCAGCCACGTACAAGTCCATGTGTTTCTTGGGACTGATCCCTTAAAGACTGCTGCTGACGCTGAGTGCCAGGCTCCACCTCCATACTGACACAATCTTCCTCCTCCTCCTCCTCCTCCTCCTCCTCTTCCTGTGTGATCGGCGGGCACGCAGGAACACTGTCTGGATAAAAGGGGCCTTGAGAGCTAAGGAAGTCCTCCTCTTCCTGCCTCTGTTCTGCCTCAAGTGCCCTGTCCATTATTCCACACAGCGTGTGCTCCAACAGGTGGACAAGGGGGACAGTGTCACTGATGCATGCACTGTCACTGCTCACCATCCTCGTGGCCTCCTCAAATGGTTACAGGACAGTGCAGGAATCCCTGATCATGGCCCACTGGCGTGGGGAAAAAAACCAAGCTCCCCTGACCCTGTCCTGGTGCTATTGTCACACAGGTACTCATTGATGGCCCTCTGCTGCGTGTGCAGCCGCTGCAGCATGGCCAACGTTGAGTTCCACCTGGTGGGCATGTCACAGATTAGGCGGTTCTTGGGCAGGTTAAACTCCTTTTGGAGGTCCGTCAGCCGAGCACTGGCATTATATGACCGGCGGAAATGCACACAGACTTTCCTGGCCTGCCTCAGGACATCCTGTAAGCCCGGGTACCTGCCCAAGAACCGCTGCACCACCAAGTTAAGGACGTGAGCCAAACAGGCACATGGGTCATTTGTCCCTGTCGGAGGGCAGAGAGGAGGTTGGTGCCATTGTCGCAAACCACCATTCCTGCCTTAAGTTGGCGTGGCGTCAACCACCTCTGAACCTGCCCCTGCAGAGCTGACAGAACCTCTGCCCCAGTGTGGCTCCTGTCCCCCATGCACACCAGCTCAAGCACCGCATGGCATCTTTTGGCCTGCGTACTTGCGTAGCCCCTTGAACGACTATGGAGCACCGCTGTTTCCGAGGAAGAGGCCATGGAGGAAGAAGAAGAGGAGGGGGTGGAGGAGAGAGGTGTGTCAAAATCATTAGCATTTTGGAGGCGTGGTGGCGGAACAACCTCCAACACTACTGCACCTTGTCCTGCATCCTTCCCAGCTGCCAGCAGAGTCACCCAATGCGCCGTGAAACTTAGGTAACGTCCCTGTCCATGCCTGCTGGACCATGAGTCAGCGGTAATATGCACCTTACCGCTGACCGCCCTGTCCAGTGAGGCATGGACATTGCCTTCCACATGCTGGTAGAGAGCCGGAATCGCCTTCCGTGAGAAAAAGTGGCGTTTGGGTACCTGCCACTGAGGAACCGCACATTCCACAAACTCACGGAAGGGGGCAGAGTCTACCAACTGAAAAGGCAGCAGTTGAAGTGCTAGCAATTTTGCCAAGCTAGCATTCAACCGCTGGGCATGTGGATGGCTGGGAGCAAACTTCTTTCGGCGGTGCAGCAGCTGGGGCAGGGAAATTTGCCTGGTACAATTTGACGTCGGTGTACCAAAAGCAGATTGCCCACAAGTACTTGGCTGTGGCACACCTAATTCTACACCTTCATTCCTCTCAGTGCAGGTCTCAGAGAGGACTGAAGGTCTAGTGGGGTTGGAAATCTCAGCTGATGAGGAGCAAGGAGAGGTCCTCTTTGTTCTTTGGTGTGGGTCTTTTAGATGCGCTTGCCAACGAACTGCATGGCAGGTCAACATATGTCTGGTCAAGCATGTGGTGCCCAAGCGGGAGATGTTTTGGCCACGTGAGATACGCTTGAGACATATGTTGCAAATAGCAGCGGTGCGATCTGATGCACTCGTCTCAAAAAAGGCCCACACCAAAGAACTTTTTGAATAACGTGCAGAGACTGCAGCACCCTGCACATGTGATGCAGTCAATGTGCTGCCCTTAGGCTGGCCCCTGGAGGGCATCCTGCCTCGTTGGTGATGTGCCGCCTCCTCCTCCTCCTCCTCTCTCCTATCAGGCACCCACGTTGAGTCAGTGACCTCATCATCCCCTCCCTCCTCATCACTGGAGCAAACCTGGCAGTATGCTGCAGCAGGGGGAGCATGACTGCCAGATTGCTGTCCTTCTTGGGCACCCCCTCTGTCCGTGCTCATGTTACTGCCTTCATCGAGCTCAGTATCATCATCAGAGCCTTCCAAACGCTGGGCATCCTCCTGGAGCATGTACCCAACACTGTGGTCAAACAGTTCGAGGGACTCCTCAGGAGGACATGGTGGAGCTAGGGAAGGAGTCACTGATGACATTGAGCCGAGGGAAGAGGCCGCTGCTTTGCCAGACAAAGCACCCTGGGCATGGGTGAGAGAGGATGAGGAGGATGAGGACGGCTTGGTCATCCACTCGACCAAGTCTTCCGCATGTTGCGGCTCAACACGGCCAGCTGCCGAAAAAAAGGCCAAGCGTGTCCCATGGCCACGTGCTGATGAGGATGCACCGTCTCCACGACCAGCACTAGACACAGTGCCTGCTTGCCCTCTCTTATTGGCTTGTGACTGTCTGCCTCTCCTTCTTGGCCTTCCAGACATACTAATGGCCTCTAGCTGCACTAAGCTGGGAGATATATATATATATATATATATATATATATATACTGCAGCTAGCAAAATCAACTGCCTGCCTGTAGTATGAGAACACCACCAACCTTCTACAGGTAGCTTTAGCTGAACACTGTGAGGTGGACGCACCCCACTAACTTGTAGGTTTAGCTGAACACTGTGAGCAGGACGCACTGCACTAACTGTAAATAGTCTAGCTGCCTGACCGTGGTACTAATAGGATCAAAAGAACACCAGTAATTTTCTTCAGGTAGCTTTATATACTGTAACAAGACAAGCCTGCCTGTCAGTAGGAAGATAACAGGAACGGATCTAGCTGAACACTGTGAGCAGGACGCACTGCACTAAATGTAAATAGTCTAGCTGCCTGACCGTGGTACTAATAGGATCAAAAGAACACCAGTAATTTTCTTTAGGTAGCTGTAAATACTTTAACAAGACAAGCCTGCCTGTCAGTAGGAAGATAACAGGAACGGATCTAGCTGAACACTGTGAGCAGGACGCACTGCACTAAATGTAAATAGTCTAGCTGCCTGACCGTGGTACTAATAGGATCAAAAGAACACCAGTAATTTTCTTCAGGTAGCTTTATATACTGTAACAAGACAAGCCTGCCTGTCAGTAGGAAGATAACAGGAACGGATCTAGCTCAACACTGTGAGCAGGACGCACTGCACTAAATGTAAATAGTCTAGCTGCCTGACCGTGGTACTAATAGGATCAAAAGAACACCAGTAATTTTCTTCAGGAAGCTTTATATACTGTAACAAGACAAGCCTGCCTGTCAGTAGGAAAATAACAGGAACGGATCTAGCTGAACACTGTGAGCAGGACGCACTGCACTAACTGTAAATAGTCTAGCTGCCTGACCGTGGTACTAATAGGATCAAAAGAACACCAGTAATTTTCTTTAGGTAGCTGTAAATACTGTAACAAGACAAGCCTGCCTGTCAGTAGGAAGATAACAGGAACGGATCTAGCTGAACACTGTGAGCAGGACGCACTGCACTAAATGTAAATAGTCTAGAAGATAACAGGAACGGATCTAGCTAAACTGAATACAGTGTATATATGTGCAACACCTGGGATGCATATAGATACAATACACTTTAAGTGCAGGTAACTGACTGACTGTCCTGTCTAATCTAGCTAACTCAAATGAAATGACACTGTCTCTCTCTCTCTAAGCACACCGGAACACACTGCACAGGGCCACCGTGCAGGCGGCCTTATATAGTGTGGGGCGTGTACTAAATCCCCTGAGCCATCATTGGCCAAAGCCTCCTTGGCTTTGGCCAATTACGGCTCTCTGTTCAGGCGGCGCTGTGATTGGCATGCGGGTCATAGTGCATGCTTGGCCAATCATCAGCAAGCAATGCACTGCGATGCCGCAGTGAATTATGGGCCGTGACGCGCCAAACGAATTTGGCGCGAACGGCCCATATCGTTCGCAATTCGGCGAACGACCGAACAGCCGATGTTCGAGTCGAACATGGGTTCGACTCGAACACGAAGCTCATCCCTAGTGACGGGCCTCTTGATTGATGATGGATCTACTACACCAGAGGGACATTTTTTTTTTGATTTTTTAATAAAAAATACTTTTGTTGTGTTTTTATTGACTTTTTACACTTTTTTGGTGAATGAGTAGGGACACCATGTACCCCTAGACATTCACATGGGGGCCGGGATCTGGGGACTCCCTTGTTAAAAGCGGCTTCAAGATTCTGATAAGCCCCCCTTCATACCCCCACAACCAACGGCCAAGATAGTGAGGAAAAGGCCCTTGTCCTAATCAACATGGGGACAAGGTGCTTTGGGAGTAGGGATGAGCTTCGTGTTCGAGTCGAACCCATGTTCGACTCGAACATCGGCTGTTCGACCGTCCGTCGAATTGCGAACGATATGGGCCGTTCGCGCCAAATTCGTGTGGCGCGTCACGGCCCATAATTCACTGCGGCATCGCAGTGCATTGCTGGCTGATGATTGGCCAAGCATGCACTATGACCCGCATGCTTGGCCAATCACAGCGCCGTCAGTAGAGAGAGCTGTAATTGGCCAAAGCCAGGGTGGCTTTGGCCAATTATGGCTCAGGGGATTTAGTACACACCCCACACTATATAAGGCCGCCTGCACGGCGGCCCTGTGTAGTGTGTGTTCCGGTGTGCTGAGAGATAGAGAGAGAGAGAGACAGTGTCATTTGATTTGAGTTAGATAGATTAGGCAGAACAGTCAGTCAGTTAGCTGCACTTACAGTGTATTGTGTATATATATTTATCCCAGGTGTTGCATATATATATATACACTGTATTCAGTTTAGCTAGATCCGTTCCTGTTATCTTCTATCTAGACTATTTACATTTAGTGCAGTGTGTCCTGCTCACAGTGTTCAGCTAGATCCGTTCCTGCTATTTACATTCAGTGCAGTGCGTCCTGCTCACAGTGTTCAGCTAGATCCGTTCCTGCTATTTACATTCAGTGCAGTGCGTCCTGCTCACAGTGTTCAGCTAGATCCGTTCCTGCTATTTACATTCAGTGCAGTGCGTCCTGCTCACAGTGTTCAGCTAGATCCGTTCCTGCTATTTACATTCAGTGCAGTGCGTCCTGCTCACAGTGTTCAGCTAGATCCGTTCCTGCTATTTACATTCAGTGCAGTGCGTCCTGCTCACAGTGTTCAGCTAGATCCGTTCCTGGTATTTACATTTAGTGCAGTGCGTCCTGCTCACAGTGTTCAGCTAGATCCGTTCCTGCTATTTACATTCAGTGCAGTGCGTCCTGCTCACAGTGTTCAGCTAGATCCGTTCCTGGTATTTACATTTAGTGCAGTGCGTCCT
Source organism: Lithobates clamitans (assembly GCA_037952925.1). Classification (NCBI taxonomy): domain Eukaryota; kingdom Metazoa; phylum Chordata; class Amphibia; order Anura; family Ranidae; genus Lithobates; species Lithobates clamitans. Next base: position 488,937 of record JBBGZY010000356.1, on the reverse strand, counting down.
GCTCACAGTGTTCAGCTACATCCGTTCCTGCTATTTACATTCAGTGCAGTGCGTCCTGCTCACAGTGTTCAGCTAGATCCGTTCCTGCTATTTACATTCAGTGCAGTGCGTCCTGCTCACAGTGTTTAGCTACATCCGTTCCTGCTGTTTACATTCAGTGCAGTGCGTCCTGCTCACAGTGTTCAGCTAGATCCGTTCCTGCTATTTACATTCAGTGCAGTGCGTCCTGCTCACAGTGTTCAGCTAGATCCGTTCCTGCTATTTACATTCAGTGCAGTGCGTCCTGCTCACAGTGTTCAGCTAGATCCGTTCCTGCTATTTACATTCAGTGCAGTGCGTCCTGCTCACAGTGTTCAGCTAGATCCGTTCCTGCTATTTACATTCAGTGCAGTGCGTCCTGCTCACAGTGTTCAGCTAGATCCGTTCCTGCTATTTACATTCAGTGCAGTGCGTCCTGCTCACAGTGTTCAGCTAGATCCGTTCCTGCTATTTACATTCAGTGCAGTGCGTCCTGCTCACAGTGTTCAGCTAGATCCGTTCCTGCTATATACATTTAGTGCAGTACGTCCTGCTCACAGTGTTCAGCTAGATCCGTTCCTGTTATCTTCCTACTGACAGGCAGGCTTGTCTGGTTACAGTATATAAAGCTACCTGAAGAAAATTACAGGTGTTCTTTTTGATCCTATTAGTACCACGGTCAGGCAGCTAGACTATTTACATTTAGTACAGTGTGTCCTGCTCACAGTGTTCAGCTAGATCCGTTCCTGTTATCTTCCTACTGACAGGCAGGCTTGTCTGGTTACAGTATATAAAGCTACCTTAAGAAAATTACAGGTGTTCTTTTTGATCCTATTAGTACCACGGTCAGGCAGCTAGACTATTTACATTTAGTACAGTGTGTCCTGCTCACAGTGTTCAGCTAGATCCGTTCCTGTTATCTTCCTACTGACAGGCAGGCTTGTCTGGTTACAGTATATAAAGCTACCTGAAGAAAATTACAGGTGTTCTTTTTGATCCTATTAGTACCACGGTCAGGCAGCTAGACTATTTACATTTAGTACAGTGTGTCCTGCTCACAGTGTTCAGCTAGATCCGTTCCTGTTATCTTCCTACTGACAGGCAGGCTTGTCTGGTTACAGTATATAAAGCTACCTTAAGAAAATTACAGGTGTTCTTTTTGATCCTATTAGTACCACGGTCAGGCAGCTAGACTATTTACATTCAGTGCAGTGCGTCCTGCTCACAGTGTTCAGCTAGATCCGTTCCTGCTATTTACATTCAGTGCAGTGCGTCCTGCTCACAGTGTTCAGCTAGATCCGTTCCTGGTATTTACATTTAGTGCAGTGCGTCCTGCTCACAGTGTTCAGCTAGATCCGTTCCTGCTATTTACATTCAGTGCAGTGCGTCCTGCTCACAGTGTTCAGCTAGATCCGTTCCTGGTATTTACATTTAGTGCAGTGCGTCCTGCTCACAGTGTTCAGCTAGATCCGTTCCTGCTATTTACATTCAGTGCAGTGCGTCCTGCTCACAGTGTTCAGCTAGATCCGTTCCTGCTATTTACATTTAGTGCAGTGCGTCCTGCTCACAGTGTTCAGCTAGATCCGTTCCTGCTATTTACATTCAGTGCAGTGCGTCCTGCTCACAGTGTTCAGCTAGATCCGTTCCTGCTATATACATTTAGTGCAGTACGTCCTGCTCACAGTGTTCAGCTAGATCCGTTCCTGTTATCTTCCTACTGACAGGCAGGCTTGTATGGTTACAGTATATAAAGCTACCTGAAGAAAATTACAGGTGTTCTATCCCAGCTTAGTGCAGCTACAGGCCATTAGTATGTCTGGAAGGCCAAGAAGGAGAGGCAGACAGTCACAAGCCAATAAGAGAGGGCAAGCAGGCTCTGTGTCTAGTGCTGGTCGTGGAGACGGTGCATCCTCATCAGCACGTGGCCATGGGACACGCATGGCCTTTTTTTCGGCAGCTGGCCGTGTTGAGCCGCAACATGCGGAAGACTTGGTCGAGTGGATGACCAAGCCGTCCTCATCCTCCTCATCCTCTCTCACCCATGCCCAGGGTGCTTTGTCTGGCAAAGCAGCGGCCTCTTCCCTCAGCTCAATGTCATCAGTGACTCCTTCCCTAGCTCCACCATGTCCTCATGAGGATTCCCTCGAACTGTTTGACCACAGTGTTGGGTACATGCTCCAGGAGGATGCCCAGCGTTTGGAAGGCTCTGATGATGATACTGAGCTCAATGATGGCAGTAACATGAGCACGGACAGAGGGGGTGCCCAAGAAGGACAGCAATCTGGCAGTCATGCTCCCCCTGCTGCAGCATACTGCCAGGTTTGCTCCAGTGATGAGGAGGGAGGGGATGATGAGGTCACTGACTCAACGTGGGTGCCTGATAGGAGAGAGGAGGAGGAGGAGGAGGTGGCACATCACCAACTAGGCAGGATGCCCTCCAGGGGCCAGCCTAAGGGCAGCACATTGACTGCATCACACCCCAAAGCTCCACATGTGCAGGGCGCTGCAGTCTCTGCGCGTTATTCAAAAAGTTCTTTGGTGTGGGCCTTTTTTGAGACGAGTGCATCAGATCGCACCGCTGCTATTTGCAACATATGTCTCAAGCGTATCTCGCGTGGCCAAAACATCTCCCGCTTGGGTACCACATGCTTGACCAGACATATGTTGACCTGCCATGCAGTTCGTTGGCAAGCGTATCTAAAAGACCCACACCAAAGAACAAAGACGATCTCTCCTTGCTCCTCATCAGCTGAGATTTCCAACCCCACTAGACCTTCAGTCCTCTCTGCGACCTGCAGTGAGAGGAATGAAGGTGTAGAATTAGGTGTGTCACAGCCAAGTACTTATGGGCAATCTGCTTTTGGTACACCGACGTCAGATTGTACCAGGCAAATTTCCCTGCCCCAGCTGCTGCACCGCCGAAAGAAGTTTGCTCCCAGCCATCCACATGCCCAGCGGTTGAATGCTAGCTTGGCAAAATTGCTAGCACTTCAACTGCTGCCTTTTCAGTTGGTAGACTCTGCCCCCTTCCGTGAGTTTGTGGAATGTGCGGTTCCTCAGTGGCAGGTACCCAAACGCCACTTTTTCTCACGGAAGGCGATTCCGGCTCTCTACCGGCATGTGGAAGGCAATGTCCATGCCTCGCTGGACAGGGCGGTCAGCGGTAAGGTGCATATTACCGCTGACTCATGGTCCAGCAGGCATGGACAGGGACGTTACTTAAGTTTCACGGCGCATTGGGTGACTCTGCTGGCAGCTGGGAAGGATGCAGGACAAGGTGCAGTAGTGTTGGAGGTTGTTCCGCCACCACGCCTCCAAAATGCTGATTGTGACACACCTCTCTCCTCCACCCCCTCCTCTTCTTCTTCCTCCATGGCCTCTTCCTCGGAACCAGCGGTGCTCCGTAGGCGTTCAAGGGGCTACGCAAGTACGCAGGCCAAAAGATGCCATGCGGTGCTTGAGCTGGTGTGCTTGGGGGACAGGAGCCACACTGGGGCAGAGGTTCTGTCAGCTCTGCAGGGGCAGGTTCAGAGGTGGTTGACGCCACGCCAACTTAAGGCAGGAATGGTGGTTTGCGACAATGGCACCAACCTCCTCTCTGCCCTCCGACAGGGACAACTGACCCATGTGCCCTGTTTGGCTCACGTCCTTAACTTGGTGGTGCAGCGGTTCTTGGGCAGGTACCCGGGCTTACAGGATGTCCTGAGGCAGGCCAGGAAAGTCTGTGTGCATTTCCGCCGGTCATATAATGCCAGTGCTCGGCTGACGGACCTCCAAAAGGAGTTTAACCTGCCCAAGAACCGCCTAATCTGTGACATGCCCACCAGGTGGAACTCGACGTTGGCCATGCTGCAGCGGCTGCACACGCAGCAGAGGGCCATCAATGAGTACCTGTGCGACTATGGCACCAGGACAGGGTCAGGGGACCTTGGTTTTTTTTCCCCACGCCAGTGGGCCATGATCAGGGATGCATGCACTGTCCTGTCACCATTCGAGGAGGCCACGAGGATGGTGAGCACTGACAGTGCATGCATCAGTGACACTGTCCCCCTTGTCCACCTGTTGGAGCACACGCTGCGTGGAATAATGGACAGGGCACTTGAGGCAGAACAGAGGCAGGAAGAGGAGGACTTCCTTAGCTCTCAAGGCCCCCTTTATCCAGACAGTGTTCCTGCGTGCCCGCCGATCACACAGGAAGAGGACGAGGAGGAGGAGGAGGAGGAGGAGGAAGATTGTGTCAGTATGGAGGTGGAGCCTGGCACTCAGCATCAGCAGTCTTTAAGGGATCAGTCCCAAGGAACACATGGACTTGTACGTGGCTGGGAGGAGGTGGCTGCGGACGTTGTTGTCCTTAGTGACCCAGAGGACTCCGGACCGAATGCCTCAGCAAACCTACGCTGCATGGCCTCCCTGATCCTGCAAAGCCTGCGTAAGGATCCTCGTATTCGTGGTATCAAGGAGAAGGACCAATACTGGCTGGCAACCCTCCTTGATCCACGTTACAAGGGTAAGGTTGCGGACCTTATCTTGCCATCGCAGAGGGAGCAGAGGATGAAACATCTTCGGGAGGCCTTGCAGAAAGGTCTGTGCAACGCGTTCCCAGAGACTGGGAGGTTACAAACTCCTGTTTCTGGACAACGTGTTGCTGAGGCTTCGGTCAGTCAAAGAAGGAGCGGTGGAGAAGGTGGCCGTCTGACCGATGCGTTCAGACAATTTTTTGGTCCGCAGCCCCAAGGTATGATCGGTTCCAGCAACCATCGCCAGCGTCTGTTTTACATGGTGCAGGAATACCTAGGGGCAAGATCAGACTTGGACACCTTTCCCACCGAAAATCCTCTGGGTTACTGGGTCTTGAGGATGGATCACTGGCCAGAGCTTGCACAGTATGCAATTGAGCTACTGGCCTGTCCTGCATCCAGCGTTCTTTCGGAACGCACATTCAGTGCTGCTGGAGGCGTGGTAACCGATCACAGGGTGCGTCTGTCCACCGACTCGGTCGATCGGCTGACCTTCATAAAAATGAATCAGTCTTGGATCACCACCAGCTACCAAGCACCTGATGCAGATGTAACCGAATAATTTTTTTTGAAATCTCAGATCCCTTCAAAGACTGCCTATGCTGATGCTGAGTGACTATCCCTGAGTAATTATCCTCTTCCTCCTCAATCATCACGCTGATAGCTTGTAAGAACATTTTTGGTTCTGGGCGCCACCACCAGTGCCTAAGGCACAATTTTTCAGCCCCTGTTTAACAGGGGCGTGTAATTACAATTTTTGATGTAATACTTTGCAGCAGGGCTCGTTCCTGCATTCCAACTAGAGTGTCTGTGAGGGGTTGCAGTGTTGTGGCACCAGCACCAGTGCCTAAGACCCAATTTTTCAGCCCCTGTCTAACAGGGGCGTGTAATTACAATTTTTGATGCAATACTTTGCAGCAGGGCTTGTTCCTGCGTTTCAACTAGAGTGTCTGTGAGGGGTTGCAGTGTTGTGGCACCAGCACCAGTGCCTAAGACCCAATTTTTCTGCCCCTGTCTAACAGGGGCGTGTAATTACAATTTTTGATGCAATACTTTGCAGCAGGGCTCGTTCCTGCGTTCCAACTAGAGTGTCTGTGAGGGGTTGCAGTGTTGTGGCACCAGCACCAGTGCCTAAGGCCTAATTTTTCAGCTCCTGTTCAACAGGGGCATGTAATTACAATTCTTGATCTAATATTTCACAGCAGGGCCCTGTGAGGGCTTACAGTGTTTTGGCCACAGCAACACCTAAGGCCCAAATTTCTGCTGAGTATATAGGGCAGGACCCTACTTTCAAACATCTAACTTACAAACGACTCCTACTTGCAAACGGAAGGAGACAACAGGAAGTGAGATGAAATCTACCCCTAAGGAAGGGAAATTCTCTCCTGTAAGAGTTAATATGGGAAAACAATTTCTCCTTTCCACTGATGCTTTCCAATCCTTGTTCCACAAAAAAACCCAAATTTTCCAAAAACATTTTTCATTGGGACAAAAAAGTGAGGTGAAATCTTCTGAAGAGGAGGAAAGACGCAAAACAAATGTCACAGGGGTGATAACCCTTCCCTATGTTTTCCAAAAAGCTTAGAAAAGATTTTTTGGCTGGAGCTAAACACATTAAAAATGTTCAAAATTACAAACAGATTCTACTTAACAACAAACCTACAGTCCCTGTCTTGTTTGCACCGCCTGAATACTGCTGTTCAGAGTATATAGGGACCTTTCCTTATTTTAATTTGGGTGCGGGGTTCCCCTTAATATCCATACAAGACCCAAAGGGCCTGGTAATGGACTGGGGGGTACCCATGCCGTTTGTCTCACTGATTTTCATCCATATTGCCATGACCCGACATGACATTAAACCCGCAAGCAGTTTTAAATGAGATTTTTTCCTTTAAAAATGACATTTGGTGCAGGGACTGTTCTAAACATGGGAAACACGCGTCACTTTACAGGCATACTATAGACACCCCCCAGGTACGATATTTAAAGGAATATTTCACTTTTTTTTTTTTACTTTAAGCATCATTAAAATCACTGCTCCCGAAAAAACGGCCGTTTTTAAAAGTTTTTTTTGCATTGATACATGTCCCCTGGGGTAGGACCCGGGTCCCCAAACCCTTTTTAGGACAATACCATGCAAATTAGCCTTTAAAATGAGCACTTTTGATTTCGAACGTTCGAGTCCCATAGACGTCAATGGGGTTCTAACGTTCGTGCGAACTTGCGGTCCGTTCGCGGGTTCTGGTGCGAACCGAACCGGGGGGTGTTCGGCTCATCCCTATTTGGGAGGCAGAGCTCCCCTGCCCAAAAGCATCCCCATATTGAGGACATATGCCTGGCATGGTTCAGGAGGGGGGAGCTTGCACATCCCCCCTCCTCCTGTCCTGGCCTGCCAGGCTGCATGCTCAGATAAAGGACTGGTATGGATTTTGGGGGGTTTGGGGGTTCTCCTTTAAAATATATTCCAGACCTAAGTGCCTGGTATGGATTGGGGGGGCCAATATCGCCGCCAATGAGTTTTTTCACATTCAGCTGTCAGTGTAGAACCCCACTGACAGCTGATGACTTTTCTGTTGCTAAGGACGCAGTACCTGGTTTCTCGGCTCACTCCTTAACAACCAACTATTCACTGGTTGTTAAGGATGCTGGTAGTCCCACTCCTTAACGCTGAAGTTACTAAACGTAGCTTACACTAAGGCTAAACACTGCTAAAAAATTTATAAAACAGCGTGAAGTGTGAACAGGGAACATTCTAATAAGCTTTTTTTATCTATTACTTTTTTTCCCCTTACTGTGTTTCTCTTAATAGAGAGATTAGAAGTCTATTATACTGAGTAGGCAAGCAGACAGGAACATGGGAGTATACTCAACAAGGATACAAAAGCTGAACGGATGAAAGAACTCCCTTAGTGCTCTTTTTTAACAATATAAGAAATGTATAGAACAGATAGCTATGGGTACTGGAGGGGCTATCTCATTGTTGGCATAGATAAACAGAAGTAAAGTGTTGGGGGTGGGTATAAAAGAAAGACCATGAGACCCAGAAGCAAGTGAAGATCACTAAACTAATGTTGTCTTCTTTGGTAATTTCCAACTTCCAGTGTCATTGGTCAGGTATAGTGTATATGTATACCAAACTGGACCAATTTACCTATCTATAATATGCCTAATTCATGCAATTATTCTTTAGAATTGGAAGCAGAATCCCTCAAAGATACATGACAAAGTGAAATGGCAACATCTTCAGTGCTGTTGACTACAGTGGTACAGATCTTTCATTCATTTTGTCTACAGTTGCACAAATATTTAACCAGTTCTAGACCAGCAAATGCAGTTATACTGTGACAGGTTGGCTTGGCTGTGTGAAGCATCGTAGCTATACGTCGGGCGAGCAGCCACCTAGGGGGTGCACGCGTGTGCCCCCTAGGCGGCCGCAACGATCGGATTCGCTTCAGAACTGATCAGTCTCCAGATCCAGGCCAAAGATTTCTGGCCTGGACCTGGTGATCGGTTGTGGCAAATGAAATCCTCCCCTGCCTGTGTAAGTGTAAACACAGGCAGGGGAAGTGATGTCCTCTCCCCTCGTGGAGCTCTTTTCCGTTCCAGAGAGAGAAGAGAAGATCTCAGAGTCAGTTGCACCAACACTACACTGACACAGTACACATAGGCACACTTGCCCCCCCCGATCGCTCCCCCCCAGTTAACCCCTTCACTCCCTGTCACTATGTCACCCAGTGCAGTGTTCATATTTTTTTTTATCACTGTACTGGTGTCATTTGTGACAATAATCAGTGTTAGGATACTTAGTGGTAGGCCCAGATAGGTCTAGGGACCCCCCTAAACCCCTCTAATAAAAGTTTAACCCCTTGATAACCCCCTGTCATCAGTGATCACCAAATTAGTGTCACGGGTGATGCTGGTTGGCTAATTATTTTTTATAGCATCAGGGCAACCGCCGTATATTACTTCCTCCATTCACTGGCCAACCTGGAATTCAGGTGGAAACTATTGTGGACCAAAGCAATTTGTATGCTGGTCAATTAATCGCTGCTAATCTCCAGTTGACCCTTGCCAGAGATTGGAAACCTATTACGGTTTCCGAATTTAAGACCTTCCTGGGTCTATCCCTCCTCATGGGCATAGTTAAAAAAAAGTGAGTTACGGTCATATTGGTCCACTGACCCAATTCACCATATGCCCGTGTTCTCTGCCTCCATGACCAGGACACAATACAAGCAGATCTTGCGGTTCATTTCAATGACAATTAACTCTGTTGTCCTCAGGGTGACCCTGGATATGATCGGCTCCACAAAATTCGGCCCCTCATAAGCAACTTCAGCCAGCAGTTTGCAGCCTTGTTTACTCCTGATCAAGTTGTCTGCGTTGATGAGTCCCTGATTACGTTTTCTAGCCGCTTGTCTATGAGACAGTCTCTTCCAGCAAGCGTGCCAGATATGGGGTCAAGATGTATAAGCTCTGTAACAGGGCAACAGGCTATAGATATAGTTTTATGGTTTACAAGGGAAGAGATAGTCACATGGAGCCAGAGAACTGCCCAGACTACATAGGGAGCGCTGGTAAGATTGTGTGAGACATGGTGTCACCCTTATTCGGAAAGGGGTACCACTTGTACGTGGACAATTACACAAGCGTGACACTTTTTAGTCACTTTTTGATTGTGGAATTGGCGCATGTGGCACCGTGCGATCTAATTGCCGGGGTTTCCCTCAATGGCTTGTAGAGTCCCAACTTAGATGAAGGGAGAGGGCCTGCTTGAAATTTAATAATTTGTTAGCAGTGAAGTGGAGGGATTCACGGAATGTTTTCATTCTGTCCTCCCTTCATGCAGATACGATAGTCCAAATTCCTACGGCAACTGGTGTTGTGGAGAAACCCCTCTGTGTCCACTAGGGATGAGCCGAACACCCCCCTGTTTGGTTCACACCAGAACATGCGAACAGGCAAAAAATTCGTTTGAACATGCGAACACTGTTAAAGTCTATGGGACACGAACATGCATAATCAAAAGTGCTAATTTTAAAGGCTTATATGCAAGTTATTGTCATAAAAAGTGTTTGGGGACCTGGGTCCTGCCCCAAAGGACATGGATCAATGCAAAAAAAGTTTTAAAAACGGCCATTTTCTTCGGGAGCAGTGATTTTAATAATGCTTAAAGTGAAACAATGAAAGTGTAATATTCCTTAAATTTCGTACCTAGGGGGTTTCTATAGTATGCCTGTAAAGAGGCGCATGTTTCCCGTGTTTAGAACAGTCTGACAGCAAAATGACATTTCAAAGGAAAAAAAGTCATTTAAAACCACTTGCGGCTATTAATGAATTGCCAGTTCGACAATACACATAAAAGTTAATTGATAAAAACGGCATTCCCACAGGGGAACCCCGAACCAAAATTTAAAAAAAAATGACGTGGGGGGTCTCCCTAAATTCCATACCAGGCCCTTCAGGTCTGGTATGGATTTTAAGGGGAACCCCACGCCAAAGAAAAAAAAAATGGTGTGAGGTCCCCCCAAAAATCCATACCAGACCCTTATCCGAGCACGCAACCTGGCAGGCCACAGGAAAAGAGGGGGGACGAGAGAGAGCCCCCCCTCCTGAACTGTACCAGGCCATATGCCCTCAACATTGGGAGGGTGCTTTGGGGTAGCCCCCCAAAACACCTTGTCCCCATGTTGATGGGGACAAGGGCCTCATCCCCACAACCCTTGCCCTGTGGTTGTGGAGGTCTGCGGGTGGGGAGCTTATTGTAATCAGGAAGCCCCCTTTAACAAGGGGACCCCCAGATCCCAGACCTCCCCATTTCACAAAAAAAGTGTCAAAAATGACAAGAGACCTTCTTCTTCTTCCATTCTCTGTTTCCCTGGGAAAGGCATAACCTGGGGGATAAAAACTTTTTCCCCACCCCCCTACTTTTTTATCCCATAATGTGCTCCATTGTCCACCAACCAACAATGAAACTTTTGACTTTAAACATGTTTTTTCCCCACTTCCAACTTCTATTTTTTACATCCTTGTTTCACAATGCGGGTCCGCTGGCTGTTGTGGTTCCACAGCCATGGACGTTCCGCCCACATCCCATCAGTCAGATGTCCTGTACTTCTATTTAAGTTGCTCTCCTCCAGAGAGCAAACAGGCCAGTAGAAGGAGCTGTGAGCCCCGAGCGCGTAGCCTGTACTATCTCCTATCTGTGTCTGGGCGTTTCCTGTGCACCGCTGACGCCACTTCCGCTTCCGTGCACCAGGGTGGTTAGCGTGGAGCTTCCACACACTGGACACGGCTGCAAACCCTTTTCCAACCAGGAACCAACATCTCCTGAGCTGAAGGACCGCCACTGATACCTGCACACCAGCACATCCCAGGACACCACAACACCTGATGGACATCGCCACCCCATCTGAACTGACTTACCAGTAAGTGTATGCATTACACCTACACCATATGACAGTGTCAGCAGAGTTGGTGCCTCCACAACCCCCCCTTCTCTCATTGCTATGCTCACAGAGGCTATGGACACCCTCTGAAGATGGCTGCCTCCTCTTTCTCCCCCTTTTTTTGTTCTAACAATAATGTACTATTAGAACCATCATTATATGATTCCAAATTCTGACATCACAAAATCTGGAGCGCCGGAAAACCCTTCTTCAAACCTTTATTGTTCTGCCCGCCCTCCGAGCTGCACTCTTTTTGGATGCCACATTTTTGGAAACAATATTTTTAGAAGCACATTTTTCACCACCATTTATTTTTTTTTTTTTCAATGGAGCTCATTATCAAAGAAGAAAAAGTCAAATTGAATACCCTTGATGAATTTTACTCCTTGTTCCCAACTAATTTTTTCTGCTCTACTGCCCCTTATCCAGGCCACAAGGGTAAATCCCTCTGTAAAAAGTTTTTAAAGTTAGAGGATCTAATCTCCACCAATCAGCATTGGTGGGATAGATTCTTTTTGGAACAATACCTCTTACACAAAATTACACCCAGAGGCCTTAGAGTTCTCAAGCAATGTTCCTTCCTGGACCCAGACTTATCTAAAGAATGGACATTTGTATCAGAATTTTGCACAGAGAAATGGATAAAAATCATCACACAAAGGAAAAGGAAATATAAAACCTTAGTGGTTGAAATCAGGGAACTCTGCAGCAGTATCTCACAATGCATCACACAACTCCCCTGCTCTTGGCTTAGGACTCTAAAAAGGAACACTACCAGACAAGAAAATTACCTCATTGAAACAAAACTGGGAAAATTTAGAAGGGACATAAGTGACTACACCAACAAGGTTTTTTGCTGGAAAAAAAATCACATATTATGCCCCCACATGTGGGGTCTGCACCAAGACCCCTATTAGAAGGTTTATCCTTGACAGCACCTATCCAGCGTACCAAAAACAATCACACACCTACTACTACTGCTCATCCCCCTTTGTCCACTCCCAAGCCACAGCGAACAGCCAATAAAAGTAAAAGAACCACACAAAAAAACTCCACATTCCATCAAAAAACCCAACACAATACCCACACCACTGCATAGTACCCATGCAGAGTTTTGTTCCTCACCACACTCCTCCGCTAACTCAGCGTCCAAAGTAAATATCACAACACCTCGCTCCAATACCCCCCTTATCAAAAGAAGTGAACCTGATACACAGTCCAACCAAGCTACTTCTCTGGTTATTCCATAGAACAGCCCCACAGTCACCAAAGATCCAGCAACCACTCAGGATAATTTTTTAGTAAACCCCCCCATCCAGCACTTTCAAAAGAAAGTACGCAGGAGAGGAGGAGGGGGGGTAGAGGAAAACTCAAAAGGAAAAATACGGAAAGTATAAAGATCTTTAACTTATCCACCCACACATTAACAAAGGAGGAAACCTCACATTTGAATAAAGGTCTAACGTTTGCACCAACTGTCCATCCAAAGCCCTTTTTTGCTATTTAAAGATCTCAATAAATTCATTCGAGATTTGACAGTCAAAAGGTTCTATAACATTCAGTCCTCTCTCAAACCACCACCTTTACAAGAAACCAGTGGAAATACCAACTCCAATGCCTCCAGTGTAGATATGGATTCCTCCACCACCATGGACCTGGACAAATCCAATACAGATAATCCCTTTGCAGATATGGAACTATACACCCAACACTGCCTAACATCCCCTCTGATTCAACATACAAAATTTAAACTCAAGTCTATTTTCAATTCAGTACATAAAAAAGGCCCCCACCTACAAACATTTTACAAAGTCATGTATACCGATCTTATCGACATGTGTAAATCAGTTCCCAAGAAGAAGCGCAACCTTTCTAGAGCAGAACAAAAGGCACTTGATGATCTAACCAACAACCATAACATCATTATCAAGGCAGCGGATAAAGGTGGGGGCATCATAATTCAAAATCGATCAGACTACATGGCAGAATCCCTCAGATTATTATCCGACACTAATACCTACCGCAAACTTTCTCATGATCCATTACCTGAATTCACCCTGGAAGCAACCAGATTAGCCAACAAAGCCCTAGAAGAAGACATCATTTTAAAACCAGAACTGTCATTCCTCGTTAAGGGTTTCAGAAAAAACCCCTACTTTTACCATCTGCCAAAAATCCATAAGGATCAGTCTAATCCACCAGGCCGTCCCATATAGCCGCCATGGAAAGCATCACCAGCTGCTTTTCCATGTACATAGACCACTTCCTCCAACCCTTAGCCCAAAACCTGCCATCATACATCAGAGATAGTACTCATCTACTAGAAATGCTTTCCTTCTATACTTGGGGACCAACTTACCAGTGGGTGTCCCTAGATGTCGCATCCCTATATACCTCCATCCCTCATGCCATAGGCCTCAGAGCTGTGGAACATTTTCTTTCCGAGGATCCTCTCATCAATCCCAGACAGGCACAATACATCCTGGAGGCCACCAAATTCTGTTTAGAACATAACTATTTTGAGTTTGATCATACATTTTACTTACAATCCCAGGGTACCGCTATGGGTGCCAATTTTGCTCCAAGCTATGCCAATTTGACTATGGGCTATTGGGAACTACAGTATGTCCTATATAGGGATGAGCTTCGTGTTCGAGTCGAACCCATGTTCGACTCGAACATCGGCTGTTCGACCGTCCGTCGAATTGCGAACGATATGGGCCGTTCGCGCCAAATTCGTGTGGCGCGTCACAGCCCATAATTCACTGCGGCATCGCAGTGCATTGCTGGCTGATGATTGGCCAAGCATGCACTATGACCCGCATGCTTGGCCAATCACAGCGCCGTCAGTAGAGAGAGCTGTAATTGGCCAAAGCCAGGCTTTGGCCAATTATGGCTCAGGGATTTAGTACACACCCCACACTATATAAGGCCGCCTGCACGGCGGCCCTGTGTAGTGTGTGTTCCGGTGTGCTGAGCGATAGAGAGAGAGAGAGACAGTGTCATTTGATTTGAGTTAGATAGATTAGGCAGAACAGTCAGTCAGTTAGCTGCACTTACAGTGTATTGTGTATATATATGCATCCCAGGTGTTGCATATATATATATACACTGTATTCAGTTTAGCTAGATCCGTTCCTGTTATCTTCTATCTAGACTATTTACATTCAGTGCAGTGTGTCCTGCTCACAGTGTTCAGCTAGATCCGTTCCTGCTATTTACATTCAGTACAGTGCTTCCTGCTCACAGTGTTCAGCTAGATCCGTTCCTGCTATTTACATTCAGTGCAGTGCGTGCTGCTCACAGTGTTCAGCTAGATCCGTTCCTGCTATTTACATTCAGTGCAGTGCGTCCTGCTCACAGTGTTCAGCTAGATCCGTTCCTGCTATTTACATTCAGTGCAGTGCGTCCTGCTCACAGTGTTCAGCTAGATCCGTTCCTGGTATTTACATTTAGCGCAGTGCGTCCTGCTCACAGTGTTCAGCTAGATCCGTTCCTGCTATTTACATTCAGTGCAGTGCGTCCTGCTCACAGTGTTCAGCTAGATCCGTTCCTGCTATTTACATTCAGTGCAGTGCGTGCTGCTCACAGTGTTCAGCTAGATCCGTTCCTGCTATTTACATTCAGTGCAGTGTGTCCTGCTCACAGTGTTCAGCTAGATCCGTTCCTGCTATTTACATTCAGTGCAGTGCGTCCTGCTCACAGTGTTTAGCTACATCCGTTCCTGCTGTTTACATTCAGTGCAGTGCGTCCTGCTCACAGTGTTCAGCTAGATCCGTTCCTGCTATTTACATTCAGTGCAGTGCGTCCTGCTCACAGTGTTCAGCTAGATCCGTTCCTGCTATTTACATTCAGTGCAGTGCGTCCTGCTCACAGTGTTCAGCTAGATCCGTTCCTGCTATATACATTTAGTGCAGTACGTCCTGCTCACAGTGTTCAGCTAGATCCGTTCCTGTTATCTTCCTACTGACAGGCAGGCTTGTCTGGTTACAGTATATAAAGCTACCTGAAGAAAATTACAGGTGTTCTTTTTGATCCTATTAGTACCACGGTCAGGCAGCTAGACTATTTACATTTGGTACAGTGTGTCCTGCTCACAGTGTTCAGCTAGATCCGTTCCTGTTATTTACATTCAGTGCAGTGCGTCCTGCTCACAGTGTTCAGCTAGATCCGTTCCTGCTATTTACATTCAGTGCAGTGCGTCCTGCTCACAGTGTTTAGCTACATCCGTTCCTGCTGTTTACATTCAGTGCAGTGCGTCCTGCTCACAGTGTTCAGCTAGATCCGTTCCTGCTATTTACATTCAGTGCAGTGCGTCCTGCTCACAGTGTTCAGCTAGATCCGTTCCTGCTATTTACATTCAGTGCAGTGCGTGCTGCTCACAGTGTTTAGCTACATCCGTTCCTGCTGTTTACATTCAGTGCAGTGCGTCCTGCTCACAGTGTTCAGCTAGATCCGTTCCTGCTATTTACATTCAGTGCAGTGCGTCCTGCTCACAGTGTTCAGCTAGATCCGTTCCTGCTATTTACATTCAGTGCAGTGCGTCCTGCTCACAGTGTTCAGCTAGATCCGTTCCTGCTATATACATTTAGTGCAGTACGTCCTGCTCACAGTGTTCAGCTAGATCCGTTCCTGTTATCTTCCTACTGACAGGCAGGCTTGTCTGGTTACAGTATATAAAGCTACCTGAAGAAAATTACAGGTGTTCTTTTTGATCCTATTAGTACCACGGTCAGGCAGCTAGACTATTTACATTTAGTACAGTGTGTCCTGCTCACAGTGTTCAGCTAGATCCGTTCCTGTTATTTACATTCAGTGCAGTGCGTCCTGCTCACAGTGTTCAGCTAGATCCGTTCCTGCTATTTACATTCAGTGCAGTGCGTCCTGCTCACAGTGTTTAGCTACATCCGTTCCTGCTGTTTACATTCAGTGCAGTGCGTCCTGCTCACAGTGTTCAGCTAGATCCGTTCCTGCTATTTACATTCAGTGCAGTGCGTCCTGCTCACAGTGTTCAGCTAGATCCGTTCCTGCTATTTACATTCAGTGCAGTGCGTGCTGCTCACAGTGTTTAGCTACATCCGTTCCTGCTGTTTACATTCAGTGCAGTGCGTCCTGCTCACAGTGTTCAGCTAGATCCGTTCCTGCTATTTACATTCAGTGCAGTGCGTCCTGCTCACAGTGTTCAGCTAGATCCGTTCCTGCTATTTACATTCAGTGCAGTGCGTGCTGCTCACAGTGTTCAGCTAGATCCGTTCCTGCTATTTACATTCAGTGCAGTGCGTCCTGCTCACAGTGTTCAGCTAGATCCGTTCCTGCTATTTACATTCAGTGCAGTGCGTCCTGCTCACAGTGTTTAGCTACATCCGTTCCTGCTGTTTACATTCAGTGCAGTGCGTCCTGCTCACAGTGTTCAGCTAGATCCGTTCCTGCTATTTACATTCAGTGCAGTGCGTCCTGCTCACAGTGTTCAGCTAGATCCGTTCCTGCTATATACATTTAGTGCAGTACGTCCTGCTCACAGTGTTCAGCTAGATCCGTTCCTGTTATCTTCCTACTGACAGGCAGGCTTGTCTGGTTACAGTATATAAAGCTACCTGAAGAAAATTACAGGTGTTCTATCCCAGCTTAGTGCAGCTACAGGCCATTAGTATGTCTGGAAGGCCAAGAAGGAGAGGCAGACAGTCACAAGCCAATAAGAGAGGGCAAGCAGGCTCTGTGTCTAGTGCTGGTCGTGGAGACGGTGCATCCTCATCAGCACGTGGCCATGGGACACGCTTGGCCTTTTTTTCGGCAGCTGGCCGTGTTGAGCCGCAACATGCGGAAGACTTGGTCGAGTGGATGACCAAGCCGTCCTCATCCTCCTCATCCTCTCTCACCCATGCCCAGGGTGCTTTGTCTGGCAAAGCAGCGGCCTCTTCACTCAGCTCAATGTCATCAGTGACTCCTTCCCTAGCCCCACCATGTCCTCCTGAGGATTCCCTCGAACTGTTTGACCACAGTGTTGGGTACATGCTCCAGGAGGATGCCCAGCGTTTGGAAGGCTCTGATGATGATACTGAGCTCAATGAAGGCAGTAACATGAGCACGGACAGAGGGGGTGCCCAAGAAGGACAGCAATCTGGCAGTCATGCTCCCCCTGCTGCAGCATACTGCCAGGTTTGCTCCAGTGATGAGGAGGGAGGGGATGATGAGGTCACTGACTCAACGTGGGTGCCTGATAGGAGAGAGGAGGAGGAGGAGGAGGAGGAGGAGGAGGAGGTGGCACATCACCAACTAGGCAGGATGCCCTCCAGGGGCCAGCCTAAGGGCAGCACATTGACTGCATCACACCCCAAAGCTCCACATGTGCAGGGCGCTGCAGTCTCTGCGCGTTATTCAAAAAGTTCTTTGGTGTGGGCCTTTTTTGAGACGAGTGCATCAGATCGCACCGCTGCTATTTGCAATATATGTCTCAAGCGTATCTCGCGTGGCCAAAACATCTCCCGCTTGGGTACCACATGCTTGACCAGACATATGTTGACCTGCCATGCAGTTCGTTGGCAAGCGTATCTAAAAGACCCACACCAAAGAACAAAGACGATCTCTCCTTGCTCCTCATCAGCTGAGATTTCCAACCCCACTAGACCTTCAGTCCTCTCTGCGACCTGCAGTGAGAGGAATGAAGGTGTAGAATTAGGTGTGTCACAGCCAAGTACTTATGGGCAATCTGCTTTTGGTACACCGACGTCAGATTGTACCAGGCAAATTTCCCTGCCCCAGCTGCTGCACCGCCGAAAGAAGTTTGCTCCCAGCCATCCACATGCCCAGCGGTTGAATGCTAGCTTGGCAAAATTGCTAGCACTTCAACTGCTGCCTTTTCAGTTGGTAGACTCTGCCCCCTTCCGTGAGTTTGTGGAATGTGCGGTTCCTCAGTGGCAGGTACCCAAACGCCACTTTTTCTCACGGAAGGCGATTCCGGCTCTCTACCGGCATGTGGAAGGCAATGTCCATGCCTCGCTGGACAGGGCGGTCAGCGGTAAGGTGCATATTACCGCTGACTCATGGTCCAGCAGGCATGGACAGGGACGTTACTTAAGTTTCACGGCGCATTGGGTGACTCTGCTGGCAGCTGGGAAGGATGCAGGACAAGGTGCAGTAGTGTTGGAGGTTGTTCCGCCACCACGCCTCCAAAATGCTGATTGTGACACACCTCTCTCCTCCACCCCCTCCTCTTCTTCTTCCTCCATGGCCTCTTCCTCGGAACCAGCGGTGCTCCGTAGGCGTTCAAGGGGCTACGCAAGTACGCAGGCCAAAAGATGCCATGCGGTGCTTGAGCTGGTGTGCTTGGGGGACAGGAGCCACACTGGGGCAGAGGTTCTGTCAGCTCTGCAGGGGCAGGTTCAGAGGTGGTTGACGCCACGCCAACTTAAGGCAGGAATGGTGGTTTGCGACAATGGCACCAACCTCCTCTCTGCCCTCCGACAGGGACAACTGACCCATGTGCCCTGTTTGGCTCACGTCCTTAACTTGGTGGTGCAGCGGTTCTTGGGCAGGTACCCGGGCTTACAGGATGTCCTGAGGCAGGCCAGGAAAGTCTCTGTGCATTTCCGCCGGTCATATAATGCCAGTGCTCGGCTGACGGACCTCCAAAAGGAGTTTAACCTGCCCAAGAACCGCCTAATCTGTGACATGCCCACCAGGTGGAACTCGACGTTGGCCATGCTGCAGCGGCTGCACACGCAGCAGAGGGCCATCAATGAGTACCTGTGCGACTATGGCACCAGGACAGGGTCAGGGGACCTTGGTTTTTTTTCCCCACGCCAGTGGGCCATGATCAGGGATGCATGCACTGTCCTGTCACCATTCGAGGAGGCCACGAGGATGGTGAGCACTGACAGTGCATGCATCAGTGACACTGTCCCCCTTGTCCACCTGTTGGAGCACACGCTGCGTGGAATAATGGACAGGGCACTTGAGGCAGAACAGAGGCAGGAAGAGGAGGACTTCCTTAGCTCTCAAGGCCCCCTTTATCCAGACAGTGTTCCTGCGTGCCCGCCGATCACACAGGAAGAGGACGAGGAGGAGGAGGAGGAGGAGGAGGAAGATTGTGTCAGTATGGAGGTGGAGCCTGGCACTCAGCATCAGCAGTCTTTAAGGGATCAGTCCCAAGGAACACATGGACTTGTACGTGGCTGGGAGGAGGTGGCTGCGGACGTTGTTGTCCTTAGTGACCCAGAGGACTCCGGACCGAATGCCTCAGCAAACCTACGCTGCATGGCCTCCCTGATCCTGCAAAGCCTGCGTAAGGATCCTCGTATTCGTGGTATCAAGGAGAAGGACCAATACTGGCTGGCAACCCTCCTTGATCCACGTTACAAGGGTAAGGTTGCGGACCTTATCTTGCCATCGCAGAGGGAGCAGAGGATGAAACATCTTCGGGAGGCCTTGCAGAAAGGTCTGTGCAACGCGTTCCCAGAGACTGGGAGGTTACAAACTCCTGTTTCTGGACAACGTGTTGCTGAGGCTTCGGTCAGTCAAAGAAGGAGCGGTGGAGAAGGTGGCCGTCTGACCGATGCGTTCAGACAATTTTTTGGTCCGCAGCCCCAAGGTATGATCGGTTCCAGCAACCATCGCCAGCGTCTGTTTTACATGGTGCAGGAATACCTAGGGGCAAGATCAGACTTGGACACCTTTCCCACCGAAAATCCTCTGGGTTACTGGGTCTTGAGGATGGATCACTGGCCAGAGCTTGCACAGTATGCAATTGAGCTACTGGCCTGTCCTGCATCCAGCGTTCTTTCGGAACGCACATTCAGTGCTGCTGGAGGCGTGGTAACCGATCACAGGGTGCGTCTGTCCACCGACTCGGTCGATCGGCTGACCTTCATAAAAATGAATCAGTCTTGGATCACCACCAGCTACCAAGCACCTGATGCAGATGTAACCGAATAATTTTTTTTGAAATCTCAGATCCCTTCAAAGACTGCCTATGCTGATGCTGAGTGACTATCCCTGAGTAATTATCCTCTTCCTCCTCAATCATCACGCTGATAGCTTGTAAGAACATTTTTGGTTCTGGGCGCCACCACCAGTGCCTAAGGCACAATTTTTCAGCCCCTGTTTAACAGGGGCGTGTAATTACAATTTTTGATGCAATACTTTGCAGCAGGGCTTGTTCCTGCATTCCAACTAGAGTGTCTGTGAGGGGTTGCAGTGTTGTGGCACCAGCACCAGTGCCTAAGACCCAATTTTTCAGCCCCTGTCTAACAGGGGCGTGTAATTACAATTTTTGATGCAATACTTTGCAGCAGGGCTTGTTCCTGCGTTTCAACTAGAGTGTCTGTGAGGGGTTGCAGTGTTGTGGCACCAGCACCAGTGCCTAAGACCCAATTTTTCTGCCCCTGTCTAACAGGGGCGTGTAATTACAATTTTTGATGCAATACTTTGCAGCAGGGCTCGTTCCTGCGTTCCAACTAGAGTGTCTGTGAGGGGTTGCAGTGTTGTGGCACCAGCACCAGTGCCTAAGGCCTAATTTTTCAGCTCCTGTTCAACAGGGGCATGTAATTACAATTCTTGATCTAATATTTCACAGCAGGGCCCTGTGAGGGCTTACAGTGTTTTGGCCACAGCAACACCTAAGGCCCAAATTTCTGCTGAGTATATAGGGCAGGACCCTACTTTCAAACATCTAACTTACAAACGACTCCTACTTGCAAACGGAAGGAGACAACAGGAAGTGAGATGAAATCTACCCCTAAGGAAGGGAAATTCTCTCCTGTAAGAGTTAATATGGGAAAACAATTTTTCCTTTCCACTGATGCTTTCCAATCCTTGTTCCACAAAAAAACACAAATTTTCAAAAAACATTTTTCATTGGGACAAAAAAGTGAGGTGAAATCTTCTGAAGAGGAGGAAAGACGCAAAACAAATGTCACAGGGGTGATAACCCTTCCCTATGTTTTCCAAAAAGCTTAGAAAAGATTTTTTGGCTGGAGCTAAACACATTAAAAATGTTCAAAATTACAAACAGATTCTACTTAACAACAAACCTACAGTCCCTGTCTTGTTTGCACCGCCTGTATACTGCTGTTCAGAGTATATAGGGACCTTTCCTTATTTTAATTTGGGTGCGGGGTTCCCCTTAATATCCATACAAGACCCAAAGGGCCTGGTAATGGACTGGGGGGTACCCATGCCGTTTGTCTCACTGATTTTCATCCATATTGCCATGACCCGACATGACATTAAACCCGCAAGCAGTTTTAAATGAGATTTTTTCCTTTAAAAATGACATTTGGTGCAGGGACTGTTCTAAACATGGGAAACACGCGTCACTTTACAGGCATACTATAGACACCCCCCAGGTACGATATTTAAAGGAATATTTCACTTTTTTTTTTTTACTTTAAGCATCATTAAAATCACTGCTCCCGAAAAAACGGCTGTTTTTAAAAGTTTTTTTTGCATTGATACATGTCCCCTGGGGTAGGACCCGGGTCCCCAAACCCTTTTTAGGACAATACCATGCAAATTAGCCTTTAAAATGAGCACTTTTGATTTCGAACGTTCGAGTCCCATAGACGTCAATGGGGTTCTAACGTTCGTGCGAACTTGCGGTCCGTTCGCGGGTTCTGGTGCGAACCGAACCGGGGGGTGTTCGGCTCATCCCTAGTCCTATATAACAATCCCTTTGCTGCTCATATTACTTACTACGGACGTTACATCGATGATATCGTAATAATCTGGGATGGTCCAAAAGAGAGTGTGGAGCCCTTTGTTGAGCACTTCAACCACAAATCCCTAGGGCTATCCTTCACTCATGTTCAAGACCCCAACAAATTAGCCTTCCTGGACTTAGAACTTTTCCACAGTGAATCCCAAATACATGCCACAAACTTTGTCAAACCAACCGCTGGAAATTCCTACACCCACTACCAGAGCTGTCACCACCCAAGGTGGATCCAAAATATTCCTAAAAGTCAATTCCATAGAATTTGGCAAAACTGTACCAAAAAGACGAAGACTACCATACACAAGGCATACTCCTCTCAAAAAAATTCCAGGACAAAGGGTACCCACCAAATCTGGTCCAAAAAGCCTTCAGCCAACAAGCAACAAAACTTTGACCAGAGGCAAAAACTGCAGATGATTTACAACCAACACGATTCACAACTCAGTTCCATGGCTGTCATAAAAGAATGGAGAACATAGCCAAACATTGGTGCATCCTGCTCAGAGACCCATTTCTGGGCCCCGCTCTCACCCAACAACCCAAGGTATCCTATCGCAAAGCCAAAAACATAAAGAGTAAAATAGCACCTAGTAAAACTAAAAATGCCCCATCCACCTCAATCTCATTAATTCCCCTCATTACACTAGTGGGAATGTATCAATGCTGGAAAAAATTATGTCTCACCTGTAAATTCGTGAACCACGGGCAAAAAGACTTCACCATCGAAGGAAAAACATATACAATAAAAGAATTCCACAATTGCTCCAGTGAGTACGTGGTATACTGTCTGACCTGCCCATGAGGCCTGTTTTATGTGGGCAGGACTATACGCCAACGTTTTGGTGAACACAGGCGCTTTATAGAAAAGGGCTGTGACAAACAGTGTCCCTCTCCATTTCCTGAAAGAACACCAAAAATCCACCAAAGGCCTCAAAGTCTGGGTTATAGAGGCCATTCCCAGAGACTTTCCGACTGCAGAACGTTTTAAACGTTTATGTCAGCAAGAAACGTACTGGATATATTCCTTGAACACCCTTTCCCCGGGGGGACTCAATGAAGAAATAGAGACACACTCTTTACTGTAGCTTGACCCCCACTATATATACACATTATATACATTTTTTATCAATATATCTGTTACTAATATATAATTTTTACCATCATTTTTTTTTACCCTTGACTATATATCCTTGTCCCATCTGTTTAAACATTTCCCACTGGGTTCATTCTCTGTTTCCCTGGGAAAGGCATAACTTGGGGGATAAAAACTTTTTCCCCACCCCCCTACTTTTTTAACCTACATTGCATTCTCATGCATTTTTTAACACATTTTTTTTTTTTAACATTAAAAGTTTATTGTAAAGAGTTTGAAACAGTACAAATCAAAGCAATGTGCACAGTATACAGCAGTATACAATTACCATTGTGAGGGCTTGTAAGAGCGGCAAATTCATTATCTTCCTAATTTACTTAGACATAAGTAGTTGCAGAATTGTTTATCAAATGCAAACATATAGATCCAAATAATTGTTGTTATTCTTGAGTCCCATATGGTTCTTCTATATCACAAATATTGTTCACTTAGATTGTTAACTTTGATTGTGAATGCTTATATATAGGTGTGAAAGAGAAAAGAGAGAATGAGACCAGAGGGGGGAAGGGGTGGGGGTTTATACATTTTAGCAGAGCAATTATAATTTGTTTTGTATCTTACATGTCGGATATATACTGGTGGAGAATGGTCGTTCCCACTAAAGTAATACAATTTGTCTTGCGTTCTTTTCAAAGAGTCTTAGCGATTCATTATTGTGTCGTAGGCTTCTGAAGCCTTAAAGGCGAACCACGGAGACCAGGTTCTTTGGTATTTTTCCGCTTTATCCTGAGGTTGTGCTAGGGTATCTTCCATATAACAGGTTTCAGTAACCTTCTTTAGCCATTCTTGAATAGAAGGGGTGTGTGTGTTTTTCCAGTATAGTGGTATTAGCGCCTTAGCTGCGTTGAGTAAATGTTTTGTTAAAGACCGTTTGTAGCGCCTAATGGGAAAATTAGTGATATGAAGCAGACAACAGGCAGCATTAAGTGTAAGACTGGTCTCCGCGATTTGCCCCACAAGCCTCCTCACTTCATTCCAATTGTTTTTGATCTCCGAACACTCCCACCACACATGTAGGAGGGTGCCTGTCTCTTTGCCACATCTCCAGCATGTATCTGAAGTATGTGGAAACAATTTCTTCAGCTTGCCAGGTGTAGCGTACCAATGTGTCAAGAGTTTGTATGACAACTCCTGAGTTTTAGTACTAATTGAACAGCTGTGTGAAAGCACACATGCCGTCTTCCACTGGTTGTCCGTTATGTCTTTTTGTAAGGCTTTAGACCAGGGGTCTCAAACTGGCGGCCCTCCAGCTGTTGCGAAACTACAAGTCCCATCATACCTCTGCCTGTGGGAGTCATGCTTTTAACTGTCAGCCTTGCAATGCCTCATGGGACTTGTAGTTTCTCAACAGCTGGAGGGCCACCAGTTTGAGACCCCTGCTTTAGACCATGCGATGCGAAATCTGTCGTCTTTCATTATTGTCGTCTTTTGTAACCATGAGTATGCGACCGAAGTCGCCCTGTTGCATTGTGACCCGTTAGAGCAAATTTCCTCTAACTCCGTTAGCTCCCTGGAGAGGAGGGGTTTTCTATGTTTTTCTTTTAAGAAGCTACGAATTTGAAAGTATGTCCACATAGGTAGTCTGGGAAGCCCAGTGTCAGCCTTTAGTGTGGAAAAATCTTTGATTTGGCCTTTGTGGAAGCAGGTCTTTGCAGTGAGAGGTTGTGTATGTGCTAGCGCCTGTATGCAAGAGTTCCTAAGACCAGGTGGAAAGTCAGGGTTGTCAGTCAGGGGGGTAAGTGGGCTCAAACACGAAGTCAGGTCTGTGTTTTTAGCTATGTTATGAAACACGTTTAGTGTTGTGCCTGTGAGAGGGTGTTTTTTAAAGCAGGAGTGTTGTGCCGCCAGCGGTAGCCATGGGGCAAATTTCAATTGAGTTTGGTAAAGTGAGTTCTCCAGTGCAACCCAGTCCTTAGAATCCTCATGACAATGCCAGTCGATCACTCTCGTGAGGTGGGAGGCGAGGTAGTAGTTATAAAAATTTGGGAGCCCCATCCCACCCTGGATCTTTGGTCTATTGAGCAATGAGAAACTAATTCTGGGTCTCTTGAGCCTCCAGATAAACTGAATCAGGGTAGATCTCAATGCTTTAAAAAACTTTTTCGGAATCTTAATTGGTAGTGTTCTAAGTAAGTATAGCAGTCTGGGAAGTATTACCATTTTTAAGGCCGCTGCTCTACCGAACCAGGACAAATATTTAGAGTGCCAGTTTTGTAGGTCTTTCTTTATATTTTGTAATAGGGTGGGGAAGTTGTGTTCATAAATAGACGACAATTTTGGTGTTAACGAAATCCCAAGTGTCATGGTTATGCAATAGAGTTTCTCTATCAGCTTACCTGTCTCCATGTGTTTCTCTAAAGACCAGCTGCCTCTCACCTGACTGGTTTTATAACTTCTCCTCTAAGCATGGCCCCACCATAGGCCCTATCAGGGAACCCTATATTAACCTGTGCACTGCAAGCCAGCAGTGCTGAACAACCATTGTGTGTTAGCCTCCGTGTGTACTTGCTGTGTTTCCTACGTGTGATTCCAGTTACCGACTTTGGCCTGTTCTTAACTATTCCTGTCTGCTCGTGACCCTGAACTTTGGCGTGTCCCCGACCATCCCTGTTTGCTTGTGACCCTGAACCTTGGCGTAAACTCTGTTGTCCTTGTCTGCTTGTGGCCCCGACCTTGGCTTGTCCCTTACTTTCCTTGTTGTTCCAGCCTGCTGCCTCCTTCCTCTTCTCCTGTAGTCTACCGTGAGCGTGAGCTGTGAGACCCCGGGGGCCACGACTTGGAACCAGACTGCAGCGCAGTCCATCCTTACCACTAAAGGCTCTGGTGAACAACTGCTGGCTCTTAGACTCCACCCCCTGGGGAATCTATGCTCTAGCTCCCAGTGGGATTTGTGTCAGTGATCCAGTAGACCTGCTTCCTGAACCTCCCAGGGTTCAATCCGCAGCAGTCAGTCCTAGGGTCCACTACCTGACTCCTACAGAGTGCATCTGTCATCTAGCCTCAAGGTGACCTGACACCAAGGTATTTAAGAGCGTTGGACTCCCATCTAAAAAGGCAAATGAGTTTGGCTTTGGTCAGGTTTTCTGTTGTGAGGGAGATGTTCATAGCTTCAGATTTAGTGAAATTTATTTTTAGATTTGATAAAAAGCCGAAATGTGTGAACTGTTTCATTAGGTTGGGAATTGTAATGTGGGGGGTGGTCAGAAAAAACAAAAGGTCGTCAGCATAGGCTGCAATTTTATATTCCTTTCCTGCCACTGAACTGTCTCGGTTAACCGTCCTTATAAAAGGCTCTAATTAGAGGATAAATAGCAGTGGTGACATTGGGCACCCTTGCCTAGTACCATTCGTGATCAAGACCCTATCTGATAATGTGCCATTTATCTTCAGTTGGGCCAAGGGTTTATCGTATAAGTTGGAGATCCAGGCCATCATGCATGTACCCAGACCAACAAACCTACAAGTTTCCAGCATGTAGTCCCATGAGACCCTCGCAACCTCCCCCGTGGGCAGCGTGTGTTAACAGAAGGGACTTGATCACGTTGTCCCTCGCCTCTCTGCTGGGCATGAAACCCACCTGTTCACATCCTATCAAGGAGTGGAGGAGAGGTCTCAGTCTGTTTGCTATTACTTTTGCTAGAATTTTTAAGGCTAAATTTAACAAGGAGATAGGCCTATAGCTGCCGCATTCAGCTGGGTCCTCCCCTTGTTTATGTACAACTGTAATGTGTGCAGACCGGAAATCAGCTGTCGCATGGTTGGGCGAGGACAGAGCATTCAAAGCTCTGGTCAATGGGGACAATAGAATAGTACTGAAAGATTTATAGTAAATTGATGTATATCCATCTGGGCCTGGACTTTTCCCTGCTTTAAGCTCTTTAATTACTGTTTGTATTTCTGCTTCCGTTATTTCTTCTTCTATTAGGGAGCTTTCAGTTTCTTCCAATTTGGGCAAACCACTATTGTGTAAGTATTCCTGAATAGCTACTTTCCTATCAACCTGGATGAAGTGAGGTTGGTGTTGTTGTGGTAAATTATATAAAGTTGAGTAGAATTGGTGGAAATGTGAGGCAATATCTTTAGTGGTAACATCTAGTGTCCCTCTTTGTGACCTAATTCCTGCTATGTGATTTTTTGTAGTTGCTTCCTTCAAAGTCCTAGCTAGTAGCCTACCTGTTTTATCTCCAGATTCGTAGTAGATTTTTTGAAAAATAATAATCTTTTGGTTTTATGATCAATTAATTGTTGTAATGCCTTTCGCTTTTCAAGTAATTCTTTGGCCGACTGCACTGTCAAGGATTGTTTATGTCTATTTTTCAGTGCTCTAATGTCATTTATTAGTTTAGCGATTTCCTGTTCATGTCTTTTTTTCCTTTGAGATCCTAATTTAATCAGTTCTCCTCTCATATAACATTTATGTGCCTACCAAATTGTCAAAGGGTCCACTCCTGGAGTGACGTTGACACTAAAGTAGTCTGATAGGGCTGTTGTCAATTTGGGTATCTGTTTGGGACCTGTCAACAGTGCGGAGTTGGGTCTCCACCCTGTCGATCTAGGTGTTGGTGAGCCTAAGTCTATTGTCAGTTAAATTGGAGCATGATCGGATATTGATTGAATACCTATTCGGGCTTCTGTTACATTTTGTAGGTCTCTTTGTGTGACGAATAAGAAGTCTATATTTGAATATCAGTTGTGTGGGATTGAGTGAAATGTGAAGTCTCTGGCATCCGGGTGAAGATACCTCCAGGTGTCCACTAGTTGTAGGGAGTTGAGGAGTGTTTTGATTCTTTTGAGGGCACTATATTTGATGCAGGATTTTCCCGAAGAGGAGTCAACTGCTGGGTTCAATGGTATATTGAAGTCCCCTCCTAGTATAAGTATGCCCGTTGCAAATCCCAACAGTTCCCTAACTATCTTTTGGCAAAAGGTCACTTGGGCCTTGTTGGGGAAATAAACATTAGCAATCGTAATTGGTCTGTCATAATATGTTCCCTTGAGAAAGATGTACCTTCCCTCAGGATCAATAAGGCTATCACTTAAAGTGAAAGGTGCTTCTCTGCTTACTAGAGTTGTAACTCCTTTAGTCTTAGCCTGGTTATTAGTCGCGTAGTATGCAGTCATAAAGTAGGCTTTGGTAATCTTAGGAATGTGTCCAGTCTTAAAGTGGGTTTCCTGAAGTAGAACAAAATGTGGCTTATCCCTCTTTAGTTCTCTAAGGAGCGAAATCCTTTTTTCCGGGATGTTCAAACCTCGGATGTTGTGGGAGATCACCTTGGGGGCTTTACCCAATAATGAGTAAGCCATCTGTATTCTTGAGTGGTTGGTGTCAACGAACGAATCATGTATCAAATTCTGCGTAGGTAACGAACAATCATTCACCTCTGCAGTTCTTTATAAAGGTGGATGGGATGTAAGGAGGGGGGGTAATAGAAGATAGTGAGTAAGAAAGAAAATAAGGAAAGAGGTGAACCGTTAATACAACAAGGTATTCAACAATAGGATAAGTTCTATTGTACTTAGAGTGATTATATCACACCTCAATCAGTGCATAAACAGAACTGAGGTATTTAAGTAGTATGTCTGGGTCGAGAGGTCTCAGCCCAGACAAACTTTGTAGTGACGTGTTAAGTCAGCGACCGGAGCTAGGAGCAACCTGTAAAAAGAAGTAGTTATTGGTTATCACTAATAAAACGGATATCGATAGACACAGCCTCTATAGGCAACGTTTAACTTGGCACTTTGAGGGGGCCAAACCTGCCTGATGATCTTCTCCCATAATCCCAATCTAATGCAAGTTTAACCCCTTAACATCTTGACCAAGGCTGTACTATTTAAACATATGTGGACCCTATGAGAGTGTCAGTTCCTGAAACTAGGAGAGAACGAATGGGTAGGGTAGTTCATCTCAACTCCTGCTTAATCTGCTGCGTAATCAAAGTTCCAGGTTCTAAGAGTTATGGGTATTCTGTATGGTGCGTGTTTGCAGGAGTTCAACTTAGATCCTCTTTTGCCATCCTAAACAGATTCGAAGTGAGGTCTTTAAGTGGTTAATCAGGCACTTAGCATAATGGGCAACACAATTAACACAGAGTATATGGGCCCAACTTAGCAGAGTGTTCTCGAGTCCACTGCAGAATCCAAAAAGAAAAAAAAAAGAAGAAAAAAAAAGGGGGGTATAAAATTTTTAACGATGATCTACCCAGCAGGTATAGAGACTTCTCTAGAACAGGAATAGGAGTAGTAAATAGACAGCCTTAAACTTGGGTTACATCCTGGGGGTCTGTAGGTAGGAGTCTCGGTAAAGCCTTTTCATTAATCTCTTGATCAATCAGAAACATGGGGTCTTGAAGGTGTGGGGCGCGAAACAGGAGTCCCCCGTAGTGTTCCTCCTCCTCGGCCATGTCTCATTCTCTTGGTTTGTTGTTTGTCAGGGGTAGAGAAAGGAGAGCCATGCGAGACTTAAGTATGAGGAGGTAAGGCAAACTCATGATACCATTCCGGCAGGTCTATTATTTCCATGTCCAACGCTGCACAGAATACTGGTAAATCCTCCGGTGTGCGAAGCACAAGTTGTTTCCCTGCGACTGTCACCACTAGAGCGAACGGGAAGCGCCAAGTGTATCTGATGTCTTTCTCTCTGAGTTTATCCAGGAGGGGGCGGAGTGCCCTTCTGTTTTTTGAGGTGATCTGTGAGAGGTCTTGATATAGCATAATGTGAGCGCCATTGAAAACGATATGATTGTTCCTTCTCGCTTTCCTCATAATGTCTTACTTGAGAGGAAAACTTTGCAGATAGCAAATTATATCTCTTGGGGGAGCGGTATCAGGGCCCCTGGCTCTCAGTGCTCTGTGCGCCCTTACAAATTCTATTTCTGAGTCTTCTTGTCTGTCTAGCAGACTGTTAAACACTCTCCTTAGAGCAGGCATTATTTGATCATTTTCCACAGTTTCGGGGATCCCCCTCACCCTGATATTATTTCTGCGTCCGCGATTATCAAGATCCTCAAGATGGTGATTCATTTCAATAAAATGAGAGACATGATTGTCAGCAATCTTGTCTAGCCTGAGCAGCGCTTTGTCTCTGTGCTTCCCCTGCACTTCCACTGCCTCCAGTTTGTCTGATAATACAAGGAGATTTGATTTTAAGTCTGTGATGGCTGCTGAGAATGTGGATTTTATGTCTGCTGCAAAGCCAGACATATCTGTATAGGTTAGGGGTTTATTGGAGCGTGCTCTGCCTGAGTCCTCCAAAGCTGTCTGTGAGTCTTCACTGAAGTCCTCCTCCTGCAGAGACCACGCCATCTTGTGCCTTGCCACGTCACCGCGGGCTGTTGTAGTAGCTTTCAGAAGCTCGGATATGCTTCTGGTTGAGGAGGACGGAGCTGTCGATCGGCGGGTTTTGGAGTGGGGAGTCTGGTGCATCAGTCTGCCCGTTTCCCTGTCTAAGCGAGCAAGAAATGAAGCTGTCAGCTGTCTCTTTCTACTGAGCTCCGTTAGTGTGCAGGCATCCCGGTCGCTTGCTAGGCCACGCCCCCTTTAATGCATTTTTTAATCCCTTATTGGTAAAAAGAGAGTGTCCCCGTTTCCCTGTCTAAGCGAGCAAGGAATGAAGCTGTCAGCTGTCTCTTTCTACTGAGCTCCGTTAGTGTGCAGGCATCCCGGTCGCTTGCTAGGCCACGCCCCCTTTAATGCATTTTTTAATCCCTTATGTGACACTCTCTTTTTACCAATTTTTTCTTTTATATAATAGTCGCTTATTAAATCAATGATCCTTTTTAAATAAAACATTTTTTCCTTTTCATATGAAACTATTGACTTTAAACATGTTTTTTCCCACTTCCAATTTTTATTTTTTACATCCTTGTTTCACAATGCGGGGTCCGCTGGCTGTTGTGGTCCCACAGCCGCGGACATCCCGCCCACATCCCGTCAGTCAGATGTCCTATACTTCTATTTAAGTTGCTCTCCTCCTGAGAGCAAACAGGCCAGTAGAAGGAGCTGTGAGCCCCGAGCACGTAGCCTGTACTATCTCCTATCTGTGTCTGGGCATTTTCTGTGTACCGCTGACGTCACTTCTGCGTTCCAGGGTGGTTAGCGTGGAGCTTCCACACACTGGACACCGCTGCAAAGCCTTTTCCAACCAGGAACCAACATCTCCTGAGCCGAAGGACCGCCACTAATACCTGCACACCAGCACATCCCAGGACACCACAACCCCTGATGGACATCGCCACCCCATCTGAACCAACTTACCAGTAAGTGTATGCATTACACCTACACCATATGACAGTGTCAGCAGAGTTGGCACCTCCACAACCCCCCTCTCTCATTGCTATGCTCACAGAGGCTTTGGACACCCTCTGAGGATGGCTGCCTCCTCCTTCTCCCCCCTTTTTTTGTTCTAACATTAATGTACTATTAGAACCATCATTATATGATTCCAAATTCTGACATCACAAAATCTGGAGCACCAGAAAACCCTTCTTCTTCAAACCAATAGTATGTCTGGAAGGCCAACAAGGAGAGGCAGACAGTCACAAGCCAATAAAAGAGGGCAAGCAGGCTCTGTGTCTAGAGGCAACAGTGCTGGTCGTAGACATGGTGCATCCTCATCAGCACGTGGCCATGGGACACGATTGGCCTTTTTTTTGGCAGCTGGTCGTGTTGAGCCGCAACATGCGGATGACTTGGTCGAGTGGATGACCAAGCCGTCCTCATCTTCCACATCCTCTCTCACCCAGGCTCAGGGCACTTTGTCTGGCAAAGCAGCTGCCACTGCCACTGGAAGCGGCCTCTTCCCTCGGCTCAATGGCATCAGTGACTCCTTCCCTAGCTCCACCATGTCCTCCTGAGGAGTCCTTCGAACTGTTTGACCACAGTGTTGGGTACATGCTCCAGGAGGATGCCCAGCATTTTGAAGGCTCTGATGATGATACTGAGCTAGATGAAGGCAGTAACGTGAGCACGGACAGAGGGGGTGCCCAAGAAGGACAGCAATCTGACAGTGATGTTCCCCCTGCTGCAGCATACTGCCAGGTTTGCTCCAGTGATGAGGAGGGAGGGGATGATGAGGTCACTGACTCAACGTGGGTGCCTGATAAAAGGGAGGAGGAGGAGGAGGCACATGACCAACGAGGCAGGATGCCCTCCAAGGGCCAGCCTAAGGGCAGCACACTGACTGCATCACACCACAGAGCTCCGCATGTGCAGGGCGCTACTGTCTCTGCGCGTTATTCCAAAAGTTCTTTGGTGTGGGCCTTTTTTGAGACGAGTGCATCAGATTGCACCGCTGCTATTTGCAACATATGTCTCAAGCGTATCAAGCGTGGCCAAAACATCTCCCGCTTGGGTACCACATGCTTGACCAGACATATGTTGACCTGCCATGCAGTTCGTTGGCAAGCGTACCTAAAATACAGTGAACAATATATGCAGCGCTAGCGACTATCCTTAAAGTGAAAATGTATATGTGTTGCCGCTGCTGTAAAAAAGTACTGATACTTAAAATATAAAACAAACAAATATATACAGCAATATATACCAAAGTTGATATGAATATGTGAAACAAATGCTATGCAATGACACTGTTAATATAAATAATACCTATTATATGAGTATTAGGTATATATAGGTGACATAATAAAAAAAAATGCAAAATAAATATAGGTAAAAAACACACATGTGTAAATTAACAAAAAAACAGTCCCACTGGTCAAAGATATTATCAATCCTTCAGTTATCAAAGACATTTTGATGACGCCCTGGAGGTGGGGCGAAACGCGTCGACGCAATATCCGTCTCACGTTCTAAACCAGTGACGCTGCTTCCTGTTCCCGTGGAACGCGCGCTTACAGCGGCGAATGCGGAAGTTTCTCTGAATGCCTGTTCACCACCTTGTTCTTGTGAGTAGCGCTGCTATGCGCATTTGATATCTTGTCTCCACAGTATTTCACCATAGTTTTTCTCTTTGTTTTTTGGGCGAATATGAAATTCTACACCTCGCTGAAGCACTTATCCAATTGATTATGATCCAGAGTCATCTCCTTTGCCTTCATTGAATTACAGTATGTCAGGTAACTGATTGTTATTATAGGCTGAATGATTGATAATATCATTAACCAGTGGGACTGTTTTTTTTAATTTACACATGTGTGTTTTTTACCTATATTTATTTTGCATTTTTTTTTAATTATGTCACCTATATATGCCTAATACTCATATAATAGGTATTATTTATGTTAACAGTGTCATTGCACAGTGTTTGTTTCACATATTCATATCAACTTTGGTATTATTGATCACATTGCCAGTGCTGTATATATTTGTACAAAGAGGACCTCTCCTTGCTCCTCATCAGCTGAGATCTCCAACCCCACTATACCTTCAGTCCTCTCTGAGACCTGCACTGAGAGGAATGAAGGTGTAGAATTAGATGTGCCACAGCCAAGTACTTGCGGGCAATCTGCTATCGGTTCACTGACATCAGATTGTACAAGACAAATTTCCTTGCCCCAGCTGCTGCACCGCCGAAAGAAGTTCGCTCCCAGCCATCCACATGCCTAGCAGTTGAATGCTAGCTTGGCAAAATTTCTAGCACTTCAACTGCTACCTTTTCAGTTGGTAGACTCTGCCCCTTCCGTGAGTTTGTGGAATGTGCGGTTCCTCAGTGGCAGGTTCCAAACGCCACATTTACTCACGGAAGGCGATTCGGACTCTCTACCGGAATGTGGAAGGCAATGTCTTGGCCTCGCTGGACAGGGCGGTCAGTGGTAAGGTGCATATTACCGCCGACTCATGGTCCAGCAGGCATGGACAGGGACGTTACCTAAGTTTTACCGCACATTGGGTGACTCTGCTGGCAGCTGGGAAGGATGCAGGACAAGGTGCAGTAGTGTTGGAGGTTGTTCCACCACCACGCCTCCAAAATGCCACTACTGGTTATTCTGACACACCTCTCCTCCACCCCCTCCTCTTCTTCCTCCTCGGCCTCTTCCTGTGTGTCATGTACCTTACAGCGGAGCTCGAAATGATGAGGGTGGCCTCTTGCACAGTTCCTGTCCAAGCACCCCTGGTGGTGGGTACAGGGAGTGCGAGGGTAAAGAAAGGGTGCAGGTGCCTGCAGGCAGGAGGCTGGAACTTGGAGATATAGGAACCTCTGCTGAGGAGATGTGGAAACTGATCACCAAACTTGTTCAGCGGGAGCCAGATCAGGATCAACTGCAGAATCAGGAACAGGCAGGAGTCGGCAACAGGCTGGCAGCGGGGTACCACTTTAGAAGGCAAAACTGTAATCAGGAACAGGCAGGGGTTGGCAACAGATGGGCAGCAGGGTACTGAATCAGGAGGCAGAGCCGTAATCATAAGTTCAAGCCAAGGTCAGTATTGCAGGTAGAGGCAGGTTCAGCAGGCAGGGGAGATCCAAGAGAATGGTCAGAAGATAGCCGGGTTTTCAGGAACAAGGTCAATCAGGTAGAGTCACAACAGGAACACAGGAACAAGCTGAAGACAATCCAGCACTGATGCTAGGCAGACTTTGTTTATATAGGGTGCTGTGTGCCAGGATTCGCGCCAGCGTACGTGCGTATGCACATGCGCATTAGCACATTGGCGCATGCGCATTAGTAAATTAGCGCTTTGGCATTTGGCATTGTGCATGCCCACCCTGGATCTCATTTGTCTCTGGCTATGGTTCCTTGCATGCATATTAGCATTAGCAGAACGAGGATTGGCAGATGCTACATGGAGGTGGGTGCTTGCTGTGTGAGTTCTCTGACACTGTGCTTTGTCCTCGGAACCAGTGGTGCTCCGTAGGCATTCAAGGGGCTACGCAAGTACGCAGGCCAAAAGATGCCATGTAGTGCTTGAGCTGGTGTGCTTGGGGGACAGGAGCCACACTGGGGCAGAGGTTGTGTCAGCTCTGCAGGGGCAGGTTCAGAGGTGGTTGACGCCATGCCAACTTAAGGCAGGAATGGTGGTTTGCGACAATGGCACCAACCTCCTCTCTGCCCTCCGACAGGGACAAATCTCACATCCTTAACTTGGTGGTGCAGCGGTTCTTGGGCAGGTACCCGGGCTTACAGGATGTCCTGAGGCATGCCAGGAAAGTCTGTGTGCATTTCCGCCGGTCATATAATGCCAGTGCTGGGCTGGCAGACCTCCAAAAGGAATTTAACCTGCCCAAGAACCGCCTAATCTGTGACATGCCCACCAGGTGGAACTCAACCCTGGCCATGCTGCAGCGGCTGCACATGCAGCAGAGGGCCATCAATGAGTACCTGTGCGACTATGGCACCAGGACAGGGTCAGGGGAGCTTGTTGTTTTTTCCCCACGCCAGTGGGCCATGATCAGGAATGCATGCACTGTCCTGTCACCATTTGAGGAGGCTACGAGGATGGTGAGCAGTGACAGTGCATGCATCAGTTACACTGTCCCCCTTGTCCACCTGTTGGAGCACACGCTGCGTGGAATAATGGACAGGGCACTTGAGGCAGAACAGAGGCAGGAAGAGGAGGACTTCCTTAGCTCTCAAGGCCCCCTTTATCCAGACAATGTTCCTGCGTGCCCGCCGATCACGCAGGAAGAGGACGAGGAGGATTGTGTCAGCATGGAGGTGGAGCCTGGCACTCAGCATCAGCAGCAGTCTTTAAGGGATCATTTACAGTCCCAAGAAACACATGGACTTGTACATGGCTGGGAGGAGGTGGCTGCGGATCATGTCGTCCTTAGTGACCCAGAGGACTCCAGACCGAATGCCTAAGCAAACCTACGCTGCATGGCCTCCCTGATCCTGCAAAGCCTGCGTAAGGATCCTCGTATTCGTGGTATCAAGGAGAGGGATCAATACTGGCTGGCAACCC
The DNA here is from genome assembly GCA_037952925.1 of Lithobates clamitans. Taxonomy (NCBI): domain Eukaryota; kingdom Metazoa; phylum Chordata; class Amphibia; order Anura; family Ranidae; genus Lithobates; species Lithobates clamitans. Next base: position 453,231 of record JBBGZY010000356.1, on the reverse strand, counting down.
TCCTTGATCCACGTTACAAGGGTAAGGTTGCGGACCTTATCTTGCCATCGCAGAGGGAGCAGAGGATGAAACATGTTCGGGAGGCCTTGCAGAAAGGTCTGTGCAACACGTTCCCAGAGACTGGGAGGTTACAAACTCCTCTTCCTGGACAACGTGTTGCCGAGGCTTCGGTCAGTCAAAAAAGGAGTGGTGGAGAAGGTGGCCGTTTGACCGATACGTTCAGACAATTTTTTAGTCCGCAGCCCCAAGGTATGATCAGTTCCAGCAACCATCACCAGCGTCTGTTTTACATGGTGCAGGAATACCTAGGGGCAAGATCTGACTTGCAATTGAGCTACTGGCCTGTCCTGCATCCAGCGTTCTTTCGGAATGCACATTAAGTGCTGCTGGAGGCTTTGTAACCAATCACAGGGTGCGTCTGTCCACCGACTCGGTCGATCGACTGACCATCATAAAAATGAATCAGTCTTGGATCACCACCAGCTACCAAGCACCTGATGCTGATATAACCAAATAATTTTTTTTGGAAATGTCAGATCCCTTCAAAGACTGCCTATGCTGATGCTGAGTGACTATCCTGTTATGCTGAGTAATTATTCTCTTCCTCCTCAATGATCATGCTGATAGCTTGTAAGAACATTTTTGGTTCTGGGCGCCGCCTCCTGTGCCTAAGGCCCAATTTTTCAGCCCCTGTTTAACAGGGGCCTGTAATTACAATGTTTGATGCAATTCTTTGCAGCATGGCTAGTTCCTGCGCTCCCACTAGAGTATCTGTGAGGGGTTGCAGTGTTGTGGCACCAGCACCAGTGCCTAAGGCCTAATTTTTCTGCCCCTGTACAACAGGGACATGTAATTAGAATTATTGATCTAATATTTCACAGCAGGGCCAATTTCTGCACCAACCAAGAGTAACTGTGAGGAGTTGCAGTGTTGTGGCACCAGCACCACCACCACCATCACCAAAGCCCCAATTTTTCTGCCCCTGTTCAACATGGGCTTGTAATTACAATTCTTGATCTACTATTTCACAGCAGGGCCCTGTGAGAGCTTACAGTGTTGTGGCAACACCAACACCTAAGGCCCAAATTTCTGCTGAGTATATAGGGCAGGCCCCTACTTTCAAACATCCAACTTACAAATGACTCCTACTTGCAAACGGAAAGAGACAACAGGAAGTTAGATGAAATCTACCCCTAGGAAGGGTAATTCTCTCCTGTAAGAGTTAATATGGGAAAAACATTTCTCCTTTCCATTGATGCTTTATCACCAATCCTTGTTTCACTAAAAAACCCAAATTTTCAAAAAACATTTGTCATTGGGACAAAAAGTGAGGTGAAATCTTCTGAAAAGGAGCACAGATAGAAAAACAAATGTCACAAGGGTGATAACCCTTCCCTATGTTTTCCAAAAAGCTTAAAATAGATTTTTTTGCTGGAGCTAAACACGTTAAAAATGTACCAGTTCAAAATTACAAACAAATTCTTCTTAACAACAAACCTACAGTCCCTGTCTTGTTTGCACCGCCTGTATATTGCTGTTCAGAGGACCTGGAGCCCCACGCCTTTCCTTTTTTAAATTTGGGTGCAGGGTTCCCCGTAATATCCATACAAGACCCAAAGGGCCTGGTAATGGACTGGGGGGTACCCATGCCATTTGTCTCACTGATTTTCATCCATATTGCCAGGACCCAACATTACATTAAAGCTGCAAGCAGTTATAAATGACTTTTATTCCTTTAAAAATGTCATTTTGTGCAGGGACTGTTCTAAGCACGGGAAACACGCGCCACTTTACAGGCATACTATAGACACCCCCCAGGTACGATATTTAAAGGAATATTTCACTTTTTTTTTTTTTTTTACTTTAAGCATCATTAAAATCACTGCTCCCGAAAAAAAAGGCCGTTTTTAAAACTTTTTTTGCATTGATATATGTCCCCTGGGGCAGGACCCAGATCCCCAAACCCTTTTTAGGACAATACAAAATTTAGGACAATTTAAAATGAGCACTTTTGATTTTGAACATTCGAGTCTCATAGACGTCAATGGGGTTCTAATTTTCGTGCGAATTTTCGGTCCGTTCGTAGGTTCTGGTGCGAACCAGAACCTATGGCTCATGCCTAGTGAGCAATATATCATTTAGTGACAACTTTGTGTAATTAGTTTTTTTCCATTTTTCAATCACTTGTGACAAAAAAATAAAAAATTCAATGGGCTCAACATGCCTCTCAGAAATTTCCTTAGGGTGTCTACTTTCCAAAATGGGGTCATTTGGGGAGGAGTTGTGCTGCCCTGCCTTTTTAGCACCCTCAAGAAATAAGATAGGCAGTCATAAACTAAAAGCTGCTTAAATTCCAGAAAAAGTTTGTAACTAATAAATATACGCTTAATGACTTTTTTTTTTACCAAATACATGTGGCTGAATACATTTTGGCCTAAAGGTAGGACTAAAATTGAGTTTGATTTTTTTTTAACAAAAAGTAGAATATAATTTTTTTCAAAATTTTTGGACTTTTTCCATTTATATCGCAACAATAAAAATCAGAGGCGATCAAATACCATCAAAAGAAAGCTTTATTTGTGGGAAAAAAATTACGCACATTGTGTTTGGGTATAACATTGCATGACCACGCAATTACCAGTTAAAGCAGCATCGTGCCAAATTGTAAAAAGTGCTCTGGTCATTGAGCATCCAAATCTTCCAGGGCTGAAGTGGTTTAAGTATGTGTGAACCCTCACCTTGTAAAACAACCCATTAGGTTTAAAATAGAAATGAAAGGTAAAACTTTTGTGTAAACATATAAAAACAGTGTAAATACTGTTTTTCTTTTTTATAAGTGATCACATAATCTCTGTTCTCAGCTGCATAAGGTGCTCAGAGGAGGGGGAGGAGAAACAGAAACACACTAGTCTTCCCAGTGAATGGCTTTGCATGGGGGGGGGGGGGGGGTCAGCGTAAAGCTAATCATTGGAGAAGTGCAGAAGTTCCCTAAAAACTGACCATTCTGTGATATCATGCCTAGAGTGGTCAGTTTCTAATAAGAAAGCAGGATCACCAGGTGTTTCACACATAAGGAAGCAATACAAAGAGAACAGGATCCTTTTTTTCATACAAGTACATGGTACGGCAGGCACATATCAGGAATTTGAAATGTTGGGATACAATATGTTCTTTAACTACACCTAAATGCACAGTACATGTGAATGGGACCTATTATAATGAGAAAGATAGTTTAGGGTGGCAGTTAATAGCAGTAGCAGCATTGATGATCAATGGCTCAGCAATATGCATTAGCACAAAGAATACCTATGCAGATTTCATGGTCATAAACATCCATCTGATAAAAGCATTTATGTGTGTACACTTAAGTGCTAAAATTGCTAATATTGTAGTCTGAAAAGTCAGACACCCATTTGGGGCTTGCAGTAGGTCTATTTTCCCTCTTTTCCTCTGACTCATTAGAAGTTTCAGTTATGCATCCATGGAAGGGATTTTTGCATTTAATTACACACCATATCTGAATTTTTCTTGTAAAAAGCCAATAAAAATATACTTTTTACAAAGCCCAGGCAGGGGTGTTTGTAAAGATATTGCTAATTTCATTAGTCTGCTTATGCATGTTATTACTTTGCTGAGCAGAAGACAGAAACAGGGTAGTAGATGAGTAACAATGAAAGCTCAACAAAGCTTCGTACACACAGGCTAAAAATCGTCTGGTTGGTTTGGCAAGAACCTGCCAATTTTCGGCCTGTATGTACAGCCGTCTATTCTGCAGAAGCTGGTCTGTGAGTTGGTTGAACCAAAATAACTTCTCATGTGTACTCCGCATAAGAATCAGGATGCACTTTTATATTATTAGACTTCCAAAAATGGATTAACTTGTTGCTGAGGCAGATAAGCATAAAACCAGGAGTGCCATTGCTCCAGATTGTATCTATTGCACCCCTGTTTTGAATGGATCGTCTTCATTGTAGCAGATAAGCATATTTGTCCCCAGTAATTGTGAGTTACTTCTTATGCTTTGAATAAAAGTATACTCTGCTCCATTGTAAACAATAATCATTTTGTCTTTTGTTGGAACTAACCATACAGATTAGTTACTGAAAGGTAGTTTGCAATTTCCATTGTGGGCAGATGGCAGATGAGATCCAAAGCTTTGGCAAGACTGATTTTTAATCTTACCTGCCTGAGTAACCAGTAAATCCGTCTTTTCCTTACCAGCTGTGGCTTTACACCTGCGTGCTTTGATCAAGCCATTTGTGAGTTCAGATTCCAAAACTACCTTTTTGTGACCTGTAGTATTACCTTGACTCAGCCTGCAGACTGCATACGGTATTATTTACACATGAGCTGTACATCTGTCAGCCAAGTCATAAAGTAGAAGACAGACTATTGATGTTAAATAAAGATTTCAATATCACATGCATCCTTAAATTTCTCATTACAATCTAAGCTTTATAATATTCTATTTCTAGCCTCATTAAAAGTTCAATTAATCAATGTAGTTTGTCATTAACTGAATGTCTACCCTAAAAGGAATGGAAACATCATATAAATGATAGGAACTCAGCACTAATAAGTATCCTTTACATTCACTGACTCTCATATGATGTTTTCCTTAAAGGAAAAAAATATATTTGAAGGAATCCAAATATACATAGCTATATAATGCTTTTTTTGCATAAACACTGTGCAAAATTATAAATGTAACACTTTTGTGTCTGCCCCTATTTATCATGAGCTGAACTTAACCACTTACCTACCGGGCACTTACACCCCCTTCCTGCCCAAGCTATTTTTCAGCTTTCAGCGCTGTCGCACTTTGAATGACAATTGCGCGGTTGTGCTACAGTGTACCCAAACACATTTTTTATCATTTTCTTCACACAAGTAGAGCTTTCTTTTGGTGGTATTTAATCACTGCTGGGTTTTTTATTTTTTTACAAAAAAAAAAAAAAAAGACCAAAAATTTTGAAAAAAAAAATTTTTTTTTACTTTTTTTCTGTCAGTAAATTTTGTAACTAAGTAATTTTTCGCCTTCACTGATGTGCACTGATGAGGTGGCATGGATAGGCTGAACTGGTGGGCATTGATGAAGTGGCACTTATGGACACTGATGAGGAGGCACTAATATGTCGCACTTATGGGCACTGATAGGTGGCACTGATATGTGGCACTGATAGGAGGCACTGATAACTGTTGGGTGGCACTGATGGGCACTAATAGGTGGCACTGGTGGGCACTGATAGGTGGCACTGATGGGCACTGATGGGCATTGATGGGTGGCACTGATGGGCGACACTGATGGACATTGATTGACAGCAGTGATGGGCAGCACTGATAGGCGACACTGATTGCCAGCACTGACTGGCATCGCTAATGGGCACTGATTGGTGGCACTGGCGGGCAGTGGTGGGCACTAATTGCTGCCACTGGTGACTTTTTCTATGTACACAGAAGGCCTATTTCTCTCAAATATTGTTCACAAATCTGTCTAAATCTGTGTTAGTGAGCACTTCTCCTTTGCCGAGATAATCCATCCACCTCACAGGTGTGGCATATCAAGATGCTGATTAGACAGCATGATTATTGTGTGTGCCTTAGGCTGGCCACAATAAAAGGCCACTCTAGAATGTGCAGTTTTACTGTATTAGGGGGTCGGGGGGCCCGAAAACCAGTCAGTAACTGGTGTGACCACCATTTGCCTCACACAGAGCAGCACATCATCTTTGCATAGAGTTGATCAGGTTGTTGATTGTGGCCTGTGGAATGTTGGTCCATTCCTCATCAATGGCTGTGCGAAGTTGCTGGATACTGGATGGAACTAGAACACAATGTTGCATACACGAATTCAGAGCATCCCAAACATGCTCAATGGGTGACATGTCCAGCGAGTATGCTGGCCATGCAAGAACTGGGATGTTTTCAGCTTCCAGGAATTGTGTACAGATCCTTGCAACATGGGGCCGTGCATTATCATGCTGCAACATGAGGTGATGGTTGTGGATGAATGGCACAACAATGGGCCTCAGGATCTCGTCATGGTATCTCTGTGCATTCAAAATGCCATCATTAAAATGTACCTGTGTTCATTGTCCATAGCATACGCCTGCCCATACCATAACCCCACTGCCACCATGGGCCACTCGATCCACAACATTGACATCAGCAAACTGCTCACCCACACAACGCCATACACGCTGTCTGCCATCTGCCCTGTACAATGAAAACCAGGATTCACCTGGGAAGAGAACACCTCTCCAAAGTGCCAGATGCCATCAAATGTGAGCATTTGTCCACTCAAGTCGGTTATGACGATGAACTGCAGTCAGGTTCGAGACCCCGATAAGGATGATAAGCATGCAGATGAGCTTCCCTGAGATGGTTTCTGACAGTTTGTGAAGAAATTCTTTAGTTATGCAAACGTGAAGATGCTGGATGTGGAGGTGCTGGGCTGGTGTGGTTACACATGGTCTGCGGTTGTGAGATTGGTTGGATATACTTCCAAATTCTCTGAAACGTCTTTGGAGATGGCTTATGGAATAGAAATGAACATTCAATTCAAGGGCACCAGCTCTGGTGGACATTCCTGCAGATTGTCTTGGCAAAGGAGAAGTACTCACTAGCACAGATTCATGTCGCGTACACACGAGTGGACTTTTCCCCTGGACTGGTCTGACGGACCGAATCTGGCGGACAATCTGACCGTGTGTGGGCCTCATCGGACTTCCAACGGACTTTTTCGGTCAAAAATCTGACGAACTTTGGATTTGAAAAATGTTTCAAATCTTCCCGCTGGAACTCTGCCAGACCCAGTTCCTATCGGGAAGCCCATTCATCTGTATGCTGGTCCAACGGACCAAATACAACGCTAGGGCAGCTACAGCCCCTGCCCGCGAGAATGTTTCCAGCACGATCCTATCACGCTGGTTCTCAGCGACAGGGTATTGTGCATCTCGCGCTCGCTGCAATAGGAAAAACACATTAGAAGGAGGCGAAAAAACAGCGTGGGGGTCCCCCCAAAATCCATACCAGACCTTTATCCAAGCATGCAGCTCGGCTGATCAGGAAAGGGGGTGGGGACAAGAGAGCACCCCTCCTCCTGAACCATACCAGGCCACATGCCCTCAACATGGGGGGTGGGTGCTTTGGGGGAGGGGGCACCCTGCCACGCCCCCTCCCCCAAAGCACCTTGTCCCCATGTTGATGAGGACAAGGGCCTCTTCCAGACAACCCTGGCTGTTGGTAGTCAGGGTCTGTGGGCGGGGAGCTTATTGGAATCCGGGAGCCCCCTTTAATGAGGGGACCCCCATATCCCAGCCCCCCACTCTATGTGAATGAGTATGGGGTACATCGTACCCCTACCCATTCACCTGGGGAAAAAAAGTCAATAAAAAAAAAAAACACACTAGACAGGTTTTTAAAGTAATTTATTAGGCAGCTCCGGGGTCTTCTTCCAACTTTGGGGGTCTCTTCAGACTTCTCCACTCTCTCCAGTTCTTATCCCGCTCTCCGGTTCTTCCCATCATGACACAGTCCCATCATGCGCCGGGACTTTGATCTCATAAGGGGCGGGATCATCGGGTGACATCACCCGGTGACCACCCCCATGTCTATATAAGTCATTGCGCACCGCTCACACAGCATTACAGCGGGAGAGAGAGTCGTGTCAACATCGGAAGAAGAGAAGAGGGAACAAGACGATGGAGAAGACCGGGCCACCGCTAGCAAAAGAGCAGAAGATAGCAGAGGAGCCTGGCAGAAGAACCGGAGAGCAGGAGAAGAACCGGACACCGGGAGAAGAGGCCGGAGAGCGGGAGAATAACTGGAGAGAGCAGAGAAGTCGAAAGAGACCCCCGAAGTCAGAAGAGACCCCCCAAGTCGGAAGACCCCGGAGCTGCCTAATAAATTACTTTAAAAACCTGTCTAGTGTGTTTTTTTATTGATACTTTTTTCCCAGGTGAATGGGTAGGGGTACGATGTACCCCATACTCATTCACATAGCGTGGGGGGCCAGGATCTGGGGGCCCCCTTATTAAAGGGTGCTCCCGGATTCCGATAAGACCCCCGTCCGCAGACCCCGACAACCAACAGCCAGGGTTGTTGGGAAGAGGTCCTTTTCCTCATCAACATGGGGACAAGGTGCTTTAGGGTGGGGGGGCTGCAGGGCACCCACCCCCCATGTTGAGGGCATGTGGCCTGGTACGGTTCAGGAGGGAGGTGGCACTCGCTCATCCCCACCCCCTTTCCTGACCGGCCAGGCTGCGTGCTCGGATAAGGGTCTGGTATGGATTTTGAGGGAACCCCCATGCCATCCTTTCAGCGTAGGGGTTCCCCTTAAAATCTATACCAGACCTAAGGGCCTAGTATGCTCTGCGACGGGGCTCGCAAGGTGTCAATCTCGCCGATAAAAGCGGCGAGATTGACTTCCTTTTCTAGTCCTGTCATACCTCATCACATTTAAAAATTATAGGAGTGGAAGTGTGGAGGCAGTTGCTGTCACTTGCCTGAACCACACGTGCACACCTGTGAGTTGGGACTATCTCGGCACCCGTTAGTAACAAGTAGGGATGAGCCAAACACCCCCCGGTTCGGTTCGCACCAGAACCTGTGAACGGACCGAAAATTTGCACGAACGTTAGAACCCTATTGACGTCTATGGGACTCGAACGTTCAAAATCAAAAGTGCTCATTTTAAAGGCTAATTTGCATGGTATTGTCCTAAAAAGGGTTTGGGAATCTGGGTCCTGCCCCAGGGGACATATATCAATGCAAAAAAAGTTTTAAAAACGGCCGTTTTTTCGGGAGCAGTGATTTTAATAATGCTTAAAGTAAAAAAAAAAAAGTGAAATATTCCTTTAAATATTGTACCTGGGGGTGTCTATAGTACGCCTGTAAAGTGGCGCATGTTTCCCGTGCTTAGAATAGTCCCTGCACAAAATGACATTTTTAAAGGAAAAAAAGTCATTTAAAAACTGCTTGCGGCTTTAATGTAATGTTGGGTCCCAGCTATATGGATGAAAATCAGTGAGACAAACAGCATGGGTACCCTCCAGTCCATTACCAGGCCCTTTGGGTCCTGTATGGATATTAAGGGGAACTCCGCACCCAAATTAAAAAAAGGAAAGGCGTGGGGTCTCCAGGCCCTATATACTCTGAACAGCACTATACAGGCGGTGCAAACAAGACAGGGACTGTAGGTTTGTTGTTAAGTAGAATCTGTTTGTAATTTTGAACTGGTACATTTTTAAAGTGTAGCTAAAGCCAAAAAAAACTGTTTTTAAGCTTTTTGGAAAACATAGGGAACGGTTATCACCCCTGTGACATTTGTTTTGCTGTCTGTGTTCCTCTTCAGAAGATTTCACCTCACTTTTTGTCCCAATGACAAATGTTTTTTGAAAATTTGGGGTTTTTAGTGAAACAAGGATTGGTGATAAAGCATCAGTGGAAAGGAGAAAAGTTTTTCCCATATTAACTCTTACAGGAGAGAACTTCCCTTCCTATGGGGTAGATTTCATCTCACTTCCTGTTGTCTCCTTCCGTTTGCAAGTAGGAGTCATTTGTAAGTTTGATGTTTGAAAGTAGGGGCCTGCCCTGTATACTCAGAAATTTGGGCCTTAGGTGTTGTTGTGGCCTCAACACTGTAAGCCCTCACAGGGCCCTGCTGTGAAATATTAGATAAAGAATTGTAATTACATGCCCCTGTTGAACAGGGCCAGAAAAATTGGGCCTTTGGTGATGGTAGTGCTGGTGCCACAACACTAAGTCCTCACAGTTACTCTTGGTGGGCACTGGAGCGGGCCCTGCTGTGAAATATTAGATCAAGAATTGTAGTTACATGCCCCTGTTGAACAGGGGCTGAAAAATTGGGCCTTTGATGGTGGTGGTGGTGCTGGTGGCACAACACAGGGGCATAAAAATTGGTCCTTAGGCACTGGTGCCACAACACTGCAACTCCTCACAGATACTCTAGTTGGAACGCAGGAACGAGCCCTGCTGCAAAGTATTGCATCAAAAATTGTAATTACATGCCCCTGTTGAACAGGGCCAGAAAAATTGGGCCTTTGGTGGTGGTGCTGGTGGCACAACACTGTAAGTCCTCACAGTTAATCTTGGTGGGCGCAGAAACGGGCCCTGCTGTGAAATATTAGATCAAGAATTTTAATTACCGTATTTATCGGCGTATAACACGCACAGGCGTACAACACGCACATTCATTTTAAGAGGGAAGTTTCAGGAAAAAAACTAAAATTTTTAATAAGGAACTTTGAAGCAAAATAAGGGTCAGTGCCCATCTTCAGCCTCACCATTGCCATCAATGCAGCCTGATAAATGCCCATCTGCAGCCTCACAAGTGCCATCAATGCAGCCTCATTAGTCTACATCAATGCAGCCTCACCATTGCCATCAATGCAGCAGCCTCACCACTGCCATCAATGCAGCAGCCTCACCACTGCCATCAGTGCAGTCTGATCGATGCCCATCTGCAGCCTAGAGGGGACAGGGAGGGGGGCGGGACAAGCGCTGACAGATTACATACAGTGAGAATCTCCTATGATAGACAGAACAGTGGTCCAATGGCGGCCCAGGAGACGGGACTTTATATTACAGAGGCCGCCAAGTAAACAGGAGATTCTCACTGTATTTATTCTGACGGCGCTCATCCCGCCACCCTCCCTGTCCCCTCAGAGGCAGCTAAAATTGAAGTATTGGCGTATAACACGCACACGCTATTTGCACCCGATTTTCATGGTGAAAAAGTGAGTGTTATACGCCAATAAATACAGTATATGCCCCTGTTTAACAGGGGCTGAAAAATTGGGCCTTAGGCACTGGTGCTGGTGCCACAACACTGAAACCCCTCACAGATACTCTAGTTGGAACGCAGGAACGAGCCCTGCTGCAAAGTATTGCTTTAAAAATTGTAATTACACGCCCCTTTTAAACAGGGGCTGAAAAATTGGGCCTTAGGCACTGGTGGCGGCGCCCAGAATCAAAAATGTTCTTACAAGCTATCAGCATGATCATTGAGGAGGAAGAGGATAATTACTCAGGATAGTCACTCAGCATCAGCATAGGCAGTCTTTGAAGGGATCTGACATTTCCAAAAAAATTATTCGGTTACATCAGCATCAGGTGCTTGGTATCTGGTGGTGATCCAAGACTGATTCATTTTTATGAAGGTCAGTCGATCGACCGAGTCAGTGGACAGACGCACCCTGTGATCAGTTACAAAGCCTCCAGCAGCACTGAATGTGCGTTCCGAAAGAACGCTGGATGCAGGACAAGCCAGTAGCTCAATTGCATACTGTGCAAGCTCTGGGACAGTGATCCATCCTCCAGACCCAGTAACCCAGAGGATTTTCGGTGGGAAAGGTGTCCAAGTCAGATCTTGCCTCTAGGTATTCCTGCACCATGTAAAACAGACGCTGGCGATGGTTGCTGGAACCGATCAAACCTTGGGGCTGCGGACTAAAAAATTGTCTGAACACATCGGTCAGACTGCCACCTTCTCCACTGCTCCTTCTTTGACTGACTGAAGCCTCAGCAACACATTGTCCAGAAACAGGAGTTTGTAACCTTCCAGTCTCTGGGAACGCGTTGCACAGACCTTTCTGCAAGGCCTCCCGAAGATGTTTCATCCTCTGTGACGCAAGATAAGGTCCGCAACCTTACCCTTGTAACGTGGATCAAGGAGGGTTGCCAGCCAGTATTGGTCCTTCTCCTTGATACCACGAATACGAGGATCCTTCCACAGGCTTTGCAGGATCAGGGAAGCCATGCAGCGTAGGTTTGCTTAGGCATTCGGTCCGGAGTCCTCTGGGTCACCAAGGACGACATGATCCGCAGCCACCTCCTCCCAGCCACGTTCAAGTCCATGTGTTTCTTGGGACTCTAAATGATCCCTTAAAGACTGCAGCTGAGTGCCAGGCTCCTCTTCCTCCTCCTCCTCCTCCTCCTCAAGGGGGCCTTGAGAGCTAAGGAAGTCCTCCTCTTCCTGCCTCAAGTGCCCTGTCCATTATTCCACGCAGCGTGTGCTCCAACAGGTGGACAAGGGGGACAGTGTAACTGATGCATGTACTGTCACTGCTCACCATCCTCGTGGCCTCCTCAAATGGTGACAGGACAGTGCACGCATCCCTGATCATGGCCCACTGGCGTGGGGAAAAAAAAAACAAGCTCCCCTGACCCTGTCCAGGTGCCATAGTCGCACAGGTACTCATTGATAGCCCTCTGCTGCGTGTGCATTCGCTGCAGCATGGCCAACGTTGAGTTCCACCTGGTGGGCATGTCACAGATTAGACGGTTCTTGGGCAGGTTAAATTCCTTTTGGAGGGCTGGCAGCCGAGCACTGGCATTATATGACCAGCGGAAATGCACACAAACTTTCCTGGCCTGCCTCAGGACACCCTGTAAGCCTGGGTACCTGTGTTACACATGTAATCCCAAATTATTATCTTTTTTCTAAAGTGAAATAACAGTGAAGGTAAACAGTATTGTTACTAAAAAATATTATGAAACAAAAGGTAAAATATCTATATAAACAATGTTTCTGTTATAAATAAAAATTATCCAAGGAGAAACATTGAAACAAAAGACTAAAAGTGCTGCAACCTTACAAAAACCAAGAATTTTCAGTTTTGACAATATAATAACGAAACTCAGGTGCGCTACTAATGTCTGTCCCACCCGACTACAAAAAATTGTGGCCAGGGTGTAAGTGTAATTAGTGTCTTATAAACACCTATGCAAAACCAATTAATAAATACAAATGGATGATTATCATGACAAAAGTCCCCTTGAGGAATGGGTGATAAAAAAACAAATTCAAACAGTCCTATGATTCAAATAGGTGCTTTTCCTAGATGGAAACATTCTATCAGAAGATACTCGGATCCTAGGATTAAATGAAAAAGGCGTCCGCTTACCAGATGCGTGGGACCTCTATTACGGGGGTCTTACAGGCTCAGATTCAGTGGATCGCTCTGGCAGGAACAGCTGAAGACGGTCCCCCAAATTTAGGTGTTCCTCTCCTTCTGAACCTCCGCTGGCAATGGCGATGTGCCGCCGACTGAAACAGCTGATCCGAACTGGAACAGCTGATCGGAAGAACAGCTGATCTGTGTACACAAACGGCAATCCTTCACATGCACTGTGAGATCGAGGTAGCCGGCCGTCTTCGGTTCCGCATGTGTGAGAGGGGATTAGAAGAACAGAAATGCCTCCATGGTGCAGTAAAACAAAACTTCTTTATTAAAAAAACACGAACGGCATCAGAGCATTTGACAAAGAATCCAAATCAAAAAACGGATGCTGGAGCAGTATTCCCTATTGAGGCTAGACTGCTATTGTGTGGTGACGTCAGGCTTCATAGCTCCACCCTGGAGCTATGGAGCTATGGGTGGAGCTAAGAAGCCTGAGGTCACCACACAATAGCAGTCCCTGTCCCTGTCCATGCCTGCTGGACCATGAGTCAGCGGTAATATGCACCTTACCGCTGACCGCCCTGTCCAGCGAGGTCAAGACATTGCCTTCCACATGCCGGTAGAGAGCCTTCCGTGAGAAAAAGTGACGTTTGGGTACCTGCCACTGAGGAACCGCACATTCCACAAACTCACGGAAGGGGGCAGAGTCTACCAACTGAAAAGGTAGCAGTTGAAGTGCTAGCAATTTTGCCAAGCTAGCATTCAACTGCTGGGCATGTGGATGGCTGGGAGCGAACTTCTTTCGGCGGTGCAGCAACTGGGGCAGGGAAATTTGCCTGGTACAATCTGACGTCGGTGTACCGAAAGCAGATTGCCCACAAGTACTTGGCTGTGACACACCTAATTCTACACCTTCATTCCTCTCAGTGCAGGTCTCAGAGAGGACTGAAGGTATAGTGGGGTTGGAGATCTCAGCTGATGAGGAGCAAGGAGAGGTCCTCTTTGTTCTTTGGTGTGGGTCTTTTAGATACGCTTGCCAACGAACTGCATAGCAGGTCAACATATGTCTGGTCAAGCATGTGGTGCCCAAGGTAGACTTACAGTGCCTTGAAAAAGTATTGAAAAAGTATTCACACCCCTTGAAATTTTCCATATTTTGCATGGTTACAATCAAAAACGTAACTGTATTTTTATTGGGATTTTATGTGATAGACCAACACAAAGTGGCTCATAATTGTGAAGTGGAAGGAAAATCAGTCAATACTTTGTAGAACCACCTTTTGCTGCAATTATAGCTGCAAGTCTTTTTGGGTAGGTCTCTAACAGATTTGCACATCTAAAGAGTGAAATTTTTGCCCCTTCTTCTTTGCAAAATAGCTCAAGCTCTGTTAGATTGGATGGAGAGCATCTGTGAACAGCAATTTTCAAGTTTTGTCACAGATTCTTAATTGGATTTAGGTCTGGACTTTGACTGAGCCATTCTAACATTTGAATATTCTTTAAACTAAACTGTTTAAACTGTTTAGTGTCCTTGTGCTGCTGGAAGGTGAACCTCCACCCCAGTCTCAAGTCTTTTGCAGACTCTAACAGGTTTTCTTATAAGATTGCCCCCTATTTGGCTCCTTCCATAGTCCCATCAACTCTGACCAGCTTCACTGTCCCTGCTGAAGAAAAGCATCCCCACAACATGATGCTGCCACCACCATGTTTCACAGTGGGGATGGTGTGTTCAGGGTGATGTGCAGTGTTAGTTTTCTGCCACACATAGCGTTTTTCTTTTAGGCCAGAAAGTTAAATTTGGGCTCACCTGACCAGAGCACCTTCTTCCACATGTTTGCTGTGTCCCTCACATGGCTTCTCACAAACTGGACATGGGACTTCTTATGGCTTTCTTTCAACAATGGCTTTCTTCTTGCTACTCTTTCATAAAGGCCAGATTTGTGTAGTGCAGGACTAATAGTTGTCCTGTGGACAGATTCTCCCATCTGAGCTGTGGATCTCTACAGCTCCTCCAGAGTTACCATGGGGCTCTTTGCTGCTTCTCTGATTAATGCTCTCCTTGCCCAGCCTGTCAGTTTAGGTGGACAGCCATGTCTTGGTAGGTTTGCAGTTGTGCTATACTCTTTTGAATGATGGATTGAATAGTACTGCATGATATATTCAAAGCTTGGGATATTTTTTTATAACCTAACCCTGCTTTAAACTTCTCCACAACTTGATCCCTGACCTGTCTGGCGTGTTCCTTTGTCTTCATGAAGCTGTTTGTTCTCTAAGGTTCTCTAACAAACCTCTATGGGCTTCACAGAACAGTTGTATTTATACTGAGATTAAATTACACACAGGTGGACTCTATTTACTAATTAGATGACTTCTGAAGGCATTTTGTCCCACTACATTTTAGTTAGGGGTATCAGAGTAAAGGGGGCTGAATACAAATGCACACCACACTTTTCAGATATTTATTTGTAAAAAAAAACTAAATTGAAAACAATTTATCATTGTCCTTCCACTTCACACTTATGTGCCACTTTGTATTGGTCTATCACATAAAATCCCAATAAAATACATTTACGTTTTTGGTTGTAACATGACAAAATGTGGAAAATTTCAAGAGGTATGAATGCTTTTTCAATGCACTGTATGATACTATTACTTGAAATGATAATTCTCATATCAAACTGTGATCTAATGCCGCGTACACACAGTCGGACTTTGACCGGACTGGTCCGACGGACGCCGACGGACCAAATCCAGCGGACAATCCGATCGTGTGTGGGCTTTACCGGACCTTCAGCGGACTTTTCCAGTTGCAAATCTGACGGACTTTAGATTTGGAACATGCTTCAAATCTTTACGTCGTAACTCCGCCGGACCCAGAAATCCACTCGTTTATATGCTAGTCCGACGGACAAAAACCCATGCTAGGGCAGCTATTGGCTACTGGCTATGAACTTCCTCATTTTAGTCCGGTCGTACGTCATCACTAGGGATGAGCCGAACATTCCCCTGTTCAGTTCGCACCAGAACATGCGAACAGGAAAAAAGTTCACCGAGGTTCGCGAACACCATTAAAGTCTATGGGACACGAACATGGATAATCAAAAGTGCTAATTTTAAAGGCTTATATGCAAGTTATTGTCATAAAAAGTGTTTGGGGACCTGGGTCCTGCCCCAGGGGACATGGATCAATGCAAAAAAAAGTTTTAAAAATGGCTGTTTTTTCAGGAGCAGTGATTTTAATAATGCTTAAAGTCAAACAATAAAAGTGTAATATCCCTTTAAATTTCGTACCCGGGGGGGTGTCTATAGTATGCCTGTAAAGGGGCGCATGTTTCCCATGTTTAGAACAGTCTGACAGCAAAATGACATTTCAAAGAAAAAAAGTCATTTAAAACTACTTGCGGCTATTGCATTGCCGGTCCAACAATACACATAAAAGTTCATTGATAAAAATGGCATGGGAATTCCCCACAGGGGAACCCCGAACCAAAAAAAAAAAAAAAAGACGTGGGGGTCCCCCTAAATTCCATACCAGACCCTTATCCGAGCATGCAACCTTGAAGGCCGCAGGAAAAGAGGGGGGATAAGAGAGCGCCCCCCTCCCCCTCCTGAACCATACCAGGCCACATGCCCTCAATATTGGGAGGGTGCTTTGGGGTAGCCCCCCAAAACACCTTGTCCCTGTGTTGATGAGGACAAGGGCCTCATCCCCACAACCCTGGCCGGTGGGTGGGGGGCTTATCGGAATCTGGAAGCCCCCTTTAACAAGGGGACCCCCAGATCCCGCCCCCCTGTGTGAAATGGTAAGGGGGTACAAAAGTAACCCTACCATTTCATTAAAAAACTGTCAAAAATGACAAGAGACAGTTTTTGACAATTCCTTTATTTAAATGCTTCTTCTTTCTTCTATCTTCCTTCTTCTTCTGGCTCTTCTGGTTCTTCCTCCGGTGTTCTCGTCCAGCATCTCCTCCGCGGCATCTTCTATCTTCTTCTCCTCAGGCTGCTCCGCACCCATGGCATGGGAGGAGGCTCCCGCTCTTCTCTTCATCTTCTTATCCGGGCCGCTCCGCACCCATGCTGGCATGGAGGGAGGCTCCCACTGTGTGACGCGTCTCCTCTTCTGACGGTTCTTTAATAACGGGGGTCGGGGTTACCCGGTGACCCCGCCCCCTCTGATGCACGGTGACTTGACAGGACTTCCCTGTGACATCACGGGGAATTCCCCAGGGAAATCCAGTGCGTCAGAGTGGGCGGGGTCACCAGGTGGCCCCGCCCCCGTTATTTAAGAACCGTCAGAAGAGGAGAAGCGTCACACAGCGGGAGTCTCCCACCATGCCAGCATGTGTGCGGAGCGGCCCAGAGAAGAAGATGAAGAAGAGAAGAAGATGAAGAAAAAGAAGAAGATGGAGAAGAGCGGGAGCCTCCCCCATGCCATGGGTGCGGAGCGGCCAGAGGAGAAGATAGAAGACGCCGCGGAGGAGATGCTGGATGAGAACACTGGAGGAAGAACCAGAAGAGCCAGAAGAAGAAGATGAAGGAAGATAGAAGATAGAAGAAAGAAGAAGCATTTAAATAAAGGAATTGTCAAAAACTGTCTCTTGTCATTTTTAACATTGACAGTTTTTTAGTGAAATGGTAGGGGTACTTTTGTACCCCCTTACCATTTCACACGGGGGGGCCGGGATCTGGGGGTCCCCTTGTTAATGGGGGCTTCTAGATTCCGATAAGCCCCCCGCCCACAGACCCGCAGACCCCCACAACCACCGGCCAGGGTTGAGGGGATGAGGCCCTTGTCCTCATCAACATGGGGACAAGGTGTTTTGGGGGGCTACCCCAAAGCACCCTCCCAATGTTGAGGGCATGTGGCCTGGTACGGTTCAGGGGGGGCGCTCTCTCATCCCCCCCTCTTTCCCTGCCGCCTGCCAGGTTGCGTGCTCGAAAAAGGGTCTGGTATGGAATTTAGGGGGACCCCCACGTCATTTTTTAAAAAAATTTTGGTTCGAGGTTCCCCTGTGGGGAATTCCCATGCCGTTTTTATCAATGAACTTCTATGTGTATTGTCGAACCGGCAATGCAATAGCCGTGAGTATTTTTAAATGACTTTTTTTCCTTTAAAATGTCATTTTGCTGTCAGACTGTTCTAAACATGGGAAACATGCGCCCTTTTACAGGCATACTATAGACACCCCCCAGCTACGAAATTTAAAGGGATATTACACTTTTATTGTTTGTCTTTAAGCATTATTAAAATCACTGCTCCTAAAAAAATGGCCGTTTTTAAAAAACTTTTTTTTGCATTGATCCATGTCCCCTGGGGCAGGACCCAGGTCTGTAAACACTTTTTATGACAATAACTTGCATATAAGCCTTTAAAATTAGCACTTTTGATTTCTCCCATAGACTTTTAAAAGGGTGTTCCGCAGCATTCAAATTTGTGGCGAACACCCCAAATTGTTTGCTGTTCGGCGAACTTGCGAACAGCCGATGTTCGAGTCGAAAATGAGTCAACACATACGAATCCGTCGGACTTGTGTGATCGTATGTAGTTAAGTCAGTTCGAACGGGCTGTCGGACGGGCTGTCGGACTTTCGTAGCCGAAAAGTCTGACCGTGTGTACGTGGCATTACATGTTTTTCCAATATGCTCATATTCGTTAATGTGAAAAAAATATAACAAGGTAAAGATTCAGGGCAGCGCACAAAACAAGACTCAAATTTGGAATGCTCCAGCTTTCCAGTACTGGTCTTTCTGAGAACTAATTGACACTTAAAAGTGAATCTGACCTGGTCTGAATGTTTCCATAGTAACATCAGTACTGACATGTATAAGATATTGTGTCTAGGGGCGTGGTTTGCCTTTGGAGAAGACGGCTGCTTAATCCTCGAGCTCCGTCAGACCATAGCCCATACTAAGCACACAACAGGGGAACACACTTGACAAACAGTCTCCCATCATGGGGACTTCCTCCCGTGGATCCTCGGCAACAAGATCCTGCTCACCGAGGGAATTCAGCGGCCGTATCAGCCAAAACATACCGGAGATTTTCAGGACCCAGAGAACCAACATGGCGGCTCCAGCTCCCACTTCATCTACCGCTCACAGCCCTGAGGGAATAACACTGACCTCTACGGAACTACCCCCCGCTCCAACTGACAACAACCCAGCCCTGAACCAGCAACCAAGCCTGAACGATTTAAGAGCAGTTGCTGCTGATATAAAGGACACGTTGTTTGCGGCCATAACGGACCTCCGTCACGAAATGCAGGCCATAGCGGGAAGAGTACAACGAATAGAAAATACAACGGCCCAACATAACACCGCTATCCGGAAAATACATCATAAGGTAGACACATACTTTACAACTACGAGATCTTCAGCGACACGTTGAAGACCTCGACAACAGAGGGAGAAGACACAATTTGAGGGTGAGAGGCCTCCCCGAATCTGTTGATAATGACCAGATTCTCTCTGCAGTGTCAGACCTATTCAACCGCCTCCTTGAACAACCGCGCCACATGCCTATTGCCATGGAGCGCATACACAGGGCCCTCAGACCTCGTGGCAGAGAATCCGACCCGCCAAGAGATATCGTTTGCCATATAAGCAATTTCGCCCTCAAGGAAGATATTTTAAAAAAAGCCCGTGATAAACAGCAACTAACCTTTGAAGTCCGCACAATCCACAATTATAAAGATCTTTCAGCGATCACACTCCGCCACCGTAAAGACCTGCGGCCCCTACTGGATGTCCTCAGGAACAAGGGAATTCGATACCGCTGGAAGTTCCCGTTCGGCCTGCAAGCCACACATCAAGGCAACTCTGCCCTATTGAGAGTTCCTGAAGAACTGGAGAATTTCTGCCAACTCCTAAACATACCCTATGTCGATGTGCCAAATTGGTATGCGGACTTTACCTTCTCTCACCCGGAAAGCTCAATCCGAGAAGAACCGATGGAAGCCCAAAACTCGACCTTCAGGAGGCAAAGATCCCCATCGGCTCACAGATCCGGCTCCACCGCTACACCGCAGCGACAACCGGCAAGTCCAATGTCTGCTCCCCTGCCTCGCAGAGCCCGTCGTGACTACTGAAAGATCCCATACCACTGCCCTCCCTACGCAGTATTGGAACCCCGGCTAGAGTCTTTTTTCACCTTTTCTTCTTTGACGTTATTTTTATTTTTTAATTTTTTCTAACCGATCCACTCTGCTGGCTTCTACCCCCTATCCACCTGCAAACCAAATCGCCAACGTAATCCAAGGAGAGGTTCTACACTGACGCGGGCCCTTTCCAACCTTTCACAGGAGATGCGAACCCCACTACAGTCCCCCATCCACACTCCACACTTTGCAGAGATCTTGCAGAGATCTCATTATTCCCCACACCGGCGGACATTGCCGACTACGAGGAACGCGCAAAATTCACAACTCATACCGAAACTCGCCCAGACCTGACCCTCCTACCGAAGCCGGACCTCCAACCCACAATACCTAACTTACACCGGATGACCACGGTAACATTGGAACAAAAACATATCTCACAGATTATCTGTACTACTGCAGGTCAGCTGCCCTGCGAACGATCTAACGTACCCTGGAAAGCAGACTTCAATCAACCTCCCTTCACCGAGCATCGCGACCACAGGAGAAACACAAAGATAATCTACCCCTCTACACGAAGTATGGTTGACAACATTTATCTTTGGATTGACTTCTCTTCTCCACTAGATGTTAACTGGGGTAATTTACTATCTGCTATCTCCTCATACATGTTTTTTGCTTCTAGATTAGTTCGGTTTCCTAGTTAGTCTTGCAGAGCAATGTTTACCTGAAGGGTTTCCTCAATGCTTGTTTTTTGTATCTAGCGACAGCAAGAGCTCAGAGGCAGTTTAGTTAACGATCATTCTAACCTCTCCCCCCATGTTCCCTCGTGCTAACAACGTAGGTGCCCCGATCCTATACGGACCGAATTGCCCTATCTGAATAACCCCTATGATACAGAGAGAACCGCACACAACTTCTCTATCCCCCAATTCAACAACGATGCCCGGTATATCCCACAAATGCGCCTTCCCATACCTCTACCACTTTCATAAATAATACACGACCGGGTTCCAAAACGTCTACATATCGCCTAAACCTTCACAACCACCTCTGAGCTCTAACCATATAAGCGTTTTACGAAACATATGTGTATAATTGCCACTTCTGACTTCTGCAACTAGCCACTCTGTTAATACATAATAACACAGGCATTGCAGAAAACAGATGAGAAAGAGGGGAAAGGCCTATACCAACATATAAGATAAGCAACGATGAGGAAAGGGAAGCATACGACACAGGGACAGCAGAACTTCCCCCTCCTCTATTGCCTTTCTCCCTGTTATGCCATCCACTCTCGATAATAAAACAGTCCCAGAGAGGGATAAGGTAACTAAGCAATTAAAGAGTTATTAAACTTAGATTATATGAGTTTATTGTACACAGGTTTATTACTTTTCTAAAAGTTTTACAGTATACGCCACACAAGACTTCATCTATACACAGTAAGCACATACCACTACATCCTCCCCAAAGGGTTCCACCACTGCTACGCAGTAAAAATAAAACCTCCAATATACATTTTTTTTTTGTGTCCCAACTACTCATACCCCGAGACATAAGCACTATCCCACCGTACCACGTGTCCACCTCAAACACTTAAACCCCACTTATTAACACATGCGCCTAAATGGGCTATGAGTCTGATGGCTCAGACCGTAGAACTTGTTTTACATCCCTCTTTGGACGGACCAACCCCCACACAGTGGCATAATACGAGCTTATCTCCTCATATTTCACCTCAAATAACACACGCCACTGACACTTTCCGGACTATCCACACTTGTAAATCCCACCTACCCGGACAGGTGATCCTTCTACCACCTGTCTCCGGAATACCCCCATCCTCTTCCCACCTTTCCACATCCCCCCCCCAAAACAAAAACCATCACACACATCTCTATTGCTCCTAGACCACCACAAACTTAATTACATTTACTACTTACACCCACACTCAAAGTTTCCAGCATCCCGATCTCTCTGCCTGTCTCTCTGCCACAGCCCCTCGAACATATTACACGCTCCCACCAGCAATCTCACTGATAAATTGGCAACATGTGCTCCCTGTTAAACCCTGCAGTCATGCCCACTCTTAAAATTATCTCACTTAACGCTAAAGGTCTCAATATACCAGAAAAACGCTCTCAACTTCTTTTAACAATGCACCGAAACAAAGCTGACATTATCTTTTTACAAGAAACCCATTTCCGGTCCGACTCCACACCAAAATTACACAATCATCATTACCCGACAGTATACCATGCAACCAACCCACTCTCCAAATCTAAAGGGGTATCAATTCTCATAGGGAAAAAATGCCCTTTTCAACTAACCGACACATTGCTTGATAAAGATGGCAGATACCTATTTCTGAAAGGATCATACCTGCACCAGAAAATCACACTAGCTAACATATATGCACCTAACAGCAACCAGGTATCCTTCTTTCGCAACATCACTGACTTGTTAACCACTTTCCAGGAAGGTACCCTCCTTCTCAGCGGAGACTTTAATATACCACTCAACCCAACGCAAGACACCTCAACGGGAACATCATCTCTTCCCTATACCGCCCTCCGAAAAATAAAATCACTTCTCCAAACCCTGCTACTTCACGACGCATGGAGAACGTTATACCCCAATGGCAGAGATTTCACCTTCTATTCACCACCGCATCGTCGTTACTCCAGAATAGATTACATTTTCATATCACAAAACAACCTGCCCATGCTCAAACACGCATCCATAGACGCTATGTTTCTCTCTGATCACCACCCTATCTCCATGACATTGACCTTCCCTAATACCATTCCTCGCTCACAGATATGGCGACTGGATCCCTCCCTACTCACAGACCCCACCATCGCAGTTGAAGTCGAAAACCGCCTTAAACAGTACTTCCAAGACAATAAACCCCCTGACACCTGCCCACTTACTAATTGGGAAGCCCACAAGTGCGTGGTCCGTGGCCTATTTATCGCAGCAGCAGCAAAACGTAACCGTGAACGACAACGACAATATAAAACACTCACGGAAAAGATTCAAAATCTAGAAAAAGCACACAAACACGCACAAGCTGTAACTACCCTAACTGAACTTATTCAAACCCGACAGGAACTGCTAGACCTTCTAGGAAAACAAATACGTCGTAGATATATCCTATCGCAGAAAACATTTTATGAACATGGCAATAAAGCCAGTAAAATGCTTGCGAGATCCTTACAGCATAAAAAAGCTTCAACGACAATACACTCAATCACAGATACCTTAGGGAAAAAAATGAACTCGACACCGGACATAGCAAATCATTTTGTTAAATACTACACTAAATTATACAACCTCTCCCCCACGACCCCAATAGCAACTGAAGGGTCAAGAAAACAACTAATCACTGACTTTTTACGAAAATACAGTCCATCCCCTATTTCCGACTCCATGGCACAAGATCTTGACAACCCTTTGACCATAGAAGAAGTTGCCCAAGCATAGAAACAACTAAAAACAGGCAAGAGTCCCGGACCAGACGGTCTGACTGTAGGATACTACAAAACATACGCAGATACACTTACCCCATTTTTTATATCCGCCTTCAACTCGTTCACGTCATCCTTGGAACCCCCTAGAGACCTCTTGAGCGCCCACATTGCTGTAATCCCTAAGCCAAATAAGGACCCAAATATAGTCTCCAACTACAGACCCATCTCACTACTCAACGTAGACCTCAAATGGTACGCCAAAACATTAGCAAACAGACTTCTCCCCCTCCTCCCCCAGCTTATACACCTCGACCAAGTAGGATTTGTCCCGGGAAGAGAAGCGAGAGATAACACGCTCAAAGCCCTAAACTTCCACCATTGGCTGACCACCACCAAACACCAAGGATTCATGCTTTCCCTCGATGCGGAGAAGGCGTTCGACAGAGTGGCCTGGGACTACATGACAGGAGCTCTACGGGCTCTAGGACTCCCAGCAAAACTGCTAAACCTTATAATGGTGCTATATGCTAACCCAACCGCAAGAGTCCGCGTTAATGGCCACCTGTCGGATGCCTTCTCCATATCGAACGGAACACGCCAAGGATGCCCCCTTTCCCCTATAATATTTATCCTTACACTTGAACCGCTTCTGAGGAGACTAAGGGAGAACCCAGATGTCAAAGGCATAGAGATTAAAAACCGCACATATAAATTAGCAGCCTTTGCGGACGACATACTGCTTTTTCTTACTGACCCGCTCACCACTATTCCAAACCTACTCAAAGACTTTGATACCTTTAAGACTCTAACGAACCTCCAAATTAATTTCACAAAATCTAACGCCTTAAATGTCACCTTACCACCCGCAACATACCAACACTGCCAAACAATATTCCCATTCACCTGGAACGACCGTGCAATCACCTACCTGGGCATACAACTCCCAAAATCCCTTACTGACTTATACTCCCTAAACCACCTACCACTGCTACAAAACATAATTAAAGATTTAACAAATTGGGCCTCCGGGTTATTTTCTTGGTTTGGGAGAAACGCAATCATTAAAATGAACATTTTACCCAGAATATTGTACCTTTTGCAAACAATCCCAATCAAACTCCCACCTGCTTTCTTTTCAACGTATCACACAGCCTGCATAAAATTTGTGTGGGGTAAAATAAAACCAAGACTTAACTACACCAGGCTCACATATCCCAAACTTAAGGGAGGAATAGGGTTACCCGACATAAAAAAATACCAACAAGCATGTCACCTCACAAGGATCATAGATTGGAACATACACACTAAGTATAAAGACTGGATCCGACTGGAACAATCAATGTCACCCCTTCCATTAGCCCAACTCCCCTGGACCACATTGCAACACGTCCCCACAGAATGTAAATCTCACCCACTCATTAATCCAACGCTGATCGCCATTCGGGAGGCATGCAACAAACATGGTATTTCCTCCATCCTAGGTCCAATGACTCCATTAGCACACAATCCAGAGTTCACACCAGGAACATATCCTTCCTTTCTAACTGAAGACTGGCCTCACCCAAACATTCGAGCAGAACACTTTTTTACTGATGGTCGCCTGTTGACTCAAGAAGAAATGGCCACCAAAATGAATACAGCCTCATTCCCCTTCTGGACATATGTACAAATTAGACATTTTTTTAATAGACCCAAACCCCAACCAGAATGGGCAAGACATACCACTGCTTTCGAGTCCCTATGCTTGACAGAGGAACCTCAAAAACACTTAATCTCTCTTACTTATAACATGTTATTCTCGAATCAGAACTCAAACTTACTATGGCACAACAAAAAATGGGAACAAGACCTGAATATCATCCTCACAGAAAAAGAATGGGAAAATATATATATGCACATACACAAGGGAACCATTAATGTTCAAATACAAGAGAATGCATTCAAAATACTATCCAGGTGGTACAGAACCCCACTTACACTACACCACTTTAACACCGCTCTTCCCCAGCACTGCTGGAGATGTCATACAGACATTGGATCCCTCATACATATATGGTGGACATGCCCCAAGATCCAACCGTTCTGGAAAGAGGTTCACAGAGTTATCAAACAAGTAACTACCTACACACTTGACTACACCCCAGAGCAATTCCTCCTTCACCACTCCACAACTCCAACACGTTCATACCTTCGCTCTCTTGCCATGCACATGGTCAACGCAGCAAAGATGTGTGTTCCATGCAAATGGCGATCTCCCGACCCACCAACTATAGCAGACTGGTACAAACGTATACAAAAGACTGCAGAAATGGAAGAACTCATACATCAAACGAAAGACACACCCACCAAATTTAATCACACATGGGCCTGCTGGCTACATTTTCTTACCACAGATGAATACAAAACGGGTATACCCTGAAAGAGAGAGGAGGGCTGTGGCAGAGAGAGAGAAAAACAGGAAACCCCCCAACCACATATACCTCTAATCCTACTGACTCTACCCAAACCCCTTGTCACTAACATATATGAATAAGTTAAATATACAGAACTCATTGAGATTTCATTTACCGAGGGTATGGTTGCAAAGTAATTTTATCCCGTCTTTTGAACTCGAATATTGCCCTTCACCATTTTGACACCTTCAGATGAAAATACATTTTTTTTTTTTTTCTTTTTTTAAATATACCAAATGTACAATGACTATCTATTTACTGAAGCTAGTCAACACTTACCCTATATTCTTAAATTCTGTAATAAGATATGTAATATGCATTACCAAATATTGTAAGCTGAAAAATTTCCTCTATTGTACGTCTTGCATAACGTGTACTGCATTTTCACTTTCAATAAAAAAATTTGTTGAAAAAAAAAAAAAAAAGATATTGTGTCTAAAATTTCTTGGTTTAATCTTCAAATTGGGTCCTATGTCCCTCTGCTGTACCTTTGGATACTATGAGCAGAATGCTCTATGAGTTCAGTTCAAGTTGATATTAAAGAGGAACTATACTTACCTCCTCTCCAATGGTCCAAATTCCCAGAGTAGTCCCCTGCCAACACCGTCATGCTCTCCCCAGCACCTTCCTGGTGCCATCCTATGGCCATTTTCATTGACAAGCACATGATGAAGTAACCGCACATGTACAGGGGTCAGTCATCCTGACACGCAGGGATCAGGACAACAATGTAAACTGAGCTTTGCAGCTCGGTTTACATGCCATGGATGGCTGCGAGCAGGCAGGCAGGTAGGTGTATTTAATTGCGAAAGAGACATTGTTTGTCTCTTTTCCAATAAACAGACTGCCTACTCGTAATATCTTTTATTATGCCTTCTGTTCCACTTTAAGATCTGCCCTCTCCCAATGCGAAGTTTAACCTCCATGAATAATGTATCAGCCAATTGGCTACAATGCTGATCAATTTTACAAAATTAGATTAACTTCTCTCCAGCAGGAACAGTCATAGATGCATCAAAATGTGTCCAATCCCTGCTGAACCAACCAAATTTTGATCCATCTATTGCCAGATTTCTGTACTTCAGGTTTATGTTACGTTGTTTTTAGTCTAGCAGACGTACAGTACTGAATCTCATTATTCTATAGTAGGACATTCTGGAAGTAGAAGGTGCACTATGGGTCATTTTAAATTGGAACAATTTTTTTTAGGATTTTGGTGAAATGTAGAATAAACTCAAAACAAAAAGCATGCCAACAACAATAACTCCTAAATTGAGGTGGATTGATTGCATTGATTTTATGATGTAACAGGCCCAGTCTCCTTTTTTTCTTCCAAACATGTAAAAACCACTTTTTGATCTGTAACTGAATTGTTTTACTGTTAGACTAAGGTGTATATTTATAAAGCACTCATATCTAGAAAACACAGCAGTGTGCTTTACAATTTTGCTTTGTGCTCCGCTGTTGTAGGAGCACAGTAACAATGAAGTAGTATATCACATTTGAAGAATGCGTATTGGGACTTCTCAGATGTTTCGTCAATAAAATGCACCCAGACATCTATTTGTTTCTTTAAGTATAGATCTTTTTATTTCACATATGGTACATGCATACATTTTTTAAAAAAACCTTAAGCCTGCTTATGTTAAACATTTTAAGATAATTTCTACCACATGTATTTTATCCCATTGATCAGCTATTCACTATTTCATATCACGTAAACATTTTGTTTTTTATTTTCACTTCCTGCTAACTGGATTACTCAATAGGGTAACAGGGTAGGCCATTAGAGCCAAACTGCCAAAGTCAAGGACAGCCACAGTAAACTATTTCTGTCTGTTAGTCAATGTGTTTCCATTACCCTTTGATGAAATGCACGTTGCTGCTAAAGCTACCTGAATAAAAGCCTTTTCTTTAAACTGATATACATTAGAATGGGGTGCTGCTGCTGCATGTAAACAAAGCTCATTGTAAAAGAAAACATATCTGTTCCAGAGCCACTATGCTTTGCCAGTATATGCTGTCACCAAGTCTCTCTGCTTAAACTACAATGTTCTGCAGCACAACATACAGCTTTAAGGCATTCCCCAAGCATGCTGTTTGAAGGATTTGTGCATTATTAACCACTCTGACAAATAACGTACCTGGTAAGTGGTTGTACCGGGATGATGGCATCACCCCGGTACCGCCGTTATTTAGAGCTGATGGTCGGCTCTCTTGTAATAACAATTGGAGTGGCTAACTAGCCAAAGCCAGAATCAACTTTGATCGGGTCTCAGCTTTGGTAACCCAGAAGTGATGACATGACATTACTTCTGGTGCACCTGGCTGTCAACGGTGCCATTTTTGGAAAATTGAAAGTATTCAAAGAGTACCTGTCATGTGCCTATTGCTGTCACAAGGATATGTACATTCTTACAACAGCAAAAAAAGCGATCAACATTTTTTTTTAAAGCACCATTGTTAAAATTAATTAATAATTTTTAAAAAATTCAAGTATTCCCGCCCCCCCCCATGCTAGCATGCAAAGGCGAACGCATGCATTTGTCCTGCACTCAAACAGCGATCGTCCCACACGTGAGGTATCGCCACAAACTTCAGATCATGGCCAGTAAATCTAGCACTAAATCTCCTCTGTAGATATAAAATGGTAACCTGTAAAGGCTTTTAAACCATCGCCTTTGGATAGTAAAATTTACGTTTTCTGTTGCCACTGAGCGAGCATGCACAATTTTATATTGTGACATGTTTGGTATCTATTTACTCAGCTTTACATCATATTTTATTAAAAAAAAAAATGGGGTATGTATTGTGTTTTTTTGTATTAAAATGTATTTGGATCCCACAAAACAATGCATTTGAAAAAACCACTGCACAAATACCGTGTGACATAAAAAATTGCAAAACCCACCAATTTATTCTCTAGGGCCTCTGCTTTAAAAAAATATAATGTTTTGGGGTTCAAAGTATATTTCTAGCAGAAAAATGACCAGTTACACTTACCGGTAACAGTGTTTCTGGGAAGTCTTCCAGGACAGCACCCTAAGAGATGACTGGTCCTCCTGACAGGAAACACAATCAAGATAGAGGTTAAAAACCCCGCCCCTCCCTGCACTCCTCAGTTGTGCCAAAGTATTGACCCAC
Source organism: Lithobates clamitans (assembly GCA_037952925.1). Taxonomy (NCBI): domain Eukaryota; kingdom Metazoa; phylum Chordata; class Amphibia; order Anura; family Ranidae; genus Lithobates; species Lithobates clamitans. Next base: position 424,135 of record JBBGZY010000356.1, on the reverse strand, counting down.
ACCAGTGCATGCAAGTGAAACAAAAACACCCCCAATGTACCAATATATAATAAAAAAACCGGGTGGGAAGTAGGCCTGCCGTCCTGGAAGACTTCCCAGAAACACCGTTACCGGTAAGTGTAACTGGTCATTTTCTCCAGTCGTCTTCCAGGACGGCACCCTGAGAGAAGAGCAAGTAGCTCATGCCTACCTTAGGGCAGGACAACAGCCTGCAGGACCTTTCTGCCGAAGGCCAGATCCTGGGGTGACAGAAGTTCCACTCTGTAATGTTTCAGGAACGTGTTCTGACTCGACCAAGTTGCTGCTTTACAAATTTGATCTACCGATGCTCCGGCTCTTTCTGCCCAAGAGGTTGCCAGAGACCTTGTAGAGTGAGCCTTAAGATTAGTTGGGACCGTCTGACCTGAATGCTCGTAAGCTATGGCAATAGCTTGTCTAATCCATCTAGCAATAGTCGTTCAAGAGGCCTGTTCGCCTCTTCGAGCGCCACAAAAACTGACCAACAGATGCTGAGATTTCCTGAACTCTTACTTTTTCCAGGTAAAGCAACAGACATCTCCTGACATCTAACGTATGGAAGGCCCTTTCCCTCTCGTTCTGTGGATTGAGACAGAAGAAGGATAAAATAATCTCCTGTTACCTATGGAAGCGCAAAGCCACCTTAAGAAGGTACAAAGGGTCCTGTCTGAGAATAACTCTGTCTTCTAACAGGCGAAAAAAGGGCTCCTTCATAGAAAGAGCATGCAAATCGCCCACCCTTCTGGCTGTGGTAACAGCCAGAAGGAAGGCGGTTTTAAAAGAAATCAATCTAACTGAAGATTGAGCCAACGGCTCAAAAGGTGCCCTGGTCAGGGCTTCCAAGACTAAAGATAAATCCCACGGTGGAAATTCCTTCATTTGCACCGGGGAAAGTCTCTCTCTAGCCGACAAAAATCTCTTAACCAAAGGATCTAGAGCTAATTTAATATCCAGAAAGCTAGACAAAGCTGCCACCTGAACCTTAAGAGTCTTGGTAGCTAAGCCTAGGTCTACTCCCTCCTGTAGGAAGTCTAAGATTTCTGGAATCTTTCTGGGGGACCCCTCTCGCTTCACACCAACGGGAGAATACACCCCAGACCCTAGCATAAATATGCCTAGTTACAGGCTTTCTACTCAGCAACAGGGTGTCAATCACTCTATCTGAACACCCCTTGTTGCGCAGGCTCTCCCTCTCAACAGCCAGGCTGTTAATCTGAAGAAACCGGGATTCGGATGGTAAAGAGGGCCTTGAAGCAGAAGGTCCTGGCGTTCCGGAAGCTGAAACGGAGGGGATACTGCCCAGTTCCCCAACGTGGGAAACCAGGTCCTCTTGGGCCACCAGGGGGCAATCAAGATCAAATTGCCCCTGGTCCGACTCAGTCTTTGAAGGATTCTCGGAATCAGGGCTTAGGGAGGAAAGGCTTGGGCCAGACTAAAATCCGATTTCTGAGCTAATGCGTCCACCCCCTCGGACCCCTGTTCTCTGCAGAGGGAAAAGTATCTTTTGACTCTCCTGTTTTCCCTGCGGGCAAAGAGATCTATATCCGGTGTGCCTAGCTGTTGACAGACCAGGTAGAATACCTCGGGATTCAATTCCCATTCCCCTGTTGTACTGTCTGACGACTGAGGAAATCTGCTTTTATGTTGAAAACTCCCCTTATGTGCACCACAGAGATCGATGGTATTCTTTGTTCCGCTCATTCCAGAATCTCCTGCGCCAATCTCATTAGTGAGAGCAACCATGTACCCCCCTGACGGTTCAGGAAAGCCACTGTCATAGAATTGTCAGAGAGGATCTGAACCTCTCTCCCCCTGATCCTGCTCTCGAAATCTATTAGAGCCTCCGTGACTGATAGCAATTCCCTGAAATTGGAAGAAGCAGTTCTCTGTAGTCTGTCCCACACACCCTGAGCTTGGAGCTCTTCTAGATGGGCCCCCCATCCCAATGAGCTCGCATAGGTCATTAATCTGACAGGCTGGAACTGGGACCAAAGATGACCTGCCCCCAACCTTTGAGGGTTGAGCCACCAAAGTAAGGACTTTCTTACCTCTTGAGGGATGGCAACCGGAATATCCAAGGATTCCTTCCTTCCATCCCATGAGGATAGCAGGAAGTTTTGCAGGGGTCTGGAGTGGAGCTGGGCCCAAGGTACTGCCAGAATACAAGTCGTCATGAGACCTAGAATCCTCATGATCACTCTTCTGGGCACTACCCCCTGACACAGGATTGAAGACACTGAAGAAATCAGTGCTTCTATTTTCTCCTGTGGGAGGATCAACTTTTGCCCCACTGAGTCCACCCACAGGCCCAGGTAGAGTTTGGTCTGAGAAGGAGTCAGGGAGGACTTATCGCAACTTATCAACCATCCCAGGGACTCCAAGTTGGCTAAAACTTTGTCCAGATCCAGGAGAAGGGACTCCCTGGAAAGGTTGCAGACCAACAGGTCGTCTAGATAAGGTATCAGAGAGATCCCCTGAAGGTGCAGGTAGGAGACAACCTCTGCAAAGATCTTTGTAAATACTCTTGGGCTGGCCCCCAGCCCAAAGGGTAGGGCCTGAAACTGCCAGTGCTGGGTACCCTGATCTGTGCGAACAGCAAACTGAAGGAATGCCTGGTGTTCCGACAGAATGGGAATGTGCAGATATGCATCCTTCAAGTCTATGGTGGCCATGAAAACCTCCCTCAACAAATGCTTTCTGACCGTGTACACCGATTCCATGCAAAACTTCTTGTATCGCAGGAAAGTGTTTAATCTCTTTAGATTCAAAATTAACTGGAATTTTCCGGACGGTTTGGGAACTACAAAGATGTGGGAATAAAAACCCCGTCCTTGCTGATTCGCCGGTACTGGGAGAATGACTCTCTGATTCGCCAACTGCCCGACACTTTCTATGAGGCCTATGGCCTTTGACCTCTCTCTGGGTAGAAAGGTCAGCAGAAAAGACTGCGGAGGCCTGGAAGCAAATTCTAGCCTGTAGCCCTCTCTTATCCACTGAAGGACTAGCAGGCTCCGGGCTATCTGCTCCCACTGTGGGACAAATTGTGCCAGCCCCCCCTTTGGTGCTGGTGTCACTCGGGTTCCTTGTCTGCGACCTTTGGGCAGGAGAAAAGGAGAGCTCCTTTCTGTTTGGCTTTTCCAACACCCCATTTCTTTCCTTCCTTACGATCCTTAAGCCGGTTGTTGACCTGGGGGTCTCGAAAAAATCTTTTAACCTTTTTAGGCTTTACGGGAAACTTCTTTCCTTTCTCCGTAGATCTGGAGAGGGTTTGGTCCAACCCTGTACCAAACAGGAGTGACCCCTCAAAAGGTAGGCTGCATAACCTTGTTTTAGAGGTGTGGTCCCCATCCCAGGTCTTAACCCATATGGCTCTTCTGGCTGAATTAAGAAGAGCTGCTGTCTTTGCCAAAGTCCGCACAGACTCCACTGCAGCATCCACAAGAAAGGCTACCGCCTTACCAATTACCTCCAGGGAATCCAAAATATCTTTGAACTTGGAAGTACTTGTCACATGATCTGTCAGCTTATTAAGCCACATATTCATATTTCTAGCTATACATGCTGAAGCTAAAGCTGGACTTAGTGTCGCTGCATTGGCTTCCCAGGCTCTGCGTAAAAGGGTTTTGGACCTGCGGTCCATTTGGTCCCGAATGTCACCTGCATCTTCAAAAGACAGGTCAGATTGTTTAGACACCTGAGCCAAAGGTGCATCCAGTTTGGAAAGTTTAAAAAACTTCTCCTGCTCCTCTTCCTTAAACGGACACCTGCATTTCCAGGTCTTAAACTTCTGAAGTTTATTTTCTGTCTCTTTCCATTCTCTTAAAACAATGTCTTTAAGAGACTGGTGGATAGGCAACACCCTGGACTGAGCTTTAGACAAACCTTGATACAATGTATCCTGTACAGAAATTTGTGCCTCTGGCTCCTGGATCTACTCAGAAGCATAAATAGCCCCTAGGAGGCCCTCCATATCATCTGTAGAGAAGATATGTCTGCCTGGTCTGGAGTGTCCCTCTTCCTCCTGGCTATCCTCTGTGTCTTCCCCTTCTTCAAGAAGACTACGACAGGGGTCCTCCACTTCCTCCGCCTCCTCCTCCGAACCCTGTGAAGATGGCGGTCTCTGCGGAACGGTGCTTACCCTTCTAATATTAGTAGAAGCACTTTCCTGGGAGGAAGAGCCCTCTATGCTATTCTGCCTAGTATTAAAAGCTAGCCTGAAAAGCTTTAAGGGTGGACAGCATTTCAGATTGCACTGAGAGAAAATCTCTCATAACTTCTGAAGTCTCCTTCCGACAACTTGTGAATGCACTTATAACAAAACAGCTTTGTGTGTTCTGCTGCCAATTTGTCATTGCAGTACCCACACCTCTTGGATCGGGAAGGATTTTTGGGTCTCGGTCTACTGGCAACACTCTGGGTTTCTGTGTCTGCAAAACAAGAAGCCCGTTTAGCTAGTAATACAAAATAACTGACCAAAAGATCCCTTGTGAGGGTAAGGCTAGGGGGCCACCCCCTCCCTTATATCCTCCAGCCTGGTAGACTCACCCCCAGTGGCCTCCAAAATGGCTGTAGACTCCTCTTGCTCCATTTCAAACAAGTGAGTAATGGACACCTGCTCCTTGCCCAGCAATGCTGCCTCTGCTGCCCGGAACTACCCCTTTTTGAACGCTGATAACTGTAGTCCATGTGCAGCCAGCTGTCTCCTCATGGTGTTCCGAATACCGCCGCCATCTTGCCAAGGTCTGCAGGGCCAGAGCGCTCTAGCGTCTGGAGCGCCGTGACGTCATTTCCTCCCGGAAAGATCCACCGCAAGATGGCGCCGACAAACACACAGCCGCCAGCGCTGAGGCGGCAAGGAGAGCCCAGCACACCCCTGCATACAGTGCAGGGGGAAGACAGATCGGACGGCAAATTCACCTCCTGACTCAGTCAGGTAAGGAGAGGGGGGAGCAGGAACATGGTCCCTGGAGTTGTGGAGACTCACAGTGCCCAGGGTTCTCCAGTTCTCATGGGGAGCTCTTCACTGCCCCCCTGGGAAATAGGGAAAAGAACCCCCCGGGGAGGGCAAGCCCTAACAGACCCAGAGGCTCTCAAAAACCTGCAGTCTGGCACCCAGGGGGAGACTTCCAGCCCACGGCCTTAGGTCTATTAGAAAAAAACAAACGCTGTGGGGAAACACAATCAAAAACTGAGGAGGGCAGGGCGGGGCGGGGTTTTTAACCTCTATCTTGATTGTGTTTCCTGTCAGGAGGACCAGTCATCTCTCAGGGTGCCGTCCTGGAAGATGATTTGAGAAAAAATGATTTTCACATCTATACAAAATGTGCCAGAAAACACCTGGTCTTCAAGTGTGTTTCTCTTGAAGCCACATAAAAAAGACCCTCACCCTGCTGTATTTTTGTTGTATTGCTACAGTTTTCATACCCTTTTTAGAGTTTCATTTACCTATTAGCCCCAAAAAATGTCAATTTAACCACAGGATTCACCATCCCCTATAGACTTCAATAGTATTCACCTAAAATTTCCACATTTTAACTACATTTTAAACGTTCACCAAAGCTTTAATGAATCAAGCTTGGGTTGATTTACCCATCACTAATAATCAACCCTAGAAAGACATTAATCTATTCTCTAAATCTTTTTTTGTTTTTTAAATAACAAACATGTTATACTTACATCTGCTGTGCAAGGGTTATGCACAGAGTGGCCTTGATCCTCCTTTTCTGGGGTCCCCCCATGGCGCTCCTGGCTCCTCTTCTTCTTGAGTGCCCCTGTGGAGAGCTGTTTTCCCTGGGGGCACTCGTGCGAGCACACTCCCAAGTCCTGCTGCTGCGTCCATTGACACAGACAGCAGGACTCGGCCCCACCCCCGGCTCCCGTGTCACTGGATTTAATTGACAGCAGGGGGAGCCAATGGCTCCTACTGCTATCAATCTATCCAATGAGAACCTGATACAGCAGCTGGAGCTGCTGTGCTCACCCCCATCGCTGGAACGATTGGGCTCAGGTAAGAAAAAGGAGGAGGTCGGGGGGGGGGTGTTGCAGCCTAAAAGGTTTTTCACCTTAATTCATAGAATGCATTAAGGTGAAAAACGGTGAGGGTTTACAACCCCTTTAAGTTAGAAATGGGGGCATCTGGATTTGTGATTTTGTGTCATTCACACATTGGGGGAATCCTCCCTGCTCTGCCATTGTATTCTGAGAGCAGGGAGACTCCCCCACTGTCAGAATACACAAATCACTGCTGCAACCATTGGCAGCCACTGATCAATTAGCTTTGACCTGACAGGGCGGTTGAATAGAAGTTCTGTTCAACTGCAGTAGCCATACATGGATCAAAATTTGTCTAGTCCCTGCTGAACCGATCGACTTTCAATTCATGTATGGTCAGCTTTAGCAAAGTGAATGCTCACCTACCTTAGTAAATAATGCAAAGCTTTGTTCCATCATCTAATTGTGGGCAAGCAACATGTTTTTTAATAAAGTTTGCAAATGATTGGGAATGCAAATGTGATCAGTTTACTTCCTACACCACTTATTTAATAAATCTGCCCCAAGGTGGTTTATTGAGCAGCTGAGAGTAAGCAAAGACCAAACATTTAAGCAGACAACAAAATGGTGCCTGATCAAATTGTATCTGTTTAAATCCCATAATCTGTTAATATTGTCTGAAAATCTCAGTGGCAATTGGAGGAAATTGGAACAGAAATTAGAACTATATTTGGCTGCAGCTGGTGCTTGTAAGTACCTAGAGGATTAGAAAATAGCCATTATGCCGTACAAAATAGGTCATTAGGTCTTCAAGTGGAATAACACAATGAATATAGCATATGGCAATCCCCAAGCACCCACCATGAGAGAAGTATTGATAGAATTCAGAGGATATTGCAATCCCCAGAAAACAATCTGCATTATATCATTTTGGGCACGCTCAGTGTCAATAATATTTCTGGCTAAAGCTACCTAGACATTCAGTTTGACCTATCTTTCCAATAAATGATTGTTCCACAAGCTTGCACATTCACAATAGACACACTGGCATGCTTGTTCCTATATGAAGGGAGTTTTTTGGAGACACCTCACCCTTTGTCAGCGAAAAACAAAAATAATTTTCTGAGTAATTCTATTCCGACTATATCCAGCTGTTCTGTCTTTGCTACACGTTAGCCTGTGGCATGTGTGCAGCTAAATCCTATCTTCTAATAGCTTAGACTGTATGTAGTCTTAAATGTTTATTAAAAAAAATACAGGGTGGGTGAAACTAGGAATAATGTAAAGATTAAACAAACATATCCAAACAAACAGCTTAGTGAATCTGGAGAAAATTCACTTTGCAAAGAATATCCAATCCTGTGCAAATATAAAAAGCACTGTATTTTATACTTGCATGTAATTGGATGATGGAAGTATGTAGAGCTTTACCTCATTTACTTAACTAAAGGGAAAATTCCCTTGTAAATTGAAAATTTCCTTGACAAAATAAACAGCCTATTTGACTTTAATAAATTAACTCCAGTGTCTTTGAGTTGCTGTTTGGTGTAACAAGTTAGGTCCAAATATACATGTTAAAAAGACATAAACACATTATTGTACTGTATATACCATACAGTACAGAGTTTGAGGATAAAGCTGATAAATAGCTTGAATTCAGTTGACCAGTGATTTGAGAGTATGCTGGTCTAAGCGTTTCGTTGGAGCCCCTGATTCTTACGGATCACATAAAGCGTGTACTATGTATAATTTTAACTACAAATATATAACAAAAGGCAAAAGGAAGAAATGAGAGATATATATACACACACACACACACACACACACATAATTTTTTTTAAATGATATTTCTTCTTTTTGTTATATATTTGTAGTTAAAACTATACATAGTACATATATATATGTATATTATATATATATTATATATATATATATATATATATATATATATAAAAATGAGAATTGAGTGGGACTTTAAATGAGGTAATGATACAGTCATTTACCTCCATCCTGGTGTTTGTATATTAAAAAAGAGAACAGTAAAGGGCGGGACTTTAAATTAAGTATGTGCGGGATAGGGGTCTGATTATTTTAGTAGTGAACATATCTATAGTACATTGTGTATCTTGTATTAACATAATTGATTCATAAATAGCTCTTTTATATTCTTCAGAAAAATTCATAAGTATAAACATAAATAAATACCAGCTTGGTTAGAGTTATTCCAATTAATAACGGGGAAGGACAGGAGAATATATAAAATTTAAATTTAACAGCTTTATTGTATAAGATAAAAATAATGTATGGTTCAAAGCAGTCTATACGATGAATAAACGTAAAGAGAAAATAAGAAAAGATGCAGTACACAGACATTAAACAGTTAATGCATTATGAGAAATGCTGTTGGGACACATAATTGAAACACGTTATCTGTTGGCTCTACGTGTTTCGCGACTTCTTGTCGCTCATCAGGAAAATATGTATATTGTGTCTCTGCAAAGACATAAATACATTTCAAATTGATCCAATGCATCCACACACATAGAAAACTGCAAGCAGGAATCAGAGTCCCAGTTGGTACTTACGGGATATACATGTACTGCCGGCCAGGAATTCGGGCCACACACGCCCCCAACACACGGCGGGTAGCCAAAACAGGACGCCCCAGGGTGGACAGGCATAAAACAGGAACTGATGTGTAGACATAAGATCAATGGCCGGTAGTGGCTGTAAAATAGTGAAGTATTAAACTGAGGGTGTTTAGCACTTAATGTGTGACAGTGGTAAGGGAATAAGTGAAAAAAAAAAGGACAGGTGACATAAAACTAAACGTGACCAATAAGGCACATAAAAAAACACATCCAAAAAGCAGCCATCAGCAAAAACAAGAGGGTGGAGGGATGGGTGCATAGGGGGACAACAGGCTATGTGAAGGAGGATTACCTTAATTGAACCATGGAGCGTGTGATAAGTGTTGTTCTGTGAGCAGATAATTGCCAAATGCCTTAACCATCCAAAGATATCGCCCATATATAGGTGCCGCCGCTGGAAAAACCCATCAACGTCACGCACGTGAGCAGATAGGGAGGGGAGGCACCTACACAAATGCGGAAGAGCTGCCTGGTAGTTTGGCACAAAATCACCACCCACACTGCTTGTAGCTGGAAATTTGGAAAGCAAAGCGGGGCCACGCAAGGTGACGCCCTGTGTCCGGCATGAAAGGCGTGATCTCGACACGCAGTGCCCGCCCCCACATCCCCACATATAAGGGTTGGGGGGAGGTGGAGCGCGGGCAGTGCGTGTCACAGCCCAGTGTTGAAAACAAAGTCTGCAGGAGGCGTAGAGTGACATGATCCCCACGCTAACAGACAGGTCAGAGTCCCACACACATGTATGTGTGTAAATGAACTGGAAAAATTGGGAAAGAGACCAAATCAAGTAAACATTTTTAATAACACAATAAACATGATAACAAACTAATACAAAAAAGGGGGAACAACGGGTCAATGATAATATCAAAGTATGCAGAGGCATAATATTAGAGTTCCTCCCCCGCACCTTATATGCGGGGATGTAGGGGCAAGCACTGCGTGTTGACCGCAGTACCTTCCTAGACCGATACAAGTACATTGCTTTGTTTCTGTTCTTGAATTTTTTTAGATTGTGGCATGTGTGGCTTTTTGTGATCTGTTAGTGGGCTTCACTTTGTCAGGCAGCTTCTATTTATGTAATTTGATTCAACAGGTCTGGCAGCAATCAGGCCTGGGTGTGGCAAGTGAAATTTAACTTAGCTTTCCAAAAAATTGTTGCCAATCACAGGTCATTCATGATTCAGCATGGGGGGGCAATTACTTTTTCACATAGGGCCAGGCAGGTTTGAACAGCTTTTTTCCCTTAATAAATTAAATAATTTAAAAAAACTGCATCTTTGATTTACTCAGGTTATCTTTGTGTAATATTAAAAAGTGTTTGATGATCATTTAAGTGTGAGAAATATGGAAAAAAAAAATCAGGAAGGGGCAAATTCTTTCACACAACTGTATATACTACAATAGACGTACAGTAATGAACTGATATATAATGCGTTAAACGTGCATTGATGCTGCATTAAATGTGCAGTAATGCATGGATATATACTGCATTAAAAGTTAACTAACGCATGGACATATACTGTGTTAAACATGCAGTAACGCATGGATATATACTGCGTTAAACATGCAGTAATGCACTGATACAGTATATACTGCAGGAAATCTGCCCTGACAAAATAAAACTGACACTAAAGTAAAAATGAATGGTCACAGTACACTCACTGAACTATCAATATATGCACACTAAGCTGATATTCTAAAATGACAATAGAAGCACAAAAGCACACTATAGCACACTAAATCACTAGCAGCACTGAACAGAGCCCTGTTCTATTTCTCTCCATGCCAATATTACGCTGCAAATGGCCGCTCTGGGGAGAATATTTTTATAGTGTGGGGCGGGACTAAGAGCAATGTGCCATGATTGGATAGAGTCATCATTACTTTCTCCAATCATGGCACTGACAGTGCTCTGTGCCCTGATTGGACAAAGCTTTCATTGCTTCAGCCAATCAGGGATTTGAATGCACTGTGCAGTGACACAGTGCATTGTGGTCATTCGACAAATGGTCCATTGCCCCGATAATGACTTTTGCTAAAAGTTTAATGTCTAGATTAAGCAGCAAGATAGGTTTATAGTTGGACCAGGATATATTGTCAAGAGAGGTTTCAGGACGGAAGGAATGACCATTGAGGAGAGAATTAAACCCTGATGGTTTTACTTCCTCTTTATTCCCCTTCAAAGTAAAAGCATAATGGGCTAGTATGCATCACATACTAGCCCGTTATGTCGCACTTACCCTCAAACGAAGCCTGCAATGTCCGCAATGTCCCTGCTGGTGGCCGTGTCAAACTTCACCCCTCTTCCTTCTGGGGCCATGGACTCCAGCTATGTGACTGGTCAGGGTCGCGTGACGTCACTCCCGTGAATGCGCGCAGGAGCTGACGGTCACGGCACAGGCCCTATAGAAACAACACAATCGTGCCCTTTCTTTAGTGTGCATGCGCCAATGACATTGGAGCAAGCGTATATGGTAGATATCTCCTAAACCCTGGAGGTTTAGGAGATATTTCCAGTACCTACAACTAAGTCTTATAGGCTTACCTGTAGGTAAAAGTGGTTTGTAAGGGTTTACAACCACTTTAAGGGAAAATGGGGTGAGAGAATTAGCAAATTTCTTGTAATATGCTGCTAAAAAATGTTGGAACCTGAACATTTATAAAGCCTAAGAGCCTAGATGGTCGTCATAATTTCAGTTGTAGAAATGGGGCTCTCAAGATGGTCATGATGAACCTGGAGAAATAGTAGGACTGTGAAGAAAAGGAGTCTGGTCTAATAAGCCATCCGCTTTGTATAGGGAAGCAAGGTGTTTTCAAAAAGAGTGAAGGATCTTTACAGGGTTACTGGTGTATGTATCTTGAAAGTCGTATGGGTTTGGTAGGGCAATCCAAATGTTTGAGAGTATAGGCTAAGAGAGTATCAGGCTTATTTGTTTTGAGATATGTATGTCTAGTCCAGGGTTTAGGCAACCTCAGCCCCCCCAACTGTTTTGAAACTACAAGTCCCATGAGACATTGCAAGACCCTGACAATCACAGGCATGACTCCTAGAGGCAGAGACATGATGGGATTTGTAGTTTCACCACAGCTGGAGTGCCAAGGTTGCCTACCCCTGGTCTAGACTTATGCAAAATTTTATCAGCAGAATCTGTTAGAAAAAGATCAAGTTCAAGACGTACTTTATCAAATTGCAATTTGGTTCCAGGAGTAGACTTCGAATGGAATAGTGTTTAACCTCCCTGGCAGTATGATTATTTCGGATTTTAGGTGCTGAAAGCGGTACAATTATTTTGCATGGAAATTTGGCGTTTTATATTGTAGACCTGTAATTCTTAACAATAACACACTTAAATCTGTCCAAATAAGAGTCTAGTAGATATCCCGGGTATGATAAAGTTTGAAACACAAAAACATAAATTATAATATAATAAATAAAAATAAATAATAAAAAAAAAAATAAATAAATAAATAAATAGTAATAAAATAAATTTCCCCGCAATTCACTATCGTTCAATTCTGCAAGTGTTCTAATTTACTATCGCTGTTTTCTAGCTGGTCTAAAGCCACTTTTGACGTAAAGGGACACTTTTTGGTTGCTATGGACAATCTCCAGTTTCCAGGCAGAAAGAACAGTATATATAACATAAAACTGCATGCAGGGCATGGGCCAAAGCACTCGGGACAAAAGGGATGTGAAATCATTTCATACAGTACTGTAATCTGTAAGATTACAGTGCGTCGCGACGGTCGCAGGGAAGGGAGCCTGGCAAGGAGAGGCTTCGGAGGAGGACAGAGCCCACGGACACTGCGGGGGACATTGCAGGATCCCGGGGACAAGGTAAGTAAAGCCACACCAGGATCCTGCGATGTAATCCCGAGTGTAGCTCGGGGTTACCGCTAATGGTCCTGATTTTTAACCCCGAGCCACACTCGGGAAAACCGCCAAGGAGGCTACCAAGAATTACATTCTGCTTCTAGCTTTTGTTGCAAAAGACGCCTTTCCTTCTTAAGAAAAGAAGCTTGATGGACTTCGGGTTTGTGGGCCTCCCAGAAGGTAAGTGGGGAGATATCTGGAGTTGGGTTGTTAGTAAGATAGTCTTTTAAAGCTATATTAAGGTCTGCAGAATGGGAAGGGTGGGACAGAATAGAATTGTTAATGCACCAAATGGGGTCATGGGCCATAGGGATCAAGTAAGTTAAATTGGCGAGTATGACACCATGGTCAGTCCAGGTAAAGGGGAGAATAGTTGAGGAGAGGAGTTCAGGAGTCATACCTACTATGATCAATATATGATCTGTTTGGGAAAATGTTTTGTAAGGGTGAGAGTAATAGGTGTATTGGCGTTTAGCAGAGTTATTTTCCTGCCAGGAGTCTATTAAGGAATGTTGCTGAAGCATTTGTTGGAATGTACATTTGCATAGAGGGAATAGAGGTGATTGAGATAGAGGACTTGTCTAGAAATGGGTAAAGGACTTGGTTTGAGTCTCCACAAATTAAGAGTGCCCACCCTATGAGTATTGACCACCTGCAATTACAAGTGAGAAAGAAAAAAGGTTGGGGTCTTGCTTAGGGCATGGTAAGAAACAACCATTATTGCAGAATCCAGTAAATATCCAGTGAGTATGAGATATCGCCATGCATGCGTGCAGGAGTCACAAACCTCGGCGTGGAGCACTGAAGGGATGGAATGGGTATGCCGTCCCTTTAGAGCGCATGCGTCAGTGACATCACCAGCTGCATGCAGTGTGAATATTTTCTAAACAGTGCAAGTTTAGGAGATATTCACAGTACCTACAGCTAAGCCTATAATAAAAACTAAAAAAAAAATGACTTTACTTCCATTTTAAATACAGCAGCACCCCAAACTCATTTACCCACTCAGGAACTTTGTGCTGTACTACACTGCATTGTATTAAAGTTTTTATAAAACATTTTAAACCCCTCTCATACCTATGTTTGATCAGGACAGTGTGTGAGCTCTTGAATAGACAGAAAATAGAAAGACAGAGAATTTTGCAACAAAATTTAGAGTGTATTATCTTGGAGACAATAAACACAAATATTGTTTAGTTGTTGGATAGTATGTAAGCAGGTTAGTTTGGCTAAACTATAAGTGGAAGAGATGAGGCAGATTTTGCGTTGAACTAAAAATGTGAGTGCATTATTTTAAGACAGTATTCACAAATATTGAGTGGCTGTACGGTATGTAAACATCTTGGTTAGGCCACAATATAGGTAGGAGAGACAAGAGAGATTTTATCTTGCAATAAAAATTAGAGTGCATAATCTGAGATACAATTGTCACAAATATTGTTCAACAGTTGGACAGTATGTAAGCAGATTGATTAAGCCACAATATAAGAAGGAGAGATGAGGCAGGGTCTTATAAAAAATATCAGAGTGTATTACCTGAAGGCCAATGGCCACATATATTTTTTAGCGCTGAAAGACTACAAACTTTGAAACACATGTGGCAGCTTTACGGTGCAGAAGCACTGGAATACCCTGCAAACTTCAAGGCATAAATATTTACCCTTCATCCAACACTTGAACACACTGCAAATTTTAAGGCACAAGGAAAGATTTACCCTTTATCCAACATTAGAAATATGGCAACTGAAATGCAGCTTCAGAAACATTGTGTGGCACCGTTACGCTGCTCTATCCTGTAGAATCTGTTTTCCCCTATTTCCTCCACATACAAAACCTCTACCCCACCCTTTAGGTCAGAGTGACATAGTCTGAACACAGACATGTGAACACAGGGTGGGGGGGTACACAAGAATATGTAGCCCAGCATACTGAAATTTACAGTAATTTACCATAATATAGCACTGTATAGCTGCATATAGCAACAAACTCTACCTACACTGACTGTCAGTTTTTTTTCTAAAAAACTTCAGAGACACAAAACAACTTTTCTTCAATCTATTGTGCACCTCATTGTCATTCACATTCCATCAGTTGACTAAAGTAAATACATTTAATCGTATGGATGCTATTTTTGCAAATCAAAAAATGTACCTATATAGATATATACACTATATTACCAAAAGTATTGGGACGCCTGACTTTACACGCACATGAACTTTAACGGAATGCCAGTCTTATGCCGCGTACACACAGTTGGACTTTCCGACAGGAAATGTTGAATGTGAGCCTGTTGTTGGAAAGTCCGACCATGTGTATGCTCCAGTGAACATTTGCTGTTGGAATTTCCGCCCACAAATGTTTGAGAGCAGGTTCTCAAATTTTCAGCATACTTAACTATGTTGTCGGAAAGTCCGAGCGTGTATACACAAGTCCTCGCACCAAAGTTCACGCATGCTTGGAATCAAGTACGAGACAGAAGCACATTCGTCACACTGCACATTTTGAAATCTTTCAATGCATTTCTTCTTCTTTATAATGCTAGAATAATAAAGTTGTTTTGCTGTTGATATTCACACAGAGTTCTGACAAATTGATTTTTTATTATTTCTTGTGATCTCCTGAATAATCTTTGTTTTTTTGTGTTTTTTTTCGTGATCTCCAGTATAATCTTTTTTATTTATTTATTTTTTCTCCAGAATATAATTTTTTTTTTTTTAGTGATCTTTTATCTCCAGAATAATTTTTCAACAATTTCTTCCACACTTCCTTCCAGGCTGCTGTGGTGGTTTGGGTGGCTGTGGCGTTGGTGGTGTTGCTGGAGGTGGTAGTGGTGTTGCTGGAGGTGGTGGAGGAGTAATATGGTCCAATTCACACACGTGGCTTTTAGTTGGGAGTTGGCCCCTCATCCCCTTGTTTAGGGCTTGAAGTATTATCTCCCCACAGATGAGGTGTTGGCCCTCCTCCATTTGTTCCAGTTTACTGGCTGTCACACAGCCAAAGGACTCGTGGACACCAGGAGTCACTGTCAGTGCTGCAGTAGCCTGGCGACTTAAGGCAGTCGCTGACTCCTCCAGGTTCCTCACCTTCCTGGTCGTTTTGGTTGGAAGGCGGAGGGGAGGAACCTGGGATTCGGTCAGGCTGCTTTTCATGGCCATCTCCTGGCTGAGACTTTCCTGTGTATGAAAATGGGACATAGTTTTAGTTTTTTTTGTCATCAATCACACACAATTTTGAGCTAATGACTGTTGCAAATTTAATTAAACAAATAGAAAAGACTATCATTCCAGCATTTTTCATTCTTGTCCCAATCATTTTTGGCTACTATTGTCTATTAATATATAAACCACTTTGTTAAATCAGAAATTAGTGATCAATAATAGCATCTAGTTAACATCATTAAATTAAAAAAAAAAAATGAACAATGCTATACCTGGCTCAAGCTGGGGTCCTCCACATCTTCCTGGGTGGAAGGCCCAGGTTGGACTTCTGAAGCCTCAACTGATTTTGAAGAAAGTGTGGAAGGAAGGGTTGAGTGTGATGGCCTGCTGCTGCTCCTGATTTCATGGCATCCTGGAATGGAATCCTGGACCTTTTTGCAGTCCCTATTATATGTGCTTCTCAGGCTACCAATTTTGGCCTTCAAATAGGTGATGTCTGCTGCTGGAGCCCTTGGCTTCACCAATTCCAACAGTTGCTCCAGCGCTGCCTTCCTCTTTAGCTTGGCAGGAAGTCTGAATCTGTAAATGTATCCATTTTCTCTGCAAGACACAGCACAAGACAGACCCTAATGTCAGGCTAAAAAAACTCTCCTAATCTTGTCCCATTATAGGCCTCAATCTATAAGCAGTATAGGCCACTAACCACTGATGCCCCAAGTTAAAATTGTACCTTTGTTTGCTTTTGCTACTCCGTCCTCCACTCACAGATCATACGTACGACGCACGCATGTTATGCTTTATATACAATGCACATGCTTGAAACTCCGCCCCTAAACTTCTTTCTAGTGTATACCCCGCCCCTTCTCTTTCAGTGCAGTGAGAGAGCACATGGTGGAGACACAGCAGGTGCGTGCAGAGAGCAGCAACTAGGAAAGCCCAGAGCAAGGCAGTTCCCGAACCAGGAGGAGATATAAGGCCTCAAATATGTCCTTTGCAGAGATGGTGGAGATGGTGGACATCTTGAAGAGGGCAGACTATGATGGGAAGTATGGACCGTACACAAACCCAAATGTGAGAAAGGCCAAGATCATGATTAAAGTTGTGAAAAGTCTGCACAGGAATTTTGGGGTATGACGATCCAAGGAGCAATTAAGGAAACGCTGGTCAGACCTGAAAGCACGGGAGCACGATCAGTATAGAAGGATCAGGAAAGTGCTTCTAAAAAGTAAGTATTTGTCCTGTGTTCCTTTTATTATTACTTTAGTGCTGCTCCATGTGCTTTTCTTTACTGTTGTACAGTTTAAAATGGCAAGTTTGATGTTCATGGGCACAGTAATCGTTCGTAGTAAACATTGTTCGTTTGACCACTAATACGACGTTTTTGGCACATGCAGGTTAATTACATTTGTTCAGGTCTATTTGTATTAAAATAAGTTTAGTACATTGTTGTCTAGATGTGTTTGTAACTATAATGAAATGCAAACTTGATTCAGTGTAAGCATAGGACACTCAGCAGCTGTTTACACATGTGGACGCAGGAGCACTAGTGTGGGACACCAGAACAACCTTTTTATGGTGTCCCACGCGGGTGCTCAAGTGGATACTAGGGGTCTCTCCATGTGTGAACCTTGCACAAAACAGGTAAGTATTCCAGTGTTTGAAAGGGGAAAAAATCATGTCTTCAGCTTGGAACTCTGCCAAAACAGACAATTTGACAACACTTCCAAGCAATGTTTTATATTCCCATTTCTTGCCTCAAATATCTGTGTGCTAAGTATACCTTTTTTGTATACACATAGGGGAGAAAAGAATCAGGACATATGAGGACACCAGGAACCCCACATCTCCTGAAGGGGAACTCAGCACACAACATGAGGATGTGGATTCTGAGGTTCAGGAAGTGTCGAAATGGTGATCACAACAGGTCAGTGTCTGAGACCACAGCTTCAGGTAATAGATGGATGCCTGCATATTTATAATACATGGTATGTTTTTTATTTTTAGGTGATGTGGATGTTGTGGAAGAAGAAACTCACTTCAACACGCTCTCATCAGCGAAATAATGGTGTGCAATCGGGATTTAGAAAAGGTCAAGGAAAACATCAATGATGTTGAAAAAAGACTGACCAGGGGGGCAGGAGGCGGAGCCTAGCGGAGCAGACATGCATTGTTAGAGCTCCACACCGCTGAGGAGAGAAGAGAAGGACAAAGCGGAGCCTGCAGGCTCAAAAGGTATCCATTTGAACCTTTTTGCCCCAGGGAACAAACTGTGAAAGTTTGGGCAGGAAATATGGTACTGGGAGGAAACCGTGGCAGAAATAAAAATCACCTCACAAAGAGCTCACAGGCACTCACTGCAGCTGAAGCAGCTCCAGTCACCTCACAAGATACAGCATCAGGGCGCTCTCACAGACAGAAAATGTCACAGCAAGACTCTCCATTTGAGTCAGATACAGAACAAATCCTCTCACAAACTTCTCCACAAGCCTCCTCAGTATCCCCAGTAATATTATTACAATTTGAAAAGATGCTTCATAAGGCTTTAAAACAAACCTCAGACCAAATAACAAAAAGCCTGACCAAAGAAATAAGAGAGCTGGGAAACCGCACCGCAACCTTAGAAATAAAAATGGATGAAATTGAAATTACAACCCAAGAAAATATAACAGAATTGGAACAATTAAAAAAAGAGAATTTAATACTTCAAACTAAGCTCGAAGATTACGAAAATAGAGCCAGACGTTCAAACTTGCGCATAAGGGGAATACCTGAAACTGTGACAGACCTGCAATCTACTATTACTGCTCTATTACAAGAACTAAAGCCAGATATCCCTATTGAACGTTTAGAACTGGACAGAATACACAGAGCCCTCACAGCCAAAAAGAAAGATGGACCCCCACGTGATATAATCACAAAATTTCATTATTACAGAACGAAAGAACAAATACTAATTGCTGCAAGAGAAAAAAAGGAACTTAATTTTCAAGGACACAATTATCAAATTTTTTCTGACCTATCCCAACTTACTATTACTAAAAGACGATCCATGAAACCCCAACTAATGGAACTGCAACGCCACAACATTATGTATCAATGGGGCTTCCCCTTTTCAGTCAGATTTAACTACCAAGGTACAATTTACAGAAGAAGATCAGCAGATGAACTACAACAAACCCTTTTAAAATTAAATCTGACAGAACCCACAAGCAGCAACTCTCCCACACGCAGAAGAATGGCGTCATCTTCACCTTCAGGCAGCACCCAGAAAATTTCGGAACAAAATGGGAATCATCATTCTCACAAAAGAGGCCGTTATGCCACATCATCCATGGACCAAGAAGATTCAATGGACTGACATCCTAATTCCTGATATCTCTTCATTTATTATACTAAGGGATGGTTCTCTTTAAAAAACCTATATTTATAACTGAATGTAACTGCATTCTGATAGTCACACACTGTGTGGGATCATGTTACATTCCAGTTATATTTCTTATTACTTCTGATTCATATAGCCTTAGAATATATAAGTGAAATAAGGAAATTCTTGTTCAGTTATATATTATCAGGTAATAACAATAGATTTATTACTTTTTAGGACAAATATGTTCAATAATCCAGAAGTAATGGAAGCTTTTTCTTTCTTTTCTTAAAACAAATATATTATTACCTAACTAGTTCCTAGAATTATGTTTTTGTTTATTCTAATCTGAAGCAATACAACCTCAATTTTATGAGTTAACATATCTAAACAGTTACATATGAATAAAATATGTAATTGTTTACTCTAAAAGGGTTAAAATCCCCAAATAATTCAAACTATCTTCATCAATACCAAAGTTATTAACAGTACCTTTCTAACTGAATTATTTAGCCTAGGGCAAGACTAACCATATACAACCACCCTGGAATAAATAATTTCAACAAAAACTATATTCTGCACTCCAATTAATGAAACATCATTTTGATGTCTTTTGACATAGCACTTCTCTCCTGTAAGCGGAAGATCCGTGTACCCCCATTAGCCCTCCTCATTCTCCCAACCATATTATGTGGGAGTGTGACGAAGGCACTTATTCCCCTGAGAGAGATATTTATTCTCTTTCACGGGTAAATTGTGATTACTTGCAAAAAATAATTTATACAATGTATCATTTAATCTCATATGTTTTTTGTTTACTCTTACTCCAGAATTCACTGGTTTCTTTTCTATCTATTCATCTCTTCAGTCCACACAGGTTGATCTGCGCAGTCAGCTTTGCATAACGAAAAGTAAGTCAAAACTATTTGATCTATTGCCATGGCACCACTGAATATACTTTCCCTGAATGTTCAGGGAATAAATGTCCCTCAAAAAAGGACCAAAGCCTTCCGTACTTTCCATAACAAGAAGGCTCACATAGTATGCCTCCAAGAAACACACTTCACCAAAGATTCTACTCCAAAATATATTTCTCCTTTTTATCAACAAATTTACACGGCTTCTGCCTGTACCAAGCAAAGGGGAACTCTAATTGCATTTCACCGATCCACACCATTCACCTTATCATCAGAAATTAAAGACCCAGAAGGTAGATACCTGATACTCATGGTTTATATAATGGATACAGCAATCACGGTGATTTCCTACTATGCTCCTAACAAACAACCTACACCATTCCTCTCACATATATTACAAGTGATTAATACACACAAAATAGGAACAGTGATAATGTGTGGGGATTCGAACCAGGTCCTCCTCCCATTTCTAGATAAATCACCTTTTACACCATCCAAAATAACCTCTAGATTACCTTTTCCTCAAATTCTTTCCAAATACAATCTGGTAGATTCGTGGAGAGAAAGTAACCCAATGAAAAAGAAATTCACTTATTTCTCGCACCCTCATCAAACCTTCACCAGAATAGATCATATTTTTCTAACATTAGGAATGATACCAGAAATTATTGCATCAGATATAATTCCGATTCCGTGGTCTGACCATAATGCAGTATACACTACTATAGCCTCAGCCATACCAAAAGCGCATGACCCAACGTGGTACTTACCGGACATAATGCTCAAACACCCACTACATCAGATGGCCATTGAACAAGCTTTAAAGGAATACATATCAATTAATAATACAACAGACATCTCCCCAATAACACTGTGGGAAGCTCATAAGCCTGTCTTGCGTGGTACAATACAAAGACAAATGGCACTATTTAAACGGAAACGCAAAAATCTAGCAAAAAAAACTAGAACTCAATTTTAATGCAGCCTACATATCATTTCAAGATAATCCATCTCAGAGTACAAAATCTCATCTGGAAAAATCTAGATTGGAATACGATCTATTTCTCACTGAGTCAGTTGATAAATCCCTCAAACGCTCCAAACACAATTTCTACATGAATACAAACAAACCAGGTACATATTTGGCTCGGGCATTAAATTCAACTAACAAATCTTTCAAACCAATACGTTTGAAATTATCAAAAAATGTTTACACTTGTAATCCAGTTAAAATAGTCCATAAATTTCACTCACATCTCGCAACTTTATACAAGACAAACAATGAATTTAATCCTACAGAGGCTGAATCCTTCTTCTCAAAAATAACCTTACCTGAGTTATCTCAGAATCAAAAAAGCAGTTTGGATGAGCCTATAACTATAGATGAAGTTGCTAACGCCATAAAAGACCTAAAACTTAACAAAAGACCAGGCCCAGACGGTTACTCGGCTTTATACTATAAAACATTCTCAGAAATACTCTCTCCCATTCTCACTGAAACTTTTAACAAACTTCTAGATGGACATTCTTTTCGGCAAGAAACACTAATGGCAATTGTTTGTATGATCCCAAAACCCCTTTCTGATTATACTTCCTGTGTGAATTATCGGCCTATCTCTCTGTTAAACCTCGATATTAAATTATTAGCAAAAATAATAGCAAAACGCCTCAATAGCATTATAGGAAAATTAATACATAGAGATCAAGTAGGCTTCATGCCAAATAGACAGGCAGGCAATATTGGCACATATTGCTAAAAAATGGAAAATCCCTTTATGTTTTCTATCTCTCGATGTTAAGAGGGCATTTGACACAGTATCCTGGCAATATATGCAATATTCATTACAAAAATGGGGTTTTGGACCCCACTTTTTAACATGGATCAAAGCATTATATAATAAACCCAAAGCCTATATAAAATATGCTGGATACAAATCCGAAGCCTTTAATATTGAAAGAGGTACCCGACAGGGTTGCCCATTATCTCCCTTATTATTTGCCCTTATACTCGAACCCATGGCCCAATACATCAGAACAAACCAAACTATAACTGGCATTGAAGTAGGAGGTATTACACACAAATTATGTATATTTGCAGACGATATAATTACTTTTTCTATCATCACCACAGGTCTCTGGTCCTAACTTAATACCAGCTCTTGATGGATTTGCAGCCCTATCCGGCCTTATGATTAATCCTAAGAAATGCCTAGTGCTTAATATTTCACTCACAAACATGGAATTGATCCCGGCTAGGGCTGCACTCCCATTCACATGGGCAGAAAAATCAATCCCATATCTTGGAATTCATTTAACAGCATCTCATTCTGACTTATTCTCAACCAATTATCCTCCTGTATTAAGACAGATAACAAATCTAATAAAACAATGGTCGCAACTTCCTTTATCCTGGATAGGGAAGATTAATGCAATCAAAATGACTATTCTACCCAAATTGCTTTATCTATTCAGAGTCCTCCCTATTCCAATTCCTTCCTATTTTTTGAGAATAGTACAAAAAAGAGCAACTTAGTTTATATGGGGCTCTTCTAAACCACGTATACCTATACACACACTACATCTTCCAAAAAATAAAGGAGGCCTGGGATACCCTAATTTTACTAACTACTACAGAGCAGCACATTTGGCCAGTCTGTCCAAATACCATGCAAAACAGGAAATCCCATTATGGGTATTCATAGAGGCTTCAGAAAATGACCCTCTATTAATATCAAACTTATTATGGCTTGATCCTAAAGACCGCTTTAAAATTCATAATCCCATAACTAAACACTTCTTATCTCTCTGGGATAAACTAAAAACCAAATATCAGTTACAATCTCCACACAATCCTCTCCTTTCTTTTATCAGAAATCCGGCCTTTTATCCGGCATGGATCTACCCAAATTCTTTTAAAGCTTGGGCAACATCAGGCATTCAGACACTAAATGACTTCATAGCATCTAAATCATTCCTTTCATTCCCATCGCTTAGAGAAAAATATGATCTACCAAACTCTGAGATATTTAGATATCTCCAAATCAAAAATTTCTATACACCATTCCTAAAGGGGGATACACCATTATCCCAATTATCCATTTTTGAATCAATCTGTACAAAAGATCCATTTGCTAAAGGTACAATTTCATCACTTTATAATCAATTATATGGAGTAGCAAATCTTAATAGACCCTCTTACGTTCAGAGGTGGGAGGAGGACCTGGGACGAACTTTAGAAGACACGGACTGGTCTAACATATGGCTCACATCTAAGTCATCTTCACCCAACATCTTAGCACTGGAGACAAACTATAAAGTCCTAACTCGCTGGTACCTTGTACCCGCTAGAGTGGCAAAATATTCACCTAATACCTCAGCTCTTTGTTTTCGAGGATGCCCAGAAATAGGCACATATTTACACATATGGTGGACGTGCCCAGTAATCCAAACATTCTGGAAGGAAGTCTTTGTGATTGCATCTAAAATATTTAAAAAAATAATACAACCAGATCCATATTTAACTTTACTTAATCTAAAACCGGAATGGTTAACACTCTCTCAATTCAAACTTATGATCCAACTAATAACGGCTGCAAAACAAACAGTGGCCAAGGCATGGAAATCTCCTACATTGGTACTAGCAGAAACAATTCACAGAATGAATAATACAATGTCTCATGCTAAGATGGTAGCCATCGATCAAAATCAAATTCCAAAATTTGAAAAACTTTGGCACCCTTGGATAAAACAACAGTTCCTGTCAAATTTCAATGCCTCTGTCCTATTGCCATGGTAACAGATTAAATGACTTACAGAGACACCCATTCTAAGGCTTCAAAGAGAACTAAAAAGAATAATAAACTGACGAGCGGGACAACCTTGTGGACCATACCTCTACCTTTCAACCCTTTTTCTTCTTTCTCTTTCCTTTTCTCCACCTTACGATTAAAGCTCATTATCAGAATTTATTTGACCTATATACACTCTACTTGTAAACAATATGTATAGTAGGTATAAATCATTTAAATACCTACAAAAGTAACTAAGGAAATGATATATATCTTTAATTTAGGTTTACGTGAACCCAATGTTTAATATTTGAAATTTCATGATATTTACCTATATAAACCCTACTGTAAAACAATGAGCTTACTTTATAGATCCTTGTAAACTTACTTTATGTATCTTTATAACATTGTATACTCAATAAACTTCTTTTGACAAGGAAAAAAGACTGACCAACATCATTGATGTTTTAGCCAAAATCTAAAACCACCAAAAAATGAAAAGTTTGTCATTATTTATTTTTTATAAAAAAAATAAAATAAAACTGTCCCACAAAGTCTTCCTCTTCTTCCCTCGCTCTGATGGACCGAAAAAGTAAAAAAAAAACAAAAAAAAAACAAAAAAAAAAGCTGCACGCCTCCTACGATCTGCCTTCATGGGAGGCACCTGCCATAACGACCGGCCTCTCAGGTGACAGCCCTTTTATAACCGAGGGTGGGGCTACCCAATGACATTGCTGGGTAACCCCGCCCCCCTTTTACGCATGGGGACATCCCTTTGGCTTTCTCGTAGCATCAGAGGGGGGCAGGGCCACCCAGTTACTTAACCGAGTGACCTAGCCTTTGCTCAGGAGTGATGGCTTGCCGCTTACAGGTGTCCTGCTTCATAATATAAGGGGTAAGCAAAGCCAACAGACAGTGAAAAATGGGGTCCATCATCTGGAGATAATTCCGGAAATCATCAGGATTATTCTCCTGGATATCCCGCAGCAAAGGCATGTGAGAGAATTGGTCACACTGGAGCAACCAATTATTGGTCCATGAACTCCTCCTCCCCCTGTTCATGAACTGGACTTGGGTCAAAGCATGAACTCCAACACCAAGCCCAAGCACAGCACAAACTCTACGTTGAGTACGTACCCACAACATGGCTTGAAAACAGTCAGCTGGTCAGAACAAACTGACAGAACACACTATAGGATCAGAAAGGACCTGAGAAGAACGAGCTGAAAATCAGAAACAAGCGGACAAGAACACACTGAAAAACAGAAGCAAACTATAAATAGAATGCACTGAAAGACAGAAACAAAGTGACAACACACACTGAAAAACAGATACAAACCCACAAGCACAAACTGAAAAGCAGAAATTAACTGAAAAGCACGAGGCTGAAAAGCGTGAATCGTCTCTCACCAAACTTCTACTAACATGAGATAAACATGAGATTAGCAGAAGGAGCCCAAAGGGTGGTGCACTGGCTATTGAACTTTGTTTTTATAGTCCCGTCGTACGTGTTGTACGTCACCACGTTCTCACGTTCAGAATTTTGGGCCAACATTTGTGTGACCGTGTGTATGCAAGACAAGTTTGAGCCAACATCGTTCGAACAAAAATCCACGGTTTTGTTGTCGGAAAGTCCGATTGTGTGTATGTGGCATTAGTCTTTAGGGTTCAGTATTGAGTTGGCCCAACCTTTGCAGCTATAACAGCTTCAACTCTTCTAGGAAGGCTGTCCACAAGGTTTAGGAGTGTGTCTATAGTAATGTTTGACCATTCTTCCAGAAGCACATTTGTGAGGTCAGGCACTGATGTCGACAAGAGGGCATGGCTAGCAGTCTCAGCTCTAATTCATCCTAAAGGTGTTCTGTTGGGTTGAAGTCAGGACAGTGTGCAGGCCAGTCAAATTCCTCCACCCCAAACTCACTCATCCACATTATATTGCCAAAAATATTGGGCCACCCATCCAAATCATTTGGTGGAGGGGGATTAAGGTGTGGGGCTATTTTCCAGAGGTTGGGCTCCTTGGTTCCAGTGAAGGGAACTCTTAAGTCATCAGCATACCAAGACATTTTGGACCCCAACATTGTGGGAACAGTTTGGGGATGGCCCCTTCCTGTTCCAGCATGACTGTGCACCAGTGTACAAAGCAAGATCCATAAAAAGATATGGATGAGTGAGTTTGGGTTAGAGGAACTTGACTGGCCTGCACAGAGTTCTGACCTCAAACCAATAGACACCTTTGGGATGAATTTGTAAGGTCAGTGCCTGACCTTTCAAATTCACTTTGGAAAGGGTGGGCCAACTCAATATTGGACGGACTAAGCCTGGAATGCCATTAAAGTTCAAAGGCAGGCATCCCAATACTTTTGGTAATATCGTTTATATATAGATATCTGTCTATCAAGATATATAATCTTCTGACTCTTATTAAAAAGTAAAGTTAAAAAGGGGTTTTCAGCATCACAAGGAGACAATAGAAAATTTTTACCCTCCTGGCTATCCAGACTCTCAGTCCCTGAGCCTGTCTCCGCAAAGACTTATCATGTTATCTCATTCAGCCTTCTGACAAGGAGGTCGATCCTGGGCTGGAACATCCCAACAAGTACACTCCATTGAGTGACATTGGTGAAACCAGTCAGTGACTGTTACTGCTGAAGCTGAGGGACTCCTCTAGCTGCCAGGGGAAGAACTCCTCCAGTGAAAGTGGGGGGGAAGCGAAGGGAAAGGAAAGACAGATTCTGGTGGTAGGGGACTCAATTCTTAGAGGGACAGAGAGGGCAATCTGTCACAAAGACCTGAAGCACCGAATGGTATGCTGTCTAATTGGCACTCGGGTTCGGCACATCACGGCTCGTGGACAGATTACTGGGATGGGCTGGGGAAGACCCAGCTGTCATGGTGCACATTGGCACCAATGACAAAGTCAGAGGCAGATGGAGTGTCCTAATGAACGATTTTAGGGACTTAGGAGCAAAATTGAGAAGAAGGACCTTCAATGTAGTATTCTCAGAAATACTACCGGTACCCTGAGCCACATCAGAAAGGTAGAGGGAGATTAGGGAGGTAAACAAGTGGCTGAGGATATGGTGTAGTAAGGAGGGGTTTGGGTTCCTGGAGAACTGGGCCAACTTCTCAGTCTGTCACCAGTTCTATAAAAGGGACGGACTACACCAAATTGAGGAGGGTGCAGATCTGCTGGGAGTGAAGATGGCCGAAAAATTAGAGGGGCTTTTAAACTAGGCAATGGGGGGAGGGTCCAGAAGTAGAGATAGTCAGTGTGGAATGTATTCCAGAGGGTAGTATTAAGGGCATTATTGGAAGGTTGACTAAAGCACATAAAACCCAGGTAAGTATAGTAACAAATCCTATTTGCAATCTCAGAACACCCAATAAGAGGACAATATGCGACCGGTCTAAACTACATGGCATGTTCACCAATGTCAGGAGCCTGGCGGACAAGATGGGAGAACTAGCGATACTTTTGTACGAGGAGGATTTAGATTTTGTGGGAATTTCAGAGACTTGGTTCAACAGCTCTCATGATTGGCTGGCAACCATTCAAGGGTATTCCATATATTGCAGGGATAGAGAGGGTAAAAAAGGGGGAAGGGAATGCCTGTATATCAAGAATAATGTACAAGTTAATGTGAGAGATGACATCACTAAGAGAGCTAGGGAGGAGATAGGATCTTTATGGGTAGCGCTCCAAAGGGATGAAACTAAGGGGAAAATAATACTGGGAGTATGCTATAGGCCCCCTAACCTGAGGGAGGAGGTGGAGATGGACCTCCTTTCACAATTTGGATTAGCAGCAAGGATGGGAAGTGTCATCATAATGGGGGACTTTAATTATCCAGACATAGACTGGGCGGAAGGAACCTCACATTCATCTAATGCTTGCCAGTTCCTAAATGTCTTGCAGGACAATTTCATGGGTCAGATGGTAGACACACCAACTAGAAACAAAGCGTTACTAGACCTACTTATTACCAACAATACAGACTTGATCACAGATGTGGAAATAAGGGGCAATTTAGGAGACAGCGATCACAGGTCAACTAGCTTTGGTATAAATCACACAAATAGGAAACATAAGGGAAATACAAAGACACTGAATTTAAAAAAAACCAACTTCCCTAAACTGCAAACCTTGCTATAAGATATAAATTGGGATAAAATCTTAGGAAAAAGAACACGAAGGAGTGATGGGTTTGCTTCAAGAGTATATTAAATAAGGACATGAGACAGTGCATCCCATTGGGAAATAAATTTAAAAGAGCGAACAAAAGTCCTGGATGGCTTAACTCCAATGTAAAAATGCATATAAAAGCAAAGCAGAAGGCCTTCAAAAAATATAAGGCTGAGGGATCATCATCAGCATTCAGACTTCACAAAGAATGCAACAAGAAATGCAATTAGAGCTGCTAAGATAGAACACTAAAGACACATAGAGGAGAGCAAAAAAAAAAAAAAAACAAGTAATTCTTTAAGTATATAAACAGTAAAACAGAGGACAGACCAGATTGGCCCCATAAAGAATGAGCAAGAAAATTTGATTACAAAGGACATGGAGATGGTGAAGGTATTGAATTTATTCTTCTCCTCAGTCCTCATGAGGGAATGGGGGGGCTTCAGTAACCAAAACTTCAGTGTTTATCTTCATGACACATCACAGGAACCACCCTCATAGCAGAGGACAGAATTAGAGATAGACTTGGAAAACTTAACATTAATAAGTCACCGGGACCAGATGGCTTGCACCCGAGGGTCCTTAGGGAACTCAGTCAAGTAATTGCCAGACCATTGTTCCTAATTTTTACTGTCAGTCTACTGACTAATGGTACAAGCTGATTGGAGAAAAGCGAATGTAGCACCAATATTCAAAAAAAGGGCCAAAATACATCCCTGGGAATAACAGACCAGTTAGCCTAACATCAATAGTATGCAAGCTCTTGGAGGGGATGATAAGGGACTATATACAAGATTTTAGTAATGAAAATGGTATCATTAGCAGTAATCAGCATGGATTCATGAAGTGAGCTGCCATCTAGATAAAGGTAAGCCCGTAGACATGGTGTATCTGGATTTTGAAAAATAATTTGACACAGTTTCCCATAAACGTTTACTGTACAAAGTAAGGCCCGTTGGCATGGACTATAGGGCGAGTACATGGATTGAAAACTGGCTACAAGGGCGCGTTCAGAGGGTGGTGATAAATACAGAGTACTCGGAATGGTCAGGGGTGGAACGTGGGGTCCCCTAGGGTTCTGTGCTGGGACCAATCCTATTTAATTTGTTCATAAATGACCTGGAGGATGGGATAAACAGTTCAATCTCTGTATTTGCGGACGATACTAAGCTAAGCAGGGCAATAACGTCTCCACAGGATATGGAAACCTTGCAAGAAGATCTGAACAGATTAACAGGGTGGGCAACTGCATGGCAAATGAGGTTTAATGTGGAAAAATGTGAAATAATGCAATTGGGTGGCAAAAATATGAATATTGGCATGCATTAAAAAGGGGATTAACGTAAGAGATAAAGCGATAATTCTCAAACTCTACAAGACTCTAGTCCGGCCTCACCTAGAGTATGCTGTCCAGTTCTGGGCACCAGTTCTCAGTAAGGATATACTGGAAATGGAGCGAGTACAGAGAAGGGCAACAAAGCTAATAAAAAGGGACCGTAGGATATTGGTTATGAAGAAAGGTTGCGAGCACTGAACTTATTCTCTCTGGATAAGAGATGCTTGAGAAGGGATACGATTTCAATTTACAAATACCATACTGGTGACCCCACAATAGGAATAAAACGTTTCCGTCAAAGGGAGTTTAATAAGACATGTGGCCACTCATTAAAATTAGAAGAAAAGAGGCTTAACCTTAAACTGCGTAGAGGGTTCTTTACTGTAATGCCCCGTACACACAGTCGGATTTTCCAATGGAAAATGTCAGATCGGCGCGTGTTGTCGGAAATTCCGACCGTGTGTGGGCTCCATCGTACATTTTGCATCGGATTTTCCGACACACAAAGTTGGAGAGCAGGAGATAAAATTTTCCGACAACAAAATTCGATCGCGTCAATTCCGACCGTGTGTGGCCTGTTCCGACGCACAAAGTGCCACGCATGCTCTGAAGAAATTCCAAGACGGAACAGCTCGTTCTGGTAAACTTAGTGTTCGCAATGGATACAGCACTTTCGTCACGCTGCAATGTTAAAAATGGTTTAATACAGCGCACTCTTCTTTATAATGTGACAAGAATTAAGTCGTTTTGATGCTCATATTCACACACACTTCTCACAAACTTATTTTGTTACTATTTATCGTGATTCCCTCAATATATTTTGATTTCTCACATCTGACAACATATTTTTGTATATTTTTTTATATATTTTTTGGCTTTAATGTAGATTCTTTTTTTGTGTTTGTATTTTTTTTTTTTTTTTTTTGCGATTTTGATTTGTACTCCCGAAAATGTTTGTGTGTGTTTTTTGTGACAAGTTCCCACAACACCATTGATATGTTGTTCTATTTAATCTGTAGGAGATTGTTTGGTGTTGTTGTCCCTTGTTAATTTCACATTGTACTTTAGAAATGTACCAGAATCGTCACCAACAAACTGTCCTTTTTGGATGAAAACACGCACAGGAGATTATAATTTACCTAAAAAATTTTATTAAGGAGTCACAACTAAACAAAGAGGGAGGCAACGCTGGAGAAACAGCAGAAGTGGGTGAAGCCTTGGACCCCCAGGGCAGACATCAACTATTTCAAAGCAAAATTGGTGGCCTGAGGAGTCTTTATCTAAGGGAGTGCAGTCTGGTCCAGAAGTCCCAGAGATCCGGAAAGCAGCAGATGACATCTGTGTCCCCAGGCTGTGGTCATACAAGAGACTGCAGCTTCTGTCAGACCAGACTGAACCCAGGGTCATCACTCTCAGGTCTTCCTTCCATGCTTCCTTACACGCGGTGGCTGTGGTGGTGGAGTTGTGGCAGCAGGAGGAGGATGGTCCAACTCAACCACGTCGGTCTTGAGTGTTAGTTCCCCACTCACCCCCTTACGTAGCACTTAATAAAGCAGGTCCTTACAGAGCCTGCGTTGACCCTCCTGCATGCCCTGCAGTTTGGTGGCAGCCATTCAGGCAAAGGCCTCTTCAGGAGTGGGTAAGGCTCAGAGGGATGCCGAAGCCTCCTGGATCAGGCTGAACGCTGAATCCTGCACGGGACTCAGAGTGGCCTTCCTGGCTCGTTTATATGGCAGGCGGAGGGGAGGGACCTGAGACTCAGTCAGGCTGCGACTGGTCCCTGGCTTCTCCTGGCTGCCACTTAGCCCCGCCTCCTCCTGGCTGCCACTAATACCCCCCTCCTCCTGACTGCCACATTCCACAACCTCCTCCTGGCTGAGGTCTTCCTGTGTATGAAAAAGGGACATAGTTTTAGTTTTTTCTTCATCAATCACACACAATTTTCACCTCCTGACTGCTGCAAATTGAATGTTAACAAATATAACAGACTATCCTGAGCCCAGCAGTTTACATTCTTGTCCCAATTTTGGGTGCCCACTACTGTCTATTGATATGTGAAACACTTTTTTCAAGCAGCAATTAGTGATCAATAACAACATCTAGTAAACATCATTTATTTATTGACCAGAAATCTGTAGAAGAATGCTATACCTGACTCCAGCTGGGCTCCTCCACTTCTACCTGACTGGAAGGCCCAGGTTGGACATCGGAAGCCTCATCTGGGATGGAAGGAAGAGTGGAGAGGGATTCCCTGACTTCAGTGTGGTCTGACAAAATCGCAGTCTCTCATAGTACCACAGCCTGGGGACATAAACTTCATCTGCTGCAGCTCCGGACCTCTGGGAATCTGTGACCTTCTTGCGCTCCCTCAGATATGTGCTCCTCAGGCCACCAATTTTGGCTTTTAAATAGGGGATGGTTGCTGTGGGGACCACGGGCGTCACCAACTCCAGCAGTTTCTCCAGCGCTGCCTGCCTCTTCTGTTTGTGATTATAGTGGGGGTGTCTCACTTGCCACAGACAGGGCAGCTCCCTGTATTTGTCAATGAACAGGGGCAGGAAATTTTGGTCGTTGAACCCATCCATTTTCTCTGCAAGACACAACACAAGACAAACCTTAATGTCAGGCCAAACTCCCATAATCTTGTTACAATATAGGCTTCCATTTCAAAGCAGTATAGGCGCAAGTTTAGATCTTACCTTTGTTATCACGATCAACGTCTCCAATGCTCCTTCCTCCGCTCACAGATCGTACGTAATACGCACGTGTGTTACGCTTTATACACACTGGGCAGGTGTATAACTCCGCCCGCCCCTGATGTTCTTTCTAGTCTATTCCCCGCCCCTTTTCGTTCGGCGCAGTGGGGGAAGAGCACATGGCGGATAGACAGCAGGTGCGTGCTAATTGTAGCAACGAGGAGGAGGGGGAGGAAAGGCCGGATCCGGACACGTCCTGATCCAGAAGGAGATTTAAGGACTCAAATATGTCCTTTGGGGAGATGTTGGAGATGGTGTACATCCTGAAGAAGGCCGACTATGATGGAAAGTATGGGCCTTACCCCAACCACAATGTCCGAAAGGCCAAGATCATGGCGAAAGTGGTCAGGAGTCTGCACCGGAATTTCGGGGTACGACGATCGAAAGATCAGCTCAGGAAGCGGTGGTCGGACCTCAAATTACGAGAACATGAGCAGTACAGAAAGATCCGGAGAGTGCTGCAAAAAAGTAAGTAGTTGTGCTGTGTTCCTATTCTTTATGTTTATTACGTTCGTGCTGCTCCATGTGCTTTTAGGAACTGTTGTACAGTTTAAAATGGCAACTTTCATATTCATGGGCACATTATTCGTTCGGATCAAACATTTTTCGTTCCAACTACAGTAGGTGACCGCGATATTGTGTCAATCTCGCCGCACTTCTCGGCGAGATTTGACACCTACGAGCCCCGTCGCAGGAGCCAGCGCCGAGATGGCTCACTCATCAGGAAAGGAAAACTTTGTTTTCCTTCCGCGATGAGTGACGGGCAGCGCTGACAGCTGTCTGGTATGAATCCTGAGGCGGGAACAACGCGCCAAATTTTAAATGAAAAAACCGGCGTGGGTTCCCCCCTCGGAGGCATACCAGGCCCTTAGGTCTGGCATGGATTGTAAGGGGAACCCCCTATGCCGAAAAATCAGCGAGCGCCCCCCCCCCCTCCTGAGCCGTACCAGGCCGCATGCCCTCAACATGGGGGGGTGGGTGCCTTGGGGGAGGGGGCGCCCTGAGGCCCCCCACCCCAAAGCACCTTGTCCCCATGTTGATGAGGACAAGGGCCTCTTCCCGACAACCCTGGCCGTTGGTTGTCGGGGTCTGCGGGCGGGGGGCTTATCTGAATCTGGGAGCCCCCCTTAATAAGGGGGCCCCCAGATCCCGGCCCCCCACCCTGTGTGAATGAGTTTGGGGTACATGGTACCCCTACCCATTCACCTAGGGAAGTGTCAATATAAAAAAAACACACTACACAGGTTTTAAGAGTAATTTATTAGTCAGCTCCGGGGTCTTCTTCCGACTTCGGGGGGTCTCCTTCCGACTTCTCCCGGTGTTCGGCCTCTTCTCCCGGTGTTCGGCCTCTTCTCCCGGGCCCCGCCGCTATCTTCTTCCAGCTCTATTGCCAGCGAGGGGCCCGGTCTGCTGCCGCTGTCTCGTCGCCGCTGTCTCGCCGCCGCTGTCTCGCCGCCGCTGTCTCGCCGCCGCTGTCTCGCCGCCGCTGTCTCGTCGCCCCTGTCTCTCCGCTTCTTCTCTTCTTTTCTTCTTCCCCGATGTTGACACAACGCTCTCTCCGGCTCGAATGCTGTGTGCGAGCTGTGGAGCCATTTATATAGGCGGGTAAGCCCACCCCCTTACGACGTCATGGTCCCAGCATGCGCAGGGACTCTGGCGTCATAAGAGGGCGTGGCCCCAGAGTCCCTGCGCATGCTGGGACCATGACGTCGTAAGGGGGCGGGGTTACCCGCCTATATAAATGGCTCCGCAGCTCGCACACAGCATTCGAGCCGGAGAGAGCGTTGTGTCAACATCGGGGAAGAAGAAAAGAAGAGAAGAAGCGGAGAGACAGCGGCGACAAGACAGCGGCGGCGAGACAGCGGCGGCGAGACAGCGGCGACAAGACAGCGGCAGCAGACCGGGCCCCTCGCTGGCAATAGAGCTGGAAGAAGATAGCGGCGGGGCCCGGGAGAAGAGGCTGAACACCGGGAGAAGAGGCCGAACACCGGGAGAAGTCGGAAGGAGACCCCCCGAAGTCAGAAGAAGACCCCGGAGCTGACTAATAAATTACTCTTAAAACCTGTGTAGTGTGTTTTTTTTATATTGACACTTCCCTAGGTGAATGGGTAGGGGTACCATGTACCCCAAACTCATTCACACAGGGTGGGGGGCCGGGATCTGGGGGCCCCCTTATTAAGGGGGGCTCCCAGATTCAGATAAGCCCCCCACCCGCAGACCCCGACAACCAACGGCCAGGGTTGTCGGGAAGAGGCCCTTGTCCTCATCAACATGGGGACAAGGTGCTTTGGGGTGGGGGGCCTCAGGGCGCCCCCTCCCCCAAGGCACCCACCCCCCCATGTTGAGGGCATGCGGCCTGGTACGGCTCAGGAGGGGGGGGGGGCGCTCGCTCGTCCCCACCCCCCTTCCTGGCCGGCCGGGCTGCGTGCTCGGATAAGGGTCTGGTATCGATTGGGGGGGACCCCCACGCTGATTTTTCGGCATAGGGGGTTCCCCTTACAATCCATGCCAGACCTAAGGGCCTGGTATGCCTCCGAGGGGGGAACCCACGCCGGTTTTTTCATTTAAAATTTGGCGCGGTGTTCTCGCCTCAGGATTCATACCAGACAGCTGTCAGCGCTGCCCGTCACTCATCGCGGAAGGAAAACAAAGTTTTCCTTTCCCAATGAGCGAGCCAGCGCGACATTCACAGTACCCTGTCGCCGAGAACCAGCGCGATGGTATCGCGCTGGAAACACAATCTCGCGGTCAGGTACTGTATAAAATACCATTGTTTAGCCCATATGCATTTGGCCACCATTTTGACGCCCTATACTTGTCTTCAAAGAATTGGGTTGTGTAGATGGCTTTGTTACTAGAATGAAATGCAAACTAGATTCTGTGTAAGGAGGAGAGGACACTCAGCAGCTGTTAACACATCTGGACACTGGAGCACTAGTGTGGGACCCCAGAACACCATTTTTATTAGGGGGCCACACAGGTGCTCCAGTGTATACTATAGGGGGGTCTCCATCTGGGAAGCTTGTACCAAATAGGTAAAGTATTGCAGCTTGACAAAGGACACTAAAAAAGCTACATCTTGGAACTCTGCTAAAATAGACAATTGTACCCCACTTCCAAGCAATGTTTTATCTTTATAGTTCTGACATTAAATATCTGTGTGCTAAGTATACCATTTTTGTTTTACATAGGGGATAAAAGACTCGGAGGACACCCCTCATCTGAGGAGACCAGAGCCCCCCCCCTCTGGAAGAAGGGGAAATCCCCCCAACACAAGCTGAGCAGGAGGAAGAAGACGTGGTGGAATTAGTCACCACAACAGGTGAGTGTCTGCGACCACAGGCTCAGATAAGAGATGGATGGCAGCATTTTTTTGAAACATAATTTATTTTAGGGTTCCTCTCTTTTTAGGTGATCGTGAGGGTGTGGATCCAGATCCTTTCACATCCGAAAGTGCCCAGATCCTGATCGGGGAGATCATAGGGTGTAAATTTACAATTGGAAATCATCAAGCAAAACATCAATGATGGTATTCCAAAAAATAAAAACATCATTGATGTTTTGGGGCGAGTTTAAAACCCCTCCAAATCACTTTCTTCTTTTGTGTGCTACAATGTGCTAAATGTTTTTGTGGATGCACACAGTGTGCCAACATGTGCTATCTGCCATCACGGGAGATCAATGGATGCGTTTTGGGGGTGCAACCCCTTCCTCAATTATAAAGTAGCGTTGAGGAAGGGCTTGCTCCCCCAAAACACATCCCTTGATCCCCCGTGATGGCAGCTAGCACATGTTGACATTGGTAAATTGCTGTGGATCTTCCAAATTTGGCTTTTCCAGGGGTGATTTCCCCCCCATCTGAACGCAATATCAAACCCAGTTCCTAAATACTCATGTCTGATATTGCCTTCAAATTCGACCAAATGTGACGTTTGTAAGTTCAAGATTTGTGTCTTTTCTTGTTGGTTTTACACAGGCCTGTTTTATGTAAAATGGACATTTTGAGTTTTGATAATGCCACCACAAAAATTGGTATACCACAAACATGTTGGTTTGTTTGAAAAACCTTTTCTAAAAGCACATGTGATTGTGCAGGTATTAAAAAGATTGTTAATCAAGAATGTGTGGATTATTGTCTCAACGCTACAACACTTTTGTTGTGATGTAATTGTTGTTTTCTGAGAAAATGGGGGTTATTTCCTAAGGGCAAATCCACTTTGCACTACAAGTGCAGTTTCAAGTGCACTTGTAGTAAAATGTGTTTTTGCATTTAGTAAATAACAGCCAACAGTGCTTTGTATAAGGTTACACAATCACGATATTTTCTGCACTCAAAGCATTTCTGTCAGGGTCAGCTAAAACAAACACAAGCAGTAAATGTCCACAAAGAATTTTTTTTTTTTTTCTTTTATAAAAAGGCTTCACAGATTGTCTGGCATATTGATAGCCCCCTTACCAGCAAAGAACTCCAGGTAGCGTAACCGGCCATCACGGGCACTCAGGGAGGGCAAGCCAGGACGGCCACTTTCAAGCGCCGTCAGTGTGGTTTGATGTATGATTCCGGCCTCAGGCCCAACTGAGCCAGCATAGTTGGCCGAATGTTTCCTTAAAAAGTTATGGAGAACACAGTACGCAAGTATAATATGGTTCAGTTTATACTCCGCCATATGGATGGGTGTCAGAAATAGGCGGAACCGGCTGGCCAGGATTCCAATTGTGTTCTCCACCACTCTTCGGGCTCTGGCCAGCCGGTGATTAAAAACCCTCTGTTCCGGGGTGAGGGTCCTCATTGGGAATGGCCGCATCAGGTGGTCCCACAGCGCAAACGCTTCATCAGCAACAAACACAAATGGGAGTCCTTCCACATTGTCCTCTGGAGCTGGCAAATCCAAGCTGCCATTCTGGAGACGCCTGTAAAACTCCGTCTGGGCGATGACTCCACCATCGGACATCCGGCCATTCTTCCCCACGTCCACATACAAGAAGTCATAATTAGCCGACACCACCGCCAACATCACTATACTATTGAACCCCTTGTAATTATAATAGTACGACCCCGAGTCGGGTGGTGGGACGATGTGGATGTGTTTCCCATCAATTGCCCCTCCGCAGTTAGGAAAGTCCCACCGCTCGGCAAAGTGGGAGGCCACAGTCTGCCATTCCTGTGGCGTGGAAGGAAACTGTTGAGGAAAAAACAATAAACATTATTATTTTTTCACAGAAACCTGGCAAGCAGATTAGACACAAACATTCTGGGGCAACCTCCAGATAGCATTTATTAAGGGGAATTTAACAACAACAAAGTATAAGGTACACCTATCATATTCCCCCTCCCCCCCTCTCATGGGCCATTTCTATCATTATAGGGGGTGTGTGGAAATCTTGGACAGGTAACCCTCTTCACTTCATTGAGAGATGAATGCCTAAATAATGGGTATAACTTTGAACAGACCCTCCTTAGTTACACTATTGGCAGCCCACTGGACAGGTAAGAAGTGTCATAATACAAAGATAGAAATACACATTGTACACATTTGAGGTTACATTTGGACATTCTGCTATTACCTATCAAGATAATAATAGGATACAGAAACTTTAAACAGTACCATTTGAAAGTATACAGGCAGGCCCTTGCACTACATGCTTTGGGGAATTCATCCATAAATCTCAGCACTAAAGAGATGGGTATAGTGTGTATGGGTTTGGCAAAGTCAGCAGATAGATGATTGAGGATAGAGAATTGGGATCAGCTGACTTAGCAGTCGGGGGAGGGAGGGTTACTAAAAATTATTTGGGGACACCACAAAAAAAAGCCTCTGGCACTCTGCCTGAATTTAAATCAAAAATAACATTTCCAAACATTTTAGGGGGTGTTTGGGGTAAAGCACTACTATGGAGCTGATAAAATACATTAAGTGACTACATGAGGTGAATATAGGCCAGGAGACACCATGCTGGGGAGGTTAGTGAAGGGCAAATATGTATGAAGGACCTAAAATAATAATTACATAAAAATCCAGCATGCATGAGAACAAAGGGGACATTCACAGCATATTCCAATCATGGTAATTAGGGAATGAGGAAAGAAATACAATATATTAGCAAACATTCAATACAATAAAATGCGATATTAAAGGATAAAAATCTTACCTTCATATACTCCTTCTGCAGGACCTGGATGATGGCAGAACAGGTCTCTGGGATAATGATCCCCAGAGCCTGGGGGAAGATGCCTGTCAAGAACTTTAAGTCCTGCAGACTTCTCCCTGTCGCCAAATACCGCAGGGTGGCGACCAACCTCTGCTCCGGAGTGATAGCTTGCCTCATGCAGGTATCCTGCCTGCTGATCTAGGGGGTCAGCGAAGCCAACAGACGGTGAAACACGGAGTCCGTCATCCTGAGAAAGTTCATGAAATCATCAGGATTATTCTCACGGATCTCACGGAGCAAAGGCATATGAGAGAACTGGTCACTCTGAAGCAACCAATTCTTGGTCCATGAACTCCTCCCCACCCTGTTCATGGACTGGACTTGTGTCAAGGTCAGGACCCCAACACCAAGCCCCCGCACAGCACGAACTCTACGAGGAGTACGCATACGAAACATGGCTAGAAAACGGTCGGCTGCTCAGAACGAAGTAACAGAACGCACTGAAGAACAGCAAGGCCTGTGAAGAGCGAACTGAAAAACAGTAATGAACGAACAAGAATACAATGACTACTTAAAGTCACGCGGAACTTGCTGCACGCACTGAAGAGAAGATACAAACCCACAAGCACAAACTGAACGTCAGAAAACGATCTGAAAGCCACGAGTCTGAAAAAGCGCGAATCGTCTCTCAAACTTTTACTAACACGAGATTAGCAAAAGGAGCCTAAAGGGTGCCACGCTTGGTTCTGAACCGGCCTTTTCTAGTCTCGTCGTACGTGGTGTACGTGACCGCGTGGTTGGCGATTGGAAATTCCGACAACTTTGTGCGACCGTGTGTAGACAAAAAAAAGTTTGAGCCAACATCCGTCTGAAAAAATCCTAGGATTTTGTTGTCAGAATGTCTGAACAAAGTCCGACCGTGTGTACGCCCTATAAGAGTGGCAGGGATGTGGAATTCCCTTCCACAGGTGGTGGTTTTAGCGGGGAGCATCAATAGTTTCAAAAAAACTATTAGATATGCACCTGAACGACCACAACATACAGGGGTATACAATGTAATACCGACATATATTTACACACATACAGTAGGTTGGACTTGGACTTTTTTCTTCTTTTTTCAACCTCACCTACTATGTAACTATGTGACAAACTGCCTAACTTGGGGCTGCGCAAGGTCCTGCCTAATTACATAGATCCATCTAAAGTGTAACTAAAAGCAAAGCTTTTTTGTTTTCATTTTGGTTAGGGAAAAGGAGGGTTATAACCCCCGTCAGTGTTTTTTCTTTTTTTTTTGCATATACATTTTTTTAGTAATAAGCTTGGAGTAATACAGCTAATAAGTCCTATATAGATTTAGATAGTTTCAATATTTCTAAAACCATTCACAGACATATGGATCTTCATGAACAAGCTTTATGGAAACATTAGGAGGTCAGTCCCATTATAATGAAAAAATAATTTAGATGTATTTATCACCAGGAGCTCTGCACAGTAAAAACAATTCCAGGCAATTTATCTTCTTTGGTCTCAGGAGTATTCTAAAATAAGCTCTCCATTTCCACACTGTAAGGAACAAGCTGACGCTTACAGGTGGCACAGATATAGGTTTTCAAACAAAGCTGGCTGTAATTCTGTCTTGTTGTCATATTAGCAGGATTTTCACTTTGAAGTTCCTAAAGACAGTCATGTAAGAGTCTCAGTATATCAAGGCAATTTTGTTAAGAGATTGAGAGTAAATTACTTTGACATAGTCTGAGACGTTGCTGAAGATATGATCCATGTAACTGTAACTTAGAAAACAGAGGTTTTACTGGGAAATAGTGAAGATATCCTAAATGTACACATATCTGTCTTTTGTCAGCTGTTCATTGGATGTGTTATTCTTTTAAAATGGTCAATATTTAGGTAAAACTAAATTGATGATATATAATATATATATATATATATATATAAAATCGATGCTCAGTGCATTGAAATATTAGGAAATTAGAATATGAATCCTTTATTGCATTCTGGACACTAGTTCAGAAATATAAATTAAAGTGTTACTAAACCCACAACAATAAAATCAGTCTGTATATGCAGTAAAGCATGCTTGTTATACTCACTGTGGAACCTAAGGGGTTAATCTTCTGCATTGTGTAAAAAGACTGTTTATTCCTGTCTTCTCTGATCCTCCCCTTCTTCCACAGTCCCCAAATTATCTCCTGTTAGAAAAGAGCCTTGGGGGCAAGCTGCACATGCTCAGTTTGGTGTGTATCACTAGAGGTTTTTTTTTCTTGGGAGAGTGCATGTGATCAGCACAGGGCCAATAGGCACTGTCCTGACAGAGGATCAGGGGTCCTGCAACCTCATAGGATAATCAGGGGAGAATGAAAACTCCTCCTACAAGCTTTAGGGTTGAAAATGTTTTCATTGGTATAAAGTAACAGAAAGGAAAAGCACAGTTGACAAATTGTTTACAGCGCAGTGATAACCAGCGTGCCAGATGGCTATCGCCCACAGCAAAGCTGGTATCTATGAAAACATGAGTAGTCATATTAATAGGCTATGTCAAACAATAAAAGGGTATTAGAAAAGAAAAAGAAAGGGTGTGGACTAGAAGGAGTAAGGGGTGGGAGGCGACGGGGGTCTGCTGGCGGGGACCGGAAAGGAAGGACTCTGATTTATCAATTGCGGGTCTTATTCTGGGTTTAGGTGGAGTTCAAGATAGAGGGAGCTGAATTCGGGGGGGTAGGAAGCAGTGTAGTCAGCGTATCTGAGGAGGAGACGTGCCACCAGACCAACCATAGTACTTTAAATTTATCATGGGTGTTATTGTCCAGCGCCAGCATCTCCTCCATACGCATAAGATCATTCATGGTGGAGATCCAAAGAGATAACGAGGGGGATAGTAGTTGTCTTCCAAAAGAGGTATGAGTTGGCGGGCAGCAGACAGAAAAAAGCGTAGTAAATACAGTTTTTGAGAAGTTATTGATCCTGGTAGGATAGAAAGAAGGGCTATTTCAGGCGTCAGTTGTAAAGGATCATCATATATTTTATCATATACCAGGAATACCTGTCTCCAGAAGGGTCGAATCCGATCACACTCCCACCAGACATGAAGATACGTGCCAGTGGTTGCATTGTATCGCCAGCAGGTAGATGGAGTAGAGGGAAATATTTTTCGTAATGTAGTGGGGTCCCTGTACCTTCGACATAACCTTAAAATTCTTCTCTTGTGAGTAACAGGAGATTGAGTGCGAAGTGGAATGCAATCTGCCACTGGAGATGGTCTTTCCCAAGTCTGCCCTCCACATCCTGGTATAAGTGGGCAGGTCATTTTGTGTGAGAGCTTGAATCAGACTGTAAATATGTAAAAGTAAGTGTCTGGGTAATTCTTGAAGAGAGCCCAGACGTTCAAATTCAGTCAGTGGGCGATGAATCTGGGATGAACTGAATAAGTGTTTGGTAAAGGTTATTAGGTTTGGGGAGGTAAGCCAGTCATGTGTTCCCGTCGGGATGTTTGGGGTTCCATTTTCCACATGAATGAAGGTGTGTGCTTGAGGCCAGGAGGTGCGAAGAAATGAACCTAGAGCTTGAGCCCCTATGCCTTGTGGGAAGGCTGGATTGTCAAAAAGTGATAAGGGGGATCCGAGGATAGGATCTTGCATAACCCTCTCCTATATCAGAGCACAAGGGCAGCTGTGGTTAAGTTTGAAGAGCTGGATACGTCTGGTAAATTGCCCCTGTAGCCCCAAAGGAGAGCCCTTAAATCGACAGGAGACATATCCTGTTCAACCATCACCGAGGCTTTTTGAAAGGGTCGTGGAAACCATTCTAGGATGCGAGCCATCAGTGTGGCTTTGTAATATAACTCATAATCTGGTAAAACCGTACCTCCCTGTAATTTTGGTCATGTGAGTAGTTTAGATTTAATTCTAGATAGCCCTTTATTCCATATAAAACGGATGGAAAGAGAGCATAGGGCAGAGAAAAAAGATTTGGGGACAGTGACCGGTATGGTCTGATATAGATATAATAGTTTGGGCAGGGTATCCATTGTGAGGGTATTAATGTGTCCAAACCAGGGTATGGTTTTGTCCCCCCAGGAAGCTAAGTCTTTTCGGAGATGGGAAAGGAGGGGGGATATAATTTCATGCAAAAATATTGGAAAGGTTAACAGGAATTGTTACACCCAGATAAGTGATGCCCTTGGTCTGCCAATTAAATGAGTAGTTGGAGTGGAGTGAGGACATGGTAGATGCAGAGAGAGAGAAATGTTAAAGGCCTCTGTCTTGGAGATGTTGAGCTTGCTCAACCTTCCGAAGTGTTGGAATTCTAAAAAAAGGGAAGGGAGAGTTATATGGGGCTGGCGGGCATATATGAGTAAGTCATCCTCGTACAATGATAATTTGTGGTGCGCGGATGGCCTTGTATGGAATCATTTTGGCGGATGGCACATACCAAGTGTTCCATTACAATAACAAAAAGAAGGGGGGAAAAGGGGCATCCTTGGCAAGTCCCGTTGGATATGTCAAATACTTCTAATGAGGTACCATTAACTAAGATCGAAGCAGAGGGATGAGAGTAA
This sequence comes from Lithobates clamitans, assembly GCA_037952925.1. Taxonomy (NCBI): domain Eukaryota; kingdom Metazoa; phylum Chordata; class Amphibia; order Anura; family Ranidae; genus Lithobates; species Lithobates clamitans. Next base: position 381,373 of record JBBGZY010000356.1, on the reverse strand, counting down.
AGTGACATAATTTTGGAGATGAAAGAGGATCCTAAACCAATTTGCTCAAGGGAAAGTCTCAAAAAGTGCCAGTTGACCCGGTCAAATGCCTTTTCAGCATCGAAGGATAGAAGGCAAACCTGTTGGTGGTGGCGTTGAGTATATGAGATGAGGTGTATAGTTTTGGTAGTGTTGTCCTGGGCCTCCCTACCCGGAACAAAGCCGACCTGGTCTCTATGTATGATCCCGGAGAGTAAAGGGGAAAGACGGTTGGCAAGGATTTTTGCAAAAAGTTCTATATTTAATAAAGAAATAGGGCGATAACTACTGCATTGGGAGGGATCCTTATTAGGTTTCAGAAGAATGTATACATTGGCTAATAAAAGTTCTTTGGAAGGTAGGGTAGTGTCGTTGATGGTATTAAAGGCGTCAGAAATAGTACTAGCAAAGGCGAAAAGGTTTTGTAAAACCTCAAGGTGTAGCCGTCTGGGCCTGGGCACTTGCCTGGTTTTAGCCCTTTGATGACACCCAGGAATTCCGGCTCCGTCAGGGATCCATCCAGATCCGAGGACTCCTGGGGGGTCGATCATAGGTAGCGTAGTGTCCATTATATAAGTCTGCATTGGGTCCTGAGAGGGAGACACAGGACTGTGCGGGGTCATTTGCGGGAGGTTATATAATTGAGAGTAAAAGTCTTTAAAAGAAGTAGATATGCCCTTGGAGTTAAAGACTTTGGTCTGGTCTGGTTACGTGATGAAGGGAATGGGGTGGCATGGGGATCTAGGGTGAATGACCTCTGCTAGGTGTTGACCACATTTGTTAGCTATAGAGTAATAAGATTTGCGAGCATGGCCCCTAGCTATTAGAGAATGGGAGTCTAATAATTGGAGAAGATCACGGCGGGAATTTGAGAGAGTAACAAAGGTAGAAGGGTCCAAAGTTTGTTTGTGAAGGGACTCCAGATCCGAAATGGTGGTCAGATCTATGTCCTCTGATCTAATTTTTTTGTAAATGGGAGCCATTTTGTATAAGGACATCCCTGACCACACACTTCAGGGCCTCCCATTGGTTGAGTGGGGTGGTGGTATCCGCTATATGATCAGATATTTTGGATCGCTTTAGTAACTTCAGCAACACATACTGCATCTCACAGTAGGTTGTCGTTAAGACGCCAAGAATTCACTCTACGTGATTGTGGGGGTCGGGCAAAGGAAAAATACACCGGGGAGTGGTCATACCAAAGGGCATGCCCCAGAGAAGTCTGTAGTGGGGTATCTAAGAGGGATTGTGAAATGAGGAAGTAGTCTAATCTACTGTAGGAGTTGTGAGCTATGGAGAAATAGGTAAAATCTCTGTCTGTGGGATGGTGTATGCGCCACACGTCCACTAAGTGATGGGAGTGTAGAAGAGACTTGATGTGTAAGAGTGAGGTCATGGTTATGGATGACTTACCAGCTTACCCGCCACAGGGCAGGAGATAAGTATGAACGAAATAAGCTGTAATGGGGAAAGAAAAAAGTTAGACAATGAAATATGACATTGGAATAAAACATGAGATAACAAAGTACTGGAAGCAGGTATGCTCCATGAGAGCAATTGTGGGTTGCAATCGCCCCTGATGATGTCATTTCTGACGAAACGGCCGTAGGATTGACACGCTCGTACCGACGGCGCATGCGAGAAGTTTTGTTTTAAAGCTGTATTGGTTCCTTGCAAGGAAAAGTGTTTTTATGGATGCCAGTGAGGCGACTTTTAATAAACAAGAGATAAAACGTTCTACACCATTGGAGTTTTCTCTTTTCTTTTAAACACGGTGAGAGCTCTCTTCCCTGATTGTACCGCAGTCTGGAAGCCTGTGGCGATCGTTTGTGGATCTACATCCATCATCCCAGCTAAAGTTCCAGTCACTGTGGAGGGCAAACCCCAAGCTGTTAGCTCTATGCCTCTGATCAGAGGCTATCTGGTAAGCCTTCAATCTATACCAGGTGACGGGATTTCAACACGGTGACAGTCACGGATTTATTATTCATAGAAAGTCGCATTTAATTGCTTTTTTGGACATTTGTTTTGACATAATTTTTGCATCTTTGGACTTTTTCTAAATGTGTGGATAAAAAACTGGGAATAGTCACGCATATATATCACTATAGTAAAGCATCCATGTTATTGTTCACGCATATATATCACTATAGTGAAGCATTCATGTTATTGTTTATTTTTATTTTTTTCTCTTACCACATATGAAAGTTGTTGGTGCTTTAATAGTAATATCAATTTTTGTTGTATTTTTGCATTTATATCCAGCGCTGTGCTTTTTGTTATATCTAATCAGGCGCACATGTCCCTGGAAAAACAAAAGTTAGAGTTCAGGAAGCGAAAACCTCAGGTATCAAGCAGACGGATGCACTTTGAGACAGGCATCAGGGCAAATAAGGAGGGCGGTAGTTGCAAGAGACGAAACTGATGATTTAGGGTAAGCTCTCCCATTGTTTGCATGAGTCCAACGAGGATCCAGGGCATTATTTGCGACTTTGTTTTTGCCACTGAGTTATGTATGGCCAGCCAGGTGTAGTAGGAGTGAAGGGCCTATCCAGTATAGAGACATAAGGCAGCTCTAGGGTGCTGAGAAATGTGGGAAGGTCACCCAGCATACGAAAAATGGCAGTTTTACCGTCATGGTGAACCCGCAACTGGAAGGGGAAGCGCCATTGGTATTTCAGCTGTCGTGACTGAAGTAGCTGTGAGAGGTTTTAGAGCTTTCCGCATAGTTAGAGTTAGGTGTGAAAGATCAGGCAGCAGCATCACAGGGGTGGAATTGAAAAGAATAGAATCCTGAGTGCTGGCGGCACGCATGAAGGATTCCTTGATATTATAGAAATGCACTCTGCAGAGCGTGTCGCGGACAAATGAGGGATCAGTTTTCTTGGGGCCAGAGGTCCTGTGAACCCGGTCAAGCTCAAGGGGGTTATCTTTAGGCAATTGTAAAGGCTGATTAAAGATGGCCGTCACTGCCGCTTTTAAATTCTTGGGTTCCACAGATTCAGGTATGCCGCGTACGCAAATGTTATTGCGCCTGTTTCTGTTTTCAAGGTCATCTTGCTAGTACGCTAGGTGTTGCAGCATGACTGTATGAGAATTGAGTATTTCCTCATGTGTCTGCACCGTGGTATGCAGGGCCTTAGTGGTGGCTTCTATATCCTCAAAACGTACACCAATGTCCCGTTTAAGCTCAGATCTCCTACTTGTAAGTTTTCTCTATGCGATGAACACACTGTTCAGAGTCAGCCCTTATGGGGAGAGATCGCATGTAACTGTGCAGGGATCTCATCTGTAATTCTACGTCCCATCCATCCTCTGAGCCCAGGGATGTATTGGAATGGCTCCTGGAGAGCCTGGGGGGCAATCCTGTGTCACAGGGGTAGGGTGGGATGCCTGGGAGCCGGCCAGAGAGTCCAGGGCTGATTCAGAGCATGACGGAGGCGATGGGCCGTGGCCGAAGATCCCATTGTTTGCATGAGTCCAACGAGGATCCAGGGCATTATTTGCGACTTTGTTTTTGCCACTGAGTTATGTATGGCCAGCCAGGTGTGGTAGGAGTGAAGGGCCTATCCAGTATAGAGACATAAGGCAGCTCTAGGGTGCTGAGAAATGTGGGAAGGTCACCCAGCATACGAAAAATGGCAGTTTTACCGTCATGGTGAACCCGCAACTGGAAGGGGAAGCGCCATTGGTATTTCAGCTGTCGTGACTGAAGTAGCTGTGAGAGGTTTTAGAGCTTTCCGCATAGTTAGAGTTAGGTGTGAAAGATCAGGCAGCAGCATCACAGGGGTGGAATTGAAAAGAATAGAATCCTGAGTGCTGGCGGCACGCATGAAGGATTCCTTGATATTATAGAAATGCACTCTGCAGAGCGTGTCGCGGACAAATGAGGGATCAGTTTTCTTGGGGCCAGAGGTCCTGTGAACCCGGTCAAGCTCAAGGGGGTTATCTTTAGGCAATTGTAAAGGCTGATTAAAGATGGCCGTCACTGCCGCTTTTAAATTCTTGGGTTCCACAGATTCAGGTATGCCGCGTACGCAAATGTTATTGCGCCTGTTTCTGTTTTCAAGGTCATCTTGCTAGTACGCTAGGTGTTGCAGCATGACTGTATGAGAATTGAGTATTTCCTCATGTGTCTGCACCGTGGTATGCAGGGCCTTAGTGGTGGCTTCTATATCCTCAAAACGTACACCAATGTCCCGTTTAAGCTCAGATCTCCTACTTGTAAGTTTTCTCTATGCGATGAACACACTGTTCAGAGTCAGCCCTTATGGGGAGAGATCGCATGTAACTGTGCAGGGATCTCATCTGTAATTCTACGTCCCATCCATCCTCTGAGCCCAGGGATGTATTGGAATGGCTCCTGGAGAGCCTGGGGGGCAATCCTGTGTCACAGGGGTAGGGTGGGATGCCTGGGAGCCGGCCAGAGAGTCCAGGGCTGATTCAGAGCATGACGGAGGCGATGGGCCATGGCCGAAGATCGGGGAAAAAATTGCCCTAAATCCCCTCCAGGCCGGGATCCCCCCCATTCCCTTCTGGTCCCTGTACTTATCCTTCCCCATTTGGTCCAGTAAGACAGCGGATAGCGATGCAGAGAAGCCCTGTGGAGCAGAGGGATCCAGGAGCTGAAGCACTGCACGTGCTCTCACTCCATGCGTCAGGCCACGCCCCCTTCCTACAAGCTTTAATCAGACACTGATAGAAGTTACAAGACTGCTATATATTGCTGATGAGAAAAGATATTTAGCAGTTTATATTTACTAAAACTACTGAATTTCCATGTTAAGTTGTGTGGTCAGCGATCGATGCTAAAGTTAACAAAGATATGGCACCAACATCCCCTTTATAGATGAAAGAAAGAATATAAAGAGAATATGGGACTGTCAAGGTCAAAAATACACAAAACAACGGTATATAAAAAAGAATAAAAACAGTACATTCAGTATACTCATAGCCAAGGATGAATGCAAGGCATCCTCTAAATGCCAATGGTCTACTGCAAACACGTTCACATTTTCTACATGTTTCGCCGTATGGCTTCTTCAGGAAAGAACGTGAAGATTCTTTAGATATCAAGACCTATACTTCAACAACTTTAATTGTGCAATGAAAAACAGAGAAAGAAATACCCATTATGCCCCGTACACACGGTTGGACTTTGTTCGGACATTCCGACAACAAAATCCTAGGATTTTTTCCGACGGATGTTGGCTCAAACTTGTCTTGCATACACACGGTCACACAAAGTTGTCGGAAAATCCGATCGTTCTAAACACGGTGACGTAAAACACGTACGTCGCGACTATAAACGGGGCAGTGGCCAATAGCTTTCATCTCTTTATTTATTCTGAGCATGCGTGGCACTTTGTCTGTCGGATTTGTGTACACACGATCGGAATTTACGACAACAGATTTTGTTGTCGGAAAATTTTATATCCTGCTCTCAAACTTTGTGTGTCGGAAAATCCGATGGAAAATGTGTGATGGAGCCTACACACGGTCGGACTTTCCGACAACAAGGTCCTATCACACATTTTCAGTCGGAAAATCCGACCGTGTGTACGGGGCATAAGTATATCAAGCATCAAAAATACTTTATTACATCTTGACTATATCTATGGCTGCGTTAATAAGAAAGGCAAGAAATATTCCCCAAGACAAAAACAAAATGTTGTGAGTCTAGTGGCTCACACACAACTGATTTAAAAATGAAATCCAACAAAATGCCCAAAAACATCGTCCAGACACTCACGAACAATACCAGGTCTCCCGTAGGGAGGGGTGAATAGTACTATATTATGTACTGGTCTGATACAGATTTCCTGTCAATAAACATATATAAGTTTTGTATTAATACTTCATAACATATCACAGAACGACACAATCATTCAGGCCAGGATATATTTGCAGTGTAAAAACTCACTTGATAAGGATTATTAAAAAAAAGTATATTGAAGTTACACTGGGAGCCTCTAACATTCAAAGGAAAACGGGGATTGCATCATAGATGAAGATAACCTTTATTTTTACTTTTAATGACTCTCAAAAATGTAACAACCTCACAATTGAACAAATACTTGCCTCAATATTAAGGGAAAGAGATAGAATAATGTACCATAGCCATCCAAGCCCAATGAGAGAGGATGGAACTGCAAAAATTTCTGGATAGCTTACAATTGGCAATGCCTGTATGTGTCAAGTTGTTGAAATAGTAAAAAAAAAAAAAAAGTTGTTGAAGTATAGGTCTTGATATCTAAAGAATCTTCACTGTTCTGAAGAAGCCATATGGCGAAACACGTAGAAAATTTGAACATGTTTGCAGTAGACCGTTGTCATTTATCATTGCATTCATCCTTGGCTATGAGTATACTGAATGTACTGTTTTTATTGATGTAATTAGTTTAATAAAAATTGTAATTTTCTTTTTTTATACACCGTTGTTTTGTGTATTTTTACACCTTGAAAGTCCCATATTCTCTTTATGTTCTTTCTACTGAATTTCCATGTTCTGTGTACTGTGGGAGACCAGATATAGTGAATGCAGGGTCCTGGGTTTAAGAATACTTTAACCACTTCAGCCCTGGAAGGATTTGCCCCCTTCCTGACCAGGCCATTTTTGCGATACGGCATTGCGTCGTTTTAACTGACAATTGCGCGGTCGTCACGGGGAATGCCACAGGGAAGAGAAAGGAAGGAAAGGAAGGAAAGAAAGGAAAGAAAGGAAAGAAAGGAAAGAAAGGAAAGAAAGGAAAGAAAGGAAAGAAAGGAAAGAAAGGAAAGAAAGGAAAGGAAGGAAAGGAAGGAAAGGAAGGAAAGGAAGGAAAGAAAGGAAAGAAAGGAAAGAAAGGAAAGAAAGGAAAGAAAGGAAAGAAAGGAAAGGAAAGAAAGGAAAGAAAGGAAAGGAAGGAAAGGAAGGAAAGGAAGGAAAGGAAGGAAAGAAAGGAAAGAAAGGAAAGAAAGGAAATAAAGGAAAAGAAAGGAAAAGAAAGGAAAGAAAGGAAAGAAAGGAAAGGAAAGAAAGGAAAGAAAGGAAAGGAAGAAAAGGAAGGAAAGGAAGGAAGTAAAGAAAGGAAAGAAAGAAAAGAAAAGATCTTGTCCCCATCAACATGGGGACAAGGTGTTTTGGGGGGCTACCCCAAAGCACCCTCTCAATGTTGAGGGCATGTGGCCTGGAACAGTTCAGGAGGGGGGCCACTCTCTCGTCCCCCCCTCTTTTCCTGCAGCCTGCCAGGTTGCGTGCTCAGATAAGGATCTGGTATGGCTTTTTGGGGGGACTCCACGCCATTTTTAAAAAAAAAATGGCGCGGAGTTCCCCTTAAAATCCATACCAGACCTGATGGGTCTGGTATAGATTTTGAGGGGGACCCCATGACATTTTTTTTAAATTTTGGCCAGGGTTCCCCTTAATATCCATACCAGACCTGAAGGGCCTGGTATGGTATTTAGGGGGACCCCCCACGTGATTTTTTTTTACATTTTGGTTCGGGTTCCCCTGTGGGGAATTCCCATGCTGTTTTTATCAATAAACTTTTATGTGTATTGTCGGACCGGCAATTCATTAACCACTTGCCGACCGCCTCACGCCGATGTACGTCAGCAGAATGGCACGGGCAGGCAGAATCACGTAGCTGTACGTGATCTGCCTCCCGCGGGTGGGGGGGTCCGATCGGACCCCCCCCAGTGCCCGAGGCGGTCGGCTTTGGTCTGGGAGCAATGAGAGGCGAGGGGGAGACCATCCATTCGTGCCCCCTCCCCCTCACGATCGCTCCCAGCCAATGAGAATCATTTCTCTGCTGCTGTATGCTAAACAGCAGCAAAGGAAATTATGTCATCTCTCCTCGGCTCTGTATTTTCTGTTCCGGCGCCGAGGAGAGAAGACTGCAATATGAGTGCACAACACTACACATCACAGTAGAACATGCCAGGCACACTTTACACTCCCGATCACCCCCCGATCACCCCCCAATCACTCCCCCCCCACTGTCACACTGACACCAAGCAGTTTTATTTTTTTTCTGATTACTGCATGGTGTCAGTTTGTGACAGTTAGTGTGGTAGGGCAGTTAGTGTTAGCCCCCTGTAGGTCTAGGGTACCCCCCCTAACAAAGTTTTATCCCCTTGATCACCCCCCGTCGCCAGTGTCGCTAAGCGATCATTTTTCTGATCGCTGTATTAGTGTCACTGATGACGCTAGTTAGTGAGTTAAATATTTAGGTTCGCCGTCAGCGTTTTATAGCGACAGGGACCCCCATATAATAAAGGTTTTAACCCCTTGATTGCCCCCTAGTTAACCCTTTCACCACTGATCACTGTATAACTGTTACGGGTGACGCTGGTTAGTTTGTTTATTTTTTATAGTGTCAGGGCACCCGCTGTTTATTACCGAATAAAGGTTTAGCCCCGTGATCACCCGGCGGTGATATGCGTCGTCCCAGGCAGCGTCATATTAGCGCCAGTACCGCTAACACCCACAGCATACGCCTCCCTTAGTGGTATAGTATCTGAACGGATCAATATCTGATCAGATCTATACTAGCGTCCCCAGCAGTTTAGGGTTCCCAAAAACGCAGTGTTAGCGGGATCAGCCCAGATACCTGCTAGCACCTGTGTTTTGCCCCTCCGCCCGGCCCAGCCCAGCCCACCCAAGTGCAGTATCGATCGATCACTGTCACTTACAAAACACTAAACGCATAACTGTAGCGTTCGCAGAGTCAGGCCTGATCCCTGCGATCGCGAACAGTTTTTTTGGTAGCGTTTTGGTGAACTGGCAAGCACCAGCGGCCTAGTACACCCCGGTTGTAGTCAAACCAGCACTGCAGTAACACTTGGTGACGTGGCGAGTCCCATAAGTGCAGTTCAATCTGGTGAGGTGGCAAGCACAAGTAGTGTCCCGCTGCCACCAAGAAGAAGACAAACAGGCCCGTCGTGCCCATAGTGCCCTTCCTGCTGCATTCGCCAATCCTAATAATTGGGAACCCACCGCTTCTGCAGCGCCCGTACTTCCCCCATTCACATCCCCAACCAAATGCAGTTGGCTGCATGAGAGGCATTTTTATGTCCTCCCGAGTACCCCTACCCAACGAACCCCCCCAAAAAAGATGTTGTATCTGCAGCAAATAGGCGTGACACCTGCTATTATTGTCCCTCCTGTCCTGATAATCCTGGTCTTTGCATTTTATGAATGTTTTGAACGCTACCATTCACTAGTTGAGTATTAGCGTAGGGTACAGCATTGCACAAACTAGGCACACTTTCACAGGGTCTCCCAAGATGCCATCGCATTTTTAGAGACCCAAACCTGGAACCGGTTACAGTTATAAAAGTTACGGTTACAAAAAAAAAAAAAAAGTGTAAAAAAAAAAAAAACAAACACAAACAAATATATAAAATAAAAAAATAGTTGTTTTTGTTCTCTCTCTATTCTCTCTCTATTGTTCTGCTCTTTTCAGGTATGCAATTTTTTATACTTTACAGGTACACAATTCATGACTTTGAGTGGTTATACCAGAATGATGCCTGCAGGTTAGGTATCATCTTGGTATCATTCTTTTCAGCCAGCAGTCGGCTTTCATGTAAAAGCAATCCTAGTGGCTAATTAGCCTCTAGACTGCTTTTACAAGCAGTGGGAGGGAATGACCCCCCACCACCACCGTCTTCCATGTTTTTCTCTGGCTCTCCTGTCTCAACAGAGAACCTGAGAATGCAGCCAGTGATTCAGCCAGCTGACCATAGAGCTGATCAGAGACCAGAGTGGCTCCAAACATCTCTATGGCCTAAGAAACCGGAAGCTACGAGCATTTCATGACTTAGATTTCACCGGATGTAAACAGCGCCATTGGGAAATTAGGAAAGCATTTTATCACACTGATCTTGGTGTGGTCAGATGCTTTGAGGGCAGGGGAGAGATCTAGGGTCTAATAGACGCCAATTTTTTCAACAACAAAAAAAAAAGAGTACCTGTCACTACCTATTGCTATCATAGGGGATATTTACATTCCCTGGGATAACAATAAAAATGATTAAAAAAAATAAATGAAAGGAACAGTTTAAAAATAAGATAAAAAAGCAAAAAAATAAGGAAAAAAAAAAAAGCACCCCTGTCCGCCCTGCTCTCACGCTAAGGGGAACGCAAGCGTCGGTCTGGCGTCAAATGTAAACAGCAATTGCACCATGCATGTGAGGTATCACCGTGAAGGTCAGATCGAGGGTAGTAATTTTAGCAGTAGACCTCCTCTGTAAATCTAAAGTGGTAACCTGTAAAGGCTTTTAAAGGCTTTTAAAAAATGTATATATTTTTTTGCCACTGCACGTTTGTGCGCAATTTTAAAGCATGTCAAGTTTGGTATCCATGTACTCGGCCTAAGATCATCTTTTTTGTTTCATCAAACATTTGGGCAATAGTGTTTTAGTGCATTAAAATTTTAAAAAGTGTGTTTTTCCCCAAAAAATGCATTTGAAAAATCGCTGCGCAAATACTGTGTGAAAAAAAAAAAAAATGAAACACCCACCATTTTAATCTGTAGGGCATTGGCTTTAAAAAAAATATATAATGTTTGGGGGTTCAAAGTAATTTTCTTGCAAAAAAAAATAAATTTTTTCATGTAAACAAAAAGTGTCAAAAAGGGCTTTGTCTTCAAGTGGTTAGAAGAGTGGGTGATGTGTGACATATGCTTCTAAATGTTGTGCATAAAATGCTAGGACAGTTCAAAACCCCCCCCAAATGACCCCATTTTGGAAAGTAGACACCCCAAGCTATTTGCTGAGAGGCATGTCGAGTCCATGGAATATTTTATATTGTGACACAAGTTGCGGGAAAAAGACAATTTTTTTTTTTTTTGCACAAAGTTGTCACTAAATGATATATTGCTCAAACATGCCATGGGAATATGTGAAATTACACCCCAAAATACATTCTGTTGCTTCTCCTGAGTATGGGGATACCATATGTGTGAGACTTTTTGGGAGCCTAGCCGCGCACGGGACCCAGAAAAACAAGCACCGCCTTCAGGCTTTCTAAGGGCGTAAATTTTTGATTTCACTCTTCACTGCCTATCACAGTTTCGGAGGCCATGGAATGCCCAGGTGGCACAACCCTCCCAAAATGACCCTATTTTGGAGAGTAGACACCCCAAGCTATTTGCTGAGAGGTATAGTGAGCATTTTGCAGACCTCACTTTTTGTCACAAAGTTTTGAAATTTAAAAAAAAAAAAAAAAAAATTCTTCTAGTCTGTCTTCATTTTCAAAAACAAACGAGAGCTGCAAAATACTCACCATGCCTCTCAGCAAATAGCTTGGGGTGTCTACTTTCCAAAGTGGGGTCATTTGCGGGGGGGGGGGTTGTGCCATCTGGGCATTTTATGGCCTTCACAACTGTGATAGGTAGTGAGGAGTGAAATAAAAAATTTACGCCTTTAGAAATCCTGAAGGCGTTGATTGGATTTCGGGGCCCCGTACGCGGCTAGGCTCCCAAAAAGTCCCACACATGTGGTATCCCCGTACTCAGGAGAAGCAGCTGAATGTATTTTGGGGTGCAATTCCACATATGCCCATGGCCTGTGTGAGCAATATATCATTTAGTGACAACTTTTTGTAATTTTTATTTTTTTTGTCATTATTCAATCACTTGGGACAAAAAAAATAAATATTCAATGGGCTCAACATGCCTCTTAGCAATTTTCTTGGGGTGTCTACTTTCCAAAATGGGGTCATTTGGGGGGGGGGTTTGTACTGCCCTGCCATTTTAGCACCTCAAGAAATGACATAGGCAGTCATAAACTAAAAACTGTGTAAATTCCAGAAAATGTACCCTAGTTTGTAGACGCTATAACTTTTGCGCAAACCAATAAATATACGCTTATTGACATTTTTTTTACCAAAGACATGTGGCCGAATGCATTTTGGCCTAAAGTATGACTAAAATTGAGTTTATTGGATTTTTTTTTATAATAAAAAGTAGAAAATGTCTTTTTTTTCAAAATTTTCAGTCTTTTTCCATTTATAGCGCAAAAAATAAAAACCGCAGAGGTGATCAAATAACATCAAAAGAAAGCTCTATTTGTGGGAAGAAAAGGACGCAAATTTCGTTTGGGTACAGCATTGCATGACCGCGCAATTAGCAGTTAACGCGACGCAGTGCCAAATTGTAAAAAGTGCTCTGGTCAGGAAGGGGGTAAATCCTTCCGGGGCTGAAGTGGTTAATAGCCGCGAGTAGTTTTAAATGACTTTTTTTCCTTTGAAATGTCATTTTGCTGTCAGACTGTTCTAAACATGGGAAACATGCGCCCCTTTACAGGCATACTATAAACACCCCCAGGTATGAAATTTAAAGGATTATTACACTGTTATTGTTTCACTTTAAGCATTATTAAAATCACTGCTCCCAAAAAACCGTCAGTTTTAAAAACTTTTTTTTGCATTGATCCATGTCCCCTGGGGCAGGACCCAGGTCCCCAAACACTTTTTATGACAATAACTTGCATATAAGCCTTTAAAATTAGCACTTTTGATTATTCATGTTCGTGTCCCATAGACTTTAACTGTGTTCGAACAAATTTTTTGCCTGTTCTGGTGCGAAACCGAACAGGGGGGGTGTTCGGCTCATCCCTAGTGCACATATACTGTACCTCAGCTCTGTGTTTTTCCTAGCAGCTCCCTGTTGCTCTGTCCCTAATGGACACTGTCAGGCTCGGGTCTTGGTCTGTCCTGTCTTGGACAGCAGAGTGCAGACGTGCACCTCTCACTTCTCCCTTCACACACTGACCCTTTCGGGTGGGTTGGGCTCTGAGCTCTAACTCTGGTTCTGAGATGAATGCAGCACACACCTGCATCATTATGTGCCTGCTTCCTACAAAATCTGGCCTAGACCTCAATATTAAACAGTAGCACAGGTTCGCCCTGCCACAATATATACTGTATATATATATAAACACATTTTATTGCAAAAATCTACCTGCCCCTGTTCTTGTCACGTACCTGGAGATGGAGCCTGACGTGGAAAGGAAGGCAATCTCCTACACCTCTGGCTTGGTACCCCTGATAAAGTAAACAGGAGGCACGATATCCTGGAGTGGCATGATTGCCTAGCAGTTCAGATGGTGAAGGCTGTAGATGAGTGGTCTGTGTGCACACAGATGCAGGCTGGATCGTGACACAGGGCAGCTGGTACTTGGTAGGCTAGCAGATGGCAGACAGCAGGTACTTGGCAGGCTGTCAGGACACAGGCAGCAGATAGCAGATATAAGGATGGTAGACACATAGCAGGGTCAGGCATGTCAGGAAAATAGAAGTAGGCAGCATAGTGGTCAGGTTCAGGCTGGATTTGGCAATGGCAAACAGGCAGACAGAAGGTTAAAGCAGAGACGTCATTAAAGAGCAAGCCAGGGGTCAGTTCAGGTAAAATACAAGCGTGGTCAGACAGATCACAAAGGCAACAGGAGATCAAACATAAAGGAACAGGTAGCAGAATGCTGTAGACCATAAGGCAAAGTCCTAGTGCAGCAGAGGTGTTTATGTAGTTCTCTTGGTGCCATTCTAGTGTGCATGCTTGCGCGTATGGCTAACGGAGATTCTCTGTCCATGGGTTTGGCTAATAGGATTTCTCAGTCTATGGATTTGGCTAACAGAAATTAACAACTATGTGCCTGGGCATATTTCACCTTTCCTGACAGTTCTGTAGATATAAAAACATGTCAATCCATTAGGGAGAAACTGTAGTTTAATTAATCACTGGATTAGTCTCAGTGCTACAATTAAATACATTTCATTCCTGGTATTCTTTTATATATGTGGAACACTCTTTGCAGATACCTTATCAACAATGATACTGTATAACCTGTACATCAGTTTTGGGATATTGCTAAGCAATCCATATTCCACACAAGAGGATTCCTGTTATTTGGCCTTAACCTCTAGGCAGTGCTCTGGAAGAGGTAGCAGCCCAGCTACAACATAGGGATAAAGATTGTGTAAAAAATTTTTGTCAGTGTTGCAGGTACAAGATATATAAAAGGTATAAAAAATGTTGGGAATGAGTGGAAGAAAATTAAAATTAAAAATAATTAAATCTTCTTAACATTAAAGCAGAACTACAGGCAGATACAAATGTTGAAGATTATTCGTCTTTTGTTATTTTAATCAAAGTAAGAACCTGAATTTAGAAGTCACTCAGTTGGGCTGTGGTGCAAAAAAGCATGCTGATAGAAAAAGAGCGCAAAGTGGCAGAGAGCTCATCAGTCTGCTGATTCTGCTTTCACTGTCCAGTCATAGAATAAAGTAATGAGAACTGAAATTGAAGTACCGCACCACTGCTAAAGAGGCCCAAATACAACTTTACAATTTCTTTAAAAGTCCGGGGTACAATGCACAAACAGCCAAGGAGACCGTGGAGATCCCCTGGAGTGTAGAAGCTGCCTCCCCAGAAACAAGATCATTTACATCAACAATGATAACCTTAAGTTACCAATACCAGTAAGTGGTGTAGTGGGTAGCACTCTCGCCTAGCAGTAAGGGACACTGGTTCGAATCCCAACCACGACACCACCTGCCTGGAGTTTGCATGTTCTCCCTGTGCCTGCGTGGGTTTCCTCCCACACTCCAAAGACATGCTGGTAGGTTAATTGGATCCTATCTAAATTGTCCCTAGTATGTATGAATGTGAGTTAGGGACCTTAGATTGTAAGCTCCTTGAGGGTAGGGACTGATGTGAATGTACAATGTATATGTAAAGCGCTGCGTAAATTGACGGCGCTATAAAAAGTACCTGAAATAAATAAAGATAACCCTACGGGTCCAGTACTATCTTTCTACTTTACCATCATAGAGTAAGGTAAAGACAGGATCAGGTCTTCTCTGGCAGAAAGGGCTGTGTTACAGTATATGACAAAGTTGCACAAATCTCTGGACTAGATGAATAGAAATGCAAATCCTTTGTCAGATAATACATCTCATATACAGTATGTATTTAGTGTTTGCCTGGGGTCCAGATTTAAAATTTTAAAAAATAGGGGGCATGGCCAGCACACGGAGAGTTTGGCTGCTTAGCTGAAGAGCTCTGCATAAAGGCATCCTGCTGGGGCACTTTAGACCGGCTCAGAGCATCGAGGAATGGTGGTTTCACCCTCCACAGCTTTGGGCATTACTGAAGAACATGTTCAAGAAGCAAAAAGAGCCCCCAGCTGCTCCGTTTCAATAGCCAGAATGGTGACGGCAGCTCTCCCACTCTGCAGCACACACTGTGGGGAGAGAGGAGAAATGGCAAAACACAATTGGCTCACATAATAAGCAGCCACTGCACAGCAGCTCTGCTTCCCAGGCTTCTTCTAACATCACAAGCCCAGCTAAAGCAAGGCAGATGTTGTCTCCTGCCACTGCAGTCCACCAAAGGTGAGTGGCTCACCCTTCTCTTTGAATGACATGAGGGAATTACAGGACTCTATACTTGCCTTCCCTACCAACAACCAGCCAGTCCTAGACATTACTTTTAGGCTGGGTTCACACATGTGCGGTGCAAATTCCAGCTCCGTTTTCCCTGTGAAGAGAAAAACAGCTGTTCAGCAGTTCCTCTCCATTGTAGCTGTGGAGCAGTGAGCAGGGAGAGGGGGGAGGTGTAGTGAGGAGAGGGAGAGAATTTGTGTTCAGAACGGAATGCATCTGCGAATCAGATGCATTCCCATAGAAGATAATGTGCTTGTAATTCGCACCGCAATGCCCAGAAAACCGTTTCTTGGGCAATGGGCAGTGCGAATGCAACACACATATGTGAACCAGATGCATTCAAATGAATGCATTTTAAAATGTCCTGCAAATTGGATGCGGTGTAAGCCGTATCTAATTCACATAGGTGTGAACAGGGCCTAAAGGACATGTTAGTGTCTCTGAGGAGTACTATCCACTCTAACTTTAACACAACAATTTAAATTTGATATAAGTGAAGTCAGTGATAAAGTCCTGCATATTGAAAACAAACTCGGGGAATTTGCGACAACCTTCAATGACTTAGTTGACACCCATAACCAGTGGAGTTGCTAGGGGGCAGGGGGTGCATCCCGAGTGCGGCGGAGGGTCCTGGAGGCAGGGCTCTTCAGCCGCAAAATGCTGGGACCACACTATCCCTGCCTGTGTGAGACTCCTCACTCTCACTATACGCAAGCGCGCTGCCCAGAAAGTGACAGTCTGAGCAGGCAACTCTCCAGCCAACTCTTCTAATTTATCTTGAGGGGGTCTGCACTGATGGAGGGGCATGGTTTATCCTGGGGGTCTGCACTTATTGGGGGGTTATCCTGAGGAGGGGTCTGCACTTATTGGGGGTTGGTTTATCTTGGGGGGAATTTATCCTGGGGGGGTCTGCACTTATTGGGGGGATTGATCCTGAGGGGGGTCTGTACTGATGGAGGGGGCAGTTTATCCTGAGGGGGTCTGTACTGAGGGGCGACTATATAGTTGGTGAGTGGGGGGGGTGACACCATGTTATACCGTACCAGGTGACACCAACATCCACTTTTTCCAAGCTAAAGAAAAGTTACTGACCCTCAAGAGAAATTCTTATTGCCTTATAGAAAGTATCCAAGGCCTCACCCTATACGCTGAACTGTCGCAATACGCTCTGCAGCGCAGAAGAAATTTAGCCACGATTACCAAACCACTCCGTGACCACAACATCCCTTACAGGTGGAATTACCCAGCCAAACTTCAAATTACACATGACGGTGAGACGTTCAATGTCAAGATGGTTGATGAGGGCCTCCAATTGTTAAATGATTGGCAAATCCTGGATACTGAGGGCACCACATCCAAAAATCCCCCCTCTTCACATCCAGAGCCTACTGACTAGCAAGATATAGAGGCTGGCTGATATGCTTTAAACATGCAAAACCAATGATTTTCAGTGGAGTCCCAGCGGGCTCCTGTAATGCTATACATAGTTTTCTTGTTTGAATCTCAAAGTTAACGCAGATACTTTTCTGCTCAGATTCTTCAGAGAATTGTTCTCTTTTACGTCCAATTGGTTATTACATCTGATTTTCACTTTGGTGTATCACCAAAAAGGATTCGATTTTTTGCCTATTTTTATTTTTTGTTAAATTTGTATTTTTGCTACCCTCTTTAAGTTGCACACGAATAAGGAACTACAAACCTGTTTTTTACTCAAGACCTGTTTCCATATGACAGCATACATCTAATTCCTCTCCAATACTTGGACACGGATGGATATACAACATCTTATTATCCAATGCAGTTCAAGCTGTCATCATTAAATGTCAAGTGCTTGAACAGGCAAGCATAATATGCTTTGGAGGGAAGCTTGGGCACTTAACTGATCTACTGTGCCTCCAAGAGACACATTTCAGTGCATGAAAGCTGCCTATGTTCTCCAATAGACACTTCCCACATATCTACCAATCCAAAAATTCATACAATTGTTTTTAAACTTCTCTCTGAAATCACAGATGATCAAGGTTGCTACGTCATCTTAGCTTGTGAATTTAATAACTCTCTTTATACTTTGGTCAATGTATACATACACAATGGGAAACATCTCTCCTATTTGAAAAAAAAATTGTAAGAAAGTGAAGTCCAGCAGCCAAGGCCACATCATCTTATGTGGATACTTGGAATCAGGCCCAGACATTTTAGAGCAGCCCGATCTCTGGGAGGAAGGGGTGGAGATGGGGGGCGGGCATTTGCGTGGGTGGTTGGTGATGGGATATTCATCCTGAGAGACAGCCCCAGTCCAGCAAAGAGACAGCCCCAGACCAGCAAAGAGACAGCCCCAGACCAGCAAAGAGACATCCCTAGTCCAGCAAAGAGACATCCCTAGTCCAGCAAAGGGACAGCCTCAGACCAGCAAAGTAGTGGATGCGACCTAACACAACCTAATTGTAACAATGACAAGCCTCCATCCCTAATATATATATATATATATATATATATATATATATATATATATATATATATATATATATATATATATATATATATATATATATACACATATATATACATACACACACACACACAAAACAAAAAGAGGAAAGAAATTTATGAGGCATGCCACTAAATGCATACCTTGTTCAGTTCATTTATAAAATTGTTTATTAATAACAAATCACATTATAGAAGGTGTCAATCTGTAATACAGGACACAATCTAATGTAATACATTTGCATGAATATGTAATAATTATACAGAGTAAGATAAAACATAATAAGCATTATAGTTACAAAAGGCACTCATCCATTCATAAAAGTTCAATGAACATGATCGATTTTTCATGCTGAGCCAAAATTGTCTAAGCATCAGTTCGATATAACTCGATGCACGTTTCATGGCTCATGCCAATCATCAGGAGTAAAATGCTCTGAAATTAAATCAGTGATATCTATAAGTAAGGATATCCTTTAAATGGAGAACAATCTCTCAAAATAAAGGTGTGTAACTTACAGTATGGCCAAATGGTGGCATCCAACCTTAAATCCAAGGGAAGAGAGACAAGGATGATCATTCAGACCAAACCAGGTGAGGTATCCCATCCAGACCAGAGACAGCTGCCAGGTGAAGACCAGGTGACCATGTCACGACCATGTGATTCTGGTGTATGCTTAACAGTCCACACTGCTCTGCAAGGTTGGAAAATGAAACCATGTGAAATGAATGTGTTGAAGTAATGAAATGAGCCTATATCAGTGAATGAGTGAAGTGATGAATAGTGATGTCAAGTGTATGAGCTAAAAAGAACAAAGAAACATACCCGCTAAAAATAAAATAAAAATGTAAATAAATATAACCAAACCAATAGTGGATGGTGGACTGTGTAATGTGGAAACTAAAAATAAACCCAAAAAGATGTTTTGATGAGTATGAATCAAACTAAATTACCGTGTGTGTGTGTGTGTGTCTGTGGCTGTGGCTGTGGCTGTGGCTGTGGCTGGAGAGATGCCTGCTGTCCTGCTTGTGTGAATGGTTCATGTGAAATGGTCAGCTGGCCAACCTGAGCAGCTTATATCCCCGGCAAAGGGTGGGTCCCCACCAGCACCATGAGCCCCAATTGGATGGAAAGAGGGAATATGCTCAATGCTCAGGCAGGTTAATGCACTGAGCAGAGCATTGTTCATTGAACTTTAATGAATGGATGAGTGTCCTTTTGTAACTATAATGCTTATTATGTTTTATCTTACTCTGTATAATTATTACATATTCATGCAAATGTGTTACAATAGATTGTGTCCTGTATTACAGATTGACACCTTCTATAATGTGATTTGTTATTAATAAACAATTTTATAAATGAACTGAACAGGGTATGCATTCAGTGACTTGCCTCATATAAAGTCACATTTCTTTCCTTTTTTTGTCAGACCAGCAAAGAGACATCCCCAGACCAGCAAAGAGACAGCCTCAGTCCAGCCAAGAGACACCCCCAGACAAGCAAAAAGACAGTCTCAGTCCAGCAGAGAGACAGCCTCAGTTCAGCAAAGAGACAGCCTCAGACCAGCAGACAGCCCCAATCCACCCCCCTTCCCCGCTGCTACAGAGTGGGACTTTGGCTGTAACACACACTGGATCAGTTCAGTTCAGTGCACTCATCTTCCTCCCTATGCAGTTGTCACGGTGTCCTGGACGGTGTTAAGAGCCACTGCCACTGTTGTCCTGAGTACAGGTATATCTCCAGTGGCCAGCCCGGAGGTGTCTGTTCCCTGCAGGTACTTCTCTCCTGCCTTTTTCTGCATGTCCTAGTTTGCTGGCGCTGGCCTTGCTTCAGGCAAGGCCGCATAACAGGAGGTCAGCAGCAGCTGCCATCTGTGTAAGCTCTGTCCAAACTGCGGTCACCGCTTATACCCTGCTGTGCGGCCTGGTCATCGACAGGCCTCTCTTCTTAGGACATGCCTAAGAAAATGCCTAAGCAAATGCCCAGTGTGCCCTATGGCCAGTCCAGGCCTGCTTGGAATGCCACCCATGACCGTACTCCTGACATGTCAAATCCTAAGCATAATCGTACTTGTAGAGCAACTTCGGCTAGTTTCTTTGAAATTAAAAGGACTATAAGTTCTTCTCTAATGTACACTTAACCTGTTCCAGAATCAATTATTTCTTGGTTGCCAACTTTTTGCTACAGTCGGTAACCAATTTTGAGATTACCACTATTACCTGGTCCGACCATGCCCCTGTGTCTATCATGGTGGT
Organism: Lithobates clamitans; assembly: GCA_037952925.1. NCBI lineage: Eukaryota > Metazoa > Chordata > Amphibia > Anura > Ranidae > Lithobates > Lithobates clamitans. Next base: position 361,176 of record JBBGZY010000356.1, on the reverse strand, counting down.
GGTGGTGGGGGGATCATACAGAGACTAAAGCTTACTGATGGAGGAATGCATTCCTAATGACTCTACCCAAAAACAAGAGCAAATTTCAAAAAGTGTTTGACCTAAATGAGCACTCTGCCTCCAACCCCTTTTCGCTGTGGAGTTCACATAAAGCTTATTTGAGTAGTATTCTGCTAAAAATGAGCAGTGTGCTAAAAGGCACAAGACACAGTTGCTTCACCAACTTCTTACCAAGTTTCAAGCTCTATAACAGTCAAATAAGAAGCAATCCATAGCTTTTACCTACTCGGAGTTGTACTCGAAGGCAAACCAAACATGTAACAAATAGGATTTAGGAATATCAGTGATCAAAAGGTTCTGCAAAAGAGTCTAAACATAAATACCAAAAAATAAAAAAATTAGATGTAGCACTTACACCCTCAGGAGCTGCTGATTTAAATTGGTCTCACCGTTCCTTTACTGTTTCACCATATCCGTCATAGGGGTCCCATTAAAGACTTCTTATTATTAATTTTAGCTCCGACACACAGGGGCTGATTTACAAAGCATTTGCGCCATGACTTGCGGTGCACGCCGATACACAAATTACATTTTCATATTTACAAAGCATTTGCGCTGGTAACGTAGCGCGATCCCCCATTTACTATTCTCTTCCCGGCGCACGGGAAGAGGTGATCTGTACGCCACTATAGACCTGGTGCACGGCATGTTTAACTTCAAATTTAAACATGCTGGAAGTGCCAATAATATGGCGGTCATGTGGGGTGATTTGGGGAAGTGTAGTACTAACTGCCCAAGTCACAAATATGGCCAATATAGAACGAGAAAGTGACTTTCTCGGAACAAGCCGGTAGTGCCGGCAAATACATTTAAACTGTGGGAGGTGAATTTATACACTGCACATGCTCAAACGGCATTTGTGCTTGTTCAAATACTCTGGTTCACTGCACCGGCAAAATATTAGTAAATGTCAGGCAACGTAAAAGCATTTGCATAGGTTGAATGGGCTAACCTCTGTTTTTTTTTTTTTGTTTTTTTTTTAACGCTGGTTCACTTCGTGCGGCTCTAATGAAATGTCAGTCCGGCAAAACTCATTGATAAAAACAGCATTAAGAAAACAAACACAATTCAGAAATAAAATGCGTGGGGTTGCCCCGAAATTCCATACCAGGCCTTCAGGTCTGGTATGGATATTAAGGGGAACCCCACGGCAAAAAAAAAAAAAAAATGGTGTGGGGTTCCCCTAAAAATCCATACCAGACCCTTATCCGAGCACGCAACCTAGCAGGCCGCAGGAAAAGAGGGGGGATGATAGAGCACCCCCCCTCCTGAACTGTACCAGGCCACATGCCCTCAACATTGGGAGGGTGTTTTGGGGTAACCCCCAAAACACCTTGTCCCCATGTTGATAAGGACAAGGGCCTCATCCCACAACCCTGGCCAGTGGTTGTGGGGGTCTGCGGGCAGGGGTCTTATCAGAATCTGAAAGCCCCCTTTAACAAGGGGACCCCCAGATCCCGGCCCTCACCCCTGTGTGAAATGGTAAGGGGGTACAAAAGTGCCCCTACCATTTCACAAAAAAACTGTCAAAAATGTTAAAAATGACAAGAGACAGTTTTTGGCAATTCCTTTATTTAAATGCTTCTTCTTTCTTCTTTCTTCTATCTTCTATCTTCCTTCGGTTTCTTTCTCCATCTTCTTCCTCTTCTGGTTCTTCTGATACTTCTGGTTCTTCCTCCGGTGTTCGCGTCCGGCATCTTCCTCCACGGCGTCTCCTTCCCTTCTTCTCCTCGGGCCGCTCCGTATCCATGATGGCATGGAGGAAGGCTCCTGCTCTTCTCTTCATCTTCTTGTCTTCTCTTCTTCATCTTCTTTTCGGGCCGCTCCGCATCCATGCATCGAGGGGGGCTCCCGCTGTGTGACGCTTCTCCTCTTCTGACGGTTCTTAAATAACAGGGGGTGGGGCCACCCGGTGACCCCGCCCCTCTCGGACGTCACGGGGAACGCCACAGGGAAGTCCCCGTCAAGTCCCTGTGCGTGGACTGCGTTTCTATGGTGTGATCTGGCCCTTAGGGCCCTTAGGGCCAGTTCACACCATAGAAACGCAGTCCGGACGCGTTCCAGGTGCTTTTCTGCATGCACATTTTTGATGCGTTCCAGTGCGTTTTTAGTGTGTTTTTGATGCAGTCCAGTGCTTTTTTTCCCCCCTCTTTTCTCTTAACCTTAAATAAGGACAAGTGCATTCCAGTGCGTTTTTTATGTGTTTTACAGCTTTCCAGTACAGTCCAGTGCAGAAAAAATGCAGCATGTTCTACTTTTTTTTCTGGAACTGGAATGCACTGGAACGGCAAGCACTGGTGTGAACTATGCCATTGCAAACCATATAACCGAATTTCCATGCATTTTTGATGCATAATATATGCACTGGACGGCATTGGTGTGAACTGGCCCTTAACCACTTGCCGACCGCCTCACGCCTATATACGAATATGGCACGGGCCTATATACGCAGAATGGCACGGGCAGGCAAAATCACGTACCTGGTACGTGATTGCCTTCCCGCGGGCGGGGGGTCCCCCCCCGATGCCAGCAGCAGTCGGCATTTGTCTGGGAGCGATCAGAGATGAGGGGAGGCCATCCGATCGTGCCCCCCCCGCGATCGCTCCCAGCCAATGAGAAACATCCCCTGCCTCTGTATAGTACACGGCGCAGAGGAGAGAAGACATCTGAGTAAGTGTAAAACACACACACACAGTAGAACATGCCAGGCATACATTACACCCCCGATCCCCCCCCCGATCGCCCCCCGATCCCCCCCCCAATCACCCCTCCCTGTCACACTGACACGAAGCAGGTTTTTTTTTTTTCCTGATTACTGCATGGTGTCAGTTTGTGACAGTTAGAAGTGGTAGGGCAGTTAGGTTTAGCCCGCTGTAGGTCTAGGGTACCCCCCTAACCCCCCCTAATAAAGTTTTAACCCCTTGATCACCCCCCGTCACGTGTCGCTAAGCGATCATTTTTCTGATCGCTGTATTAGTGTCACTGGTTCCGCTAGTTAGGGACGTAAATATTTAGGTTCGCCGTCAGCGTTTTATAGCGACAGGAACCCCCATATACTATCTAATAAATGTTTTAACCCCTTGATTGCCCCCTAGTTAACCCTTTCACCACTGATCACCGTATAACCATTATGGGTGACGCTGGTTAGTTCGTTTATTTTTTATAGTGTCAGGGCACCCGCCGTTTATTACCGAATAAAGGTTTAGCCCCCTGATCGCCCGGCGGTGATATGCATCACCCCAGGCAGCGTCAGATTAGCGCCAGTACCGCTAACACCCACGCACGCAGCATACGCCTCCCTTAGTGGTATAGTATCTGAACGGATCAATATCTGATCCGATCAGATCTATACTAGCGTCCCCAGCAGTTTAGGGTTCCCAAAAACGCAGTGTTAGCGGGATCAGCCCAGATACCTGCTAGCACCTGCGTTTTGCCCCTCCGCCCGGCCCAGCCCAGCCCACCCAAGTGCAGTATCGATCGATCACTGTCACTTACAAAACACTAAACGCATAACTGCAGCGTTCGCAGAGTCAGGCCTGATCCCTGCGATCGCTAACAGTTTTTTTTTGTAGCGTTTTGGTGAACTGGCAAGCACCAGTGGCTTAGTACACCCCGGTCGTAGTCAAACCAGCACTGCAGTAACACTTGGTGACGTGGCGAGTCCCATAAGTGCAGTTCAAGCTGGTGAGGTGGCAAGCACAAGTAGTGTCCCGCTACCACCAAGAAGAAGACAAACAGGCCCGTCGTGCCCATAATGCCCTTCCTGCTGCATTCGCCAATCCTAATTGGGAACCCACCGCTTCTGCAGCACCCGTACTTCCCCCATTCACATTCCCAACCAAATGCAGTCGGCTGCATGAGAGGCATTTTTATGTCCTCCCGAGTACCCCTACCCAACGAACCCCCCCAAAAAGATGTTGTGTCTGCAGCAAGCGCGTATATAGCCGTGATACCCGCTATTATTGTCCCTCCTGTCCTGACAATCCTGGTCTTTGCATTGGTGAATGTTTTGAATGCTACCATTCACTAGTTGACTATTAGCGTAGGGTACAGCATTGTACAGACTAGGCACACTTTCACAGGGTCTCCCAAGATGCCATCACATTTTGAGAGACCCGAACCTGGAACCGTTTACAGTTATAAAAGTTACAGTTACAAAAAAAAGTGTAAAAAAAAAAATAAACACAAACAAAAATATAAAATAAAAAAAAATAGTTGTCGTTTTATTGTTCTCTCTCTCTCTATTCTCTCTCTATTGTTCTGCTATTGTTCTGTTTTTTACTGTATTCTATTCTGCAATGTTTTATTGTTATTATGTTTTATCATGTTTGGTTTTCAGGTATGCAACTTTTTATACTTTACTGTTTACTGTGTTTTATTGTTAACCATTTTTTTGTCTTCAGGTACGCCATTCACGACTTTGAGTGGTTATACCAGAATGATGCCTGCAGGTTTAGGTATCATCTTGGTATCATTCTTTTCAGCCAGCGGTCGGCTTTCATGTAAAAGCAATCCTAGTGGCTAATTAGCCTCTAGACTGCTTTTACAAGCCGTGGGAGGGAATGCCCCCCCACCGTCTTCCGTATTTTTCTCTGGCTCTCCTGTCTCAACAGGGAACCTGAGAATGCAGCCGGTGATTTAGCCAGCTGACCATAGAGCTGATCAGAGACCAGAGTGGCTCCAAACATCTCTATGGCCTAAGAAACCGGAAGCTACGAGCATTTTATGACTTAGATTTTGCCGAATGTAAACAGCGCCATTGGGAAATTGGAGAAGCATTTTATCACACCGATCTTGGTGCGTCAGATGCTTTGAGACCCCAATTTTTTCAAAAAAGAGTACCTGTCACTACCTATTGCTATCATAGGGGATATTTACATTCCCTGAGATAACAATAAAAATGATTTAAAAAAAAATGAAAGGAACAGTTTAAAAATAAGATAAAAAAGCAAAAAAATAATAAAGAAAAAAAAAAAAGCACCCCTGTCCCCCCTGCTCTCGCGCTAAGGTGAACGCAAGCGTCGGTCTGGCATCAAATGTAAACAGCAATTGCACCATGCATGTGAGGTATCACCGCGAAGGTCAGATCGAGGGCAGTAATTTTAGCAGTAGACCTCCTCTGTAAATCTAAAGTGGTAACCTGTAAAGGCTTTTAAAGGCTTTTAAAAATGTATTAATTTTGTTGCCACTGCACATTTGTGCGCAATTTTAAAGCATGTCATGTTTGGTATCCATGTACTCGGCCTAAGATCATCTTTTTTATTTCATCAAACATTTGGGCAATATAGTGTGTTTTAGTGCATTAAAATGTAAAAAAGTGTGTTTTTTCCACAAAAAATGCGTTTGAAAAATCGCTGCGCAAATACTGTGTGAAAAAAAAAAAATGAAACACCCACCATTTTAATCTGTAGGGCATTTGCTTTAAAAAAATATATAATGTTTGGGGGTTCAAAGTAATTTTCTTGCAAAAAAAAATAATTTTTTCATGTAATCAAAAAGTGTCAGAAAGGGCTTTGTCTTCAAGTGGTTAGAAGAGTGGGTGATGTGTGACATAAGCTTCTAAATGTTGTGCATAAAATGCCAAGACAGTTCAAAATCCCCCCAAATGACCCCATTTTGGAAAGTAGACACCCCAAGCTATTTGCTGAGAGGCATGTCGAGTCCATGGAATATTTTATATTGTTACACAAGTTGCGGGAAAGAGACACATTTTTTTTTTTTTTTGCACAAAGTTGTCACTAAATGATATATTGCTCAAACATGCCATGGGGATATGTGAAATTACACCCCAAAATAAATTCTGTTGCTTCTCCTGAGTACGGGGATACCACATGTGTGGGACTTTTTGGGAGCCTAGCTGCACACGGGACCCCGAAAACCAAGCACCGCCTTCAGGCTTTCTAACGGCGTAAATTTTTGATTTCACTCTTCACTGCCTATCACAGTTTCGGAGGCCATGGAATGCCCAGGTGGCACAAAACCCAACCAAATGACCCCATTTTGGAAAGTAGACACCCCAAGCTATTTGCTGAGAGGTATAGTGAGTATTTTGCAGACCTCACTTTTTGTCACAAAGTTTTGAAAATTGAAAAAAGAAAAAAAAAAATTTTTCTGGTCTTTCTTCATTTTCAAAAACAAATGAGAGCTGCAAATACTCACCATGCCTCTCAGCAAATAGCTTGGGGTTCCTACTTTCCAAAATGGGGTCATTTGGGGGGGTTTTGTGCCATCTTGGCATTTTATGGCCTTCAAAACTGTGATAGGTAGTGAGGAGTGAAATCAAAAATTTATGCCCTTAGAAATCCTGAAGGCGGTGCTTTGTTTTCGGGCCGCGTACGCGGCTAGGCTCCCAAAAAGTCCCACACATGTGGTATCCCCGTACTCAGGAGAAGCAGCTGAATGTTTTTTGGGGTGCAATTCCACATATGCCCATGGCCTGTGTGAGCAATATATCATTTAGTGACAACTTTTTGTAAATTTTTTTTTTTTTTTGTCATTATTCACTCACTTGGGACAAAAAAAATAAATATTCAATGGGCTCAACATGCCTCTCAGCAATTTCCTTGGGGTGTCTACATTCCAAAATGGGGCCATTTGGGGGGGGTTTGTACTGCCCTGCCATTTTAGCACCTCAAGAAATGACATAAGCAGTCATAAACTAAAGGCTGTGCAAATTCCAGAAAATGTACCCTAGTTTGTAGACGCTATAACTTTTGTGCAAACCAATAAATATACGCTTATTGACATTTTTTTTACCAAAGACATGTGGCCGAATACATTTTGGCCTAAATGTATGACTAAAATTGAGTTTATTGGATTTTTTTTATAACAAAAAGTAGAAAATACCATTTTTTTTCAAATTTTTCGGTCTTTTTCCGTTTATAGCGCAAAAAATAAAAACGGCAGAGGTGATCAAATACCATCAAAAGAAAGCTCTATTTGTGTGAAGAAAAGGACACATATTTCGTTTGGGTACAGCATTGCATGACCGCGCAATTAGCAGTTAAAGCGACGCAGTGCCGAATTGTAAAAAGTGCTCTGGTCAGGAAGGGGGTAAATCCTTCCGGGGCTGAAGTGGTTAAGCAATTTGGCATATTTAAAGGCATTTCTCCTTGTTTCGCTTTTGGGGTTGTCCAATTGGTGACATTGATATATGTCCCTTAGGGTGGGACCTGGGCCCCATACTCATTTTAAGGCCAATAACTATAAGATAAGCCAGCCAAGTGGGGACTAGTAAAATTGCCAAGTCAGTTCCCTTAGACTGCAATGGTATTTGTTGTATAACTTTTGCACATGTTAGGCTCTTTAGTTTCCCCCCTGGACTAGGGGGTGTTTTGTCCCATCTGTAATTTTGGTGCATGCTGGATGATGTGCTTAATTTTGGACAGTGGGTGGCTTATTTTGTGCTAGCTGCATTTGGGTTGTTCTGGGCATGCTCAGGGACTTTGTTTTTTTGGTGGTGCTTTTTGTGTGTGAACAGCACTTGGATGTTTCTGGGCATGCTCAGAGTGTGTTTTTTGGGTTAGTAATTTAAGGACATCCTTAAAAGGTGTACCCACTTTGAATTTCTGTCTCTACATTGGGTGAACTTGCATTTTGTGTGTTTCATGGGCTTCCCATGTGTTTGCAATTGCCTCATTAGCACACAAACCTATGTTATATAAAGCTTGCAGATAGCAATCTTTACTTTGCCCTGAAAAGAGCCAAGATTGTGTGTGTGTGTGTGTGTGTGTGTGTGTGTGTGTGTGTGTGTGTGTGTGTGTGTGTGTGTGTGTGTGTGTGTGTGTGTGTGTGTGTGTGTGTGTGTGTGTGTGTGTGTGTGTGTGTGTGTGTGTGTGTGTGTGTGTCAAGAGAGTACATTTGGGTGTCCTTATTGAGTCTCTAACACATGTATTTGTATTTTGTTTGTTATGTTGTTGCAAAACAGATGTGTTTTTATGGAATGTATTTGTTACTTTGGTTTGCTGTTTTTTTTGGGTGGTGGTTATTTTACCATTACATTTTTTTTTATGTTGGCAATTTTTGTTGTTTTTACGTTCACTTTGATTTAACTGTCTGTGTAGAGTTGCCACCTCATCCCTTTAAACCCGAACACATATGAATTACACAGGTTCTGTGGCTGATTAAGGTGGTAATTAAACTTACTTAGTGCCTTACCTGCATTCAATTAGCCACAGAACCTGTGTAATTCATATGTGTTCGGGTTTAAAGGGATGAGGTGGCAACTCTATGTCTGTGCTGCCTTATTTTTAAAATTCTTTCTCAAGATGTTGTGCCTAATGTTGTTTTAATCCTTAATAGATGTCCATTTGTGGGTGCACTCCTTTTAACTCCTGTTAATTTACACTGCAAAAGAGTCAAACCTCAAACCTATTCTGTTAGTGTCTCAAATTAACATACATGTGTGTATTTTGCTTTCCTTGCTTCTTTTCCAAGTTCTGTGGTTTTTTTGGACCAATAAAATTGTTTAAAATTCTTTGTTTTATTCGTGTTCTTTTCATGCAACAGATTTCCCAACTGCAGCTTAACTAGGCTGATTGGCATGCCTTAGACAAATCCCTTTTTTCATATTTTTTTTTTTTTTTAATTTTAAGTTACTTTCCTGGTGCCTTTATGGTAGCACATGCATGGATTGTGCGTATGCTGCCATGGATAGTGACAAGGAAAGTAACATTTCAGAGTGGTAAGTATTCAATTTTCTTTGTGAGCAGTGGTTTTCAGCCTCAGTCCTCAAGTACCCCCCCCCCCACATTATTAAAGGGGGCTCCCGGATTCCGATAAGCCCCCCTCCCGCAGACCCCGACAACCAATGGCCAGGGTTGTCGGGAAGAGGTCCTTGTCCTCAACATGGGGACAAGGTGCTTTGGGGGGGCCGCAGCACGCCCCCTTCCTCAAAGTACCCATCCCCCATGTTGAGGGCATGCGGCCTGGTACGATTTAGGAGGGGGGGCGCTCGCTCATGCCCACCCCCTATCCTGACCTGCGTGCTCGGATAAGGGTCTGATTCCCCTTGAAATCCATACCAGACCGGAGGGCCTGGTATGCACCTCGGGGGAACCCATGCCGTTTTTTCTCGCACTGCTTTAATAGGAAGAGTATTTTTCCTATTGCAGCAAGCACGAGATGTACCTCGCCGAGAACCAGCGCGATCCTATCGTGCTGGAAACATTCTCGCGTGCACGCGCTGGATAAAGGATTTATCCAGCTCACCAATTAAGGTCTGAACCAGCGCAGTGCATTCATCTTAGTAAATGACCCCCACAGTCTCTTTCTTCAATGCTTTATTTAAGAAAGACACATGCAATAGAGGGATGAAAGGTTGAGAGGAATTCAGGTACCTTGAAATTGCAGATCAGGAACACTTTCCTTGATCCAGAGGACAACAGCTCCACAACTGGATTCAGCAACCATCAGATAGGTGGTTCTGGTGGATCGGTAGGCCCCAAGACTTTGGGCCTACCTTCAGTAACAATGCCTGGGGACAGCCGACTCCGAGACAATTTGATGGCAGCGACACACCTTTGACCAGGAGGGCCATCAGGGCGAAACTACTCTGTGTCATTGGGTCTGCCCCTTAAGTACCACCTCTCAGAATGCACAGCAGGCAGACCACACCCACTGACTGTTTCCGGGCAAGGAGGCACTCAATACACCCAGCCTGTTGCAATTTCCAACCTTGGCCGCAATAATAGTTCGCCATCCCTAGGCCAGGGGGAAAACCACACAACCAGTCAAGCTGAAACAGAACCAGAATTTACAATAATTGCAGTCTGAGCTAAACTACAGCTTCAGACAACTACATTTTTACTTATAGCGTCTGTATTAAAAATATCAGTGCTACATACTCCCCCTGCTGCAATAGACGATGTCCTCATCGTCTGAAAAAGAAAAAAGAAAGACTTTCAATCCTGAGAGTCAAGTACCTGAATTCAAAACTTGGATAGGAAAGGGAAAAAAGGGTAAAGCGTCAACAAACTGTACATTTAACGGTAATACACACAGGAATATTACAGTGAAATAGATCCGCAGATCTGACTCTCTATCTAAACCACCCACTCTCCAACAACTTGACAGACGATCCAGTTGAACCTGAAACAGAACACAAAAAGAAAATCCAAGACACACATATCAATATACAACAGAGGAAGCAAAGCCCCATCTCCTAGAAGATGAAACTTTCTTTCCCCAGAATTTTCTCTTTTTTTTATGCAAGGATTTTACCGTAGTTGGGCAAACTTCTACCACCTAGTATCAGAAACCATTATAAGTCCTTGATGCAGGTGTTAGAGCAGGTAGAAAATCTTGACTCATAGATGACATTTAACTAACACTACCTAACTATAGTCCCCACAGTCCTCATAGCATAAAGACTTTCTCCTTCCAGAACCGGCTTTAACAGAACAGTCACTGTGGCAGATCACCAATAAAAGCGAGGATCAGGCAATGTTAAAGCTTTTCCTTGTGCATTCACAGTGGTAATAAAGTATATAACATCGTCCTTGCCCGGCCGGCAGATGACCACTTTATCCGCATAAATGTGTCTCCCGTAGCTCCAATGCAAAAGACATCCGTTAAAACGATCATCCATATCTGAAGGACAACTTGTTTTCCTGAAAGGCTTTGGCACTTTTAAGTAGTCCCAAACATCCTCACGGTACCAGCTCTCTCTGTTTTCCTCGATCTCTTTCAGGATCTCTCTGGAAACATAGGGAAACTCTAGTCCATACTCAGTGACTACTCGTTTGTGCAGCAACAGGTGTGATCGGGCAAGCCTCGGCAGAGATCGAGTGCTTCCCAACCCAGGAGGCACACAGGAAGTTGGCGATTTGTGCACCATACTCACAGGCAATTTCTTTGGCCCAGACAAACTAATATTATCAGTGACAGTCTCGCTAGAAATTGCAGGGGTTTCCATTTGAGGTGATGTACTCCCCGAGTCCATTGTTATCCAGACAGGTTAAAGGCTGAAGAAACATCATCAAGATTTGCCCATAGCATCTCCTGAGACATGGTTTCAAACAGGTCATCGTCTCTGGAGACATCCGACAGAGAGTCTATTTCAGAATCCCGTAACTCCTCTGTGGGCACATATTTGCAAACAGTCCCTTCATGTACATTCCCCTGAGATCTCTCACCCGTTCCTGTCGTGGATTCCTCAGGCATAGCTTCTTTCTCTGAATCCGGTTCAGGTAGTCTCTGGGGCAAGCCTCGACCACAGCCGCGGGAGGCTTTCACGTATCCCACCTTCTTTTGAGCGGGTGCAGCACAGTGGGTAGTTGTAGAAGTCACAGCGGTAGTAGTGTCCACTGTTAGTTCTCGAATAGCAGTAACAGCACCATCCCCCTCAGGAACACTTGAGGTGGCAGATTTGGAGAAAATAGGCCCAGCCGTAGGAGCAAACGTAGCGGTCTCCTCTATGGCAATGTCCGCGGCCCAGTTTATCCGGTAGGCACGGGGTGGCAATGTAGACATTGGACAAATGGACGGTGGCTTGCAACCAGTTCTTCACACCTGTTGCATAACATACCCAAGGCCTCGACATCTCCCATTGTGTAGAGTATGAAACGCCCATGCGGCTCCAGGTGAATACCAGTGTCCGTCAGCAATGTTCCAGGCAGCCTGACACTTGTAGTGGTACCCCCAGGGAACATCCTGGGTCCCGTAGCAGACTGCATTCCTGGCGTTCGGAACATGGCTTACAAAAATCAGATATTCCCTCTGAAAGTTCAGACACACACACACGGTGTCTCATGCAGCAAGTAAATGGAGAACTCCTCCCGCTGGTTCCTCTGGTCACGCAGCTCCCGGGCTCTCTTGACTCTGCCCACAGCTCATGCAGCAAGATAGTGACCTGCAATTAACCCCTTTTTAGAACAATGGCACAGTCCAGAACCCTCTATTGCATAAGTACCCGGTGAACAGTTTCTTTTAGCTGCAAGAGGTAACGGTAAATCCTGGATTCGAGCCCCCACATGTAGCATTTACCCCCTCAGGAGCTGCTGAGTTAAATTGGGCTTACCGTTTCTTTACTGTTTCATCATATCACTCATAGGGGTCCCATTAAAGATTTATTTTTAGTAATTTTAGCTCCGACACACAGTCTCTTTCTTCAATGCTTTATTTAAGAAAGACACATGCAATGGAGGGATGAAAGGTTTAGGGGAATTCAGGTACCTTGAAATTGCAGATCAGGAACACTTTCTTTGATCCAGAGGACAACAGCTCCACAACTGGATTCAGCAACTACCGGATAGGCCTATCTCACTGACCCACTAGCTGATGCAATGCTCGGTCATAGTCTCTGCCACAGACTTTAAGATTTGGTATAACTGTTACACAATCCTCTGACACAGGATTGGGTAATTAGTGACTTGTTGCAATATCAAGGCTTGATCACACAGTACCAGTTCCCTTATTTCGAACCTAGGGTACTGTACGGTAGGTGACCCGGGATGCATCCTCCAACTGAGTCTCTAGGCTTTTCTAGAGGCACTGGTATATTTGTGCAGTCCTCTCCTGAAAAGTCCTCCCCTGGATCCTCCAGTCGCTCGGCTTCTTCCCGCAGGCAAGACAGCACAGGACCATCCCTGGATCGGTAGGTCCCAAGACTTTTGGGCCTACCTTCAATAACAACGCCTCGGGACAGCCGGCTCTGAGACAATTTGATGGCAGCGACACACCTTAGGCCAGGAGGGCCATCAGGTCAGAACTACTACATGTCACGGGGTCTGCCCCTTAAGTACCACCTCCCAAAATGCAAAGCAGGCAGACCACACCCACTGACTGTTTCCGGGCAAGGAGACACTTAATACACCCAGCCTGTTGCAATTTCCAACCTTGGCCACAATAATAGGGCGCCATCCCTAGGCCAAGGGGAAAACCACACAACCAGCCAAGCTGAAACAGAACCAGAATTTACAATAATTGCAGTCTGAGCTAAACTACAGCTTTAGACAACTAAATTTTTACTTATAGTGTCTGTATTAAAAATACCAGCGCTACATAGACATTCATAAAATATGGTAATAGGTGCCTATTTCACTGAGACATCTGCAGCAATGTTGCGAAGCATCTGGGCTGCAAGTATTAGGAATATCAGGGGTCCTATACCTGAGCAAAAGAACCTTGAAGGCCATTTCTTTCTGCACCACACAATGTGAGACTTTGGAACTGGATTCCCAGATTTTACCATATTGTGCCAGGGAAATAGGTTGGTGAAGGGTATAAGACCATTTTCTCATATATGCATGGACTCAGTCACTGGGTTAGACTCATAGAGTAGTCCATATATAGATTAAATGAGGTTTGCGTGGACCTGTAGCACATATACGTTCAAAGCTAGATGGTTTGTCCAATGATAGGGAAGAAGAATTAGAGTAGAAAAAAAATGCCTAATCTGTAAGTAGAAGTAAAACAGATGTTTCGGCATATGGTATTTGGCTTGAAGTTCTGTAAAGGACAAAAGTTTACGAGTGGCAGGATTAACCAAGTGACGGAGTTTAAAAACTCACACTTGAGTCCAAGGAAGCATACGAGTATATGATAAGCTATCAAGGATATCCAAATTAAAGAGTACATTCAGAAGTTGGGGACATGGAGAAGAGAGAACCTGTTACAACAGTATTTCCATGTAGATAATGTAAAAAGCATTGGGGCTAAACACAAGTTCCTCAATTGAGACATATGTTTTGTGTGAGCTGACCATAACATAGCACATGGATATACAGGACTAGTGATACCCATTTCAGTTTTAGACCATGTATTTGGAAGATCACATGAGGACCAAGAAATAACAGTACGTAAGTGCGTAGCATAATAGTATTTACATATATCTGGAGCTCCTAGGCTCCCTCTAGATCATAGTGCCAGTACCACTGACCCAACGATATGATGGGAAGCATTTTGCCATATGAAGATAAGAAAACCTCTCTGAATCAGTTTCAATTGTGATAGCAGGACAGGTAGCGTTTCAAACAGATATAACAATTTAGGAAGTATGGACATTTCAATCACATTAATCCTGGGGGTGGGTCAATGTTAGTAGAATGTCATCAGCAAAAAGGGATCATTTATATTCCTGTTGATGCAGAAAAACCCTGCGAACGTCAGGGTGCGAGCAAATGGCAGCAGCGAGGGACTCCAAGCTGAGAATAAAAAGTAGTGGTGAAAGAAGACATCCCCGTCTGGTGCCATTGCTCAATGGGAAAGAATGTGATAAGAAGTAAGTCAGTTGTACCTGGGACATGGGCTTAAAGTAGAGGGCTTGCAAAGCTTTGAGGAAAGGACCGGAGAAACCATAATGGGAGAGGGTAGCAAACATGAAGGGCCAATGAAATCTATCAAATGCTTTTTGGGCTTCTAAACTCAGGACAAGGGCAGGTAGATTTGTTTTGTTTAGGAGGTCTATAAGGTTGATGGTACATTTAGTATTGTCCTCTGCTTGTCTATAAGGAATAAAACCTACGCGATCTCTGTGAATTAGGAATAAGAGTAGTTGTGCTAGCTTATTTGTTAACATTTTGTCAAAAAATGTATAGTCTGAATTTAGTAATGCTATAGGGCGATTGTTGTCTGGAACAAATGAGTCCTTACCCGGTTTGGGGATAACTGTGATGAAGGCGTGTAGAAATTGAGGGTGGGGAAGAGTATCCTTCATTAAGGAAGCAAATAAATTAACCAAATATGGAGATAAGATTGTAAAGAAGATCTTATAATATGAATAAGATATACCATCAGGCCTAGGGGATTTATGCAAGGCAGATGACGGACAACTTCTATTTCTTCAGCGGTTATATTCATATTTAACTTTGATAAGTTAGCTTTGGACACTTTAGGTAGATAAAGAGGAGAGGCAAAAAAGGCATAGCATTTTTCTTGTGTAAAAGGGAATTAGGAATCTGAATTTAAACAGTTATAAAGATTATGATAAAAATCACAAAAAACTTTAGACATGGAGCGGGGACAGTAGGTTGGGGTTCCAACTGACTAAAGCAAAAAATTAAGGATAGAGAGGAAAGGACAGGGTTTAAGTCTATGTACTAACATCCTATGAGGCTTATTAGCAAATTCGTAAATTTTTTGTCTAGACCATAACATAGACTTTGAGTCCTTATTTATATACAGGGCTTTAACATGGTTACATAAGGAAACAACAGTGCATAGGCATTCCACCATAGGGGAATGAAGCAAGGATGTTTCCGCTGTGCACAATTGTATAATAATAAGTAATGATCATTGAAGACTGGTCTCTCTCAGTTGAGCCCCAGCAGAAATACACTCACCTCTACAAAAGCCTTATGGGCTTCCCATAGGGTGGAGGCCTTGGACACCATGCCATTGTTGAGCTGAACAAATTCTGAAAGCTTTACAGTAAATTGGTCTTTAATTTTAGGAATTTGTAAAAGTGATATATGAGTGACCATATGTGTTAATGAAGGTGCTGATATAAAAAGATAATTCAGGTGGGTGTAAAGTTTGTGGGAAGGTGAGTAAATGTGAATTGTTTTTGGGTAGGATGTTTAACCCTCCAAGTATCAAATAATTTGTGGGTTCTCATAAGCTTGCAGAAAGATGTGGACAACTCGTTCACCTGAGCAGATGGGGTGGTTTGAAAGAGCCTGTTTTTCTTTGGTTGGGGAGACATACACTCATTAAAGTCACCACCAATAATCATGAAGGACTGCGAACATTTCTACATTTTCTCAAAAACCTCTGTAAGGAAGTGAATCTGCCCATAATTGGATGCATATATAATAATTAAGTTAACATATGTAGTCATGTAGTCACAGTTCAGGAAAATAAATCTGCCCTGAGGATCAAGGAAGGAGGATTTGATCCATATTGCCACACCAGCCTTCCCAGAAGGATCTGAAGCAACAGAGGCAGTAGGAAAGTGTTTGGAGGCAAATTTAACCACTTCAATACCAGGCACTTTCCCCCCTTCCTGCCCAAGCCAACTTTCAGCTTTTAGCGCTGTCGCATTTTGAATGACAATTGCACGGTCATGCTACACTGTACCTAAACACATTTTTCTATAATTTTGTTCCCACAAATAGAGCCTTCTTTTGGTGGTATTTGATCACTGCTGGAGTTTTTATTTTTGCGCAATAGATAAAGAAAGTCAGAAAATTAAAAAGAAAACGATTTTCTTTGTTTCTGTTATAAAATTTTGTAAATCAGTAAATTTTCTCCTTCACTGATGGGCACTGATAAGTCGGCACTGACAGGCACTAATAAGGCGGCACTGATTAGGTGGCACCAATGAGGTGGCACTGATGAGGTAGCACTGATGGGCACTGATGGTGGGCACTAATATGCAGCACTGATGGGCACTTACAAGTGGCACTGATAGGCACAGATAGGTGGCACTGGTATGCAGCACTGATGGACATTTATAGGTGGCACTGATGGGCACTCATGGGCACTAAAAGGCTGCACTGATGGGTACTTATGGGTGGCACTGATAGGTGGCACTGATGGGTACAGATGGGCACTGATAGGTGGCACTGATGGACACCTATGGATGGCACTAATGGACACTGATAGATGGCACTGATGGGCATCACTGATAAGGAGTCACTGGCAGGCATTATTACTGGACACTGACTGACATTTGTGGGCACTGATTGGCATTGGTTTTTAGCATAGATTGGCATCCCTGTTGGTCATGGGTGGCATACCTGGGGGTTATCAGTGGTGGCGATCCCTTGTGGTTCTGGTGGCATCCCTGGTGGTCTGAAGTGGGCATCCTGCAATCAATCAGTGCAGACCCCCCTGTCAGGAGAGCAGCCGATCGGCTCTTCTCTACTTGCGTCTGTCAGATGCGAGTGAGGAAAAGCAGATACAGGGCTTTTCCTGTTTACATTGTGATCAGCTGTGATTGGACACAGCTGATCACATGGTAAAAAGCCTCCATCAGAGGATCTTCACCGAGATCGGTGTTGCAGTGTGTCAGACTGACATGCCGCACCACCAATAGCCGTGCTGCACGCCCCCATGGGCGCGCTGGCTGTTATCCTGAAAGACGTCATATGATGTCCAGTCAGCATAACAGAACCTCCGCCCATTATTCTGCTATTGGCAGGATGGGAAGTGATTAAATAAACCACCAGCATGAAAGTGAGTCTCCTGGACGATGACTACACCAACCTTCAAATATTTAAACTCCTTCAAAGCTAGTCTCTTATGAATAGAGTTTAAACCTTTAACATTATACAATAAAACACATAAAGCCATTACTTATAATTATAAGTAAATGTGAATTCCAACTATTGTGTGTATGCAAACAATAGAGTCCCTGATGTCAAGAGAAAAAAGTCAGAAGAAAAAACAGGACTTGAGGGATAAGGGGAAACATAAATCAGGGACCGTAGGCAATGACAGATCAAAAAAGTACCTGAAAAAAACAACAACAAAGAAAGTGGTGTGAGACCTGTCACAAATCCTCAGGAAGACAAGGCCTAAGCCCAGGATAGTGAAGAAGAGCATGGTGACCTCCAAGATCCGGTGAGGAGGTACAATGTTCATCCGTAGAGCACAGGAAGCAGGCTGGTTGTTCAGAAGTACTGCATCTGAGAAGCACATCATAAAAAAAACTATATACAAAGAAAAACCAAGTTGCAAACGAACAATTGAATGGGAACAAAACCTTCATATGGGTATTCTGAACCCGAAGTTGGTGTAATTTCCATCCGTGTAGGTAAAGGCCATCAGGTTTGCCAAGGGGATGTCATCAGGTAGGGGGTCTGACAGGAAAAGCATGTTGAGGTGTAGAAAAGGCTTTCTGCGATCTCTGCCGTGTCAGTGTCTAGATTTTCCCCATTTCTGGTCTAGGACCTGAAGGTGTGTAATTTCAGGTCTAGGACCTCCACCGTCAGGACCGACATGGACATGGTCCCCACGACAGATGCAAATGGATATGTGGACTCCGGCGGGTCCTCGAGGCCGGGGATGCTGGCCTAAGCAGGAACCGGTCCAGGTTGGGAGGAAGCTGCGGCTCGACCGGAGGCGGAGGGGATGTTTTTTTTGGTTCCCTGTTTTGCCCATGGGGTGCCTGTAGTCTTCCAGAGTCAAGCTGTGTGACTCCTGGAGCAGTGATGCTGCAGAAGGGGACCTTGAGTCTCGAAAGATAGAAGCGAACCAGAGCTGCTGGCAGGGGCGTTGCTAGGTGGCAAAAAGACCAGGGGCCTCAGCCCGAAGTCCGATGCTGGCACCGATGGGGGGGGGATCGAGAGTGGTCATGGCACGGGGTTTTTTGGCTGAGCGCTGGGGTTGTGTGGCGGGGGGTAAGCTTACTTGCTGGTTGCTGCCTGGGGCTTAGCAGTGCCCATCAATTTTGACCACTAATCTCAGCTACCTGACACACTGGCCTACCTAACATACACTGACCTAACATACACTTACCTGACATACATACATACACCTACCTGACATGACATACATACACCTACCTAACATACACTGACCTGACATGACATACATACACCTACCTAACATACACTGACCTGACATACACCTACCTACCTAACATACACTGACCTAACATGACATACATACACCTACCTAACATACACTGACCTGACATACACCTACCTACCTAACATACACTGACCTGACATACATACATACATACATACACCTACCTAACATACACTGACCTACCTAACATACACTGACCTGACATACACCTACCTACCTAACATACACTGACCTGACATACATACATGCATACACCTACCTAACATACACTGACCTACCTAACATACACTGACCTGACATGCATACATACATACATACACCTACCTAACATACACTGACCTACCTAACATACACTGACCTGACATACATACATACATACACCTACTTAACATACACTGACCTACCTAACATACACTGACCTGACATACATACATACATACATACATACACCTACCTAACATACACTGACCTACCTAACATACACTGACCTACCGTGACATACATACACGCGTGTGCAGCCCACGCATCATGTGGCACAGCAGGCAACCAGAGAAGAGGAGACTGCTTGAATTTCATCACCTGGACCTTGGAGCTCCAGGCTTTGTCCTGCACATAGTAAGTTATACAAAGTAGAGCCTGTCTCCCAGTTCCAGCATGGCCAGCAGGCACAAGACGGTATGGAGAAGACTCTTCTGCCTCCTGCTGCACACTCCGGTGCCCATGATCAGACACACCGAGATCCGGAGCTCTTTACTCTGCCGTCCGCCCCCAGCACAGCTCAGGTCACCAACACACCCCAGCACCGGGCTCCTCTTCAGGTTATCCTCATCCCCTCTTCAACTTTCATCGGTGCAGTCACTGGCACATCTCGCCAGATCGCTCCTCCGCTGCCCTGATCTATCTCAGCGCTGAGTGGGGATCTCAGTGATGTGGCGTGGCGGATTGTAATTCCCGCCTTCTGGAGCCTGCAGCGCCTATGATGGACGTCCCGCGGTCCCAGCATTGGACCAGTGGGACGTTCATCATAGCTCCAGAAGGTGGGACCTGTATGTCATTCGGCCACACTCGGCCGCACTCGGCGGATCAGATCGGTCCTCGCTCGCTAACAATTGAACGGTACCTTCTTGACATTCGGGGATTTTCAGGGACCAATTTGGGGCTTCAGCTCCCCCTAGCCACCCCCTCCCGACGCCGCTGGCTGCTGGATTAAGCTTCCACCATCTTAAAGGCCGCACATGCGCCCCTTCTCTTCTGTTCTCTTCTTTTTTAAAACCCATTAAAAACATATTTGAAAAGAATTAAAAAAATAGACAAAAATGATATGCTGTATATCAGTTTTTATAATGATTTGAGTGTTCTGTTGTCCCCTTACACAATAAAACACAATTTGTTGGAATAGAAACAAATGATGAAAAGATAAGTGATACATTAACAGGAAACACGTGTGACTGGTGTAAGTTTGCCATCTCCATTTGCTGGGTCCTCATTTTAAAGAGTCTGTCTCTGGCAAACAAACATCTTCAGCAATGTCCCTGGTGTGGACCTAGGGTCCCATCAGCACAAAAGCCACCTTTGTTTCTTCTATATGTGAATTTTGCAGCTTCTGGCTTTTGTTCTAGCCTACTGGCCCACCCATTTCTTATCAGACCTGAAGCACAGAGCAAAGAGGAGTTTCAGAGCACTTCCCCTGGTTGTGTTCTACACATCTGACAGTCAAAGGGTAAGTCAGGGAGTGGGGACAGAAGTCGGCAGCTGTTTAATTTACATCAAGAGGAGAAAAAAAAAAACAGGGGTCGTAGGGTCAGTACCCAGGCACTTGTCAGCAGAAAAGCAGATGCAACGCAATTGTATATATATGCAACACCTTGTAATAAAACAGTAACAATAAATGTCCATAAAAGTCCCAATCATTAATTTGTGAACATCTTGTGCATCACCAAATGTGCTTCAAAAAATCCAGTGAAAGTGCTTCCAGTAAAGGTTCATCACCAGTAAATATAATTCTTAACAGATAAAACCCCTCACTCACAGAAATATAATGTGCTCAGTGTTATCAACTACAATAAGATAAAGGCAAGCTGGCCCCCAGTAGTAGACCACAGTCTGCATAAGAAGGCCAGATGACAATCAACTGTCTCCTCATGCATCAGAATGGCTTGGATTCTGCACTTCAGAAGTATGAGGTGTCTTTCTGTCAGCACAGACTTTGTTTATTTTAGATGCAACACAATGGCAAGGTCTGGTGTGTACAATTCAGGGAGAGAGGGGAGGAATTTGTACTGGTGATGATTGTTTCATGGGAGGTGGAGGGGGCTGTATTAGAAGGAGAGGGTAATTACTTACTCTTAACTCTGCACTATGTGCATTACATGCCCATTGCCTATGCACTCCTGTGCATTACATACTCCAGTCCTCTGTGCATTATCTATTCCTGACCTCCTGAATGTTAGGCACTCTAAACCCATGCCAGAGTAGGTTCAGGTTTTATTAAACAATATTTCTTTAATCACTTCCCGTTGGTGTGGCAATTTGCCAACACCTAACCTTTGCATCATTGCTCTCCTCAGAGTGCCGATGGGTGCCCAGATCTTTCACAATCCTAACAACACTACCTTGCTAACTTGAACTGCTGGATAGGCATCCCATTTAGGAATGGCCCCAATAAGAATTATGCCCTGTACACACGATCGGACATTGATCGGACATTCCTACAACAAAATCCATGGATTTTTTCCGACAGATGTTGGCTCAAACTTGTTTTGCATACACAAAGTAGCATAAAGTTGTCGGAAGATCCGATCGTTCTGAACGCAGTGACGTAGAACACGTGCATCGGGACTATAAATGGGGCAGTAGTCAATAGCTTTCGTCTCTTAATTTATTCTGAGCATGCGTGGCACTTTGTGCATCAGAATTGTCCACACACGGTCGGAATTTACGGATTTTGTTGTCAGAAAATTTTATAGCCAGCTCTCAAACTTTGTGTGTCGGAAATTCCGATGGAAAAAGTCAGATGGAGCCCACACACAGTTGGAATTTCTGACAACAAGCTCCGATCACACATATTCCGTCAGAAAGTCCGACCGTGTGTACAAGGCATTAAAGTTGCAGCAATTGTCACTCGGGCCAGCTATATTCGCAGCCATATTGATTTTTGGTGATTTTGTGGACATGGTCAGTCGG
This sequence comes from Lithobates clamitans, assembly GCA_037952925.1. Lineage (NCBI taxonomy): Eukaryota > Metazoa > Chordata > Amphibia > Anura > Ranidae > Lithobates > Lithobates clamitans. Next base: position 339,456 of record JBBGZY010000356.1, on the reverse strand, counting down.
ATGTCCCTGGATTCCATTTTGAAAATCTAGTAACCATTAGCTGGTGCACTAAACTTAAACAAGTTTGAGGAACATACTGTATAGTGTAATAAATTAAATGTTATATATAAAATTGTAGAGTTTATGATAGCTGGTGAGTACACTAAAACATCTAACCATTGGATAAAAGGATAGTTAAGAGATTGATATATGATTACTTTTGCTTTATTTTTCAGTCGAGGTAAAGCTGTTTTCGGCTATTGCATTAACGTGCCTTTTCCTGTTTGTCATTAATACCCAGCTGTTTTCCTACATCCAGCCAACCTTATACCAGTCTGCAGGATTTTAGCCTTGTGGATATTATTCCTCATATAACGCAAGGCATTTTACAAACAGTCTGCTGAAAGAAGGCATGTCTGATATTTCCTGCCTAGCTTTGTTATTCCCATCAAGGCCTTTAACCTCCTCAATACTGGACACTTTCACCCCCTTCCTGCCCAGGCCAATTTTCAGATTTCAGCACTGTCACACGTTGCATGACATTAACTAATTTAAGCAACACTGCACCAGAATTAAATGTTTATGTTTTAAGACAGATATCACTTTCTTTTGGCAGTATTTATCCACCACTGGGTTTTTTATTTGTTGCTATGTAAACAAAAATATACTGAACGGAAGTATAAATCATAACGGAAGCGGCAGCGGAAATCATAACTGGTATACTATAATGGTTGCAAAACACTTTTCAGTTTAACCACTTCAATACCAGGCACTTATACACCTTCCCGCCCAGACCAATTTTCAGCTTTCAGCGCTCTCACATTTTGAATGACAATTACTCAGTCATGCTACACTGTATCCAAACAAAATTTATATCATTCTCTTCTCACAAATAGAGCTTTCTTTTGGTGGTATTTAATCACTGCTGGGTTTTTTTATTTTTTGCGATATAAGCGAAAAAACTGCAAAATTTTTGAAAAAAACACACTTTTTTTTAGTTTCTATTATAAAATTTTGCAAATAAGTCATTTTTCCTCATAAATTTGTGGCAAAATTTATACTGCTACATATCTTTGGTAAAAATAATCCAAATTAATGCATATCTTTGTGAAAGTTATAGAGTCTACAAACTATGGTGCCAATCACTGAAAATTGATCACATCTGATCACACCTGATGTACTGAAGGCCTATCTCATTTCTTGAGGCACTGAGACCCCATTCACACAGGGGCAACACGACTCAGCGAGGCGACCTGCACACGACTGCCCGGGCGACTTGCAAAACGACTTCTGTATAGAAGTCTATGCAAGTCGCCCCAAGTCGCCCCCGAAGTCCTACAGGAACCTTTTTCTAAGTCGGAGCGACTTGCGTCGCTCCCCTTAGAACGGTTCCATAGCACAGAATGGGAGGCGACTTGTCAGGCGACTAGGTCGCCTGACAAGTCGTTCCTGTGTGAATGGGCTCTAAGAAGCCAGGAAAGTACAAATACCCCCCAAATGACCCCTTTTTGGAAAGTAGACAGTCCAAGGTATTTACTAATAGGCATGGTGAGTTTTTTGAAGTTGTAATTTTTTCACACAATTCTTGGGAAAATTAAGATTTTTTTTTTTACACAAACTGGTCATATTAACAGGTTATTTCTCTCACACAGCATATGCATAATTGCAACTGCACCCCAAAATACATTCTGCTACTCCTCCCGAGTATGGCGATACCACATGTATGAGATTTTTACACAGCCTGGCCATATACAAAGGCCCAACATTGAAGTAGCACTTTCAGGTGTTCTACAAGCATCAATTGCACATATCCTTTCTCAACCACCTATTACAATTTTGAAGGCCCTGGAGCACCAGGGCAATGGAATTGTCCACAAAATAACCCCATTTTGGACAGCACACACCCCAACGTATAATCTATGAGGCATAATGAGTCTTTTGAACGCTTCATTTTTTTCCAGAAGGTTTTGAAAAATGTGGAAAAAAATGAAAATGCATTTTTTTTTACACAAAGTTGTCCATTTATAAGATATTTCTAACACATAGCATGTACATAGAAAAAATGACACCCCAAAATGCATTCCGCTACTCCTCCTGAGTATGGTGATACCACATGTGTGACACTTTTACACAGCCTGGCCACATACAAAGCCCAACAGTGAAGTAGCACTTTCAGGCGTTCTACAAGCATAAATTGCACATATCCTTTCTCAACCACCTATTACAGTTTTGAAGGCTCTGGAGTACCAGGACAATGGAATTGTCCACAAAATGACCCCATTTTGGAAAGCAAACACCCCAACGTATAATCTATGAGGCATAATGAGTCTTTTGAACGGTTAATTTTTTTCCAGAAGTTTTTGGAAAATGTGGAAAAAAAATGAAAATGCATTTTTTTTACACAAAGTTGTCCATTTATAAGATATTTCTAACACATAGCATGTACATAGCAAAAATGACACCCCAAAATACATTCTGCTACTCCTTCTGAGTATGACGATACCACATGTTTGAGACTTTTACACAGCCTGGACACATACAGAGGCCCAACAGTGAAGTAGCACCTCCAGGCATTCTAGCAGCATTAATTACACATATCATTTTCTGACTACCGATCACATTTTTGAAGGCCCTTCGAATTTCTAACACATAGCAGGTACATACCAAATAACAAAAGATTACCTGTGGGTTTAGAAGTGCAGTGGTCCACAGAGGAGAGCATTGGTCCAGGCAGCAGGCAGGAATAAGGTCAGCGACAGCAAAAGCAATCATCCAGGCAGCAGGCAGGAATACTGTCCATAGTTCAGTAGATACTGTCAGCACAGCCAGAGCACAGCCAGAGCACAGCCAAAGCACAGCCAGAGCACACCCAACGCACAGCCAAAGCACAGCCAAAGTACAGGTCCAGGTAGCAGGCAGAGGTGTCCTGGCAGAAATACTGTCCAAAGTCAGTAGAGGCAGCAGGCAGATATATGGTCAACACAGCCAAAGTATTGGTCCAAGCAGCAGGAAGAAACATGGTCCATAATGTCATGGGTCATTACAGGCAGCAATATGGTCAGCACAGCCAAAGTATTGGTCCAGGCAGTAGGAAGGACCATCAAGCTTAGGGCCAGGGGGACAAGGGTAGAGGCTTCTCCCACCCAAATCGCTTTGAAGCCTTCAGGCAACCAGGCCCTGTTCTGGGAGCACAGAAAAGGAAAAACTGGTTTTCTCTACTCAGAACGCTATTCTGAAGCCCCTCACATATGTGAGACCCCTGTGTACTGAAGTAGATGGCCAAAAGATCAGTACAAGTGGCAGGCAAAACATGGTCGATTAACAGGCCATGTCGGTAAACAGGCTGAGGTTGGTGCACGTGGAAGTCAGAAACGTGGTTTAAATCGGCAAGCAAAGATATCGTCGGTAAACAGGCCAGGGTCAGTTAATTAACATGGTAGCAGGCAAATGGGGAAATGGCAGTCTGTTAATAATAAGGGGAACTAATATTGGATGGATGTATGATAATTTTTGAAGCAATCTCCGATGCACAGGCCAGGTTGGAAGGGACATTGGGGACAATAATAGCTGGTATCTCTTCTTACTCCTCCTCTGCTGCATACACAGCATTTCTTTTGGCGTCTTCTTCCAGATTCTGTGGGGGGAATGTGATAGGAAAGTGCTGCTCGTGAAGTCGACTCACGCTATCAGAACGAATGCTTACTGGGGCGGGACTTTGTTGGTAAATGAGGGCAGTGACAATATCTTCAATATACTTCAGGTAGGTGATTTGTTGCTTTTGAGTTGCTTTTTGGTAGCAGACAAATGAATTAAAAAGGGCCATGTGAAACAGGTGAAACGCAACTTTCTTATAACAATAACGGGACTTTCTGGTTGATAAATAGGGCTGTAGCATCTGATCGTTTAACCCCCCCCCCATGTACATATTATAATCATGGACACATTCGGGCTTTACAATGGGGCCGCCTCTTCTTTGGGTCTCGACCACGGTGTCATTGTGGATGGTAGAGAGGATGTGGACATCTTTCTTGTCCCTCCACTTCATGGCCAACACCCCCTCGTTCCTCATGAATGCCAATTCTTTGTTTTGCAATTTTTTGGTCAACAAATTTTGTGGGAATCCCTTCCATTTTTTTTTTAAAGTACCGCAGGCTGGGTTTTTTTACTATAAAGGTGATGAAAAAGGTGCAGGCTGGTATAATAGTTGTCGACATATAAATGGTATCCTTTGTCATCAGGGGGTATGCCAGATCCCAGACAATTTTACCACTGGTCTTTGCCTTCGTAGATCCGGAATGTGAAGACATATCCAGTGGCTCAATCGCATAATTTATTTAATTTCACCCCATACCTGGATCTCTTGCTTGGTATATACTGCTTGAAGTGCAGTCGGCCAGTGAAATGTATGAGGGACTCGTCCACACAAATTTTTTGGTCTGGGATAAAAACGTCTCTAAATCACTGGGAAAAGGAATTGATTAGGGGGCGTATCTTGTACAATTTTTCGTGGTTGGGATGATCTCGGGGAGGGCACTGTGAATTGTCATTGAAGTGGAGAAAACGCATAATCATGTCATATCTTGTCCTGGACATGACAGCGGAATATATGGGCATGTGTTGGATGGGGTTGGTGGACCAATATGCATGGACTTCGTAAATTTTTGTAAGCCCCATATTGAACGTAAGGCCCACAAATAATTTAAATTCGTCCAGTGTTAGACGTCGCCACTGGAACATGCGGGCATAGGAAGAATTGGGGTTGGCAGCAATTAATAAAACAGGTTAGTTGGATCTACCATATTCTGCAGCAAATCTTGTGGGAAAAATAAAGAAAAATAATCAAATTGAGAAAAATTTGTAGTGTCGGGCTGCACACCTGGCTGTGCAGTAAAAGGGGGGATGATAGCGGATCCTGAGTTGGCAGGCAACCATAAGGGGTTTGCCAGGGCATCGGGAAGGTAGGACTGGGGCTGGGTTCTTCGGGTTGGGCGTGTGATTCCAGTGCTTGTACTGGGCTCCTCTTCCTGGGGTCTGGCGCTGCTGGTGGTGGGCAGATCTCCTGATCTTGGTCCTGAGCTTGGTCCTGATCTCAGTCCTGATCTCGGTCCTGATCTTGGTCCTGATCTCATTCTTTCGGGAGGGACAGTTTTCTCCGAGGACTCGGACTCCGATCCACTATCCTCCACTGGCTCGTATTCTGAACCATAATCGGATGATGTGAGCTCCCCGCTGCTCTCATCATCCGACATGGTAAGAAGGGCATATGCCTCCTCAGGTGTGTAAACCCTTTTGCGACATTATTGGTAGTGCTTTTTGGCGGGCCTATGTAATGGTACTGCTGGCTGTAGTGGTGGTACCGATGTGGTATTAGTGGCGGACCTGTGTGGCGGTACCGATTGTGGTACAGGTGATGGTACGGGTGGTGGTGGTACCGATCGTGGTACAGGTAGCGGTACGTGTGGTGGTGGAGGTACCGATGGCGGTACGAGTGGCAGTACTGGTAGCAGGCCTGTGTGGCGGGCCTGTGTGGTGGTATAGATGGTGGGCCTGATGGCGGAACTGGCAGTGGTACCGATGGCGGTACTGGTAGCCTGTGTGGCGGTACTGATGGCGGTCGGCCTGATGGCGGTACCAATAGTGGACCTGATGTCAGGACTGACTATGGTACCGATGGCGGTACTGGTAGCCTGTGTGGGGGTACCAATGGCGGTACTGATAGCGGTGGGCCTGTGACAGATGATTGACAGATGGGCTGATTGATTGGGTGACTGACAGATGGGCTGATTGGCTGGGCTGATTGATCAGATGGGCTAATTGACAGATGGGCTGACTGACAGATGGGCTAATTGACAGATGGTCTGACTGACAGATGGGCTGACTGACAGATGGGCTGGGCTGTGTGACAGGTCCTCTTTATTGGGGGGTCGTGTTGTGTACAGTATACAGTATATATAGACAGAACACTACACTGATATCTCACTTACTGATCCCTGCTCTCTCCTCACACGATCGGTGTGTGAGAGAGAGCAGAGATCAGATGGTAACTGCTCCTCTGTTTACATTTGTGACCGGCTGTGATTGGACACAGACGGTCACATGGTAAACAGCCAATTTCATTGGCTGTTTACCTTGATCAGGAAAGCGATGTGTCCAAGGGACACCCGCCTTCCTCGATCCCTGCCCTGCACTCCTCCGGCGGCGCGCACAGTGCGCGCTGCCGAGTTTGTTATGACATGTGATCGGCTGTGACGTTGACACAGCCAATCACGTGGTAAACGACCAAAATCACTGGCTGTTTACCTTGATCGGGGAAGTGCTGTGTCCGAGGGACACATGCCGTCCCCGATCACCGCATTGCGCACCCCCGCGGGCACGCTCTAGGGGGTTGTCCTGCTGGACGTCATATGACGCCCAGTCAGGATAACACAACCACCGCCTGGCCGTCATCTGCTATGGGCCGGGCGGGAAGTGGTTAAGTCGATAGAGAAAACACTTATAAAGACATAAGGGGTGGTTGTGGTTATTCTGCTAAGTAATCATGCTTTTCACAGTAACATTACTTCTATCTGATACTAAAGTATGCTTGGGAGTGTTCTGTGGATAGGCCTGGAGAATGCTAACACATGAGGTAGCAACCAGCTTTGGGTAGTTACTTCCTCTTAAGACCTAAGCAGCGGTTGGTTGAATATCCGCGTTTGGTAAAATGAAGCTCAGTTAGATAGAGAGATTGATTTATGGTTTAAACCTAGGAAGAGAGGAGATGAAGGGGACGAAGAGGAGGGGGGAGAGGGAAAAGAGAAAAAAAAGGTGGGGGGTGGGGGGGTTTGGGACACCTCCCAGTCTCGGCCGTCACCCCCAAAGGCTTGGAGTAATGTGGGTGAGGAAGCCTGGTCTGGAGATAGTTGGGTGTTTAATTAGCTAAATTGATAAGGGTCCTCCCTCAATCTTCCCTTGTTTTAGGTGAGGAAGGCCAATTATCTCATGTTTTGATGAGGTTAGCTCATAAGGTGTAGTAGTAGAGTCATTAAGGGTTGTTATCGTCCTGGGGTGCATGTTTCATGATGGTTTGGCTTGTCAAAAGTTTGTACTTATCTGTGGTGTGGAAGTGGGCCCAACAGGCCCATGTGTGTGAAAATTTGGTTGGACAATCTTTGGCTATGGAGATTAATTCCTCCATTTCCGCAATTTTTTCTGCTCGTTTGAGCCATTCAGGGATGGTCAGGACATGGGTTGTTCCCCAGTGAAGAGGGATACACAATTTGGCCGCATTTATTAGGGGTGGTATAAGTGTTTTGCGATATTGGTGCGTCGGCATGTCCGAGTGGTGAAGGAGAAACTGCATTGGGTGTTTTCTAGAGTGTATGTAGAGATTTGTGATGTCAGTTCCCGGATTTGAGTCCAGAATGTCTGGATTAGAGGACAGGGCCACCATATGTGCTCTAAAGTACCTGTTTCCCTGAAACACCTCCAGCATTTATCAGAAATTGCAGAGTTATATTTGTTGAGAATTACTGGGGTTCTGCACCAGCGCATTCAAATTTTATAGTTATTTTCCTGGAGACATTGAGGGAGCCTTTGTGTGTTATTTTAGAAATGTGTTTCCATTGTGTCTCTGTCATTTCTGTTTGTAAGTCTCTTTCCCAGCTTAAACAAGCTTTGTTAGTTTTCATTGAGCTATCGGAGGATAGTATGTTGTAAATGTTGGAGATCATATGTTGCTGGGGTGCAGAGTGAGAGCATAGCTGTTCAAATAGTGTGAGCAGATGAGAGACGGGGGATACATGGTCAGCTTCTTTCAGGAAATGTCTGGTCTGGAAATATGTCCAGAAAGGGAAGGCATTATTGTCTCTGTTGGCTGGTAGGAAGTACCGGTCCAGAAATATACCCGATCGGAAGAAGTGGTGGGCTAAAATCTCTGTGTGTTTCCAGGTGTCTGCCAAAAACCTGGTGTACATACCAGGTCGGGAATGCTGGATTAAGTTTTACAAATGTAAGGGGTCCAGGGATAGAGATGTGTAGCTTTCAGAAGGTTTCCTTGAAACAGCCGAGTGTCGGGGCACTACGAGGGTGATTAATCAGATTCCTCGGGATGTGTTTGTATGAGGTTCAAGGCAAGGATCGTAGTGGCAGGGGGGAAAATGTGTGTTCAAGCGTGACCCAGTCTTTGTATTGGCCATGCCCTGACCAATCTACAATCCTAGAGAGCTGGCAAGCCCAATAGTATTTCTTGAGGTCCGGGAGACCAATGCCCCCTTAGTTTTAGGTTTCGGCAGTTGTTCATACGCTATCCTAGGTCTTTACTGCCTCCATAGGAGCCTAGTACACAGTCGTTTGTATAATTGAAAGAAGGTCGGGGGGAGCTTAATGGGTATGGTTTGCAGGATGTACAGAATGCGTGGGAGTATGTTCATCTTTAGGATTACTGCCCTTCCAAACCAGGAGAAATGGGGGTTGTTCCACCTACTTAGGTCGTTTGCAATGGTTTTAAGTAGGGTTGTCCCGATACCGATACTAGTATCGGTATCGGCACCAATACCAAGCATTTGCCGAAGTACTTGTACTCGGGCAAATGCTCCCGATACTTCACCCAATACCTGGACAGTCAGCGGTGATCTGTGAGTGGGGTAGTTGCAAGCTTCTCCCCCCCTTTCAGCTGCTTTAGTGAAATCTATACAGCGGTGATCGGTGCTTGTAATTCCCCTACACACGATCACCGCTGACTGTCACCTCATCCTCCTCCAGTCCCCCTCCATGCCCCCTCCATTCTGCTGTTCCACTCCTTTCTTCCTCCGTGTCCCCCTCCATTCTGCTGCTGTCCCCCTCCATTCTGCTGTCCCCCTCCTTTCTTCCTCCGTGTCCCCCGCCGTTCTGCTGCTGTCTCCTCCTTTCTGCTGCTGTCCCCCTCCAGTTTTCCTCCGTGTCCCCCTTCGTTCTGCTGTCCCTCTCCATGTAATCCTCCTTCCTTTGATGTATGATCAGAGTCAGTGATCACTGACTCTGTCCATTCACATAACTGAAACATTGTAATCTCCTGTGATTACAATGTCTCAGTTTATGAATGGAAAGGAGCCGCTGTCTTCTCTCCATTCATTTTCAGTGCAGCTGAGGCTGCAGAGAAAGGAACTGGGGAATCTCTATCCTCGGTCTCTTTCTCTGTCTCAAGGGGAGATTTCAGGGGTCTATTAAGACCCCTGATATCTCACAAATCCCCCCAACAGGGCTGATAAAAAAAAGTATTGAAATAAATAATAAAAGAATTATTGTAAAAAATAATAAAAATTAAAATAAAAAACACACAGATACCATCCACCCCCTCCCTCCCTAAAAAAAGAAAGCATTGTAAAAAAACCAAAAAAAAATTGTAAAAAAAAATAAAAAAAAACACTGTCACGTGACATTAAAAAAGTATCTGGGATTTTGCAAAATTAATCTTAAAATTGGAGATACTATGGTAGAAATTCAATACTTTTAGGAGACTTGGGATTGAAATGTGCGGTTCCTTTAGGAATAGTAGTATGTCGTCGGCGAAGGTGGCTATCTTATAGGTGCAATCGGCAATGAAAAAGCCGTTGACATTGTTGTTAGATCTGAGACATTGGAGGAAGGGTTCAAGGGTTAAAACGAATAAAATTGGTGAAAGTGGGCATCCCTGTCTTGTCCCATTACTAATGGAGAAGGCATTCGACAGGTGACCGTTTACATCACACTCTGGCAGTTGGCGTTGTATAAAGGGACATGATGGCATTGAACATCCGATCCTGGAAACCAAGATGTCTCAGAACTGCTCCTAGGTAGTCTCATGCCAACCTGTTGAACGCCTTCTCTGCATCTAGCGATAGAAGGAATCCATCGTGTTTGTGGGTTGTAATCCAGTGGTGTATATTTAGGGCTTTATTTGTATTATCCCTGGCTTCTCATCCAGGTATGAAACCAACTTGGTCTCTCCCTATCAGAGAAGGCAAGAAGGGTACAAGACGGGAGGCTAGAATCTTGGCATATAGCTTTATATCGACATTCAATAAGGATTTCGGCCTGTAGTTACTAACTAATGTAGGGTTTTTCTCCTCTTTTGGGATCACTGTAATATGAGCTTCCGGTAATCTATGGAAGGGGAGAGTGGACGATGTTAAGGAGTTAAAGGTCTTAATCATATGTGGGGCTAAGGTGTCCATAAAGGCCTTATAGTAGGCAGCTGTAAGCCCATCGGGGCCGGGACTCTTACCATTTTTAAGCTGTTTGATTGCTGATTTGAGTTCTTGTTCCGAAATAGGGTTTTCTAACTGAATGGCAATGTTTTTGTCTATGGGTTTTGGGCAGAATTTGTTGAGGAAGGACTTGATTGAGGCGTGTCGAGTTTCAGATCTACTATGGTTTGTTTAGAGAGATTATATAGGTTAGAGTAGTAAGTCTCAAATTGGGCTGCTATGTCTGTCGTGGGCCCCCCTTGAGGATCTTTGATGGTGTGAATGTTTGCGTGTACTTTCCTGGTCTGGAGGGCTCTAGCTAGATATTTTCTGCATTTGTTGCCGAATTCATAGAAGAGCTTTCGGTGTAGGATAAATTTGTGTTGCGTTTTACGGTTTAGTTCTTCACGTAAAAGTTTCCTGTTTTGGGTAAGCTCATGATAAATTTGCTGTGCTTGTGATTGTTTGTGGGCTAGCTCAAGGTTTTTAATCTTGTCGAGCAGATCTGTAATTATTTGTTGATGGGCCTTTCGACGAGATGATTTAAGGGCAATGAATTTCCCTCGAACTACACATTTATGGGCCTCCCATTGGGTAAGTGGGCCTGTGACAGGTGTGTCATTCTCTATAAAAAATGTGTGTATGCAACTACGGATGTCTTTGACGGCTTCTTCTGAAGTAAGCAGAGACGAGTCCAGGCGCCAAATATTTTTGGAGATGTGTTTGTCAGGGAATGTCAGAGTCATTGTGATTGGGTGGTGGTCTGTAGGGATGAGCTTCGAGTTCGAGTCGAACTCATGTTCTACTCGAACATTGGCTGTTCGCAAGTTCGCCGAACAGCGAACAATTTGGGGTGTTCGCGGCAAATTCGAATGCCGCGGAACACCCTTTAAAAGTCTATGGGAGAAATCATAAGTGCTAATTTTAAAGGCTTATATGCAAGTTATTGTCATAAAAAGTGTTTGGGGACCCGGATCCTGCCCCAGGGGACATGGATCAATGCAAAAAAAAGTTTTAAAAATGGACGTTTTTTCAGGAGCAGTGATTTTATTAATGCTTAAAGTCAAACAATAAAAGTGTAATATCCCTTTAAATTTCGTACCTGGGGGGTGTCTATAGTATGCCTGTAAAGGGGCGCATGTTTCCCGTGTTTAGAACAGTCTGACAGCAAAATGACATTTGGAAGGAAAAAACTCATTTAAAACTACCCGCGGCTATTGCATTGCCGACAATACACATAGAAGTTCATTGATAAAAACGGCATGGGAATTCCCCACAGGGCAACCCCGAACCAAAAAAAAAAATGATGTGGGGGTCCCCCTAAATTCCATACAAGGCCCTTCAGGTCTGGTATGGATATTAAGGGGAACCCCAGCCAAAATTTTAAAAAAAAATTGACGTGGGGTTCCCCCTAAATTCCATACCAGACCCTTCAGGTCTGGTATGGATTTTAAGGGGAACCCCGCGCCAAAAAAAAAAAACAAAACGGCGTGGGGTCCCTCCAAAAATCCATACCAGACCCTTATCCGAGCACGCAACCTGGCAGGCCGCAGGAAAAGAGGGGGGGACGAGAGTGCGCCCCCCCCTCCTGAACCGTACCAGGCCACATGCCCTCAACATTGGGAGGGTGCTTTGGGGTAGCCCCCCAAAACACCTTGTCCCCATGTTGATGAAGACAAGGGCCTCATCCCCACAACCCTGGCCGGTGGTTGTGGGGGTCTGCGGGCGGGGGGCTTATCGGAATCTGGAAGCCCCCTTTAACAAGGGGACCCCCAGATCCCGGCCCCCCCCCTGTGTGAAATGGTAAGGGGGTACTTACCCCTACCATTTCACTAAAAAACTGTCAAAAATTTTAAAAATGACAAGAGACAGTTTTTGACAATTCCTTTATTTAAATGCTTCTTCTTTCTTCCTTCATCTTCTTCTTCTTCTGGTTCTTCTGGCTCTTCTGGTTCTTCCTCCAGCGTTCTCGTCCAGCATCTTCTCCGCGGCGTCTTCTATCTTCTTCTCCTCGGGCCGCTCCGCACCCATGGCATGGGGGGGAGGCTCCCGCTCTTCTCTTCATCTTCTTCTCTTCTTCATCTTCTTCTTCATCTTCTTCTTCTTCTTCATCTCTTCTTCCTTCTTCTCTTCTTCATGTCTTCTCCGGGCCGCTCCGCAGCCATGCTGTGGCATGGAGGGAGGCTCCCGCTGTGTGACGGCGTCTCTTCGTCTGACGGTTCTTAAATAACGGGGGGCGGGGCCATCCGGTGACCCTGCCCCCCTCTGACGCACGGTGACTTGACGGGACTTCCCTGTGACGTCACGGGGAATGCCACTGGGAAGTACCGTCATGTCACCGTGCGTCAGAGGGGGGCGGGGTCACCGGGTGGCCCCGCCCCCCGTTATTTAAGAACCGTCAGACGAAGAGACGCCGTCACACAGCGGGAGCCTCCCTCCATGCCACAGCATGGCTGCGGAGCGGCCCGGAGAAGACATGAAGAGAAGAAGGAAGAAGAGATGAAGAAGAAGATGAAGAAGAAGGTGAAGAAGAGAAGAAGATGAAGAGAAGAGCGGGAGCCTCCCCCCCCATGCCATGGGTGCGGAGCGGCCCGAGGAGAAGAAGATAGAAGACGCCGCGGAGAAGATGCTGGACGAGAACGCCGGAGGAAGAACCAGAAGAGCCAGAAGAACCAGAAGAAGAAGAAGATGAAGGAAGAAAGAAGAAGCATTTAAATAAAGGAATTGTCAAAAACTGTCTCTTGTCATTTTTAACATTTTTGACAGTTTTTTAGTGAAATGGTAGGGGTAAGTACCCCCTTACCATTTCACACAGGGGGGGGGGCCAGGATCTGGGGGTCCCCTTGTTAAAGGGGGCTTCCAGATTCCGATAAGCCCCCCGCCCGCAGACCCCCACAACCACCGGCCAGGGTTGTGGGGATGAGGCCCTTGTCTTCATCAACATGGGGACAAGGTGTTTTGGGGGGCTACCCCAAAGCACCCTCCCAATGTTGAGGGCATGTGGCCTGGTACGGTTCAGGAGGGGGGGGGGGCCGCACTCTCGTCCCCCCCTCTTTTCCTGCGGCCTGCCAGGTTGCGTGCTCGGATAAGGGTCTGGTATGGATTTTTGGGGGGACCCCACGCCGTTTTGTTTTTTTTTTTTGGCGCGGGGTTCCCCTTAAAATCCATACCAGACCTGAAGGGTCTGGTATGGAATTTAGGGGGAACCCCACGTCAATTTTTTTTTTAAATTTTGTCTGGGGTTCCCCTTAATATCCATACCAGACCTGAAGGGCCTTGTATGGAATTTAGGGGGACTCCCACACCTTTTTTTTTTTTTTAATTTTGGTTCGGGGTTGCCCTGTGGGGAATTTCCATGCCGTTTTTATCAATGAACTTCTATGTGTATTGTTGGCAATGCAATAGCCGCGGTAGTTTTAAATGTGTTTTTTCCTTCAAAATGTCATTTTGCTGTCAGACTGTTCTAAACACGGGAAACATGCGCCCCTTTACAGGCATACTATAGACACCCCCCAGGTATGAAATTTAAAGGGATATTACACTTTTATTGTTTGACTTTAAGCATCATTAAAATCACTGCTCCCGAAAAAACGGCCGTTTTTAAAAGTTTTTTTTGCATTGATACATGTCCCCTGGGGTAGGACCCGGGTCCCCAAACCCTTTTTAGGACAATACCATGCAAATTAGCCTTTAAAATGAGCACTTTTGATTTCGAACCTTCGAGTCCCATAGACGTCAATGGGGTTCTAACATTCGTGCGAACTTTCGGTCCGTTCGCGGGTTCTGGTGCGAACCGAACCGGGGGGTGTTCGGCTCATCCCTAGTGGTCTGACAGCAGCATTGGTTCAATGGTGGCGGTGGTTAGAAAGGTTATGTCTTTCTGGGATAGGAATAGATATTCAATTCTACAATATTTATTATGTGGGGCAGAAAAAAAGTAAAGTCTTTTTCGTCAGGGTGAAGGGTACACCATGCATCATGTAAAAGAAGATCTTGGATCTGTAGCTTAATTGGTCTGGTGGCTTTGTATGGTAATGATGCTGTACCAGTGGAGGTATTTAAGATTGGGGATAGGGCTACATTGAAGTCTCCTCCTAGGATGGTCAGTCCAGAGTGAAAGTCTGAAAGCAGTCTTGAAATTGATCTAAAGAAGCTTACTTGTGTAGTATTGGGGCTGTATATATTGGCTAGCGTCCCTGTAGTCATCCTTTTAGGAAGATGTATCTACCCTCCGTGTCTATGAGCGAGTCCATGGGTTGCCAGTCAAGGTTTTTTGAAATTAAAATTGAGACCCCTTTTGTTTTCACGAGTGAGTTGGTGGCATGGTATACTGTTGGGAACATATGTTTCATTATCTTGGGGATCTTGTTTGTGCGGAAGTGCGTCTCTTGTAGAAATACTCTGTTTGCCTTCAGTTTATACATCATATCAAGGACTTGGCTACGTTTTTCCGGGATGTTGAGACCCTTTGTGTTTAATGAGACTACTTTAAGCCTGGAGGTTTTTTTTGTGGCGCTAGTGAGGATCATATTGTGCTATTGTTCGTTCCTAGGGTTTTCAGGAGACCGTGAGGTGCTAAGTAGTTATATTCTCTCGTGTGAGCTGGAGGGGTCTGGGGAAAAGTAGCTTCTGATGTAGTTTTGGTCTGGTAAAAATGTAGTGATGGCGGAGACTGTGAGTTAGAGAAAGAGGGGGGGGGGAGAGAAAAGGTAGAAGGGGATATAAGGAACAAAAAAAATAGGGGGGAGGGGGGGGAGAGGTCATGGGGAGAGAAAGGTAGAAAAAGGACTAGGTGGGTGAACTGGGAATTAGGAAAAGAAGGGATAGGCGGTAGTCCGCAGTTAGGGAGGTTATATATAACCTTCCCTAAGATTAGAAATGGATCCGGTAAGTTTTGACAGGAACAAGTACGTTCCCGTCTTGTGGGAAGGTGACAGGTGTCAGAACGGAACGGTCAAGATTCAGTATCTCTCGTCCGCTGGGACTTTTACTGCTGGTGGTGTGAGGGAGCCATCATTTATTAGTAGTAGGAAGAATAGCTGTGGGTCTAAACTTAGGGGAGTTAAACATGAGGTATATTCCTAAGGTCGTTTAGCAGATGAATTGAATAAACCTTAACAAATCTAGATTGTAAAATATAACATATTATATTATTACAGAAACCAGAACAGTAACACGGAGTCTTCTTTACCCAAAAGCATCATACGTTGTGCCTCCACTTAAATGGAGCTGGTAGAAACCCCCAACAGTGAGTCAAACAGCACTGTTTATGACATTCTACATGACTATTTATAATATCACTTTAGTCAAATCTGCATCAGAAAGCACCCCCTCTCGTGTATGTGTGTGATCCAGCAGTAATCGGTTTATGGTCGATATTTTGGCAAATATCAGTCCCATTTGGGTTGGAATGGGATCACCACAAACCCTACTGTGTTTAGCATCTCGGGAGTTGCAAGGTGGGATAGCCCTGCAACTCCTTGTAATAAAGATGGTTAGGTACATGAAGTTAACCCATTAATTGAGTACGATTGAATTGGGAGATGTCCAATCAATTGAATGACTAAATTTCAGAGATTTAACAAGATACGCAAGGAGGAGCTTTCTAATATACTCTGACTTAAAAACTCTCCCAACTTCCCACCCGAGTGAGGCATCGGGAGGAGGGGCGAGATTGTACAAATGCCATATCGAGGGTGTTACAGGAAAAGCCCAAAGCTTTTAGATACTTAAAAAGCGTTTATCCATAGTGGCAGATTCTGCTGATTTTGGGGGAGATGACGGTATGACAAGCAAATTAGATCCAAATCCCTTTGTGGTAAAGGAGATGACCTCCGTGCAACATCACCCTCCTGAGGCCACCCCATGTGAAGCACCCGAGACAACACTATTTACATTTATCGAACCTCAGTTTAGGGTATTACTGTGAGCAGAGAGATGCAGGAGGTCTATGTCTGGAATGCCTCCTGGGATAGATCAGGTTGGAGGGAGGGTGGGATAGGGTGGAAAAGGGCCTTGGGGTTGAGGAGGGAAAGGGGTAGGGGGGTTGGGTATGGGGAGAGGTGAAGAGGGGTGAGGGGGAATTGGGGAAGGGTGTAGGAAGGTGTTTAAAGTAAGAGCACCACCCTTGAGGTGGTATATTTATCTATAAGAGTCACTTAGTCTCTCAGCATAGTCTTAGGCTACTTAATGGGGGGGGGCATGTGATTACACCTAAGAAAATGTATTTTACCTTTAAGACCGCTAGTTCTTCTAGGAGGGACAGTTAGAACACGGGGGTCTCCGAAAGGGAGCAACAAACTTACAGTTCAGTTGCGGTAAAGTCCACCCGTTATGGATCTGACTTTTCAGGTGTGCTGTTAACATCAGTGAGGAGTGTCTAGGGTTGGCAGTTACTGGAAGAAGAGAAAAAAGAAAAAGAAAAGAAAAAAAAGAAAAGAAAAAATATCTTCGATGTAGCCATTTTCGGTATAATATCGTTACCTCAGGTGCCACAGACGGGTGCTGTAGAGAGGTTCCTATCTTGCGGTATATTCGGTGTTGAGATGTGTAGTAGGGCAGGGGTGAAATTGCTCAGTCGGATCCTTCATGGCGGGCTCTTCTGTGAGCTTTTAGGCTGTTGAGCACAGCGTTCCGGGATTCTGACCTGCTGGATTCCCTTGGTGGGGTGGGTCTGCGGCGTCTTATGTGAAAGTCATTGTGGACTGGAATAGAATCAGTGGAAGCTGATCTTCTCATGTGTGGTTGGCAAGGGGTGTTGTACCAGTCTGGGACATAAACGCGTGGAATATTTAGTGCTTCACAGAAAGCAGGTAAATCTTCCGGCAGGCGTAGGTTGGCTGTGCGGCCTTAAAAGGAGGCAGAGAGAAAGAAGAGGAATTTCCACTGGTACTGGATCCCTTTGGTACACAGGAGGTCGAGAAGAGGGTGTAGGTCTCTTCTATTTTAAAGGGTAATGGGTGAGAGATCCTGTCGGCTCCTTGATAAAGTAGGGAGCGACAGTCTCTGGCCCTGTGGAGAATTTCCTCCTTTAGTTTAAAGTTGACGAGACAGCACACAATGTCTCTGGGGGATCAGTATCTCTGCCTCTGGGTCTGGGTCTCAAGGCCCTGTGTAAGCGTTCAAAGTCAATGGGCATTTCAGGGGGTCTGCCTAAAAGGTTGTTAAAGATTGCGATAGTAGCCTTTGTGATTTGCGAATTTTCGATGGATTCAGGGATTCCTCTTACCCGGATATTGTGGCGACGGTCACGGTTGTCCAGATCTTCCATATGTCTCTGGATATCTTTGAGCTGTGTAGATTGGGTGTGAGAGGAGGCTTATAATTGTTGGATGGCAGTGTCATGGAGGGTTGTTGTTTCCTCCAGATCGTCCATTCGCATTGCCATTGCCTGGATGTCTCTCCTGAGATCTGTGATAGCTGAGGAGAGTGTGGCTTTAATGTCTTCAGCCACAGAACCTAGGTCCTGCATGAACAGGGGTTGAGGGGCACAGGCTTCCACTACTGTGGGTTGGGGTTGTGTGTGGTTCCTGCCTGAGGGGCTGAGGCTGGAGGATTGTGCAGCGCTGGAGTAGGCCCGATTAGAAGCCGGGGCCTCGCGTAACTGGGTCCGGAAGATGTCCAGTATATTGCGGCCAATTTGTGATCCAGAGCCCCTAGGAGAGTGGGACCTAGCTGGGGAGGGATCCCTGGAGTTCTTCCCCAAGTTCGGCGGTGGAACTAAGCGGCCATTCAGGTCCGGCACCAAACCACGCCCCCCTACTATTATTATTAATTTATTACTATACAGGATTTATATAGCGCAGACAATTTACGCAACACTTTACAACATAAGGGCAGACAGTACAATAACAATACAATTTAACAGTAGGAATCATAGAACCTTGAGGGAGGGTCAAGAGATACAAGTGGTAATAACTATCAGAGATTGGATGATGGAGAAAATAAATGTGCAATTGTTAGGTGGGGGCCAGATAAGATTCTCTGAAGAGATGAGTTTTGTATGTTGTAAATGTTGTAATGTTGTAAAGTGCTGCGTAAACTGTCGGCGCTATATAAATCCTGTATTATAATAATAATAATAATAATAGGCAGAAAGATGGTTAATAAACAGGCCAGGGTTAGTACAGGCAGCAGGAAGAGGCACCGCTGACATCACTTCCGTCTCTGGGTTCCAGGGTGGTTAGGATTCAGCTTCCACACACTGGACACCGCTGTTAAGCCTCTCTCAACCAGGAACCAACATCCCCTGAGGTGAAGGACCGCCAGTGAAGCCTGCACACCAGCACATCCCAGGACAACACAACCCCTGATGGACATCGCCACCCCATCTGAAATGACTTACCAGTAAGTGTATGTATTACACCTTCACCATATAACAGTGTCAGCAGAGTTGACGCCTCCATACCCCCCTTCCCTTTTCAGCAGGAAGAGGCAACACTGCACTAAAGTGGTGGTGATCAGGGACATTGTAACTGATGTGGTGGTGTTTAAGGACTCTGCAACTGTTAAGGCAGTGATCAATGACATTGTAACTGTTGTGGTGGTAATTAGGGACAATACAGTATGACTGGTGTGGCGATGATCAAAGACAACAAGACTGGTGTGGCAGCGATCAGGGACAATATGACCGTTGTGACAGTGATTAGGGACACTGTAAGTGGGTTGCAGAGATTGGGGACTTTTCGAGTGGGCAACATTGATTCCGGTCACTGTGAGTGGGTGGCAATGAATAGGAACATTGTGAGCGGACTGTGGTGATTAGGGACACTTACTTGTGCAGCAGTGATTAGGGATACTGACTGGCAGCACTGGTCTGGTAACACTATACTGCTGTGGTAATGATCAGAGATAATGGCTATTATTATATTATTTGTTTGTATGTTTAATAATAAAAAAATAAAAAAATAATTTGATTTAAAAAGGGATAATGGCTGGTGGAACTGACATAGAGTGATATCAGAGCATTGTACATAATCATCACCACAGCAGTACAATGTCATCATAGTGACGCTGCACTTGGTGACAGTATGGAAAAAAAATGTACATTTTTCTTACAATGTTTTTTTTTTTGTTGCTTACAATTTTTTTTACATATTGTTATAGGAGCAGTGCAGTGTGCACCATTGTGACACCGTACTACACTAGGGGTGAGGTAATCAGGGTTTTACTTTTTTTTACACAGTTGTTTTGCTTATTACAGTGATGGTCACTGTATAATCAATCAGTAACACTGGTCAAAGGTTTCATTCATGAAACCTTTGTTTACTGCAATGATGCTGTGATTGGTCACAGAAATCACATGGTGATTGACCCTGGCGCCATTTGATCGCTGTGACCAATCACAGAGATTACACAATAGTAACCAAAGCATCATTAATGACAACCTTATTTACCACTATAACTGTGACCACTGTGATTGGTCACAGCAACTAGGGATAGGCCGAACGGCCTTGAAAGTTCAGGCCCGAATAACGAACCCCATTAAAGTCATTGGGACCCAAACATCAAAAATCCAAAGTGCCCATTTTGAAGGCTTATATGCAAGTAATTGGGCATAAAATGGTTATAGAGGTCCGGGTCCTGCCCTGGGGGACATTTATCAATAAAAAAAAAAAGTTTGTGAAAAACTTAATATGAGCAGTGATTTTTTGATTTTTAACCACTTGAGCCCCGGACCATTATGCTGCCTAAGGACCAGAGGTCTTTTTCCAATTTGGCACTGCGTCGCTTTAACTGCTAATTGCGCGGTCATGCAATGCTGTACCCAAACGAAATTTGCGTCCTTTTCTTCCCACAAATAGAGCTTTCTTTTGATGGTATTTGATCACCTCTGCGGTTTTCATTTTTTGCGCTATAAACGGAAAAAGACCGAAAATTTTGAAAAAAAATGATATTTTCTACTTTTTGTTATAAAAAAAATCCAATAAACTAAATTTTAGTCATACATTTAGGCCAAAATGTATTCGGCCACATGTCTTTGGTAAAAAAAATGTCAATAAGCGTATATTTATTGGTTTGCGCAAAAGTTATAGCGTCTACAAACTAGGGTACATTTTCTGGAATTTACACAGCTTTTAGTTTATGACTGCCTATGTCATTTCTTGAGGTGCTAAAATGGCAGGGCAGTACAAAACCCCCCCAAATGACCCCATTTTGGAAAGTAGACACCCCAAGGAAATTGCTGAGAGGCATGTTGAACCCATTGAATATTTATTTTTTTTGTCCCAAGTGATTGAAAAATGACAAAAAAAAAAAAATATTTACAAAAAGTTGTCACTAAATGATATGTTGCTCACACAGGCCATGGGCCTATGTGGAATTGCACCCCAAAATACATTCAGCTGCTTCTCCTGAGTATGGGGATACCACATGTGTGGGACTTTTTGGGAGCCTAGCCGCGTACGGGGCCCCGAAAACCAATCACCGCCTTCAGGATTTCTAAGGGTGTAAATTTTTGCTTTCACTCTTCACTGCCTATCACAGTTTCGGAGGCCATGGAATGCCCAGGTGGCACAAAACCCCCCAAAATGACCCCATTTTGGAAAGTAGACACCCCAAGCTATTTGCTGAGAGGCATATTGAGTCCATGGAATATTTTATATTTTGACACAAGTTGCGGGAAAGTGACACTTTTTTTTTTTTTTTTTTTTTCATAAAGTTGTCACTAAATGATATATTGCTCACACAGGCCATGGGCATATGTGGAATTGCACTCCAAAATACATTTAGCTGCTTCTCCTGAGTATGGGGATACCACATGTGTGGGACTTTTTGGGAGTCTAGCCGCGTACGGGACCCCGAAAACCAATCACTGCCTTCAGGATTTCTAAGGGTGAAAATTTTTGATTTCACTCTTTACTGCCTATCACAGTTTCGGAGGCCATGGAATGCCCAGGTGGCACAAAACCCCCCCAAATGACCCCATTTTGGAAAGTAGACACCCCAAGCTATTTGCTGAGAGGCATGGTGAGTATTTTGCAGCTCTCATTTGTTTTTGAAAATGAAGAAAGACAAGAAAAAACATTTTTTTTTTCTTTTTTCAATTTTCAAAACTTTGTGACAAAAAGTGAGGTCTGCAAAATACTCACTATACCTCTCAGCAAATAGCTTGGGGTGTCTACTTTCCAAAATGGGGTCATTTGGGGGGGTTTTGTGCCACCTGGGCATTCCATGGCCTCCGAAACTGTGATAGGCAGTGAAGAGTGAAATCAAAAATTCACGCCCTTAGAAAGCCTGAAGGCGGTGCTTGGTTTTCGGGGTCCCGTACGCGGCTAGGCTCCCAAAAAGTCTCACACATGTGGTATCCCCGTACTCAGGAGAAGCAGCAGAATGTATTTTGGGGTGTAATTTCACATATTCCCATGGCATGTTTGAGCAATATATCATTTAGTGACAACTTTGTGCAAAAAAAAAAAAAAAAATTTGTCTCTTTCCCGCAACTTGTGTCGCAATATAAAATATTCCATGGACTCGACATGCCTCTCAGCAAATAGCTTGGGGTGTCTACTTTCCAAAATGGGGTCATTTGGGGGGGTTTTGAACTGTCCTGGCATTTTATGCACAACATTTAGAAGCTTATGTCACACATCACCCACTCTTCTAACCACTTGAAGACAAAGCCCTTTCTGACACTTATTGTTTACATGAAAAAGTTTTTTTTTTTTGCAAAAAAATTACTTTGAACCCCCAAACATTATATATTTTTTTAAAGCAAATGCCCTACAGATTAAAATGGTGGGTGTTTCATTTTTTTTTTTTCACACAGTAATTGCGCAGCGATTTTTCAAACGCAATTTTTTGGGGAAAAAACACACTTTTTTAAATTTTAATGCACTAAAGCATACTATATTGCCCAAATGTTTGATGAAATAAAAAAGGTGATCTTAGGCCGAGTACATGGATACCAAACATGACATGCTTTAAAATTGCGCACAAACGTGCAGTGGCAACAAAATAAATACATGTTTAAAAGCCTTCAAAAGCCTTTACAGGTTACCACTTTAGATTTACAGAGGAGGTCTACTGGAAAAATTACTGCACTCGATCTGGCCTTCGCGGTGATACCTCACATGCATGGTGCAATTGCTGTTTACGTTTGACGACAGACCGCCGCTTGCGTTCGCCTTAGCGCGAGAGCAGGGGGCGACAGGGGTGCTTTTTTTTTTTTTTTTTTTTTTCTTTATTATTTTTTTGCTTTTTTAATCTTACTTTTAAACTGTTCCTTTCATATTTTTTTTTTTAATCATTTTTATTGTTATCTCGGGGAATGTAAATATCCCCTATGATAGCAATAGGTAGTGACAAGTACTCTTTTTTGAAAAAATTGTGGTCTATTAGACCCTAGATCTCTCCTCTGCCCTCAAAGCATCTGACCACACCAAGATCGGTGTGATAAAATGCTTCCCCAATTTCCCAATGGCGCTATTTACATCCGGCGAAATCTAAGTCATGAAATACTCGTAGCTTCCAGTTTCTTAGGCCATAGAGATGTTTGGAGCCACTCTGGTCTCTGATCAGCTCTATGGTCAGCTGGCTGAATCACCGGCTGCATTCTCAGGTTCCCTGTTGAGACAGGAGAGCCAGAGAAAAACACGGAAGACGGTGGGGGGGGGCATTCCCTCCCACGGCTTGTAAAAGCAGTCTAGAGGCTAATTAGCCGCTAGGATTGCTTTTACATGAAAGCCGACCGCTGGCTGAAAAGAATGATACCAAGATGATACCTAAACCTGCAGGCATCATTCTGGTATAACCACTCAAAGTCGTGAATGGCGTACCTGAAGACAAAAAAATGGTTAACAATGGTTAACAATAAAGCACAGTAAACAGTAAAGTATAAATAATTACACACCTGAAAAACAAACATGATAAAACATAATAACAATAACAATAACAATAAAACATTGCAGAATAGAATACAGTAAAAAAGAGCAGAACAATAGAGAGAGAGAATAGAGAGAGAGAGAACAATAAAACGACAACTATTTTTTTATTTCATATTTTTTTTTTTTTTTACACTTTTTTTGTAACTAACTTTTATAACGGTAACCGGTTCCAGGTTCGGGTCTCTCAAAATGCGATGGCATCTTGGGAGACCCTGTGAAAGTGTGCCTAGTATGTGCAATGCTGTACCCTACGCTAATACTGAACTAGTGAATGGTAGCGTTCAAAACATTCACCAATGCACAGACCAGGATTGTCAGTACAGGAGGGACAATAATAGCGGGTGTCACGCCTATATCCGTGCTTGCTGCAGACACAACATCTTTTTGGGGGGGTTCGTTGGGTAGGGGTACTCGGGAGGACATAAAGAAAATGCCTCTCATGCAGCCGACTGCATTTGGTTGGGGATGTGAATGGGGGAAGTACGGGCGCTGCAGAAGCGGTGGGTTCCCAATTAGGATTGGCGAATGCAGCAGGAAGGGCATTATGGGCACGACGGGCCTGTGTTTGTCTTTTTGGTGGCAGCGGGACACTACTTGTGCTTGCCACCTCACCAGCTTGAACTGCACTTATGGGACTCGCCACGTCACCACGTGTTACTGCAGTGCTGGTTTGACTACGACCGGGGTGTACTAGGCCGCTGGTGCTTGCCAGTTCACCAAAACGCTACCAAAAAACTGTTAGCGATCGCAGGGATCAGGCCTGACTCTGCGAACGCTGCAGTTATGCGTTTAGATTTTTGTAAGTGACAGTGATCGATCGATACTGCACTTGGGTGGGCTGGGCCGGGCGGAGGGGCAAAACGCAGGTGCTAGCAGGTATCTGGGCTGATCCCGCTAACACTGCGTTTTTGGGAACCCTAAACTGCTGGTGACGCTAGTATAGATCTGATCGGATCAGATATTGATGCGATCAGATACTATACCACTAAGGGAGGTGTACGGTGCGTGCGTGGGTGTTAGCGGTACTGGCGCTAACCTGACGCTGCCTGGGGCTGGTGCTTGTCAGTTCACCAAAGCGCTACAAAAAAAACTGTTAGCGATCGCAGGGATCAGGCCTGACTCTGCGAACGCTGCAGTTATGCGTTTAGTGTTCTGTAAGTGATAGTGATCGATCGATACTGCACTTGGGTGGGCTGGGCTGGGCCGGGCGGAGGGGCAAAACGCACGTGCTAGCAGGTATCTGGACTGATCCCGCTAACACTGCGTTTTTGGGAACCCTAAACTGCTGGTGACGCTAGTATAGATCTGATCGGATCAGATATTGATCCGTTCAGATACTATACCACTAAGGGAGGTGTACGGTGCGTGCGTGGGTGTTAGCGGTACTGGCGCTAACCTGACGCTGCCTGGGGCTGGTGCTTGCCAGTTCACCAAAATGCTACCAAAAAAACTGTTAGCAATCGCAGGGATCAGGCCTGACTCTGCGAACGCTGCAGTTATGCGTTTAGTGTTTTGTAAGTGACAGTGATCGATCGATACTGCACTTGGGTGGGCTGGGCTGGGCCGGGCGGAGGGGCAAAACGCAGGTGCTAGCGGGTGTCTGGGCTGATCCCGCTAACACTGCGTTTTTGGGAACCCTAAACTGCTGGGGACGCTAGTATAGATCTGATCGGATCAGATATTGATCCGATCAGATACTATACCACTAAGGGAGGCGCATGCTGTGTGCGTGGGTGTTAGCGGTACTGGCGCTAATCTGACGCTGCCTGGGGCGATGCATATCACCGCCGGGCGATCGGGGGGCTAAACCTTTATTCGGTAATAAACGGCGGGTGCCCTGACACTATGAAAAATAAACAAACTAACCAGCGTCAACCGTAACGGTTATACGGTGATCAGTGGTGAAAGGGTTAACTAGGGGGCAATCAAGGCGTTAAAACATTTATTAGGTAGTATATGGGGGTCCCTGTCGCTATAAAACGCTGACAGCGAACCTAAATATTTACCTCACTAACTAGCGTCACCAGCGACACTAATACAGCGATCAGAAAAATGATCGCTTAGCGACACTGGTGACAGGGGGTGATCAAGGGGTTAAAACTTTATTAGGGGGGGTTAGGGGGGTACCCTAGACCTACAGGGGGGTAACAGTAACTGTGCTAACACAGTAACTGTCACAAACTGACACAGCAGTAATCAGAAAAAAAAAAAAAAACTGCTGGTGTCAGTTTGTGACAGGGAGGGGGGGGGGTGATTGGGGGGGGATCGAGGGGCGATCGGGGGGGGATCGGGGTGTTTTGTATGCCTGGCATGTTCTACTGTGTGTGTGTGTGTTGGTGCACTCACTCACATGTCGTCTCTCCTCGGGCCGGAACGGAAACTACCGACCCGAGGGGAGATGACATCACTTCCTTTGCTGCTGTTTAGCATACAGCAGCAAAGGAGTGTTCCCATTGGCCGGCGGCGATCGCGAGGGGGGGGCCACGAACGGATGGCCTCCCCCTCGTCTCTGATCGCCGGGGGACAGAACGGGACCGCCTCATGTACGTGATTTTGCCTGCCCGTGCCGCCTTGCCGACGTAAATCGGCGTGAGGCGGTCCTTAAGTGGTTAAAGTCAAAGCACAAAAATGAAAAATTCCTTCCAATATAGAGCCTGGGGGGTACCCTTAGTCTACCTGTAAAATGGCAGATCTGTACCATGTCTAGAATCTGCTGCAGCAATAATTGCATTTATAAAGCCAAAAAAATGAAATTTTCCCTGCAAGCTGCCTTTATTTTGCTCAGCAACAGCTGGGGAGCCACTGTGTATCATGAGGCCACAATGTAGTGCACTGGGAACAAGATTAGAGATTTTTTGGATAAAAATTGGTCTTTGGGAGTCGACGGCGCCTTCCCACCGTAACCCTATAGAGGTAATCTTGATTTAAGCAAGAATTGACCTTGCTGTAAAAAAATTGTAATGATATGCACCTGTCAAACAGGTGCATAAAAATTATTCTTTGGGTGTCGGGGGTGCGATCCCACTGTAACCCTATAGAGGTACTCTTGATGAAAGCAAGAATTGGCCTTGCAGTAAAAAATTGCAATGATGTGCATCCGTCAAACAGGTGCAGAAAAATTACTCTTTGGTTGTCTGTGGTGCCTTCCCATCGTAACCCTATAGAGGTGCTCTTGATGAAGTCAAAAAAATTGCAATGATATGCACCTGTCAAACAGGTGCTGAAAAATTGGTCTTTGAGTGATAATTGTGCCCATGAAACCAATACCAAAAACATTCTTCCATATAATATAATTGAACACCCTCAAAGCTAGGCAGCCTCGAAGTCCTGCAGATATTCCACATCCCAAAAAGACTTAATCAGTGACATCGGCATCAGGGGCTTCATAGCTGGTAATCCAGGACTGATTCATTTTTATAAAAGTCAAACGGTCTACGGAGTCTGTGGACAGACGCGTTCTATGATCGGTAGGGATGAGATTCGTGTTCGAGTCGAACCCATGTTCGACTCGAACATCGGCTATTCGGTCGTTCGCCGAATTGCGAACGATATGGGCCGTTCGCGCCAAATTCGTGTGGCGCGTCACGGCCCATAATTCACTGCGGCATCGCAGTGCATTGCTTGCTGATGATTGGCCAAGCATGCACTATGACCCACATGCTTGGCCAATCACAGCGCCGCCTTAACAGAGAGCCGTAATTGGCCAAAGCCAAGGAGGCTTTGGCCAATTATGGCTCAGGGGATTTAGTACACGCCCCACACTATATAAGGCCGCCTGCACGGCGGCCCTGTGCAGTGTGTTCCCGTGTGCTGAGAAATAGAGAGAGAGAGAGACAGTGTCATTTCATTTGAGTTAGCTAGATTAGGCAGGACAGTCAGTCAGTTAGCTGCACTTAAAGTGTATTGTGTATATATATGCATCCCAGGTGTTGCATATATATATATACACTGTATTCAGTTTAGCTAGATCCATTCCCGTTATCTTCTAGACTATTTACATTTAGTGCAGTGCGTCCTGCTCACAGTGTTTAGCTAGATCCATTCCTGTTATCTTCCTACTGACAGGCAGGCTTGTCTTGTTACAGTATTTTGAAGAAAATTACTGGTGTTCTTTTGATCCTATTAGTACCACAGTCAGGCAGCTAGACTATTTACATTTAGTGCAGTGCGTCCTGCTCACAGTGTTCAGCTAGATCCGTTCCTGTTATCTTCTTACTGACAGGCAGGCTTGTCTTGTTACAGTATTTTGAAGAAAATTACTGGTGTTCTTTTGATCCTATTAGTACCACAGTCAGGCAGCTAGACTATTTACATTTAGTGCAGTGCGTCCTGCTCACAGTGTTCAGCTAGATCCGTTCCTGTTATCTTCCTACTGACAGGCTGGCTTGTCTTGTTACAGTATATAAAGCTACCTGAAGAAAATTACTGGTGTTCTTTTGATCCTATTAGTACCACAGTCAGGCAGCTAGACTATTTACATTTAGTGTAGTGCGTCCTGCTCACAGTGTTCAGCTAGATCCGTTCCTGTTATCTTCTTACTGACAGGCAGGCTTGTCTTGTTACAGTATTTTGAAGAAAATTACTGGTGTTCTTTTGATCCTATTAGTACCACAGTCAGGCAGCTAGACTATTTACATTTAGTGCAGTGCGTCCTGCTCACAGTGTTCAGCTAGATCCGTTCCTGTTATTTTCCTACTGACAGGCAGCCTTGTCTTGTTACAGTATATAAAGCTACCTGAAGAAAATTGCTGGTGTTCTTTTGATCCTATTAGTACCACAGTCAGGCAGCTAGACTATTTACAGTTAGTGCAGTGCGTCCTGCTCACAGTGTTCTGCTAAACCTACAAGTTAGTGGGGTGCGTCCTGCTCACAGTGTTCAGCTAGATCCGTTCCGGTTATCTTCTTACTGACAGGCAGGCTTGTCTTGTTACAGTATTTACAGCTACCTGAAGAAAATTACTGGTGTTCTTTTGATCCTATTAGTACCACAGTCAGGCAGCTAGACTATTTACATTTAGTGCAGTGCATCCTGCTCACAGTGTTCAGCTAGATCCGTTCCTGTTATCTTCCTACTGACAGGCAGGCTTGTCTTGTTACAGTATATAAAGCTACCTGAAGAAAATTGCTGGTGTTCTTTTGATCCTATTAGTACCACAGTCAGGCAGCTAGACTATTTACAGTTAGTGCAGTGCGTCCTGCTCACAGTGTTCTGCTAAACCTACAAGTTAGTGGGGTGCGTCCTGCTCACAGTGTTCAGCTAAACCTACAAGTTAGTGGGGTGTGTCCACCTCACAGTGTTCAGCTAAACCTACAAGCTAGTGGGGTGCGTCCTGCTCACAGTGTTCAGCTAGATCCGTTTCTGTTATCTTCTTACTGACAGGCAGGCTTGTCTTGTTACAGTAAATACAGCTACCTGAAGAAAATTGCTGGTGTTCTTTTGATCCTATTAGTACCACAGTCAGGCAGCTAGACTATTTACAGTTAGTGCAGTGCGTCCTGCTCACAGTGTTCTGCTAAACCTACAAGTTAGTGGGGTGCGTCCTGCTCACAGTGTTCAGCTAAACCTACAAGTTAGTGGGGTGTGTTCACCTCACAGTGTTCAGCTAAAGCTACCTGTAGAAGGTTGGTGGTGTTCTCATACTACAGGCAGGCAGTATTTGCTAGCTGCAGTATCAGTACATATATATATATATATATATATATATATATATATATATATATATATATATATATATATATATATATATATCCCAGCTTAGTGCAGCTACAGGCCATTAGTATGTGTGGAAGGCCAAGAAGGAGAGGCAGACAGTCACAAGCCAATAAGAGAGGGCAAGCAGGCTCTGTGTCTAGTGCTGGTCGTGGAGACGGTGCATCCTCATCAGCACGTGGCCATGGGACACGCTTGGCCTTTTTTTCGGCAGCTGGCCATGTTGAGCCGCAACATGCGGAAGACTTGGTCGAGTGGATGACCAAGCCATCTTCATCCTCCTCATCCTCTCTCACCCATGCCCAGGGTACTTTGTCTGGCAAAGCAGCGGCCTCTTCCCTCGGCTCAATGTCATCAGTGACTCCTTCCCTAGCCCCACCATGTCCTCCTGAGGAGTCCCTCGATCTGTTTGACCACAGTGTTGGGTACATGCTCCAGGAGGATGCCCAGCGTTTGGAAGGCTCTGATGATGATACTGAGCTCGATGAAGGCAGTAACATGAGCACGGACAGAGGGGGTGCCCAAGAAGGACAGCAATCTGGCAGTCATGCTCCCCCTGCTGCAGCATACTGCCAGGTTTGCTCCAGTGATGAGGAGGGAGGGGATGATGAGGTCACTGACTCAACGTGGGTGCCTGATAGGAGAGAGGAGGAGGAGGAGGAGGAGGAGGCGGCACATCACCAACGAGGCAGGATGCCCTTCAGGGGCCAGCCTAAGGGCAGCACATTGACTGCATCACACCCCAAAGCTCCACATGTGCAGGGCGCTGCAGTATCTGCGCGTTATTCAAAAAGTTCTTTGGTGTGGGCCTTTTTTGAGACGAGTGCATCAGATCGCACCGCTGCTATTTGCAACATATGTCTCAAGCGTATCTCACGTGGCCAAAACATCTCTCGCTTGGGTACCACATGCTTGACCAGACATATGTTGACCTGCCATGCAGTTCGTTGGCAAGCGTATCTAAAAGACCCACACCAAAGAACAAAGAGGACCTCTCCTTGCTCCTCATCAGCTGAGATTTCCAACCTCACTAGACCTTCAGTCCTCTCTGAGACCTGCACTGAGAGGAATGAAGGTGTAGAATTAGGTGTATCACAGCCAAGTACTTGTGGGCAATCTGCTTTTGGTACACCAACGTCAGATTGTACCAGGCAAATTTCCCTGCCCCAGCTGCTGCACCGCCAAAAGAAGTTTGCTCCCAGCCATCCACATGCCCAGCGGTTGAATGCTAGCTTGGCAAAATTGCTAGCACTTCAACTGCTGCCTTTTCAGTTGATAGACTCTGCCCCCTTCCGTGAGTTTGTGGAATGTGCGGTTCCTCAGTGGCAGGTACCCAAACGCCACTTTTTCTCACAGAAGGCGATTCCGGCTCTCTACAGGCATGTGGAAGGCAATGTCCATGCCTCGCTGGACAGGGCGGTCAGCGGTAAGGTGCATATTACCGCTGACTCATGGTCCAGCAGGCATGGACAGGGACGTTACCTAAGTTTCACGGCGCATTGGGTGACTCTGCTGGCAGCTGGTAAGGATGCAGGACAAGGTGCAGTAGTGTTGGAGGTTGTTCCGCCACCACGCCTCCAAAATGCTAATGATTGTGACACACCTCTCTCCTCCAACCCCTCCTCTTCTTCTTCCTCCATGGCCTCTTCCTCGGAACCAGTGGTGCTCCGTAGTCGTTCAAGGGGCTACGCAAGTACGCAGGCCAAAAGATGCCATGCGGTGCTTGAGCTGGTGTGCTTGGGGGACAGGAGCCACACTGGGGCAGAGGTTCTGTCAGCTCTGCAGGGGCAGGTTCAGAGGTGGTTGATGCCACGCCAACTTAAGGCAGGAATGGTGGTTTGCGACAATGGCACCAACCTCCTCTCTGCCCTCCGACAGGGACAAATGACCCATGTGCCCTGTTTGGCTCACGTCCTTAACTTGGTGGTGCAGCGGTTCTTGGGCAGGTACCTGGGCTTACAGGATGTCCTGAGGCAGGCCAGGAAAGTCTGTGTGCATTTCCGCCGGTCATATAATGCCAGTGCTCGGCTGACGGACCTCCAAAAGGAGTTTAACCTGCCCAAGAACCACCTAATCTGTGACATGCCCACCAGGTGGAACTCAACCTTGGCCATGCTGCAGCGGCTGCACACGCAGCAGAGGGCCATCAATGAGTACCTGTGTGACTATTGCACCAGGACAGGGTCAGGGGAGCTTGGTTTTTTTTCCCCACGCCAGTGGGCCATGATCAGAAATGCATGCACTGTCCTGTCACCATTTAAGGAGGCCACGAGGATGGTGAGCAGTGACAGTGCATGCATCAGTGACACTGTCCCCCTTGTCCACCTGTTGGAGCACACGCTGCGTGGAATAATGGACAGGGCACTTGAGGCAGAACAGAGGCAGGAAGAGGAGGACTTCCTTAGCTCTCAAGGCCCCCTTTATCCAGACAGTGTTCCTGCGTGCCCGCCGATCACACAGGAAGAGGACGAGGAGGAGGAGGAGGAAGATTGTGTCAGTATGGAGGTGGAGCCTGGCACTCAGCATCAGCAGCAGTCTTTAAGGGATCAGTCCCAAGAAACACATGGACTTGTACGTGGCTGGGAGGAGGTGGCTGCGGACCATGTCGTCCTTAGTGACCCAGAGGACTCCGGACCAAATGCCTCAGCAAACCTACGCTGCATGGCCTCCCTGATCCTGCAAAGCCTGCATAAGGATCCTCGTATTCGTGGTTTCAAGGAGAAGGACCAATACTGGCTGGCAACCTTCCTTGATCCACGTTACAAGGGTAAGGTTGTGGACCTTATCTTGCCATCGCAGAGGGAGCAGAGGATGAAACATCTTCAGGAGGCCTTGCAGAAAGGTCTGTGCAACGCGTTCCCAGAGACTGGGAGGTTACAAACTCCTGTTTCTGGACAACGTGTTGCTGAGGCTTCGGTCAGTCAAAGAAGGAGCGGTGGAGAAGGTGGCCGTCTGACTGATGCGTGCCAAGGTGGATGATGGTTGTTGCAGCTAATTAATACTGGGATCTATGATCTCTACTTGTATTATGGAGTAGTCCCTGCTATTAGCTGGTAAAATGACACTAATAAATTTAAACGTGAAAAATTACAAATAAATCAACAGTAATAAACCATATTATTATACTATTGGCGTGCCTAAATAATGTGAGTAAGGTGCATGACTGTGGATAAATATCTCCTGTGAATAAAAAATTATCTCCTAAAATCATTAATTAATATGTAAATAAATTGGCAATTGATTATAAATAATACCATAAAATAATATTCATGCAATAGTGACCATATACATCAATAATAGTCCTTTTCAGTGCTATAATAAAGTGCAAGTGCTCAAAACCAGGTATGGTATGTGAAGGGTTAATATAGCATATAGAGAGTCTATAAATTCTTCTAGTGAATCTTGATATGAGTGATGTGATAAATATATTTCCTTCTGCTGCTGGTGTCTCCTAGTATGGTTTCACAGGACCCTCACCTTCAGTCTGTGGTATTCAGGCATTCAGTGGTGTGACTTTAAAATGTGGGGATGGTCTCTGGGAGCTTTTCCTTCTTTGCTTATTTTTTCTCCATCATTATCTTTATGTTATTCCGCTCTGGTAAACTCATCAAGGGGGAGATAAAATAGAAAAGAGGCTCCACTAGTGTATTAAAGTTTTCAAATTGTAAAGGGGGATGTTTATTAGGTAATGCTCTTACATTTAAAATATTAAAAACAGGCAAAGTATTGCATAAAACGAACTGGCGTTCTCAGCGCCCTCTCACTTGTGCTTCAGATGTGTGTGTATCGCTCCAGCCAATCCCTACGCGTTACGACACCGTCACGTGTCTTCATCTGGAGAACCGGATTGGCTGTTCTGTGTAAGCTTATGTATTGTAAAACCGGAAGTTCCGAAACCGCCATTTTGCTTGTGGTTTGTATTGATTTTGCTCGGCGGCCATTTTTCTTTAGTTTGGGGAAGTTTTAGTCTCCTCCATTTTAATGGAGGTGTATACTCTATTTCTTGGTCATTCATGTGGGCAGCCATTTTTTTGGTGGTAATTTGTTTTGATAGTTTTAATATATTCCGGCTGCTGTATGTCACGGACATGTTTGTATTGCGGCGATTGTATAATAGAGTTACCGCTACTTATATTTTATATAACAATATATGTTCATTGTGCAACCTTTCAAATTGAATGTTTACTATTAAATAAGCTCAGAAATCATTTCTTTCATTTTTTTCCTTTGTGTATACATGAAGCTGATATGAGAGTGCTCTGGTACATTAACCAGATGATCTATTAAAAACTCATACATTTAATTAGTTATATATTATCTTCTTCTTATATATAAAAAATAATAAAATTAGCATATAATTATATTGATATACATAATGTTAATGCATTCTACAATACACCATGAGATTAAGACTAACTTTATATTAGGCTAGTTGTTGTTGGGGAGATATATGTTCAAGCCTATATATATAGAAAATATTAAAACATTTTTTTTATTAAAATGTCATAGTAAAGTATCATTTCTTCATCTAGACCGCTGTAAATGTTATATTGGAGTATTAATTCTTCATCTAATATTTTAGGGAAATATTCGGTCATGCTAAGCGTTAAAAATAAATATTAAAATATTTGAAAATTATTTAAACCTACATAGTACGTAGGTCTCACAAAAAGAGCACTTAAAACACGCATTAAGGAACATGTACAAAATATAAAGTCTAGCTTCCCTAAACACAATGGGGGTCATTTACTATAGCGCTATGGCGCTAATCCGCGCAAATTGCCGCGAATTAGCGCAAATTCACGGCAATAGCGGTAATTCGCGCGAAAACGGTATTCACTATAGCGCTGGTGAGAATATTCTCCCAAAATCGAATTTACTATAGCTCCCTGAAACTAAATAGAGCCCAAACCCTTACTCTGCTAAAACCTAGAGAATTGCACATGGAAATAATGTTTAGAGCATGATATAATTGCCTAAATGGTACTGAAATATGCGGTATATTATTTAAAGATTATCTGCTTTTAAACTGTGTGAAAAAGTGATTTCTACACTGAAATATCTTTAAAAGTCTGAAAAGTGAAAAATTCCCCGTTTTGGACAACTAGGTGCCAACACAACTGAGCATGCTCAGACCTGAAAATAACTCTCATTTTAACTCAAGTGTCTTTTTTACCTGGAGGTATAGTAAATACCAAAATGAGAGCTAATTAGAGAGCATTTTTTGGGAGTTAAAATCTGCTCTAATTTAGTCGAAATGAAGTTTCAGTCACTGATTCTAATGGAACAATTCTAACTTTCACAAAAAAACCCTTTTAATGTTGAGATGAAATGTATCTTTCTGTGAAATACATTTTCCTTTGCAACATTGTTGCTTCTGCTTAAAATATTTTGATTTTAAGAATGCTACAATGTGGAATGTTTTGATGTTTTGGTAAAATATATTTTTCTCTGTCACTTTCACTTGTTTTTCTTCATCTCACAACCATCTTTACCCCAAACTCACACAGGCGTCTTTACAATCCACAAACAATACCATTGCTGATGAAAATTTAAAATGAATCACAATTTTTTGTGCTTTGTATTATTTGCAAATATTCATAATTTGAGCCCAAAAATGTGATATGTGTACAAACATCAGAAATCAAAATGTAATTCCCAAAAATTTGAGGGTAATATTCTACTCTCACCCACAAAAAAACACCAAATATCACAGAATAAATCAAGAAGAATAACTCTTGAGTAATGTAATTCCATCACCTGTATGTCCATAGAAATGCAGTATTTATGTGTTTTTATGTGTATTTATGTGTAGTTATGTGTAGGAGGGTCTCACACGTGGCAGCTCTGTGGCTTAGAGGTTAGAACTTCTGCTTAGTATCTCTGAGGGTCTGGGTTCAAATCCCAACCATGTTACTTCATGTAGAGAAGTTGTCTCATTTCCCAGGTCCTATAACTATGTCTAATTGTAGGAGGGTTCCACCACCATTGTAAGTCTTTTCCAGATACACTATATAGCCAAAAGTATTGGGACGCCTGCCTTTACACACACATGAACTTTAATGGCAGCCCAGTCTTAGTCCGTAGGGTTAAAATTTGATTTGGCCCACCCTTTGCAGCTAGAACAGCTTCTGGGAAGGCTGTCCACAAGGTTTAGTCTGCCTATGGGAATGTTTGATCATTCTTCCAGAAGTGCATTTGTGAGGCCAGGCACTGATGTTGGATGAGAAGGCCTGGCTTGCAGTCTCTACTCTAATTCAGCCAAAGGGTGTTCTATCGGGTTGAGGCCAGGACTCTGTGCAGGCCAGTCAAGTTTCTCCACCCCAAACTTGCTCATCCATGTCTTTATGGACCTTGCTTTGTGTACTGGTGTGCAGTCATGTTGGAACAGGAAGGGGCTTTCCCCAAACTGTCCCCACAAAGTTGGGAGCATGAAATTCTCCAAATTGTCTTGGTATGCTGATGCCTTAAGAGTTCCCTTATCTGAAACTAAGAGGCCAAGCCCAACCCCTGAAAAACAACCCCGCACCATAATCCCCCTCCACCAAATCATTTGAACCAGTGCACAAAGCAAGGTCCATAAAGACATGGATGAGTGATTTTGGGGTGGAGGAACTTGACTGGCCTGCACAGAGTCCTGACATCAACACAACAGAACACCTTGGGGATAAATTAGAGAGGAGACTGTAGGTCAGGCCTTCTTGTCCAACTTCAGTGCCTGACCTCACAAATGCACTTGGAAGAATGGTCAAACATTCCCATAGACACACTCCTAAACCTTGTGGACAAGAAGAGTTGAAGCTGTTATAGCTGCAAAGGGTGGGCCAAATAAGTTTTGAACCCAATACTAATACTGGGATGCCATTACAGTTCATGTGTGTTTAAAGGCAGGCATCCCAATACCTAGGCCAATATACTGTATATTGCTTGTGACACTGAGCATGGCTATGGACTTAGGGCTAGTTCACACCACAGAGATGCAGAGAACATGTGTGGGTCTGCCCTGGTGGCTAAGTGGGTAGCAGTTCTGTCTAGCAGCACCTGGGATGTTGGTTCACTTCCACCAACATGCTAATGCTTGTGTTGAAGTTTATATGTTCTCCCTGTGTGGGTTTCTCACCACAATCTAAAGACATGCTGGCATCTTATTTGTCTCCTGTCGAAATAGGTTCTAATGTAAGAAAGTTAATTTTGGACTTTATATTGGAAGCTCATTGCAGCCAGGGACTGATGTTAATGTTTATTAGCACTAATCATGCCCAGGGACTTGGACATTTCAAATTTTAGGGTTTACACTGCACAGGTACATATGCTTAGAAAACTGTTGCTTTGTTTATGTGGATGCAAATGGACTTTGATCTTTGTCCTGTAGTTGGAGATTTGATGCACATAGCCAAGGCTAACACAGTTGCAAATCCTATTATGTGTTCCTGCTCATCAGGTGCAATCACTTTAGACATACATGAAGAGACAGATTGAAAGATACTGGTGGGCGTGTACTTCTATTGGGTGTGTCAGTGTGCTAACAATACAACCTCTCTTATATAAAGGCCTGCAGTAGAGGGGTTCGTTTGGCCTGAGA
Source organism: Lithobates clamitans (assembly GCA_037952925.1). Classification (NCBI taxonomy): domain Eukaryota; kingdom Metazoa; phylum Chordata; class Amphibia; order Anura; family Ranidae; genus Lithobates; species Lithobates clamitans. The sequence continues at coordinate 303,117 of JBBGZY010000356.1, read as the reverse complement.
AGGTCAGGTTTTTTGTTGTGATGGAGAAGGAATGATATTGGGAGATTTGATGAAATTCTTGTGCATTTTTTCAATCAAAAGTGGGTTTATGTGGCCATGCTGTCAATGTTGTGTGTGTATTGTTCCTGTCTGATCATGCAAACATCGTTTGGAAGCATCTGCTGACCTACTGTTTTTGATCTCGTTTAATCGTGTACACCGAAATGCAGCTTCCAGTAGAACATGGTCACCAATGTATGTATGTGTGGATTGTGGGCTGGTGGTGGGTGTTTTGAATAAGTCTTTTGCAATATTATGTTGGAATGCTTTGTAAGAATGACTGTTAAGTATGTTTCTATAATCTTTCAGATAATAATGTGATGTGTTGCCCGTTATACACTGAAATTAAAGCGGTGTCCACTCTAAGGTTTTGTCTAATTTTAGATTGTAAGCTCCTATGAGCAGTTCCCTTAAAATTCCGTTGCTAAATGTAGTACCATATATCCTGTCCAAATTTTTTTGAAGCTAGTAAATGTAAATTTATTTTTTTTCTGCTGGTAAAATAAAAGTACATTGAGCTCTTGTTGTGGTGTGTGGGTTTTTTTTTTTTCCTTCTACTTTTCTTTCTTTAGTTTTTGTGGGTGGTGGTTTTGGGAAAGTGCAATATCTCTTTTTTATATTTTATTTCAATATGTATTTGTGCACCAAAAAAACTAATCTCTTTGCCCTGGTTCACATGCTACTTTGAAATTGTGCTACTTCACTTGAAGTAGCATGATTTCAAAGTAGCAAGGTCAGCGTGATTTCAGGTGGCTTCATACACAAATGTCTATTGAAGTCGCACCTGAAATCGGCAAAAGTAGTGCAGGAACTACTTTAGCAAATTGATGCGGTGCCACAAAAAAAATGTTGCATCAATTGGAACAGTGCCAGTGCCATTGCCAAGAGTCACGCGATTTGATCTCTCAAATCGCATGACCAATCGCTCCAATGTAAACCTAGGCTTCTGCACAACTGCAAGTTATGTATAAAGATTCCACCTTTATCATTAACAGCTGTGGAGAATTGCAGGTAATGAATTCAGCTGGTGGATAGGCAGTGTTTGAATGTGTCAGCTCTGGTTCACATTGGTGTGATTTGACATGTCAAATCTGTGGCAATTGCACTGTTCTAATTAGTGCGATTTGTATTGATATTGGTGCAGAAACCTGCAATGATGTCTCTGATGTTGCCCCCACAGTCGGGACTGACATGCAGGAATGAAATTGTGGGAGTTCAGCTGCACGCTTTCCTCCTGCTGTCAGTGTGAACCAGGGCTCAAACTGGGCCTTTTGCCTTTGTAATTCACCTGCTGCTAACCTAGAGACACCATTTCTTAGCAAACTCCCTTAAGTTTACCTTCAAATATATGTAGAAATACAGATTTGTATATCTGAAAATAAAAAAATACTAATCATGGTTGAGATCAAATATTCGCAGCTGCAATCAAAAGTGTGGTTTCACCTTCTGACCTGGAAATTAGTCATTGTATGCACCCGGAAGTTCTTGTGCTGGTCAGGATCTCAATCTAGGTGGACATGGCGAGGTCTCTTTAGCAGAGAGGAGGTGCTGCTCATTGGCCGGGTAAGTGTAGGATATGTACTTGTACTTAATCAATGCAGGGGTGGATGTCATAGTTAGATTTGGTGTGGGTGGGGTTCATTGATTTGTTTGGCATCACCACTAGGGATGAGCCGAACACCCCCCTGTTCGGTTCGCACCAGAACATGCGAACAGGAAAAAAATTTGTTCGAACATGCGAACACCGTTAAAGTCTATGGGACACGAACATGAATAATCAAAAGTGCTAATTTTAAAGGCTAATATGCAAGTTATTGTCAATAAAAGTGTTTGGGGACCTGGGTCCTGCCCCAGGGGACATGAATCAATGCAAAAAAAAGTTTTAAAAACGGCCGTTTTTTCAGGAGCAGTGATTTTAATAATGCTTAAAGTCAAACAATAAAAGTGTAATATCCCTTTAAATTTCATACCTGGGGGGTGTCTATAGTATGCCTGTAAAGGGGCGCATGTTTCCCGTGTTTAGAACAGTCTGACAGCAAAATGACATTTTGAAGGAAAAAACACATTTAAAACTACCGCGGCTATTGCATTGCCGACAATACACATAGAAGTTCATTGATAAAAACGGCATGGGAATTCCCCACAGGGGAACCCCGAACCAAAAAAAAAAAAAAAAAAATTGATGTGGGGGTCCCCCTAAATTCCATACAAGGCCCTTCAGGTCTGGTATGGATATTAAGGGGAACCCCAGCCAAAATTTAAAAAAAAAATTGACGTGGGGTTCCCCCTAAATTCCATACCAGAGGTCTGGTATGGATTTTAAGGGGAACCCCGCGCCAAAAAAAAAAAAAAAAACGGCGTGGGGTCCCCCTAAAAATCCATACCAGACCCTTATCCGAGCACGCAACCTGGCAGGCCGCAGGAAAAGAGGGGGGGACGAGAGTGCGCCCCCCCCCCCTCCTGAACCGTACCAGGCCACATGCCCTCAACATTGGGAGGGTGCTTTGGGGTAGCCCCCCAAAACACCTTGTCCCCATGTTGATGAGGACAAGGGCCTCATCCTCACAACCGTGGCCGGTGGTTGTGAGGGTCTGCGGGCGGGGGGCTTATCGGAATCTGGAAGCCCCCTTTAACAAGGGGACCCCCAGATCCCGGCCCCCCCCCTGTGTGAAATGGTAAGGGGGTACTTACCCCTACCATTTCACTAAAAAACTGTCAAAAATGTTAAAAATGACAAGAGACAGTTTTTGACAATTCCTTTATTTAAATGCTTCTTCTTTCTTCCTTCATCTTCTTCTTCTTCTGGTTCTTCTGGCTCTTCTGGTTCTTCCTCCGGCGTTCTCGTCCAGCATCTTCTATCTTCTTCTCCTCGGGCCGCTCCGCACCCATGGCATGGGGGGGAGGCTCCCGCTCTTCTCTTCATCTTCTTCTCTTCTTCATCTTCTTCTTCATCTTCTTCTTCCTTCTTCTCTTCTTCATGTCTTCTGCGGGCCGCTCCGCAGCCATGCTGGCATGGTGGGAGGCTCCCGCTGTGTGACGGCGTCTCTTCGTCTGACGGTTCTTAAATAACGGGGGGCGGGGCCACCCGGTGACCCCGCCCCCCTCGGACGCACGGTGACATGACGGGACTTCCCTGTGGCATTCCCCGTGACGTCACAGGGAAGTCCCGTCATGTCACCGTGCGTCAGAGGGGGGCGGGGTCACCGGGTGGCCCCGCCCCCCGTTATTTAAGAACCGTCAGACGAAGAGACGCCGTCACACAGCGGGAGCCTCCCACCATGCCACAGCATGGCTGCGGAGCGGCCCGCAGAAGACATGAAGAAGAGAAGAAGGAAGAAGAGATGAAGAAGAAGATGAAGAAGAAGATGAAGAAGAAGATGAAGAAGAGAAGAAGATGAAGAGAAGAGCGGGAGCCTCCCCCCTCATGCCATGGGTGCGGAGCGGCCCGAGGAGAAGAAGATAGAAGACGCCGCGGAGAAGATGCTGGACGAGAACGCCGGAGGAAGAACCAGAAGAGCCAGAAGAACCAGAAGAAGAAGAAGATGAAGGAAGAAAGAAGAAGCATTTAAATAAAGGAATTGTCAAAAACTGTCTCTTGTCATTTTTAACATTTTTGACAGTTTTTTAGTGAAATGGTAGGGGTAAGTACCCCCTTACCATTTCACACAGGGGGGGGGGCGGGATCTGGGGGTCCCCTTGTTAAAGGGGGCTTCCAGATTCCGATAAGCCCCCCGCCCGCAGACCCTCACAACCACCGGCCACGGTTGTGAGGATGAGGCCCTTGTCCTCATCAACATGGGGACAAGGTGTTTTGGGGGGCTACCCCAAAGCACCCTCCCAATGTTGAGGGCATGTGGCCTGGTACGGTTCAGGAGGGGGGGGGCCGCACTCTCGTCCCCCCCTCTTTTCCTGCGGCCTGCCAGGTTGCGTGCTCGGATAAGGGTCTGGTATGGATTTTTAGGGGGACCCCACGCCGTTTTTTTTTTTTTTTTTTGGCGCGGGGTTCCCCTTAAAATCCATACCAGACCTGAAGGGTCTGGTATGGAATTTAGGGGGAACCCCACGTCAATTTTTTTTTTAAATTTTGGCTGGGGTTCCCCTTAATATCCATACCAGACCTGAAGGGCCTTGTATGGAATTTAGGGGGACCCCCACATCATTTTTTTTTTTTTATTTTGGTTCGGGGTTCCCCTGTGGGGAATTCCCATGCCGTTTTTATCAATGAACTTCTATGTGTATTGTCGGCAATGCAATAGCCGCGGGTAGTTTTAAATGAGTTTTTTCCTTCCAAATGTCATTTTGCTGTCAGACTGTTCTAAACACAGGAAACATGCGCCCCTTTACGGGCATACTATAGACACCCCCCAGGTACGAAATTTAAAGGGATATTACACTTTTATTGTTTGACTTTAAGCATTAATAAAATCACTGCTCCTGAAAAAACGTCCGTTTTTAAAACTTTTTTTGCATTGATCCATGTCCCCTGGGGCAGGACCCGGGTCCCCAAACACTTTTTATGACAATAACTTGCATATAAGCCTTTAAAATGAGCACTTTTGATTTCTCCCATAGACTTTTAAAGGGTGTTCCGCGGCATTCGAATTTGCCGCGAACACCCCAAATTGTTCGCTGTTCGGCGAACTTGCGAACAGCCAATGTTCGAGTAGAACATGAGTTCGACTCGAACTCGAAGCTCATCCCTAATCACCACACATTTGCTTCCATCCCATGTGCACACATCAATTCCTGCATTTGTTCTGCTGATGTAAATCAGTAAGGACTATGCAAGTATAAATGAGAGATCCTTTTATTAAAATATATATGACTTGTTTCACAGCTGGGCGAATTTTCCAGCAAATTTGGACCTCTGAGTTGCATGGCAAGTTGTACCCCATGATTCTCAATGACAACCATTCATATCTGTGCTACTAAGTCGCACCAACTTCAAAGTAGTCCCTGTACTACTTTGGTGTGACTTGAGGTATATCGGGTACAATATTACACAGGCATTCCCAGAAGTTGGGGCCAAGTTGCAGCGGCAAAGTGGCAGCAAAATAGTGTGACTTTCAGGTCGCAGCAGTGTGAATGAGATTCAAGGATAACACCTTTGAATTTGGCCCTATTGTCACTTGTGCATCCTGAAAGTGTAGCAAATTCGTCCCTGCACTACCTTGGTTTGACTGATGCAATTTGAGGTCCATACACCACAAGATTACACAGACATTGCTTCAAGTCATGACAAAGCTGTGCAATTTTAAGGTCGCACAAGTGCAAATGGGGCCTTATTCAAAGGTGTTATCAATTAATCGCATTAGGTTACTTTCACACTTGGGTGACTTTTCATGGAGCTTTGGACCTCAGAGTCACATGAAAAGTTGTCCCCCTTGATTTCCATTAATATTTATTAGAGCTGCACGATTAATCGTCATCGTAATTTTTTTCCCCTTTACGATCTTGAAAAAAGCGTTTCACGATTCTTGCTATTGCAAAGAACTCTCTCTGCTCTTCTGAAGCCACAGCCGAAAAACCAGGAAGTCTGCCAAGAATTAGAACATTCTTTATCAGTGAACTTGACTAGAAACCTTGTAACAATTTGTCAATTAAATAGAATTCTGTGTAAGTGAGGAAAGTTTAACCACTTAAACACTAAACATTTTTCTGACATTTGTTGGTTTCAGGTTAAAATCATTTTTTTTTTGCTAGAAAATTACTTAAAACCCCCCAACATTATATATATATTTTTAGTAGAGACCCTAGAGAATAAAATGGTGGTTGTTACAATATTTTATGTCACACTGTATTTGCGCCTTTCAAATGCAATTTTTTTTGGAAAAAATTACTTTAATGATTTAAAAAAAAAAAAGAAAAGTTAGCCCAATTTCTTGTGGGATAATGTGAAAGATTTTATGTCACGAGAATCGTGATCTTTTTATTCTAAGCAAAAAAATTGTGATTCTCATTTTGGCCAGAACCGTGCAGCTCTAATATCTATGCAACTTCACCCATGTTCACATAGGTCTGAATTGACATGTCAAATTGTAGGCCAAATCGGCGCCTATTGATGGCAATGGAACTGTCCAAATTGGTGCGACGCCACAACAATTCCCAAAAGTAGTTCCTGCACTACTTTGGGCGACTTCAGGGGCGATTTCTTACCTCCCAACTTTTTGAGATGGGTATAAGGGACACCTATTAGCAAAAGTAGGTAGGCATAGGACACCTTCTTAAAGGAGAACAGTTGGGACCTATGTGATTTCACTAGACATTTGTGCAGGAAAGTGCACTGATGTCTCTGAAATAGCTGACAAAGTCGGGCTGAGTCACACTTGTGCAACTTTGGACATCAGAGTCGTATGACAAGTCATACCCCATGATTTTCAATGTGTACCATTCATATCTGTGCGACTTCAAGTAACACTGACTTCAACGTAGTCCCTGTACTACTTTGGTCTGACTTTGATGCGAGTTGAGGTCCATAGACCTCAAGTTTACACAGGCATTCCCTGGAATTGCGGCAAAATTGCTGATGCAAAATCGTGGGAAAGTTGCGTGTCTTTCCCTGCGACTCCTGCGTCCATAGACCTCAAGATTACACAGGCATTGCTTAAAGTCGCATTAAAATCTCGCAACTTTCAGGTCGCACAAGTATGAAAGGTGCCTAAGTCACTGTGCTGAGTACTATTTTATACCTAGAATATAAAGTAGTCCCACCATCAAACACTAGTAAACATATGTTCTCAATATAATTGTGCTCAAATGGCTGAAAATCACACAGATGGTATCACCTACTAAAAGCTTGCATTGTACTCAGCAGCGTATGCTGAAAAGAGGCGAACACCTATTAGCCAATGCCACATCGGCACATCGGCATGAGCATGGTTGTTACTATAATATTAATGCCTGAAATGCAAAACATTATTGTATTGAATCAAACATTAGTAAATGTATTTTCTCTGTAGGTAAGTGCTCAGCTCTGTAGCATAGCGGTATACCCTGCTGCCCCCAAAAGTTCAAGCCAGTGGGAATTCAAATCCCACTGACAGCATTACCTCCTAGAAGTGTGCATTGTACTCAGAAGCATAATTAGCCAAAGCACATCAGCTTGCTTTATTCCATATTTTAACTCTTCAAATGCATGCAATGGTATGTACTTATTCAATAATATTATGGTATGGAATTCCAAAATTCAAGGAAAAAAATGTCGTAGGGTCCCCCCAGTACATACCAGGCCCTTCGGTATGGACTTTAAGGGGAACCCCACACCAAATTGTAAAATAAATTTGATGTGGGGCCCCCCAAAATCCATACCAGACCCTTATCCGAGCATGCAGCCTGGAGGTCAGGATAGGGGGGGACGAGTGAGCACCCTCCCCTTCTGAACCTTACCAGGCCACATGCCCCAAAGCACCTTTTCCCCATGTTGATGGGGACAAGGGCCTCTTCCCGACAACCCTGGTCGGTGGTTGTCGGTCTGCAGGCAGGGGGTTTATCAGAATCTGGAAGCCCCCTTTAAAAAGTCGGCTCCCAGATCCTGCCCCCTATGTGAATAGGTATAGGGTACATTTTACCCCTACCCATTCACCAAAAAAAGCAGTGAAATGTAAAAAAAATCAATAGCCGGTTTTTGACAAGTCCTTTATTGTAAAATAGCTCCGAGCTGTCTTCTTCCCTTGGCCATCTTCTCCAGACGCTGTCTCTCCCTCCTCCATCTTCTCCCTGAGCTGTATTCTCCCAGAGCCGTCTCTCCTGCCGCTGCCATGTTCTCCATCTGATATATGAAAAAAATGCGCCGCGCCTAGGGGTGTAACTGAATAACTGTAAATCTAAGTACAAATCATAGATAATAAAGCGTGCAAATCAAATAGAGCCTAAAGCTCTGATCACTTACTAAGATCACCTGCTGTGTGAATCCTAAAGCTCTGATCACTTACTAAGATCACCTGCTGTGTGAATCCTATGACCAAACACACTAAAAAAATATCTAGTGCAATAAATCACAAAGTGCAATGTGCATAGAAAAACGTAATAAGATAAATATACAATCCACAGTGATTAAAATATAATCATTCCTAATAAGGTGTATATGCTTAAAAATGTTACACATATGTAGATCCACTGTGATTAAAATGAAAAAAGAGAAAAAAAAAAAAAAAAATTAAATAAAACAATATATATATTCGTAAAACACAAACAGAGTAAATCAATCACATGCGTGGGCGAATTGAAACTATAATCGCCCTAATAAAAGTGTTCGAATCACATCCGTGAAAAAATCTTCCAATCCAGTAACATAAAGTGACCAAGTTCAAATAAAAGTCAGTGTAATGGTGATGGTTCAAAGAAAAAGTTCCGGTTTTGAATCAAACGTGCCCAAAGAAAAACATGCTGTGAAGTGCCTTGGTGACCCCCAATGTGATTGCGCTCACCTTGGAGCGTGTGACACAGGTTTTAATTGTGTCAATACACGCTTTTGGAGCCACCCCTGGGCTCAGTATTAGGTACAGCTGATTCCCACACTGGATTCTTTATGGCTCCACTCACATCAGACCACATAAAAGAAAAAGGCTAATATAGTATAATACCGTAGGATACTTTTATTAAAATCACATCCAATCCCCACATGGGGTACTCACATTTATAAGGTGCTCATGTGCACCAAACATAACATAGGAAAAAACGGCTGTGCGGCGTGCTGCGGGGTGTGAGAGCTCCACAACCCAGCTCTGTGCTGATCGCTCCGTCCTGGCCCCTCCCCTACGCGTCTTCGACACAGGGAGTCACGTGTCTTCATCAGGGGGATATGATTGGACGGGCGCTCTACAGTTTAAATACCCTAATGGTGGCCATTTTGCGTAAGACCGCGGACATTAATATGCTGGGCTCCACTCCTCCTAGTGAATTTAAAGCCATTAACAGCGGCCATTTTGCGTGGGACCGCAGACATATATACAATGGGCTCCGCTTTGAATACTCACAGCACAAAAATAATGCATCTATAGGAACTCCAAATATAACTATATCCTGTAATAAAAATATCCTGTAATAAAAATACCCAGGACAAAGCTAGGAAGGGATTGGAAACTCACACCGCTCAGCATACCCTCAAATTAAGTAAATACTAGTAAACATGGAAATGACTGTAATGATGATTAATAAATAATATGCAGGCATAGTGCAGACATGGTGATTAAAAAAATTAAAAAAATTGGGTTTTATGGCAAGCGGATAAACGTCCTTTAATCGCATGATCTGCGAGTTGAATGTCATAATCGCATGGTGTATGAATATAGATCAACATTAAAAACTAATTTTAAAACCTAGGTCAGGTTTATACATGCCCCACAATCGCATAACATGCGACTAAATAATACTTAATCGCATGGTGTGAAATATAATATAAAACATCAATAATTAATTAAGAACAAACGAAAAGGAGCCGATTTGATTAAGTCTAAGGTCAAGTTTGTGTGTGACCATCGATCGCACAACTTACAACTAGGTGTATAAAATCGCATGATGTGTAAATACAGTAAAAAATATCAAAAATTACTTAGAAAACATACCCTCAAACTAAGTAAATACTAATAAACATGAAAATGACTGTAATGATGATTAATAAATAATATGCAGGCATAGTGCAGACATGGTGATTAAATGTATAAATGTATAACCTACCCTTTAGATAAACTCCATAAGAATATATACTGGGAAATAACTACCCGTATCATCATAATAAAAACAATAAAAAATCTTTAATAAAATAAAATTGGGTTTTAGGGCAAACTAATAAAAAAAAAAAAAAAAAAATTGGGTTTTATGGCAAGCTGATAAACGCCCTTTAATCGCATGATCTGCGAGTTGAATGTCATAATCGCATGGTATATGAATATAGATCAACATTAAAAACTAATTTTAAAACCTAGGTCAGGTTTATACATGCCCCACAATCGCACAACATGCGACTAAATAATATTTAATCGCATGGTGTGAACTATAATATAAAACATCAATAATTAATTAAAAACAAACGAAAAGGAGCCGATTTGATTAAGTCTAAGGTCAAGTTCGTGTGTGACCATCGATCGCACAACTTACAACTAGGTGTATAAAATCGCATGGTGTGTAAATACAGTAAAAAATATCAAAAATTACTTAGAAAACATGCGAGATCAAATTCCTTGTTCAACCCACCAGGCGACAAGGAGCCAAGTTGGTATATCCACCATGACTCGCGTTTGCTGATGTCCCTGGTATAGTTAGAGCCTCTCCAATTACGTTTTGGGGCCTCCAATCCCCAAAAACTCATACCCTGCGTGCTCTGATTATGCACATTCTTAAAATGTACGTATAAAAAATGGCTATCAGATCCATTCCGTATGTTCCTAACGTGCTCCTCCATACGGTCTTTTAAAGCCCTAATAGTACGGCCAACATAGAACAAATTGCAAGGGCACTGGATTACATATACCACTCCAATGGTGTCACAAGAAACAAAGTCATCTATCTTGTATATTTGTCCATTACGGGGGTTATGGAATTCTTTAACTCTCTTAGTGTTAGATGGTACTCTGATACAACTATAACATCTCCCACATCCAAAAAAGCCCTTTAAATCCCAGAACATCTTCGGTTTTGGTAGGGGAGGTTCTACTACATTGTGTACTAATCGGTCACGTAGACAGGGCGCTCTTTTATAAACAATCTTAGGACTGTCAGGTATCAATTCTCTTAAATGACAGTCCTGTTTGAGTACATTCCAGTACTTTTTTAAAATCTTCTCTACGTCCTTACTTTGTAAACAATAGTCCAAAACTATACAAGTTCCATCATATTCATCATCACCCACAGTAATATCTTTATCTTTCAGTAAATCATCCCTCTTATAATTCTTCACCAAACTTTTCTCTTTTTCTAAAAATTCTTCCTTGTAACCTTTATCCAGAAACATCTTTTTTAATCTATCCGCTTGGGAATCAAAGTCATCATCTTGCGTACAGTTTCTCCTCATTCTTGTGAACTGTCCTCTGGGGATATTGCTAAGCCACGGTTTATGATGGCAACTAGTAATAGGAATGTAGGAGTTGCGATCAGTAGTTTTAAAAAAAGACCTCGTAATAACACCATGGGTTGTGGTCACAATCTCTAAGTCAAGAAAGTGTATGCGGTCCCTACTAATCTCCCAAGTCAGAGAGATACCTCGATCATTATTATTCATAGACTCCAACAATTCCGTTAGTGATTCTGCACTCCCCTTCCATATGATCAAAAGATCATCTATAAATCTTCTGTACAGTAGTAAGTCTCCATATTGCTCAATTTGCACTGACTCCTCTTCCCATTTGGCCATGTACAAGTTTGCTACACTCGGGGCGAATTTCGCGCCCATGGCCACACCCCTTATTTGTAGGAAGAACCTATTATCATACCAAAAAAAGTTATGGTGTAAACAAAAATTTAAACACTTTAAAATGAACCCGCATAGGCCCCTATCAAAATCCTCTTCCTTACTTAAGGCCCATTCCACGGCTTCCAAGGCCCCTTCATGATTAATGTTGGTATATAATGAAGCTACATCACCCGTAGCCATTATTATATTGCCATCCGTGACGTATTCATCCAACAATTGAAGGGTATGCTTAGTATCCTTCAAATAAGCACGTGTTTTCTTCACTAGGGGTTGTAGATGAAGGTCAATGTACTCCCCCAATCTAGAAGTGAGGGACTCAATCCCACTCACAATGGGCCGTCCTGGTGGGTTTACACTATCTTTATGAATTTTGGGAAGATAATATATTACTGGGATCCTACTAACTGTGGGAATTAAGTATTTAGCTTCTTGATTATTCAGGAATTCATTATCCACCCCGTATTTTATAATCAAATCTAGTTCCTTCCTGAAATCCCTAGAGGGATCAGTACTTAATGCTTGGTATGTGCTCTCATCATTCAATATCCTATTCATCTCATCCTTGTATTGCTGTAATGAGAGTACCACGATACCCCCCCCCCTTGTCCGCCGGTCTGATGACAATATCTGTTCTTTTTTCCAACGACTCCAGTCCCTTTTTGAAATTCCTATGTTCATGCACTTTTTTAATAGGCAGCTGTTCAAGCTCTGTGTTGACCAATTTTTTAAAAAGGTCCACATACTTATTATTAGCCACAAAAGGGTTGAAGACAGAATTATTTCTCAACCCCGTAAATTTCTCATTAATAGCTGTTTTTTCTACCGGATTTAAAGCGAAATACTTTTTAATATTAAGCTTCCTAATGAACTTCTGCACTCCTACATATGTATCAAATTTATTAAGACCCTTTTTAGGTGCAAACTTTATCCCCTTATCAAGTATTGAGATCTCTTCCCTTGATAAGTCCTTGCCACTCAAATTGAAGATTCCTTCACCTAATCTTCCCGCCTTCTTTTTCTGCTGTAACCTTCGTCCGGATCTTCTTCCCCTCTTCCTGGATTTCTTCCTTCGCGGGTAAATCCATCCCGGTTCCTCCCTAAAAAAGACTCATCAGAATATCGATCACTATTGTCTGCAAGTGGTTGGTAGCTGTTGTATACTGGAACCCCATATTGATCTTGTGTGTGTCTCTCATAACGTGTCCTCTGGGGTTTAGGTGAATAATAAACTCCATTTCTTTGGGGTTCATCCCTATATTGAGGGAACCGTCCATAACCTTGAGGTGGGGGTGGTGGAGGTGCTGGAGGACCCCCATATGGTGGACGTCGATCACCCCTCATCGGTGTCCCTTGTTGGTAACCTTGATTTCTATTATATTGTGGTCCATAGGAACGATTTTCACTATGTTGTGCACCCCTCCTATTTGGTGTATGGTAGGATTGATGTCCTCTGCCATATTGATTTCCACCGTAGTAGGGTTTAAAACCATTTCCCCTATGATGCGGTGCCCCATAACCCCAATTTCCTTGGTTAGTAGGGGGACCCTGATATGGGTTATCATATCTTCTTCCGTTCAACCCTTGATGTGTGTCATAATCCATCTGCGCCCTTCTTAGGGGTTGCCGAAGAGGTGTATAAGGTTGCTTATCCTCATATTGATGTGGTGGATGTCCTCTATTAGGTGGTCTTCCATCCTGCTGTTGTTGATTTGGTGGATAGGGTGCTCTAGCACCTACATTTTGGTCACCCGTATTATCTATCTGCGAATTATTGGCAACATTATTTTCCAACGTTGCTTGCCATCTGTAAACTCGTTTATTCTGGTAATCATCCAGATCTCTCTGGTATTTTTTCTTTTTTCCATTTCTGTTCTCTAAATCCTTTTTCTGCATATTTTTCTGCAGTTCACCCATGTGCTTATTATATTCCGGTGTATCTTTAAAAGGAGAGATTTTATCCCTAATTTCCTTAATCTGATTCTCCAAAGATTTCAATTTGCGTTGTTTCCTTTTAATCAGAAATTCCATAATCTCTCTCCCTTTACTTTCAAAGAACGAGTACCATTCATCTATATCCTCATTTCCCAATAAACCATCATTGATTGGGACATCCCATCTGAGTTTTCTGGGGATTAAGTTATCTTTCAAATATTTTTCCTTCGTGGATTGGTCCCACCAGACATTACTCTTTTTATCCATACAGTGGCCTAACTTCCTAAACAAATGTGCAATATCATCATCTCTGGGTTTCTTATCTGAGAATAGATCCTCCAGATCCAATTCTCTATTATCAAAAAAGGCAAACGGATCCATAGGCTACAAACAAGTATATGAATTAAAAGACAGAATTATGGAAAAAAATCTTGCGAGCCACAATTATCCAGTGCCTTAATGGAAATTCAACCAAACAGCTACCCGGCTGCAGGCACAGATCACGTATTCATGACCGTGCGATAAATGATATATGAAAAAAATGCGCCGCGCCTAGGGGTGTAACTGAATAACTGTAAATCTAAGTACAAATCATAGATAATAAAGCGTGCAAATCAAATAGAGCCTAAAGCTCTGATCACTTACTAAGATCACCTGCTGTGTGAATCCTAAAGCTCTGATCACTTACTAAGATCACCTGCTGTGTGAATCCTATGACCAAACACACTAAAAAAATATCTAGTGCAATAAATCACAAAGTGCAATGTGCATAGAAAAACGTAATAAGATAAATATACAATCCACAGTGATTAAAATATAATCATTCCTAATAAGGTGTATATGCTTAAAAATGTTACACATATGTAGATCCACTGTGATTAAAATGAAAAAAGAGAAAAAAAAAAAAAAAAATTAAATAAAACAATATATATATTCGTAAAACACAAACAGAGTAAATCAATCACATGCGTGGGCGAATTGAAACTATAATCGCCCTAATAAAAGTGTTCGAATCACATCCGTGAAAAAATCTTCCAATCCAGTAACATAAAGTGACCAAGTTCAAATAAAAGTCAGTGTAATGGTGATGGTTCAAAGAAAAAGTTCCGGTTTTGAATCAAACGTGCCCAAAGAAAAACATGCTGTGAAGTGCCTTGGTGACCCCCAATGTGATTGCGCTCACCTTGGAGCGTGTGACACAGGTTTTAATTGTGTCAATACACGCTTTTGGAGCCACCCCTGGGCTCAGTATTAGGTACAGCTGATTCCCACACTGGATTCTTTATGGCTCCACTCACATCAGACCACATAAAAGAAAAAGGCTAATATAGTATAATACCGTAGGATACTTTTATTAAAATCACATCCAATCCCCACATGGGGTACTCACATTTATAAGGTGCTCATGTGCACCAAACATAACATAGGAAAAAACGGCTGTGCGGCGTGCTGCGGGGTGTGAGAGCTCCACAACCCAGCTCTGTGCTGATCGCTCCGTCCTGGCCCCTCCCCTACGCGTCTTCGACACAGGGAGTCACGTGTCTTCATCAGGGGGATATGATTGGACGGGCGCTCTACAGTTTAAATACCCTAATGGTGGCCATTTTGCGTAAGACCGCGGACATTAATATGCTGGGCTCCACTCCTCCTAGTGAATTTAAAGCCATTAACAGCGGCCATTTTGCGTGGGACCGCAGACATATATACAATGGGCTCCGCTTTGAATACTCACAGCACAAAAATAATGCATCTATAGGAACTCCAAATATAACTATATCCTGTAATAAAAATATCCTGTAATAAAAATACCCAGGACGGAGCTAGGAAGGGATTGGAAACTCACACCGCTCAGCATACCCTCAAATTAAGTAAATACTAGTAAACATGGAAATGACTGTAATGATGATTAATAAATAATATGCAGGCATAGTGCAGACATGGTGATTAAAAAAATTTAAAAAATTGGGTTTTATGGCAAGCGGATAAACGTCCTTTAATCGCATGATCTGCGAGTTGAATGTCATAATTGCATGGTGTATGAATATAGATCAACATTAAAAACTAATTTTAAAACCTAGGTCAGGTTTATACATGCCCCACAATCGCATAACATGCGACTAAATAATACTTAATCGCATGGTGTGAAATATAATATAAAACATCAATAATTAATTAAGAACAAACGAAAAGGAGCCGATTTGATTAAGTCTAAGGTCAAGTTTGTGTGTGACCATCGATCGCACAACTTACAACTAGGTGTATAAAATCGCATGATGTGTAAATACAGTAAAAAATATCAAAAATTACTTAGAAAACATACCCTCAAACTAAGTAAATACTAATAAACATGAAAATTTTTTTTTATTTTTTTTTTTATTTTTTTTTTTTTTATTAGTTTGCCCTAAAACCCAATTTTATTTTATTAAAGATTTTTTATTGTTTTTATTATGATGATACGGGTAGTTATTTCCCAGTATATATTCTTATGGAGTTTATCTAAAGGGTAGGTTATACATTTATACATTTAATCACCATGTCTGCACTATGCCTGCATATTATTTATTAATCATCATTACAGTCATTTTCATGTTTATTAGTATTTACTTAGTTTGAGGGTATGTTTTCTAAGTAATTTTTGATATTTTTTACTGTATTTACACATCATGCGATTTTATACACCTAGTTGTAAGTTGTGCGATCGATGGTCACACACAAACTTGACCTTAGACTTAATCAAATCGGCTCCTTTTCGTTTGTTCTTAATTAATTATTGATGTTTTATATTATATTTCACACCATGCGATTAAGTATTATTTAGTCGCATGTTATGCGATTGTGGGGCATGTATAAACCTGACCTAGGTTTTAAAATTAGTTTTTAATGTTGATCTATATTCATACACCATGCGATTATGACATTCAACTCGCAGATCATGCGATTAAAGGACGTTTATCCGCTTGCCATAAAACCCAATTTTTTTAATTTTTTTAATCACCATGTCTGCACTATGCCTGCATATTATTTATTAATCATCATTACAGTCATTTCCATGTTTACTAGTATTTACTTAATTTGAGGGTATGCTGAGCGGTGTGAGTTTCCAATCCCTTCCTAGCTCCGTCCTGGGTATTTTTATTACAGGATATTTTTATTACAGGATATAGTTATATTTGGAGTTCCTATAGATGCATTATTTTTGTGCTGTGAGTATTCAAAGCGGAGCCCATTGTATATATGTCTGCGGTCCCACGCAAAATGGCCGCTGTTAATGGCTTTAAATTCACTAGGAGGAGTGGAGCCCAGCATATTAATGTCCGCGGTCTTACGCAAAATGGCCACCATTAGGGTATTTAAACTGTAGAGCGCCCGTCCAATCATATCCCCCTGATGAAGACACGTGACTCCCTGTGTCGAAGACGCGTAGGGGAGGGGCCAGGACGGAGCGATCAGCACAGAGCTGGGTTGTGGAGCTCTCACACCCCGCAGCACGCCGCACAGCCGTTTTTTCCTATGTTATGTTTGGTGCACATGAGCACCTTATAAATGTGAGTACCCCATGTGGGGATTGGATGTGATTTTAATAAAAGTATCCTACGGTATTATACTATATTAGCCTTTTTCTTTTATGTGGTCTGATGTGAGTGGAGCCATAAAGAATCCAGTGTGGGAATCAGCTGTACCTAATACTGAGCCCAGGGGTGGCTCCAAAAGCGTGTATTGACACAATTAAAACCTGTGTCACACGCTCCAAGGTGAGCGCAATCACATTGGGGGTCACCAAGGCACTTCACAGCATGTTTTTCTTTGGGCACGTTTGATTCAAAACCGGAACTTTTTCTTTGAACCATCACCATTACACTGACTTTTATTTGAACTTGGTCACTTTATGTTACTGGATTGGAAGATTTTTTCACGGATGTGATTCGAACACTTTTATTAGGGCGATTATAGTTTCAATTCGCCCACGCATGTGATTGATTTACTCTGTTTGTGTTTTACGAATATATATATTGTTTTATTTAATTTTTTTTTTTTTTTTTTTTCTCTTTTTTCATTTTAATCACAGTGGATCTACATATGTGTAACATTTTTAAGCATATACACCTTATTAGGAATGATTATATTTTAATCACTGTGGATTGTATATTTATCTTATTACGTTTTTCTATGCACATTGCACTTTGTGATTTATTGCACTAGATATTTTTTTAGTGTGTTTGGTCATAGGATTCACACAGCAGGTGATCTTAGTAAGTGATCAGAGCTTTAGGATTCACACAGCAGGTGATCTTAGTAAGTGATCAGAGCTTTAGGCTCTATTTGATTTGCACGCTTTATTATCTATGATTTGTACTTAGATTTACAGTTATTCAGTTACACCCCTAGGCGCGGCGCATTTTTTTCATATATCATTTATCGCACGGTCATGAATACGTGATCTGCGCCTGCAGCCGGGTAGCTGTTTGGTTGAATTTCCATTAAGGCACTGGATAATTGTGGCTCGCAAGATTTTTTTCCATAATTATGTTCTCCATCTGCTGTCTTCTTCCGCACCGCTGGTTACCCGCTAATAAAAAAAAAGCTGCTCTTTTTCCATGGTGGTCTTCCTCTGCTGTGTTGTCACCCGCTGTGTGGCGTCTCTTACATAGCCATGGAGCGGACTCTCCGGGTGACATTATCGGATGGCCACAGAAGACCGCCACAAGAAGAGCGGCTTTTTTTTTTATTAGTGGGTAACCGGCTGCGCTGAAGAACACATCAGCGGGGGAAGATGGTGGCAGCAGGAGAGACAGCTTGGGGAGAAGAAACATCAAACACTAGTGAATGTATTTTCTATGTATTTTCTATGTATGACTGTGCTACACCCAATAGGCTAGCAGTCAGCACTTCTACCTTGAAGAACTCATGGGTTCAAATCTCACAGAGAAATACTAAAAGATTGAATTGGTGAAAAAAAAGCAAATGACTATTAGCCAATTAGCCAAAGCAGCATATGCTGCAAATAGGTGAATGCCAATTAGCCAATGCACTTTAAATTTGGCTGATTATATTAACTCTTCAAATGCATGCAATGATATGTAAGTATTCAATACTATTATGGTGTGAAATTCCAAACACCACTCACTAACTAATGGGCAGATTACATTTTTTTGTTTGTTCATTTTAATTCGCTTGTGCGCTGAAAAAATAAACACAGCTGGGGGATGGTAGGTTGGCTGGTATTTGAACTTGTACCGTGAGTGCTGTGGAGACATCTGAGCAGACTACTAAGCCATTGTGCTAAGTATGAGACCTGCATAATAGTGTAGTATGATTAAAGAATGAATATAAATAATTACCGCTTTATAGTCACCTAAATTAAAAAATAAAAAACATACAACAAATAGGTAACCTAAATGTTTAATACATGTAACTTTACAGAATAGCAGACATTACTATGTAATAATCATTCATAACTGCATTAGTTAGCAAAAGAAGGAAAGAAATAGGAATACTAATTGCAACATACATCAATAGATGCACACGAGGTAGAGCACATCTCACATAAAAATGTTTCTTTCACATACATGGATCATGGCTACAGTACACTGCTATATAACAACTTGATAAGAATTGGCATTTGTATATACGCGGAAGCGCTAATTAGCGGTAAGTTAGAATTTTCAGACGTTTGTTCTCCACTTATATCGCTGATTTTTCATGCGCAAATTCACTGTTTTGTTTCCATTTGGCTAAAATTGGCTCTATTATTTGCCATAGTGCCCAGTACTTCCTGGAGTTATAGTAAATGACCCCCAATGTGTCTAAACATTTTGCACTAGTACATGATAAAGATCCCGCACATTTACAATTCTGGGGAATAGAAAAGCACAAACCATCCTGGAGAGGAAGTCACCTAGTTTGAGATATCAGCCGTAAAGAATCCAAATGGATTCATACCTTACGTACTCTGGTACCAGGGGGCTTGAACGTAGAGTTCGATCTAAATTGTTTTTTAAATAACTTTTAAAAAATTTTCAAATATTTTAATATTTATTTTTAACGCTTAGCATGACCGAATATTTCCCTAAAATATTAGATGAAGAATTAATACTCCAATATAACATTTATAGCGGTCTAGATGAAGAAATGATACTTTACTATGACATTTTAATAATAAAATTTTTTAAAATATTTTCTATATATATAGGCTTGAACATATATCTCCCCAACAACAACTAGCCTAATATAAAGTTAGTCTTAATCTCATGGTGTATTGTAGAATGCATTAACATTATGTATATCAATATAATTATATGCTAATTTTATTATTTTTTATATATAAGAAGAAGATAATATATAACTAATTAAATGTATGAGTTTTTAATAGATCATCTGGTTAATGTACCAGAGCACTCTCAGCTTCATGTATACACAAAGGAAAAGAATGAAAGAAATTATTTCTGAGCTTATTTAATAGTAAACATTCAATTTGAAAGGTTTCACAATGAACATATATTGTTATATAAAATATAAGTAGGGGTAACTCTATTATACAATCGCCGCAATACAAACACGTCCGTGACATACAGCAGCCGGAATATATTAAAACTATCAAAACAAATTACCAACAAAAAAATGGCTGCCCACATGAATGACCAAGAAATAGAGTATACACCTCCATTAAAATGGAGGAGACTAAAACTTCCCCAAACTAAAGA
Source organism: Lithobates clamitans (assembly GCA_037952925.1). Classification (NCBI taxonomy): domain Eukaryota; kingdom Metazoa; phylum Chordata; class Amphibia; order Anura; family Ranidae; genus Lithobates; species Lithobates clamitans. The sequence goes on along the minus strand of JBBGZY010000356.1, from coordinate 283,038 downwards.
AAAATGGCCGCCGAGCGAAATCAATACAAACCACAAGCAAAATGGCGGTTTCGGAACTTCCGGTTTTACAATACATAAGCTTACACAGAACAGCCAATCCGGTTCCCCAGATGAAGACACGTGACGGTGTCGTAACGCGTAAGGATTGGCTGGAGCGATACACACACATCTGAAGCACAAGTGAGAGGGCGCTGAGAAAGCCAATTCGTTTTATGCAATACTTTGCCTGTTTTTAATATTTTAAATGTAAGAGCATTACCTAATAAACATCCCCCTTTACAATTTGAAAACTTTAATACACTAGTGGAGCCTCTTTTCTATTTTATCTCCCCCTTGATGAGTTTACCAGAGCGGAACAACATAAAGATAATGATGGAGAAAAAATAAGCAAAGAAGGAAAAGCTCCCAGAGATCATCCCCACATTTTAAAATCACACCACTGAATGCCTGAATACCACAGACTGAAGGTGAGGGTCCTGTGAAACCATACTAGGAGACACCAGCAGCAGAAGGAAACATATTTATCACATCACTCATATCAAGATTCACTAGAAGAATTTATAGACTCTCTATATGCTATATTAATCCTTCACATACCATACCTGGTTTTGAGCACTTGCACTTTATTATAGCACTGAAAAGGACTATTATTGATGTATATGGTCACTATTGCATGAATATTATTTTATGGTATTATTTATAATCAATTGCCAATTTATTTACATATTAATTAATGATTTTAGGAGATAATTTTTTATTCACAGGAGATATTTATCCACAGTCATGCACCTTATTCACGTTATTTAGGCACGTCAATAGTATAATAATATGGTTTATTACTGTTGATTTATTTGTAATTTTTCACGTTTAAATTTATTAGTGTCATTTTACCAGCTAATAGCAGGGACTACTCCATAATACAAGTAGAGATCATAGATCCCAGTATTAATTAGCTGCAACAACCATCATCCACCTTGGCACACATCCACCACCAATATTACGCGAAAAATATATAGTTTTAATATCACTATTAAGTGTTGGTGTGAACACCCTCATTTTGCAGCAATATTTATTCCTTTTTATTATATTATGGGTATTATATTCACATAGCACTTTATTATAGCGCTGAGTTTATTAAAGCGCTGAGTAAACTGTTGGCGCTATATAAATCTCGTATAATAATAATAATAATTATAGATATCCACCAGCGCGAAGGATATAAATTCATCGTCTGACCGATGCGTTCAGACAATTTTTTGGTCCGCAGCCCCAAAGTATGATCGGTTCCAGCAACCATCGCCAGCGTCTGTTTTACATGGTGCAGGAATACCTAGGGGCAAGATCAGACTTGGACACCTTTCCCACTGAAAATCCTCTGGGTTACTGGGTCTTGAGGATGAATCACTTGCCAGAGCTTGCACAGTATGCAATTGAGCTACTGGCCTGTCCTGCATCCAGCGTTCTTTTGGAACGCACATTCAGTGCTGCTGGAGGCGTGGTAACCGATCACAGGGTGCGTCTGTCCACTGACTCGGTCGATCGACTGACCTCCTAAAAATGAATCAGTCTTGGATCACCACCAGCTACCAAGCACCTGATGCTGATGTAACCGAATATTTTTTTTTGAAATCTCAGATCCCTTCAAAGACTGCCTATGCTGATGTTGAGTGACTATCCCTGAGTAATTATCCTCCTCCTCCTCAATCATCACGCTGATAGCTTGTAAGAACATTTTTGGTTCTGGGCACAATTTTTCAGCCCCTGTTTAACAGGGGCGTGTAATTACAATTTTTAAAGTAATACTTTGCAGCAGGGCTCGTTCCTGCATTCTAACTAGAGTGTCTGTGAGGGGTTGCAGTGTTGTGGCACCAGCACCAGTGCCTAAGGCCCATTTTTTCTGCCCCTGTTTAACAGGGGCGTGTAATTACAATTTTTGATGCAATACTTTGCAGCAGGGCTCGTTCCTGCATTCCAACTAGAGTGTCTGTGAGGGGTTGCAGCGTTGTGGCACCAGCACCAGTGCCTAAGGCCCAATTTTTCAGCCCTTGTTTAACAGGGGCGTGTAATTACAATTTTTGATGCAATACTTTGCAGCAGGGCTCGTTCCTGCGTTCCAACTAGAGTGTCTGTGAGGGGTTGCAGTGTTGTGGCACCAGCACCAGTGCCTAAGGCCTAATTTTTCAGCTCCTGTTCAACAGGGGCATGTAATTACATTTCTTGATCTAATATTTCACAGCAGGGCCCTGTGAGGGCTTACAGTGTTGTGGCCACAGCAACACCTAAGGCCCAAATTTCTGCTGAGTATACAGGGCAGGACCCTACTTTCAAACATCTAACTTACAAACGACTCCTACTTGCAAACGGAAGGAGACAACAGGAAGTGAGATGAAATCTACCCCTAGGAAGGGAAATTCTCTCCTGTAAGAGTTATTATGGGAAAAACATTTCTCCTTTCCACTGATGCTTTCCAATCCTTGTTCCACAAAAAAACCCAAATTTTCAAAAAACATTTTTCATTGGGACAAAAAGTGAGGTGAAATCTTCTGAAGAGGAGGAAAGACAACAAAACAAATGTCACAGGGGTGATAACCCTTCCCTATGTTTTCCAAAAAGCTTAAAAAAGATTTTTTGGCTGGAGCTAAACACGTTAAAAATGTACCCGTTCAAAATTACAAAGAGATTCTACTTAACAACAAACCTACAGTCCCTGTCTTGTTTGCACCGCCTGTATACTGCAGTTCAGAGTATATAGGGCCTGGTGGCCCCACACCTTTCCTTATTTTAATTTGGGTGCGGGGTTCCCCTTAATATCCATACAAGACCCAAAGGGCCTGGTAATGGACTGGGGGGTACCCATGCCATTTGTCTCACTGATTTTCATCTATATTGCCAGGACCCGACATTACATTAAACCCGCAAGCAGTTTTAAATGAGATTTTTTCCTTTAAAAATGACATTTGGTGCAGGGACTGTTCTAAACACGGGAAACACGCGTTACTTTACAGGCATACTATAGACACCCCCCAGGTACGATATTTAAAGGAATATTTCACTTTTTTTTTTTACTTTAAGCATCATTAAAATCACTGCTCCCGAAAAACTTTTTTTAAAAGTTTTTTTTGCATTGATACATGTCCCCTGGGGTAGGACCCGGGTTCCCAAACCCTATTTAGGACAATACCATGCAAATTAGCCTTTAAAATGAGCACTTTTGATTTCGAACATTCGAGTCCCATAGACGTCAATGGGGTTCTAACGTTCGTGCGAACTTTCGGTCCGTTCGCAGGTTCTGGTGCGAACCGAACCGGGGGATGTTCGGCTCATCCCTAATGATCGGTAACGAAACCTCCTGCAGCACTGAATGCCCGTTCTGAAAGCACACTGGATGCAGGGCAGCCCAACAACTCAATAGCATACTGGGCAAGTTCTGGCCAGTGGTCTCTTTTCATGACCCAGTAAGTCAGTGGATCATCAGCTGGAAAGCTCTCCATCTCTGTTTTGGCCAGAGGTAATCGTTCACCATGTGATGCAGACGCTTCTGATGGGATGTGGAAACTGACAGCCCTGGGCGACGAGGGCTAAAAAAATTCCGAAATGCCTCACTTAAGCGGACGCCTTCTCCAACGCTCCTCTCTTGACCAACAGATGACTCAAAACAACGTTTTCCACCACACTGTAACCTACTGGAGTCAGGAAAAACGTTCAATAAAATCCTCTTTAACGTGTCTTCAAGAGATGTTATCTTCTGCACTCTCTCTGGGGACACGATGAGTTCTGAGACCTTCCCCTTATAACGGTGGTCAAGGAGGGTTGCCAACCAGTAATCATCCTTCTCCTTTATGCCACATATTCTTGGGTCCTTTCGCAGGCTTTGAAGGATGAGGTTGCCCATGCGCCTCAAATTTGCCAAGGCTTGAGAAGCAGACTCCTTGGGGTAACTCAGGATGACGGCATCTGGAACTTCCTCCTCCCAGCAACATACTACTCCCAAGGGTCCTGGGGTTGGAAAGGCATCGCTTACATATTGACACCTGTCTTCTACGAAAGTGCCAGAATCCTCCTCATCAACCTCCTCCCCTCTCTCCTCCTCTGTGACATAGGAATGATGGTGTCTGGATAAAGTGGTCCTTGAGAGGAAAGAAAGTCCTCCTCTTCCTCCTGCTTCTCTGCCTCCAGTGTCCTGTCCATAATGCCACGCAGAGTCTGCTCCAGCAGGAGCACAACAGGGATTGTGTCACTGATGCATGCACTGTCACTGCTCACCATCCTTGTGGCCTCCTCAAGTGGTGACAGTACAGTGCATGCATCCTTAATAATCAGCCACTGGCATGGGGAAAAAAGACGAGGCGACCTGAGCCTGTGGTCGTGCCGTACTGGCACAGGTACTCGTTGACAGCCCTCTGCTGCATGTATAGCCGCTGCAGCATTTCCAAAGTTGAGATTCACCTTGTGGGCATGTCACAAATCAGGCGGTTTACGGGCAGGTGGAACTCCCGCTGAATTTAAGCCAACCGAGCACTGGCTGTGTATGACCGCCTGAAATGGCTACAGACTCTTCTGGCCTGCTTTAGTACATCTTGCAACCCTGGGTACGTACTTAGGAAATGCTGCACCACCAAATTGAGGGCATGTGGCAGGCATGGGACATACTTACATAGTAGGCGAGGTTGAAAAAACACAAGTCCATCAAGTCCAACCTATGTGTGATTATGTGTCAGTATTACATTGTATATCCCTGTATGTTGCGGTCAATCAGGTGCTTATCTAATAGTTTCTTGAAGCTATTGATGCTCCCCGCTGAGACCTACGCCTGTGGAAGGGAATTCCACATCCTTGCCGCTCTTACAGTAAAGAACCCTCTACATAGCTTAAGGTTAAACCTCTTTTCTTCTAATTTTAATGAGTGGCCACGAGTCTTGGTAAACTCTCTTTTGCGAAAAAGTTTTATTTCTATTGTAGGGTCACCAGTATTTGTATATTGAAATCATATCCCCTCTCAAGCGTCTCTTCTCCAGAGAGAATAAGTTCAGTGCTCGCAACCTTTCCTCATAACTAAGATCCTCCAGACCCTTTATTAGCTTTGTTGCCCTTCTTTGTACTCGCTCCATTTCCAGTACATCCTTTCTGAGGACTGGTGCCCAGAACTGGACAGGATACTCTAGGTGCGGCCTGACCAGAGTCTTGTAGAGTGGGAGGATTATCGTTTTATCTCTGGAGTTGATCCCCTTTTTAATGCATGCCAATATTCTGTTTGCTTTGTTAGCAGCAGCTTGGCATTGCATGCCATTGCTGAGCTTATCATCTACTAGGACCCCCAGGTCCTTTTCCATCCTAGATTCCCCCAGAGGTTCTCCCTCCGTGTATAGATTGCATTCATATTTTTGCCACCCAAATGCATTATTTTACATTTTTCTACATTAAACCTCATCTACCATGTAGTTGCCCACCCCATTAATTTGTTCAGATCTTTTTGCAAGGTTTCCACATCCTGCGGAGAAGTTATTGCCCTGCTTAGCTTAGTATCGTCTGCAAATACAGAGATTGAACTGTTTATCCCATCCTCCAGGTTGTTTATGAACAAATTAAATAGGATTGGTCCCAGCACAGAACCTTGGGGAACCCCACTACCCACCCCAACCCCACTACCCACCCCTGACCATTCCGAGTGCTCCCCATTTATCACCACCCTCTGAACTCGCCCTTGTAGCCAGTTTTCAATCCATGTACTCACACTATGGTCCATACCAACGGACCTTATTTTGTACAGTAAACATTTATGGGGAACTGTGTCAAATGCTTTTGCAAAATTCAGATACACCACGTCTACGGGCCTTCCTTTATCTAGATGGCAACTCACCTCCTCATAGAAGGTTAGTAGATTGGTTTGGCAAGAATGATTCTTCATGAATCCATGCTAATCACTGCTAATGATACCGTTCTCATTACTAAAATCTTGTATATAGTCCCTTATCATCCCCTCCAAGAGTTTACATACTATTGATGTTAGGCTAACTGGTCTGTAATTCCCAGGGATGTATTTTGGGACCTTTTTAAATATTGGTGCTACATTGGCTTTTTTCCAATCAGCTGGTACCATTCCAGTCAGTAGACTGTCTGTAAAAATTAGGAACAATGGTCTGGCAATCACTTGACTGAGTTCCCTAAGTACCCTCGGATGCAAGCCATCTGGTCCTGGTGATTTATTAATGTTAAGTTTCTCAAGTCTAATTTTAATTCTGTCCTCTGTTAACCATTGTGGTGCTTCCTGTGTTGTGTCATGAGGATAAACACTGCAGTTTTGGTTACTGAAGCCCCCGATTCACTCGTGAAGATCGAGGAGAAGAATAAATTCAATACCTTCGCCATCTCCCCATCCTTTGTAACCAGATGTCCTTCCTCATTCATTATGGGGCCAATATGGTCTGTCCTCCCTTTTTTACTATTTACATACTTAAAGAATTTCTTGGGATTTTTTTTTGCTCTCCTCCGCTATGTGTCTTTCATGTTCTATCTTAGCCGTCCTAATTGCACCCTTACATTTCTTGTTGCATTCTTTATAAAGTCTGAATGCTGAGGATGATCCCTTAATCTTGTATTTTTTGAAGGCCTTCTCCTTTGCTTGTATATGCATTTTTACATTGGAGTTAAGCCATCCAGGACTTTTGTTCGCTCTTTTAAATTTATTACCCAATGGTATACATTGGCTAATGCCCTTGCGCTATACTCTTAAAGCAAACTCATCTCTCCTCCGTATTCTTTGTTCCTAATATTTTATCCCAATTTATGCCTTTTAGCAAGGTTTGTAGTTTAGGGAAGTTGGCACTTTTGAAATTCAGTGTCTTTGTATTCCCTTTATGTTTCCTGTTTGTGTGACTTATACTGAAACTAACTGACCTGTGAACGCTGTTACCTAAATTGCCCCATATTTCCACATCCATGATCAGGTCTGTATTGTTGGTAAGCAGTAGATCCAGTAATGTTTTATTTCTAGTTGGTGCGTCTACCATCTGTCACGGAACGTCCCACACTCCACTTGAGTGCTTCCGCCATATACCACTGCCTCCCAGTCTGGATACAGATATCAGATATTTCAGCCGCTCTGAGCACAAAACAAGGTGACACTTGCTTCACTGCTAACATGGACTTTTTTATTATCACACATGGACACAACAGATAAAATAACTCAGAGACTCTTCCCCCCCCACCCTTAGAAAAGAGGCCGGGTTAAACTGTCCAAAGACAATGGACACACAGGTCAGGTGTGTTCAAACTTCTCCTCAGTAAACAGTCTTATCATCAGGGGGGCTGCTGGAGGAATCCCCCCTCCCTCTGCAGGGACACACATCCCAAATGATCACAGCAAAGAGTCCACAACAGAAAGAGACAATATACAATATATACACGACTGAGTCCAACTAGTACAGTTCAGACTGGATTTCTAATTCACCTCACAAAGAGTATTGTTCCCTTGAAAATCCAGGGCCCATAATCAAAAGGCAAGAGCCTTGCATTCAGTCCTCTCCAACAGCCTCTGTCCCGGCTAGGTCTGCCACATTTCTCCCCTTTTGGAAGGAGACTAACACAGGAGGAGACCCCAGACGGGTTGACTCCGAAGTTATTCCATAGTTCCAGTCCTCTACTGCCTGTACCCACACAGTACCCCAAACAAATTGTTCCAAACAAAGCATTACTCACCCAGCCAACCTCTGCCTCCCTCAGAGAACATATCCTCCGCTGGGGAGAGGCCCGGACTGGCCCTTCTCCCTGGAGTCCTTTCTGCCGCTGGAGATAAGTCAGGGGGACTGGGCTCTCTCCATCATGCTGACGGGGATCTGGGCCGACTACCCAGCATCCCTGGGATATACAGGTGGGGACTGAAACCCCATCCACCAACACCAGATCAAGCTGCAGTTTTGAGGTGATGACTGCATTTTCTCCTTGGATCCTGATCTGCAGCTCACGATAGACTCCCACCTCCTCGCCCTGGGCCTTCAGAATTGCTGCAGGTGTGGGGCAGAGGTCTTGGACCCTCTGTTCAGTTATCATATCTTCAGCTGGAGAAGTTTGTTGTAACTCAATAGATGCTGCTGGCAGAAAATCACATGTCCCTGTCAGTGTTGTGGGAGAAAGGCCGACTACCTCTTCTCTCATGAAGGCTGAAGCCACTGTTGGTGCTGAGCAGAGCACAGTGAACTGTGGCCCTGATAGCAGCTCTTCTGCTGGAGGCTCATCAGGTTGTTCTTCCTCAGCAGAAAAGTCTATCAAATCCTCTGTCTCTTCAACTGATGTCTGGGGATAGAGCTTCACCATCTCTTGTCCGTGGAACTCAGAAAATGCTATCGGTGCTGGGCAGAGCACAGTGAAGTTTGGCCCTAATACCAGCTCTTCTGCTGAGGGCTCACCCGATTGTTCTTTCTCAGCAGAAAAGTCTATCAAATTCCCTGTCTCTGCAACTGGTGTCTGGGGATAGAGGTTCACCATCTCCTGTCCATGGAACCCAGAAGATGCTATCGGTGCTGAGCAGAGGTTAGCAGAGCTCTGCCCTGTTGTCAGAACTTCAGCTTTGGGGATGGCAATCTCCAGATTTTCCACTGCTGATTCTCTGGCATGCTGCTGGACAGGCACATTCCTCCATCCAAGATCATCCCATGCAGAAACAGGATCATCAAGGTCAGTCAGCACTTGCTGCATCCACCATAAGACCTCCGCCTCCATAGCTGTGGGGGCAGGTTGGCAAGGCACACTATTACTCTGCCACATTACCGACTCTTCAGCCAGGATTTCAGGGTTGTCAATTGGTATTTCCTGATAGTCCCAGGCAAAGGGAGTCCAGCCCTGGCACTGAGCAACGTCTAGCAGCCGTCTGTAGGCGATCTTCAGCTCCCATTGCTGAACAGCCAGAAACTCCAAATCTTCCTGTGCCCAGTGCACTTCCGAAATGTTCAGTAGCCCTTCTCTGAAATCCACAATTTCGTCCACCCGCCACTCCAAATCACTCCCAAAGTTAGGGTCCCCTGTCAGCTTCACATACAACAGTCCCAAGCCGCCATAGCTTAAGCCTTCCGTTGGGCTGTCATTCGCTGTCCAGGGACATGCTTGGGATACATGCCACCGGAGGGCTCTGTAGCTCTCATCCAGCTTTATCTCTGCCCAGACCAGCCTGCCTAATTCAGCTGTCTGCTCATTGTGCGGTTTTTCTCCCAAAAACCGCACCCGCAATCCATACTGCGACCAGTACCTTTCCTGGATGGAAGGGAGAACTTTTCCCTGGTGTCGCTGCTCATGGGCTAGCGCTTCTTTCCAGAGTTTGCAGCGAACAGAGTCACACCATCCCAGCAGGACCTGCTCTGATACTGGTCCTCTGTGCTGTATCTGCATTCTCTCCTGCTATCCGGACCTTGGATCCAGGTGGAAGTTTGGATGTCCCAGACTGCAGGAAGCGTCCCGCTGCTTGCCACCAATGTCACGGAACGTCCCACACTCCACTTGAGTGCTTCCGTCATATACCACTGCCCTCCCAGTCTGGATACAGATATCAGATATTCCAGCCGCTCTGAGCACAAAACAAGGTGACACTTGCTTCACTGCTAACATGGACTGTTTTATTATCACACATGGACACAACAGATAAAATAACTCAGAGACTCTTCCCCCCCACCCTTGGAAAAGAGGGCGGGATAAACTGTCCAAAGACAATGGACACACAGGTCAGGTGTGTTCAAACTTCTCCTCAGTAAACAGACTTTTCAGTAGGGGGGCTGCTGGAGGAATCCCCCCTCCCTCTACAGGGACACACATCCCAAATGATCACAGCAAAGAGTCCACAACAGAATGAGACAATATACAATATATTCATATATACACGACTGAGTCCTACTAGTACAGTTCAGACTGGATTTCTAATTCACCTCACAAAGAGTATTGTTCCCTTGAAAATCCAGGGCCCATAATCAAAAGGCAAGAGCCTTGCATTCAGTCCTCTCCAACAGCCTCTGTCCCAGCTAGGTCTGCCACACCATCTGACCCATAAAATTGTCCTGCAAGACATTAAGGAACTGGTGAGCCTTAGATGAATGCTCGGTTCCCTCCGCCCAGTCTATGTCTGGATAATTAAAATCCCCATTATGATAACACTTCAGATCCTTGCTGCTAATCCAAATTGTGATAGGAGATCTGTCTCCACTTCCTCCCTCAGGTTAGGGGGCCTATAGCATACTACCAGTATATGTAGACGTATAAAGACTAAGAACAACGGTATAAAACTACAAAAAAGTAGGTAGCGTTTTTGGAAATTTTATTATTAAAGTACAAAAACACAGAAAACAAACGTAAAGGTTTAAAAACAGATCTGACTAGGCATGGATCCTAATTAAAGGGAGGGGAGACAAGGGAGCAGGGAAGGAGTTACCCCTGCCGTTCTTGTGTCGGTTTGCGTGGAGGTGACATTGTTTGGCGCATGAGCGGCAGCCCGCAATGGGGCCGGGAGACGCCGCGCTCCACAGAGCTGGCTGCTTCCGGTCAGGGCTGCTTATATAGAGACATGGTGGCGTCCATTTCAGCAGCATGGACAAGGCACTGGTCTAATTGAGTGGTGCACTCCCAATCATTCTATCACTCGTCTCTGGGTCAGTCCAGCTTTCTGTCTTACTGTAAGAACTTCTTTTTTATATGCAAACAATGATTGGTCTTGCAATCCATGCTGACCGTCATCTCTGCAAATTGTGATTATGACTATGTTCCTTTCATATATTAGAATTAGAGCTTATAAAAGCTGTTCCTTCTACCCATGACTATCCGATGTGATAAGCACCTGGGAGGCTCCTGGCTCTGACCGCTGCTTTTCTGATCCAACTCTGATATTATCACTTCTGATCGCCCTGCGATCCACTGACTATCCGTGTTACTAATAGCATCCACATTTACCATACCTAATTGGTAAGCGTCTTACTTTTGGTATATATACATTTTCTGCATGTTAATATCTAGACCCCAATTTGAATTGATTTATTTTTATTTAGTCACTTTCCCTTCCCTGCTCCCTCGTCTCCCCTCCCCCCTCCCCTTCCCCATTTCAACCTTGTTATGGCCTTTTCATATCTGCAACATGGTCTGAATAATTGATGATCGTATATGACCGTATAACTTTTTTAGTCTCATCTGGATCTTACCCATCACCACTTTTTTATTTTAATCCATACCACAAGCACCTCTTATGTCCCCTGTATTGGCTGCCCTAGACCATGAAGTTGTGCTGTCCTTCCTTTCGAGACCTTAATCTTTTATAGGGTCTCTCCCTTAGATGACCACGGGAGGGTTGAATTTCTAATATAGACCTCTATATGTATACCTCTTTTTGAAGTTTACGTTTTGATAACAGTGTATAATTATTGACATTGTGATATATATTTTTGCCTTCTCTCTCTCTGTGTATTTTTAATAGAACCTCTAGCTCCTAAATGTTTCACGTTCTAATGCCTCCAATACTACCTTCTGGAATATCTTCCACGCTGACTATCTCTACCTCTGGACCCTCCCCCCATCGCCTAGTTTAACAACCCCTCTAACTTTTTGGCCATCTTCATTCCCAGTAGATCTGCACCCTCCTCATTTAGGTGCAGTCTGTCCCTTCTATAGTACCGGTTGTCGACTGAGAAGTCGGCCCAGTCCTCCAGGAACCCAAACCCCTCCTTACTACACCAGCTCTTCAGCCACTTGTTTACTTCCCTAATCTCCCTCTGCCTTTCTGGTGTGGCTCGATGTACCCTTCGCTGCCCCCCCCACGCTCACTGGAGGAGTTTATCCCCCGGCTGCTAGGAGAGTCCCTCAGCTCCAGCAGTGCTGGTCCCTGACTGGTTTCACCAATGTCACTCAATGGAGCGTACTTATTGGGATGCTCCAGTCCTGGATCGGCAAGCAGCAGCACCAAGCCCTGTCCTGCATCATTTTGAGTTGTAAGCAGGGTTACCCCGTGTGCTGTGAACAAAATATATCATCCCTGCCCATGCTTGCTGGACCACGTGTCAGCAGGAAGTTGTTTTTTTACAGCTGACTGCCTTGCCCATGGATGCCAGAACATTCCCTTCCACGTGATGGTAAAGAGATGGAACAGCCTTACATGAAAAGTAGTAGTGACTGGGAACCTGCCATTGTGGTACAGCACATTGTGCGAATTCACGGAAGGGGGCAGAATCCACCAGGCTGAAAAGGCAGAAGTTGGAGAGCCAACAGCTTTCACAAGCTTGCATTCAGACGCTGGGCATGTGGGTGGCAGGGACTGTATTTTTTTTTCCGCTGCAGCAGATGGGGCAGAGAAATTTGCCGGCTACAGTCTACAGCTGGTGGTGTGCTGCTGGCAGATGTGCTGCTAAGATCTGAGACACCCTGTGCTATACTATCATCACTATCAGTGGAGGCTGCTGAAAGGTAATGACTCTGTATCGCGGGGGCAGACTGAAGTGTGTAAGGAGGAGGAGGGACAAATTTGTGCCCCTTTTGTGTGGCTTTTAGGTGCTCTTGGCAACGGGCTGAGTGGTTGGATGTTAAATGCCTTGTTAGGCATGTGGTACTCAAATGGATGGTGTTTTTGCCACGTTTGATGTGCATGAGACACAGTTTGCAGATAGCAACAGTGTGATCTGCTGCAGATGTGCTGAAAAAGGCCCAGACAGCTGAGCTTTGGGGAGTGGGCCGAGAGATAACAGCTGCAGAATGTGATGGAATAGGGTGGCTGCTCTCTACTCTTTCTTGATGTCGGCCTCCTTGGGGTTGTGCGGCCTCACCTTCAGTTTCCTCTTCTGCTCTATCTGGCACCTAAGTCCAGGCATGTACTGGCCATCAGGACTACAGGGAGTTTCCCGGTGGGCCGATGGCTCAGTGGGCCGGTTTCAGTGACAGCCTGTCAAAGTAATGGCTTTCTTGGTTCGGCCTCAACTTCACGCAGTGATGTGAGAAAGATGAGAAAAATATAGAGGAGAGGTTAGTGAGGACTCCTTAAGGATGTTCTGCTACTTTTTTTTTTTTGCACAATTGCATATAGTTTATATACTGTTTTTGTGCTTGTTTGCACAATTAAAGTGGGCCAGTCTGGATGAATTCCAGGGCCAAATTTTTATCCCAGTCCAGCCCTGCCTAAGTCGCATCCTCATCATGATGACCTCATCATCATCATCATCTCCATGTCCTCCATTTCATAATTACCACTGGAGACAACTTGGCAATACATTGCAGGTTGGGGAACATGAATGCCAATTTGTCTACCAGTGTTCCTCCCTCTCTCTAGGCTCATGTTCCTGTCATCCTCAACCTCAGACCAACATCTGAATCCAGTAATGGCTGGGCATTATCAAGGAGGAAGTAGCTGATGCTGTGGTCAAATAACTCAGCTGACTCCTCAATGGCTGATGTTGGGGATATGGTGGGGATAGATGTGGACAAGGAGGCAGGTTTATCCACTCTGGCAACTGCAGGGGCTACACATTTGTCTCTGCTTGTGTGGCAGAGGATGAGAAGGATGAGGAAGGTTTAGTGCTTATAAGCAAATGTAAAGAAGAAGTTGAAATCTGTACGTAGATGCACTTTAATCAATGTAAAGGGGTGTTTGGTGCACTTTAATTTGAGTACTCACACTACGCAGACACACTCCACGGATACACTATACTATACTACAATATAATGCGCCAAACGTACAGTGACGCACAGAACTATATGGCTTTAAACTGGCAGTAATGCACACAGAAGTAAATGGTGTTAAACTGGCAGTAACGCACACAGAACTATATGGTGTTAAACTGGCAGTAACGCACGCAAAACTATATGGCATTAAACTGGCAGTAACGCACACAGAACTATATGGCGTTAAACTGGCAGTAACCCACACAGAAGTAAATGGTGTTAAACTGGCAGTAATGCACGCAAAAACTATATGGCGTTAAACTGGCAGTAACGCACACAGAAGTAAATGGCTTTAAACTAGCAGTAACGCAATCAAATAGACGGTGTTCAACCGTCACTACATGGTCTCACTACACTAAACTGAAACTATATGAGCGGTCCCTAATCTACACTATTGTATGTATGAATGACACTGTCTCACTACACTACAGTGTGAAAAGAAGGGGGGGAGTAAAAACACGGGTGGGACTTTAAATGAGGCACATATACATGTGCCTCCATCCCTAATATCAGTATTTAGAAAAAAGTGGAGAAATTTGGGACTTTATATGAGGTTCTCGACATAGTGGGGGTGTGTAAAAGAATTGTTTATTGTCATGGAGGACACGATAATTGGATCTCAGTGGTATGGAACAAGTACAATAATAAATCGTAAGTATTACAAATACAATTCCACATATGGCATGGACATCAAGGATACATAATGATATTGACTTGAAAACACATGATAATATGGCGACCAAACATATAACATGGACATCAAGGATACAAAATAATATCAGCTTGGAAACGCATGACAACATGAAAATTAATGAGCAATCTCATGAATTCATATATATACACAAATATTTTAAGTGGCACAGTGTGATGAAATGGCATGATTGCTTGATAGACAGTAGACTAAATAGATAACTCATATGGATGTGTGTAGGCATCCTGAATTGCCCGACGTGTTTCGTGTATAAAACACTCCTCAGGGGCGGATGCTCCCGAATATCTAAAAAAATTGGAGTATAATTAATCTAATTTAATACTAAGCATAACAGGAAGGGACAGATATGCCGATCCTGGATACTTACATGCAAAAAGTAGATGCTGGGGGTGTGAAGGATGAAAGAGTGTCCGTCCCGGAAGCTGAGGTAATGAGGGGGTTGCATGCAAGTGGGGCGCAACCACAAAAACTCCAAAAACAGACGTAGACAGTCTTGATACCATGCCAAAATATAATTGGGGGATAAGGAAGGCCATAAGATCTATGATGAGTAAATAAAATACATATTACATATTGTAACCATAGTAGAGAAGATCTAGTGGCATATTAGGTGCCCTGAAAATGACCTTCCTTAAATGCCAGAGGAACAACTAAGTCCCTGTGCAGTATGGCGTTTCCAAGCTGATAATATTTTGTATCCTTGATGTCCATGTTATATGTTTGGTCGCCATATTATCATGTGTTTCCAAGTCGATATCATTATGTATCCTTGATGTCCATGCCATATGTGGAATTGTATTTGTAATACTTATTATTTATTACTGTACTTGTTCCATACCACTGAGATCCAATTATCGTGTCCTCCATGACAATAAACAATTCTTTCTTTTACACACCCCCACTATGTCGCGAACCTTATTTAAAGTCCCAAATTTCTCCCCTTTTTTCTGAATACTGATATTAAGGATGGAGGCCCATGTATATGTGCCTCATTTAAAGTCCCACTCGTGTTTACACTCCCCCCTTCTTTGCATACGAATAGGGATGGAGGTTCTCTGACTGAGATGACAGTGTTCCCCTGCCGCCTTAGTGGGAGGCTTTGGTTCCGGTTGGTGATGTACCACACCTGGGGTCTTTCTCATTAGGGCCATGTCCCTTTATGTCCATGAGACTATGTGGCACATGTATTATATCCTTTATTTAATTTTTAGTTGGGTGGAAAGTTATTATTACCATCATGTTTACCTGCACTAAGGTCCTCTATTGTTGTCCTTGCCCGGAAGATGCGATGCGCCTTGTATGCCCACCCCTTCCTCCTCCCTTTCACCTGATTCGAGAGTGGAGGGTTTGGAGGACTGGGCGGGGATCCACAGCGCATCGACGCCAAGCACCATGCCTCGCGTGTAACGTCAATGGCGATATTGCACGGTACATGTTTTATACCATTCACAGCCGCTACCGCTGGGCAGGTTGGTCCCTGCCGTGGGTGGTGTTTCCCGCCCTGTTCGGGGCCCCTCCCCGCATGTGTTTGAGCTAGTGTGATGTTGGTACGAGCCAGCGTGAGGCTGTGCAGTGGGTATATATCACGCTGCCTGCACACAGCCACCTGTGTCATATTTTGTAAAATGCCATACTGCACGGGAACTTATGCCCCGTACACACGGTCGGACTTTGTTCGGACATTCCGACAACAAAATCCTAGGATTTTTTCCGATGGATGTTGGCTCAAACTTGTTTTGCCTACACACGGTCGCACAAAGTTGTCGGAATTTCCGATCGCCAACAACGCGGTGACGTACACCACGTACGATGAGACTAGAAAAGGCCGGTTCAGAACCAAGCGCGGCACCCTTTGGGCTCCTTTTGCTAATCTTGTGTTAGTAAAAGTTTGGTGAGAGACGATTCGCGCTTTTTCAGACTCGTGGCTTTCAGATCGTTTTCTGACGTTCAGTTTGTGCTTGTGGGTTTGTATCTGCTCTTCAGTGCGTGCAGTCAGTTCGTATCGGAGTTTTCTGTGCGATCTTGCCTGCTCGTTGCTGTTTTTCAGGTCGCTCTTCACAGGCCTTGCTGTTCTTCAGTGCGTTCTGTTACTTCGCTCTGAGCAGCCGACCGTTTTCTAGCCATGTTTCGTATGCGTACTCCTCGTAGAGTTCGTGCTGTGCGGGGGCTTGGTGTTGGGGTCCTGACCTTGACACAAGTCCAGTCCATGAACAGGGTGGGGAGGAGTTCATGGACCAAGAATTGGTTGCTTCAGCGTGACCAGTTCTGTCATATGCCTTTGCTCCGTGAGATCCGTGAGAATAATCCTGATGATTTCAGGAACTTTCTCAGGATGACGGACCCCGTGTTTCACCGTCTGTTGGCTTCGCTGACCCCCTATATTAGCAGGCAGGATACCTGCATGAGGCAAGCCATCACTCCGGAGCAGAGGTTGGTCGCTGCATTGCGGTATTTGGCCACAGGGAGAAGCCTGCAGGACCTCAAGTTCTCGACAGGCATCTCCCCCCAGGCTCTGGGGATCATTATCCCAGAGACCTGTTCTGCCATCATACAGACATACATCATACATACATCATTCCTGCAGAAGGAGTATATGAAGGTAAGATTTTTATCCTTTAATATCACATTTTATTGTATTAAATGTTTGCTAATATATTGTATTTCTTTCCTCATTCCCTAATTACCATGATTGTAATATGCTGTGAATGTCCCCTTTATCCTCATGCATGCTGGATTTTTATGTCATTATTATTTTAGGTCCTTCATACATATTTGCCCTTCAATAACCTCTCCAGCATGATGTCTCCTGCCCTATATTCACCTCATGTAGTCACTTAACAATGTATTTTATCAGCTCCATAGTAGTGCTTTACCCCAAACACCCCCTAAAATGTTTGGAAATGTTATTTTTGATTTAAATTCAGGCAGAGGGCCAGAGGCTTTTTTTGTGGTGTCCCCAAATTTTTTGTAACCCTCCCCACCCAACTGCTAAGTCAGCTGATCCCAATTCTCTATCCTCAATCATCTATCTGCTGACTTTGCCAAACCCATACACACTATACCCATCTCTTTACTGGTCAGATTTATGGATGAATTCCCCAAAGCATGTAGTGCAAGGGCCTGCCTGTATACTTTCCAATGGTACTGTTTAAAGTTCTTGTATCCTATTATGATCTTGATAGGTAATAGCAGAATGTCCAAATGTGCTCAAATGTGTACAGTGTGTATTTATATCTTTGTATTATGACACTTCTTACCTGTCCAGTGGGCTGCCAATAGTGTAACTAAGGAGGAGCTGTTCCAAGTAATACCCTGTATTTAGGCATTCATCTCTCAATGAAGTGAAGAGGGTTACCTGTCCAAGAGTTCCCCCCCCCCTATAATGTTAGAAATGGCCCATGAGAGGGGGGGAGGGGGAATATGATAGGTGTACCTTATACTTTGTTGTTGTAAAATTCCCCTTAATAAATGCTATCTGGAGGTTGACCCATAATGTTTGTGTCTAATCTGCTTGCCATGTTTCTGTGAAAAAATAGTAATGTTTATTGTTTTTTCCTCAACAGTTTCCTTCCACGCCACAGGAATGGCAGACTGTGGCCTCCCACTTTGCCCAGCGGTGGGACTTTCCTAACTGCGGAGGGGCAATTGATGGGAAACACATCCACATCGTCCCACCACCCGACTCGGGGTCGTACTATTATAATTACAAGGGGTTTAATAGTATAGTGATGTTGGCGTGGTGTCGGCTAATTACGACTTCTTGTATGTGGACGTGGGGAAGAATGGCCGGATGTCCGATGGTGGAGTGATCGCCCAGACGGAGTTCTACAGGCGTCTCCAGAATGGCAGCTTTGACTTGCCACCTCCAGAGGACAATGTTGAAGGTCTCCCATTTGTGTTCGTTGCTGATGAAGCATTTGCGCTGGGGGACCACCTGATGCGGCCATTCCCGATGAGGACCCTCAACCCGGAACAGAGGGTTTTTAATTACCGGCTGGCCAAAGCCCGAAGAGTGGTGGAGAACACATTTGGAATCCTGACCAGCCGGTTCCGATTATTTATGACACCCATCCATATGGCAGAGTATAAACTGAACCATATAATACTTGCCTGCTGTGTTCTCCATAATTTTCTACGAAAACATTCAGCCAACTATGCTGGCTCAGTTGGGCCTGAGGCCGGAATCCCAAATACTTCAATGACGGCACTTGAAAGCGGCCGTCCTGGCTTGCCCTCCCTGAATGCCCGTGATGTCCGGTTACGCTACCTGGAGTTCTTTGCGGGTAGGGGGGCTATCAATATGCCAGACAATCTGTGACACCTTTTTAAAATAAAAAACAACCAAAAGAAATTCTTGGTGGACATTTACTGCTTGTGTTTGTTTTAGCTGACCCTGACAGAAATGTGTTGAGTGCAGAAAATGTCGTGATTGGGTAACCTTATAAAAAACAGTGTTGGCTGGTACTTCCTAAATGCAAAAACACATTTCACTACAAGTGCACTTGCAACTGCACTGAACCTGCACTTGTAGTGCAAAGAGGATTTGCCCTTAGGAAATAACCCCCATTTCTGCATAAAACAACAATTACATCACCCCAAAAGTGTTGTAGTGTTGAGACAATAATCCACACATTCTTGAGCAAGGCACTTTTTTATACCTGCACAATCACATGTGCATTTACCAAAGGTTTTTAAAACAAACCAACATGTTTGTTGTATAACAATGTTTGCAGTAGCATTATGAAAAATCAAAATATCCATTTCAGATAAAACAGGCCTGTGTAAAACCAACAAGAAAGCCAAAAAACTTGAACTTACAAAGTTCACATTAGGTAAAACCTGAAGGCTATATCAGACATCAGCATTTAGGAACTGGGTTTGATATAGCGTTCAGATGGGGGGAAATCACCCCTGGAAAAGCCAAATTTGGAAGATGCACACCAATTTACGAATGTTAACATGTGCTATCTGCCATCAGGGGGGATCAAGGGACGTGTTTGGGGGGAGCAAGCCCTTCCTCAACGCTACTTTATAATTGAGGAAGGGGTTGCACCCCCAAAACGCGTCCATTGATCTCCCGTGATGGCAGATAGCACATGTTGGCACACTGTGTGCATCCTCCAAATTTGGCTTTTCTAAACATTTAAAAAAGTTTGGTACGATAAAACAGGTGATTTTGTGGGGTTTAAATTCGCCCCAAAACATCAATGATGTTATTATTTTTTTAATAACATCACTGATTTGTTGCTGGATGTTTTGCAATTGGAGATTACACCCCATGATCTCCCCGATCAGTATCTGGGCACTTTCAGATGTAAAGCGTTCTGGATCACGATCACCTAAAAAGAGATAAAGAACAAAAAAAAAGGTCTCAAAAATCTGCCACCAGCCATCTCTTTTACCTGAGTCTGTGGTCGCAGACACTCACCTGTTGTGGTGCCAATCTCCACCACGTCTTCTTCTTCCTCCTGCTCAGCTTCTTGGGTTGGGGGTATTTCCCCTTCTTCCAGAGGGGGGGGGGGTCTCTGGTCTCCTGGGATGAGGGGTGTCCTCCGAGTCTTTTATCCCCTATGTAAAACAAAAATGGTATACTTAGCACACAGATATTTGATGGCAGAACTATAGAAATAGGAAACATTGCTTGGAAGTGGGGTACAATTGTCTGTTTTAGCCGAGTTCCAAGATGTATATTTTTTATTGCCCTTTGTCAAGCTGCAATACTTTACCTGTTTAGTACAAGCTTCACAGATGGAGACCCCCCTATAGTATACACTGGAGCACCTGTGTGGGCCCCCTAATAAAAATGTTGTTCTTGTGTCCCACACTAGTGCTCCAGTGTCCAGATGTGAAAACAGCTGCTCAGTGTCCTCTCCTTACACACAATCTAGTTGGCATTTCATTCTAGTAACAAACCCATCTACACAAACAAATATTTGGCATCCAAGTAGGCCCCCAAAAATGTGTGAAAATGCATATGGCCTAAACAATGGTGTTCTAGAGGCCGAAAGAAAAATGTTTGATACGAAAGAATAATGTGCCCATGAACATTAAAGTTGACCTTTTGAAACGTTACAACTAATAAAAGCATATGGAGCAGAACGAACGTAATAAAGACAGAAAGAATAAGAACACAGCACAACTACTTACTTTTTTGCAGCACTCTCCGGATCTTTCGGTACTGCTCTGGCTCTCTCAACTTCAGGTCCGACCACCGCTTCCTGAGCTGATCTTTAGACCTTCTTACCCCGAAATTCCGCTCTAGACTCCTGACCACTTTTGCCATGATCTTGACCTTTCGGATGTTCGGGTTGGGGTAAGGCCCATATTTTCCGTCATAGTCGGACTTCCTCATGATGTCGACCATCTCCAACATCTCCCCAAACGACATATTTGTGACCTTAAAACGTCTCCTTCTGGATCGGGACGTGCCTGGATCCGCCCTTTCCTCCTCCTCCTCCTCGTTGCTACAATTAGCCCGCACCTGCTGTATGTCCGCCATCATGCTCTTCCCCCACTACGCCGAACGAAAAGGGGCGGGGAATACACTAGAAAGAACGTCAGGGGCGGGCGGAGTTACACGCATGCGCAGTGTATATAAAGCGTAACACGCGTGCGTATTACGTTTGATCTGTGAGCGGAGGAAGGAGCATTGAACGCGGCAATCGTAAGAACGAAGGTAAGAGACAAACTTGGGCCTATACTGCTTCTATAGATTGAGGCCTATATTGTAACAAGATTAGGAGAGTTTGGTGTGACATTAGGCTTTGTCTTGTGTTGTGTCTTGCAGTGAACATGGATATGGTACTGAAAGATCAGGACTTCATTTCAGTCTTCATAGAGATGCTAAGGGAGCTGCCCTGTCTGTGGGAGATTAAACACCCCCATTACAAGAACCAAACAAAGAGGAAGGCAGCACTGGAGCAATTGTGTGAAATTGTGAAGCAGGTGATCCCCACGACAGACATCACTTTTTTAAAGATTTTCATTGGTGGCCTGAGGAGCACATATCTGAGGGAGCGCAATAAAGTCCTGGATTCACAGAGATCCGGAGCAGCAGGTGACATCTATGTCCCCAGGATGTTGTACTACGACAGGCTGCACTTTCTGGCAGGCCAGACTGAACCCAGGCCATCCCTCTCCAGTCTTCCTTCCACGCTTCCTTCCCCCCCGGCTGAGGCTTCTGACGCCCAACCTGGGCCTTCCAGGCCACATGTAGAGGAGCCCAGATTGAGCCAGGTATAGCATTCCTCTAAATATTTCTGCTTGTCCAATCAATGATGTGAACTAGATGTTAGTTGGGAGTACTAATTAAGGATTGTGATTGATGATGCAAAACATTACAACTATGTCCCTTTTTCATACACAGGGAAGTCTCAGCCAGGAGGTGGCCGGGCCGAGCCGGCTGGCTGATCTGCAGGTCCCTCCATCCCCCCTGGAAAGAGAAAGTGGCAGTAGGAGGAGTGCCCTAGAGGAGGCGGCTATCAGATTTTTTTGTAGGGCTACAGAGGTCCTGGGAGCACCACACACCAGGCAGGAGAACATTGCTGCATTTATTGCCTATAAAATGCAGAGGATGGAGGAGGGCCAAAAAGCCATGTGTGAGGCCCTCATATCTGAGGCTCTGGCGAAAGGTGTGAGGGGCCAAATTACACCTCACACACAGCTTTGGGATGGTCCTCCTCCTCCTCCTGCAGGTCCTACTCCTCCTCCAGGTCCTAATCCTCCTGCCACATCTCCAACTGTACAGCCACAGCCCGGAAGGAAGTGTGAAAGGAAGACCAGAGAGTGATTGCCCTGGATCCAGTCTGGTCGGCCAAAAGATGCAGCCTCTTGTGGTACCACAGCCTGCGGACACAGATGTCATCTGCTGCTATCCAAGTCTCTGTGAAACCTGGACCAGACTGCCCTCCCTTACATATGGACTCCTCAGGCCACCAATTTTGATGTTTAAGAATTGATGTCTGCCGTGGGGGTCCCAGGCTTCACTAATTTCTGCTGTTGATCCAGTGTTGCCTTCCTCTTTGTTTGGTTCTGATCCCTTAATAAAGGATTTTTGTTTTGAATTATACTCTCCTATGTGTTTTACTTCAAAAATGACAGTTTGTTTGTGAGGATTCAGGTACATTTCAAATATACAATGTGAAATGAACAAGGGTCACCAACAACAAACAATCTCCTTGAGATTAAATAATAAAAGATATCAATGGTGTTGGGGTAACTTGACACATAAAACACACACAAAAATATTCTGGAGTAAAAATAAAAATAACATTGAACAAAGATCAGCCTTGGAAAAAAATCCAAACATTAAAGAAAAAAAAAGGCTTAAAATCAAAAAAAAAAAAAAAAACATAAAAAATATAAAACTGTCAGATGTGACAACTAATAACAATATATTGAGGGAATCCCACTAAAAAAACACAAATAAAACTTTGTGAGAAGTGTGTGTGAATATGAGCAGCAAAACGACTTAATTCTTGTCACATTATAAAGAAGAAGAGAGTGCGCTGTATTAAACCATTTTTTACATTGCAGCGCGACGAAAGTGCTGTATCCATTGCGAACGCTAAGTTTACCAGAACGAGCTGTCCCGTGTCGGAATTTCTTCTGAGCATGCGTGGCACTTTGTGCGTCGGAACAGGCCACACACGGTCGGAATTGACGCGATCAGATTTTGTTGTCGGAAAATGTTATCTCCTGCTGTCCAACTTTGTGTGTCGGAAAATCCGATGGAAAATGTCCGATGGCGCCTACACACGGTCGGAATTTCCGACAACACGCTCCGATCGGACAATGTCCATCGGAAAATCCGACCGTGTGTACGGGGCATTAGTTGTTCTTCTGGCATTTAAGGAAGGTAATTTTCAGGGCACCTAATATGCCACTAGATCTTCTCTACTATTGTTACAATATGTAATATGTACCGGTATTTTATTTACTCATCATAGATCCTATGGCCTTCCTTATCCCCCAATTATATTTTGGCGTGGTATCAAGACTGTCTACATCTGTTTTGGGAGTTTTTGTGGTTGCGCCCCACTTGCATGCGGCCCCTCATTACCTCAGCTTCCGGGACAGATACTCTTTTTTGCGACCCTGGTCTTACATCTCACACCCCCCAGCATCTATTTTTTGCATGTAAGTATCCAGGATCGGCATATCTTTCCTTTCCTGTTATGCTTAGTATTACATTAGATTACTTATACTCCAATTTTTCTAGATATCGGGAGCATCCGCCCCTGATAAGAGTTTCATACATGAAACGCGTCAGAAATTTTAGGATGCCTACACACATCCATATGAGTTATCTATTTAGTCTACTGTCTATCAAGCAATCATGCCATTTCATCACACTGTGCCACTTAAAATATTTGTGTAATATATATGAATTCATGAGATTGCTCATTAATTTTCATGTTGTCATGCGTTTCCAAGCTGATATTATTTTGTATCCTTGATGTCCATGTTATATGTTTGGTCACCATATTATCATGTGTTTCCAAGTCGATATCATTATGTATCCTTGATGTCCATGCCATATGTGGAATTGTATTTGTAATATGATTTATTATGGTACTTGTTCCATACCACTGAGATCCAATTATCGTGTCCTCCATGACAATAAACAATTCTTTCTTTTACACACCCCCACTATGTCGAGAACCTCATTTAAAATCCCAAATTTCTCCTCTTTTTTCTGAACACTAAACTACAGTGAAACTATCTGAGCTGTCCCTACTCTAGCTGCACACTATGCAAAACTGAATGATGGTCCTCCTCACTACTCTCACACTATCTCTAGACTGACACTAAACTAATATTCTACACTGACAATTGAAGCAAAATAGCACAGTATAGCACACTAACTAACTGATAGCACTGAACAGAGCCCTGTTCTATCTCTCTCCACACCAAAATCACACTGAAAATCGCTGCCATTGAAAGGGGCGGGAATGAGCCATTATTGGATAAAGTCATGATGACAGTGTCCAATCATGACTCTGACAGTGCTCTGTGCTCTGATTGGCTTTCACTGCTTCAGCCAATCAGGGCTTGCAATGCACTGTTCAGCACCGCAATGCATTGTGGTCAGTTCGGGGTTGGGCGAACAAACATTCAAATGACCCGTTTGTTTGGCTGTTCGCCGAACGACTGAACAACAAAAGTTCGTCCTGAACTTATGCTCGGGCCAAACCGTTCGCCCATCCCTAACAGCAACCAGGTACCAGGACGGCTCAAAGCAGCCCAATATCAGGATCAGTGATTGGCTGTGTGGATACAGCAGTCACAGATTGCATCACTGCGCAGACCAGGGGGTGCACATGAGGTGTGCCCCCTGGGAGGACATATGGGTACGTCCCCTGAAAGTAAAGAGCATCTGCATGGCTGGGCAGAAAGTGGTCAAAGTAAAATTGAGTTTTATTAGGGATACCAATTGTGCTACAAAATTCACTAGTAGGAAATCATAAATTATAGAATAATAACATATGTTTACAATATATATATATATGTATGCTGGATATATATACAGTTGTGCTTAAAAGTTGGCATACCCGGGCAGAAATCATGAGATTTTGGAATTCCTATTGAAAATATGACAGCTCATGCCAAAAAAACTCTCTCTTATTTAAGGATAGTGATAATGTGAAGCCATGTATTCTCACATAGCAGTTTGGCTCCTTTTTAAATCATAATAACAGAAATCACCCAAATGGCCCTGATCAAAATTATACACACCCTGGAATGTTTGGCATTGCTACAGACATGCAAGGTTGCACACGGGTTAAAATGGCAATAAAAGGTTAATGTTAGGACCGAGTTGGCCTGCTGGTGGCACTGTGGAGCTCTGGGCAGAAAGCTGCAGTTTTATTTCAACCAGCAGGTGTGTCCTAGCAGCCATCAGGTTCCAGTGATCAGATCCACCTGGCCACACCTGCTGGGAGGGTACTTAGATCCCACCTTTGCTACTGCTCCTTAATATTATTTTAGCTTTTTTTTTTTCTTTAAAGAAGATTATTTGATTTTTTTCGATTAAGCAATACAAAGGCTAATCAACATGTGATTATATTATACATAACATAGAACTGGAGGAATAAATGTCTGCTGGAGTTGTCTTTGAGGACAGGGGGTATGGGGGGGTTGGAATGGGGGGTGATCCCTAGTCAAGTTTACAAGACCTGAAGTATCAGGGTGCTCAGATATCCTGGCCTTAAAACATGAACATAAGTATAGTAATACAGATAGAATGTGTCCTAAAACAAAGTCGTGGCAGAGTCCAGAGTGGCCTCCTGAAACATTACAAATCTTCTAGACAACGACGCCCAAGCTTGGGAGTTATTGAGTGGTAGCCGAAAAGTCACATGTCGGCAATCCCATAACGGTAGATGCAAAGGCTGGCCTTGAAGTGAATTGGTATGGGTAATTTCAGCTTATTCTTCATTCATGGGATGATGTTGTGTTGAATTGAGTGCCCCCTTTAGTGAAAGGTTTGAGGGTATGTCTGACAGGTGTGGAAAGCTTCAATTGAGGGCGGTGTCCCTTCTTTGCTTTGATCTCACAAGCTAATGCTTGTGGGGACATGGACATGTGGGGGCATTAGCTTGTGAGAGCAAAGCAAAGAAGGGACACCGCCCTCAATTGAAGCTTTGAAGCTTTCCACACCTGTCAACTGGAATGGTTAAGGACCCTTACAGTCTTATTTCATTGCCTGATACTCTGCAATAGTGAACATACTGCCCATCGTACTGATCTATCTGCTGACCAATCCTGCTGACACTGAGGAGTCCAGTACATGCCAGGGAGATCCCGGGCTGGGGTTACAGCCACTCGCCCAGTGTGTCCCCCTGTAATAGGGGACCACCGATTTCTGGTAAGCGGCAGTCCTTTTTGTGGTGGAGGATATTTTTTTCACTTGTCATTTTAGTGTGGAACTTCATGGCACATTACTTTTGGATTATCATCATAATTGGACTTTTTTATGTTTTATCTTGTCCACTTTTCTGCAACATGAATTGTTTTTTTTTGTTTTTTTCATTTTCATTAAGTCATTGGACAATTTTTAGATATTTTCTTATATATTTTTATTATTATGTATTTGCAATTTTTGGTATACACGTATTTGTATTAATTTGTTTGATGCACTATATATTTTGTTTACCATTTAGTATGTTATTGGAGATGAGGCCCACAGTAATCACATTTGCAGATGGGACAGAATACATTGTGTGTATGAGATGTAAAAATGGGCCTGTGAAACTTAATTGTGACAATCCAGTCTCAACCAATGGAAACTGACATTGTCAAACGCCTTTTCAGCATCGAGTGTGACTATGGCAATCTCCTCAGGGGGATTGGCTTTCGTCATTTCTAGGACTGCCTGGACATTTCTAATGTTTGACGTAGCAGATCTCCCTTGCGTAAAGCCTGCTTGTGAGGGGTGGATAAGGGATAGGGGCTAATCTATTTGCTATTATCTTAGAGAGGAGTTTAGAGTCCAGATTAAGCACGGAGATTGGGCAGTAAGAGCTTGGGTCTATGGGGTCATTTCCTTTCTTGGGTATTAGCTTAATATGAGCTTGGTGGCCTGAGGGTATGAAATGGTTCCCGTCTAGTATCTTCTGATATACCCACTTTTCTGACTTCTAATATACTGGGGTCTTTTCTAGGGATGAGCTTCGAGTTCGAGTCGAACTCATGTTCGACTCGAACATTGGCTGTTCGCAAGTTCGCCGAACAGCGAACAATTTGGGGTGTTCGCGGCAAATTCGAATGCCGCGGAACACCCTTTAAAAGTCTATGGGAGAAATCAAAAGTGCTAATTTTAAAGGCTTATATGCAAGTTATTGTCATAAAAAGTGTTTGGGGACCCGGGTCCTGCCCCAGGGGACATGGATCAATGCAAAAAAAAGTTTTAAAAACGGACGTTTTTTCAGGAGCAGTGATTTTATTAATGCTTAAAGTCAAACAATAAAAGTGTAATATCCCTTTAAATTTCGTACCTGGGGGGTGTCTATAGTATGCCTGTAAAGGGGCGCATGTTTCCCGTGTTTAGAACAGTCTGACAGCAAAATGACATTTGGAAGGAAAAAACACATTTAAAACTACCCGCGGCTATTGCATTGCCGACAATACACATAGAAGTTCATTGATAAAAACGGCATGGGAATTCCCCACAGGGCAACCCCGAACCAAAATTTAAAAAAAAAAATGATGTGGGGGTCCCCCTAAATTCCATACAAGGCCCTTCAGGTCTGGTATGGATATTAAGGGGAACCCCAGCCAAAATTGAAAAAAAAAATTGACGTGGGGTTCCCCCTAAATTCCATACCAGACCCTTCAGGTCTGGTATGGATTTTAAGGGGAACCCCGCGCCAAAAAAAAAAAAAAAAAACGGCGTGGGGTCCCCCTAAAAATCCATACCAGACCCTTATCCGAGCACGCAACCTGGCAGGCCGCAGGAAAAGAGGGGGGGACGAGAGTGCGGCCCCCCCCCCCTCCTGAACCGTACCAGGCCACATGCCCTCAACATTGGGAGGGTGCTTTGGGGTAGCCCCCCAAAACACCTTGTCCCCATGTTGATGAGGACAAGGGCCTCATCCTCACAACCCTGGCCGGTGGTTGTGAGGGTCTGCGGGCGGGGGGCTTATCGGAATCTGGAAGCCCCCTTTAACAAGGGGACCCCCAGATCCCGGCCCCCCCCCTGTGTGAAATGGTAAGGGGGTACTTACCCCTACCATTTCACTAAAAAACTGTCAAAAATGTTAAAAATGACAAGAGACAGTTTTTGACAATTCCTTTATTTAAATGCTTCTTCTTTCTTCTTTCTTCCTTCATCTTCTTCTGGTTCTTCTGGCTCTTCTGGTTCTTCCTCCGGCGTTCTCGTCCAGCATCTTCTCCGCGGCGTCTTCTATCTTCTTCTCCTCGGGCCGCTCCGCACCCATGGCATGGGGGGGAGGCTCCCGCTCTTCTCTTCATCTTCTTCTCTTCTTCATCTTCTTCTTCTTCTTCTTCTTCTTCCTTCTTCTCTTCTTCTCTTCTTCTCTTCTTCCTGTCTTCTGCGGGCCGCTCCGCAGCCATGCTGGCATGGTGGGAGGCTCCCGCTGTGTGACGGCGTCTCTTCGTCTGACGGTTCTTAAATAACGGGGGGCGGGGCCATCCGGTGACCCCGCCCCCCTCTGACGCACGGTGACTTGAGGGACTTCCCTGTGACGTCACGGGGAATGCCACAGGGAAGTCCCGTCATGTCACCGTGCGTCAGAGGGGGGCGGGGCCACCGGGTGGCCCCGCCCCCCGTTATTTAAGAACCGTCAGACGAAGAGACGCCGTCACACAGCGGGAGCCTCCCTCCATGCCAGCATGGCTGCGGAGCGGCCCGCAGAAGACAGGAAGAAGAGAAGAAGAGAAGAAGAGAAGAAGGAAGAAGAAGAAGAAGATGAAGAAGAAGATGAAGAAGAGAAGAAGATGAAGAGAAGAGCGGGAGCCTCCCCCCCATGCCATGGGTGCGGAGCGGCCCGAGGAGAAGAAGATAGAAGACGCCGCGGAGAAGATGCTGGACGAGAACGCCGGAGGAAGAACCAGAAGAGCCAGAAGAACCAGAAGAAGATGAAGGAAGAAAGAAGAAAGAAGAAGCATTTAAATAAAGGAATTGTCAAAAACTGTCTCTTGTCATTTTTAACATTTTTGACAGTTTTTTAGTGAAATGGTAGGGGTAAGTACCCCCTTACCATTTCACACAGGGGGGGGGCCGGGATCTGGGGGTCCCCTTGTTAAAGGGGGCTTCCAGATTCCGATAAGCCCCCCGCCCGCAGACCCTCACAACCACCGGCCAGGGTTGTGAGGATGAGGCCCTTGTCCTCATCAACATGGGGACAAGGTGTTTTGGGGGGCTACCCCAAAGCACCCTCCCAATGTTGAGGGCATGTGGCCTGGTACGGTTCAGGAGGGGGGGGGGGCCGCACTCTCGTCCCCCCCTCTTTTCCTGCGGCCTGCCAGGTTGCGTGCTCGGATAAGGGTCTGGTATGGATTTTTAGGGGGACCCCACGCCGTTTTTTTTTTTTTTTTTTGGCGCGGGGTTCCCCTTAAAATCCATACCAGACCTGAAGGGTCTGGTATGGAATTTAGGGGGAACCCCACGTCAATTTTTTTTTTCAATTTTGGCTGGGGTTCCCCTTAATATCCATACCAGACCTGAAGGGCCTTGTATGGAATTTAGGGGGACCCCCACATCATTTTTTTTTTTTTATTTTGGTTCGGGGTTCCCCTGTGGGGAATTCCCATGCCGTTTTTATCAATGAACTTCTATGTGTATTGTCGGCAATGCAATAGCCGCGGCTAGTTTTAAATGAGTTTTTTCCTTCCAAATGTCATTTTGCTGTCAGACTGTTCTAAACACGGGAAACATGCGCCCCTTTACAGGCATACTATAGACACCCCCCAGGTACGAAATTTAAAGGAATATTACACTTTTATTGTTTGACTTTAAGCATTAATAAAATCACTGCTCCTGAAAAAACGTCCGTTTTTAAAACTTTTTTTTGCATTGATCCATGTCCCCTGGGGCAGGACCCGGGTCCCCAAACACTTTTTATGACAATAACTTGCATATTAGCCTTTAAAATTAGCACTTTTGATTATTCATGTTCGTGTCCCATAGACTTTAACGGCGTTCGCGTGTTCGAACGAATTTTTTTCCTGTTCGCATGTTCTGGTGCGAACCGAACAGGGGGGTGTTCGGCTCATCCCTAGTCTTTTCCTTTATTGGGTATTAGCTTAATCCGAGCTTGGTGGCCTGAGAGTTTGTAGTGGTTCCCGTCTAGTATCTTCTGACCAACTGCAGAGTGGGGGGCAATGGTGCCTATGGAGAGTTTGTAGAACTCTTACATGTAACCATAGGGGCCTGGAGCCTTGCCTGGGGTTAGCCATTTAATTGCGCTGGAAATCTGCATGAGAGAGATCGGGGCATTAAGCTGAGACAAGAGTGTGTCATTCACAGTGGGGAGTGGGACTCTGTCTAGAAAGGATAACGCTGTAGCCTCGTCTATTGGGTCAGGGCCATAGAGTGCTGGGTAGAATTGTTCTAGGATGAGGTTAATGTCTTTAGGAGAGGAGGTGAGGTTCCCTGAGGGATCTTTAAGAACGGTTATATGTGTGGATGTGTGAGGACCTTTGCACAAACGGGCCAGGAGTTTGCCTGATTTATTGCCATATTTGTGGTAACTAAGATCAAGAAGTAATTGATGCATTCCTTCCTGTGTCTCTGCCCACTGGTCAAAGCGGTCTTTGTCGGTTCGCCTTAAATCCCTATGAATAGGTGAATTATCTTGTGCTAGTTTTGCCTGAGCTTGGCGTAAAGCTATGCTCGCTTCACCATATTCTCTGGAGACCTTTTTTGTAGGCAGAGGCATAGGAAATTATCCTTCCCCACAGAACTGCCTTCCCGGTTTCCCAAAAGAGATTTGTGTTATCGTAGAGCTCAGAATTGGTAGCGGAGTAATCCGCCCATGTGTCATTGATGATCTGTTTCAGCTCTTTGTCGTGTGCCAGGTAAGATGGGAAACACCAAATCCTGATGGATTCTTGTGTAGCTCGTCCTAATAAGTTTACAGATATTGGTCCATGGTCTGAAATGGCTATGTCATGTATACATGGATCTGTGGCATGTGCAAGGAGGAGAGAGTTTAGGAATGAATAGTCAATCCTGGACAATGAGTTGTGAGGTGGGGAGAAGAAGGTGTACTCTTTTCCCTCGGGGTGTGTTAGTCTCCAAAAATCTACTAGCTGTAGACCATCTGCAAAGTGGAATAGAAGTGTGGGAGCATGCAGGGTGTTCAGAGTCAGTTGGCGAGGACCTGCTGATCTATCTTCCCGATTGTCAAAAACTGAACTGATGTCCCCTGCTACTAGCAGGGGAAGATGGAGGTGCGGAGCTAGACTGGAGGTCAAGTTTTGAAAGAAAAAGAAAGTGAATTTGGGGCATAGACATTGGCTGTTACCCATTCACGGGTAGGCTGTTTAAGTCTAACTGTGAGGATCTAGCCCTCACTATCTTCCTGGACAGAAACAGCTTCACAGGAAAGGTTTTTGTTGATCAACTGGAGGACCCCTGCTTTACCCTTCACTGCTGGTGACCCAAATATCTGTCCGACCGAAAGTTTGCACATGCAATTAAAATCCTCTGTCTTAAGGTGGGTTTTTTTGTAATACTGCTATGTCTGCTTTTAAACGTTTCAGGTGGCGAAAGATCGCCATATGCTTGTTGGGCGAATGAAGCCCTTTAACGTTCCAGGATACGACTTTCATAGGGTGTCGATAGTTGAGGGGTGTTTTATTAGCATGTTGAGAATCGTGAAGGAGAGACTGAAATTTAGATGTGACTGGGGAATCACAGTAGCACCTGGGGATAGGAGGAAAACTGCACCACTTTACAGGCATACTACACCCCCCAGGCATGATATTTAACCACTTGACCACTGGGCACTTAAACCCCCTTCCTAACCAGACCAATTTTCAGCTTTCGGTGCTCTCACATTTTGAATGACAATTACTCAGTCATACAACACTGTACCCATATGAAATTTTTGTCAGTTTTTTTCACACAAATAGAGCTTTCTTTTGGTGGTATTTAATCACCGTTGGTTTTTTTTTTTTTTTTGCGCTATAAAAGAAAAAAGACTGAAAATTCTGTAAAAAAATGAATTTTTCTTTGTTTCTGTTATAAAATTTAGCAAATTAGTCTTTTTTTCTTCATAAATTTTGGCCAAAATGTATACTGCTACATATCTTTGGTAAAAATAAGTACAAATTGGTGTATATTATTTGGTCTTTGTGAAAGTTATAGAGTCCAAAAGCTATGGTGCCAATATCTGAAAATTGATCACACCTGAAGTACTGGCGGCCTATCTAATTTCTTGAGACCCTAACATGCCAGAAAAGTACAAATACCCCCCAAATGACCCCTTTTTGGAAAGAAGACATTCCAAAGTATTTAGAAAGATGCATGGTGAGTTTTTTTAAGTTGTAATTTTTCCCACAATTCTTTGCAAAATCAAGATTTTTTTTTAATTTTTTTTTTCACAAAATTGTCATATTAGCACCATTCTGCTATTACTCCCGAATATGGCAATACCACATGTGTGAGACTTTTTCACACCGTGGCCACATACAGAGGCCCAACATGCACGGAGCACCTTCAGGCATTCTGGAGCACCCAGGCCAATTCTGACATTTCTCTCCTACATGTAAAAATCATCATTTATTTGCTATAAAATTACATAGAACCCCAACACATTATATATGTTTTCTTTAGCAAAGACCCTAGAGAATACAATGGCAGTCGTTGCAACTTTTTATCTCACACGGTATTTGCGCAGCAATTTTCCAAACGCGTTTTTTTTTGGAAAAAAACAGTTTTGTGCTTTAAAAAAAAAAAAAAACAGTAAAGTTAGTTCAATGTTTTTGCAAAACGTGAAAGATGCAGTTACGCCAAGTGAATAGATACCCAACATGTCACCCTTCAAAATTGCACATACTCGTGGAATTGCACCAAACTTCGCTACTTAAAAATCCCCATAGGTGACTCTTTAAATTTTTTTACTGGTTACATGTTTTGCGTTACAGAGGACGTCTAGGGCAAAAATTATTGCTCTCGCTCTAATGTTCGCAGCGATACCTCACATGTGTGGTTTGAACACCATTTTCATATGTGGGTGGGACTTACGTATGCATTAGCTTCTGCATGCAAGCACATGGGGACAGGGGCACTTAAAAAAAAATTGTTATTGTTCATTTTACTTTATTTATTTTAGTTTGACACTTTTTTCCAAAAAAAATGTTTTTGATCACTTTTATTCCTATTACAAGGAATGTAAACATCCCTTGTAATAGGAATATGGCATGACAGGTCCTCTTTACAGTGAGATATGGGGTCAATAAGACCCCACATCTCACCACTAGGCTGGGAAGCCTGAAATAAAAAAAAAAACAATCCTGGCTTTGATTGTAGCGATGAGTCAGTAGAAGCACCGGAAGGCAGCGGGAGGGGGGATGTGCCCTCTCGCCTCCCGTAAGAATGATCAAGCAGTGGAACAGCCGCTATGATCATTGTTATGGTGTAGGGAATCACCGGCTGAAAAAGCTGATATCTGAATGATGCCTGTAGCTGCTGGCATCATTCAGATATCCCCGCACAAATTCAAGGACATCATATGACGGCCGGCGGGAGGGAAGTGGTTAAAACGCATTTTTTTTAACACAAAGTTGTCCATTTATACAATATTTCTAACACATAGCATGTACATACCAAAAATGACACCCCAAAATAGATTCTCCTACTCCTCCTGAGTACGGCGATACCACATGTGTGAGACTTCCACAGCCTGGCCACCTGCAGAGGCCGAGTACAGCCAAGTATGGCAGAGTATGGCAGAGTATAGCTGAGTATAGCTGAGTATAGCTGAGTATGGCTGAGCATGGCTGAGTATGGCTGAGCATGGCTGGGTATGGCTGAGTATGGCCGAGTATGGCTGAGTATGGCAGGGTATTGCAGGGTATCGCCGAGTATGACTGGGTATGGCTGGGTATGGCAGAGTATGGCTGGGTATCACTGAGTATTGCAGAGTATGGCTGGGTATTGCAGAGTATGGCAGGGTATTGCAGGGTATTGCGGGGTATTACAGAGTATTGCAAGGTATTGCAGAGTATTGCAGGGTATTGCAGAGTATTGCAGGGTATGGCAGAGTATGGCAGGGTATTGCAGGGTATTGCAGAGTATTGCAGAGTATTACAGGGTATTGCAGGGTATTGCAGGGTATTACAGGGTATTGCAGGGTATTGAAGAGTATTGCAGGGTATTGCAGAGTATTTCGGGGTATTGCAGAGTATTGCAGGGTATTGCAGAGTATTGCGGGGTATTGCAGGGTATTGCAATGTATTGCAGGGTATTGCAAGGTATTGTAGAGTATTGCGAGGTATTGCAGAGTATTGCAGGGTATTCCAGAGTATTGCAATGTATTGCAGGGTATTGCAGAGTATTGCAGGGTACTGCAGAGTATTGCAGAGTATTGCAGAGTATTGCAGGGTATTGCAGGGTATTGCGGGGTATTGCGGGGTTTCGCAGAATATTGCGGGGTATTGCAGAGTATTGCAGGGTATTGCAGAGCATTGCAGAATATTGCAGAGTATTGCAGAGTAGTGCAGGGTATTGCAGAGCATGAAGGAATGGCCGAGCATTCCTTCACAGCGCTGCTCTGTGTAATTGTCACAGAGCAGCGCTGTGGGCACTACACATCTAGCCCACAGCGCTGCTGCCATCCGATCCCTCCCCCTCTGTACCAATCGGTACACAGAGGGGATAGAGGAACCGGCGCCATGACGCAGGTTTGTTTACATATGATCGCTTCGTCATTTGACGGAGTGATCACATGGTAAACGGCCGCCATCAGTGGCCGTTTACCGTGATCTGTGATGCGCCAGGTCCAGAGGACCCAGCGTTCACGGATGTTCTCGGGTGTGCGCCCCAGGGAGCGTGGCGAGAGCAGGATTCTGGGAGGACGTTACTGTACGCCCTCCCAGAGTTATCCAACCGCCCTGCAGCCGTCATTAGGCTATGGGTCGGTTGGTAACTGGTTAAAGGAATATTTCATTTTTATTGTTTCACTTTAAGTATTATTAAAATCACTGCTCTCGAAAAAACTGACGTTTTTAAAACTTTTTTTGCATTGATACATCACCCTCTGGGGCAGGACCCAGGTCCCCAAACACTTTTTATGACGATAACTTGCATATAAGCCTTTAAAATGAGCACTTTTGGTTTTTCATGCTAGTGTCCCATAGACTTTAATGGGGTTCCGTGGCTTCCTAATTTGCTGCGAACACCGCATAATGTTCGTTGTTCGCCGAACGTCCGAACAACCAAAGTTCGGCCCGAACTTATGCTCAGGCCGAACCGTTCACTCATCCATAACCTTGCACACTGAGAGTTAAAGAGATTAAAATTCATAAGCGTGTATTTTTTAAATTGTCATACAGCTTGTTGTTTAATGCTAAACTTCAGGAAAAGTTTCCCACTCCACCTGCTGCTACCCACAAATAGAGCTTTCTTTTGATGGTATTTGATCGCCTCTGTGGTTTTTATTTTTTGCGCTATAAACGAGAAAACAGCAAAATTTTGAAAAAAACATAATATTTTGTACTTTTTGCTATAATAAATATCCCCATTTTTTTTAAAAAAAAGCTAATTTTATCTCAGTTTAGGCCGATATGTATTCTTCTACATATTTTTGGTAAAAAAAAAAATCGCAATAAGCATATGATGATTGGTTTGCGCAAAAGTTATAGCATCTACAAAATAGGGGATAAATTTATAGCATTTTTATTATTTTTTTTTTTTGTTACTAGTAATGGTGGCGCTGTGCAATTTTTATCGGGACTGTGATATTATGGCGGACACATCGAACACTTTTGACACATTTTTGGGACCATTGGCATTTATACAGCGATCAGTGCTATAAAAATGCACCGATTATTGTAAAAATGTCACTGGCAGGGAAGGGGTCAACACTAGGGGGGCGATCAAAGTGTTAACTGTGTTCCCTGCTAAGTGTTTCTAACTGAAGGTGGAAGGGGACTAACTAAAGGAAATCACAGATCGTAGTTCCTAGCTATTAGGAACACACAATCTGTCTCTCCTTACAGAGCAGAACAGGGATTTGTGTGTTTACACACTAGGGTTGCCACATCCATAGTTGCCAACATTGCTAAAAAAATTTGTGGGACACTTTTTTGGCTGTAGGCGGAGTTGTACAATAATTAGGGGGTGGGGCATGTGTTTGTAGGTGTTGCATAGCAAAAAAAAAGAAAACTGATGCCTGCGAAACTGGTCACTAGCCACCAGCAGACTCCTTCCTTGCATCAGGTGCCCCCAGCAGAGTCTGTCCTTGCTTCAGGTGCCCCCTGCAGAGTCCATCCTTGCATCAGGTGTCCCCAGCAGAGTCTGTCCTTCCATCAGGTGTCCCCAGCAGAGCCTGTCCTTGCATCAGGTGCCCCCAGCAGAGTCCGTCCTTGCATCAGGTGCCCCCAGCAGAGTCCCTCCTTGCATCAGGTTCCCCCAGCAGAGTCTGTCCTTGCATCAGGTGCCCCCAGCAGAGTCCCTCCTTGCATCAGGTGCCCCCAGCAGCGTCCCTCCTTGCATCAGGTGCCCCCAGCAGAGTCCCTCCTTGCATCAGGTGCCCCCAGCAGAGTCAGTCCTTACACCAGTGTTCCCAGCCTCAGTCCTTACATCAGTGTCCCAGGCAGACCCATAGTTAACCCCTGTACATAGTTACCCCCTCCCCCTGTACATAGTTTCCCCTCCCGATAGTAACTCCCTGTACATAGTTACCCCCTGTGCATAGTTACCCCCCTGTACATAGTTACCCCCGTACATAGTATCCCCCCTGTACATAGTTCCCCCCTGTACATAGTAACCCCTCCTGTACATTGTTAACCCCCCTCCTGTAAATAGTTACCCCCTCCTGTAAATAGTTAACCCCCCTCCTGTATATAGTTAACCCCCCTCCTGTATATAGTTAACCCTCCTCCTGTATATAGTTAACCCCCCTCCTGTATATAGTTAACCCCCCTCCTGTATATAGTTAACCCCCCTCCTGTATATAGTTAACCTCCCTCCTGTATATAGTTAACTCCTCCTGTATATAGTTAACCCCCCTCCTGTACATAGTTAACCCTCCCTCCTGTATTTAGTTAACCCCCCTCCTGTACACTGTTAACCCTCCCCCCTCCTGTATATAGTTAACCTTGCTCCTGTATAGTTAACCCCCCTCCTGTACATAGTTAACCCTCCCCCTCCAGTATATAGTTAACCCCCCTCCTGTAAATAGTTAACCCCCTCCTGTATATAGTTAACCCCCTCCTGTATAAAGTTAACCCCCCTCCTGTACATAGTTAACCCTCCCCCTCCTGTATACAGTTAACCCCCCTCCTCCTGTATATAACTAACCCCCCTTCTGTATATACTTAACCCCCCTCCTCCTGTATATACTTAACCCCCCTCCTGTACATTAAAGTCAAATTGCTGCAGAGACAAGAAGAGCAGAAGAACATGGCATTAGCGGCCGTCGCCGTGTGTTCAACGGAGAGGGGAGGGGCCGATCCGTGCAGCTAACCCCGGCTTCAGTATTGCGAGAGGAGAAGCCGATAAATTGGCTGCATGGATCAAGCCCCCTTCCTCTCTCCACTGAACACAAGGGGGAACGATCTAGCGGTGCTGCCGGCGGCCATTTTGCTCAATCCAGATGTTTAAAAAATGAAAAATCAAACATTCCCGATTTCCCTGGGCAAAATCCCGAATCGGGACAGCCTCCGATCGGGACGAGGGTCCCAAAACTGGGATTGTCCTGGGAAAATCTGGACTGTTGGCAACTATGCACATCATCCCTTTAATCCAGGAAACACATTAATTACACAGGTTCTGTGGTTGATTAAGGTTGTAATTAAACTCACTTGGTGCCTTATCTGCATTAAATAAGCCTCAGAAGCTGTGTAATTGATATGTGTCCTGGATTAAAAGGATGATGTGGCAACCCTATTACACACACACTTCCGTGTTCTGCCTCTCGTGCCTGTGATCATCGCGGTCATCACGACTGATCACCATCACGTCGGCCATGAGCATCGGCACCACCGCAGTGCCGCGGGCGCGTGCGCGCATCTGCTATCCCGATCCCACAAGCCGACATATAGCTACGATGGCTCGCGGGATCATGCCAATCTGCCACAGTAAAATGACAGCGGCAATTTTAGAAAAAAATGATAAAAACATGTCTATAAAAAAGAGTTTACATTCAATGTAACAATACAGTCTTTGATGGTGTACCGAAGGATTTGTTTCTCAACATGTTTCACCACATGCCGTGGCTTCTTCAGGAGAATAATATTTATCAGGCACTAAAAAGAGAAATATAAGAATTACACAATAAACAATAACAATATGTAGCACAGTCAAAAAAACAATCAGAATACAAATCAAAAATAATACCACATATCTAATCTGCCAATGCAACATTTCAGCCAAAAGGGATATATTTACCTGTGTATAGATCTTTCAAAAAATTGAATAATAAATTGAATATAAACACTAGTGTTTAAACCAATTAAATCAAGAAGTGAACCCAGCCAAAAGATCATCTGATGACCATAGAGAGTAAATAAGATTGCGTTTTCAACTGATGGAAGAGGACCTAGAATGAGGATGGAGGAAGTGATAAAGGATTTTTTTTGTTGTAATTTTTTATTTTTAAAGGACAAGAAAAAAACAAATGAATTGAAATCAATCAAAAAAAATCTGGACCAGAAAATGCCCCTCAATAGTTAGCCAAGGATTTCCTCAAAATAGCATTAAATACCTGGGTGAAGTGATGTGTGAAGAAAATAACGTCTTCCTCCTCTCAGGCTGGCTCTCTATTGAACCACCACCAGAGTGCTTAAATACCCTCCCCCTCTCCAAATTTGGCGCCAAAAACTAGGGGAGGGGTGGACGCAGCAGGGGCCATAGGCAGTAAAACCGGAAGTAACACTTCTAGCTGAGTCAGTAAGGGAAATACATCAATCAGGTCAGCACAGTCAATGGTGCAAGGCACACCCGAAGTGACACTAGGTGGCGCACCGGAAGTGATAAATGGTTGTAGTTTTCTTTCCATCTGATCCGGTTACGCTTTTTTCTTTTTCTTCTAATGGATTTATATTTTTTCCTATGCCCTTTTGGCCTCTATGGATATTTACTTCATTGCTTTCAGTCCTTAGAGGTGATGTTTCATCACTTCCGGTGCGCCACCTAGTGCCTACTGCTTTAATTGCGCAGTCATGCAATATGGTACCCAAAAAAAAATTGGCGTCCTTTTCTTCCCATAAATAGAGCTTTCTTTTGATGCTATTTGATCACCTCTGCGGTTTTTATTTTTTGCGCTATAAATGGAAAAAGACCGAAAATTTTGAAAAAAAATGATATTTTCTACTTTTTGTTATAAAAAAAAAAATCCAATAAACTCAATTTTATTCATACATTTAGGCCAAAATGTATTCGGCCACATGTCTTTGGTAAAAAAATGTCAATAAGCATATATTTATTGGTTTGCGCAAAAGTTATAGCGTCTACAAACTAGGGTACATTTTCTGGAATTTACACAGCTTTTAGTTTATGACTGCCTATTTCATTTCTTGAGGTGCTAAAACGGCAGGGCAGTACAAAACCCCCCAAATGACACCATTTTGGAAAGTAGACACCCCAAGGAAATTGCTGAGAGGCATGTTGAGCCCATTGAATATTATTTTTTTGTCCCAAGTGATTGAACAATGACAAAATAAAAAAAATTTAAAAATTTACAAAAAGTTGTCACTAAATTATATATTGCTCACACAGGCCATGGGCATATGTGGAATTGCACCCCAAAATACATTTAGCTACTTCTCCTGAGTATGGGGATACCACATGTGTGGGACTTTTTGGGTGCCTAGCCGCGTACGGGGCCCCGAAAACCAAGCACCGCCTTCAGGATTCCTAAGGGCGTAAATTTTTGATTTCACTCCTCACTACCTATCACAGTTTTGAAGGCCATAAAATGCCAAGATGGCACAACCCCCCCCAAATTACCCCATTTTGGAAAGTAGACACCCCAAGCTATTTGCTGAGAGGCATGTTGAGTCTATGGAATATTTTATATTTTGATACAAGTTGCGGTAAAATGACAAACTTTTTTTTTTGCACAAAGTTGTCACTAAATGATATATTGCTCAAACATGCCATGGGCATATGTGGAATTACAACCCAAAATACATTCTGCTGCTTCTCCTGAGTATGGGGATACCACATGTGTGGGACTTTTTAGGAGCCTAGCTGCGTACGGGGCCCCCAAAATCAAGCACCGCCTTCAGGATTTCTAAGGGCGTAAATTGTTGATTTCACTCCTCACTACCTATCACAGTTTTGAAGGCCATAAAATGCCAAGATGGCATAACCCCCCCCCAAATGACCCCATTTTGGAAAGTAGACACCCCAAGTTATTTGCTGAGAGGCATGTTGAGTCCATGGAATATTTAATATTTTGCCACAAGTTGCAGGAAAATGACAAACTTTTTTTTTGCACAAAGTTGTCACTAAATGATATATTGCTCATACAAGCCATGGGCATATGTGGAATTGAACCCCAAAATACATTCTGCTGATTCTCCTGAGTACGGGGATACCACATGTGTGGGACTTTTTGGGAGCCTAGCCGCGTACGGGGCCCCGAAAACCAAGCACCACCTGCAGGATTTCTAAGGGCGTAAAGTTTTGATTTCACTCCTCACTACCTATCACAGTTTTGAAGGCAAAAAAATGCCCAGATGGCACAAAACCCCCCACCAAATGACCCCATTTTGGAAAGTAAACACCCCAAGCTATTTGCTGAGAGGCATGTTGAGTCCATGGAATATTTTATATTTTGACACAAGTTGCGGGAAAGTGATCAATTTTTTTTTTTTCACAAAGTTGTTACTAAATTATATATTGCTCAAACATTCCATGGGCATATGTGGAATTACACCCCAAAATACATTCTGCTGCTTCTCCTGAGTACAGGGATACCACATGTGTGGGACTTTTTGGGAGCCTAGCTTCATACGGGGCCCCGAAATCCAATCACCGCCTTCAGGATTTCTAAGGGCGTAAATTTTTGATTTCACTCCTCACTACCTATCACAGTTTCAAAGGCCATAAAATGCCAAGATAGCACAAAACCCCCCAAAATGACCCCATTTTGGAAAGTAGACACCCCAAGCTATTTTCTGAGAGGCATGGTGAGTATTTTGCAGCTCTCATTTGTTTTTAAAAATGAAGAAAGACGAGAAAAATGTATTTTTTTTTTCTTTTTTCAATTTTCAAAAGTTTGTGACAAAAAGTGAGGTCTGCAAAATACTCACTATACCTCTTAGCA
Source organism: Lithobates clamitans (assembly GCA_037952925.1). Taxonomy (NCBI): domain Eukaryota; kingdom Metazoa; phylum Chordata; class Amphibia; order Anura; family Ranidae; genus Lithobates; species Lithobates clamitans. The sequence continues at coordinate 241,689 of JBBGZY010000356.1, read as the reverse complement.
AATAGCTTGGGGTGTCTATTTTCCAAAATGGGGTCATTTGGGGGGGTTTGTGCCATCTGGGCATTCCATGACCTCCGAAACTGTGATAGGCAGTGAAGAGTGAAATAAAAAATTTACGCCCTTAGAAAGCCTGAAGGCGGTGATTGGATTTTGGGGCCCCGTATGAAGCTAGGCGCCCAAAAAGTCCCACACATGTGGTATCCCTGTACTCAGGAGAAGCAGCAGAATGTATTTTGGGGTGTAATTCCACATATGCCCATGGAATGTTTGAGCAATAAATAATTTAGTAACAACTTTGTGAAAAAAAAAAAATTGTCTTTTTCCCGCAACTTGTGTTACAATATAAAATATTCCATAGACTCGACATGCCTCTCAGAAAATAGCTTGGGGTGTCTACTTTCCAAAATGGGGTCAACATTTAGAAGCTTATGTCATACATCACCCACTCTTCTAACCACTTGAAAACAAAGCCCTTTCTGACACTTTTTGTTTACATGAATTTTTTTTGCAAGAAAATTACTTTGAACCCCCAAACATTACATATTTTTTTACAGAAAATGCCCTATATATTAAAATGGTGGGTGTTTCAATTTTTTTTTCACACAGTATTTGCGATTTTTTGAACACATTTTTTGGGGAAAAAATACACTTTTTAAAATTTTAATGCACTAAAACACACTTATTGCCCAAATGTTTGATGAAATAAAAAAGATGATCTTAGGACGAGTACATGGATACCAAACATGACATGCTTTAAAATTGCGCACAAACGTGCAGTGGCGACAAACTAAATACATTTTTAAAAGCTTTTAAAAGCCTTTGCAGGTTACCACTTTAGATTTACAGAGGAGGTTTACTGCTAAAATTACTGCGCTCGATCTGACCTTCGTGGTGATACCTCACATGCATGGTGCAATTGCTGTTTACATTTGACGCCAGACCGACGCTTGCGTCCGCCTTTGCGCGAGAGCAGGGGGGAACAAGGGTGCTTTTTTTTCTTTCTTTATTATTTTTTTTGCTTTTTTATCTTATTTTTAAACTGTTCCTTTCATTTTTATTTTTTTTAATCATTTTTATTGTTATCTCAGGGAATGTAAATATCCCCTATGATGGGTAGTGACAGGTACTCTTTTTTGAAAAAATTGGGGTCTCTCCTCTGCCCTCAAAGCATCTGACCACACCAAGATCGGTGTGATAAAATGCTTTCCCAATTTCCCAATGGTGCTGTTTACATCCGGCGAAAAGTCATGAAATGCTCGTAGCTTCCGGTTTCTTAGGCCATAGAGATGTTTGGAGCCATTCTGGTCTCTGATCAGCTCTATGGTCAGCTGGCTGAATCACCAGCTGCATTTTCAGGTTCCCTGTTGGGACAGGAGAGCCAGAGAAAAACATGGAAGATGGTGGGGGGGCATTCCCTCCCGCTGCTTGTAAAAGCAGTCTAGAGGCTAATTAGCCACTAGGATTGCTTTTACATGAAAGCCGACCGCTGGCTGAAAAGAATGATACCAAGATGATACCTAAACCTGCAGGCATCATTCTGGTATAACCACTCAAAGTCCAGCAACATACCAGTACGTTGCTAGTCCTTGTTGGGCATATATTGTAAACTTTTTTTTCATGCAGCCTGTGGGCTGAACGAAAAAAAGATATTGAACGGTGGGTATGCCCACCATTAGAATACCTCTCTTCATCCACCCACTTCTAATGATGGGCATACATGCACCGTTTATATATGCCGAAGCATGGGGGCATACTCCCGCAAAAGGCAGGAGCAAATCGCTCCTCCACCCACTGCTGCCACCACGCTTCAGCATATATGCTGAAGTATTTAACTGTGGTGGTGAAATCACCTCCGACAGCGCTGGAGTCATGGCTTTATGTATTGTGGGAGCAAACGCACGGTGCCACATGCTCCAATCTGATGATCAAAAAGGTGGCTAAAAAGCGGCACACTCGTGTAATACGTACAAGTGGTACCCCTTTCCGAATAAGGGTGACACCAAGTCCCACACTATCTTGCCAGCGCTTCCTATGTAGTCAGGGCAGTTTGTCGGCTCTACGTTACTATCTTTGCCCTCGTAAACCATAAAACTACATGTATAGCCTGTGGCCCTGTCACAGAGCTTATACATCTTGACCCCATATCTGGCACGCTTGATGGGAAGGTACTGTTTGAATGACAAGCAGCCAGAAAATTTAATCAGGGACTCATCAACGCAGACAACTTGATGGGGAGTAAACAAGTCTGCAAAATGTTGGTTGAAGTGGTTTACGAGGGGCCGAATTTTGTAAAGCCGATCGTATTCAGGGTCTCCATGAGGAAGATAGAGTTCATTGTTGTTGAAGTGCATGAACCGCAAAATCTGCTCGTATCGTGCCCTGGCCATGGAGGCAGAGAACACAGGCATATGGTAAATTGGGTCAGTGGACCAATATGACCGCAACTCACCCTTTTTATTTATGCCCATGTTGAGGGAAAGGCCCAGAAATTCGGAAACCGTAATTGGTTTCCAATCTCTGGACTGGGGAATAGTGGCGATGTGTTGACCAGCGTACAAATTGCTTTGGTCCACAATAGTTCTATAGAGATCTTCGGTGAAAAACAGCAAATAAAAATCCAGTGACATAAAATCAACTGTCTCCACCTGAATGCCGGATTGGCCAGTGAATGGGGGAAGTACGGGTGCTGCAGAAGTGGTGGGTTCCCAATTCGGATTGGCGAATGCAGCAGGAAGGGCACTATGGGCACGACGGGCCTGTGTTCGTCTTCTTGGTGGCAGCGGGACACTACTAGTGCTTGCCACCTGCCAGCTTGAACTGCACTTATGGGACTCGCCACATCACCAAGTGTTACTGCAGTGCTGGATGTACGACCAGGGTATACTAGGCAGCTGGTGCTTGCCAATTCACCAGAAGGAATAGCGGTACTAGTACTAGTACGATACTAGTACTTCTCTGCTCCATACGAGGGACCTGCGGTTCTTGCACTTCAAGGACAGAAGAAGAAGATTGGGGTCTGGTACGCCTGACCTTGGCAGGGACCACAACTCCGTCGTCAGAGGTATCTGTCATGGAGCCACTGTCCTCTACAGGATCGTATTCTGAGCCTGAATCTGACAGATGAGTGACTTCCTCTTCACTATCTGTTATGCTCAGAAACGTGTAGGCCTCTTCACTAGTGTACCTTCGATTTGCCATTTTGGGCTCTAAATTTAGGGGTACACTAGTGAGACTCACAGGCAAAAAAGCTCCTGACTGTTAGCGACTGTTTCAAAATGCTACCAAAAAAACTGTTAGCGATCGCAGGGATCAGGCCTGACTCTGTGAACGCTGCAGTTATGTGTGCTTAGTGTTTTGTAAGTGTCAGTGATCGATCGATACTGCACTTGGGTGAGCTGGGCTGGGCCGGGCCGAGGGGAAAAACGCAGGTGCTAGCAGGTATCTGGGCTGATCCCGCTAACACTGCATTTTTGTGAACCCTAAACTGCTGGGGACGCTAGTATAGATCTGATCGAATCAGATATTGATCCGTTCAGATACTATAGCACTAAGGTAGGTGTATGCTGCGTGCGTGGGTGTTAGCGGTACTGGCGCTAACCTGACGCTGCCTGGGGCGACGCAGACCTTATCTAACCCTAAAACTTAACTTATATCACCGCCGGGCGATCATTGGGTTAAACCTTTATAAGGTAATAAACGGCGGGTGCCCTGAAACTATAATAAACAAAGTAACTAACCAGCATCACCCGTAACAGTTATACGGTGATCGCTGGTGAAATGGTTAACTAGGGGGCAATCAGGGGGTTAAAACCTTTCATTAGGTAGTATATGGGGGTCCCTGTCACTATAAAACACTGACGGCGAACCTATATACTTCATTTCATTCGTGGGGAGCGATCGCGAGGGGGTGGCCGAATTAGTGGCCTCCCCCTCTGCCTGTGTCACTTCCCCAACGAAGCCGACCGCCTCAGGCGCTGGGGGGGGCACAATGCACGTCCAGCCCGCAAAAGGCAGATCATGTACCAGGTACGTGATTTTGCCTGTCCGTGCCATTCTGCCGCAGTATATCTGCGTTAGGCAGTCGGCAAGTGGTTAATGCTATTTTGAGGAAATCCTTGGCTAACTATTGAGGGGCCTTTTCTGGTCCAGATTTTTTGATTGATTTCAATTCATTTGTTTTTTTAGGTTCTTTGTTGTCCTTTTACCCCCTTGGGCTCCGCTTTGGGGATGACACTAACCAATGCAGTAAAGTAGCTTGGACTGGTGGTTTGATATTTAATCTTTTTATCACAGGTATACATTTTTGCCATTTTTTTTTTCGAAAAAATAAAAAATAAAAGACAAAAAATTAAAAAACAAAGAATTAAGAGATTTAAAAATCAAAAATTACAACAATAAAAATTCCTTTATCCTTTCCTCCATCCTCATTCTAGGTCCTCTTCCATCGGTTGAAAACGCGATCTTATTTACTCTCTATGGTCATCTGATGATCTTTTGGCTGGGTTCACTTCTTGATTTAATTGCTTAAAACACTAGAATTTATATTCAATTTATTATTCAAATTTTTGAAAGATCTATACACAGGTAAATATGTCCCTTTTGGCTGAAATGTTGCATTGGCAGATCAGATATGTGGTATTATTTTTGATTTGTATTCTGATTGATTTTTTGACTGTGCTACATATTGTTATTGTTTATTGTGTAATTCTTATATTATTCTTTTTAGTGCCTGATAAATATTATTCTCCTGAAGAAGCCACGGCATGTGGTGAAACATGTTGAGAAACAAATCCTTTGGTTGCACTATCAAAGACTGTATTGTTACATTGAATGTAAACTCTTTTTTATAGACATGTTTTTATCAATTTTTTTCTAATTAAAATGTGAATTTTTTACATAATTTCTGTGTCACCTATTGCACCTTTAAAGTCCCAGTTCCTTATATTTTCTTCATATTGTATGACCTGAGGGATGTGGTGCCAATATTTGTGTTAGATGCGAGGCAATCACTTACATTTCTCCTTTGTGTATATTGGGGTGGTTAAACACCCATTTCTTGTGCTTCTCATCTTATTTAATTATCAATTACTGTTTTATAATTGTTTCTAATTTTTGCGTAGTAGGAGCATCTGCATGTGAAATATGGCCACCTACAGAGGTACAGGTTTTGAGGGGTTAATGGACAAAATCCATCCAGATCAAGGTTCCTCTTATGGGGGTATGACTATGGGTCATTTTTTCGTCAATTTAAAAAGATTATTGGAAAAAAAGGCTTTAGTTTTCTGGAACAATAAATATTTTCAAAAATATATAGAAGACAGAATTGTGCCTTGGGGACTACGGATACAAATTTTTCCCAACCTATCAAAAATTGAATCTGAATTTAAAATTGATTGGGAATCAAATTTACAATCCTGTTCCTTCAAAATAATGGAGACTCTAATGGAGACATTGAAAAATTATACACTGACAACAGTAGCCTTGTCTCCGATTCAACCTTTTCTGACAGAGAGCTAACATTAGAGAAATATCTAGAACATTTTGTTATTGATATTTTCAAAACCAAGGACAAAAAATACTATTGTGACAGATTAGCATATGAGACTAATACGGCCTATAAATGGTCTACAGTGAATTCACGGAAGAAGAATAAACCTTCTTCTCATGGACATAACTCCATTCACGATCCAAGTGACTCTGACGAATCTTCCTTTTCTTCCTCATCCTTAGCAGGTGCCAACTCCAATACATCATCTGGCACGCAGAAACGTAAATTTGATAGGTCAGCATCAACCGTCTCGGCTGCTAAACGCACCCGCAGGACACCACTCGTTCCGGGCTCCGCTCACAAACTAAACATGAACCTTCTTGTCTTTCTAATTCTCTTGGTGATGGTCATTCTTACTCTTCAGGGTTCTGGATCACAATTGGGAGCAATACATAACGTAGGTCACCCATCAGTTAATATCCCTTCGGGGGACTCACAGGGATTCCCCAATCTCGGGGATCTTCGTACGGCACCAATCTTTTCACTGACACTAAATTTGGAAAATACCAAAAAAGTTCCCAATGCACCCCCAACACTCAAGGGGACAGCCAGGACTGCTTGCAAGTAAGAAATCTATCCTCCTGTACCAGAGGATCAGATCCGGGTTCTTAGCCTGGGCCTTACCTTTTGTCCTGACAAGGAGGTGGATACATTCGAAATTATAAAAGATGTACATCTTTTCGCCAGAAAATTATTGTTTAAGGTTATATTCAACAAGGATCCCGGTTGCTCAGATGTTAACCCAGAGAGTGTTTGGATGAATAAAACCATTAATGAGATAAAGGCATTAAAGGACTTGATGGAAATATGGGAGTAAAGCAATCCATTTGATGACTCCCTAGAGGAGCCAACTGTGAATCTTTCTTCTAACCCCCCACCTGAGAGGATTTTTCCTCCACCCAATCTCTACAGACCAAAATCTACTTCCTTCCCTGCCTTAAAAGGCAATCCAAGCATTTGGGCCTTCACACAACACGTTTCCAAAGAGATTCAGGCCACGGATTGGAAGCAATTCAATGGTCGCTCCAATCTGAAGCCTGCTTTTTGCAGAGCTTTATCTTCCCTGAAACATAATGATCATATTGTCATCAAACCCCCGGATAAAGGGGGGATGTCAGGAACGGTCTCCTCCACTGGTAATATTGATCATTTGGCGTGTAGTACTGAGGCCCACCAGCAGGTGTCTCCTGGCAGTTTGGAGCTGTCAGAAGAGCTTTTTCCTGCTGGTATTCTGTCACCTTTGGGCCGCAGTACTGGCGTCCACCAGCGGAGGAATCCTGGCAGTATGGAGCAGGTATTCCCCTCTGCAGACAGGTGTCACCTGACATTAATTAGCAGCTGCAGTATAAATACCCAGCAAGTGCACACTCATGTTGCCCTAGTATTGTCCTTGAGCCCTGACCTGCATCCTGTTACTCTGATCCTGATTTCTGAACCTGAAGCTGAACCTGAAGCCTAATTCCTGGAACCTGTTGATCCTGTTTCCTGTCTGTTACCTGAACCCTGGACCCTGAGCCTTGTACCTGACCCGTCCCTCCTGTGATCCATCCATCCTCTCTTGTCCTGTTTGTTTCCCTTCCCAGCTACTGATCTCCTGTTTATGACCCTAGCCTGGCCTGACTACGATTCTGGTACTCCCTTTGCTATATATGCTGGTTGTGTATTATCACTGTTCACTCTGTATTGGTGGTGTGTTCACATGTATATGCATTTACCTTAATAAACTTACTTTCACCTATTTATGTCTGGTTCACTCTATTGCAGTTCACACAGTTCTGGTCTTTTCTGGCACATGACAGGGGAACATAGTAGTTATGAATAGGGATTTTTACAAGAAAATGGTTTTGGATCTCTTGCGGAATCGCAATTGGTATCGGCCCGTTCCCTCATTTCAAGTCAAATATGCAGAGACGAAGTTTAAAATTCTTGTCAGTTGGGCATTTCACAATGACCTTATTGACAGGAAGACATTTGATTTCTTGATTATTGAAACCCCTAGGACTCCCACCCTATACACTTTTCCCAAAGTCCACAAGAATCTTAAATCTCCCCCTGCCCGCACGATAGTCTCGGGCAAAGGGTGTCTAACTGAGCCTGCTAGCAAACTTGTGGATGATTATTTGCGACCACATGTCGGCTCCTTGAGCTCCTATATACAGGACACTGCTGACCTCTTGATATCCCTGGATGGTATTTGTGTACCACTGGGGTCTCGATTGGTCGCAATTGATGTTGAGGCCCTCTACAACTCCATCCCCCACGAACGTGGGGTTGGAGTTGTGGAGGGTTTCTTATCGGAAAGGGGCCCTGGGACCTTTGCGTATAACCGTTTCATCTTGGATCTCTTACTCTTCATCCTAACCAATAACATCTTTCTTTTCGACTGCTCCCACTACCTCCAGGTGCAGGGTGTTGCGATGGAGACTAAATGTGCCCCATCGTACGTCAATCTGTACCTGGGGGGGTGGGAGCAGGAGATTTTCTCCTCAAATGATTTTTGTGAATTTTTCAACGATGTCTTGATTTGGCGTCGATTTATCGACATCATCTTTGTGGTGTGGACTGGCTCTCTTTCTGGATAAAGTTAAGGCCAATTCATATAATCTTAAATTTACTATGACCTATGATCAAAACATGATTAATTTCTTGGATATTTCTATCTATCTCAATTCAGATGGCAAGCTTGGTTCCTCCCTGTTTAGGAAATCCTCAGCAGGGAATACCATTTTACACGCGGCCAGCTCCCACCCCAAGTCTTTGGTGGCGAGCATTCCTTATAGCCAATATCTACGAATAAGGAAGAATTGTAGGTACGCCTGTTAGACAGGGGCTACAGTCAATCCACTCTCAAAAAGGTATATCATAGGGCCAAACAACACAGCCAAACTGAATTAATCCATTCATCAAGATCCCGAAAATCGGACCAGCAGGTACGGCTGATAATGACATATTCTAAACAACATAAAAAAGTCTGTGAAATTATCCAGAAATATTGGCCTCTATTATCCACCGATAAAGTAATCTCTAGGTATGTTAAACCAATTCCTTCTATTACCTATAGAAGGTCCAGGTCTTTAAAGGATCAATTGACTTGACACAAAGATCTAGGAGAGACATTCGGAAAGGCACTGCCCCATTTGGCAGGTGAGATTTTTTGCAGCTATATTCTAGATTCAGAAGAGGTAACCCTTCCAGATGGGACTCTTTATCAACCTAATTTCTTTGCCAACTGCCAATCCATTGGGATTGTTTACTATATGAGGTGCACTTGCAGGGCCTTTTATATGGGTAAAACTAAGAGACCCTTTTTCCACAGGATTAGGGACCATGTGTCCCTCGTCCAAAAGAAAAAGATGGAAACACCTATTAGTCGACACATGGGTTTATACAATTCATTTGATCTAACAAGATGAAATTCTTTGCCCTGGAATTTATACCTACTCATGAGAGGGGGGGAGATGTAGATAGGATTCTTCTGCAGAAGGAGACGAGGTGGATCCATTCTTTGGCTGCCACCCCGCCTCCCGGACTCAAAGAATCCATTAGCTTCAAGCCTTTCCTCTAGGGATTCTGTTTGGTCTTTTTTTCAGTTGCTCCTTTAACCACTTCCAGACCGGCGCACGCCGATGTACGTCGGCAGAATGGCACGACTGGGCAAATGGTTGTACCTGTAAGCTCCATTTGAATTCCCCGCCGTGCCATTGAGTGCGTGCCGCTGGGAGCTCCATGAGTCGGGTCACGGGTCCCGCAGACTCGATCGCCGCGGGGATACCCTCGATCGCCTCATGGAGAGGACGAACTGGGAGATGCTGATGTAAACAGCATCTACCCGTTCTGCCTAGTGACAGTGTCACTGATCTCTGCTCCCTGTCATCGGGAGCAGAGATCATAACGTGTCACATCTAGCCCATCCCCCCTACAGTTAGAAATGGGGGGACGTGTCACATCTAGCCCATCCCCCCTACAGTTAGAAATCACTCCCTAGTACTGACTTAAGCCCTCCCTGCCCCTAGTGGTTAACCCCTTCACTGCCAGTGTCATTTACACAGGAATCAGGGCATTTTTATAGCACTGATTGCTGTATAAATGACAATGGTCCCAAAAATGTGTCAAAAATGTCCGATGTGTCCGCCATAATGTCACAGTCACAATAAAAATCGTTGATCGCTGCCATTACTAGTAAAAAAAAATTATTAATAAAAATGCCATAAAACTATCCCCTATTTTGTAAATGATATAACTTTTGCGCAAACCAATCAATAATCACTTATTGCGATTTTTTTTTACCAAAAATATGCAGATGAATACGTATCGGCCTAAACTGAGGAAAAAAAATGTTTTTTTAATTATTTTTGGTGGATATTTATTATAGCAAAAAGTAAAAAATAATGCATTTTTTTCAAAATTGTCGCTTTTTTTGTTTATAGCACAAAAAATAAGAACCGCAGAGGTGATCAAATACCACCAAAATAAAACTCTATTTATGGGAAAAAAGGATGTCAATTTTGTTTGGGAGCCATGTCGCACGACCGCGCATTTGTCAGTTAAAGCGATGCAGTGCCGAATCGCAAAAAGTGCTCTGGTCAGGAAGGGGGTAAATCCTTCCGGGGGTGAAGTGGTTACTTTTGGTTTATACTGGCATTTGTTATGTGTTGTGATCCTTTGCAAGGCTCCTATGTACACCCTTATCTGAACAGCCTTTACTCTATTTCTAGTCATTGGGATTCTTGATCATATATCAATTATACATATGTCATCTATTAACAATTTTTAAATATTTAAAGAGAAAAAGAAGAAAAGGAGAAACTTTATACCTTTTTTTTTTTTCTCCCATGAGTCCTAGATTTATAATTATGTTTTACACTAAGGAAGCCCCCACCAGGATTAAGTGACCATACGGACGCCCAGGGCGCCAATATTAGTGGTAATTTTGTTTCCACTGGTTGGCGCCAATTGCATTTTCCCTTAACCTTTATTTGGGCTTTGTCCATATAAATGGTTGTAGTTATCTTTCCATCTGATCCGGTTACACTTTTTTCTTTTTCTTCTAATGGATTTATATTTTTCCTATGCCCTTTTGGCCTCTATGGATATTTTCTTCATTGCTTACAGTCCTTAGAGGTGATGTTTCATCACTTCCGGTGCACCACCTAGTGTCACTTCCGGTGTGCCTTGCACAATTGACTGTGCTGACCTGATTGATGTATTTCCCTTCTTGACTTAGCTAGAAGTGTTACTTCTGGTTTTACTGCCTATGGGTAGATGCCCCTGCAGCGTCCACCCCTCCCCTAGTTTTTGGCGCCGTTTTTTGGCACCAAATTTGGAGAGGGGGAGGGTATTTAAGCACTCTGGTGGTGGTTCATCTCTCCTTATGTTATTTAACGTGTTTTGAGTGCATTGGCAGCCCATTATTTTTATGGGATACTTTAATGCAACACATGTTGACATGCAACACAACTCACAAAGAAAAACTGTGGTTTTAGCAAAGAGAAACTCTGGGATTTTAGAGTGTATTAGGCATACAGCATTAAGCAGGAGATTAAAGGGCAATAAATCTACATCTACATTGCTAAGACAAGGAACCAAATGCGTCTTACTACTTGGATGGGGACTAGTGACCAACTATGAGGCGTGATTTCAACCTCACTATGCTGGAAAGGTAATTTTAGTTTTCCTAACAGCTTTGCTAATGGGGACCCTTCATATACTAGGCCAGATAGCAGCCAGTTGGATTGCTATGCCTATTGATATTCCAATTGCTGGGAAGGTCATATAAAAACTTCATAGCCACACATACTGGATGTTCTGTGTAGAGAGTAGGCTTCAAAATAGCATGGGCTCAGGCCACAGAGGATGCGTCCGGAGCCCACCCAGGTGTGTTGCAACAGTGAATGAATATTTGCTGTTGCAACACAGATCCTCCTCCCGGCTAATCGGAAAGCCGGTATGAAACCCATTTCCCAACTGGCCAAAACGTCAGGCGATCCTATTGGACACCTAGTGCAGAGAAGAGATGCACCGCAGAGAGGACTCCAGTAGAGGACACCGGAGCCCGCCACGCTGGAAGGTGGCCACAGCAGCTCCGACCACTGCTGTCACCGCCCGCATCCTTGGTAAGGACAGAGGGTGGTGGAAGGGGGGTGTTAGTGCTGCGCCTCGGGGGTAGCTGGCAGTTGTGCTTGTGCCACTCCACCGGCGGCCCAGGGTGGGGTTGTCTGTCACCCCCCCCAAAAAAAACAAAAAAAACACCAATTGCCACTGTTTAGGTCCCACTAATGTTTCGCTATATCTCTGGAAATTATAAAAGAGTGATAGAAAAGGCATACATTTCCTGTGACATTTTAGGTACAAAAATTCATTTTAGAACTATGGCTCATACTAAAAGGTCTCTTAGCAACACTAAAATTACAAGACAAAATTGAAATAAAGGACCTTTATATGCTGCCTGCTGTGGTTACTGTCCATGGCACCAAATGTGCACTTTACCGTGGTACTAAATCCATTATGCAACTATATGTATAGACAGCACTCCAACAGAGAGAGCAACGGGGAAGCTGCCCTAAATATTATGATATTGAAAAAATTTTGATTTTATTCGAAGCACATTTATTTTGTCTCTCAGGCTTATAGATCACAGAGACCCTTTATAAATACAATATCTATTATCTACAGTTATGTAACGGGCTGAAAAATACTGCTACGAGGAAAAAAAATAAACATACAGTATATACACTGTTCAAAAAATGAAAGGAACACTTTTTAATCAGAATATAGCATCAAGTCAGTTAAACTCCTGGAATATTTATCTGGTCAGTTAAGTAGCAGAGAGGGTTGGTAATCAGTTTCAGCTGCTTTGGTGTTAATGAAATTAACAACAGGTGCACTAGATGGGCAACAATGAGACAACCTCCAAAACAGGATAGGTTTCAAGCCCTGGTTCACATTGGTGCGATTTGACATGCAATTTAACATGTCAAATTGGCAGCAATGGCCAGAAATGGCACTATCCTAATTGGTGCAACATCGCACTTGCGGCACCGCACCGGTTTCAAAAAGTAGTTTCTGTACTACTTTTTGCGATTTTGGGGTGCAACTTCCATTGACATCTGTGCAGAAACCCACACAGATGTCTGTGAAATCGCAGCTGAAATCGGGACTGACATGCGGGAGTGAAATTGTGCGAGTTCAGTTGAACTTACACGGCTTCATTCCCGCAGCTCATTGTGAACCTGGGCTAAAGGTGGAGGCCACAGCCTTTTTTCTTCTCTACTCATCTTTTCTTACTGTTCTTCATTAGTTTTGCATTTGGCTAGGGTCAGTGTCACTACTTGTAGCATGAGGCAATACCTGGACCCTATAAAGATTGCACAGGCAGTCCAACTCCTCCAGGATGGCACATAAATACGAAGACCATGGAAGAGATTCCAGGAGACAGACAGTTATTCTAGGAGAGCTGGACAGGGCTACAGAAGGTCCTTAACCCATCAGCAGGACTGGAATATGCTCCTTTGTGCAAGGAGGAACAGGATGAGTATTGCCCGCGTCTTACAAAATGACCTCCAGCAGGCCACTGGTGTGAATGTCTCTAACCAAACAATCAGAAAAAGACATCAGGAGGGTGGCCTGAGGGCCCAACATCCTCTAGTGGTCCCTGAGCTCACTGCCCGGCCCCATGGAGCTCGATTGGCAGGTCAGTATACCTCCTAACTTTTTGAGATGGGAATGAGGGACACCTATCAGCAAAAGTATGTAGGCATAGGACACACCCCTTGTCACGCTCCGTTAAAGGAGAATTGTACAAAAAAACAAGATTGGTTAAACCCACAAGTGCTTTTTTTTTATCACTTCTATTCCTTTGTATTGGCTTTTGGAATTTACAAATGCAGCAATTTAGAAATCAGATGAAAGGTTTAGCGCTGGAAAACACTTTTTGATACTTAAAAAATGCATTTTTTATACATCTATATAGATAAGACCAAAATGAGGGACAAATGAGGAGGAATGAGGGACAGAGAAACATTGCTCAAAATCAGGGACAGTTGGGAGCTATGGGTCTGTAACTGGCACCCTGTGCTTTTCACAGATGAAAGCAGGTTCACCCTGAGCACAAGTGACAGACTTGAAAGGGTCTGGAGAATGTTATGCTGCCTATAACATTGTTCAGCATGACTGGTTTGGTGGTGGGTCAGTGACCGTCTGGGGAGGCATATCCATGGAGGGACGCACAGATCTCTACAGGCTAGACAATGTCACCCTGACTGCCATTAGGTATCAGAATGAAATCCTGGGACCCATTGTCAGACCCTACGCTGGTTCAGTGGGTCCTGGGTTCCTCCTGGTGGATGAAAATACCTGTCCTCGTGTGGGGAGAGGATGAAGGAATTGATACCATTAAATGGCCCCCACACCTCCTGACCTAAATCCATAAGAACACCTCTGGTACATTATGTTTCAGTCCATCCAACGCCGCCAGGTTGCACCTCAGTCTGTTCAAGAGCTCAGTGAAGTCCTGGTCCAGATCTGGGAGGAAATACCCCAGGACATCATCCGTCATCTCATTAGGAGCATGCCCTTCAGGCATCCAGCTTGGCTGACCAGGAAAGGAGGGGCAGTGAGTGTTGTCTCCTTCCTTCTGAACCATACCAGGCCACAGGCTCTTAACATTCGGAGGGTGCCTTTCTAGAGGCAGGTGAAGCCGCCAACTCTTGTAGGGTACCTTGTCGCCATGTTGATGGGGATAAAGGTTTCATTCTCACATTCTGTCCCCAAAAAGTTATAAGGGGGTCTGTGGAGGGGGTTTGGGAAATTATCAGTATCTTGAAGCCCCTTTATAACAAAGGGACCCAAGATATCCAGTGATCCTCCTATGTGCATAAGTGTGGGATGCATGCTACCCCTTGTTACTCACAAAAAAATGTTAATAACAAATAAAAACACAGACACCATGTGAAAAGTCCTTTAACAAAAGAATTTCCCCCCAAAAAACAATGTTTTAAATGTAAATCTAACATCAATCATGTCATCTAGTGATGTAGATCCAGTGCTTAACACTGCTATGTTCAGGTTTTTGTGGATATTTTGTGGATTTTTTCAGGTGTACAGTGAACATCCAGTTACAAACTTTGCTTGGTTCACTAGTAGGCAGGTGAAGTCTGCTGTCTCCACTGCAGGTGGCGCTCAACCACAGCGGCAATGCAGAGGGAGAGGAATTCATAGGGAACGGGGTTCCTCTATGGTTTCCTGAGTCACTGGGGCAGCGATTCAATGGGATGCTGGCTGATCATGTGACTTTGGTGGCCATCTTAGAATTTAAGAACCTGGCCCCTGGGTTTGGCATGCTTTTGGGTAGTGCAGGGAAAGGTACTTTACAGTGGCGGCTGGTGCTCAAATTTTTTTGGGGGGGCAAACAAACTGAAAAAGAAAACCCATCAATTGCAGCCACTGTACCATCAAATGCAGCTACTGTGCCCATCAATTGCCGCCACTGTGCCATCAAACGCAGCCACTGTGCTCATCAAGCGCAGCCACTGTGCCCATCAAACGCAGCCACTGTGCCCTTCAAGTGCAGTCACTGTGCCCATCAAACGCAGCCACTGTGCCATCAAACGCAGCTATTGTACCCATCAATTGCTGCCAGCGTGCCTATCAATTGCCTCTACTGTGCCCCATCAAATGCTGCCAGTGTGCCCATAAATTGCCGCTACTGTGCCCTATCAAATGCTGCCAGTGTGCATCGCCCGGCACTTACCTGTCTCGCAGTGGGTCAGCGGCGGTGTCCTGCACGCTTCTCGATGTCTTCTTCCGTCCTCTCTATCAGGCGTCCAATCACAGCGCATGACGTTTCAGCCAATCAGGTGACAGGTAACAGACCCGAGCACCTGATTGGCTGAAAGGCGGTTCAGTATTAGCAAAGTGAATTCCTTCGCTTTGCTAACACACAGCTGAGTGAACAGCGAACGCACAGCATTGCGCCCGCTGTTCACCTTTTTGGGCGCCTATTATAGCCTAAGGCTCTAATTAGGTGCTTCCAAAAAACACCCCCGCCACTGTAATTCAGGTGCTCGGTGCCCGAAAAGGGGCCGGACACCTGAATAGGGGGTGTCAGCGGCGACCATAGATTCATGCAATGCAATTGTGAGTGCACCCGATCGGGCAGCCTGCTTTGTTGTAAACCATTGCTGCATTATGACAATACAAGTTTCTATTGCACCTGTCTGTGTGAATTATTGCCTCCCCACCATGCTACACCCCACCTTTACACTAATCACTAAACTCTACTAAAAACAACAGATTTAAATGCACACATGGCTCTCATCTACTAATATACTAGTAATAATATACTGTACATAAACACAACTAGATAACCAAAAATGGTTCTGGCCAGAATCATTCATGAAACTGGCCAGCCAAACATGTATTGCAATATGAGGAGTATATGATAATATAAATATACATATTCTTATGTCTTCCTGACAGTTTGCCATTTTAATGAAACCTCCTGTCAATTTCACCTAGACATACAGTACTAGGGATGTATAATGTAGGTATATAATAATTTCAATTCCAGTCTGAAACTGCATATATTGAAGGTTATCAGCTTTCAGTAGCTGTGTATTTTAAGTAGCATGTATGTCCATAAAATACATAGGTCGCTACTGTAAATCTGTATTTATTTATTACTCTTACAAAATTCTTTAGAAATGTTTGCATTATACTTTTTGCAAACATCTGTTAAGTTGTCAAGTTTTTTTTTTTTTATCATGTGCATATACAGTGTATATACATTATATTACCAAAAGTATCGGGATGACTACCTTCACACGCACATGAACTTTAATGGCATCCCAGTGTTATGCCCCGTACACACGGTCGGATTTTCCGATGGAAAATGTCCGATCGGAGCGTGTTGTCGGAAATTCCGACCGTGTGTGGGCGCCATCGGACATTTTCCATCGGATTTTCCGACACACAAAGTTGGACAGCAGGAGATAAAATTTTCCGACCACAAAATCCGATCGCGTCAATTCCGACCGTGTGTGGCCTGTTCCGACGCACAAAGTGCCACGCATGCTCAGAAGAAATTCCGACACGGGACAGCTCGTTCTGGTAAACTTAGCGTTCGTAATGGATAAAGCGCTGCAATGTAAAAAATGGTTTAATACAGCGCACTCTCTTCTTCTTTATAATGTGACAAGAATTAAGTCGTTTTGATGCTCATATTCACACACACTTCTCACAAACTTCTTTCGTTACTATTTATCGGGATTCCCTCAATATATTTTGATTTCTCACATCTGACAACATATTTTTTTTTTTTTTTACTTTAATGTAGAATCTTTTTTTGTGTTTCTCTTTTTATTTTTATTTTTTTTGTTGATTTTGATTTGTATTCCCGAAAATGTTTGTGTGTTTTTTGTGACAAGTTCCCACAACACCATTGATATGTTGTTCTATTTAATCTGTAGGAGGAGATTGTTTGGTGTTGTTGTCCCTTGTTAATTTCACATTGTACTTTAGAAATGTACCTGAATCGTCACCAACAAACTGTCCTTTTTGGATGAAAACACACACAGGAGAGTAGAATTTACCTTAAAATATTTTATTAAGGGGTCACAACTATAAAAAAACAAAGAGGGAGGCAACGCTGGAGAAACTGCAGAAGTGGGCGAAGCCTTGGACCCCCAGGGCAGACATCAATTATTTAAAAGCAAAATTGGTGGCCTGAGGAGTCCTTATCTAAGGGAGGGCAGTGTGGTCCAGAAGTCCCAGAGATCCGGAAAGCAGCAGACGACATCTGTGTCCCCAGGCTGTGGTCATACGAGAGACTGCAGCTTCTGTCAGACCAGACTGAACCCAGGGTCATCACTCTGTGGTCTTCCTTCCACGCTTCCTTCCAGGCTTTGGCTGTGGTGGTGGAGTTGTGGCAGCAGGAGGAGGAGGAGGAGGAGGATCGTCCCTCTCCATGACATCCGTCTTGTGTGTCAGTTCCCCACTCTCCCCCTTACGAAGGACTTTATAAATCAGGTCCTCAGAAATCTTGCGTTGGCCCTCCTGCATGCCCAGCAATTTTGTGGCAGCCATGCAGGCAAAGGCCTCTGCAGGACTGGGGAAGGCTCTGAGGGACGCCGAAGCCTCCTGGATCAGCCTGTACACTGAATCCTGCACAGGACTGGGAGTGGCCTTCCTGGCCCTTTTATATGGCAGGCGGAGGGGAGGGACCTGAGACTCAGTCAGGCTGCCACTTGTCCCAGGATTCTCTTGGCTGACACTTAGCCCCGCCTCCTCCTGGCTGCCACTAATCCCCGTCTCCTTCTGACTGCCACTAATCCCCGCCTCCTCCTGACTGCCACATTCCACAGCCTCCTCCTGGCTGAGGTCTTCCTGTGTATGAAAAAGGGACATAGTTTTAGTATTGTTTTCATCAATCACACACAATTTTCACCTCCTGACTGCTGCAAATTCAATGTTAACAAATATAATAGACTATCCTTCTGAGCCCAGCATTTTGCATTCTTGTCCCAATTTTGGGTGCCCACTACTGTGTATTGATATGTAAAACACTTTCAAGCAGCAATTAATGATCAATAATAATATCTAGTAAACATCATTTCTTTATTGCCCAGAAATCTGTAGAAGTATGCTATACCTGACTCCAGCTGGGCTCCTCCACTTCTTCCTGGCTGGAAGGCCCAGGTTGGACATCGGAAGCCTCAGCTGGGATGGAAGGAAGGGTGGAAGGAAGAGTAGAGAGGGATTCCCTGACTTCAGTGTGGTCTGACAGAAATCGCAGTCTCTCACAGTACCACAGCCTGGGGACATAAATGTCATCTGCTGCAGCTCCGGACCTCTGGGAATCTGTGACCTTCTTGCGCTCCCTAAGATAAGTGCTCCTCAGGCCACCAATTTTAGCTTTTAAATAAGGGATGGTTGCTGTGGGGACCACCGGCTTCACCAACTCCAGCAGTTTCTCCAGCGCTGCCTGCCTCTTCTGTTTGTGGTTATAGTGGGGGTGTCTCACCTGCCACAGACAGGGCAGCTCTCTGTACTTGTCAATAAACAGGGGCAGGAAATTGTGGTCATTGAACCCATCCATTTTCTCTGCAAGACACAATACAAGACAAACCCTAATGTCAGGCCAAACTCCCCTAATCTTGTTACAATATAGGCTTCAATTTCGAAGCAGTATAGGCCCAAGTTTAGATCCTACCTTCGTTAGCACGATCGGCGTCTCCGATGCTCCTTCCTCCGCTCACAGATCGTACGTAAGACGCGCGCGTTACGATTTATACACACTGCGCATGCGTATAACTCCGCCCGCCCCTGACGTTCTTTCTATTCTATTCCCTGCCCCTTTTCGTTCGGCGCAGTGGAGGAAGAGCACATGGCGGAGAGACAGCAGGATAGTGCTAATTACAGCAACGAGGAGGAGGAGGAGGAGGAAAGGCCCGGAGCCTGAAATGTCCCGATCCAGAAGGAGATAAAAGGACTCAAATATGTCCTTTGGGGAGATGTTGGAAATGGTGGACATCCTGAAGAAGGCCGACTATGATGGAAAGTATGGGCCTTACCCCAACCACAATGTCCGAAAGGCCAAGATCATGGTGAAAGTGGTCAGGAGTCTGCACCGGAAATTCGGGGTACGACGATCGAAAGATCAGCTCAGGAAGCGGTGGTCGGACCTGAAATGAGCAGTACAGAAAGATCCGGAGAGTGCTGCAAAAAAGTAAGTAGTTGTGCTGTGTTCCTATTGTTCTTGTGTTTATTACGTTCGTGTTGCTCCATGTGCTTTTAGGAACTGTTGTACAGTTTAAAATGGCAACTTTCATGTTCATGGGCACATTATTCGTTCGGATCACACATTTTTTTTTTCGGACTATAAAATACCATTGTTTAGCCCATATGCATTTGGACACCATTTTGAGGCCCTATACTTGTCTTCAAAGAATTGGGTTGTGTAGATGGGTTTGTTACTAGAATGAAATGAAAACTAGATTGTGTGTAAGGAGAGGACACTGAGCAGCTGTTTTCACATCTGGACACTGGAGCACTAGTGTGGGACCCCAGAACACCCTTTTTATTAGGGGGGGCACACAGGTGCTCCAGTGTATACTATAGGGGGGGCTACATCTGTGAAGCTTGTACCAAACAGGTAAAGTATTGCAGCTTGACAAAGGACACTAAAAAAGCTACATCTTGGAACTCTGCTAAAATAGACAATTGTACCCCACTTCCAAGCAATGTTTCATCTTTATAGTTCTGCCATCAAATATCTGTGTGCTAAGTATACCATTTTTGTTTTACATAGGGGAGAAAAGACACGGAGGACACCCCTCATCCGAGGAGACCAGAGCCCCCCCCCCCTCTGGAAGAAGGGGAAATCCCCCCAACACAATCTGAGCAGGAGGAAGAAGACGTGGTGGAACTAGTCACCACAACAGGTGAGTGTCTGCGACCACAGGCTCAGATAAGAGATGGATGGCGGCATTTTTTTTAGACCTAATTTATTTTGGGGTTCCTTTCTTTTTAGGTGATCGTGAGGTTGTGGATGAAGATCCTTTCACATCCGAAAGTGCCCAGATCCTGATCGGGGAGATCATGGGGTGTAATTTAGAATTGGAAAACATAAAGCAAAACATCAATGATGTTATTCCAAAATATAAAAACATCATTGATGTTTTGGGGCGAGTTTAAAGCCCCTCCAAATCACTTTCTTCTTTTGTGTGCTACAATGTGCGAAATGTTTTTGTGATTTTTCCCAAAGCCAAAATTGGAGGATGCACACAGTGTGCCAACATGTGCTATCTGCCATCACGGGAGATCAATGGACGCGTTTTGGGGGTGCAACCCCTTCCTCAATAATAAAGTAGCGGTGAGGAAGGGCTTTCTCCCCCAAAACACATCCCTTGATCCCCCGTGATGACAGATAGCACATGTTGACATTGGGAAATTTGTGTGCATCTTCCAAATTTGGCTTTTCCAGGGGTGATTTCCCCCCATCTGAACGCAATATCAAACACAGTTCCTAAATACTTATGTCTGATATTGCCTTCAAGTTCTACCAAATGTGAACTTTGTAAGATCAAGATTTGTGTCTTGTGGGTTTTACACAGGCCTGTTGCAAGTGCACTTGTAGTGAAACGTGTCTTTGCATTTAGTAAATAACAGCCAACAGTGCTTTGTATAAGGTTACACAATCACAAC
Organism: Lithobates clamitans; assembly: GCA_037952925.1. Lineage (NCBI taxonomy): Eukaryota > Metazoa > Chordata > Amphibia > Anura > Ranidae > Lithobates > Lithobates clamitans. The sequence continues at coordinate 220,940 of JBBGZY010000356.1, read as the reverse complement.
ATTTTCTGGACTCCACACATTTCTGTCAGGGTCAGCTAAAAAAAAACACAAGCAGTAAATGTCCACAAAGAAGAGCCTGGGGGGAGATGCCTGTCGAGAACTTGAGGTCCTGCAGGCTTCTCCCTGTGGCCAAATACCGCAAGGTAGCGACCAACCTCTGCTCCGGAGTGATGGCTTGCCTCATGCAGGTATCCTGCCTGCTGATATAGGGGGTCAGCGAAGCCAACAAACGGTGAAACACGGGGTCCGTCATCCTGAGAAAGTTCCTGAAATCATCAGGATTATTCTCACGGATCTCACGGAGCAAAAGGCATATGACAGAACTGGTCACGCTGAAGCAACCAATTCTTGGTCCATGAACTCCTCCTCACCCTGCTCATGGACTGGACTTGTGTCAAGGTCAGGACCCCAACACCAAGCCCCCGCACAGCACGAACTGTACGAGGAGTACGCATACGAAACATGGCTATAAAACGGTCGGCTGCTCAGAACGAAGTAACAGAACGCACTGAAGAACAGCAAGGCCTGTGAAGAGCGACCTGAAAAACAGCAACGAGCGGACAAGATCGCACAGAAAACTCCAATACGAACTGACTGCACGCACTGAAGAGCAAATACAAACCCACAAGCACAAACTGAACGGCAGAAAATGATCTGAAAGCCACGAGTCTGAAAAAGCGCGAATCGTCTCTCACCAAACTTTTACTAACACGAGATTAGCAAAAGGAGCACAAAGGGTGCCTCGCTTGGTTCTGAACTGGCCTTTTCTAGTCTCGTCGTACGTGCTTGACGTCACCGTGTTCTTGGCAATCGGAAATTCCGACAACTTTGTGCGACCGTGTGTAGGCAAAACAAGTTTGAGCCAACATCCGTAGGAAAAAATCCGAGGATTTTGTTGTCGGAATGTCCGAACAAAGTCCGACCGTGTGTACGGGGCATTAGTCTGTGAAAGAAATTGTACACCTTGAAGACCACCCTGGTTTATGCAGGCAGACCACCGGGACACTCTGATCCATGAGAGACCAAATGAGACATGGAAAACAGGCTTGAGTGTGTGTTCATAAGGTCTCTGACTTTATTGAATACAGCAGTAGTATATATACCAGTAAAAATACATGTCTAAGGGTTATTCAAACTTTACACTCAGTACTTTCTTATTAAGAGTTAGGCTGCTTGACTAGATAACAAGAAATAGTTGATGACTTGCTAACACAAATTCGGCTCAACAATATTGTTCACAATATCTCATAGGGTATGGTTCTATGCATTCTTGGTAGCGGGATCCACAACAGCCTGAAGAGCTGCAAGAAATTAAGGTCAGTGGGCATATTAGGGCACAGTAAAAGCTATGTGGGTACAATAACAGCTATATAGGCACAATAGCATAAATATGCTATTAAGCCCATATAGATGCACAATATCATGGCATGTGTACACCTTTGGCTGCTGCCAAGGCAGATAAAGGGGTTAGGGATTGGGAAAGGTAAAAGTGTGACTCAACCACAGGGTTTTACCAACCCCAATCTCATGTATAAAGAAGCCCTAAGACCCCTTTTACACTGGGGTGTTTTTCAGGCACTTTAGGGTTAAAAATAGTGCCTGTAAAGCACCTGAGAAACGCCTCCCCTGCAGTCCCAGTGTGAAAGCCTGAGTGCTTTATACTGGAGCAGTGCGCTGGCAGGACATTAAAAAAAGTCCTGCAAGCAGCATCTTTGGGGCGGTGGAGGTGCGGTGTATACGCTTCTGCCCATTGAAATGAATGGGCACAGCTGCCATAGCGGTTCGGTAGCGGTGCTACACGGGCACATTTACCCTTTATTCAGCCGCTAGTGGGGATTAAACCCCCTCCTGCTTGCGGCCGAATAGCACCGCTAAAATTAATGGTCAGCCTAAGGGTACCACCGCTAAATGCAGCTAAGGGATGTTTTACAAGTGGAACAGGCACCACTGTTCCTCTAAAAAGTGATCTAAGCATGTTTGACAGGTTGTGAAAAGGCTGACTTAAAGCTATAACTGCCGTGCAATGCATGCAATTGCAGTTTGGTAGTACAACCATTGTAGGTTTAAACATGGCGGGGAAGAAGTAACATATCGCTTCCTAACCACTTGCCAACACCTCTGAAAAGCAAAATGCATGTGAATCAGTTTTCAAAGGAGCCTGCTCCTAGTTTCTGTGCAATTATGTGTGGTGCAATTTTGCAGCCCATTCATTTGAATGGCTGCAAATGGCATCAGACTGCACAAAAAATAGTGCATGTACTACTTTTCAAAAATGCCAAATCACATGATACTGTACTACCTTACCTTAACTTCTGGTGAGTTCTCACCCGGTGGGTGATGGTGCACAAAAGTAGCTGCTAATAGCTTGCAGAGGATTCACTCTGCTTGCAGACAATTCTAATGAACTTTGTTGATGTAAAATTCTAATAGGGGTCACTTGTGTTGCACATTGCACTTTATATGTATGCACAGATTACACTTTTATCATTTTTATCACGTATTTAATTTATATATTTATTCATACTTTTTATGCTTCTATTGCTTTCTTTGAATTATTGTGGCGTACATTGTGGTGATAATTACCTTTAGCACATTTTGTATTTTTTGGGGGTATGGAACAATGTGCCTGACTGCATGGCCTGTTTTCAATGTGTGACTGAGTTTTTAGATGGTTCTCTGGCTTCCTTGTGGCTGTTGAATTATTATACTTAACTACCCCACTGACCTGAGGCTATTGCTGGCCCTGACATATGCTGGAGGCTACAGTTGTTGGCCTCAATGGAACTTATTTTACTTCACAATCTCTTCAGTGTACCTCCAGGCTCTTTTTAGCCTATACAAAGAGGGAAAGGTTGCACATTACAAGCTATAGATCAGGAAGAATCACTGACATTTGGCCACACCCATTTTAGATTCTGCACCCTCTCTTTTTCTTCCAGCACCTGCAAACCACCCTCAGAAAATTTGGCCTGGAGCTGCCCCTGAGCATACCTGGGAAGACCCTGACCTTGCCTGTAAAGTGGCTAATCTGTATACAACCTACTACAGCAAAACCATTATGGGGAACCTACTCAAAAATGAAAAATGCATGAGGTTCCCCAAAATTCAACATCAGACCTTCTGATTATGTAGCCTGTCAGGGATGGTGGATCAAGCATGCATCCCCCGTACTACTGAACCAGACCAGGCCACATGCTCTCAACATGTGGGGTTACTTTGGCAGGGTAGGCAACCACTGGCAGAGCACCTTGTCCCCAAGGGTCTGTTCCCCACAACCTTGGCCTGTGGTTGTGGGGGATTAGCTGCCAGGGGCTTCTTGGAAACTCAAAGCCCCCATTATCAATAAAGAGGTACCTATGTACCCACCCCCTATGTGAACTGATAAGGGTTAATACTAATTCACAAACACCTTGTTTCCATGTTGAGGAGGACAAGGTCCTCTCCCTCACAAACCTGGTCTAGTGATTGTGGTTGTTGTGGATCTGCAAGCAGGGGGGTTATAGGAATCTTGAAGCCACATTAACAATGGGGTGGCACCCAGATATTGCTCCTCCATATAAATAAGTAAGGGGTAGATATTACCCCAACTCTTTCACGCAAAAAAAAAAAGTGTAAATAAAACACACACAGTTTTTGACAAGTTCTTTCATCACATCATCCAGAAATGTAGATCCATGTCAATCAAGATGCCTGAGGAACAACTGGTAGAAAAAACCCACCGACACTTGTCTGAATACCAGGTCAGGCGGGTGACCTCACTGACCTTTTTTTTGTGAATGAGTGGGTGGGTGAATAATGTTTGGGGGTTAAGCGACTCTCTCTCTTCAGTTGCACCTGGAATATATGGAAGAGGAGATGTTTAGTTTTAATCCAGGACATAGGCACTGTTTCTCACAAGGAGTTGGGAGTTTGCAGATGTAATGCAAGATTCTGGTATAAATAGACTGCGGTGTCATTTAAATGTGCAGCCTGCAGCTTTTGGTTGGTTGGAGTATGGATATGTTCCCAGTTTAAGATAGGGACGCACCTTCCAATCAGACCTAGTGCTTGCCAAGTATTAACTCATTAGGGCGGAGTGTTGGTTGTGCCCCACCCCCTGGTTTTCAGATAAATTTTGTTCAACAAGCTGTGTAGTCATGCTCTTTGAAAAAGTCTTCCTGACGAAACTAGTCAGAGCATGATACCACGGCAACCGTTATCACGTGAGGACGCAGTGTGCTTTTAGCCTGAAGCTTCAGACACGAGAGAGGGGAAGTGCGGATCAGCTGTGCCTGGCTGACACGCAGTGTGCTCCAAGCTTGTAGTTGTATACTAGTGGAATGAAGGACTGATCAGCTGTGAGTGTGTAACATCCATCCAGTCTGCAACCAGTACCCTTGTGCTTTGAGAGAAGCAGTTTGAGTTATCCACTATTACCAACCAACTGAAAGCTAGAAGGCTATCCTTTGTAAGGAACTGCGCCCACTGATTTTTACAGTGTATTTACTTTATTAGTTTTTTTTTTTTTTCTCTGATTTGTGACTTACAATAAATTATCAAAACGGTACTGGACTATTCGGGGTCTCTTTTTTTACATGTGGACATTGTTGCTGTTATTTGATCATCAACCCTGGAGGACTTCGGGAGTAAACAGAGAGAGGATTTGATCCAAGGCTTGTTAACCTCCTGGCTCCGGTGAGTTTGAACCCCTATGGGGTGTGTGCAGCACAAGGTGTCCCAATAGATGGTGAAAGGTGCACTCATCAGATCTACTATTCATATAAGGGAATCCAGACCAAGCTCCAACCGCTGTGTCTTTGTTGGAATTTACCTGCCTGCATGTGTTTTGCTTGCATTTACAAAGACTTTGTTTTATCAGTCAGCATTGAGGACTGAAAATAGCGCTGCTTTGATGGGTTAATTGCTGTTTCATATAGTACATTCATTCATCCATATTTATATTTCTATTTTTTATTAAGTGGCTGCTGAGAGATATCTCACTCAGAATATGGTGACATCAGGTTAAATCACTGCGGTTTATTACAATCATTATTTTCCATCTTCATATACTGAATATCCTTTAGCGCTGAGATAGGAGGATTGGAGTAGGGCGTATTGTCTCCTTTTTGTTTGTATAAGGGGTAGATATTACCCCAACTCTTTCACGCAAAAAAAAAGTGTAAATAAAACACACACAGTTTTTGACAAGTTCTTTCATCACATCATCCAGAAATGTAGATCCATGTCAATCAAGATGCCTGAGGAACAACTGGTAGAAAAAACCCACCGACACTTGTCTGAATACCAGGTCAGGCGGGTGACCTCACTGACCTTTTTTTTGTGAATGAGTGGGTGGATGAAATCAAAGAACTTTTTTTGTAAATGAGTAGGGATACCCTACTATGTGAATGAGTACCCCTTACTCATTCACATAGAACAGGGATTGGCAACCCGTCAATCCCAACCTACACATCGACCGTGGGCAGCTGAAGAGTAGATCGTGAAAATGTTTCTGCTTTGCTGGTCCTTCCCCTTAGCCTCCACTGCTCTCATCTTCACTGCAGAGCGTAGAGGCAACACAGTACTGGATGGAGGGCACGAGTGGGAGTTGCCTAAGTTAAAGGAGAAGTACAGCCAAAGCTGTTTTCGCTGTACTTCTCCTGTAGGTCACAGAAGTGTAGTAAGTTCTGCACTCCTGTGATGTCGGCTGACTTCACTTAGCCAGTCTGGGCTCTGGAAAGATGCCTGGAATGGCACTTGGCTCAGCCTTTCAGGGATCTGCTGAAAGCCTGAGCCAGTGAGCACTGGAGGGGCAGAGCAGAGACCTGGTGACTGACAGAGCAGAGAAGCGATCTGTCAGCAGTGTTTGATCACTCAGTTCTCGCTGCAGTGCCAGCAGGGGACAGATACAGCATTGGATAGAGGCTACATCCACCTAGGTGAGTATAAATCTTTGATTTCCTACATGTTGTTTAGGTAGATCTCAACTTCTGAAAGGTTGCCTACCCCTGGCATAGAGGGTTTAATTCACATAGGGCAGTATTTGGGTGTGCCCTTATTGTTTAAGGCACTTCCTGATTCTGATAAGCCTTCCACTCCCAGACTCCAACAAACACCAGGCCTGGGTTGTGGAAGAGACCCTTGACCTTGTAAACATGGGTAAAATGTGTTTTGCCAAGGTACCCCTCCATGTTGAGGGCATGTGGATTGGTATTGTTCAGGGGGAAAAGTATACACTTGCCCCCGCCCCCTGGCTTGCCAGGCTGCATGCTAAGTGTCTAGTGTTGATTTTTTAGGGGGATCTCATGATTTTTTTTTTTTTTTTTTCATAGGGTCATAGGTTCCCCATTAAAATTCATATCAGACCCTAAGGGCCTAGCATAAATTATAAGAGGGACCCCCACACCATTTTTTAAAACTATTCCACCCTTTTGCTGTAAGGGAGTAGGGTCAGTGGCATCACTGGTTATCTGGCCTGCGCCGGCATTGCTAACTGCCATTGAGAGCAGGAAACTGACATGCAAAATAACAGTAATCCTGCTATTATCTGCAAAATTTAGCTGTGGCTGAACAGGTATATGTTCAAGTGCTTGTGCTTGTGGGTACATGTTCAGGTGATCGTCCGAAGACTAATTGAATAGACTTCACTTTAAAACAATCTGGAATGCATGACTGGGAGGAGCCCTTTTGGCTCTATTCTGCATGGGCTTGAAGCAAGCCGTTGTGAATGAGGAGGAGCCTGCCTACATTTTCTGAGCATCACTGATTGACCAGGCAGACATTTCATCCCAGGGGAGGTGTATGGCCTTCAGGGAGGAGCCTTTTAAATGGCAGGGGGCCCATCCATTAAGGGTGCACAGGCGCCGCCCCCCATCCATGCATCTGGCTCCCTGATCTACATGCAGGGCGCCAGATGCATAGATTCCAATGGCGGGGTTGTGATTTTTTGAAGCGCATGATTAAAGCCAGAGGCTCTAGTAGGCTTCAAAAAAGGGTGGAATCTCACACAGTTGTGTGACAATAGCAAATGAATATACGCCATCGCCACACTGATCCTCCTCCCCACCTCCCCACCAATCAGGAAGCAGGTCCTGAGACCCATCACCCAGTTGGCTAAAAGGACAGGCGATCCTATTGGAATCCTAGGAGGAGGGAGAGAAGAGCAGAACAGCCTGATGCAGAAGAGGAGGAGAACAAAGGAGCCCACAACCTGGCCGCCATCCACCCGCAACCTAGATGGGGTAAGTGTCGAGGAGGGGTGGTTGCTTGGCACCCCCCCTCCAAAAAAAAAAAACCCCACCAACCGCCAGTGCTGTTAAGTTTTCCTTTATAAGGACTTTACCACCTATACTAGCCTTTTTCCATACACATGGATGCAGGCCACTTTTTGCACTTTATTCCAGGGTAAGGTTTGGAATAATGATTTATACTTTTGGTATTGTGTTTATAGTTTTTCTTCCTTTTTGGCTTTTTACCACAATAAGCTCCTGATTATCATCTATTACTACCTCTTAGGTATTCCTCACTTTTTGAACAGCTATACCTGGCTTTTGTTAACTCTTGTGTGCAATTGTTTGAGGTAACTATTATTATTTTTTCTATCATCATAGGAGGCTTATTATGTTGCAATATACTTTGATTACTATACCTTTTGAACTAGCAATGATTTTTATTTTTATTTAAAAAATCCCTATTTGACTTTGTTTTTTTTTTAGACATTCATGCTGGGAATCTGGATTTTATTTTATTTGCTCCATCTACACCCCCACGGGCTGCTCTTGAGCGTGATTGGGACTTTATACCCCACCTGTTTATGCGGATAACATTTTCATGGTATCTCTGAGATGATATATAATTTTTTGTTGTTTACTTACTTTATTATTAACATACAGTATATATTTATATATACAGTTCCTTGAAAAAGTATTCATACCTTTTGAAATTTTCCACATTTTGTCATGTTACAACCAGAAACGTAAATGTATTTTATTGGGATTTTATGTGATAGACCAACACAAAGTGGCACATAATTGTCAAATAAATTTGTGAAAAGTGTGGCATGCATTTGTATTCAGCCCCCTGAGTCAATACTTTGTAGAACCCCCTTTCACTGCAATTACAGCTGCAAGTCTTTTTGGGGGTGTCTCTACCAGCACATCTAGAGTAACATTTTTGCCCATTCTTCTTTGCAAAATAGCTCAAGCTCTGTCAGATTGGATGGAGAGAGTCTGTGAACAGCAGTTTTCAAGTCTTGCCACAGATTCTCAATTGGATTTAGGTCTGGTCTTTGACTGTGCCATTCTAACACATCAATATGCTTTGATCTAAACCATTCCATTGTAGCTCTGGCTGTATGTTTAGGGTCGTTGTCCTGCTGGAAGGCGAACCTCTGCCCCAGTCTCAAGTCTTATGCAGACTCTAAGGCCCCTTTAACACATACGGATCGTTCAGGTCCGCCTGTCAGTCTTTCAGGCGGACCTTAACGGACACTCCATGTACCCTTTTGGAGCAACGGATGTCAGCGGTGACATTTCAGCTGACATCCAATCCGCTAAGCTAAATCCAGATGAATGGAAACCTTATTTTTCATCCATCTTGCGGATCGGATGAAAATGGACAGGCAGATCTGTTTTCATCCAATTCCCCCATAAAGAAGAGCTGAGATCTGACAGGTCTGTCTCTGCACAGCGTGCAGAGATGGACCTGTCATCCCCCGGCTCAGCAGGGATCAATGGAGCGAACCCCTGCTGAGCAAGCAAAGTCTGTGAAAACGGACATTAAAGTGTAAAAGGGGCCTAACAGGTTTTCTTCTAAGATTGCCCTGTATTTGGCACATCCATCTTTCCATCAATTCTGGCCAGCTTCCCTGTCCCTGCTGAAGAAAAACATCCACACAACCTGATGCTGCCACCACCATGTTTCACGGTGGGGATGGTGTGTTCAGGGTGATGTGCAGTGTTAGTTTTTCACCATACATCGTTTTGCTTTTTTGCCAAAACCTTCAATGTTGGTCTCTTCTGACCAGAGCACCTTCTTCCACATGTTTTCTGTGTCCCCCACATGGCTTCTCGCAAACTGCAAACAGGACTTCTTATGGCTTTCTTTCAACAATGGCTTTCTTCTTCTCTTGCCACTCTTTCATAAAGGCCAGATTTGTGGAGAGCACGACTAATAGTTCTCCTATGGACAGATTCTGCCACCTGAGCTGTGGATCTCTGCAGCTCCTCCAGAGTTACCATGGGCCTCTTGGCTGCTTCTCCGGTTAATGCTCTCCTTGACATGCCTGTCAGTTTAGGTGGATGGCTATGTCTTGATAGGTTTGCGGTTGCGCCATACTATTTCCATTTTCAGATGATGAATTGAACAGTGCTCTGTGAGATGTTCAAAGCTTGGGATATTTTTTGTAGCCTAACTATGTATTAAACTTCTCCACAACTTTATCCCTGACTTGTCTGGTGTGTTCCTTGGCCTTCATAATGCTGTTTGTTCACTAAGGTTCTCTAACAAACCTCTGAGGGCTTCACAGAAAAGCTGTATTTATACTGAGATTAAATTACACACAGGTGGACTCTATTTACTAATTAGGTGACTTCTGAAGGCAATTGGTTCCACTAGATTTTAGTTAGGGGTACCAGACTGGGTTCACACTATCTTTGCATGCGGCTCACAGCAGGGGTCCGGTGCCCCCCCGTTCGTTCACCATTTCAGGTCTGATTTCAGCCTGAATTTATGGCACCCGGGCCTGGACATTGTTTTGCACCCCCCCCCAAGAAATGGTATGGGGCAATATAGAAGTGTTATGCCAACACTGTGCGTGTGGTCGGTTTGCATCAAACGTGGGAGGAGCTTAAAGGGCCATATGCTTTAATGACTGTGTCACAAGCAAATATGTAGCAGACAGTACAAACCTCAGTACACTAATTTTAATAAAATAAAAACATTCTATTGCACATCCTTGCTACACACAGCTAACCTTAAAGTGATATTAAAGCCCTTGTTTTTTTTTCCTAAATAATAAACATGTTATATTTACCTGCTTTGTGAAGTGGTTTTGCACAACGCAGTTTGGATCCTCCTCTTCATGGGTCCCTCACTGGCACTCCTGGCCCCTCCCTCTTTCTGGGTGCCCCACAGCAAGCATCTTGCTATGGGGCACCCAAGCAGGCATGCTTCTGCGGCTCTGTGTGTCCATTCACACACGTAGACATGGCTTGACTCCGCTCCTTCCCTCTTCTGATTGGCTCACTGGCTGTGATTGATAGCAGTGGGAGCTAATAGCTCCCACTGCTGCCAAAAGCCAATCAGGAGTGGGAGTCCCCAGACAGCCAAGGCACTTGTGGACATCGCTGGATCGAGAGATGGCTCAGGTAAGAATTAGGTGGGGCTGGGGGGACTACTACAGACAGAAGGTTTTTTACCTTCATGCATAGAATGTTGTGCCTTTACAACCACTTTAACAAGTGGCAGCGGCGCTCGGCAGTGGCAAAATGGCAGCGGCACTCAATAGAACAGGCCAGAGCATGGACCTGGAGCATGTAGAGACAACAAGGGGACCTTGTCTGCCTCCATACGCTCACCTAACCCACCCAGTGAGTCATCCTCAGGCCCATCCAGCCCTTCAACAAAGAGTCCAGCAAAATCAAAGCAGCGGAGACACTTCACCCAGGCCGCCAGCAGATCCTGTCATGGAGGTAACTGGGCCCCAATGCACCACCACGACACAGAGTGTTCAGGGAGAGGATCCCCATCACAGATTTCCCCAGAGCAGACAGACTAGTGTTGGAAACTATGATGAAGGACATGTTGCTGTTCCTGTGATCATCCCTGTAAGCAGACATGATCAGGGGGATACATGAATGCAGGAGGGAGGTGCAAGCCTTAGGCCACAGAGTGCACCAGGTGGAACACAAAATGGAGGAATATACCTCATCATATAATGTAATGGTGGAGGCCCACACAGCACAGGGGGAAGATATCGAGTGGATTAAGGACAAGCTAGCAGACCTCTAGGACAGGTCCAGGAGGAACAACCTCAAATTGAGGGGTATACCTGAAGCTATTCCCCCCAATCAGCTCCTGCAATTCGCCCAGACCCAATCCTCACACTAGTGCCAGAAGCAACAGCACAGGATCTTCTTGTGGACAGAATACACAGAGTCCCCAAACCGTCCTTTCTCCCTGCTGACACCCCCAGGGATGTATTGCTGAGAGTGCATTACTATCACATTAAAGATCAAATATTGCAAGCCTCCCGTAAACCAGAAAATGTCCCACAGCAATATGCAAACATCAGATTACTCCCTGACCTATCCAGACACACCCTACAACGCCGCCGCAACTTGATAACAATCATCAAGGCACTGAGGAACCATAAAATCTTCCATAAATGGAAAAATCCTGCAACGCTCTCTCCGTTACCCATAACGGGGTCACCATTACAGTAACCACATTAGAGGAAGGGCTTGCTGCCCTGCGGAGGTGGAATATACTTCCTGAACAGACCACCCTCCACTCACTCCCTGAAGGGCTGCCTCTCATATAAAATGATTGGCAAATTGTAACCCACAAACACTCTTCCAAGAAGAACACTTGTGGAAGCTAATAGAGATAATCCACAAGCATACAAATTTATCTCCGGGAAAGAGTTTCACAGTTAGATACTCTTCAACACCCCTATACCACCCATAGCAGTTACGTCTGCACTAGGATCAATTTCTGGATCCATTTATTATGCTACCCTTGTTGACTTTTCTTGTTCTTTTTGTTCCTTTTATCGTTTATTTGAGATACACAGTTCTGTTCGAAGTAACCTGAACTTATCAATTGACATGGTGGACCACAACTGCCTTTCTCCAGTGATACAGCAGCTGTACCCTACCAAATACATGGATGCAGTGAGTACCTACACAACAATGCCTCACCAAACATACTACGTCACCTACAATGGTGATTAAATGTTTATCGATTAACGCCCGAGGTCTAAATCACCCAGCAAAAAGATTCTCTCTCTGGAAGGAAGCTAGTAAACAAAAGGCGGATATTCTATGTGTACAAGAAACGCATTTCCAAACCAATAACAAACCACAATGTACGCACAAGGACTATCCGTTCATATACATGGCCTGCACGCCAAACCATAAGAAAGGAGGTGTCCTGTTAGCCATTAAAAACTCCCTCTCCTTCCAACCCAAAGATATTGTTCTGGATGAGGGTGGTAGATACATCATTGCCACTGGAGATATAAATTTCAAACCATATATCTTAGTCACGCTGTATGCACCAAACTCATACCAAATCCGGTTCACTAAGAAGGTTCTCCATAGAGCAAACTCAATGAAATATGGCAATCTCCTGATCTGTGGAGATTTCAATGTGACATCTGATCCAGTGCTGGACACTTCATCAGGCAAATCCAGGGGTACTCCATCCCTTCAAGCACTTCTTCACAAGGAGGAACTGTTTGACGCATGGAGATGCCTCCATGCCAATGAAAAAGATTACACCTTTTTCTCCAATAGCCACTGCTCATACTCCCGTATAGATATGTTTTTGACGGACAAATGGCTTCTACAAAATGTGTAGAACACAAGTATACATGACATAATGTGGTCAGACCACGCTGCCATATCTATGTCTATTGTGGAAAAGGGAGTCTCCTCCTCACCCCCCATCTGGCACTGTAACACCAGACTACTTCAGGAACCGCATTCTTTCAAATCAATCTCCCAGCATCTAAACAATTTTTTCTCATCCATACATTCTATGGAACTCCCATAAGGCCTTCATAAGAGGCATTTTTTTTTCCACAAAAATCTTTATTGAGAGAGTGTAAAATAACAAGTATAAAACACTGAAAAGGTCATAAAAGAGCAATCATGACATTGTTATACAATAGCAATTACAGATAGTGTTGTTACAATCTGGGTCATGAAAAATGTAGAGTATGGTAAGCTCAAATGGATCAAAAAGGGAGTAATCATTATACAAGGAAAGAAACAATCTATGCTTAATCTGTGGTGAGACAGCTTAATTGCAACAAGTACTGAAATGATTGGTTATCATCCCTGTAAGTCAATGTCAGCTTATCTAATCATGGTGCAGGGAGGAGTATTATACTTGTGAATAAGATAGGGTAGGGTTCAGGTGTCTCTGGTGAGAGAGTCAAGCATATTCTATCAGTTGTTTCGGTAGGATAGTACTAATAGTATGTGGGGTATGGGTAGGTGGGTAGGGGGAGCTAGGGGATGTGAGGGTATTAGGAGGGTAAAGGGGGGAGAGAGTGGCATGTAGAGGGGAATAATGGAGGGGAGAAGAGGAGAGTGGGAGGGGGGCTGGGGGCAGGGGGGGGGGCGCTCCTTATCTCAGGCCTCCTAGTGGTGCTCAGAGGGCAATCAGATAGATTTGCTGCTAGCTGGGGGGAGGGGGGATTTCAGAGTGAGAAAAAAGACTTATAGTAGTCTGTAGTTTTGAATTGTATCCAGCATGCCCATACAGCGGTGAATTTCTGAATGCGGTCTTGTGAGGTATAAGTCAATTCTTCCATCTCCTCTATCCTTGCAATCCTAGTCATCCATTCAATAATAGTAAGGGAGTTGGTTGAACGCCAGTGTACAGGGATGCACAATCTGGCCGCATTGACCATGTGCATGGCCAGTGATTTATGATAGGTTCGCTTAGCCAGGGTTGTATGATGGAGGAGATACTGGGCCGGGCTATAGTCTAAAGTGTAGGTAGTGACTCGTGTTATTATAGAGTGTACTTCTTACCAGAATGGTTGGAGCAATAGGCACTTCCACCATATATGAACCATGCTTCCTTCATCCCTGTTGCACCTCCAGCATGTGTTTGGAATGGAGGGCGAAAATTTGTGTAGGCATGTCGGCGTTCTCTACCATTTTGTGACTATTTTGTAGCCATTTTCTTGTATTGCTACGTTCAGTGATCCCTTGTGGGTATATGTGAGAATGGATTCCCAATGTTCATCAGTAAAAGTTATTTGTAGGTCCTTACCCCAAGAAAGTCGTGAAGTTTCTGTCTGTGGGAGTTGGGGGTTGTCTTCGAGGAGAGAATAAATCAGGGATATTAGGTGTGGTTGTGGTGTAGTCTGGGAGTAAAGCGTTTCAAATGGTGTAAGTGGTCTTGTCCACAGGTCGGTTGAATTTTTAGAGGTGAAAAAGCATCTCAACTGTCTGTAAGACCAAAAGGGAAATCCCTTTGTGTGGGATCTGGACATCAGGTTTTCATATGAATGTAATCGACCTTCATTGAAGAAGTGACGTGTTTGGACATCATCATATGGCCATTCTTGTAATAAGAATGTGTTCGACTCTCCCGGGGGGAAGGTGGGGTTTTCTCTAAGAGAGGTTAGTCATCCTGGTTTTGAAGATATGTGGTATGAATTTATTGCTGTGGTAAAAGCTAGCAACGAGGGGTAGATAAGTGGATGCGTCTTAGCGGAATGGGGCCAATGTTTTGCTGAAAGCCAAGGAAGGATGTGCAGTGGTGTATGCATGAAGGAGTTTTCCAGCGTGATCCAGATCTTTCCTATTTTGTGGGTTTTCCAGTCTATCACTCTAGTTAGGTGGCATGCCAGATAATATTTATGGAGGTCTGGTAAAGCTATCCCCCCTTTGTCTTGGTGCATGTCAGCCGTGTGTATTTAATGCGTGGGGAATTATTTTTCCAGATGTAAGTTGTACAGGCTTTTTTATATGACATGAAGACAGAGGGGGTAGATGGATAGTCTGCATAAGATAAAGAAGGCGAGGAAGGATTATCATCTTTATCAATGCCGATCGCCCAAACCATGAGACATTAAGAGTGGCCCAGTTTTTTAGATCTGTCTGGATTTTTGCCAGGGTACATAGGAAATTATGATCATAGAGATTTTTTAGACGTCTGGTGATTCGAATGCCGAGATAGGTGATAGCATCTCCTTTCCACTAAAAAGGGAACGAGGATTGGCAGTGGGTAACGTCTTGTGGGGAGATGGAGATGTTCAAGGCTTGGGATTTAGGGTAATTGATTTTGAGGTTTGATAACATGCCAAAGTGTTTGATGTATTTCAAAAGGTGAGGTAGAGATGTTCGAGGTGATTGTCGTGATAACAGAATATCATCCGCGAATGCGGCTACCTTGAATTCCTTGTGATTGATAGAAATTCCCTGAATATCTGAGTTAGTCCATAATCTATTTAAAAGGGGTTCAAGGGTCAGGACAAAGATCAGGGGGGACAGTGGGCACCTTTGGAGA
Organism: Lithobates clamitans; assembly: GCA_037952925.1. NCBI lineage: Eukaryota > Metazoa > Chordata > Amphibia > Anura > Ranidae > Lithobates > Lithobates clamitans. The sequence continues at coordinate 205,709 of JBBGZY010000356.1, read as the reverse complement.
GTTCTATTGCTGATTGGGAAGGCGTTCGACAGGAGGCCATTTGCCCTAACCCTTGCTGATGGGTTAGTGTATATGGCAGTGATGTGTGCAAACATGCGGGGAGTAGGCCAATGCCCTTTAGTACCTCCCGCATGTAGTCCCAGGCCACCCTGTCGAACGCCATCTCAGCGTCAAAAGATAGCAGGAATCCCATAGTGTCTGAAGAGGAGATGATGAATGATGAATATTCAGGGTACGTATGGTATTGTCCCTGGCCTCCCTGCCCGGGATAAAGCCCACTTGGTTGGGCAAGATAAGGCCAGGGATGAGGGGTAATAATCTGTTTGCAATGATTTTTGCATATAATTTGATATCCACATTGAGCAGTGAGATGGGTCTATAGTTGGATGCCTGAGAAGGATCCTTGTCTGCTTTCGGTATGACTGCTATGTGGGCTTCTAAAATGTTGCCTGCTGGGGTGAGTGGATTCGATAGGGAGTTAAATGATGACAGCATTTTGGGCAACAGTATCTCCAAGAAGGTTTTATAGTAGATTAAAGGTAGTCCATCTGGAACCTGGACTTTTACCAACTTTCATTTGCCTAATGGCAAGATTAAGCTCCTCAGTGGTCAGTGGGTGTTCTAAGGCTTCAGCTTGTTGTGAAGTGATCGGCTTGGGCAGTATTGGGTTAAGAAATTATTGGTGTTCATTCGGGCAATATATATTTGCTATTGTGACTGGTTTAGACGCGTACATACCTTTAATAAAGATATATCTACCTTCATGATCGGGCAATGAGTCAGACATTTGAAAATCAGTGTTTTTGGAAATAAGTATGGAGACAGATGTATCCTCACCAGACGCATTGGACCTCCTTTATAGCAAGGTCTTAGAAGCATGCAGGTAGAAGGGGAAAAGGGGATAAGCGCGGGGTTGAGTAGGAATAGTGTTGTATGTGGGAAAAGAGTACCCCAGTTAGTGAACTGGGATATCAATGTAAGCTGTTACCGGAGGTGGTCGTAGGCGTGCCTATCCACCTAGTGGAGGTTCCGGATTGATAGCTCTAGTCCGTATGGACAGCTGTGTGGGGTTGGTAAACTTGAAAGGGAGTGAGTGCTGTAGCACTGAAGAGGACAAAGAGAGATATGCATCTGCGACATTGGGTATTAAGAGGTGTGTAAGAACGTATGCTTCGAGAGTTATAAGTGCACAATGTTCGGATTCTCATGGTAGTGTGTAGTGATCGTCTCGGTGAGCCAAAAAAGACCTGTTGAAGAACCGGTAACATTGAATACACAAAAATGCCTTTCAGTAAGATAAGGCAATACTTAACCAAGAGGGTAACAGGTAACAATAAGAGTAAACTTAAGTAAGAGTCTGTTTTAACTATATGGTGTGACGTTAGTAAGAACATTATAGCTATTGGAACACTTATACCTTGATCCATTTTATAATGGTAACTTGCTATATTATTATATAAGTAGTCTAGCTAATGTATGTGTCCAGAAGGCCACCCAGGGCTTAAGATTGGGGTAGAGTGGCCTCTTATAATGGTCTAAGTGTGTATGTGTCTAGCTATCACACGTGTAGAGCCTGAGTAATCTGAGCTCTCATAGCTTACTTGGTAGGCACAAATATCTACCCAAGCATTGTAGGGGAAGCAAGAAAGTTGGTATTGCTATGCTGGGAGCATGAGCAAGTATAATTGAGAAATGCGTCTCTGCCAGCATATGGGCAAGTGAGTGATAGCAGTACCTGGGTAAAAGATGGGTAAGCTACGAGTCCATGAGTCCAGGGGAAAAATCTCTGTCCTCAGGTGTCTAGCAGGATGTGGAAAGTCTCAGGGGTTCCAGAGTTGAAGACTCATATTCATAAATGTGGAGTATCCAGGGAGATGTCCTGTGGGATGCGGGGTCCGAAAGAGTCCATCACTTCAATAAAAACTGAAAGAAAAACGAAAACCGAAAACTGGAAGGGAAACCAAAGTCAGCGTCATCTGTGTACATACAAAATGGGATGCTCCACGATTGTGTTACACCACCGGGAATTTTCGGCGAGGGGTATCAGCTGGCCCGGGCTGTGTGCAGGTAGGTCTTGACACGAGAGGCGTTCTCCAGGTGATGTGGGATCCAGCCTACGACGTCTAGAACGTTGTCTTTGGGCTTTGGGGGAGGAGTTGTTGGACACTGGCTTCCAAGGTTCCGTGGGGAAATAGAAGGAGTACCACTCAGGAAGGTCCACCAGAGGTATGTCTAGTTGCTTGCAAAAATTAGGCAAGTCCTCCGGGGTTTGGAGAAGTGCTGTGCAGCCTCTGGCAGATGCTGAGAGACAAAATGGAAATTTCCATCTATACTGGATGTTGCGAGTGCGAAGGACTTCCAAAGTCATGCAAACATATCTGAAAGTCATGCAAACACTGTCACAGATCCTCACATGTAAGACCTTGTCGTTTACAAAACACAGTGCCTTTTCATAAGAACCTTTACAATATCCTCATTTATATAATATTTTCATAACATTTGTAAACTGAGTAGACATATGATACCTTTTACACTATGCTGTGGCTGCTGGGCCATACGGCTCACATATACCTGCATTCATTTATATAATGGTTTACATGTTTATACGTCTAAGCGCTAGTTTTAGCACCTATCTCAGTCCCGTGGAAAGAAAGGAAACTTTATATCTTCCTAACTTTCCTTCTTCAAAAGACTTTTAAAAGCAATATAAACTTTTTATTTATGGATATTTTTGTATTGTCTATAGAAACATCTTGTCTGCACATTCACGTCTTCAATAAACACTCCACCATAAAACACACACCCAATTAACTCCATGTTAAGAGGCCATACACTCTAACGATCAGCTGTTTAGAGTTATACAATCAGTATGGGGTCATGTGTGAGACGTATAATGTGTATATAAGTGACTGTCATTGTTGTACAAACCAGCTATGAGTAAGCGCTCTATGGGAGCGTGAAACGCGTCAGCGGTTATGCTGTATCACTTCAACAGAGCAATGTACGCATTTTATATCATGTCATTTTTTCAATAAAGAAGATTTTACCTTTATTATTCCAATCCAGAGTGCGGCAGTCCAGATTTTTCATTGCACCTATACTATTGGAATAGCAATCGCCAGCACCTGGAGCTCTCACAACCATTCACCTAGCGGAGGACGGGAAATTCAAACCCAGTTACCTGGAGCGGTGGTCACCAACCTGTCTATTTCAAGCATCTGGACTTTTGCTAAATATTTTCTTTCCGCCAGCTCGGCCATGTCCCCGCATCATTAAGGTACATATATTTTATTATTACCTTGGAATATTGGAAAACCACTCCTGGTTTAGAGTGAGAGAACACATTGGATATCCATTATGGATCGTATCAGTACGCAAGAGCCTGTTGTGGAAACAGCTTTTAGCAGAACGCTCACAGCACCATCCAATAATCCTTTAAGACAGCCATTGCAAGCACACACCTTACAATCGTCGGAGGACGATGAGATACAATTAATAAGGCGTTTTAGGAAATTGCAACAATTGATGGCTAAACAAATAAGAGCATACTGGGACATAACTTTTCTCACGGAATATATATCAATACTACACATTCCTCGAGGACTAAGGATCAAAAAGTTCCCCACCTCGGATTTATTCGATGAAAATTTAAAAAAAAGAGTGGACGGACACTCTAAATACTTGTTCCTTTAACCACTTCAATACCAGGCACTTAGACACCTTCCCGCCCAGCCCAATTTTCACCTTTCAGCGCTGTTGCAATTTGAATGACAATTGCGCGGTCATGCTATGCTGTACCCAAACAAATTTTTTTATCATTTTGTTCCCACAAATAGAGCTTTCTTTTGGTGGTATTTGATCACCTCTGCGGTTTTTATTTTTTGCGCAACAAATAAAAAAAGACTGAAAATTTTGAAAAAAAAACAAGTTTTTCTTTGTTTCTGTTAAATTTTTTTGTAAATAAGTACGCTTTCTCCTTCAATAATGGGCACTGATATGGCGGCACTGATGGGCACCGATACGGCGGCACTGATGGGCACCGATGAGGTGGCACCAATGAGGTGGCACTAATGAGGTGGCACTAACGGGCACTGATGGGCACTGATAGGTGGCACTGATGGGCACTGATAGGTGGCACTGATGGGCACTGATAGGTGGCACTGGTATGTGGCACTGATGGGCACTCATAGGTGGCACCGATGGGCACACATAGGCGGCACTGATGGGCACTCATAGGTGGCATTGATTGGTATATATGGGTGGCACTGATGGGTACTTATGTGTGGCACTGATGTGTGGCACTGATGGGCACTGATAGGTGGGCACTTATGGGCACAGATGGGCACCGATGGGCTATGACAGGTGGCACAGATGGGCAATGACAGGTGGCACTGATAAAGCATTGCTGGGCAGATCTGGGCATTGCTGGGCAGATCATTGACATAATAGTGCCAATCAGTGCCCATTTGTGGGCACTGATTGGCACAGATTGGGCACATGTGGATGGCCATGGGGTACATACCTGGCCATCCATGTTGCCCCTTCCCTGGTGGTCCTAGTGGCATCCCTGGTAGTCCAGTGGGGTGATCTGAGGGGGGCTGCGCTGATAAACAATCAGCGCAGACCCCCCCTGCCAGGAGAGCCGCCGATCGGCTCTCCTCTACTTGCGTCTGTCAGACGCAAGTGAGGAAGAGCCGATCAACGGCTCTTCCTATTGACAGCGTGATCAGCCGTGATTGGACACAGCTGATCACGTGGTAAAGAGCCTCTGCCAGAGGCTTTTTACCAAGATCAGTGTAGCGGTGTGTCAGACTGACACACCGCTCCACCGATCGCCGCAATGCGCGCCCCCAGGGGCGCACTGCGGCATGTTATCCTGCTGGACGTCATATGACGTCCAGTCAGGATAACAGAACCACTTCCCGGACGTCAATCCGCTATAGGGTGGGCGGGAAGTGGTTAAACTTAAAAAGGAAATTCTGATTGCCTCAAAGAAAAAGGAAACAGAGAAATTACAGCTAGACATATCTGCAATACAAAAAGACCTCACCACCTCACAAACATCTAAAGGTTTTGCTGAACTTGATGAAAAGCTAAACAGAAAATTGGACCGAATGGAAAAAGCAATAATTGACACCAAGAAGGGCAAAATGGCCTGAGATAAAGATGACTACCAAGGAAACAGTGTCTATACCTGGAACAGGTCATTTCATAATTCCAGCAAATCCCGTAAAAACCGAGGTAAACGAGTGAGCTTTTCCGATCATGAAGGATAGTCGGCCGACAACACTCTAGCACGTACTGCATCCAACTTGTCACTGGATAGATCTTTAACCCCATCGGAGCCCATCAGATCTACCAAAAGCCAAGCCTCTGGAAACCCTCACAGGTCCAGACCAACAAAGAAAAAGAAGTCATTTTCAAGAGGACAAGAAGAGGCGGTAGGAAACACAGGCGCCACGAGCAACTCACGCTATACACTGCGAGAGAAAACGCCGAGGTAAAACATAGTGTGATCAACTTGTCCAAGAGACCACTGAACACAGAAGAAATTGACCTCCTAGCAAAAGGCCTGAATTTTTGTCCGACCAGACACTTCAATCTTTTTGAAACGATCCTGGACATTAACAGATTTGCAAGGACACTAACTCTTAGGAAACATTTTTTTTGATTGCACAGTAGATGAGTTCAATGGGTCCATAGACAGCTGTGACACAGGTGAGTCCTTGTCTTCACCTATTTTATTTGTAGACAATTGTGCTTTACAAGATTTGACTGATTTGGCGCATGAGTCAGATCCTTTCCCCCTGGACCCCACGGATGTTCACATTGATATTTCTAGGGGCAGATCAGAATCTATCCGGTGGCAGCCAGGGGCAAAGATCTTGACACATTCCAAAAAATGGTAGAGGGAGACCTGGTACACCTGGCTCACAGTTGCAATAAAAACAAGTTTGCACAGGACAATCTGACCACCAGGGAGAGACAGGCGCTCAACCGACTCTCCATGGATGACCAGATAGTCATCAGGAATGCAGACAAGGGGGGTATGGTAGCAGTCTTAGAGGCAGAAGCTTACAAAAGTGAAGCCTTACGCCAATTGACTGAGGAACATACATACCAGAGACTGTCTTCTAACCAGACCACTTCTTTCAAAAACAAACTCTCTACACGCATAGATAGAGCTATACAAGTCGGTATATTTACCCCTAGGGAGAAAGAATTTCTCATTCCAGAAAACCTGATAACACCAGTGTTCCATCACTTACCAAAGATTCACAAGGGGTTAAATCCCCTTACAGGACGACCTATAGTGGCAGGTATAGGCTCCTTAAATGAACGCTTGGGGGAGTGGGTTGACTCTCATCTACAACCAATAGCCACTAGCCTCCCTGGTTACATAAAAGACACAAATGATTTGTTGAATAAACTCCAAAACATCAAATGGGAAAACAACTTTAGATGGATCAGCTGTGATGTGATGAGTTTATACTCTAGCATCCCACACCACCTGGGGATCCAGGCAGTCATTTACTTTCTTAGAAAAATGGGTAAAGCTTCCCTGATACTTCAGGAGTTTATTGTGCAAGCTCTAGAGTACCTTTTAACACACAATTTTTTTATGTTCGACGGGGACTATTTCCTCCAGAAATGCGGGGCCTCCATGGGAGTCAAGTTTTCCCCCTCACTGGCCAATATTTATATGAGCTGGTGGGAGAGGTCCCGCATCTTTGGACCACATATAGTCCCCGCCGTAAAGACACCGTCTTTTTCTGTCGCTTTATAGACGACTTATTGTTTATTACATCAGATGGAGAGGCAGATTTGGACAGATGGCTTACATACTTTAATGACAATTCACTTAATTTGAAGTTCACTGGAAACCTGCAGGTCAGCTCCATAGATTTTTTGGATGTGAAACTGAAAGGCTCTGGAGACACCATCCAATCCAGTTTGTATAGAAAACCTCTCAGTGGCAACACTTTACTCAGAGCCGATTCAGCACACCCTAAACACACTATCACAGGCATACCATATAGCCAGTTCTTGAGGTTAAAGCGTCTATGTAGTTCCCCTGAAGTTTTTGAAGCAGAGGCCGAACAAATGGCACATAGGTTTAAAGCTCGAGGTTACAAAGATACATCTATATTAAAAGCACTCAATACAGTAAAATCTATCCCAAGGTCCATGCTTCTAAATAAGAAACCACATAGAAAAACCCAACATTAAAGAGAAACATCCCCTAGGACTCCAGTCTTTTCTACCCCATACAGTACAGAATTTAACACAATAAAGAAAATCATTGTGAAACATCTTCCTGTACTGTACAATGACCCAATATATAACAACATCCTCTCTAAAGGGATCAAGGTTGTTTCTCCCAAAGCACCCATGCTGGGACATTCACTGTTTCCCAGCCTATTTACAACCAAACGTACCAAAACAAATTGGCTTAATTTCACAAGCAATTTCAAATGTGGAATAAAAACTTGCAATTACTGCGGGTACATCAAAACCGGCCAACACATAAGATCATGCAGCAGCCAAAAAGAGTTTTTGATCCCCGCTTTTATAAACTGCAATACCAAATTTGTGGTGTATGTTATTACATGCATCAGCTGCCAGGTACAATATGTTGGACGCACAACACGACGTCTTAGAGATAGGCTACATGATCACCTGTATAATATTGAGAAAGAGATTTTAACAAATGTATCAAAACACTGGATTTTCACACACAACAAAAACACCTCCAGTTTAGTTATCCAAGGGATTGAGAAAATCAGGACACCAGTGAGGGGAGGAGACAGATTCCAGATATTGTGTAAACGAGAAGTCCTTTGGATATTCTCATTAGACACTAGAATCCCACGGGGGTTAAACTTTGAGTGGGACGTTTCACATTAATTATGAATAATATTTCTGAAAGACATGTCTAGCAATATATCTGCTCCCTGTCCTCTCACTTCTCCCTCTAGCCATCCACTTATCCACTAACCCCTAATAAAAAATTGCATAAGAAATTTGCAACTATCCAAGAGCTTGGCCATATATAGTCTGGCTGAAATATTCCTTCTCTTCCTTTTTTCAAAACAGAACCTTGATGAGGTTCATGTATTTACTTCTTTACATGGATGGACGATTGGGGACATATCTATACATTCATACCAAAAGGACATTATGGGTTATATTTACCAACTTTTGGTTTGTCCGTTTAGTTAGTTACTTACTCTTCATCCCCAACCAGACACCATTGTTCAACGGTTGCTGTAAGCAATGAACGTACAAGTCCATTTTTCACCTTCATAGGGCCCACATACACACTATCCTACACCAGGTGTTGCAGCGAGTAAGGAGATACACCGTCCACATGTCTATCTAGTCACTCATCCACTTGAATTGGTATTTACTTAGAAATATGTGTATTTTAATGCCATACTTCAGATGGATGAGGGGGACGATAACACATTTAGACGTGACATTTTTCTTCTTTACCTCATATAGTTCTGCCCATACACATGAAGACGGTACACCAAGAGATGAGATTGCTTTAAAACAATACGCTTAGTAAACTTTTATTTTATCGTTTAACCGCAGTGAATGTTACCAGGTTGATAAACATATGCTTTCAAAGATATATATTTTTGAGAGTTTGAGCCACAGAATTATTAGTGCATGATATGTTTTATCACCATTTACTTCCTGTACACATATTACAAGCTCGACAGGTATATGTGTAGGAGATTGTATGGGAAACATATAATCACACATAGACCATTTATTGATCGCGTTTTTCAGTCAAGACACAAACACATGGTTCAGTTTCCACTTTGTTTCATTTTATATATATTCTATATATACTTTCACGATGATAGATATATATACATACACATGCACTCTTCACGCTTCATGTTGATCTCCACTTTACTTTTCATTTTCACCTTTTACATTTATGATACACATAAATGCACATATACATGCATTTATAATTTTTTTTTTCTCTCCCTGTGGAGTTCAGATTATTAAAAAAGCACCCATACACCATATATGCATACACCTTGCTTGCATATCAAATTTGGTAGATTTCACATAAAGTCATGAAATCTGAAAGTCATTCAAACACTGTCACAGATCCTCACATGTAATGCCGCGTACACACGAGCGGACTTTACGGCGGACTTGGTCTGGCGTACTGGATTTCGTCGGACAATTCGATCGTGTGTGGGCTCCAGCGGACTTTGTTTGCTCAAAAGTTGGACGGACTTAGAATTGAAACATGTTTTAAATTTATCCAACGGACTCTTCTTTCTAGCGGACAAACTGATCGTCTGTGTGCTAGTCCGAAGAACTCAAACTGACGCATGCTCTGAAGTAATTACAAGACGGAAGCGCTCGGTCTGGTAAAACTAGCCTTCGTCTTGAAGCTAGCACATTCCTCTTCTGTGGTCTTTTAATACAGCCTCTTTTTAGGATTGATAATGCGAGAGGAATGAAGTTGTTTTTCTGCTTTATATTCACACAGAGTTCTCACAAACTACTTTCTTCATGATTTATCCTCCTGCCATGACTAATATAATATTTTGAAAAAGCCAGATCTCCATAAATTCTAAAAATTAAATTCGATTTTGGACTCATTTTTTTTTAAATTTTTTATTTCAACACTTATCTATTTTACAATGCGTGTTAAATGATAACCACATTTTTTGTGTGTATTTTCAAGTTACCACAATAACATTCATATTTTGTGTTGTTTTAATGAACCTTAATGAGGTTGGTGTCCCTTGTTCATTAGACATAGGGGGGTGTATTTAACAAAGGCAAAATCATTTTTCACTACAAGTGCTAATTCTACATTGAATTCCACAGAAAGAGCATTTTGTAGTGCCTTCGCTGTAGATGTGAGGGGCACATGCAAGGAAGCCCAAAAAATGAAAATAATTTTTATTTCACATGATTTTATGAATAAATCAGCAGAGCTTCCCCTAATTTCAGCTCTTCCCCTCAGATTTACAGCGACTGCACTTCCAACAAGTGCACTTGCTGTGAAATTTCTCAAGTGAACTTTTCACTAGTACTTTTCACTTGATATTCTAAATGATTTAGCCTTTTGTCAAAAACACACATAGGGGTTGATTTACTAAAGGGAAAAAGACTGTGCACTTTGTAAAGTGCAGTTGCCCTCTGCAAGAGCAGTTGCTCCAAAGCTTTAGTAAATGTGCAGAAGCTCTGCTGACTTCCATCATCCAATCATGTGCAAGCAAAAATGCTTTTTTTATAATTTTCCTTGCACAGGATTGGGTACTCTTTGCAAAGTCAAGCTTTTAACTAATTTATGATGCTCTGGACCAATTGCACTTGCAGAGGGCAACTGCCCTCTGCAAAGTGCACAGACTATTTGCTTTTCTCAAATCAACCCCATAGTCTTTTTGACCTGTACCTGCCTACTCCCAAAGAAAATGGCGTTTTTTAATCAAAACACATAGGCAATAATGTAAGGTAACCAAAAATTGTATTTATTTTTTTCTACCAAAAATTAGGAAGGCAACACTGGAGACACTTTTAGAATCTGGGAAGCCTTTCGTCCCCCAGGACACACATCAAGTTTGAGGACAAGAAAATTGGTATCTTGCGACTATAGGGAGCACAGGGAGCACAGTCAGACCAGATAGAAGCCACGCAATCACTTTCGACTCTTCCGTGGAGCCTTCCCTCCACGCTTCTCTGCAGCCTTCCCTCCACGCTTCTCTGCAGCCTTCCTTGGATGTTGTGCCTCTGGTGGTGTACTTGGGGCAGGAGGAGGAGGAGGAGTGGCTTCATCTGCCAGATATGTGGTAGCAGTAAGCTCCCCTCTCAAGCCCTTATGGTAAGCCTCAAAAATCAGACCCTCACAGAGGAGGCGTTGGCCCTTTTCCAACTCCAGCAATCTGCTGGCTATATAGGTGCCATACGCCTCCTCGGCATTGGGTGGTTTGCTGAGGATGAGGCTTGCTTCCCGTATGAGGGCTAGGGATTCCTGCTCAGTTGGTGTCATTCTCCTGGGCCTTTTGTGGAGAGAGCGGAGGGGAGGCACTTGACACTCTGTGCGGCTTCGACTTGGCCCAGCCACAGCCTCCTCCTCTCTCCCACTGGGCAAGGCCTCCTCCTCTCTCCCACTGGGCAAGGCCTCCTCCTGGCTGAGGTCATCCTGTGTAAAAAAAAGGGACATATAGTTGTGATTTTGTGTTAGGCAATCACACACAATTTTCAGCTCATGACTTTCAAATATAATTACACAAAATAGTAAAGGCTATCTATTTGACACCACCATTATTTCAGATGATCAACAAGATCTGAAGTTAAGTATATTTTTGGCCACTACTGTCTAGTGATATGTCTACATATTAATCTTTGTGCAGATGTCATTTTTTATGAAGCGCTTTCAAAATTAACACGTTAACATCATTAATAACATTTACACAATCACAAATTTAAAAAAAAAAGGATACCTGGCTGAAGCTGGGCGCATCAACTTCATCAATGCTGAAAAGGCCCAGTTCATCCTGGGACTCCTCAGCTGGGGTGGAGGGGAATGGAAGGCTGGAGGGAAGAGTGGAAGGAAGGCTGGAGGGAAGGATGGGGGGAAGGGTGGAAAGTGATTGCCTGGCTTCGGTCTGGTCATCCAGGAATCGCATTTTGTTGTAGTACCACAACTTGGGTACATATACTTGGTCACCTGCTGCACCGGATCTGAGCGACTCCTGGATTTTTTTTGTGTTCCCGCTTGTACATGTTTCGCAAGATACCAATCTTCTTGTCCACAAACTTGAGGTCTGCCTGAGGGAGTCGAGTCTTCACAAACTCTAAAAGTGTGCCCAGGGTTGCCTTCCTAACATCCCTATTATAATATAGGGGGTGTTTGACCTCCCACAGGTTTTTCTTGTCCTGATAGAGCTCAATAAATTGGCACAAAAATTCTTCCTCTTTAAAGGGATTCATTTTTTCTGCAAGACAAGCCCGAAGATCCAAACTAATGTCAGTCACAAATCACAGGATTAGTTTTGGTTGTAATCTAGGGGGCACATACATACATACATACATACACACACACACACACACACACACACACACACACACACACACACACACACACACACAAACACACACACACTTTAATCTTACCTTCGTTTCTGACGCACGCTACTTCCGCACGGACATACGTAGGCCATCGTAATAGCTTTATATACACTGCGCATGTGTCATGCTCTGCCTGCGTCGCCCGCCCCTGACATTCGTAAGTACGATTTGGCCCCGCCCCTTCACTCTTCGTTGCGCAGTGGGAGTAGATAGCAAAAGATGGCGGAGAGAATCAGTGGAAGTAGCGCGGAGGAAAGCCCGGAGCCCCAAACATCCACATCCCGGAGGAGATATAGGGCCACCAACATGGCTTTTGAAGAGATTGTGGAGATGGTGTCCATATTGAGAAGGGAGGACTACGATGGCAAAAAAGGACTGTACACACGACCGAATATGCGGAAGGACAAAATAATGTCCTCAGTTGCCACCGCTCTAGAAGACAAAATTGGCACAAAACGGTCGAAAGAACAATTGAGGAAGCGGTGGTCTGACATCAAAAGTCGGGAGCCAGAACAATATTGGCGAATAAAGAAGCTGCTTAAAAAAAGTAAGTACTTGTTGTGTTTTACTATTGAGATACTTAACTTGCATGCTGATCCTTATTTTTGGACTTTATACAGCATCGTTCGTAAAGACCGTTCTTTGTAATATATATGATACTTTAGAAAATGACGTTATTTTTTCGCCAAATACGATGGGACAGGGTTGGACATACATTTATGTCTTGATAATTTGTCAAATTCCCACAATTTGTGGATGTGGTGTAGATGTGTTTGAAAATATAATGCTTCTTCAAAAATGATTCAGTGTAATGTAGGGACAGGACACAGCAGCTGTTTCCACATCTGGACTCACGAGCATTATAGTGTACTATGTGACCATGAAGAAATTTTAGAGGGGTTATACACATAGGAGAGCATTGAGGTGTCTGCATCTGTGAAACTTGCCAGAAAATGAATGTGCATTGTTTATAATTGTTGTTCAGAGGGAATGTTCATCCTGTCTTCAAAATTTATTATGATGAAAAAAGGCAATCGGCCACAACTCATAACCAACATTTAAGTTTATTTATTAAAAGCTAAAATATCACTGTGTTTTAACTATACCTTTTGTTCAATTCTCATAGGGGACAAAAGACTCAGACAACAGTCAAAGGATCCCAGGACCCCCCCAAGTCACCAGCCTGAGGCAGAAGATACCCCAAGCCCAAGACCACGCCCACCCGACGACCTTGAGGAAGGAGAGGTGGAGGAAGTGTGCGAGGTTTCAAGCCCACCAAGTGAGTGACTGACACCCCAGCTTGAGTTACTGTATTTTGGCGTGCATATTGTAAACCTTGTTTTTATTCACTTTTTTTTTTACACTTCATTTTAGGTGAGTTTCTGGTTGTGGAAGGCCAAGCGGCAGAGCCCTTCACCACAGACAGTGCGCAAAGACTGATTGGCCAGATAATGCTGTGGAATGGCCACATCGATAAAATGCGTGACCAAATTCACAGCATGCAACTTCGCCTGGACTCCATGCAACAGGAAATGAAGAACATGATTGATGTTTTGGGCCGAATATAATCACGTTTGGCCTAAAAACATCAATCATGTTCTTCATTTCCTTGGGAAGTTTGTTTTTTGCCAAAAATGTATTTTTAATTTTTGGGGTATACCCAAATTTACATTCTGATGCACACGGTGTGTCATCATGTGCTATCTTCCATCATGGGTTATCAGTGTACTTGTTTTGTGTTTGCAACCCTTTCATCCTGAAAATTCTTTGGTGGTGATAGGAACCAAAAAAGGGATTGCACACACAAAACAATTGCTCACCCATGATAGGAGATAGCACATGTTGACTTGACCCTTTTGTAAAGCTCAATTTTGAGCATATTCAAAATGAACGATTTCCAAGGGTGACATCACATGCACCGTTCTCTAAATGTTGAACTTTGTATGTTCTTTAATTTTTTTTTTTGTTTATAAAAACACTGTTGTGTATGTAAATCTTTTTAGAAAGGTCTATATATTTGCTAAAATATGCCTTGAATAATTTTGTAAACAAACAATTTTTTACACAACGTAAAAGATTTTAGACAAAAAAACATAAAAAAAAAAAAAATGCACCTTTCAATGTGCACAAAGTAAAATTTTTGTTCAGAATACAATGTGTGTGGCTGATTATTGAAGTCAAATTTTTTTGTTTGTTTTTGTGGGCCTGATTAGCTAAAGCTAAATGCACTAGGAGACAGACATAACTAAATGCAAACAAGAATAAAAACAAGATATTTTTTAAAAATATTATTTTTTTAATTTTTGTAAGAAAATTACAGCTGTTGCTGAATAGCAATGGCCCCCCGACCATTAAAAAAATTGACATAACGGTCACGCACTTGACGTGCGGTTCGGGGGGCCAAGCCAATACGGCCAATTTCTAGGCCTGTCAAAGTGGTATCCTGTTCCAGTCCGGCCTCAGGTCCAACAGAGGATATATATGTTGCTGATTGTCTCCTTAAAAAGTTATGCAAGATGCAGCAAGCAAGGATGACGTAGTTTACTTTATAGTCCGCCAAATGAATTGAAGAAAGGAATAAACGGAACCGGCTGGCCAGAATCCCAAAAGCATTCTCCACAACTCTTCTTGCTCTGGCCAGCCGGTAATTAAATACCCTCCTCTCAGGGGTGAGTGTCCTTTGGGGGAATGGCCTCATCAAGTGCTCACCGAGAGCAAACGCTTCATCAGCAATAAAAACAGAGGGGAGTCCTTCCACATTCTCGTCATCAGGTGGCAATTCCAGGCCACCGGTCTGGAGACGATGGCACAGCTCGGTCTGTGCAAAGACTCCTCCATCAGACATCCGGCCGTTCTTCCCCACATCCACAAACAGAAAGTCCAAATGTGCCGAGACCACCGCCATCAAAACTACACTATGGAACCCCTTGTAGTTATAGAAATAAGACCCCGAATGCGGTGGGGGCACAATCCGGACATGCTTCCCGTCAATCGCACCGGCACAGTTGGGAAAGTCCCAACGGTCAGCGAACTGGGAGGCCACAGTCTGCCATTCCTGTGTACTTGAAGGAAACTGTGGAGTGCAAAAAAGAAAAAAAAAATAAGATAAGGACTTTAAAAACAAAATTGGATATCAGATTACACCAAAACATTAGTGAACAACAGCAGTCAAACATTATTAAGATGTGTGTTTGTAATTGAAATGTTCTAAAACATAAGGCACACTTATAAGATTAATCACCCCCTCTGATAGCCCATTGATACATTTGAATGTGGGGGGAGGGGTTCTAATTAGGTTAACAAACACACCTGACTGGTTCTTACATTTGTGGGGTGGGGGAGAGGTTCTAATTAGGTTAACAAACACATCTGACTGGTTCTAACAGTTGTGGGGTGGGGGGGGGTTCTAATTAGGTTAACAAACACACCTGACTGGTTCTAACATTTGTGGGGTGGGGGAGGGGTTCTAATTAGGTTAACAAACACACCTGACTGGTTCTAACATTTGTGGGGTGGGGGAGGGGTTCTAATTAGGTTAACAAACACACCTGACTGGTTCTAACATTTGTGGGGTGGGGGAGGGGTTCTAATTAGGTTAACAAACACACCTGACTGGTTCTAACATTTGTGGGGTGGGGGAGGGTCAAACAAGACAATGGAGCAGACAATATACATTGCTGGGGAGGTTAATGAAGGAAAATATGCATGTAGGTCAATAAATGATTAATGTCCAAAAACAGTCATGCATGAAGATAAAGGGGACATTCACAGCATATTGAAAGCATGGCAATTAGGTAAGGAGGACAGTTATACAATACATCAAAAAACATTTAATACATATCATGTAATGTTAAAGGATAAAACTTACCTTCATATAGTCCTTCTGCAGGACCTGAAAAATAGCAGAACAGGTCTCAGGGATTATGATCCCCAGAGCCTGGGGGGAGATGCCTGACGAGAACTTCAAGTCCTGAAGACTTCTCCCTGTCGCCAAGTAACATAACGTGGCAACTAGCCCCTGCTCCGCACTGATGGCTTGCCTCATGCAGGTATCCTGCCTGCTGATATAGGGGGTCAGCATAGCCAGCAGACGCTCAAAGACGGGGTCCGTCATCCGGAGATAATTCCTGAAATCCTCAGGATTATTCTCACGGAGCTCACGGAGCAAAGGCATATGAGAGAATTGGTCAGGCTGGCGCAACCAATTCTTCATCCATGAACTCCTCCCCACCCTGTTCATGGACTGGACTCGGGTCAAAGTATTAACCCCAACACCAAGTCCCCACGCAGCACGAACTCGAGAACAAGAACGTCCACGCGACATGGCTTCAAAACGGTCGGCTGCTCAAACAAACAAACTTATAACAAACGCACTGAAGAACAGCAAGGCCTATGAAGAACGACCTGAAAATCAGGAACGAGCGGACCAGAACGGCCTGCAAGGCAGGGTACGAACTGACCAACACGCACTGAAAAGCAGATACAAACCTCACAAGCACAAACTGAACCGCAGAAAACGATCAAAATAAGCTGAAGTGTGAAAAGCGCAAATCGTCTCTAACCAAACTTCTACTAACACGAGATAGACACGAGATTAGAAGAAGGAGCCCAAAGGGTGCCATAGTGGGGCTTGAACTTCCTTTTTATAGTCCCGTCGTACGTGCTATACGTCACCGCGTTCCAAACCAGCGGACTTTTGCAGTGAGCGTGTGTGGCCAAGTCCGTCCGTTTTTAAGTCCGGCGCAAGAAGCCAACAAAGTCCGGCGAAAAGTTAGCCAGGCAAAGTCCGCCGTAAAGTCCGCTCGTGTGTACGCGGCATAAGGCCTTGTCGTTTACAAAACACAGTGGTTTTTCACAGTGCCTTTTCATAAGAACCTTTACAATATCCTCATTTATTTAATATTTTCATAACATTTGTAAACTGAGTAGACATATGATACCTTTTACACTATGCTGTGGCTGCTGGGCTCACATATACCTGCATTCATTTATATAATGGTTTACATGTTTATACGTCTAAGCGCTAGTTTTAGCACCTATCTCAGTCCCGTGGAAAGAAAGGAAACTTTAAATCTTCCTAACTTTCTTCAAAAGACTTTTAAAAGCAATATAAACTTTTTATTTATGGATATTTTTGTATTGTCTATAGAAACATCTTGTCTGCACATTCACGTCTTCAATAAACACTCCACCATAAAACACACACCCAATTAACTCCATGTTAAGAGGCCATACAATCTAACGATCAGCTGTTTAGAGTTATACAATCAGTATGGGGTCATGTGTGAGACGTATAATGTGTATATAAGTGACTGTCATTGTTGTACAAACCAGCTATGAGTAAGCGCTCTATGGGAGCATGAAACGCGTCAGCGGTTATGCTGTATCACTTCAACAGAGCAATGTACGCATTTTATATCATGTCATTTTTTCAATAAAGAAGATTTTACCTTTATTATTCCAATCCGGAGTGCGGCAGTCCAGATTTTTCATTGCACCTATACTATTGGAATAGCAATCGCCAGCACCTGGAGCTCTCACAACCATTCACCTAGCGGAGGACGGGAAATTCAAACCCAGTTACCTGGAGCGGTGGTCACCAACCTGTCTATTGCGAAGGACTTCCAGTAGGGGACGTAAAGTGTGTCTATTCTGCAGTGTAATTTGTGACAAGTCCTGGAACAGTTTCCCCCCTCGCCCCGTTAAACAGTATGCGGTCTCTGTCTCTTGTCTTCCTGAGAATTTCCTCTTTGAGGGGAAAACTGACAATGCAACAAATGATGTCCCTGGGTGGTTCAGAGTCTCGGGGAGGGGACCTTAGTGCACGGTGCAGGCGTTCCACACCTATAGGGGAATCTGCCGGGCGATCAAGCAGATCATTAAAGATGGCGCACACTGTGTGTGGTAGTGCGGCCTGATCGATCCCCTCTGGGACCCCCCGCACCCTTACATTATGTCTGTGGCCCTTATTGTCTAAATCCTCCACTTGCCTATGGAGTTCAAACATATGTGGCAAGTGGAGGTCATATGTCTTTTGTACTTGCCTAATTGCTGTGGCTTGCATCCGGGTGTTTTCCTCTACATCATTGATTCGATGGTTCATCGAGTGAATGTCTGCCTTCAGATCCAAGATCGCCGTCATCATGGTGTGTTTGATGTCTAGGGTGACCTTTTGGAGGTCTCTTTGGAGGTCAAGGAGGCTCGGGTGTGGAGCGCTGGCACCGTCGCCGTCCATTAGCGAGTCTGCGGTGCTCCTAATCGAGTCCGGGGATGAGTCCTGCGTGGTCTGTGAGGCCTGCGATGCCTCAAGTTGTGCTGATTGGCGGGTCCGAAAAAGCTCCGGGATATTGCCGCTGAGCTGTGTCACGGGCTCTTTTTGTGTGCGGGGTGTGGAGTTGTTCCTATTAGGCTTTCCCATCGTGGGTATGTGCCTCTGAGACCCCAATGTCAGCGTTTTTCGTCCTCAGTGTGTGGGAGCTGTCTGTTCAAGCAGCCCCGTCCAGGCCACGCCCCCATGAGAGGCATTTTAATACAATTAGGGGCTAATGAAAAAAAAAAGCAGACTCAGCAGCTTAATGATATTCTGAGAGCCATTCATGATTTAGATTCCAAAAACAAGACAGCACCATCAGTATCATTATCTGACAATCTAAATGGCGTCAGAAAAAAACTCAGAGAACTGTTATCACAACAATACACCAACAGAGCAGGCAAATACCCAGCAAACAGACTGAAAGCGGTTCGTACAAAAACAAGAATAACATACCTTAATCATCCTACGTTGTCCTACAGGATTACAAATCCACAAGATATAGCGAATCAATTTGCTGAATACCACAGCTCCTTATATAACCTACATAATGATCCCAAAACGCCTCAACCGACCGCTGAAAAAATACACATTTTTACAGAACATAAATCTACCAACCCTCTCCGAACACCAACTAACAGCCTTAAATGCCTCAATTACAACCCAAGAAATAGAACTAACTATTAACACACTAGGGAAATCTCCCAGACCTGATGGGTTTTCTAATGAATATTTTAATTTATTTAAAAACCTCCTTTCACCACACCTAACCACAGTATACAACAAAGCTGCTGAGTCTGCTACCTTCCCTCAAGAAATGCTGAGGGCACACATAGTAACATTACCAAAACTAGGTAAAGAACCCAACAATCCGGCCAACTTTACACCTATTTCCCTTCTCAACTCAGATACCAAAATTTACACTAAGCTTTTAGCCAAAAAACTGACAAATATTACTCCCACAATTATACAGCGCGACCAGATGGCTGTTGTGAGGGGGAGACAAACCTCTGATGCGACTAGGAGAATTGTTAATGTGATACATCATGCTGGGAGAACTCGAACGCCTTCTCTGATGCTATCTATCGATGCAGAGAAGGCGTTCGACAGAGTCCACTGGACCTACATGGAAATGACTCTAAACAAATATGGCTTCAGAGGCTCCAAATTAAAGGCCATTATGGACCTCTATTTGTGTCTATCAGCGCAGGTATACTCTGCAGGCTTTCTATCCACACCCTTCAATATTACTAATGGTACCAGGCAGGGGTGCCCCCTTTTCTCCGACCATATTTAACCTGTTGATTGAACCCTTGGCAGAAGCTATAAGAACACACGCCTGGGTTATGGGTTTCCAGTTTGGTACTAGCACACATACCATCAATCTTTTTGCAGACGATGTAATCCTATTCCTGACCAATCCACTGACATCCCTAAAACAAGCCCACAAAATCCTCACTGATTTTGGGGGCATATCCTATTATAAAATTAATTTCAATAAATCATTGATATTGGACGTAGGTGTATCACCCTCCTCACGTGCTATTTTACAATCACAGCTACCCTATACGTGGAGCAAGGGCAGCATCACGTATCTAGGAATTACTATTACAAATAAAACCTCTGCGCTTGCCAAAGCTAATCTGGTACCGCTGATAACCAGACTGGAAACACAACTCAGGGATATGTCAAAAAACAAAATATCATGGCTGGGTAGAATCACAGCTTTAAAAAATGTTGATATTACCGCAAATATTATATCTGTTCCGCACTTTACCGATCCACATTCCTCACCACTACATTAACAGTATAGCAACCCTCGGTTGGAGGTATATATGGAATGGAAAAAAATCCAGATGTTCTATAAACAATCTCACCTTCCATAGGAAAGCAGGTGAGGCGGGACTAGTGGATATATTTGATTACTACTAGGCAGTACGTTTAGACCAAATTAAACATTAGTTCCAAAAAACTGACACACCATTATGGGTGGACATCGAAACAACATTAGCACCGACTAACAATCTGACATTATTAACTTTGAGCGACAGGTGGACACCATGGGACACAAAACAAATGTTTCCCCCAATGCAGGCATCCTTAAGAGCCTGGAGATTCCTACTGGAACATAATCACACAGACACGCATGACACAAAATATGACCTGCCTTTGACTCTACTAGATTCCATGATCCCAATGATGAACGTTAAAGACCTAATGCACAAGGGTATCACACATATATCAGACCTTTACACTGGACCACAACACAAATCTGTAGAACATATTATGACACAATAAAAACTTCCTAATGACAGGATATTTACATGCTTAGAAATCACACACTTCCTAAAATCGCATTCTCACCCTTCCATGCAAAATATGGCACTTCTACTCTACAACCAAACAAGACACGAAAGGAATATCCTTCTTCTACAAGGTCATAAGAGACAAACATTCATTTACTAAAACTATAGCAATGAAAAAATGGGAAGAAGACCTAAATACTACCTTCACAGTAGAACAATTGCAATACACATTCAAAGAAACACATAGAGCTTCTCACTGTGTCAAACACTGGGAACTAGCAATTAAAATAGCAAACAGATGGCATTACACCCCATATAGAATTGCAAACTACTTCCCTGGATCATCACCACATTGCTGGAGGGTTTGTGGACAAATTGGGAACCTTTTACACATGCTTTGGCATTGCCCCACAGTTAAAAGTCTATGGAACCAAGTATTCCAAATGATATCATCCTTAACAGGAATGCTTATGGTCCCAGATCCAGCTTTGGCAATTCTCCACTTAAACATAGAAAAATTCCACGCAGACTTCAAACCAGTCATAACTCACATATTGATGGAGACGTGATTACTGATTCTACGTAATTGGAAATCCACAACAGCCATAAACTTATCAGACGTTACCAAAGCTGTACACAGGAACTACACGTTCGAATGCCTTATAGCAATAAATTCTTTGCACTGTACAACATTCGACAAACATTGGTCTATATGGCCCAAATGATCTTGACAACACCAGAGGTTACTTCACTAAGTTGACTTTAATTGCTTCCAAAAAATTGATGATTGATTAACAATGACCACAATGAAGCACTTTTCCAAATGTACTTCAGTTGACTGTGTATATTATATTATATTATATTGCCCCCCCCCCCCCTTTTTTTTTGCTTTGTACTATGTTTATCTTTGAAATATTCAATAAAAATATTGAAATAAAAATGAAAGCTATGAGCTGATTAGTTGCCATGCACAGCTGTTCCAAATTCTGTCAGCTCTAGTTTTGATAAATTCCCCCAAGGGCTCATTCAGACAGGTGCTGAGACAGGTCCTATATGCTGTGCCACTTTTTGCTGCATCTGCATCCACCAGAGAGCTTCACCCATAGAAGTGGGTGCACAGACCTGACTGCAGACACTGTGCATTTTAATACATGCATTTCTTCCTGTCTGCATGTCAAATTTTGACTGGTGGCTGTCAGTATCTGACTCTCTACTTTGCCCCCCCCATGCTCACTGAAACACTGGGCTGTGGAGGGGGCGGGAGTGGCCAGCTCAGGTTCTCAGCGGCTTGCTGAAAGGCTGAGCTGGGTGCCGGTCCAGGCTTATGAGTGGATCCCAACCATATGGTTGCGATCTTTTCCCCAGCCTGGACCGACTCTGTGACATCACCAGGCTTAAGCCCGCTGTCAGCTGAAAATGGGTCACAGGAGTGCAAAACAATAAACACTGCTGTGATCAACAGAAGAAGTACAACCAAAAAGGCTTTGGCTGTACTTCTCCTTTAATAAATCTATCATACAACCTGTCTCTCTGCTCCTGTTTGGCATTACTTGAGACAATTGATAAATGTCTCCGTTTATGTTGTGAACTCACCCTCCAGGGCCCAGGCAGGCTCTTCCTCAGCCCAGGCTTTAGATCCAGACTCTTTCTCCCTGAAACTGGGAGGTCCTTCAGGCACCCTCTTTCCTAGTCCAGAGGGCCTCGACAATCCCCCTCTCATAGTCCAGGGCCTTAAGACACCTGCTTCCCTAGTCCAGGGCCTCCAGACACCCCCTCTCTAGAAAGGAAACCTGCCTGTCCATTACAATTTATTGGGCAGCAGTGACACCCCGAGAGCAGCGTTTCCAGTACAGGCGGGGCAGAACTCCTGGTCGCCCCCGCAGCGGAGATATGTGAACCGGCTCCATAGAGAGCTGGTCAAAATCTCCTGCTATTGCGAATTGGATGCGGAGAAACTGCTTTCAAATTCACAATAATGTGAACCATGTTTGTCATTTTCCTTCCACTTCAGAATTATGTGCCACTTTGTGTTGGTCTATCACATAAAATCCCAATAAAACACATTTACATTTTTGGTTGTAACATTGTAACATGACAAAATGTGGAACATTTCAAGGGGTATGGATACTTATTATCCACGTGCACATCAAAGACAAGGATGTCATCTTGGACACAGAGGGGGATGTCATACTGAATAAGATGTAATGCCACTGATGGGGGAGAAAAAGCAGACAAACATTATTTAGCTGGATCCCCCAGATACAATAAGCGGCAGCACCTACAGCCTTCCTCCACGTTCATGGCAAACACCAAAGTCAGAGAGTGGGAGAAAACTGCGTGTTTCAGGGGCCCCACCACCTTTGTCAAGTTGTCCTATAATAAACGGAACCGACTTTTAAACCCCAGGGTGCAGGTGAATTGATAAGAGCCAAGAAAAAAAGCCAGCAGCTTAGGAGGGGCATTGGATATTATGGACCTGCAAGGGCCCGCAAAAAGGAATGAAGAAAAAAAAGAACATTACTAAAACACTCTAGACTTAGCAGAATATTAGGGATGAAAATAAATACATACAGAAAAATCTAATGTACTTGCTGGTATTACATACAGTATATTACCACTATACTACTATATTGCCCTGTACACACGGTCGGACATTGATCGGACATTCCGACAACAAAACCCATGGATTTTTTCCGACGGATGTTGGCTCAAACTTGTCTTGCATACACATGATCACACAAAGTTGTCGGAAAATCTGTTCGTTCTAAATGCGGTGACGTAAAACACGTACATCGGGACTATAAATGGGGCAGTAGCCAATAGCTTTTGTCTCTTAATTTATTCTGAGCATGCGCGGCACTTTGTGCGTCAGATTTGTGTACACACGATCGGAATTTCCGACAATGGATTTTGTTGTCGGAAAATTTTATAGCAAGCTCTTAAACTTTGTGTGTCGGAAATTCCGATGGAAAATGTGTGATGGAGCCCACACACGGTCGGAATTTCCGACAACAAGGTCCTATCACACATTTTCCATCGGAAAATCCGACCGTGTGTACAGGGCATATTAATGTAATGAAAAAAATACCCAATGTAATAAAGGGATATAATAAAATAATACCAAGTGTCAAGAAACAAGTAAAGTGAATTAAATTCATAATTGTGTAAATTATGTAAGCTGGATATGGATCTGGAATCCTAAATGACCATTTTATTAACAATTAATAATCTTTTTTTTATTCCTAAAAATTTTTTTTAATTTAAGTTAATTGAAATTAAATTTTAACATTTTTGCCTCAACTAGCCATCCAAACTTTATCAAATGTGCAAATGAAGCCATATTATGGACCTTTGGTATAAACCTCTGTGTATAATTTGGTAAACTTGATTAAAGTGGTTGTTAAGCCACTCTAACCTGTATACACCAGCAGCACTGCCTCCGATTGTAGAATCCCTCTCTGTGTGATTTATAAAAATAAATGCTGCAAATACCTAATTTCACTTCCGAGATTTTGATCACATGACTGGCCAGCTTTCTCCTTTCCTCCTCTGAGAGATACAGTGGGTGGGGCTGAGATCCTCTGCTGATGTCAGTCTGGCTGGTCATGTGATCACAAACTCGGCTTTTAAATTAGGTATTTACAGCATTTATATTTATAAATCATTCACAGAGGGGGACACTGGAATAGGAGGCAGTGCTGATGGTGTATACAGGTTAGTGTTATGAGAGCAGCTGGAGGGGCGGCTCAAACACAGACAGAGAGGGGAAGGGGAGGAGGACACAGGAGCAGAGAGGATAGCAGGCTGCTGATGCCAGAGGCACATAAACTGACCACTGTGTTTGGTCTCAGCAGCCATGATACACCGTGGTCAGTTTGACACAGGACAAGCACTGTGTCATATAACATGTTCTAAAGGAGCAGGATCCATTTTTTGTTTTTGGGTTAACAAATGCTTTAAGTGATGGTGTGATCCTCTAGCTCCTTGTTGAGCCCATTTAGGGCTAGACTATTTAACATAAAAATCAAGGAAGTCTCACAACTACAAAGTTTTTTGAATCTTTAAGCAAAGGAGGTGTTGGGAATGGAGTCAATAACTCACCAAACTTAGCTCTGACTGTCCGAATAGTAAGTTCCACGTACAGAAGGCCACATGGGCAGGACAGGCAATAGTTCACAAAAGTGGTAGAGCATGTGAAAAACATCCTGAGAGCCAGGGCTCAATTTACATAGGGGCTATTGGAGCTGCAACTCCAGGCCCCTTACCTTAAAATAGACCCATTAAAAAAAAAAAAAATCACAAAAAACAAAAAAAAAAAGATTGACTTTGAGGGTCGTGGCTCAGTGACCAGGGATCACATAGAGCCCACATTTAGGGGGTAGGTAGCTGAAGGTGTAATCCACTACTGGCAAATTGGGGTTCCTATCACCTGTGGTCCTGGAGATACAGGGCTCCTTGTGCAGCATGTCAGAAGCTACATATGGAGCGGCCAGTTTCAATACAAGCTGGCACACTCTGTTTGCAGCAGACTGAGAGGATAAGCTCACAGTGCCTCTCCTCACTTCTTGTCAGAGGCACTGAGCTCAATGGATAGCTTGGAGACTGCAGAGTTTGACATGCAGCACAGCCTGTCAAACTCGCTGGCAGTACCAGCATAGTCCATGTAAAACTGCCATTCAGCAATGTAAAAAATAAGGAGGCGGCAATAGCACCTCATGAACCCCTGTCAGCTGCTGCTATACCACTCATTGAAAAGCAATACACCACAGATCCATACCTTGCCCTTCGGGTCTGATATGGAAATTAAGAGGAACCCTGCGCCAAAATTTAAATCCCCCCCAAAATCCATACCAGACACTTATCTGAGCATGCAACATGATAGGCCTCAGGAAAAGAGTGGGGGACGAGAGAGCACCCCCCCTCCTGAACCATACCGGGCCACATGCCCTCAACATGGGAAGGGTGCTTTGGGGTAGCACCCATGTTGATGGGGACAAGGGCCTCATCCCCGCAACCCTTGCCTGGTGGTTGTAGGGGTCTGCGGGCGGGGGGCTTATCAGAATCTGGAAGCCCCCTTTAACAAGGGAACCCCCAGATCCTGGCCTCCCCCCCGTGTGAAATGGTAACAGGGTACAAATGTACCCCTACCATTTCACAAAAAAAGTGTGACGAGTCCTTTATTCAAAAGTAAAAAAAAAAAAAACGTCCCACAATGTCCATTCATCTTCTTCTATCATGCTGCCCAGACCAAAGGAGAGAAAAAAATCCGCAACCGACCCATCTCCATGGGAGGCTCCCGCCGTCTGACGCGTCTTGGCTTGTGACAGCTCAACTTCCCATGGCATCCCTGTGGCATCAGAGAGGGGTGGGGCAACCCGGTTAAATAAAGGGTTACCCCGCCCCCTCTGATGCCACAGGGAAGCCATGCAGAAGTCCTGTGGCGTCAGAGGGGGGCGGGGTCACCCAGTTACATTACCGGGTGGCCCCGCCCTCAGTTATATAAGAGCTGTCACAAGCCAAGGCGCGTCAATCAGCGGGAGCCTCCCATGGAGGCAGGTCGGCTGCGGATTTTTTCTTTTTCATTCCGGGCGACGTGATAGAAGGCATGTTGAGTATTTTGCAGATCTCACTTTTTATCACAAAGTTTTGAAAATTGAAAAAAGAAAAAAAAATACATTTTTCTTTTCTTCCTTCTTTTCAAAAATAAATGAGATCTGCAAAATACTCACCATGCCTCTTAGCAAATACCTTGGGGTGTCTACTTTTCAAAATGGGGTCATTGGGGGGGGGTGGGCTATCTGGAAATTTCAGGGCCTCCGTAACTGTAATGCCCCGTACACACGGTCGGACTTTGTTCGGACATTCCGACAACAAAATCCTAGGATTTTTTCCGACGGATGTTGGCTCAAACTTGTCTTGCATACACACGGTAACACAAAGTTGTTGGAAAATCCGATCGTTCTAAACACGGTGACGTAAAACACGTAGGTCGGGACTATAAACGGGGCAGTGGCCAATAGCTTTCATCTCTTTATTTATTCAGAGCATGCGTGGCACTTTGTCCGTCGGATTTGTGTACACAAGATCGGAATTTCCGACAACGGATTTTGTTGTCGGAAAATTTTATAGCCTGCTCTCAAACTTTGTGTGTCGGAAAATGTCCGATAGAGCCCACACACGGTCGGAATTTCCAACAACACACTCTGATCTGACATTTTCCATCCGACCGTGTGTACGGGGCATTATAGGTAGTGAGGAGTAAAATCACAATTTTACGTATTTAGAAAGCCTAAAGGCAGTGCTTGGATTTTGGGGTCCTGTACGTGGCTATCCTCCCAAAAAGTCTCACAGATGAGGTATCCCTGTACACAGGAGAAGCAGCAGAATGTATTTTGGGGTGTAATTCCACAGATAACCATGCCATGTTCGAACAATATATCATTTAGTGACAACTTTGTGTAAAAAAAAAAATGTAATTTTCCCGAAACGTGAAAAAATATCAAATATTCCATGGACGCAACATGCCTTTCAGTAAAAAGCTTGAAGTGTCTTCTTTCCAAAATGGGGTCATTTGGGGGGGGGGGGGTTGTGCTATCTTGACATTTCAGGGCCTCCGAAACTGTGATAGGTAGTGAGGAAGTGAAATCACCATTTTACGGCCATGGAAAGCCTGAAGGCGGTGATTGGTTTTCTTGGTCCTGTACATGGCTAGGCTCCAAAAAAGACCCACACATGTGGTATCCCCATACTCAGGAGAAGCAGCAGAATGTATTTTGGTGTGTAATTTGACATATGCCCATGGCATGTTTGAGCAATAGATCATTTAGTGACAACTTTGTGCAAAATAAAAATGTCATATTCCGGCAACTTGTGGCAAAATATAAAATTTTCTATGGACTCAACATGCCTCTCATCAAATAGCTTGGGGTGTCTACTTTCCAAAATGAGGTAGTTTGGGGGGTTTTGTGCTATCTTGGCATTTTATGGCCTTCAAAACTGTGATAGGTAGTGAGGAGTAAAATCAAAAATGTACACCCTTCGAAATCCTGAAGGCGGTGATTGGTTTTCAGGGTCCTGTATGCGGCTAGGCTCCCAAAAAGTCTCACACATGAGGTATCCCCGTACTCAGGAGAAGCAGCAGAATGCATTTTGGGGTGTAATTCCACATATAACCATGGCATGTTTGAACAATATATCATTTAGTGAGAACTTTGTGCAACAACAAAAAAAAGTGTAATTTTCCTGAAACTTGTGACAAAATATAAAATATTCCATGGACTCAACATACCTATCAGCAAATAGCTTGGGGTGTCTACTTTCCAAAAAGGGGTCATTTGGGGGGGGTTATGAACTGTCCTGGCATTTTATGCACAACATTTAGAAGCTTATGTCACACATCACCCACTCTTCTAACCACTTGAAGACAAAGCCCTTTCTGACACTTTTTGTTTACATGAAAAAATATTTTTTCTTCTGCAAGAAAATTACTTCAAACCCCCAAACATTTTATATTTTTTTTAAAGCAAAGGCCCTACAGATTAAAATGGTGGTTGTTGCAATATTTTTTTTCACACAGTATTTGCGCAGCAATTTTTCAAGCGCAATTTTTTTGGAAAAAACACACTGTTTTTAATTTTAATGCACTAAAACCCTATATTGTCCAAATGTTTGATGAAATAAAAAAGATGATCTTATGTACATGGATACCAAACACGACATGCTTTAAAATTGCACACAAATGCCTTTAAAAGCCTTTACAGGTTACCATTTTAGATCTACAGAGGAGGTCTACTGCTAAAATTACTGCCCTCGATCTGACCTTCGCGGTGATACCTTACATGCATGGTGCAATTGCTGTTTACATATGACACCAGACCGACGCTTGCATTCACCTTTGTGTGTGAGCACAGGGGGGGACAGGGTTGTTTTTTTTTTTAATTATTTATTTTGCTTTATTTTAATATTTTTAAACTGTTTCTTTCATTTTTTTAATCATTTTTATTGTTATCTCAGGGAATGTAAATATCCCCTATGATAGCAATAGGTAGTGACAGGTACTCTTTTTGGAAAAAATTGGGGTCTATTAGACCCTAGATCTCTCCTCTTCCCTCAAAGCATCTGAACATACCAAGATCGGTGTGATAAAATGCTTTGCCAATTTCCCAATGGCGCTCTTTATAAACCTAAGGTTTATAAACTTAAGTCATGAAAATGCTCGTAGCTTCCGGTTTCTTAGGCCATAGAGATGATTGGAGCCATTCTGTTCTCTGATCAGTTCTATGGTCAGCTGGCTGAACCACCGGCTGCATTCTCGGGTTCCCTGTTGGGACAGGAGAGCCCGAGAAAACCATGGAAGACAGTGGGAGGGGGGGACGTTCCCTCCCACTGCTTATAAAAGCAGTCTAGAGGCTAATTAGCCACTAGGATTGCTTTTATATGAAAGTCGACCGCTGGCTGAAAAGAATGATACCAAGATGATTATTCTGGTATAACAACTCAAAGTCCAGCAACATACCAGTACGTTGCTGGTCCTTGTTGGGCATACATTGTAATGTTCTTTTTTTCATGCAGCCTGTGGGCTGAGCGAAAAAAAGAGATTGATCGGTGGGTATGCCCACCATTAGAATACCTCCCTTCATCCACCCACTTCTAATGATGGGCATACATGCACCATTTTGTTTTTAACTGTGGTGATGAAATCACCTCCTACAACGCTGGAGTGACTGATTTACGTATTATTGATTGCTGTCAAGATAAATAAATCAATGCTGCAGCTGAATGGCCTAAAAAATATATGCCGAAGCATTGGGGCATTCCGCCCCTAATGTTAGGAGCAAATCGCTCCTCCACCCCTGCTGCCCCCATGCTTTGGCATATATGCTCTTTTTTTTTTAACTGTGTTGGTTCAATCCCCTCTGACACTGGAGTCACGGCTTTATGTATCGTGAGAGCAAACGCTGTTGCTGTCAAGATAAATAAACCTGTGCTGCAGCTGAATGGCAGACCTGCTAAGCAAATGATAGTTAACAATAAAACAGACATTACAGTATAACATACCATACCTGCAAAGCAAATACAATAAAACATAGTAAAAAAAGAGAGCTAGATATAGAACAATAGTGAGCAAACAGTAGAGCAGACAGTAGAGAGCGAACATAAGAGAGAACAATAGAGAGAGAGAGAGGAGAAAAATACAACCACAACTATTTTTGGATTTTTTATTTTATATTTTTTTTGTGTTTTTGTGTGTTTTTTTTTTTTTCACTTTTTTCACTTTTATAAAAACTGTAAAAAAACTGTAAACTGAACGTTGCAGATTAGGGTCTCTCAAAATGTGATGGCCATTACATCTTTCGAGACCCCAAGACCCTGTGTTAGTGTACCTAGGACTGTGTGGTGCTGTACCCTACGCTAGAAATCCACTAGTGTGTGGTAGCGTTTGAAACATTCACCAATGCAGAGACCAGGTTGGTCAGGCCAGGAGGGACAATAAAAGCGGGTGTCATGCCTAAATCCACATTTGCTGCAGACACAACATCTTTTTGGGGGGTTTCTTTGGGTAGAGGTACCAGGGAGGACAAAGGGAAAATGCCTCTCATGCAGCCGGGTGACTGCATTTGGATTGGAAAGTTGGGCAAGAGCACTGTCTGGAAACAGAGGGGCTCTTGCGATCTCTTCCTGGAATTTAAGGAAGGATTCAGTCCATCCTGAAGCTCTGTATAGCACATGGGCATTCAGCAAAGCCAATTGAAATAAGTATACAGACACTTTTTTGTACCAGCGTCATTGAGGTCCACACCTCCCATGTTAACCACTTGACGACCGCCTCACGCCGATGTACGTTGGCAATGTACGTTGGCAAGGTGGCACGGACAGGCAAAATCACGTACATGTACGTGATTTGCCTTTCGCGGGTGGGGGGTCCGATCGGACCCCCCCCCCGGTGCCCAAGGCGGTCGTCTTTTGTCCCGCGGCGATCGGAGGTGAGGGGGAGGCCATCCGTTCGTGGCCCCCCCCTCGCGATCGCCGCCGGCCAATCGAATCATTCCTTTGCTGCTGTATGCTAAACAGCAGCAAAGGAAATGATGTCATCTCTCCTCGGCTCGGTAATTTCCGTTCCGGCCTGAGGAGAGAAGACAGGTATGTCAGTGCACAACACTACACACACACAGTAGAACATGCCAGGCACACAAAACACCCTGATCGCCCCCCCGATCGCCCCCCCGATCCCCCCCCAATCACCCCCCCTGTCACAAACTGACACCAGCAGGTTTTTTTTGTCTGATTACTGCATTGGTGTCAGTTTGTGACAGTTACAGTGTTGGGACAGTTAGTATTATCCCCCTAATAATAAAGTTTTAACCCCTTGATCACCCCCTGTCACCAGTGTCGCTAAGCGATCATTTTTCTGATCGCTGTATTAGTGTCGCTGGTGACGCTAGTTAGGGACGTAAATATTGAGGTTCGCCGTCAGCGCTTTATAGCGTCAGGGACCCCCATATACTACCTAATAAATGTTTTAACCCCTTGATGGCCCCCTAGTTAACCCTTTCACCACTGATCACCGTAAAAGTGTTACGGGTGACGCTGGTTAGTTCGTTTATTTTTTATAGTGTCAGGGCACCCGCCGTTTATTACCAAATAAAGGTTTAGCCCCCTGATCGCCCGGCGGTGATATGCGTCGCCCCAGGCAGCGTCAGATTAGCGCCAGTACCGCTAACACCCACACACGCAGCATACGCCTCCCTTAGTGGTATAGTATCTGAACGGATCAATATCTGATCCGATCAGATCTATACTAGCGTCCCCAGCAGTTTAGGGTTCCCAAAAACGCAGTGTTAGCGGGATCAGCACAGATACCTGCTAGCACCTGCGTTTTGCCCCTCCGCCCAGCCCACCCAAGTTCAGTATCGATCGATCACTGTTACTTACAAAACACTAAACGCATAACTGCAGCGTTCGCAGAGTCAGGCCTGATCCCTGCGATCGCTAACAGTTTTTTTGGTAGTATTTTGGTGAACTGGCAAGCACCAGCCCCAGGCAGCATCAGGTTAGCGCCAGTACCGCTAACACCCACGCACGCACTGTACACCTCCCTTAGTGGTATAGTATCTGATCGGATCAATATCTGATCCGATCAGATCTATACTAGCGTCCCCAGCAGTTTAGGGTTCCCAAAAACGCAGTGTTAGCGGGATCAGCCCAGATACCTGCTAGCACCTGCGTTTTGCCCCTCCGCCCGGCCCAGCCCAGCCCACTCAAGTGCAGTATCGATCGATCAATGACACTTACAAAACACTAAATGCATAACTGCAGCGTTCGCAGAGTCAGGCCTGATCCCTGCGATCGCTAATGCCCCATACACACGGTCGGACTTTGTCCGGACATTCCGACAACAAAATCCTAGGATTTTTTCCGTCGGATGTTGGCTCAAACTTGTCTTGCATACACACGGTCACACAAAGTTGTCGGAAAATCCGATCGTTCTAAACGCGGTGACATAAAACACATATGTCGGGACTATAAATGGGGCAGTGGCCAATAGCTTTCATCTCTTTATTTATTCTGAGCATGCGTGGCACCTTGTCCGTCGGATTTGTGTACACACGATCGGAATTTCCGACAACGGATTTTGTTGTCGGAAAATTTTATCTCCTGCTGTCCAACTTTGTGTGTCGGAAAATCCGATGAAAAATGTCCGATGGAGCCCACACACGGTCGGAATTTCCGACAACACGCTCCGATCGGACATTTTCCATCGGAAAATCCGACCGTGTGTACGGGGCATTACAGTTTTTTTGGTAGTATTTTGGTGAACTGGCAAGCACCAGCCCCAGGCAGCGTCAGGTTAGCGCCAGTACCGCTAACACCCACGCACGCACCGTACACCTCCCTTAGTGGCATAGTATCTGAACGGATCAATATCTGATCCGATCAGATCTATACTAGCGTCCCCAGCAGTTTAGGGTTCCCAAAAACGCAGTGTTAGCGGGATGAGCACAGATACCTGCTAGCACCTGCGTTTTGCCCCTCCGCCCGGCCCAGCCCACCCAAGTGCAGTATCGATCGATCACTGTCACTTACAAAAGACTAAACGCATAACTGCAGCGTTCGCAGAGTCAGGCCTGATCCCTGCGATCGCTAACAGTTTTTTTGGTAGTGTTTTGGTGAACTGGCAAGCACCAGCAGCCTAGTACACCCCGGTCGTAGTCAAACCAGCACTGCAGTAACACGTGGTGACGTGGCGAGTCCCATAAGTGCAGTTCAAGCTGGTGAGGTGGCAAGCACAAGTAGTGTCCCGCTGCCACCAAGAAGACAAACACAGGCCCGTCGTGCCCATAATGCCCTTCCTGCTGCATTCACCAATCCTAATTGGGAACCCACCACTTCTGCAGCGCTCGTACTTCCCCCATTCACATCCCCAACCAAATGCAGTCGGCTGCATGAGAGGCATTTTCTTTATGTCCTCCCGAGTACCCCTACCCAACAAACCCCCCCAAAAAAGATGTTGTGTCTGCAGCTAGCGCGGATATAGGCGTGACACCCGCTATTATTGTCCCTCCTGTCCTGACAATCCTGGTCTTTGCATTGGTGAATGTTTTGAACGCTACCATGCACTAGTTGAGTATTAGCGTAGGGTACAGCATTCCACAGACTAGGCACACTTTCACAGGGTCTCCCAAGATGCCATCGCATTTTGAGAGACCCGAACCTGGAACTTATAAAAGTTAGTTACAAAAAAAGTGTAAAAAAAAAAAATAGTTGTCGTTTTATTGTTCCCTCTCTCTCTATTCTCTCTATTGTTCTGCTCTTTTTTACTGTATTCTATTCTGCAATGTTTTATTGTTATTATGTTTTATCATGTTTGCTTTTCAGGTATGCAATTTTTTATACTTTACCGTTTACTGGGCTTTATTGTTAACCATTTTTTTGTCTTCAGGTACGCCATTCACAACTTTGAGTGGTTATACCAGAATGATGCCTGCAGGTTTAGGTATCATCTTGGTATCATTCTTTTCAGCCAGCGGTCGGCTTTCATGTAAAAGCAATCCTAGCAGCTAATTAGCCTCTAGACTGCTTTTACAAGCCGTGGGAGGGAATGCCCCCCCCACCATCTTCCGTGTTTTTCTCTGGCTCTCCTGTCTCAACAGGGAACCTGAAAATGCAGCCG
Organism: Lithobates clamitans; assembly: GCA_037952925.1. NCBI lineage: Eukaryota > Metazoa > Chordata > Amphibia > Anura > Ranidae > Lithobates > Lithobates clamitans. The sequence continues at coordinate 171,808 of JBBGZY010000356.1, read as the reverse complement.
GTGATTCAGCCAGCTGACCATAGAGCGGATCAGAGACCAGAGTGGCTCCAAACATCTCTATGGCCTAAGAAACCGGAAGCTACGAGCATTTTATGACTTAGATTTCGCCGGATGTAATTAGCGCCATTGGGAAATTGGGGAAGCATTTTATCACACCGATCTTGGTGTGGTCAGATGCTTTGAGGGCAGAGGAGAGATCTAGGGTCTAATAGACTCCAATTTTTTCAAAAAAGAGTACATGTCACTACCTATTGCTATCATAAGGGATATTTACATTCCCTGAGATAACAATAAAAATGATTAAAAAAAAAAAAAAAAATGAAAGGAACAGTTTAAAAATAAGATAAAAAAGCAAAAAAATATTAAAGAAAAAAAAAAAAACAAAGCACCCCTGTAACCCCCTGCTCTCGCGCTAAGGCGAATGCAAGCGGCGGTCTGTCGTCAAACGTAAACAGCAATTGCACCATGCATGTGAGGTATCACCATGAAGGTCAGATCGAGGGCAGTAATTTTTGCAGTAGACCTCCTCTGTAAATCTAAAGTGGTAACCTGTAAAGGCTTTTAAAGGCTTTTAAAAATGTACTTATTTTGTTGCCACTGCACGTTTGTGCGCAATTGTAAAGCATGTCATGTTTGGTATCCATGTACTCGGCCTAAGATCATCTTTTTTATTTCATCAAACATTTGGGCAATATAGTGTGTTTTAGTGCATTAAAATTTAAAAAAGTGTGTTTTTTCCCCCAAAAATGCGTTTGAAAAATCGCTGCGCAAATACTGTGTGAAAAAAAAAAATTAAACACCCACAATTTTAATCTGTAGGCCATTTGCTTTAAAAAAATATATAATGTTTGGGGGTTCAAAGTAATTTTCTTGCAAAAAAAAAATAACTTTTTCATGTAAACAATAAGTGTCAGAAAGGGCTTTGTCTTCAAGTGGTTAGAAGAGTGGGTGATGTGTGACATAAGCTTCTAAATGTTGTGCATAAAATGCCAGGACAGTTCAAACCCCCCCCAAATGACCCCATTTTGGAAAGTAGACACCCCAAGCTATTTGCTGAGAGGCATGTCGAGTCTATGGAATATTTTATATTGCGACACAAGTTGCGGGAAAGAGACAAATTTTTTTTTTTTTTGCACAAAATTGTCACTAAATGATATATTGCTCAAACATGCCATGTGATTATGTGAAATTACACCCCAAAATACATTCTGCTGCTTCTCCTGAGTACGGGGATACCACATGTGTGAGACTGTTTGGGAGCCTAGTCGCGCACGGGACCCCGAAAACCAAGCACCGCCTTCAGGCTTTCTAAGGGCGTGAATTTTTGATTTCACTCTTCACTGCCTATCACAGTTTCGGAGACCATGGAATTCCCAGGTGGCACAAAACCCCCCCAAATGACCCAATTTTGGAAAGTAGACACCCCAAGCTATTTGCTGAGCGGTATAGTGAGTATTTTGCAGACCTCACTTTTTGTCACAAAGTTTTGAAAATTGAAAAAAGAAAAAAAAAACCTTTTTTCTTGTCTTTCTTCATTTTCAAAAACAAATGAGAGCTGCAAAATACTCACCATGCCTCTCAGCAAATAGCTTGGGGTGTCTACTTTCCAAAATGGGGTCATTTGGGGGGGGGGTTTGTGCCACCTGGGCATTCCATGGCCTCCGAAACTGTGATAGGCAGTGAAGAGTGAAATCAAAAATTTTCACCCTTAGAAATCCTGAGGGCGGTGATTGGTTTTCGGGGTCCCGTGCACGGCTAGGCTCCCAAAAAGTCCCACACATGTGGTATCCCCATACTCAGGAGAAGCAGCTAAATGTATTTTGGGGTGTAATTCCACATATGCCCATGGCCTGTGTGAGCAATATATCATTTAGTGACAACTTTGTGCAAAAAAAAAAAAATGTGTCACTTTCCCGCAACTTGTGTCAAAATATAAAATATTCCATGGACTCAATATGCCTCTCAGCAAATAGCTTGGGGTGTCTACTTTCCAAATTGGGGTCATTTGGGGGGGTTTTGTGCCACCTGGGCATTCCATGGCCTCCGAAACTGTGATAGGCAGTGAAGAGTGAAATCATAAATTTACACCTTTAGAAATCCTGAAGGCGGTGATTGGTTTTCGGGGCTCCGTACGCGGCTAGGCTCCCAAAAAGTCCCACACATGTGGTATCCCCATACTCAGGAGAAGCAGCAGAATGTATTTTGGGGTGCAATTCCACATAGGCCCATGGCCTGTGTGAGCAATATATCATTTAGTGATAACTTTTTGTAAATATTTTTTTTTTTCTGTCATTATTCAATCACTTGGGACAAAAAAAAATAAATATTCAATGGGTTCAACATGCCTCTCAGCAATTTCCTTGGGGTGTCTACTTTCCAAAATGGGGTCATTTGGGGGGTTTTGTACTGCCCTGCCATTTTAGCACCTCAAGAAATAACATAGGCAGTCATAAACTAAAAGCTGTGTAAATTACAGAAAATGTACCCTAGTTTGTAGACGCTATAACTTTTGCGCAAACCAATAAATATACGCTTATTGACATTTTTTTACCAAAGACATGTGGCCGAATACATTTTGGCCTAAATGTATGACTAAAATTGAGTTTATTGGGTTTTTTTTTCTAACAAAAAGTAGAAAATATCATTTTTTTTCAAAATTTTCGCTCTTTTTCCGTTTATAGCGCAAAAAACAAAAGCCGCAGAGGTGATCAAATACCATCAAAAGAAAGCTCTATTTGTGGGAAGAAAAGGACGCAAATTTCATTTGGGTACAGCATTGCATGACTGCGCAATTAGCAGTTAAAGCGACGCAGTGCCAAATTGGAAAAAGACCTCTGGTCCTTAGGCAGCATAATGGTCCGGGGCTCAAGTGGTTAAGATTGTATTCGTGGACACAGAGGGGTTTCTCCACAACAACAGTCACCGTAGGAATTTTGAATGCCGTGTCTGCATGAAGTGAGGACAGAACGAACACATTCCATGAATCCCTCCACTTCACAGCTAACAAATTATTACACCTCAAGCAGGCTCTCTCCCCCTGTCTAAGTCAGGATTCTACAAGCCGTTGGGGGAAGCCCCGGCGATTAGATCGCACAGTGCCACATGCACCAATTCCATAATCAAAAAGGTGACTAAAAAGTGGCACGCTCGTGTAATAATTGTCCACGTACAAGTGGTACCCCTTTCCGAATAAGGGTGACACCAAGTCCCACTATCTTAACAGCGCTTCCTATGTAGTCAGGGCAGTTCTCCGGCTCTACGTGACTATCTTTTCCCTCGTAAACCATAAAACCATATGTATAGCCTGTGGCCCTGTCACAGAGCTTATACATTTTGACCCTGTATCTGGCACGCTTGCTGGGAAGATACTGTTTGATAGACAAGCGGCCAGAAAACTTAATCAGGGACTCATCAATGCAGACAACTTGAAGTGGTTTACAAGGGGCCGAATTTTTTAGAGCTGATCAAATCCAGGGTCACCCCGAGGACAACAGAGTTCATTGTCATTGAAGTGCATGAACCGCAAGACCTGCTCGTATCGTGTCCTGGAGGCAGAGAACATGGGCATATGGTGAATTGGGTCAGTGGACCAATATGACCGCAACTCACTCTTTTTGGATATGTTCATGAGGAGGGATAGGCCCAGAAAGGTCTTAAATTCAGAAACCGTAATTGGTCTCCAATCTCTGGCAAGGGAGGACTGGGGATTAGCGGTGATGAATTGACCAGCATACAAATTGCTTTGGTCCACAATAGATCTATAGAGATCTTCGGTGAAAAACAGTGAATAAAAATCAAGTGACGTAAAATCAACTGTTTCCACCTGAATTCCAGGTTGGCCAGTGAATGGGGGAAGTACAGGTGCTGCAGAAGTGGTGGGTTCCCAATTAGGAGTGGAATGCAGCAGGAAGGGCACTATGGGCTCGACGGGCCTGTGTTTGTCTTCTTCTTGGTGGCAGTGGGACACTACTCGTGCTTGGCACCTCGCCAGCTTGAACTGCACTTATGGGATTCGCCATGTCACCAAGTGTTACTGCAGTGCTGGATGTATGACCAGGATGTACTAGGCTGCTGGTGCTTGCCAGTTCACCAGAAGGAATAGCGGCGCTAGTACTGGCTCTCTGCTCCATATGAGGGACCTGCAGTTCTTGCACCTCAACGACAGCAGAAGAAGATCGAGGTCTGGTATGCCTGACCTTGGCAGGGACTCCGTCGTCAGAGCTATCTGTCAGGGTGCCGCTGCTGTCTACAGGTTCATATTCTGAGCCTGAATCTGACAGATGAGTGACTTCCTCTCCACTATATGTCATGCTCAGAAACGTGTAGGCCTCTTCACTAGTGTACCTTTTGATTTGCCATATTGGGCTCTAAGTTTACTGGTACACTAGTGAGGTAAAAAAGCTCCTGACTGTTAGCGACCGATTCAAACGCTACCAAAAAAACTGTTATGCCCTGTACAAACGATCAGACTTTCCGACGGAAAGCTTGTTGTCAGAAATTCTGACCGTGTGTGGGCTCCATCGGACTTTTTCCTTCGGAATTTCCGACACACAAAGTTTTAGATCAGGCTATAAAATTTTCCGACAACAAAATCCGTTTGCGTAAATTCCGACCGTGTGTGGACAATTCCGACACACAAAGTGCCACGCATGCTCAGAATAAATTAAGAGACGAAAGCTATATGCTACTGCCCCGTTTATAGTCCCGACATATGTGTTTTACATCACCGCGTTCAGAACGATCAGATTTTCATACACCGTGTGTATGCAAAACAAGTTTGAGCCAACATCACTCGGAAAAAATCCATGGATTTTATTGTCGGAATGTCCGATCAATGTCTGATCATGTGTACAGGGCATTAGTGTTTGCAGGGATCAGGCCTGACTCTGCGAACGCTGCAGTTATGTGTGTTGTGTTTGGTAAGTGACAGCGATCCATTGATATTGCACTTGGGTGGGCTGGGCGGAGGGGCTAAATGCAGGTGCTAGCAGGTATCTGGGCTGATCCTGCTAACACTGCATTTTTGGGAACCCTAAACTGCTGGGGATGCTAGTATAGATTTGATCAGATCAGATATTGATCCGTTCAGACACTATACTACTAAGGGAGGCGTCTGGTGCGTGCGTGGCTGTTAGCGGTACTGGCACTAATCTGACGCTGCCTGGGGCAACGCAGACCCTATCTGACACTAAAACCTAACTTTGCTCACCCGCCGGGTGATCAGGGGGTTATACCTTTATTGGGTAAAATACGGCGGGTGCCCTGATGCTGTAAAAAATAAACTAGCTCAACTGCGTCACCCATGACACTTATACTGTGATCACAGGTGACAGGGGGTAATCAAGGGGTTAAACCTTTATTGGGGGGGCTAGGGGGGGTCCCTAGACCTATCTGGGCCTAAGGATAATTACCCTAACACTGATTTTTGTCACTAATGACTCTAGTACAGTGATCAAAAAAAAAAATCTGATTGCTGCATTGGGTGACACAGTGACAGGTGGTGAAGGGGTTAACTGGGGGGGTGATCGGGGGGGTGATCAGGGGTGAATTGTGTGCCTATCTGACCTGGTGTCAGTGTAGTGTTGCGCAACTCACTGTTTGATGCGTTCTCCTCACGTTCTGGAACAAAAATACCGACACAAGGAGAGATGACATCGCTTCCCCTGTCAGTGTTTACAGTTACACAGACAGGGGAAGGATATCATTCGTCAGGAGCGATCACTAGGTCCAGGCCAGATATCATTGACCTGGGCCTGTGGATTGATCAACTCCTGTTCGAATCCGGATGCGCGCATCACATATAGTAACATGATTTCGCGCAGCCGGACCAACCTGCCGCAGTAAAACTGCGGCAGCTGGTCCGAAACCGGTTAAGCATAAAAAAAATCACTGCTCCCGAAAAAACGGCCGTTTAAAAAAAAATTTGCATTGATACATGTCCCCTGAGTTATGACAATAACTTGCATATAAGCCTTTAAAATGAGCACTTTTGATTATTTATGTTCGCGTCCCATAGACTTTAATGGTGTTCGTGTGTTCTGCCGAATTTTTTGCCTGTTCAGCGTGTTCTGCTGCAAACCGAACAGGAGGGTGTTCCACTCATCCCTAGTCATTACCTGTCAATCTGTATTGGTGGGTGGAATGGAGAAAGATGAGGGAGGGCTATGGCAGGTGATAAAAGGGGTTCCCATGTTACAAACAACCATTGGAAATGGTACTATTTGTACTAAAATAAAAAAATATGCAAACTACATGTGCAAAATGTTACAATGAATTAAAGTGTTTGTTCACCAATGCCAGAAGTCTGCTAAGCAAAATAGGTGAGTTGGAAGCTTTGGTGCACAAATAGAACTATGATTTAATTGGTATTGCTGAATCTTGGCTTCATTCTTCACATGACTGGGCTATTAATATTCCTGACTGTAAGCTCTAACGAACACAGCCCTCTGATTCCTCTTGTACCAAATTGTAATGTAACTGTAATGTCTGCCTTCATTTTGTTAAGTGCTGAGCAAACTGTTGGCGCTATGTAAATCCTATATAATAATAATGACATCACCCAGTGACCCCGCCCCATGCCTATATAAGTCGTTGCACACCGCACACATGGAATTACAGCCGGAGAGAACATTGAATCAACATCGGAAGAAGAGAAAAAGGAAGAAGACAACAGAAAAGACCAGGCAACTGCTAGCAAAAGAGCAGGCAAATAAGCAGAAGATAGCGGAGGAGCCGGCAGAAGACACCGGACAGCGGGAGAAGAGGCTGGAGAGAGTGGAGAAGAGGCCAGAGAGAGCGGAGAAGTTGGAAGAGACCCCCCAAAGTCGGAAGAGACCCCCGGAGCTGCCTAATAAATTACTTTTTACACTTTTTTCCCTAGGTGAATGGGTAGTGGTACGATATACCCCATACTCATTAACATAGGGTGGGAGGCAGGATCTGGGGGCCCCCTTATTAAAGGGGGCTCCCAGATTATGATAAGCCCCCCTGCCCGCAGACCCAGACAACCAATGGCCAGGGTTGTCGGGAAGAGGCCCTTGTCCTCATCAACATGGGGACAAGGTGTTTTGGGGTGGGGGGCACAGGGCCCCCCTTCCCCAAAGCACCACCCCGCCATGTTGAGGGCATGTGGCTTGGTATGGTCCAGGAGAGGGGGGCGCTCGCTCACCCCCCCTTTCCTGACCTGCCGGGCTACGTGCTAGGATAAGGGTCTGGTATGGATCTTGGGGGACCCCCACGCCATTTTTTTTGGTGTGGGGTTCCCCTTAAGATCCATACCAGATCGAAGGGCCTGGTATCGTCTTAGGGGGAACCTCATGCAATTTTTTTTTTTTTTCGCGTTCCCCCCTCAAGATTCTCAGCACATAAGTTGCACTGCAAGTCGGATCCTCTTGATCCGACTTCTGGTGCGACCGATATTCAAATCGATCAAATTGATTTTGAATAGAGACAGAAACGCTGGACGAGGCTTAACACATCGTTAAGCCTTGTTAAATCACGTTTAACACCTTTTGTAGGCGTCTGACGTTACAGCTCTAGCGCTGGAGCCTCAGAACGCACTGAGCCTGGGTTTTTTGGCAGCTTCAAAACGGCTATGCCATTTACAGCTCAAAAATGCCATGGTGGGCATGAGGCCGTAGGAGAGGCGTTTTTAAGCTGCAAAAAACGTTTAAGTTTTTTTCAGTGCGTTCTGTTACTTTGTTCTGAGCAGCCGACCGTTTTCTAGCCATGTTGCGTATGTGTACTACTCGTAGAGTTCGTGCTGTGCGGGGGCTTGGTGTTGGGGTCCTGACCTTGACACAAGTCCAGTCCATGAACAGGGTGGGGAGGAGTTCATGGACCAAGAATTGGTTGCTTCAGCGTGACCAGTTCTCTCATATGCCTTTGCTCCGTGAGATCCGTGAGAATAATCCTGATGATTTCAGGAACTTTCTCAGGATGACGGACCCCGTGTTTCACCGTTTGTTGGCTTCGCTGACCCCCTGTATCAGCAGGCAGGATACCTGCATGAGGCAAGCCATCACTCCGGAGCAGAGGCTCGTCGCTACCCTGCGGTATTTGGCGACAGGGAGAAGTCTGCAGGACTTGAAGTTCTCGACAGGCATCTCCCCCCAGGCTCTGGGTATCATCATCCCAGAGACCTGTTCTGCCATCATCCAGGTCCTGCAGAAGGAGTATATGAAGGTAAGATTTTTATCCTTTAATATCACATTTTATTGTATTTAATGTTTGCTAATATATTGTATTTCTTTCCTCATTCCCTAATTACCATGATTGTAATATGCTGTGAATGTCCCCTTTGTCCTCATGCATGCTGGATTTTTATGTAGTTATTATTTTAGGTCCTTCATACATATTTGCCCTTCACTAACCTCCCCAGCATGGTGTCTCCTGCCCTATATTCATCTCATGTAGTCACTTAACAATGTATTTTTTCTGCTCCATAGTAGTACTTTACCCCAAACACCCCCTAAAATGTTTTGAAATGTTATTTTTGCTTTAAATTCTGGCAGAGTGCCAGAGGTTTTTTTTTGTGGTGTCCCCAAATAATTTTTAGTAACTCTCCCAACCCCCAACTGCTAAGTCAGCTGATCCCAATTCTCTATCTATCCTCAATCATCTATCTGCTGACTTTGCCAACCCATACACACTATACCCATCTCTTTTGTGCTCAGATTTATGGATGAATTACCCAAAGCATGTAGTGCAAGGGCCTGCCTGTATACTTTCAAATGGTACTGTTTAAAGTTTTGGGATCCTATTATTATCTTGATAGGTAATAGCAGAATGGCCAAATGTCCTCAAATGTGTACAATGTGTATTTATATCTTTGTATTATGACACTTCTTACCTGTCCAGTGGGCTGCCAATAGTGTAACTAAGGAGGGGCTGTTCCAAGTAATACCCTGTATTTAGGCATTCATCTCTCAATGAAGTGAAGAGGGTTACCTGTCCAAGATTTCCACACACCTCATAATGTTAGAAATGGCCCATGAGAGGGGGGGAGGGGGAATATGATAGGTGTACCTTATACTTTGGCCTTGTTAAATTCCCCTTAATAAATGCTATCTGGAGGTTGCCCCATAATGTTTGTGTCTAATCTGCTTGCCATGTTTCAGAGTAAAAATAGTAATGTTTATTGTTTTTTCCTCAACAGTTTCCTTCCACGCCACAGGAATGGCAGACTGTGGCCTCCCACTTTGCCGAGCGGTGGGACTTTCCTAACTGCGGAGGGGCAATTGATGGGAAACACGTCCACATCGTCCCACCACCCAACTCGGGGTCGTACTATTATAATTACAAGGGGTTAAATAGTATAGTGATGTTGGCAGTGGTGTCGGCTAATTACGACTTCTTGAATGTGGACGTGGGCAAGAATGGCCGGATGTCCGATGGTGGAGTCATCACCCAGACGGAGTTCTACAGGCATCTCCAGAATGGCAGCTTGGACTTGCCAGCTACAGAGGACAATGTGGAAGGACTACCAATAGTGTTCGTTGCTGATGAAGCGTTTGCGCTGGGGGACCACCTGATGCGGCCATTCCCAATGAGGACCCTCACCCCGGAACAGAGGGTTTTTAATTACCGGCTGGCCAGAGCCCGAAGAGTGGTGGAGAACACATTTGGAATCCTGGCCAGCCGGTTCCGCCTATTTATGACACCCATCCATATGGGGGAGTATAAACTGAACCATATTATACTTGCGTGCTGTGTTCTCCATAACTTTTTAAGGAAACATTTGGCCAACTATACTGGCTCAGTTGGGCCTGAGGCTGGAATGATACATCAAACCACACTGACGGCGCTTGAAAGTGGCTGTCCTGGCTTGCCCTTCCTGAGTGCCCGTGATGTCCGGTTACGCTACCTGGATTTCTTTGCGGGTAGGGGGGCTATCAATATGCCAGACAATCTGTGAAGCCTTTTTATAATAATAAAAAAAAGAAATTCTTTGTGGACATTTACTGCTTGTGTTTGTTTTAGCTGACCCTGACAGAAATGTGTTGAGTCCAGAAAATGTCGTGATTGTGTAACCTTATTATACAAAGCACTGTTGGCTGTTATTTACTAAATGCAAAAACACATTTCACTACAAGTGCACTTGCAACTGCACTGAACCTGCACTTGTAGTGCAAAGAGGATTTGCCCTTAGGAAATAACCCCCATTTTTGCTGAAAACAGCAATTACATCACCCCAAAAGTGTTATAGTGTTGAGACAATAATCCACACATTCTTGAGTAACCAACTTTTTTATACCTGTACAATCACATGTGCATTTATCAAAGGTTTTTAAAACAAACCAACATGTTTGTTGTATAACAATTTTTGGAGTAGCATTATCAAAAATAGAAATGTCCATTTAAGATAAAACAGGCCTGTGTAAAACCAACAAGAAAGACAAAAAACTTGAACTTACAAAGTTCACATTAGGTAAAACCTGAAGGCTATATCAGACATCAGTATTTAGGAACTGGGTTTGATATAGCATTCAGATGGGGGGAAATCACCCCTGGAAAAGCCAAATTTGGAAGATGCACACCAATTTATGAATGTCAACATGTGCTATCTGCCATCAGGGGGGATCAAGGGACGTGTTTTGGGGGAGCAAGCCCTTCCTCAACGCTACTTTATAATTGAGGAAGGGGTTGCACCCCCAAAACGCGTCCATTGATCTCCCGTGATGGCAGATAGCACATGTTGGCAGACTGTGTGCATCCTCCAAATTTGGCTTTTCAAAACATTGCAAAAATATTTAAAAGATTGGACCACAATCCAAAAAGTGATTTTGCGGGGTTTTAAATTCGCCCCAAAACATCAATGATGTTATTATTTTTTTTAATCACACCATTGATTTTTTGCTGTATGTTTTGCAGTTCTACATTACACCCCATGATCTCCCCAATCAGGATCTGGGCACTTTCTGATGTGAAAGGATCTGGATCACGATCACCTAAAAAGAGAGAAACAAAACAAAAACAGGTATCAAAAATCTGCCAGCATCCATCTCTTACCTGAGTCTGTGGTCGCAGACACTCACCTGTTGTGGTGCCAATCTCCACCACATCTTCTTCTTCCTCCTGCTCAGCTTGGGTTGGTGTTATTTCCCCTTCTTCCATAGGTGGGGGGTCTCTGGTCTCCTCAGATGAGGGGTGTCCTCCGAGTCTTTTCTCCCCTATGTAAAACAAAAATGGTATAATTAGCACACAGATATTTGATGGCAGAACTAGAAATAGGAAACATTGCTTGGAAGTGGGGTACAATTGTCTATTTTAGCCGAGTTCCAAGATGTATTTTTTTTATTGCCCTTTGTCAAGCTGCAATACTTTACCGGTTTAGTACAAGCTTCACAGATGGAGACCCCCCTATAGTATACACTGGAGCACCTGTGTGGCCCCCTAATAAAAATGGTGTTCTGGGGTCCCACACTAGTGTTCCAGTGTCCAGATGTGAAAACAGCTGCTCAGTGTCCTCTCCTTACACAGAATCTAGTTTGCATTTCATTCTAGTAACAAACCCATCTACACAAACAAATATTTGGCATCCAAGTAGGCCCAAAAAAAATGTGGGAAAATGCATATGGCGTAAACAATGGTGTTTTAGAGGCCAAAAGAAAAATGTTTGATACGAATGAATAATGGGCCCATGAACATTAAAGTTGCCCTTTTAAACTGTACAATTAAGAAAAGCATATGGAGCAGCATGAACGGAATAAAGACAGAAAGAATAGGAACACAGCACAACTACTTACTTTTTTGCAGCACTCTCCGGAACTTTCTGTACTGCTCTGGCTCTCTTAATTTCAGGTCCGACCACCGCTTCCTGAGCTGATCTTTCGATCGTCGTACCCCAAAATTCCTGTGAAGACTTTTGACCACTTTCGCCATGATCTTGGCCTTTCTGATATTGGGGTTGGGGTAAGGCCCATACTTTCCGTCATAGTCGGACTTCTTCATGATGTCGACCATCTCCAACATCTCCCCTTAAAACGTCTCCTTCTGGATCAGGACGTGTCCGGATACGGGCTTTCTTCCTCCTCCCCCTCATTCCTGCAATTATCACGCACCTACTGTGACTCCGCCATGTGCTCTTCCCCCACTGCGCTGAACGAAAAGGGGCGATGAATAGAATAGAAAGAACGTCAGGGGCGGGCGGAGGTACACGCATGCGCAGTGTGTATAAAGCATAACACGCGTGCGTATTACGTACGATCTGTGAGCGGAGGAAGGAGCATTGGAGGCGCCGATTGTAAGAACAAAGGTAAGAGACAATCTTGTGCCTATACTGCTTCTACATTGAGGCCTATATTGTAAGAAGATTAGGAGAGTTTTGTCTGACATTAGGCTTTGTCTTGTGTTGTGTCTTGCAGTGAACATGGATATGCTACTGAAAGACAGTGACTTCATGTCAGTATTCCTAGATATGTTAAGGGAGCTGCCCTGTCTGTGGGAGATTAAACACCCCCATTTCAAGAACCAAACAAAGAGGAAGGCAGCACTGGTGCAATTGTGTGAAATTGTGAAGCAGGTGATCCCCACGGCAGACATCACCTATTTAAAGATATTAATTGGTGGCCTGAGGAGTACATATCTAAGGGAGCGCAAGAAGGTCCTGGATTCACAGAGATCCGGAGCAGCAGATGACATCTATGTCCCCAGGATGTTGTACTACGACAGGCTGCATTTTCTGGCAGGCCAGACTGAACCCAGGCCATCCCTCTCCAGTCTTCCTTCCATGCTTCCTTCCCCCCCGGCTGAGGCTTCTGACGCCCAACCTGGGCCTTCCAGGCCGCATGTGGAGGAGCCCAGATTGAGCCAGGTATAGCATTCCTCTAAATATTTCTGCTTGTCCAATCAGGTATGTTAACTAGATGTTAGTTGGGAGTACTAATTTAGGATTGTGATTGATGATGCAAAACATTACAACCATGTCCCTTTTTCATACACAGGGAAGTCTCAGCCAGGAGGTGGCCGGGCCGAGCCAGCTGCCTGATCTGCCGGTCCCTCTTCTACACCTGAAAAGAGAAAGTGGCAGTAGGAGGAGTGCCCTAGAGGAGGCTGCCAGAGGACTCTTTTGGAGAGCTACAGAGGTCCTGGGAGCACGACAGAACGTGGAGGACATTGCTGCCGTCATTGCATAAAAAAAGCAGAGGATGGAGGAGGGCCAACAAGCCATGTGTGAGGCGCTCATATCGGAGACTCTTAACAAAGGTATGAGGGGCCAAATTACAGCTCAGACACACCTTTGCGATGGTCCTCCTCCTCCTCCTGCAGGTCCTCTTCCTCGTCCTCCCTCTCCTCCAGGTCCTCCCAGTCCTCCTCCAGGTCCTACTCCTCCTCCTGCCACATCTCCAACTGCACAGCCACAGCCTGGAAGGAAGCGTGGAAGGAAGACCAGAAAGTGAGGACCCTGATCCAGTCTGGTCGGCCAAAAAATGCAGCCTCTTGTGGTACCACAGCCTGGGGACACACATGTCATCTGCTGCTTTCCAGATCTCTGCGAATTCTGGACCAGACTGCCCTCCCTTACATATGGACTCCTCAGGCCACCAATTTTGATGTTCAAGAATTGATGTCTGCCGTGGGGGTCCCAGGCTTCGCTAATTTCTCCTGTTGAACCAGTGTTGCCTTTCTCTTTGTTTGGTTCTGAGCCCTTAATAAAGGATTTTTGTTTTGAATCATACTTGCCTTTGTGTGTTTTACTTCAAAAAGGACAGTTGGTTTGTGAGGATTCAGGTACATTTCAAAAATACAATGTGAAATGAACAAGGGACACCAACAACAAACAATCTCCTTGAGATTAAATAATAAAAGATATCAATAGTGTTGGGGTAACTTGACACACAAAACACACACAAAGATATTCTGGAGTAAAAATAAAAATAACATTGAACAAAGATCAGCCTTTGAAAAAAATATAAACATGAAATAAAAAAAAAAGGCTTAAAATCCCAAAAAAAATAAAATAAAAATAAAAAAATATGTCAGATGTGACAACTAATAACAAAATATTCAGGGAATACCAATAAAAAAACAAAAGTAAAACTTTGGGAGAAGTGTGTGTGAATATGAGCAGCAAAACTAATTTATTCTTGTCACATTATAAAGAAGAAGAGAGTGCGCTGTATTAAACCATTTTTAACATTGCAGCGTGACGAAAGTGCTGTATCCATTGCGAACGCTAAGTTTACCAGAACGAGCTGTTCCGTCTTGGAATTTCTTCTGAGCATGCGTGGCACTTTGTGCGTCGGAACAGGCCACACACGGTCGGAATTGACGCGATCGGATTTTGTTGTCGGAAAATTTTATCTCCTGCCTTTCAACTTTGTGTGTCGGAAAATCCGATGGAAAATGTCCGATGGAGCCCACACACGGATGGAATTCCCGACAACATGCTCCGATCAGACATTTTCCATCGGAAAATCTGACCGTGTGTACGGGGCATTAGACTGGGAGAGAATATTGACACAGATGAACAGAAATGGGAATTCTTCAAAAAGACTGTATGTGAACACTGCAAAATATTTTCCATAAGTTTAAAAGGCTAAAAATAAAACCTAGTACCTAAGGTAAAAAAGCTATAAATAATAAGAAAAGAGCTTTTAAAAAATATAAAAATGAAGGAACACTATCACTGTTTAAATGTTACAAAGAATATAGCAGAATATGTAAAAAGGAAATGGGTGGTGCCTTTATTTAAGTTATACTGCGGCAGGTTGGCTCCCCTCGGCAAATCACAGTAGTGTACGTTGGCCGCTTTAGGACCACTAGGCTGTGCGACGACGGAGCCGATGCGCATACCCGGAGGCTGCGATGTCCGCCGGGCACCCGCAATCGCTTCTGAGAGAGACAGAACAGAGATGTAAACAGACAGATCTCGATTCTGTCAGGAGAGAGGAGACAGATCTGCTGTGCATTATAAGTATGAACAATGATCAGTCTCCTCCTCCAGAAAGTCCCATCCCCCCACAGTTAGAATCACTCCCTAGGACACACACATTTAACCCGTTGATCGAACCCTAGTGTTAACAGTAATCAGTGGCTATTTTTAGCTCTGATTGCTGTATAAATGTCAATGGTCCCAAAAAATTGTCAAAAGTGTCCGATTTGTCCGAAGCCATTACTAGTAAAAAAAAAAAATATAATAAAAATGCCATGAATATAACCCCTATTTTGTAGACGCTATAACTTTTGTGCAAACCAATCAATATATGCTTATTGCAAATTTTTTTTACCAAAAATATGTAGAAACATACATATCAGCCTAAACTTAGGAAGAAATATGGTTTTTTTTATATTGTTTTAGGGGATATTTATTTTAGCAAAAAGTAAAAAATATTGCTTTTTTTTCAAAAAAGTTGCACTTTTTTGTTTATAGCGCAAATAATAAAAACCGCAGAGGGGATCAAATACCACCAAAAAAAAGCTCTATCTGCGGAAAAAAAGACAGAAATTTTGTTTGGGTACAGCGTCGCATGCCAGCGCGAATTGTAAGTTAAAGTGGCGCAGTGCTGTATTGCAAAAAATGGCCTGGACATTAAGAAGGAAAATCCTTCCGGGGGTTAAGTGGTTAAAAAGGGATCTAAGTATTTACCAAGTGTCACGGAATGTCCCTCACTCCTCTTGAGTGCTTCCGCCAGTATACCACTTCCTCCCAGTCTGGATATAGATATCAGATATTCCAACCGCTCACAAGCATAAAACAAGACGTGACTTGTTTCGCTGCTAACATGGACTCATTTATTAGAACCAAAATTACAAGTCATTATACACCATTAGAGGAGGTACCCCCCTCCTGCTCATATTACTCTAACAATACAACTGTAACCTAATTAACATGAGCTAGTTTACTAAATCATTTACCCAGACTAGGTGACTCAGAGACATGACCTTTGGGTTTAAGACTTTATGTCTCCTAGCTCACTGACTATTCAATACACATTACCATAAACATCAACACGGGGTTAATTAGAACAAACAACAATGTGTGGAATACCCTTAGAAGCTGTGGTAAGCCAGACTAGACTCATTTACATTAAACACATTATAGCAGACACCAGACAGGTGAGTGGAGTTGATGATATTAGCATTTCCTCACAGTATGAGTCCCAACAGTATGAATCAGTCACTATTGCTAATATGGCAAGTACAGGGTCCCCAGAGTCTGTGTGTCCTGGGGGATAAGGACCCGAAGCCAAAGTAACAATACCTCAAGGGTACCCCAAATGCCAGGGCCCATAATCTGTAGGCAAGAGGCTGATATTCAGTCCCCTCCAAAAGCCTCTGTCCCGGGTGAGTCTGTCACACCAAGTAACTATAGATCTGTTGGTTTAACTTCTATAGTTGGAAAGATATCTCCACCTTACGATTAAAGCTCATTATCAGAATTTATTTGACCTATATACACTCTACTTGTAAACAATATGTATAGTAGGTATAAATCATTTAAATACCTACAAACGTAACTAAGGAAATGATATATATCTTTAATTCAAGTTTACGTGAACCCAATGTTTAATATTTGAAATTTCATGATATTTACCTATATAAACCCTACTGTAAAACAATGAGCTTACTTTATAGATCCTTGTAAACTTACTTTATGTATCTTTATAACATTGTATACTCAATAAACTTCTTTTGACAAGGGAAGATACTGGAGAGTTTATGAAAAGACCACATAGATTAGTTCTTGTTGGAAAAAAATAGTTTAAGCAACAGACAGCATGGATTAATGAAAGACAGAAGCTGTCGGACAAATCCAATTTCTTTTTATGAGGAGGTAAGTAAAACCTTAGATAAAAGAGTGGCTGTGGACATAGTATACTTGGATTTTGTAAAAGCATTTGACACAGTTCCCCACAAATGGCTAATGTGTAAGGTTAAGTCTATAGGCCTGGAAAAATCATTTTCTAAATGGATATAAAACTGGCTAAAATTCTGTATTTAGAGAGTAGTGGTTAATGCAGTGATGGAACTACCAGGGTTGCAGCAGTTGCACTTGCGACTGGGCCCTGGCATTCCACCACTATTGGGGGACCCAGCGGCATTGCTAGTCCCAGGGCTCTCAGCGCAGAGCGTATCTCTCATACAGTTTAGAGCCAGCCAGGCAGTTCTCCCTGCTCCCTCCATCCTCTCTTGCACGGGATGAGAGAGGAGACACAGTCGATCTGCTCCTTCTACCCCTCCCCTCTCCTTTGTGTGCTCTGCAGAAAGTCAGGTGTGAAGCTACCAAGCTCCCCGTGGTACACACAGGAGGATAGCGGTGGGGGGAGAAATAGCAGACCGGCTGTCTCATCTCTCATCCCGTGCGAGAGAGGATAGAGGGAGCATTGAGAACTTCTGGGCTGGCTCTGAGCTGTATGAGGGATACACTCTCCGCTCAGAGCCGTGCTGAGAAGGCAGGCTGCATTGATGAGCATTGATCAGCTGCACCGATAGGTGGCATTGATAAGCAATGATCTGTAGCACTGATAGGTGGCACTGATGGGCAGCATTTACAAGCACTGATAGGGGCGTCTGGGCGGCACAGTGGTGTAGTGGGTAGCACTTTCGCCTAACAGTAAGAAGGGCCGCTGGTTCAAATCCCAACCATGACACTACCTGCCTGGAGTTTGCATGTTCTCCCTGTGCCTGCGTGGGTTTCCTCCGGGTACTCCGGTTTCCTCCCACACTCCAAAGAAATGCTGGTAGGTTAATTGGATCCTGTCTAAATTGTCCTTAGTATGTATGAATGCGAGTTAGGGACCTTGGATTGTAAGCTCCTTGAGGGTAGGGACTGATGTGAATGTACAATGTATATGTAAAGCGCTGCATAAATTGATGGCGCTATATAAGTAACTGAAATAAATAATAAAATAAAATAAATAGATAGGTGGCACTGATAGGCACTGATAGGCGGCACTGATAGGCGGCATTGTTGAACAATGCTAGACGACACTGATTGGCACTAAAGGGCAGCATTAATGAGCAATGATAGGTGGCATTGATGGGCACTGATAGGCAGCATTTATGAGCACTAATATGTGGCACTGATGGACATTAATAAGCACTGATAGGCAGCACTCATAGGCTGCACCGATAGGCGCCATTGATGAGCACCGATGGGCACTGATAGGTGTCACTGATAGACGCAGATAGGCAGCATTGATGGGCACTGATAGGCTGCACTTATAGGAATTGATGGGCACTGGTAGGCGGCACTGATATGCATTGATAGGCATTACTGATAGGCAGCACTGACAGATGGCACTGATAGACCCTGATTAGCAACACTGATGGACTGTCACGTACCTTACAGCGGAGTCTGAAATGACGAGGGCGGCCTCTTGCACGGTCCCGGTCCTAGCGTCCCTGGAGGTTGAGACAGGGTTGCTAGGGCGACGGAAGGGTGCAGGTGCCTGCTGGCAGGATCAGGAACCCAGAAGTCTTCGGAAGGAAGCTGAGGTGCTGATCCCTGGATGGATGCAGGAGAGGTCCAGCAGAGGAACTTCCAGGGTCAAGGCAGGCAGGAGT
The DNA here is from genome assembly GCA_037952925.1 of Lithobates clamitans. Lineage (NCBI taxonomy): Eukaryota > Metazoa > Chordata > Amphibia > Anura > Ranidae > Lithobates > Lithobates clamitans. The sequence continues at coordinate 153,298 of JBBGZY010000356.1, read as the reverse complement.
TGGCAAGGTGCTGGCAACGAGGTACACAATCGGCAGGCAGATACGTGGTCAGGGACTGGCGGAGGTTGGCAACAAACTGACAGCGGGGTACCGAATCGGGAGACAGAGCCGTAGTCAGAAGTCCAAGCCGGGTTCAATACAGGAAGCAAGGCAGGCAGAGATGTAGGGGTGATCCGAGAGGGTAGTCAAGGCAAGCAGAGGTTCAAGATCAGGGTCAAGTAAACAAGGCAACAGCAAGGGTTCAGAAACGAGCTTAGACAATCCAGCATTGATGCTAGTCTGCTGATCGTTTAAATAGGGCGCCTTGCGCCGTGATTCGTTGGTGTGCGAGCGTGCACACGCTGATGTACCCTCGTTCGTACGATCGCATTACGTGCGTGCCTAGTCCGGGGCTCGCTCGTTCTTACCGTACGTCCGGCTGGCACCCAGGAACGAGCGTTTGTGATGGTTCTCTGACATGGACACTGATAGGCTGCACTGATGGACGCTGATGGGCACTGATAGGTGACACTGATAGGTAGTATTGATGATGAGCACTGATAGGCAGCACTGAAATGCAGCATTGATGAGCACTGATATGCAGCACTGATGGGCGCTGATAGGCAGCATTCATGGGCACTGATAGGTGGCACTGATAGGCAGCATTGATGAGCAGTGATAGGCGGCACTGAAACACAGCACTGATAGTCAGCATTGATGGACACTAATAGGCAGCATTGATGAGCTCTGATAGGTGGCACCAATAGGCAGTAGGGATGAGCCGAACACCCCCTGGTTCGGTTCGCACCAGAACCTGTGAGCGGAATGAAAGTTTGCGCAAACTTTAGAACCCCATTAAAGTCTATGGGACCTGAACGTTCGAAATCAAAAGTGCTAATTTTAAAGGCTAATATGCAAGTTATTGTCCTAAAAAGGGTTTGGGGACCCGGGTCCTGCCCCAGGGGACATGTATCAATGCAAAAAAAGTCTTAAAAACGGCCATTTTTTTGGGAGCAGTGATTTTAATGATGCTTAAAGTGAAAAAAAAGTGAAATATTCCTTTAAATATCGTACCTGGGGGGTGTCTATAGTATGCCTGTGTGGGCATGTGTGTCCCGTGCTTAGAACAGTTCCTGCACAAAATGAAAAAGGAATTAAAATGAAACATTTTTAAAGGAATAAAAGTCACTTGCCGGGTCTCGGCAATATGGATGAAAATCAGTGAGACAAACGGCATGGGTACCCCCCACCCCCCAGTCCATTACCAGACCCTTTGGGTCTTGTATGGATATTAAGGGGAACCCCGCACCGTGGAGACCCCAGGCCCTATATACTCTGAACAGCAGTATACAGGCGGTGCAAACAAGACAGGGACTGTAGGTTTGTTGTTAAGGAGTATCTGTTTGTAATTTTGAACTGGTACATTTTTAAAGTGTAGCTCCAGCAAAAAAATCTATTTTTAAGCTTTTTGGAAAACATAGGGAAGGGTTATCACCCCTGTAACATTTGTTTTGCTGGCTGCACCTCTTCAGAAGATTTCACCTCACTTTCTATCCCAATGACAAATGTTTTTTGAAAATTTGGGGTTTTTAGTGAAACAAAGATTGGTGATAAAGCCTCAGTGAAGAGGAGACACGTTTTTCCGATATTAACTCTTACAGGAGAGAATTTCCCTTCCTAGGGGTAGATTTCATCTCACTTCCTGTTGTCTCCTTCCGTTTGCAAGTAGGAGTCGTTTGTAAGTTGGATGTTTGAAAGTAGGGGCCTGCCCTATATACTCTGCAGAAATTGGGGCCTTAGGTGTTGGTCTTGCCACAACACCGTAAGCCCTCACAGTTACTCTTGGTGGGCACAGAAACTGGCCCTGCTGTGAAATATTAGATTAAGAATTGTAATTACATGCCTGTGTTGAACAGTGGGAGAAAAATTGGGCCTTTTGGTGGTGGTGGTGGTGGTGGTGGTGGTGGTGCCACAACACTGTAAGTCCTCACAGTTACTCTTGGTGGGAGTTGGAACGGGCCCTGCTGTGAAATATTATATCAAGAATTGTAATTACATGCACCTGTTGAACAGGGGCAGAAAAATTGGGCCTTAGGCACTGGTGCCATAACACTGCAACCCCTCACAGATGCTATAGTTGGAGCGCAGGAATGAGCCCTGCTGCAAAGTATTGCATCAAAAATTGTAATTATACGCCCCTGTTAAACAGGGGCTGAAAATTTGGGCCTTGGGCACTGGTGCTGATGCCACAACACTGCAACCCCTCACAGATACTCTAGTTGGAGCGCAGGATTGAGCCCTGCTGCAAAGTATTGCACCAAAAATTGTAATTACACGCCCCTGTTAAACAGGGGCTGAAAAATTGGGCCTTGGGCACTGGTGCTGGTGCCACAACACTGCAACCCCTCACAGATACTCTAGTTGGAGAGCAGGAATGAGCCCTGCTGCAAAGTATTGCATCAAAAAATGTAATTATACTCCCCTGTTAAACAGGGGCTGAAAAAATTGGGCCTTGGCCACTGGTGGCGGTGCCCAGAACCAAAAATGTTCTTACAAGCTATCAACATGAAAATTGAGGAGGACGAGGATTGTGACTCCACATAACATCAGCATAGGCAATCTTAAGGGGATCTCACATTAAAAAACAAAACAATCGGTTACAACAGCATCAGGTGCTTGGTAGCTGGTGATCCAAGACTGATTCATTTTTATGAAGGTCAGCCAATCGACCGATTCAGAACTTCATCCAGAGTTCTGAAAGAACTCTGGATGAAGGACAGGCCAGTAGCTCAACTGCATACTGTGCAAGCTCTGGCCAGTCATCCATTCTCAAGACCCAGTAACCCAGTAACCCAGAATATTTTCGGTGGGAAAGGTGTTGCGGACTAAAAAATTGTCTGAACGCATCAGTCAGACGGCCACCTTCTCCACCGCTCCTTCTGTGACTGACCGAAGCCTCAGCAACACGTTGTCCAGGAGGACCGGGAAATTGTAACCTCCCAGGCTCTGGAAACGCGTTGCACAAACCTTTCTCCAAGGCCTCCCGAAGATGTTTCATCCTCTGCTCCCTCTGCGACGGCAAGATAAGGTCCGCAACCTTACCCTTGTAAGGTGCATCAAGGAGGGTTGCCAGCCAGTAATCATCCCTCCCCTTGATACCACGAATACGAGGATCCTTCCCCAGGCTTTGCAGGATCAGGGAGGCCATGCAGCGCAGGTTTGCTGAGGCATTCGGTCCAGAGTCCTCTGGGTCACAAAGGACAACATGATCCGCAGCCACCTCCTCCCAGCCACATACAAGTCAATGGGCTTCTTGGGACTGTAAATGTTCCCTTGAAGACTGCTGCTGATGCTGAGTGCCAGGTTCCACCTCCATGCTGACACAATCCTCCTCCTCCTCCTCCTCATCCTCTTCCTGTGTGATCGGCAGACACGCAGGAACACTGTCTGGATAAAGGGGGCCTTGAGAGGTAAGGAAGTCCTCCTCTTCCTCCCTCTGTTCTGCCTCAAGTGCCCTGTCCATTATGCAGCATGTGCTCCAACAGGTGGACAAGAGGGACAGTGTCACTGATGCATGCACTGTCACTGCTCACCATCCTCGTGGCCTCCTCAAATGGTGACAGAACAGTGTATGCATCCCTGATCATAGACCACTGGCGTGGGGAAAAAAAACAAGGTCCCCTGACCCTGTCCTGGTGCCATAGTCACATAGGTACTCATTGATGGCCCTCTGCTGCGTGTGCAGCCGCTGCAGCATGGCCAACGTTGAGTTCAACCTGGTGGGCATGTCACAGATTAGGCGGTTCTTGGACAGGTTAAATTCCTTTTGGAGGTCAGCCAGCTGAGCACTGGCATTATATGACTTGTGGAAATGCACACAGACTTTCCTGGCCTGCCTCAGGACATCCTGTAAGCCCGGGTACCTGCCCAAGATCCACTGCACCACCAAGGACGTGAGCCAAACAGGGAACATGGGTCAGTTGTCCCTGTCGGAGGGCGGAGAGGAGGTTGGTGCCATTGTCGCAAACCACCATACCTGCCTTAAGCTGGCATGGCGTCAACCACCTCTGAACCTGCCCCTGCAGAGCTAACAGAATCTCTGCCCCAGTGTGGCTCCTGTCCCCCAAGCACACCAGCTCAAGCACCGCATGGCATCTTATTGCCTGCGAGCTTGCGTAGCCCCTTGAACGGCTACAGAGCACCACTGGTTCTGAGGACAAATCAGCACAGGAAGAGGCCATGGAGGAAGAAAAAGAGAAGGGGGTGGAGGAGAGAGGTGTGGCAGAATCACCATTAGTTGAATTTTGGAGGCATGGTGGCGGAACAACCTCCTACACTACTGCACCCTGTCCTGCATCCTTCCCAGCTGCCAGAAGAGCCACCCAGTGCACGGTGAAAGATAGGTAACGTCCCTGTCCATGCCTGCTGGACCATGAGTCAGCAGTAATATGCACCTTGCAGCGAGGCCAAGACATTGCCTTCCACATGCCGGTAGAGAGCCAGAATCGCCTTCCGTGAGAAAAAGTGGCGTTTGGGAACCTGCCACTGAGGAACCGCACATTCCACAAACTCACGAAAGGGGGCAGAGTCTACCAACTGAAAAGGCAGCAGCTGAAGTGCTACCAATTTAGCCAAGCTAGCATTCAACCGCTGGGCATGTGGATGGCTGGGAGCGAACTTCTTTCGGCGGTGCAGCAGCTGGGGCCGGGAAATTTGCCTGGTACAATCTGACGTCAGTGTACCGATAGCAGATTGCCCCCAAGTACTTGGCTGTGACACACCTAATTCTACACCTTTATTCCTCTTAGTGCAGGTTTCCGAGAGGACTGAAGGTATAGTGGGGTTGGAGATCCCAGCTGATGCTTTGTTTTTGGTGTGGGTGTTTTAGGTATGCTTGCCATGAACTGCATGGCAGGTCGACATATGTCTGGTCAAGCATGTGGTGCCCAAGTGGGTGATGTTTTGGCCACGCGAGATACGCTTGAGACATATGTTGAAAATAGCAGCAGTGGGATCTGATGCACTCGTCTCAAAAAAGGCCCACACCAAAGAACTTTTGGAATAATGCACATGCAGAGCTCTGCGGTGTGATGCAGTCAGTGTGCTGTACTAAAGCTGGCCCCTGGAGGGCATCCTGCCTCGTTGGAGATGTGCCTCCTCCTCCTGCTCTCTCCTATCAGGCACCCACGTGGAGTCAGTGACCTCATCATTCCCTCCCTCCTCATCACTGGAGCACACCTGGCAGTATGCTGCAGCTGGGGGAACATGACTGCCAGATTGCTGTCCTTCTTGGGCACCCCCTCTCTCTGGGCTCACATTACTGCCTTCCTCTAGCTGGGTACCATCATCTGAGCCTTCAAAACGCTGGGCATTCTCCTGGAGCATGTACCCAACACTGTGGTCAAACAGTTCGGGGGACTCCTGAGGAGGACATGGTTGGGGCTAGGGAAGGAGTGACTGATGCCATTGAGCTGAGGGAAGAGGCCGCATTGGCAGCTGCTTTGCCAGACAAAGTACTCTGAGCCTGGGTGAGAGAGGATGAGGAGGATGAGGACGGCTTGGTCATCCACTATACCAAGTCTTCGGCATGTTGTGGCTCAACACGACTAGCTGCCGAATAAAAGGACAAGTGCGTCCCACGGCCACGTGCTGATGAGGATGCACCGTCTCAATGACCAGCACTATTGCCTCTAGACACAGAGCCTGCTTGCCCTCTTTTATTGGCTTGTGACTATCTGCCTCTCCTTGTTGGCCTTCCAGACATACTAATGGCCTGCAGTGAGATGTAGCTGCACAAAGCTAGGATGTATATATATATACTGATACTGCAGCTAGCAGAATCAACTGCCTGCCTGTAGTATTATTAGTATGAGAACACCAGCAATTGTCTTCAGGTAGCTTTAGGTGCACACGGTGCAAAGGACACAGTATACTAACTGTAAATACTGTAGATGCCTGCCTGTGGTATTAATAGGAGAAGAACAACAGCAATTGTCTTCAGGTAGCTTTAGGTGCACACTGTGCAGAGGATGCAGTACACTAACTATAAATATTGCAGCTGCCTGCCTGTGGTACTAATAGGATCAGAAGAATGCCAGCAATTTTCTTCAGGTAGCTTTAGGTGCACACTGTGCAGAGAACACAGTACACTAACTGTAAATACTGTAGCTGCCAGCCTGTGGTATTAATAGGATCAGAACAACAGCAATTGTCTTCAGGTAGCTTTAGGTGCACACTGTGCAGAGAACACAGTACACTAACTGTAAATACTGCAGCTGCCTGCCTGTGGTATTAATAGGATCAGAACAACAGCAATTGTCTTCAGGTAGCTTTAGGTGCACACTGTGCAGAGGATGCACTACACTAACTGTAAATACTGCAGCTGCCTGTTCTACTAATAGGATCAGAAGAACACCACCAATTTTCTTCAGGTAGCTTTAGGTGCACACTGTGCAGAGGACGCACTACACTAACTTATAAATACTGCAGCTGCATGCCTGTGGTACTAATAGGATCAGAAGAACACCACCAATTTTCTTCAGGTAGCTTTATGTGCACACTGTGCAGAGGACACAGTACACTAACTGTAAATACTGCAGCTGCCTGCCTGTGGTACTAATAGGATCAGAAGAACACCACCAATTTTATATATATATATATATATATATATATATATATATATATATATATATATATATATATATATATACAACACCTAGGATGCATATCTATATATATACACAATACACTGCAGCTAACTGACTCGCCTGCCTACTCTATCTAACTTAAATCAAATGACACTGTCTCTCTGTCTATCTCTCCGCCGCAACACCTTATATAGTGTGGGGCGTGTACTAAACCCCCTGAGCCATAATTGGCCAAAGCCACCCTGGCTTTGGCCAATTATGGCTCTCCGTTCCTATTGCGCTGTGATTGACCAAAGCATGCAGATCATAGTGCATACTTGGCCAATCATCAGCCAGCAATGCACTGCGATGCCGTAGTGAATTTTGGGCCGTGAATTTGGCGTGAACGGCCCATAACGTTCGAAATTCGACAAACGGTCGAACAGGCTATGTTCGTGTCGAACATGGGTTCGACTTGAACTCGAAGCTCATCCCTAATAGGCAGCACTGATTATCAGTGTAAACTATTTACTGACATTCTTGACAGTTAACAGCTCTCCTATTCTTACACAGACACAGCATGGGATGAAAGGGCTGCTAATAACCAGCAAGTCTGTTTACATGTTTACATCAGCTGATCACATGGTAAAGGCCTCTGTGATTGCGCTGGATGCATGTCCCAGGGGACACATGGGAGGCAGGGTTTTGGGAGGATGTCCACAGACACCCTACAAAAATTGGAAGCCCAGGGTTTGGATTGGAAGGGGGGTCTATGGGGCTCATCATGGTTTCATGCACCGGGGCCCTGAAGGATCTAGTTTCACCCCTGGGTTAATGATTCATACTCTGAATGGTCTGTTGGTGGTGTACCTCAAAGTTCAGTGTTGGGACCCTTACTTTTAATATATTTCTAAATGATATAGGGTCTGGAAATAAAAATACCATTTTAGTCTTTGCAGATGATACCAAGCTATACAGTGGAATAATATGCTTACAGGACATCTCCAACTTACAAGCCCACCTCAATGCACTGTTTAACTGGGCAACTGTGTGGCAAATGAAGTTTAATGTTGATAAATGTAAAGTTATGATCTTGAGGGCTAAGGAAATGCATGCATCATTCATACATACTAGGGGGAGTACAACTGATGGAATCAATGATGGAGAAGGATCTGGGTGTTTTGGTAGACCATAAGGTTAATAATAGCATGCAATGCCAAGCAGCGGTTTCCAAAGCAAGCAAAATACTTTCTTGTATTAAGAGAGGCATATACTCTAGAGAGAGAGATATCATTTACCCCTGTACAAATCATCAGTAAGACCTAATCCAGAATATGCAGTTCAGTTTTGGGCACCAGTTCACAAAAAGGATATAAAGAAGCAAACAAGAGCAACCAAACTGATAAGAGGCATGGAGGAGCTGAGCTATGAGGAGATTTAATTTATTCTCGCTTGAGAAGGGGAGATTAAGGGACCTTGTAACACTAAGGAGTTACATGACACCGGGGAGGGAAAATGGCTATTTGGGCCCAATTTGGACATTTTCACTTAGAGGTGTACTCACTTTTGTTGCCAGTGGTTTAGACATTAATGGCTGTGTGTTAAATTATTTTGAGGGGACAGCAAATTTACACTGTTATACAAGCTGTGCACTCACTACTTTACATTGTAGCAAAGTGTAATTTCTTCAGTGTTGTCACATGAAAAGATATAATAAAATATTTACAAAAAATGTGAGGGGTATACTCACTTTTGTGAGATACTGTACCTGTAGAGGATTGCCCCTTCCTGGTTTGCATGCGCTGCCTGCTCCCTGTTCCCGCTGTGGTTCGACACAGTGGGACCCGATGTCCACCAGGACCCGCTGATCATTCCTGACAGAGGCAGATGTAAACAAGGCAGATTGCGGTTCTGTGACAAGGGAAGACAAAGATCCAGTTTTTCTGCTAAGCAGGAACACGGATGTCTGTCTTTCCGCAGTGCAAGCACCCCACACAGTTACGAAGCACTCCCTAGGGACACATTTAACCCTTTGATCCCCCCTGATGTTAACCCCTCTCCTGCCAGTGCATTAGTACAGTGATAGTGTATATTTTTTTTAGCACTGATCACTGTATTGGTGTCACTGGCCCCCAAAAAGTGTCACTTAGTCACTTAGTGTCCGATTTGTTTGCCGCAATGTTGCAGTCACACTATAAGTCGCTGATTGCCACCATTACTAATACAAAAAAAAATCCATAGAAATATCCCATAGTTTGTAGACGCAATAACTTTCCATATACGCTTATTGGGATTTTTTTTACCAAAAAACATGTAGCAGAATATATAATGGCCTAAACTGATGAAGAAATTCGATTTTTTTAAAAAATTTTATTGGGTGTGTTTTATAGCAGACAATAAAAAATATTGTTTCTTTTCAAAATTTTCATTTTTTTTTTTGTGTGTATAGCACAAAAAATAAAAATTGTGGAGGTGATCAATTACGACCAAAAGAAAGTTCTGTCTGTGGGAAGAAAAGGACATACATTTTTTGTGTGTATAGCGTTGCACGACTGCCCAATTGTCAGTTAAAATAACGCAGTGCCATATCACAAAAAATGGCCTGGTCATAAAGGGTAGTATATCTTCCAGAGATGAAGTGGTTAAGGTCATCACAGAGGACAAGGGGGCACCCATTACATCTGGAGGAAAATAAATTTAATCTCCAAATAAGTAAAGGTTTCTTCACGGTTAGAGCGATGAAAATGTGGAATAGAATCCCTCAAGAGCTGGTTCTGTCCAGCTCAGTAGATTGCTTTAAAAAAGACCTGTATTCTTTCCGAAATGTACAAAATATAACTGGATACTAACATTTATTGTTAAGTTGATCCAGGGAAAATTTGATTTTGGGGGATCAGGGAAGACATTTTTCCCCTGCTGGAGCAAATTGGATCATGCTTTGCTGGGATTTTTTGCCTTCCTCTGGATCAACTGTGGGTATAGGATTGTGTATATAGGATTGCATATTTTTTCCCCTTTATTGGTTGAACTAGGTGGACTTGTGTCTTTTTTCAACCAGACTAATGCCCCGTACACACAGTCGGACTTTGTTTGGACATTCCAACAACAAAATCCATCAATTTTTTCCGACGGATGTTGGCTCAAACTTGTCTTGCATACACACGGTCACACAAAGTTGTCGGAAAATCCGATCGTTCTAAACACGGTGATGTAAAACTCGTACATCGGGACTATAAACGGGGCAGTGGCCAATAGCTTTCATCTCTTTATTTATTCTGAGCATGCGTGGCACTTTGTTTGTCGGATTTGTGTACACACGATCGGAATTTCCGACAACGGATTTTGTTGTCGGAAAATTTTATAGCCTGCCCTCAAACTTTGTGTGTCGGAAAATCCGATGGAAAATGTCCGATGGAAAATGTCCGATGGAGCCCACACACGGTCGGAATTTCAGACAACACGCTCCGATCGGACATTTTCCATTGGAAAATCCGACCGTGTGTACGGGGCATAGCTATAAAATATAGTGCATAATACTGTGGTCTACAAGGTACCAATGTGGCGAAACAGTGAGGAGTGAATTAGTCCAGAACTCATTCAAATTGTTTAGGAGAGCCTCTAGTTGTACAGGTAAGTTAGGCTGTCCATACATGGAGCGAATTTCTTTCCTGCAACCAGGGGTTGCAACACAGAGAGTGTTGATGCAAGAATCCCTCCTGCTAGCCCATTGTCTTTTCTTGGCGGGGAGGGGGGGGAGAAGACAGTTATTATTGCTAGAGGCTATAGCAGCTGCTAGTGATAATTGCAGGTAAAACCCGGCATGCTGGTTGTACCCAAGTTGATTGATCTTATCTGCATAGAAATATAATATGTGTAACAGCTGTTTGACATGAGAACTCACCAGGAGATCCTCCAACAATCCTTAAAGACAACTTAGGACATTGAATATTCAGAAAATCTAAAGTGATTTAAAAAAAATCCACATATTTGTGACCAAAATGATTGCATTCCAGGGCATGGTAAAAGTCTGACTACTGGCCACAGAGTCTAAAACAGTGAGGAGCCTGTCTAAGATGAATTTTATGTGCTGAGGGGTGTAATAGATTTGGTGGTATAACTTAAGCTGTGTAAGTCTTTTTTGGATAATATGACTGAAGTCATATAGATTTCCACTGCTTCTTCCCAATCCTTTTCTGATAATTGTGGTATCATGTCATGCCACTTAGACCTTACTCGAAAAGGAGGACTTACTTTATCACTAAGAAGTTCTTAAAGTGAAATTAGTTTCGGGGGAGGGAGCAGGAGTTTTCAGGTGTTGTTTAGTAATGTGTGAAAGACAAAACCAGAGAAAATTCCCAGCTCAACTCACCAACCAGTCTGCTGACCAATCAAATTAACTTGTCCAACAGTCTGCTTTAAAAAAAGGGGTTTAGTTAGAACACATTTGCAAATGCATGTATAAGCTGCAAGGCCTCTTCACGGCACCCTGTGTATTGCTTGCAGTCCTAACACTACTACATTTATGAGCATTTTCACAGTTGAAGCACATGCATTCTAATGGATAGGTAAACGGCAGTTGGCCTGGGGGTAGTCCAATCCTCCTTAAAGGCACAGGGGACACACTGGACACCCAGCACATGGCACAATGGCAGCAAAGGTGCCCAGTGTGTCCCCTGACCACATTTACACCAGTAACAAAGAGATGGCCCCTGTTTGGTAAAGTGTGACTGTGAGGAAATGGAATTGGGCAAAGGCTGCATGGCACAGCTGTAGGTAAATAAAAGTATGTATTTTAGAGGAATCCCATACTCCTCCCATATCACAACAAAATGTTGCATCTTGCACTCATGATGCAGGGAATCACTCCATACAGGATTGTTAAAAGAAGTAACCTAATCAGTAAAATATACATGTGAATTAACATACTATATCAGAGAGTTTTAAGAGAGGACTTTTTGATGGAGCCAGTATGAGGTTTATCTATATACTGAATTATGCAAAAATTCGAAGGAGATTATAGCGGCTGCCTCTGCCACTGTACAGGTGTTGCCTCAGTTGGAACTGAGCCAATCATGTATCATGATTCATTTGGGTGCTTGAAAGTATAGATGCAAATTGTAAAATACTAATCCTGCCTGTCCTACCTGCAACTGAAGTATTGTAAGTGAGATTCTAGGAGGTTTATTATTCCATATGAACAAGGAACAGAAGGAGTCAAATTGTTTGAAATATTTACGAGTGAGAAATTTGCAAATACAGTATGTAAAGAAATACAGAGAATTTTCAAATACAGTATGTAAAGAAACTTAGGTAGAAAATGCATTTTAATTAGATTGACCCTGCCAATGGCAATTGGGGGTAGAAACATTCATAATTTAAGTTTGTATCTAAAAAATCCAAAGAGTAGCAGAAGATTGTTTTCTACGTATTTAGAAATGGGAGTTTGAACTATAATACCAAGATATTTAAATTGATCTCACACTTGAATTAGGGTGTATGTTGGTGACAGTTTCTGGATCTAAGGGTAAAAAAATAGGAATTTTTCCCAATTGATCTTGAAGCCTGAAAACCTTCCAAAAGTCTCCAACAGTGTTAAAAGATGGGAAAGGAAGAGATCAGCCTCCTCTAATTATTCCTTTGTTCTCCTAAGTGTCAGGCCTCAAATGGTCCCCGGAAAAATTGCCCTACCTCTCTCCTTCCCTCACCTTCCCCTTTTTCTTTATCCATTGGCTTGTCACTTGGAAGTCACAATAATCCAGATTATGATGATCATCACTTTCCATGTGTTAGTAATTTCTTTTTTAAATTGCTTGTTAACTGCTACTCTGCTGTTTTCTCCCATATCACCCATCAAGGGCTAATAGCTATTGTCTCTATTTTCACCCTGGAATCTCCCTAACAGATTGTTCAATTTCTGGCCGTAACGTCTATTACTGTTGTTCTGCAGTGCCAGTGTGCCCATCATATGCTTACAGTGTGCCCATAATATTTTGCCAGTGTGCCCATCAAATGCTGTCACTGTACCCATTAAATGCAGGCAGTGTGCCCTTGAATGCCCCCAGTGTGACCCCCGCCCGCTCACCATCTGCCCAGCACTTACCCTGTCTTGGTGGGGCAGCAGGTGACGGTGAGGAGAGAGGGTCCTCCATGCGTCTCCTCCCATTTCAGCCAATCAGGTAACAGGTAACAGACCCGAGCACCTGATTGGCAGAGAGGCAGTTTAGTGTTAGAAAATCGAATATTCATTCGATGCATGGCGCTCGCAGGTCACCTATTTTGAAGCCTATTAGAGCCCCCCCCCCCCCCCGCTGCTGTAATTCAGGCACCCTGCATCTGAAAAGGGGCCGGGCACCTGAATAGGGGGTGGCAGTGGCGACCATAGATAGATTAATGCTATATTTATCTATTGGTGATAGAGGGGGTGGCAGGAGAGAGGGGGCGATGCACGTGCACCCTTAATGCACGGACTGCCACTGCTGGCAGCATATGATGGGCACACTGGCAGTGTTTGATGGGCACACTGGCAGCATTTTATAGGCACACTGGCAGCATATGATGGGCACACTGGCAGCATTTGATGGCACAGTGGCAGTGTTTAATGGGCACAGTGGCAGCATTTGATGGCACAGTGGCAGCGTTTAATGGGCACAGTGGCACCATTTGGCACAGTGGCTGCAATTGATGGCACAGTGGCAGCATTTGAGGGCACAGTGGCAGCGTTTGATGGCACAGTGGCAGCGTTTGATGGCACAGTGGCAGCGTTTGATGGGCACAGTGGCAGTGTTTGATTGCACAGTGGCAGCGTTTGATGGCACAGTGGCAGCGTTTGATGGGCACAGTGGCAGCATTTGATTGCACAGTGGCTGAAATTGATGGCACAGTGGCAGCATTTGAAGGCACAGTGGCTGCAATTTTTTTCAAAAAATGTTTGCGCCCCTTCAAAAAATGTTGAGCACCAGCCGCCACTGTTCTACACTGTAGTTTTACTGATCAATGTTAATATACTATGACCCTCTGTACTCCAAGTACTTTTCACTTTGTTAAAATGCTGTGTGATGATATTTGAATCGTGTTGGCTCCATCTTTTAACATCATTATTTAACAATACATTATCTATCACCCAACTTCTGAGGAACCAAGAGTGCCAAACATGTTGAGTTCATGAGGCTATATCAATTGAGCATCAAATAACCATATATTTGTTTCGGTATTGGTATTGATGTTTTACCACATTATTTTGGCTCTGGATTTGGCTTCATTATGGGCAGGATTCATGTTGCTAATTTAGTGTGGTATACTGTACTATTTGTATCACATTTTATGATGTGTGTCTTAATAAAGGAATGATTTTAACCTTAATATGTGTGTATCTAATTAATTGAGGGGTCTCACCTTTAAAGTACCATCACTCACATTTTCTTTCAAATATGATCATTAGTTTGGGATGCGGTGTGATGGCCTAGCCTCAGTGGGACCCTTAGTTTTGTATCTTTGTGAAAATCAATAAAAAAATTGAACAAGAAATCTATTCTTTGAGATAATGAGAAAACATAACCCATTTCTTTATCAAAATGACCCATTGCGAGTTGATGGCTGTCTTGGGGAAGTAAAATTAGAACCAGATGAGAAAACCCCTCTAAAAACACGCCATCTTCACATTTCTTGTACTATTGTGCTACACTATCACAATCAAGTCAACAATTAGGAATGGCTATTTACAGAAAGAGCTTTAGTACTGCTGTTTTGTTGACACTAGTGCCGCGTAAACACGAGCGGGCTTTACGGCAGACTTTGCCCGGCGGACTTTTCGACGGACTTTATGACGGACTTTCTGAATGAACGGACTTGCCTACACACAATCCACCAAAGTCCGTCGAATTCGTACGTGATGACATACGACCGGACTAAAACAAGGAAGTTCATAGCCAGTAGCCAATAGCTGCCCTAGCGTGGCTTTATGTCCGTCGAACTAGCATACAGACGAGCGGACTTTTCGACCGGACTCGAGTTTGACGGATAGATTTAAAACATGTTTCAAATCTAAGTCCGTCCAACTTTTGAGAAAACAAAGTCCGCTGGAGCCCACACATGATCGAATTGTCCGACGAAATCCTGTCCGCCGGGCAAAGTCTGCCGTAAAGTCTGCTCGTGTGTACGCAGAATAAGAGCTAAAAGATATGTGAGTAACGTGATCTTAAAATGTATTGTTTGCCACAAGATTTGTGGTATACGACAAACACAAAGGTAGCCAATATTTCAGCTGATAGACTCAGGAAAGATTCTCCTTTCATTAATTGATGTCTTTGGCCCCTGGTCTGTCACATCATATCACACTGGAGAAGTTGATGCAAGCAGCAAGCACTGGGTAGCCATATTCACCTATATGATCATTGGAGATACCCACACTGAGGATATTATGCCTTTGGATACTTATAGCTTCATAAATGACCTCATATGTTTAATTGCTATCTAAAGGCCCTGTAATACATATTCAGATGGAGGCACTAACTTTGTTGACACAGCAAAGAAACTACATATCTCTTTACATTATGACACCAAAGGTTTGAGAAATATCTGAGGGATCAGGTCTGTACATATACCTTCAATCAGCCTCACTGTTTTCACATTGGAGAAGCCTGGGAAAGAATTATTGGCATAGCCCACAGGAGTAGGGACTTCAGGAGAGTCTAACAATTTCCTGCCAGAAGTCTCAGTCATCATTTACATCAGACCTCTAACTCCAGTTTAGTTTTTGTTTTGTTTTGTTTTTTGCTTACTTCAGCAACTCTCCTCACCCAGTAGTCAGTTCTTCTGAAGTCTCCCAAACACCTTCTAGAACAGAAGAGTACATCCTCTCTACTTTGTAGCCTCAGCTTAAGTGGCAAACTAACAAGCCTAACTTGAAACCTGATGACGTTGTTCATGTGAAAGACTGCCAGCTGTAAAGAAATGAGTTGCCTCTAGGACTTGTCATCAAAGCTAGAGGGACTACAGGAGAATTAGAAATGTTAAAGTCTGTGGAAACGAAGAAGCAAAGTTGTTTCTCAGACTGATTTCTGTACTGATCTTGTTGTTGTCATCTGAGAATTCAAATAGTGGTATCAGTTGACACTAGGTGGGAAGTGTCACGTTTCCAGCATAAAGATCCTGCTAAGATAGTTTTATTCCTGCTTACTTTGTTTTGGGGCCCACATAGTGGCCAAAGTACACTACCTCATAGTGCATGGACTTGTTCATTAGTGTCTCAACCTCTATAGGGCCTCAGTACTTCCCACAAGCCCTCTCTACAAGAAATAATTTCATTTTGGGATATCCAGGTTCCATTTTGAGGAGCATACAGGATATGAAAGATGAAAATCTGCTGGAACCCAGCCACCACATTATAGCAGATGTGGAGAAAAAATGTTTCTCCTCCTAATGGCAGCATCATCGGTGAGCATTGTACTTACACCTATATTTCACTTGTGATACACCCCAGCAGTTCTGCTTATTTGTAATGCAGTAATAAATATGATTTGAATGTCTTTATTCCTTATTTTTCTCCAGTTGCACCCTGCCTTGTGTTCTCAATAAAGCTTCAAGATTCGTATTTATAAAGATTTATCTGCATGTCAAGCTGCACACAGGCCACCAAAATGTGTAGTGAGGACAGAACATACACACAATGGAGTCAAAGACTTTTCACTTGGAAATGTCAACAAAAGGAAGTTTTAATATCCAAGGGACATTGTTGGATGATTGGAGTGAACACAGCAACATGGAAAACAGCAACAAATTTTTTGATAGGTAGAGCAGTGTGGACACCTGGTAATTGGCACATACCCCACTGTGTGTGTACTACAGTGTGCATTCACAGTAAAGGTGAACAAGGACCTTCATATCAGTATCTGTGGGTATTATTTTAGTGAAAGGGGAAGATTTGAAAGTATTAAAATTGACTTTTTAATATTGCAGTAATAAGTAAAAGCTTTTACTAGATTTTATTGAAAAATGGGTTTACGTATGGTATAAAGTATAACTAAAGGCAAACCTTTTTTTTACATAGAGTGGAAAGTTATTAGAATACATGTCAAGCTCTTATTGTTGTCTGTGCCCTTGTTAAGGAAATCGCATTCTATTTGTTCTGCTTATCATTATCTCGGAGAAAAAAAATTAAAATTTTTAGGTTGTCATCTAAACAGAAATAAAGTGAAAAGCTTCCCATGGGGACACTAGTTCTGGTGACTCTGGTGACAACAATGCAATCAATTACTTTGGAGGGATTTTCTCTCACTTCACTGTTTTGGCTAGGGGACAGGAAGTGAAGAAAAATCTCCCCAATTAGACACGGATGGCAAAAAAAAAAAAAAGACAGAGCATTTAACTTTCCCTACTCTACCCAAAATGAGAAAAACTGTTTTTGCTTTTAGCTTTTAGGCTTTTAGTTGTTCTTTAATTAAGAAAAGGCTATTATTAACTGCTCTAACCAAATGTTTTAATCTTCCAACCCTGCTAAATATAAAATAAGGGATTATGCGGCATTGTATATAAATGCCCTGTTGCATGCAAAATAACTCTCCAAAAGTTGAACTGCTGGAACAATTATAGAAGATGCTTACCTTTAGCACAGAGAAATACATATCAATGTCTGCACAGTTCTACTTTCCAAGTATAAATATCCATGAAGTTTTTTTAGAAGTGTTTTATTTCTTTATTTAGTAGTTCGAGTTTTATGTCACTTTCTGCCTGTGGCAAAACCCTGAACATGTGGGAGAGATGCAGTAATTTATGCTGTCTGTCAAAGCTGACTTTTTCCGTATGTTTGCAGAGGCCATGTCTCATAGTCAATTCCATCACTGCATTTTTTCAGTATTTATCTCATCTGCCACAAGAATTCAGTTAAGGGTGCTTTTATAATAGGAAAGCAAGTCTATAACTGGTATGTATCGTTAACATATATGGGTAGACTTTTGTAATATTGATTATGCTCTCATTTACATACATTGATAATATTACCTAAAGTACAGTATATTATTTATCCTACATTAAATATATCCCACCTATAACTGTAAAACATGATTTATGCACTGATTTCCTTGCAATTATATGCATAACAGGTTGCACACATTGTTCACTCTTTTGCACAGACAGAAACTCCAGTTAACAAGTAAATTTAATTAATGAGCTGCTTTATTAAAATAAGGGATTATGGCTTGAACAGCATTCCCTTGACATATGAGCAAAGATATCGGGGTACCATGAAATACAGTGGTCTGACTTTTCACAATAAAGGATTCAGAAACAAGAAGAAATTAGGATAATGAGGATTCCAGCAGCCTTAGGGCTCATTCACATCAGTAGCTGTTATGCTCTGTGTGGAACGGTGCCGATGTGCCAGAATCGATGCACAGCACTGTTTATTTTTTTTTTTTTTTTAGAACTTTGGATTTGTAACATGTGAGGTTTCATTCAGTTCTAATCTTTGCATGGACAATGTGATGCAGTGGCTTCTGTTACAACATGCTGCGTTGGGGTGTGAAATGACTTCATAACAGTTAAGGCAAATTGCTTTGTCTTTGTATTGGGACTGTCCAACACAAATGGTGTGAATGAGCCCTTAGGAAAGCAGTGTATTCAAACGCTGTGCTACAGTTAGGTTGTCCCTTGGGTCAGATTACTACAGACATATACAGTATCTCACAAAAGTGAGTACACCCCTCACATTTTTGTAAATATTTTATTACATCTTTTCATGTGACAACACTGAAGAAATTACACTTTGCTACAATGTAAAGTAGTGAGTGCACAGCTTGTGTAAATTTGCTGTCCCCTCAAAATAATTTAACACACAGTCATTAATGTCTAAACTGCTGGCAACAAAAGTGAGTACACCCCTAAGTGAAAATGTCCAAATTGGGCCCAATTAGCCATTTTCCCTCCCCGGTGTCATGTGACTCGTTAGTGTTACAAGGTCTCATACCCGCCTTAATCTCCCCTTCTCAAGAGAGAATAAATTAAATCTCTTCATAGCTGAGCTCCTCCATGCCTCTTATCAGTTTGGTTGCTCTTCTTTGCACTTTCTCCAGTTCCCCGATGTCCTTTTTGTGAACTGGTGCCCAAAACTGAATCTTTGTTACCCTTTGATAAAGTGACGTGACGGTCACGCAGCGCGTCAGGGAAGAGAGGCGGGCTTCATTCTGCTCCCCGATCACGGCCGGATCGGGTAGCAGTCTATTGTGTGCTGGGGTTTGTTTTATCCTGTTACATGTAGGTGCAATACTTGGAATAAAAACCTATGTTTTAACTACTACACTATGGAGTTCTCCCCTTGTATTTTTTATGGCTGGGCTGACTGATTGGGTGACCTGAGAGCGGAGGGCGGTCCATGATAGGAGATGCCTGGGGGAACCAGCATTGAAGGGATCGTGAGGCTGTTGAAATCACCTTTGATTGCTTACTGGGCTGTTATCGCTCAGCCTCAAGGTGAGAGGCTGGGGAAACCACAATTCCACACACACTTGTGATTGATTGTCGGCACTGGGCACTTTGTGATCAGCTATTCCTTCACAAACGTTTCAATTGGGACTGGCACGATTTGGATTGGATCATATATGGGCTGTGTTTATTGAAGATTCTGTGTGCTCTTTATTCAAAATTGTTTTCTTGTGTTTTGGACATTATTTTTAGTCTGTTCACTTACCGCTGCCAAAGAATTTTTTTTACTTATTATTTATGCACCTTGTGAGACGTCTGCATGTCACATATTTATTAATTTACCAGATGTTTGCACAGAGTATATTTGTATCTACAATGATTTATTAGCATAACATTATTAATGCACATTTTTGCACTTTGCACTTTTACTTATGATTGAGTATTTTACTTTTTTGTGCCCTGTTTGAGCAGTGATTTATCATTCATCATGTATTTTGAGGAATTTTTTACAATTATATATTAGCATATCATGATTTATTAATGCACTTTTTTGCACTTTGCACTTTTACATATGATATAGTGTTCACGTATCTTTCTTGTGCCCTGTCGAGCTTAGATTTACTATTTATCATTTATTTTGAGGAACTTTTACCCCCCTTTTTTATCTGTTTTTTTTTTCCCTCCTGGATAAAAAAACACATTCTTCTAAAACCTTTATGATTCATTTCATTGATGTAACAATGACTCATTATAACCTTTAGTTACACAATATTATGGAATATCAATATTAAACAATTATTATTTGGATTTTCTTTTATGAATCTCCCGAATAATTTATTGTTTGACAAGCTTAGCTCTATTTGTATTTAGAAAGCGCCGCATAAAATACCTTTCTTTATTTGTCTTTTTTGGTGTGAGAACATCCTTATGCTGGCAGCTTTATTCATTAACCCTTTAGTTGTTTGTGTTTTTACAATCTTTTGGTGTGCGCACAAGTACCTTATCATTCATCATATTATGCATGCATATTCTTAGCCTCCAAGATCATAACTTTACATGTATCAACATTAAACTTCATTTGCCACACAGTTGCCCAGTTAAACAGTGCATTGAGGTGGGCTTGTAAGTTGGAGATGTCCTGTAAGGATATTATTCCACTGTATAGTTTGGTATCATCTGCAAAGACTGAAATTGTGTTTTTATTTCCAGACCCTATAACATTTAGAAATAAATTAAAAGTAAGGGTCCCAACACTGAACTTTGGGGTACACCACTAACAACCCTAGACCATTCAGAGTATGAATCATTAACCCAGGGGCGTAACTAGATCCTTCAGGGCCCCGGTGCATGAAACCATGATGGGCCCCATCAACCTCCCTTCCAATCCAAACCCCGGGCTTCCAATTTTTGGAGGGTGTCTGTGGACATTCCCCCAAAACCCTGCCTCCCATGTGTCCCCTGAGACGTGCATCCAGCGCAATCACAGAGGCCTTTACTATGTGATCAGCTGATGTAAACATGTAAAAAGACTTGCTGGTCATCAGCAGCCCTTTCATCCCATGCTGTGTCTGTGTAAGAAAAGGAGAGCTGTTAACTGTCAAGAATGTCAGTAAATAGTTTACACTGATAATCAGTGCTGCCTATTAGTGCCACTTATCAGAGCTCATCAGTGCTGCCTATTAGTGTCCATCAGTGCTGCATTTCATTCCCGCCTCACTTGTGGAGTGCTGTCTCCTCAAAATAACTCAACATACAGCCATTCATGTCAAAACCACTGGCAACAAAAGTGAGTAAACCCCTAAGTGGAAATTTCCAAATTGGGCCCAATTAGCCATTTTCCCTCCCCGGTGTCATGTGACTCATTAGTGTTACAAGGTCTCAGGTGTGAATGGGGAGCAGGTATGTTAAATTTGGAGTTATCGCTCTCACTATCTCATACTAGTCACTGGAAGTTCAACATGGTACCTAATAGCAAAGAACTCTCTGAGGCTCTGAAAAAAAGAATTGTTGCTCTACATAAAGATGGCCTAGGCTATAAGAAGATTGCCAAGACCCTGAAACTGAGCTGCAGCACGGTGGTCAAGACCATACAGTCATTTAACTGGACAGGTTCCACTCCGAACAGGCCTCCCATGGTTGACCAAAGAAGTTGAGTGCACATGCTCCGCATCATATCCAGAGGTTGTCTTTGGGGAATAGACATAAGAGTGCTGCCAGTATTGCTGCAGAGGTTGAAAGGGTGGGGGGTCAGCCTGTCAGTGCTCAGACCATACATCGCACACTGCATCAAATTGGTCTGCATGACTGTCATTCCAGAAAGAAGCCTCTTCTAAAGATGATGCACAAGAAAGCCGGCAAACAGTTTGCTGAAGACAAGCAGACTAAGGACATGGATTACTGGAACCATGTCCTGTGGTCTGATGAGACCAAGATAAACTTATTTGGTTCAGATGGTGTCAAGTGTGTGTGGCGGCATGCCTACAATCAAGCATGGTGGTGGGAGTGTCATGGCCTGGGGCTGCATTAGTTCTGCTGGCACTGGGGAGCTACAGTTCATTGAGGGAACCAGGAATGCCAACTTGTATTGTGACATACTGAAGCAGAGCATGATCCCCTACCTTTGGAGACTGGGCTGCAGGGCAGTATTCCAACATGATACTGACCCCAAACACACCTTCAAGATGACCACTGCCTTGCTAAAGAATCTGAGGGTAAAGGTAATGGATTGGTCAAGCATATCTCTAGACCTAAGCCCTATTGAGCATCTGTGGGGCATCCTCAAATGGAAGGTGAAGGAGAGCAAGGTCTCTAACATCCACCAGCTCTGTGATGTCGTCATGGAGGAGTGGAAGAGGACTCCAGTGGAACCTGTGAAGCTCTGGTGAACTCTTTTCATGTGATTTCAGTGAATATTTTTCATGTGATTTCAGTTCTCTCATTTGTCAGGGTTAGGATATGTGTGCTTACCCAGGACCATGATTGTAACTGCAGTCCTTATTTTTATCTTGTCTTTTCTAAATAAATTCTTTATATTTTTTATACTATTATATTGTCTTGCCTTGTATATGATGTACCTTTAAAGTCCCATTCTCTCACTTTCCTCACACCATTATTGTTAGGGATGTTGTTACTTTTGTATGTTGTGTTTCTTTTTTGGTGCTGATCTCCCCCCTTATTCTCGACATTTACAGTTAGTTTAAAAAAAAAAAAAAAAAGAAAAAACCCAGTGCCTCTAAATAAATAGCCATAACCAGAGGGTGTTGAAAGAGGTTGAGGGCTTCAATTACATCTTGTGGGAGTCTTCCATCTTGCTGCACATCCCTGTCTCTCTCTCATCAATGTCCTTTTTCCTTAGACTGGGAGGGCAGTTTCTAGGTACACAGTTATACTGTAAACCACTCTTATGCCCCGTACACACAATCGGACTATCCGACAACAAAATCGTAGAATTTTGTTTGACCCCCAGATCCCGCCCCCCCGTGTGAATTGGTAATGGGGTACAAATGTACCCCTACCATTTCTCAAAAAAGTGTCAAAAACGTTAAAAAACACAAGAGACGGTTTTTGACAAGTCCTTTATTAATTTCTTCTTCTTTCCGCTTCTTCTGCCATCTTTTTTCTTCTGGTCTTTCTTCGGTGTTCTTCTTCTTCCTCCATCTTCTTCTTCTCCATGTTCTTCTTCCTCTGCTCTTCTCATCCTGTTTCTTCCTCCGGCTTCTTCTCCACTTCGTCCGCACGATCCGCCTCAGTGGGAGTCTTCCGCTGTGTGACACTTCAGTTCTTCTGACACTTCTTATAGTGGGCGGGGTAACTCTGACGCACGCGGACTTTACGGGGAAAGCCATAGGGAAGTCCCCCCGAAGTCCCTGTGCGTCAGAGAAGGGCGGAGTCACTGGATGGCCCCGCCCTCCGTTATATAAGAAGTGTCAGAAGAAACAAAGCTTCACACGGCGGAAGACTCCCACTGAGGCGGATCGTGTGGATGGAGCGGAGAAGAAGCAGAAGGAAGATCAGAAGAAAGAAGATGAAAGAAGAAAAAATTAATAAAGGACTTGTCAAAAACCGTCTCTTGTGTTTTTTAACCTTTTTGACACTTTTTTGTGAAATGGTAGGGGTACATTTGTATCTCATTACCAATTCACACGGGGAGGGCAGGATCTGGGGGTCCCCGTGTTAAAGGGGGCTTTCAGATTCTGATAAGCCCCCCGCCCGCATACCCCCACAACCACCGGGCAAGGGTTGTGGGGATGAGGCCCTTCTCCCCATCAACATGGGGACAAGGTGCTTTGGGGGCTACCCCAAAGCACCCTCCCAATGTTGAGGGCATGTGGCCTGGTATGGTTCAGGAGGGGGGGCGCTCTCTCGTCCCCCCTCTTTTCCTGCGGCCTGCCAGGTTGCATGCTTGGAAAAGGGTCTGGTATGAATTTTTGGGGGGACCCACGCCATTTTTAAAAAAAAATTTGGCGCAGGGTTTGGAATGTAAGGGGACCCCCAAGCATTTTTTTTTTAAATTTTGGTTTGGGGTTCCCCTGTGGGGAAATCCCATGCCGTTTTTATCAATGAACTTTTATGTGTATTGTCAGACCGACAATTCAATATAGCCGCGAGTAGTTTTAAATTGCTTTTTTTTCCTTTACAAATGTCATTTTGCTGTCAGACTGTTCTAAATACGCGAAACATGCGCCCCTTTACAGGCATACTATAGACACCTCCCAGGTATGAAATTTAAAGGAATATTACACTTTTATTGTTTCACTTTAAGCATTATTAAAATCACTGCTCCCGAAAAAACGGCCGTTTTTAAAACTTTTTTTTGCATTGATACATGTCCTCTGGGGCAGGACCCAGGTCCCCAAACACTTTTTATGACAATAACTTGCATGTTAACCCTTAAAATTAGCACTTTTGATTTCTCCCATAGACAATTCACTATAGCCAACACCGCTATTACTTCATGACTTTTTTTTCCCTTTAGAAATGTAATTTTGCTCCCGAAAAAACAGCCATTTTTAAAACTTTTTTTTGCATCGATACATGTCTCCTGGGGCAGGACCCGGGACCCCAAACCCTTTTTAGGACAATAACTTGCATATTAGCCTTTAAAATTAGCACTTTTGATTTCTCCCATAGACTTTTAAAGGGTGTTCCGCGGCTTTCGAATTTGTCGTGAACACTCCAAATTGTTCGCTGTTTGGCGAACAGCCAATTTTCGACCCGAACATAAAGCCCATCCCTAGTCATGTGATATCTCCATTAGGAACGCTAGTTTTACAAAACCGAGCGCTTCTGGCTCGTTCTTAATTCCGAGCATGCATGGACTTTTGTGCAACGGACTTGTGTACACACGATTGGAAAGTTCGACAACAAAAATTTGTTGGCGGAAAATTTGAGAACCTGCTAGCCAACATTTGTTGGCGGAAAGTCCGA
Organism: Lithobates clamitans; assembly: GCA_037952925.1. Classification (NCBI taxonomy): domain Eukaryota; kingdom Metazoa; phylum Chordata; class Amphibia; order Anura; family Ranidae; genus Lithobates; species Lithobates clamitans. The sequence continues at coordinate 128,852 of JBBGZY010000356.1, read as the reverse complement.
CAACAAATGTTCGATGGAGCATACACACGGTTGGACTTTCTGCTAACTAACATTTGTTGTTGGAAAATCTGATCGTGTGTACGCAGCATTAATGTCAACTGGGTTCTCAATTTAGGATCTGCTCATTGTTTTACCTCCGTGCTTGAACTAAAATGTTCTAGTTACATAGTTCATCTGGTAGAAAAGAGACACAAATTCATCTAGTTTAACCAATAAAAGAGGGAAAAAATTACAATCCTATATACACAATCCTATACCCACAGTAGATCCAGAGGAAGGCAACCCCCCCCCCCAGCAAAGCATGATCCAATTTGCTCCAGCAGGGGAAATAATTCCTTCCTGTCCTCCAAGAGGCAATCAGATATTCCCTGAATCAACTTTACCTATAAATGTTAGTATCCAGTTATATTATGTACATTTAGGAAAGAATCCAGGCCTTTTTTAAAGTAATCTACTGAGCTGGACAGAACCAGATCTTGAGGGAGTTTATTCCACATTTTCATAGCTCTTACTGTGAAGAAGCCTTTCTGTATTTGGAGATCAAATCTTTTTTCCTCCAGACGTAAAGCGTCCCCCCTTGTCCTCTGTGATGATGTTAAAGTGAATAACAACGCCAAGTTGACTATATGGGTCACTTATGTTTTTATACATGTTTATCATACCCCCCCCCCCCTTAATCTCCTCTTCATAAGAGATAATAAATTCAGTTCCTCTAATCTTCCCTCATAGCTGAGCTCCTCCATATCTGTTATCAGTTTGGTTACCCTTCTCTGCACTTTCTCCAGTTCCCCAATAACCTTTTTGTGAAATGGTGCCTAAAACTGAACTGCATGTTCCAGATGAGGTCTTACTAATTATTTGTACACAGGCAAAATGATGCTTGGTTCAATGGTAGTTGGTTCAATTAAAGTTAAACTGCGTATGAATGGGAATTAGGGACTTTGGATTGTAAGTTTCTTGAGTGCAGGGACTGATGTGAATGTATAATATATAGTGCCTTGAAACAGTATCCATACCCACAACTTTATCCCTGACCTGTCTGGTGTGTTCCTTGGCCTTCATGATGCTGTTTGTTCACTAAGGTTCTCTAACAAACTTCGGAGGGCTTCATAGAACAGCTGTATTTATATTGATATTAAATTACATGCAGGTGGACTCTATTTACTAATTAGGTGACTTCTGAAGGCAATTGGTTCCATTAGATTTTAGTTATGGGGTATCAGAGTAAAGGGGGCTGAATACAAATGCACACCTTACACTTTTCAGATATTTATTTGTAAAAATAATTAAAAACCATTTATCATTTTCCTTCCACTTCACAATTATGTGCCACTTTGTGTTGGTCTATTACATAAAATCCCAATAAAATACATATACGTTTTTGGTTGTAAAATTACAAAATGTGGAAAATTGCAAGGGGTGTGAATACTTTTAATTGTAAAGTACTGTGTAAATTGACAAATCTTTATAAATACATGCAATAAATAAAAATTAAAAATAGATTACATATATTATCTGTTTATCCAGTAATCCCTTCTTGAAGATTAGTTACAACCCTATCGTGTAATTGAATTCCCATCTAGGCCTCTAGGGGCTTTCCCAGCTTCATTTCATATACAGAGAACTAGACACCTGTGCTATTGAAATTACTACACAGCTTTTGGTCCCCATGTAGTACAGTATCTGAACCAACAGATTTAACCACATCAGCATGATGTAATTACAATTTCCTGTGCCTGTCTGCTGACATTAGAATTTGACTATATCTACCTTTTAGTTTAATATTTCTTCTAGCCATCTGTCTGATAGTCAGCTACTACCAGTGGGGCAAACACAAAGTTCACAACCTGAGAATTGCCAGCAGCCAAGTTCTAAGCTTGTTTTTAGGGGTGAAACTGTGGGCACTGTCTAGTTTCTGTTCCTTGGTGTGGTCAATAAAATACAAACCCCTATTTAACACCATGCTGATGTGAGTTTGACCTCAGTAATGGCTGCTATATGTTCTGGAACTAGCTCCACGAGAGCTCCATAGTGTCCCACTGTTTATGTTAACCATACTAACATCAATGTCATGCAAGCTACAGTATCTCAAAAATAAATACACCCCTCACATTTTTGTAAATATTTTATTATATCTTTTTATGTGACAACACTGAAAAAATGACACTTTGCTACAATGTAAAGTAGTGAGTGTACAGCTTGTATAACAGTGTTGCTGTCCCCTCAAAATAACTCAACACACGGCCATTAATGTCTAAACCGCTCGCAACAAAAGTGAGTACACCCCTAAGTGAAAATGTCCAAATTGGGCCCAAAGTGTAGCGTTTAGGTCTGGAGACATGCTTGGCCAATCCATCACCTTTACCCTCAGCTTCTTTAGCAAGGCAGTGGTTGTCTTGGAGGTATGTTTTAATTTAATATCACTACTGTATATGTCTGCAAACTATATGTGTATCAGCCTACACTATATAATAAACTCCTCTTATTTTCACTCTTTATTTTGGCCAATTTAATATATTATTGAAAGCTTTTTGTTGTATCTCTTCCATAGGTGAGCTGATAACATCTTGTGCTTTCTGACTGTACTGAATGCTATTGGTTAGCATTATGCTGATTTTTAATAGTTAGCATTGTGTTTTATTCTGTGGATTATATAACATCTATCTCCTATGTTATGGAGGAGAGGAGGAGGGTGTTCTGATATCTTTTAATAGGGTGACAGTGGCACTCTTCCACAGATACAGAATAGTGGATATGTGTTGTCAACCTAGGACAGGATGTGTGCTACTGGCAAAATCATCAGGTGAAAATAAAAGATGAAATGCCTAAAAAACATGCCATGTCATAGCAATTTAAAAAGACAACACAACAAATTAATTAATACCCGAGCAGATGATTCCACTTTTGCGGTGTACACACGAGCGGACTTTTCCACCGGACTAGTCCTACGGACCGAATCCGGCGGACAATCTCACCGCGTGTGGGCTTCATCGGACTTCCGACTGACCTTTTCGGTTGAAAATCCGCCGGACTTTAGATTTGAAACATGCTTCAAATCTTTCCGCCGGACGGAACTCCGCCAGACCCAGTTCCTATCGGGAAGCCTGTTTATCTGTATGCTGGTCCGACGGACCAAATACGACGCAAGGGCAGCTACAGCACCTGCCCACGAGAATGTTTCCAGCACAATCCTATCGCGCTGGTTCTAGGCGACAGTGTATAATCTCACGCTCGCTGCAATAGGAAAAACACATTTTCCTATTGCAGCAAGTGCGAGAAATAGGCGACAATGTCGTCTGGTATGGATTTTAAGGGGAACCCCCTACGCCGAAAAAACAGTGGAGGGGTCCCACCCAAAATCCATACCAGACCCTTATCCGAGCACGCAGCCTGGCCGGTCAGAAAAGGGGGTGGGGACGAGCGAGTGCCCCCCTCCTGAACTGTACCAGGCCACATGCCCTCAACATGGGGGGGTGGGTGCTGTGGGGAAGGGGGCGCCCTGCAGCCCCCCCAACCTAAAGCACCTTGTCCCCATGTTGATGAGGACAAGGGCCTCTTCCTGACAACCCTGGCCGATGGTTGTCGGGGTCTGCGGGCAGGTGGCTTATCAGAATCCGGTAGCCCCTTTTAATAAGGGGGCCCCCAGATCCCGGCCCCCCACCCTATGTGAATGAGTATGGGGTACATCGTACCCCTACCCATTCACCTGGGGAAAAAAGTGTCAATAAAAAACACTACACAGGTTTAGTAGTTTATTAGGCAGCTCTGGGGTCTTCTTCCAACTTTGGGGGGGTCTCTTCCGACTTCTCCGCTCTCTCCGGCCTCTTCTCCCAGTGTCCGGTTCTTCTCCCGCTCTCCGGTTCTTCTCCCGGGCTCCTCCGCTATCTTCTGCTCTTTTGACACTTTTTTGCTAGCGGTGGCCCAGTCTTCTCCTTCGTCTTGTTCCCTCTTCTCCTCTTCCGATGTTGACACGATGCTCTCTCCCACTGTAATGCTGTGTGAGCGGTGCGCAATGACTTAAATAGGCATAGGGCGTGGTCTCCGGGTGATGTCACCCGGTGACCCCGCCCCTTATGACGTCACAGTCCCGGGGCAACGCCCCAAGCCTATATAAGTCATTGCACACCTCGCCCACAGCATTACAGTGGGAGAGAGCGTCATGAAGAAGACCGGGCCACCGCTAGCAAAAGAGTGGCAAAAGAGCAGAAGATAGCGGAGGAGCCCGGCAGAAGAACTGAAGAGCGGGAGAAGAACCGGATGCCGGGAGAAGAGGCCGGAGAGAGCAGAGAAGTCGGAAGAGACCCCCCGAAGTCGGAAGAAGACCCCCGGAGCTGCCTAACAAACTACTTTAAAAACCTGTGTAGTGTGTTTTTTATTGACACTTTTTTCCCCAGGTGAATGGGTAGGGGTACGATGTAAAAATGATTTGACATGGTTATATAGCTTAATCTAGGATGTTATATATATTGACTGGTATTCTGTCCACTCCCTCCTTTTTTTTCTACTAATACTTCATTTGTATTATTTTTGTATCACTCAAAAATCTTAATAAAACTATATTTAACCTTAAGATGGTAAACATAATAGTAGGGTAGGTGCAAAGGCATTAAGGCCAGCTTGCATCTGTCTTAACATAGTCATGTGTGGTTATCTTTTTAAATTGCCATGATATGCCACATGGAGCTGCTTAAGTCTAAATATGAAATAAAAAATGTAATATTTTACAACTTGGTCGGGAAATGCTATGTAAATTCCTGATCAGATCCTCAAGCTTTAAAATGAGTTGAAACTGGAAAATAAAAGTTATCATTGATGCAATACCATGCCTATTGCCGTGTACACATGACCGGACTTTCTGGCAGACTAGGTCCGAAGGTCTTCCAGACGGACTTCCGGCGGACTTCCGATGGACTTTCCGAACTAACGGACTTGCCTACACACGACCGGACTTTCCGGCAGACTAGGTCCGTCGGACTTCCCGACGGACTTTCGACGGAGATAGGGCAGACATTCCCGAATGAACGGACTTGCCCACACACAGACTAAAGTCTGTTAATTTTGTTTCAATAGATTTTTATTGATATTTTTATAGCAGTTAACATAAATAATACATATTTATAGTAGTGATAGTCATAGATAACAGTTGAGATTACATAATCACAATGCTATGAATTGTTGAAGGTTAATAGAGACAGCAAGCAATTCAAGATACTTAGTCCTTAAAATAACAGGAAGTACAGAAAAGGTAGTTACATTTTGTGAGTAGTAGATCTATCCTTAGGCAACTGATAAGATAAATGAATAGTAGATCAAGGGTCGTACTCTCCTCGGACACCCCAATGGGGGCAAGCTGTGTCCAAGAGAGAGCTCGAACCTACTTTCATAGATACTGTATTGAGGATTTACATTTAAGATGGGGGAAATAGTGTGGTGTTTGAGTACCAGGAGAGCCAGGGCGACCATTGGTAAGTGTAAAGAGTAGACGTCCATCTGAGGACGCTATCAAGCGTTCATACGTGCAGTGAAGGTTTGTGAGGTCTAATACCTCAGTGATCGTAGGAGGATTGACATTTTTCCATTTTCTAGTGATTGATAGTCTTGCTGCTAGTAATACGTGAGTAAGTGAACTTTGCATATTGGCAGGAAATTGGTCCATCCCCAGGGATAGCAGTGCTAGTGCTGGATCCATCGGGATGTGGTAGTGCGCTATGTTAGATAGGACCTGAAAGATTTTTATCCGGTAAGGCATAATTATAGGGCAACTCTATAAAGTATGTAGGAGGTCACCACGATATCTGCATTGTCTCCAGAAAGCATCAGATGCTTGAGGGCTGAATTTGGATATTGTCGCAGGAGTGTAATACCATTGTAGAGTAATTTTTTCCAATAATTCCCACAATGTGGAGCAATTGGAGAATTTTTGGTTAATTTTACATGCTTTCTGCCATTGTAATGGTGTGAATGTTTGATGTAGATCAGTTTCCCATTGTGTGTGGTAACAGGATTTAACAAAGGTCAGCTTGTGTTGAAAGATGTTGTAAAACATTGTGAAGCCTTTTTTCCATGATGTGGGGGATGTAAGAAAGTTCCAAGCTGATGGATGAATATATTGGAGGGTGTCAGGTATATTATGTAGGCAATGTTGGATTTGAAGGTATAGATAAACGTCAGTTTGTGGTATGTTAAATTTTTCTTGGATTGTCGAGAAGGGTTTTAAGCAGCCATCGTTGAACAAGTCGTGAATAAATTGTATTCCCCGATTTTTCCATTTTTTGAGAAACAGTTGAGCTATTATGTGGTTTAAGGTGGTTATGGGCACATTCATAGCAACTTTGGTATCATCAGTGTCCGAGCTTTGTAGAAATTTAAGCTATGTTTTGATGGATATTACCATTGTGGGCGAGAGGTAAGAAGGGGGTTTAGATCCCATTTGGGCACTAAATAACCAGAGGTTCGTTGGGCCGTGTGTGCTGTAAGTGGATTCCTTGGCTCCCCATGTTGTGGATGGCATTGGGAGGAACCATTCTCTTAGTTGGGTCAGTATTGATGCTGAGAAATAATCTAGGAAGTCTATGTACCCAAATCCCCTATGCAGTCTATGTTTTATCAGCTGGGAGTGCGCGCATCTCGATTTTTTCTCTTGCCATATATATCTAGATAGGAGGGACTGCAGGGATTTGAAGTAGCTGATTGGAATAGGAATAGGTAAATTTCTAAAGAGGCACAGGATTTGGGGGAGCTGGATCATTTTAAACACAGCTAGTCTGCCCCACCATGAAATTTCGTGTTTACCCTGTTGGATGAGGTCAGTTTGAATCTTGATTCTCAGGGGGATGTAATTGTACGAAAATAGGGTTTTCGTGGATCTTGTGAAGTGAATGCCAAGGTAAGGGATACTGGATTCTGCCCATTTATATGGGAATTGATGTTGCAGTAAGTTGCGGGTTACCGCGTCTACCCCTATGTCAAGGATGTAGGATTTAGCTGCATTTGCTTTGTAGTAAGATATTCTCCCAAACCATGTCAGTATTTTTTATATTTCAGTCAGGGAGGGAGTTGGGTTGGTAATCATTAAAATGATGTCGTCCGCAAATAGACTTATTTTGTGGGTCTGTTTTCCTATGATTACTCCAGATATGTTGGTGTTGGTACGGATGTGCTCTGCTAAGGGTTCCATTATCAAATTAAAAATTAAAGACGATAGTGGGCAGCCCTGCCGTGTTCCGTTAGTGATGCGGAAAGGAGCAGAGAGGAGGTTGGATGTATATACTTGGGCTGATGGGGTGGTATAAAGAGCCATTACAGCATGGAGGATGCATCCTTCAAAGCCAAATTTTTGGAGAACCATGGAAAGGTAGGTCCAGTTTACTCTGTCGAATGCCTTCTCTGCATCCAGTGAGAGGAGCAGAGAAGGCGTTCCAGTCGAGTTTGCGTGGTGTATGATATTGATTAATCGTCTGGTGGTGTCTGATGTCTGTCTTCCTTTTGTAAATCCAGTTTGATCGTAATGTATAAGGGACGGAAGGATGTCGATGAGCCTATTCACTAGTAGTTTGGCATAGAAGCCAATGTTCAGTAGGGATATGGGGCGAGGTTTTGGGGGTGGTAGGTTCCTTGCCAGGTTTAGGTAGAGTAATTACTAAAGCTGAAAGCATTTCCTTAGGAAAGGATGAGGAGGATGCTGCCTGGTTGAATAAGTTGCATAAGTGAGGGGATAAAATTGTATTGAAAGTTTTAAAATATTCTCCAGTGAAGCCGTCAGGGCCAGAGGATTTAGAATTGAAGTTTTTTAATGGTTGCTTGGATTTCTAATGCTGTGAAGGGGGAGATGAGGCGTATAAGTTGTTCCGACGTGAGCGATGGGAGTTTAAGGTAACTGAGGAAGGATTGGATTTCCTCTCTTGTAGGTTGGTGGGTGTGGATGTCCGTCTCTAGATTGTACAGATCGCGGTAGTAAGAGCTGAAGGCATCAGCTATAGCTTGCGGGTTAATGTGTTTGTCATTTGGAGTGGTGTGATATAAATGTGCTATTCTGGTTTTTTGTCTTTGCCCTTTGATATGTTGGGACAAAGTTTTCCCTGCTTTGTTATTAGTAACATATGATTTAGCTTTCAGTTTCCTGAGGTTTAATTCGTTTAATTCAGTTTTTACTAGTAATGAATAACTCTTCTGTGTCACCATATTACCGTATATACTCGAGTATAAGTCGTTCCGAGTATAAGTCGAGGCCCTAATTTACCACAAAAAAAATGGGAAAAACTTATTGACCCGAGTATAAGACGAGGGTGAGAAATGCACAGCTACTGTAAGTGGAAAAAGAGGGTCAACAATGCCCATTTGCAGCATCACTGTACCCATTTGCATGCCTCACTGTGCCCATTTGCAGCCATAGGTCCCCTGAACTTCAAACTCGGTAGTTAAGGGTTCCTAGATGCCCCCTAGCTGCAGCCAAAATTTGGGGTCTCTGAACCCAAAGGGTCCCGAAATGACATTGCTGCAGGTAGACACAGTTGACCAAATTTGGGACCCCGTATCTCAGGGCCACTTAGTGCTAGGAACCCCAAATTTGGTGTGCAAACCTAGTGGAACAAGCACCAAAAAAGTTCCAAAGCTGGGATTTCTAGCACCAAGTGGCCCAGTGATACAGGGCCCCAAAAATCAGTTTAGAAAATGTCAAGCACTTTTCTGCAGCAGAGAATGACATTTTCCGAACCAGATTTGGGGCCCCGTATCTCAGGGCCACTTAGTGCTAGGAACTTCAGCTTTGGATATGTTTTGGCACCAGTTCCACTGGGTATGCACACCAAATTTGGGGTTCCTAGCATCAAGTGGCCCTGAGATATGGGGCCCCAAAATCGGTTCAGAAAATGTCAAGCACTTTTCTGCAGCAGAGAATGACATTTTCAGAACCGATTTTGGGGCCCCATATCTCGGGGCCACTTAGTGCTAGGAACTTCAGCTTTGGATATGTTGTGGTACCAGTTCCACTGGGTATGCACACCAAATCTGGGGTTCCTAGCTCCAAGTGGCCCTGAGATACGGGGCCCCAAAGTCGGTTCGGAAAATGAAATTTTTTGCTGCAGAAAAGTGCTTGACTCGAGTATAAGTCGAGGGGGGCACTTTCAGCACAAAAAAATGTGCTGAAAAATTCGACTTATACTCGAGTATATACGGTAAATATAGATGGGGCCTAATCCTCAAGCGGACACTCTATTGAGGAAGAGGTCCGAGGAGGAATGGTGAATCCATGGGTACCATAGTAGTTTATGCTTGTCCCAAGTATCTCCCATTTTTGCTTGCATCTCTTCCATAAGCATGGTATCATTAAGGGTATCAATCCATCTTGTGATGGGGGGATGATTTCGGTTTTCCAAAATTGAGAGATGGTATGGCGTGCTACAGACAAGAAGAACCTGAGAAGGCTCTCCTGTGGGAGCTGGTAGAGCCTGGTAATATGAATAAAAGGGCCATCTTGGGGGAGGGTGCCAAAGATACATCATGTAAGTCATTATAGATACCAAATACCTTGTCTCAAAAAGGGCAAACTCGGTCGCACTCCCACCAGATGTGGATATAGGAGCCCTTTCATCTGTGACAGCGCCAGCACATGTCGGACGTATCTGGGTATATCTTGTTCACTGTGACTGGATCCCTGTCCTTGGACCATTTTTGAGTAAAATTGGGCAGTGAGTCATATGTGTGTGATTGTATGTCTTTGTAGATCAGAAACAGAGGGTGTTTAGGGGTCTGAGAGAGACTACACATATCTTCAAATGTCGTGAGTGGTCTGTGGACCTGTCCAGAGAGATGAAGAATTTTACTGTGTTGTGTCAGGGATAGCATAGAGATCCAGTCAATTAAGGTGAAGGATTGGGTGTCCTGTTGTGAGTGGAACTGGCCCGTGGAGGAGTGTACAAACTGCCTAGCTGTATGCCATTGCTCTCTCATATATGGGCCACACTGTCCTCGAGTTCTGTAGGTCGGGAGCGCTGGGTTACCAAATAGGTAAGAGAGAGGACTAGGATCTGTGGATAGGGCAAAGGTGAGTTGTTTGCCATACCATGTGGATAGCGCTGCTATTGTCAGAGGAGATATTCCGTCAATTGCTCGGAATGTAGCATTGTATCCCCATAGAAGAGCTCTAAGGTCCATCTGTGTCATGTCTTGTTCGATGATTGTGGATGGTTTGGTTAAGGGTCATGGGAACCATTCTAGTAGTCTGGAAAATATGGCCGCCGAGTGATATAATTGAAAGTCCAGGAGGCCGATGCCTCCTCAAATTTTGGGGGCACACAGGATTTTGTGTTTGAGTCTGGGGGGGTGGTGTTGCCAAATGAACTTGACCACCAGGGAGTGAAGCATGAGGAAAAAAGCTTTGGGGAGGAGGATGGGCAATGTCTGGAATAAATAGAGTAATTCGGGGAGAATATCCATTTTGAGGACATTCATCCACCCCAACCATGAGAGCTTGAGATGATGTCAGGATTCTAGGGATCATCGGATTTTGGTCAACAGAAGACTACCGTTCAGAGTGTATATGTCCTGTACGTCTCTGGGGATCTCTGTCCCTAAGTATTTAATGGATCATGGTTGCCAATGGAATGGGAATTGCTTCTGTAGCGAGGATGCCATAGTAGGATTAAGGGAGATATTCAAAGCTTCAGTTGTAGTAATATTTAATTTAAAATTGCTAAGCGGTCAAGCTCCTGAAGTAGTGCGGGAATGGTGACCTGTGGTTGAGTGAGGTATAGAAGTAGTTCAACTGCATAAAGTGATAGTTTTCGGTGGACTGAGGGAGTGGGGATACCGTGTATGGAGTCATTACTTCGAATGGCCTGGGCCAGATGTTCTACAATGAGTGCAAATAATAACGTCGATAACGGGCACCCTTGCCGTGTACCTTTCTAATTTCGAAGGTTTCTGAGGATTCCCCATTGGCAGTCACCTTAGCCGAAGGTTTGGAGTAGAGTGACTTGATTTTGTTTAATAGTTTCGGGCCCAGACCTATCTGAAGCAGTGAAGCTTGTAGGAAAGGCCAACTCACCCTATCAAAAGCCTTCTCAGTGTCGCATGCTAGTAAGCATGTGGGGGTGTTGTGGTGTCAAGCATATGTGATAAGATGGAGGGTTTTTGTGGTGTTATCCCTAGCTTCACAACCTGGTATGAATTCTACTTGATCGCTATCTAGGTGATGGGGGGGAGGGTCCAGAGATAAAGATAGTCAGTACGGAACATATTCCAGAGGGCAGTATTGGGGCATTAGTGGTAGGTTGACCAAAGCACAAAAACCCAAGGTAAGTATAGTAGCAAGTCCTAGTTGCAATCTCGGAACACCCAATACAAGGACAACTCGATTTTGCAAAAGCTTTTGACACAGTTCCCCATAAGCGTTTACTGTACAAAATAAGGTCTGTTGGCATGGACCATAGGGTAAGTACATGGATTGAAAACTGGCTACAAGGGCGAGTTCAGAGGGTGGTGATAAATGGGGAGTACTCGGAATGGTCAGGGGTGGGTAGTGGGGTCCCCCAGGGTTCTGTGCTGGGACCAATCCTATTTAATTTGTTCATAAACAACCTGGAGGATGGGATAAACAGTTCAATCTCTGTATTTTCAGATGATACTAAGCTAAGCAGGCAATAACTTCTCCGCAGGGTGTGGAAACCTTGCAAAAAGATCTGAATAAATTAATGGGGTGGGCAACTACATGGCAAATGAGGTTCAGTATAGAAAAATGTAAAATAATGCATTTGGGTGGCAAAAACATGAATGCAATCTATACACTGGGGGGGAGAACCTCTGGGAGAATCTAGGATGGAAAAGGACCTGGAGGTCCTAGTAGATGATAGATGCCAATGCCAAGCTGCTGCTAATAAAGCAAACAGAATATTGGCATGCATTAAAAAGGGGATCAACTCCAGAGATAAAACGATAATTCTCCCGCTCTACAAGACTCTGGTCCGGCCGCACCTAGAGTATGCTGTCCAGTTCTGGGCACCGTCGTCAGGAAGGATGTACTGAAAATGGAGCGAGTACAAAGAAGAGCAACAAAGCTAATAAAGGGTCTGGAGGATCTTATTTATGAGGAAAGGTTGCGAGCACTGAACTTATTCTCTCTGAAGAAGAGACCCTTGAGAGGGGAAATTATTTCAATATACAAATACCGTACTGGTGACCCCACAATAGGAAGAGAGTTTAACAAGACTCGTGGCCACTCATTAAAATTAGAAGAAAAGATTTTTAACCTTAAACTACGTAGAGGGTTCTTTACTGTAAGAGTGGCAAGGATGTGGAATTCCCTTCCACAGGCGGTGGTCTCAGCGGGGACCATCAATAGCGTCAAGAAACTATTAGATAAGCACCTGAATGACCGCAACATACAGGGATATACAATGTAATACTGACATATAATCACACATAGGTTGGGCTTGATGGACTTGTGTCTTTTTTCAACCTCACCTACTATGTAACTATGTAGCTATGAACTAGGGTTGGGAGAAGGGGGGCTAGTCGGGTAGCTATTATTTTGGAGAATAGTTTAAGGTCGACATTTAAGAGAGATATGGGCCTATAGTTGCTACATTGGGAGTGGTCTTTACCAAGTTTGGGTATCACTACTATTTGGGCCTGTAGAAGTTGTGGTGGCAATGGGTGTGTTTCATCTACTTCCTCAAATGCTCGGGCCATTATAGGGGCTAATTGGTGCGTGAATGTTTTATAAAACTGGGGGGTATACCCGTCTGGGCCTGGGCTCTTGCCAGTTTTGAGTCCCTTATTGCAGTTAAAAAGTCGGAGGGAGTAATGGGTTGCTCAAGGGCATCAATGCCAGAAGAGGGGATCTTAGGAAGGGCAGTGTCTTGGATGTATCGATGTAAGTCCATAGTAGTAAGAGAGGTTAGTGTATTTTGCCTCTCAGGTTGCGGGAGATTGTATAGGGAGGAGCAGTAGTTCCTGAATTCGGAGACTATCTCCGAGTTTTTGTGTTTTATTTGTTTGGACTGTGTAGTGATGTGGGGAATGTTTTGTCTGTGTTGTCTGGGGTGTATAACCCTAGCTAAATGCCTCCCACATTTATTTGCTTGGGAGTAATGTATATGACGCCCTCTGTTACAAGCAGTTAATGATCTATCCGTGAAGATTTGTAACAGATCTCGTCGTGCATTTGATAGTTCTACTAATGTCCTGGGGTCTAGCGTGCGTTTATGTGTAGATTCAAGGGGGGTGATCAGAGCAAAAAGGCGTTTTATGTCATCTATACAAGCTTTTTTCAACCTGGAGCCGTGTTAGATAAAGATCTCTCTAAGAACTCATTTCAGGGTCTCCCATTTGTTCATAGCCGAAGTAATATCTTTGGCGTGAAGTTGGACAAAGTCTGTGATAGCTTTAGACACTGCTGCAGTACACGTTATGTCATTTAACCACTTGACCACTGGGCACTTAAACCCCCTTAATAACCAGACCAATTTTCAGCTTTTGGTGCTCTCACATTTTGAATGACAATTACTCAGTCATGCAACACTGTATCTATATGAAATTTTTGTCCTTTTTCTCACACAAGTAGAGCTTTCTTTTGGTGGTATTTAATCACCGCTGGGTTCTTTATTTTTTGCGCTATAAAAGCAAAACAGACCGAAAAATCTGTAAAAAAATGCATTTTTCTTCATTTCTGTTATAAAATTTTGCAAATTAATAATTTTTCTTCATATATTTTGGCCAAAATTTATACCGCTACATATCTTTGGTAAAAATAACCCAAATAGGTGGATATTATCTGGTCTTTGTGAAAGTTATAGAGTCCAAAAGCTATGGTGCCAATATCTGAAAATTGGTCACACCTGAAGTACTGACGGCCTATCTCATTTCGTGATGCCCTAACATGCCAGAAGAGTACAAATACCCCACAAATTACCCATTTTTGGAAAGAAGACATTCCAAGGTATTTAGAAAGATGCATAGTGAGTTTTTTGAAGTTGTCATTTTTTCCCACAATTCTTTGCAAAATCAAGTTTTTTTTTTAGTTTGTTTTTTCACAAAATTGTCATATTAGCAGGTTATTTCTCACACACCGCATATGCATACCACAAATTACACCCCAAAACACATTCTGCTATTACTCCCGAGTATGGCGATACCACATGTGTGAGACTTTTACACAGCGTGGCCACATACAGAGGCCCAACATGCACGGAGCACCTTTAGGCGTTCTGGAGCACCCAGGCCAATTCTGACATTTCTCTCCTACATGTAAAAATCATCATTTATTAGCTAGAAAATTACATAGAACCCCAAAACATTATATATGTTTTTTTTAGCAAAGACCCTAGAGAATACAATGGTGGTCATTGCAACTTTTTATCTCGCACGGTATTTGCGCAGCAATTTTTTTAACACTTTTTTTGGGGAAAAAAAAAGTTTTGTGCTTTAAAAAAACCAAAACAGTAAAGTTAGCCCAATGTTTTTGCATAATTTGAAAGATGAAGTTATGCAGAGTAAATAGATACCCAACATGTCACCTTTCAAAATTGCACACGCTTGTGGAATGGCACCAAACTTCTCTACTCAAAAATCCCCATAGGCGACGCTTTAAATTTTTTTACTGGTTACATGTTTTGAGTTACAGAGGAGGTCTAGGGCCAAAATTATTGCACTCGCTCTACCGATCACAAAGATACCTCACATGTGTGGTTTGAACACCGTTTTCATATGTGGGCGGGACTTACGTATGCGTTCGCTTCTGCATGCGAGCACACAGGGACAGGGGAGCTTTAAATTTTTTTTTTATTATTATTGTTCATTTTACTTTATTTTAGTTTGATGCTTTTTTCCAAAAAAATTTTTTTTTTGACCACTTTTATTCCTATTACAAGGAATGTAAACATCCCTTGTAATAGGGATATGGCATGACAGGTCCTCTTTACAGTGAGATATGAGGTCAATAAGACCCCACATCTCACCTCTAGGCTGGGAAGCCTGAAATTAAAAAAAAAAGATCCTGGCTTCGAACGTAGCGGTGAGTCAGTAGAAGCACCGGAGGGCGGCGGGGGGGGGGGGACATCCCCTCTCGCCTCCCGTAAGAATGATCAAGCAGTGGAACAGCCACTATGATCATTGTTATGGTGTAGGGATTCGCCGGCTGAAAAAGCTGATATCTAAATGATGCCTGTAGCTGGACCCATCATTCAGATATCCCCGCACAAAGTCAAGGATGTTGTATGACAGCCAGCGGGCGGGAAGTGGTTAAAACGAATTTTTTTTTTTTTTACACAAAGTTGTCCATTTATACAATATTTCTAACACATAGCATGTACATACCAAAAATGACATCCCAAAATAAATTCTCCTACTCCTGAGTACGGTGATACCACATGTGTGAGACTTCCACAGCCTGGCCACAAACAGAGGCCGAGTACAGCTGAGTATGGCTCAGCATGGCCGAGCATGGCTCAGCATGGCAGGGTATGGCTGGGTATGGCTGGGTATGGCTGAGTATTGCAGGGTATGGCGGGGTATTGCAGAGTATGGCTGAGCATGACTGGGTATGGCTGAGTATGGCAGGGTATTGCAGGGTATCGCCCAGTATGACTGGGTATGGCTGGGTATCACCGAGTATTGCAGAGTATGGCTGGGTACGGCAGAGTATTGTGGGGTATTGCAGAGTACTGCGGGGTATTGCAGAGTATTGCAGAGTACTGCGGGGTATTGCAGGGTATTGCGGGTATTGCAGGGTATTGCGGGGTATTGCAGGGTATTGCGGGGTATTGCACAGTATTGCACAGTATTGCACAGTATTGCAGAGTACTGCGGGGTATTGCAGAGTATTGCGGGGTATTGCAGTGTACTGCGGGGTATTGCAGAGTATTGCGGTGTATTGCAGAGTACTGTGGGGTATTGCAGAGTATTGCGGGGTATTGCAGAGTATTGCGGGGTATTGCAGAGTATTGTGGGGTATTGCAGTGTACTGCGGGGTATTGCAGAGTACTGCGGGGTATTGCAGAGTATTGCGGGGTATTGCAGAGTACTGTGGGGTATTGCAGAGTATTGCGGGGTATTGCAGAGTATTGCAGAGTACTGTGGGGTATTGCAGAGTATTGCAGGGTATTGCAGAGTACTGCGGGGTATTGCAGAGTATTGCGGGGTATTGCACAGTATTGCGGGGTATTGCAGAGTATTGCGGGGTATTGCAAAGTATTGCAGGGTATTGCGGGGTATTGCAGAGTATTGCGGGGTATTGCAGAGAATTGCGGGGTATTGCAGAGTATTGCGGGGTATTGCAGAGTATTGCGTGGTACTGCGGGGTATTGCGGGGTATTGCAGAGTACTGCGGGGTATTGCAGAGTATTGCACAGTATTGCGGGGTATTGGAGAGTATTGTGGGGGTATTGCAGAGTATTGCGGGGCATTGCAGGGTATTGCGGGGCATTGCAGAGTATTGCGGGGCATTGCAGGGCATTGCAGAGTAGTGAGGGATGGCTGAGCATGGATGGATGGATAGCTGGATGTCACTGTGCAGCGCTGCAGCCATCCATCCATCCCCCTCTCCGTTCACAGTGTACCGATCGGTACATAGGATGACGCCGGTTTGTTTACAAGTGATCGCTCAGTCATTTGACGGAGTGATCACATGGTAAACGGCCGCGATCAGCGGCCATTTACCGGGATCCGTGATGCGCCGGGTCCGGAGGTCACGGAGGTGTTCGGGTGTGCACCCCAGGGGGCGCGCGAGAGGGGAATTCAGGGAGGACGTCATATGACGTCCTCCCAGAGTTAAGCAACCGCCCTGCAGCCGTCATTCGGCTATGGGCCGGTTGTTAAGTGGTTAATAGGTTCCCATTTAATCTCCAGGTAGCCCGGCATGTACGCTGTGGTAGTTTACCTAGTGTTACGTGGATTGGTGCATGGTCTGACCATAATTTGAGACTGATCCTGCTGGAAGGATCAAGGTCTAGTAGTGTTTGAGAGAGAAATATGTAATCTATCCTACTATAGGACTTATGAGCGGGGGAGTAATATGTGTAGTCTCTCTCAGTGGGATGTAAGAGTCGCCAGGTATCAACTAGGGAAAGTTCCACTAGAATGGCCTTTATTTTGGTCAATGAGGAGTGGGAAATGTGTGACCAGTAGAGGGGTCCAGTCTCCGGATAATGGGAACGTTGAAGTCTCCTGCAAGGATTAAGTTGGGAGTACCAAAGGTCTTCAGGCGGGCTGTCAGGAAAGGAAGTGGAGCTGCTCCTGGTTTGGGAGATAAACATTAACAATTGTAAAAATAGTTTGTTGATATTTTAGTTTCAAGAACAAAAAGCGACCCTTGGGGTCTATGTCTGAGTCGAGTACTTCTGAGGTGAATGAGCCATGAAAGGCTACGGAGACCCCTTTTGTTTTAGCTACAGGATTAGTGCTATGGAACCAGGTTGTAAAGCATTTATCAGGAAGGGATGGGATCGCATCTGAACGAAAATGGGTTTCCTGTAGTAACAAGATCTGTGTTTTGGCTTTATGAAAATGGTGTAGGATCTGTCTGCGTTTTTCTGGCGTATTGAATCCTCTACAATTTAGTGAGGATATCTTGAACTCTAAGGTGGATGCCATGGTGTGGGGGGTATGGATTCTTGTGTTAGGCTCCTGAGAGTTATAGTGTGAGGAGGTAAGCTTGTGTTGTGCTGAGCAGAGGTGGGATGAGGATGGAAAAGGAGAGGGGAAGGAGGAGGGAGAAGAAGGGGAAAAGGGTATATGCACTGGAATGGTGTTTGACAGAAGTGACCTATATACATTGTCAGTGCTAAGCGATCTTGGGGAGGGTGCTGTAGAAAACAGTGTGGGATAATTTTGTAGGGTGTACTACTAAGCGTAATATTGCTATCTGCGGGAGTATAGCTCCCTCTAGTGTCCAGATTGGGAAGGGGGTGAAGAACACTACCTAGTAAATCTAAAACAAACATTATAAACAGAGGCAGTAGACTCTGCCAACCCTATTGGGGGGAACGTGGCTAATCCGATGTGGGGCACTCCGCCCCCATCCGTGTAATAGTGGAAATTAAAACGATGTGAAATTATGCAATTAAGCAGTTTAGCACTATGTTCAGTTCAAAGTACAAGTAAAGTATTTTGAGTGACTTTTAGGGACAACCAGTAACTCATCTAGTAACAGTATATGTAACATATATTTTTAAAAACAAATAAGCTATGTAAATATCAAACTTGTCCATGAGAATAGCTGTGTAAGCCTTCAAGTCTCTATTCTCCCTCTCCTATAGGGAAATCGACCAACACAGGGGGTCACTCGCCCTTCCCGGAAATCCGGGTCAGGAGAAAAGGAAAAAAAAAACAAGAAAAAAAAGATTTAAAAAACTTAGGTGCATGGAAAAGACAGAATCCCCACCGGCCGGTGGGGGGGATGAGTGTTCATCCTGCAGGTGACTTGGAAGCCCGTGAGTGGGAACGTTTTTTCTTCCCATCCAGTAGAGAGAGGAAGGCCCGGAGTTGCCGGTCTGAGAGGCCAATCTGGTATCTGAATTTGTGGAAGTTCAAAAGTTCCTAGAAAGCTAGCTAGGTCCCCGAGCATGCGGAAGACTACTGATTTGCCATTCAGAGATGCAGAAAGTTGGAAAGGGAATCCCCAGCGGTTCTTGATTTGTTTTGCTTGCAAAGCATCAGTAACTGGTTTCAGGGCTTTCCGCATGAGTAGGGTCTGCCTCGACAGATCAGTTAACAGCATGATGGGGGGATCATTGAACATGATGTGGACTCCTGGCAGCGAGCTGCTTGCATGATGTCATTTTTCACATTGAAGAAATGTATGCGGCAGATGACATCTCTGGGGTAGGCAGAATTCAGGTTGTAGGGCCCTAGTGATCCATGAATTCTGTCGATTTTGATCGGTGTCTCGTTTGGTTTGTTCAGTAGTTGATTGAACATAGTGGTGGCCACCATTGCTACCGTTTCTGGCAGTCCGAGTATGTGGATATTATTGCGATGGCTCCTGTTCTCCTGGTCGTCCAGACCATAGAACAATTGCTGGATTTGAATTGTGTGCTCTTGCAGTATGGTGTCATGCTCAGAGATTCTGGTGACAGATTCCTCCCTAGTGGCCTCAATGTCTTCAAATCTGGGGCCTATATCTTTGCGCAAGTCACTGATTTCTCTCCTATAGGATCTTTCAAGCCTGCTAATATAGGATTCAATGTCCTGCTTAGTGGGGAGAGCTTTAATGTAGGCCTGCATGTCCCAGTTCTGCCTTTGAATGTGGGATATTGGATAGGGGCTTCTGGAGTGAGAAGTGCTTCTGGGATGATTGGGCTCAGGGTCTGAGGACCGGGGGGAGTGAGGGGAGTGCACGGCCTGTACCTTGTTAGATGTGTGTGCTGCCTGAGGTGCCGCCGAGCGGGTCGCCGCCATCTTGGAGGCCGGTGTGTTCTTGGTGTCCGGTCCCCTCGCGGGGAAATAACTCCCTATTTCCCCGGATTTCTGGCTCCCCGAGGTGCGGGGGTATTACTGCACCCTCTCCGGTTCATGTGGTAAGCCAGGGGGGATTCTGTCTGCGCCGGTGTGCTCTGTGAAGCAGACAGGAGCAGGAGCTAGTCTCTCAGACATCTTTTCTCTCCCATGTTTACCATCTTAAATAACCAGACAACACACTTTTGGAGTAAACTTGACCGTACCGGCCTATTAACAATTAACCATAAACATATTATTTACAAACAATACTTTTCCAGATCAAATAACCTTGTTGTAGATCTTTGAAGGCACTGAAAAGACCCCAAATTTATACAGTATCAGCGTGACCACACAAGGTCCCCAGTTGCAGCACGCCGACTCTGGGACAATACCAACTCTCCACCTTCCAATGCTGATACCCATATCCAAATGCCCAGTTAAACCTCCGTTAAATGGCATCTTACCAAGGTTCCCATACCATAGATGGTTCCCCACTATGCCACATTGGTCTTAATTTAGAAGGCCTCCAAAGATCCCAACCGCCACAGCCCGCAGGTGTGAAACCTTACACCTGTGGATGCCCCAAAAAACGCAAGGCTCTTTGGATGCCATCCTGCAGACCCAAGCACCAAAAATCAATGCCTACTGCGTTAAGATGTACATCGTCCCATCCTTAAGTACTGGCTAGTCTCAACCTTCAATTCCCGGTGCCTAACCATGAAACCACCATTACGAGTAATGAACCTGCCAACCTCCTTGTTAACTTTAATGCGGGCCTTGTTAACCTTGTCCACCGACCTATCCCAGCGCCAAGACGTGTGGCCTACCATGTCTTACCACACATCGAGGGTATGGGGAAAATCCATGCGGATGCAAAGGACATCAAATTTTATATCCCTAATCAAATGCCGCATAGACATAATTTTCAAATCATTGCCCCCAACGTGCAATACCAAGATGTCCGGGGCACGATCCAGGCGAGAGCACTTATGTATCTCTTGCAACACCCTGCTCCACAACATACCTGGGACCCCAATCCAATGGACCATGGCCACCTCTCTAGGGACTCCTAACTGGCGGCCGTTGGACCAAACATCTGCCCATTTAGCCCCCCAAAATACATAAGAGTGTCCCATGATCCACACGAGACCAGCCGCATCATTTGAAAATAAAAAATGCGAAACATAGAAATAAAATAAAACCAACATGTAGAACCAGCACGTAACACAGCAAGTGCAAACCTATATGACTTGCACCAAATGGGGGTGTACATAAAGTTTGAATCGGTCAGATTCCCATCGCCCAATATGCTTTATAACTGAAGTCTCCAATCCCCACCCGGCAGCCTCAGGGGCAGCCCTGATACGGAAGGAATGAGAAAAATAAGCCCGGGGGGTCATGATCCGCTGCCCCAAGCATAGGCGAAACACTGAGCTAAACTGAAACACATATAAGGACAACTCATCCTGGTGCACTAAAAAGGACCCCCCAACTGATTGGTGGATGCCCAAATACTCCTGAACCACAGCCACTGGGCAAATGGAAGGCCCAGGGACCTTGTAGACATGAACATACTTACCCCTCTCCAACTGGTCTGTTTTAGTTTGAACCAAAAAGCTGAACCTGCTATCTTGCGGTCCATTGCCGAAACAGACACTCCTTTCACAAAATTCAAGCCTATAAAATACAACAAGACCGTAACTAACCCTTCACCTGTAACTTGACCCACCCGCTCCAGTAGTCCGAACCACTCCTGCCAAGCCTTAGCATAGGCCGACCATGTACTCCTGCTCACGGAATTCCTAATCAATCCTGCGGTGACTCCAATGCAATTCGCCACAGCTGTTGAGGACATGGATACCCATGTTGCTCCGCTCCCGATGCAAACTCCCGGAATCTGTCCCACTGAAACTGAGACAAAGCATCAGCTACTGTGTTAACCGTTCCCAGAATATGCACTGAATACATAAAAAACATTTATTTGCAGACAATGTAACACCAGGCTCCGCAACAGGCGTACCACTGGTGCCGAGGAAGCCGCCACTTGATTGATGACCTGAACAACCCCCAAATTGTCACAATGCAGACGGATCTTCCGATCTCAAAAGAACTCACCCCAGATCTCCACTGCGACAATCACCAGAAATGGTTCCAGCAGAACAAGATTTTTGAGAAACCCCGCCCCCGCCAATCCTCCGACCAGCTCTCTGCACTCTATTGTCCCCCAAAAAATGCCCCATATCCGGACGACCTAGCCACATCGGTATAAAATTCCAAATCGAAATTACTCACCAGCCTTTCTATCCAAAGTGACTGGCCATTAAAGGAATCTAGGAAAACATGACACATACGCAGGTCCTCCCCGTGATCCCCAATCAGCGTAATGAAATGGGTTGGAGAAGAGACACCCGCCGTCGCAGCCGATAAGTGACGGCAAAACACTCTCCCCATAGGCATGATCTTACACACAATGTTCAACTTTCCTAACAGGGACTGTAGCTGTCGCAGTTGAATTTTGCGCCTGCCCACCACGCGCGGATCTCCGCCTGCAGAGCAAGCAACTTGTCATCTGGCAACTGACATTCCATCGCCTGGGAACTTATAACTATACCTAGAAAGCTAAGTTCCACCATTGAGCTGACAGTCTTGTTAGGTGGCAGAGGTATACCAAAGCGGTCCAAAATATGCTGTAGAATAGCCAGCAAGCTGCCGCACAACGAAGGGGAAGGAAGGAAGGGGGGCCCAGCCATAAAAAATCGTCAAGGTAATGGATGATGGAATTGATACCCGATACATCCCGCATCACCCATTCCACGAATGAACTGAAGGTCTCAAACAGGGAGCATGAGATCGAACAGCCCATAGGCAAGCATTGGTCCACATAAAAGGCATCCTGCCACTGACACCCCAGAAGGTAAAAACTTTGCGGATGGACCGGCAGCAGCTGAAAGGCCACCTCCACATTAGTTTTGACCATGAGCGCACCCTGTCCGTAATGCCGGACCCAGAACACCGCGGTGTCAAATGAGGTATATGTTACAGAACAAGCATCCGGGTCAATCGCATCATTAACCAATCTCCCTTTAGGGAAGGACAGGTGATGAATCAAACAAAATTTCTGGGGCTCCTTCTTGGGGACCACCCTCAATGGTGAGACCACTAAATCCGGCAACAGGGGAGATGGGAAGGGGTCACTCATGCGCACTAAGGCCACTTCCTTTCTCAGAAACCACCGACGGGTGCAGCAGGACTGAACGCAAATTTTTGGACACTGGATGCGACAGACTCACCCGGGACAGAGGCTATTGGAGGGGACTGAACGCAAGCCTCTTGCCCACCGATTATGGGCCCTAGCATTTGGGGGAATGGTGCTCTCTGTGAGCTGTATGCCTGGGGACCCTGGAGTTGGTGTTACTTTGGATTCAGCTCCATGTCCCCCCAAAACACACAGACTCTGGGAACCCTTTATATGCCATATTAGAATGATAAGACTGAATTATACTGTTGGGACACATCCTGTGAGGAGATGCTGGTGTCATCAACTCCAACTATCTGTGTTTATGGTAATTGAGTGAGCTGATCACATTAGCCACCAGCACTGGCTAGGAGACGAACTGTTGATGACTAGGCTGAGGAGGGGGGAGATTTTTGTTTGTATTGTTAATTGTAATTAGCTCCAGCTATTGTGTTTATACTACTGTGTGAAGCTCGGTGCCCACATGTCTGTCATCTGGTCTGGGTAAATGTTTTAGTAAATTAGCTCATGTTAATTAGGTTAGCTTTGAGTCAGCCTGCTGTATAAATGTGTGTGAGATCTCAAATAAAGAGTTAGTTCTGATGTACTCCAAGACTGGTGTTGTCTAGTTCTTGGGGGTTCCTATAGCCACATCCATTGGACTCGTGTTTCAGAACTTAGGAAGCGGTATACTGACGGAAGCACTCAAGCAGAGCGTGGGACGTTCCGTGACATTGGTGGCAAGCAGCGGGAAAGCTTCCTGCAGTCTAGGACATCCAAACCTCCAACTGGATCCAAGATCAGCATAGCAGACTTCAGTCACCCCAGCGGAGATATGGACCTGGCATCAGAGTTCCCGGGGCTGCTGCGGATCATCCTTTCAACATACACCAGGACTGTGTCTAAGGATGAATACCTGGAGCTCAGGCAGCAGATTCGGGTGGAGCTCTGGATCGGAGCCCTCCAGCTCGCTGGTATAAAACAGGGCAAGTGCTTTCCAACCCAAGAGCAACGTGCCAGTGACCAACAGGCATTGCGGATGGCATTCCTGGGAGAGCGGCCCCAGAAGCAATGGGTGACTGAGTTGGACAGGCTGGTCCAGCAGGAGATAGAGCTGGACAATCGTTATCGGGCTCTGCAATGGCACGCAGAGGAGGGATATTTAGGGGAGACAACAGAATGCTCTCCGGAGGGATATGACTTTGGCGGCCCTGGATTGCTGTGGGAGAGCCTTACAGATCATTTTATGTTTGGCAATGAAGGGGAACCTGACCTTGAGGACCTGAGAGAATATAGAGAGTCTATGCTCGGTCTTGCAGGGGTCTCAGAGCTCAAACCTGATCTGGACCATTTGCTAAGGAAGGAACAGCATCTGGAAAAGGCATACAGGAAACTGCTAGAACAAGTTCAGCAGCATGCCAGAGAATCGGCAGTGGAAAATCCGGAGATTGCCGTGTCCAAACCTGAAGTGCTGACAACAGGGCAGAGCTCTGCTAACCTCTGCCCAGAAATGATAGCATCTTCTGGGTTCCATGGACAAGAGATGGTGAACCTCTATCCCCAGACATCAGTTGCAGAGACATGGGATTTGATAGACTTTTCTGCTGAGGAAGAACAACCTGATGAGCCTTCAGCAGAAGAGCTGCTATCAGGGCCAAAGTTCACTGTGTTCTGCTCAGCACCAACAGTGGCTTCGGCCTTCTTGAGAGAAGAGGTAGTCGGCCTTTCTCCCACAACACTTACAGGGACATGTGATTTTCTGCCAGCAGCATCTATGGAGTTAAAACAAACTTCTCCAGCTGAAGATCTGGAAACTGAACAGAGGGTCCAAGACCTCTGTCCCACACTTTTACCAATTCCAGAGACTGGGGATTTAATAGACGTTTCTGTAGAGGAGGAACCATCTAGCAAACCCCCAGCAGAAGTGCTGGCAACCGGACAGAGGGTCCAAGACCTCTGCCCCACACCTGTGGCAGTTTCGGAGGCTTAGGGTGAGAAGGTGGCAATCACTTACCAGCAGCAGATACAGGGGGAAAAGGGAGAGGAGGTGTGTGTTGTCCCTCCCCAACAGTTGGCCAGGGTGGAGAAAGCGGACTTTCCTCCCCAGCAAAGATCCGTGCACCTGGGAGACAGTACCATCGACATGTCGTCCCAGCAGCCAGATGAGGGAATGGAAAAGGAAGCAGCTGGCTCCCTTTTCCAATGGCAACTACACAGTTTGGGAGTGGAGGAAGCCAGCCTCCTGCCCCAACGGTTAGCTGGAGCGGAGGATGCGGAGTCCCCAGCAGAAGCGCTGGCAACAGAGCAGAATGCTACCAACCTATTCCCAGCACCGGCAACAACTGTGGAGTTCCAGGGAGCCGGGGCAGTTGGCCCCTCTCTCTGACGACAAGCTGATGTAGTGGAGCTGCTACTCCCAGCTGAATCGCTGGCAACAGGGCAGAGCACCGCTGGCCTCTGCCTAGCAACTAGAGTCTCTCTACAGCTTCAGGAAGCTGGGGTGATCGGCCCCTCTGCCCAGCAGCAGACCGAGCCCAGGAATGTTAAAAACAATCCAGCTGAAGCCCTGGCAGCCAGACAGAGAGTAAATGACCTCTGCCCCACACCTACTGAGGTCAACTATTCCGTGCAGCCAAGAAAGGAGATCATGTGGGAAAACTATGTGAGTTCACTCTGCCTGACTAACACATGTCCAGACCAGGTGGAGGTCTGGGACCTTGTTAGTCATCCTTTGATGGGGAGAAATGTGACAGACTCACCCGGGACAGAGGCTATTGGAGGGGACTGAACGCAAGCCTCTTGCCCACCGATTATGGGCCCTAGCATTTGGGGGAATGGTGCTCTCTGTGAGCTGTATGCCTGGGGACCCTGGGGTTGGTGTTACTTTGGATTCAGCTCCATGTCCCCCCAAAACACACAGACTCTGGGAACCCTTTATATGCCATATTAGAATGATAAGACTGAATTATACTGTTGGGACACATCCTGTGAGGAGATGCTGGTGTCATCAACTCCAACTACCTGTGTTTATGTTAATTGAGTGAGCTGATCACATTAGCCACCAGCACTGGCTAGGAGACGAACTGTTGATGACTAGGCTGAGGAGGGGGGAGATTGTTGTTTGTATTGTTAATTGTAATTAGCTCCAGCTATTGTGTTTATACTACTGTGTGAAGCTCGGTGCCCACAAGTCTGTCATCTGGTCTGGGTAAATGTGTTAGTAAATTAGCTCATGTTAATTAGGTTAGCTTTGAGTCAGCCTGCTGTATAAATGTGTGTGAGATCTCAAATAAAGAGTTAGTTCTGATGTACTCCAAGACTGGTGTTGTCTAGTTCTTGGGGGTTCCTTTAGCCACATCCATTGGACTCGTGTTTCAGAACTTAGGAAGCGGTATACTGACGGAAGCACTCAAGCGGAGTGTGGGACGTTCCGTGACACTGGAGGTATGAGCGAGCATGGAATCCGAAAACCCCCGTAAAACCCAATTCCAGCAGCCGGGCAGCCGGCCGGTCCGGGAACCTAGAAAAGGATGCATCCTTTCCACCCTCACCGGAGTCATCCCTTTTTCCCAAAGTGTCTCCTGAATGGCCTTTTCCCTGTTTAAAACACTGGGACAGAGTGTGGCTGCCCCCACAGCTGGAGCACTCGTGTTTGAAATGGCAACCGTTTCCAAACCTGCACGCCCCTTCGTTATACTGCCAACACCCCCCCCTTCGTTTGGGGGCCGGCTGTCCTGGGGCATCAAAACTTCCAGCCCTGCTGGGAAAAAACGATGTAGAGGCCCGCACCGAGGACATAAGCTTCATCCATAAGCTGATGTCCTTGTGATCCCAGTGCAGGGAGGGGCGGACGGCTTTTCGCTGACAAAATTGTTTGTCGTACCAGAGCCACGCCTGACCCCCATACACCCTCTGAGCATCCCCAATGGCACCCAGGTAACAAAAGAGCACCGAGTAGCTCTTGGGCTGTTTCTCGCCAATAACTCTCGCTAGAATAGGGAACACCTGTAGCCAGTTAACAAAGGAGCGGGGAATAAGGTAATCATGAGACTTTTCTTCCTCCTCCTTTTTTTTTTTTTTTTTTCAAATAATTTTTATTGAAAAGGTTTTTAGTGCAATTACAAATAAATGCAATCATACAGGAAGAATATGGTACGAACCTGTACTATCTGTACAAAGAACAATCAGAAATAGTAATAGGAACAAATTTAAGTATACACTTTAAAAATGTGCGTAGCGATATCAATATATCTTAAATATTATTGCTTTATTGTTATAAAGAAACTGTGGAGTAGGGTTAGTTACTTGTGTCCCATAACGATTTGGATATGTAATAGGAAATGGCAAGTGTATGTCAAGGGAAAGGGGGATTCCCGGGCACCCCAATGGGAACACACTGTGCTCACACAGGAATCACCCCCCCCCCCCCCCCACTGTGTTATCAATCCAGTAAACATTCCAAAAAAAAAAAAAGGGTCAGTATGATTCGGGGAACACTTAGACATGTTACTTATAGAGCTTATTGGTTCAGCTAGTTTAAATGGTGAATAAAGGAATTAAAACATATAATTAGAAGAGAGAAGAAGTTTCCATGGGGACCAGTTTGATTCAAACTTTGAAAAGGTACCATCCCTGTATGCTAGAATTTTTTCATATTCTATTATAGTGTTAAGTTTAGATTTTATATCTTTAATAGTAGGTACATCAACAAATTTCCATCTATATATTAGTTCCATTCTTGCTGCCAGCAAGACTTGTGTTACTATGCATCTATGTTCAGGTTTAAAAAGGTCCATATTTAGTCCCAGAATAGCTTGTTCTATGTTTGGGGCTACCGTGCTATTTGTTATTTTAGAGAGCAAATCATGGACCCTCCACCAAAATTTTTTGATTACTGGGCATGACCATGTGCCAGGGTCCCTATCTGTCCGCACTCTCTCCAGCATAGATTGGAGTTGTCTTTAGAGAATTTTGCCGTTATATACGGTGTGTAGTACCATCTTATCAAAAGTTTTTGTGATAGTTCCTCATAATTAGCACATCTGGAGAATTTGCGATTATTAGTGATCGCCTGTTTCCATTGTAAATCTGTGAACTCTTTGCCTAATTCCCTTTCCCATTTGAGAATCTTGTTATTTTTTATAAACACATCTTTAAAATGAAGATAATTGTAGATCAATTTTATTCCTTTTATACTGGGGTTCTTGGATTGGAGGAAGGTCCATATCTTCTCCACTGTGGGCTCATGTGTGGCCTTAGCCTCATGAAGGTATGAAGTGATCTGGGTATATGTTAGGAATTCGGAAGTATTGAGATTAAATTTCTCTTGTATCTTGCTAAACAGTAACGGTCTATTGCCACACATGATGTCCCCTATGTTTTTTATGTTTGCCTTGTACCAGTTGCGAAGGTTAATGTTGGGAATTATCCATTGCAGTGTGTCAAGGGGAATGGGTATCATTGTTGAGGGGTAAAATTAATTCCCTGTAATGTTGATCTCTTCCCAAGATTGTAGTATCGCTTGCATGGTTAGTGGAAGGGGTCTTCTATTTTGCTTATGTACTTTATTGGCCATTAGAAATGATAATGGTGACGTCTTGTTTAAACGTGCAGTTTCCAAGTGACACCATGGTTTAGTAGGTTAGAGAACCAATTTTTAAGTTGGTCCAGAACTGCCGCTGTGTGATAGTCTTTCAGGATTGGTAAACCCATGCCTCCAACCGTTTTGTTTTTAGTTTGAGTTTCAGGGGAGCATCTTGGTCTTTTCCCTGCCCATACAAAGTTAGATAATTGTTTTTGCATTGATCTAAAGAATGATGCTGGTGCTGGTATTGGTAAGACTCTGAATATGTATATTAATTTCGGTAGGATGAGCATTTTGTATGCTGCTATTCGGCCTAGCCAGGTCAAGTGATGTTTTCCTAGTCTAGATAGTTCTGGCTGAAAGGAGGATAGAAGTGGGTTATAATTAATGGTGTATGTTTTTGATACTGGGTAAGTTAGCTTAATACCTAGGTAATTGATTGATTTGTTTGTCCAAGGATATGGTAGGGAGTGTTTGAGGTGGTTTTCAAGTTTTTTATGTATATGTATTCCTAAAATGCTGGATTTGGATGCATTAACTTTATAATAAGATATTTTACTGAATTGTGCAAGGACTTCATGTGCTGTGGGTAATGATTTGTCTGGGTTCCATAAGGTTAGAATAACATCGTCTGCAAATAATGAGATCTTGTGGTGGTGTTCTTGTGACATGATACCATGTATGGAGGGATGGGACCTTATTTTTTCCGCTAATGGTTCCATAAGCATGGTAAAAATTATGAGGGATAGAGGGCACCCCTGTCTTGTTCCGTTTGTGATGAGAAATGGTTTGGAGAACATGCCTTCTGTATACACAAATGCGGATGGTGAAGAATATAGTGCCATTATTGCATTTTGCAATGGACTGACCAGACCAAACTTATCCAGGACTTTGGACAAGAAACCCCAATGCACTCTATCAAAGGCCTTTTCTGCATCTAAGGCTAGAAGCAGAGAAGGCTCTTTGTTCTCCTCCACCAAATGAAGAAGATTTAACATTCTTCTGGTGGCATCTGTGGTCTGGCGACCCATCACAAATCCCACCTGGTCATAGTTTATTAAGTTGGGCAAAATGCGTGATAATCTATTTGCTATCAGTTTAGCATGCAGTTTAACATCTACATTTAATAAGGATATTGGCCGAAAATTTTGTGGAAGGTTGGGTTCTTTGCCTGGTTTAGGGAGAGTTATGATTGTGGCTGTAAGCATTTCTGGTGGAAATTTTGCTGAAGTTGTTACAGCTTCAAAATCAGGGAGTAAGTGGGGAGTTAGAATGGGGGAGAATAGTTGATAGTATTATGAAGAATAACCGTCCGGGCCCGGGGCTTTGTTGCGGGGGAGGCGCTTGATGGCGTCATTTGTTTCTTTTAGCGTAAATGGTTGGTTTATATATGCCAAATCCTCTGGTAATATTTTAGGGAGATGTATTGACTCCAGAAATTCTGAAATCACCGTGTCATTGGGCTGAAAAGTGTCTGGGTCCTTGTTAAGATTATATAGTTCTTCATAGTGATCGCTAAAAGCATCGGCTATTTCTTGTGGGTTATTAACTTTTTTGTTGGATTTGGGGTTAGTAAGGTAGGAGATTTTTTGTTTAATAGTTTTTTCTTTTAATTGTGTGGCTAAGGACTTTCCTGCTTTATTCCCGTATCTGTATGACTGGGCTTTAAGTGATCTCAATTGATGGTTATGACGTGATATTAGGAGAGTTCGCAGTTCTTGCCTGAACATGAACAATGCTTCTCTCGTCTTTTGCGTGGTATGTTGTTTATTTAAGTTTTCTAACTGTTGGATTTGAGCTAGTATAGTATTGAGTTTTTCTAATCTTTGTCTTTTTGCTCTAGCACTCATCTGTATGAGTAGACCTCTTATATAAACTTTATGAGCATTCCATAGTGTGAAGGGATCGCTGACCGAGGGGGCGTTGATGGCAAAGAATTCTTTAATTGCTTTTTCGATTTTCGTTTGATTTTGCGGTTGGGATATTGTAAAAATGTCATTGCGCCATCTGTTAGCCCTGGTCTCGGCACAGCGGTCCCCCACAACCACTGATATCGGAGCATGGTCCGACCATGTAATACAATGTAGTTCAGATTTAGTAATCTGTTGTAGGATAAATTTATCTACTAAAAACAAATCTATACGTGAATATGTATGGGGAACGCTAGAAAAAAAAGTAAAGTCCTTTTCTGAGGAATGTTGGCATCTCCAGACATCATACAAGCCGGATGATGATATGAATTCTTTCAGAGTCACTCTGATTCTTGAATGCTTGGTCTGGCTGGAAACATCTAGATCTCTGTTAGGGACAGCGTTAAAGTCTCCACACAGAATGGTATGGCCTTGTTGCATCGATGAGACTTTTTTCCATACTTTTTTTAGAAAGGATAGTTGTTTGGTGTTGGGAAGATAAATGTTCACTAAGGTGAATTTTTTGCCGTTCAGTTCACATACTAGGATGATGAATCTGCCTGAAATGTCCGAATGGATATCTAGACTCTGGAATTGCACAGTGTCTTTGATAGCTATGGCGACACCCCTTTTTTTTGAGGTGTAATTTGCTTGGAAGATGTGAGGGAATTGGCGATTTTGGAAGTTGGGCGGATTGTTTACTGCAAAGTGGGTCTCTTGGAAACATATCACATCACAATGAAGACTTTTAGCTTCTTTCCAGGCCATTTGCCGTTTGTATGGGCTGTTCAAGCCTTTTACATTGAGGGATACAATTTTGATTGGCATGGTGTGGATTCCTGTTGTGCTTAAATATAAGGTATGATAACTATGTAGATGCTGGTTACCTTAAGGTCGATGGATGACTCGGGTCTGATCCAGAAGGTGTTGACCAAATGCTGGCAGTGTGGTGGTCCGTAAAGTGGGACTTGCGGTTTCGGGAACTCTCCGGTGGTAGCTGTTGTGGATGCTGATTTGAAGTGCTGCGAGTGGAATTGCTGTTCAGGTGATGTAGTATACGATTCCTTGGGTTGTGCAGGGATGGATCCTATTCGTGGAGACTTCTTGGAGAAAAAAGAACAGTTAACAATAACAAACAAACTTGATTCTTAAAAGAATCAGTGCGGTAGGAATAACCGCTCGATCGAGGGGTGTTTAACAGGTAAACGAAAGGTGGCGATCCCCGGGGCCATCAGGGATATAATAGCAGTAGCGGTTGCCTAGATAGATCTGGTTTGTGGGCCTCTTTTTATCTAGCCATGGTTGGCTTGGTCGTCTGCATCAGGAAGAATGATTTGCCAATCCCGTAGGTGTTAGAGATCACATGTGTGGTTCCTTCTCTTGTTATCATGAGTTTTGCTGGGTATATCCACCTATAGGTGATATGGTGATTATTCAATGGCTTTGTGATAGAGGCTAGTTGACGCCTCTGTTGCATGGTGAAGGCTGATAGGTCGGTGTAAAAGGAAAGTTCTTGGAACTCCTCTGGAAGGGAATCACGGTTTCTTGTGGCTGCCATAAACTGATCTTTGACATGGTAAAAATGTATTCTGACAATAGTGTCCCTGGAAGGTGGGCGGCTACATGTTTAGGCTTAGGCAGCCTGTGGATACGATCCACCACTAGTTCCTCATGAGGAACTTCTGGGAGGGCAGATTTCAGCATTTGAATAAAGTGTGGTTTCAGATCAGGATTTTTAACTGATTCAGGTATTCCGCGTATTTTAACGTTGTTTCTTCTGGACCTATCTTCTAAATTTGCTAATTTTAGTTTCAGTTGCATCATGTCCTCATCTCTATCATTGTGGGCATCCACTAGATCATTAAAGGTGCAAGCGAATTCACCCATTTTTGTTTCAACATGCGATATTCTCTTGTTTACTGAGGAAATTTCAGACTTAAATTGTCTAGTCAGTGATTGAATGTCAGCATGCAATGTGGATCTGAGAGAAATCAGCATGTCTTTAAGTGTGGTGTCCATAATTGGTGTGTTGGCGGTAGGGAAGTCAGTTATGGAGTCTTGCAGTTCCCTGGTATCATCCTGAGATGAGTGCAAGCTTACCTCATCATCTTCCTCCTCTGTGTGATCCAACTTTGGCTTGCTTTTGGCTGGGCTGGATGAGGCTGATGGAGGCAGGGAGTACTGCTCAGTGGTAGGTGAAGTGTATGCTCTGCTTGATCTTCTCCCCTGTGCAGCGCCGTTCTGTGAGTGAGAGCCTCGTGTGCCTTTCCCCTGCTTGCCGCTGCCATCTTGCTCAGGAGACCGCCGCTGCCACATGAAGTAATCAGGCAGCTTATTGGGGTAAGTATCCTCTTTTCTTTTCCTGGAAGTCATCTCTGATGTTCCCCCAGCTGAACCGCTTAGGTGGCTGTGAAATTCCTAGGCTGAAAGTCGCTGTTTGAGTGTCTGATGGCCCTTGGCAGAGAGGAGCTCTTTCAGTGAGCGTCCATACACCGCGCTGGCTAGCCACGCCCCCCCTTCCTCCTCCTCCTTTTTTGACTTGTCCGGTTTAACCCGGTCCAAGTTGAACTTCTCAAGCGGCAGCAAGGAAAAACATTTCCACATACTCACCCCTCCATATTTTATTCTGCACCTCCGGTTTGAGATGCCCCCCCAAAGGGCCCTCAAAGCATACATATACCTCACACTTGGCTGCATCCGCCAAGCGAACGGTGTCCGGAACATTACGCTACTCCTTCGTTGTATCAGCCTTGCCAGAAACTGATGCCCCATCTTGTGCCCCCACCGTCACCCCCCCTGCCATACCCGTAAAGTCTATTACAGGCCCCGTAACAGGGGAGGATAAGGCCTCCCGCCCCCGTCTGGCCGAATCCGCAACCAGAAATTGGGGAAGCAGTGACCACAATTACCTCGAACTGTTGCACTAGCGTGTGCAAGCCCATTAGGGGGTGCTGTAAATCAGCGCCTGAGCCCGACACAGCAGACGCCTGATCCTCTGAGTGAGGTGCAGATGCATGAGTCAACACCGGGAATGGGGGGTACACCCTGACCCCCGTTACCCCATGCCCAAAAGACCACCCAACACTGCCTGCAAAGAAAAGAGGAGGTTAGTACTGGAATTACCAGGCTGTACAGGAGAGCACCCAGGGCGTGCCGCGCTCCAGCTCCAGCAGCGCCTTTCGATCTCCGGGTCTTCTTGCCTGCAGTTTTCCACCGCTGTTCGGGGGGAACATGCCCAGCTCTGCCCCCCGATCTGAGGACACGCCCATCTTGTGGAGGATGGCCGCCGGCCACTCGTGATGACTGGCTGGCACCCCACGAGCGATCTCTCCCATGCCGCCGGAGCATCACCAGGAGAGGCGGCCGCATGCTCCTGTCTCCCCTGAAGAGCTACGCCTTCGTCTGGAATTCCTCCCAGAGCTGGCACCGGCCGGCTGGGTGGATATTTTAAAGTGAGGTCCTTCGTGCTACTAATTAAGTGAATAAACAATGAAAACGAATAATGTGAAGTACGTGAAATCGCTGCAAGATCTGAAGTGTACACTAAACACAAAAAATGGTAAATAATAATGAAAGTGATTGGCACAGACTTCTAACACATTAATATTATAAAAAAATAATCCCCAATAGTGTGAAAAAGTAAACACAATAGCTGAAATCCAAGAAAAAATGTGTATGCATCAAAAAAGTCCATCAAAGTGATAGATTAGTGACAATAATCATGAGTGTCCCTAATGAATGTGAAATTGATGTTAATCTCTGTGACTAAATAGTCACGTAATGCTCCCAGAGCCCTTACCTCCAAATGGAGAAAAATAAGCCTTGGATCGATATCCTGGGATGGGATCGCCTATATATCAGCCGTACTTCCAATCAATATCTGTGTAGATGGTTATGGACGTGGTCACGATCCGCTGAGCAAGCCCTCTCTCTGCTGACAGCTTGAATGGCCTCAAAATCTTGTGGTTCCGTCATGGACGTTCACTGTTCGCCATTAAAAGAAATAAAAGAAAACAGGGCTCCCATAGTGTAATATGTAAAGATAATACAATTTATTGAAAATGCCAAGTTGCCTCTTACATCAAAAAAGTTAAAAACAAGCTTATCTGTATGTTGCCGTGTGTCAAACACACTCCTTGCATCACTTCCGATCTCTCAAACTTCCGGCCAATCCCTACGCACGTTACGTCACAACAGGTGACTTCATCAGGGTAAGTCACTGTCAGCAGAGAGAGGGTTTGCTTAGCGGATCGTGAACCACGTCCATAACCATCTAAACGGATATAGATTGGGAGTACTGATGACATATAGGCGATCCCATCCCAGGATATCGATCCAAGGCTTATTTTTCTCCATTTGGAGGTATGGGCTCTGGGAGCATTACGTGACTATTTAGTCATGAAGATTAACATCAATTTCACAACTAGGGATGAGCCGAACACCCCCCTGTTCGCACCAGAACATGCGAACAGGAAAAAAGTTTGTTCGAACACGCGAACACCGTTAAAGTCTATGGGACACGAACATGAATAATCAAAAGTGCTAATTTTAAAGGCTTATATGCAAGTTATTGTCATAAAAAGTGTTTGGGGACCTGGGTCCTGCCCCAGGGGACATGGATCAATGCAAAAAAAAGTTTTAAAAACTGCAGTTTTTTCAGGAGCAGTGATTTTAATAATGCTTAAAGTCAAACAATAAAAGTGTAATATCCCTTTAAATTTCGTAGCTGGGGCGTGTCTACAGTATGCCTGTAAAGGGGCGCATGTTTCCTGTGTTTAGAACAGTCTGACAGCAAAATTACATTTTGAAGGAAAAAAAGCCATTTAAAACTACTCGCGGCTATTGCATTGCCGGTCCGACAATACACATAGAAGTTCATTGATAAAAACGGCATGGGAATTCCCCACAGGGGAACCCCGAACCAAAATTTAAAAAAAAAATGACGTGGGGGTCCCCCTAAATACCATACCAGGCCCTTCAGGTCTGGTATGGATATTAAGGGGAACCCCGGCCAAAATTAAAAAAAAAAATGATGTGGGGGTCCCCCTAAATTCCATATCAGACCCTTCAGGTCTGGTACGGATTTTAACCACTTGCCGACCGCCTACCGCATATATACTGCGGCAGAATGGCACGGGCAGGCAAAATCACGTACCCATACGTGATCTGCCACCCGCGGGTGGGGGGTCCGATCGGACCCCCCCCGGTGCCATAGGCGGTCAGCTCTCGTTCGCGGGCGATGGGAGGTGAGGGGGAGGCCATCCATTGATGGCCACCCCCTCCCGATCGCTCCCGGCGAATGAAAACGCTTCCTTTCC
The DNA here is from genome assembly GCA_037952925.1 of Lithobates clamitans. Taxonomy (NCBI): domain Eukaryota; kingdom Metazoa; phylum Chordata; class Amphibia; order Anura; family Ranidae; genus Lithobates; species Lithobates clamitans. The sequence goes on along the minus strand of JBBGZY010000356.1, from coordinate 93,374 downwards.
CTTTGTAATGTAAACAGAGGGAAAGGAAGTGATGTCATCTCTCCTCGAGCCGGTCTTTTCGTCCCGGCGCAGAGGAGAGAAGACATCCAAGTAAGTGCACCAACACTACACTTACAGTAGAACACGCAGGCACACTTTTCACCCCCCTGTCACCCCCCGATCACCCCCCGATCAACCCCCTGTACCCACTGTCACTCTGACACCAATAGCAGTGTTTTTTTTTTTTTTTGCATTGGTGTCAGTTTGTCAGTTATAAGTGTTAGGGCAGTTAGGTTAGCCCCCTTTAGGTCTAGGGTACCCCCACTTAGGTCCAGGGTACCCCCTAACCCCCCCTAATAAAAGTTAACCCCTTGATTACCCCCCGTCACCAGTGTCGCTAAGCGATCGTTTTTCTGATCGCTGTATTAGTGACACAGGTGACGCTAGTTAGGGAGGTGAGTATATAGGTTTGCTGTCAGTGTTTTATAGCGACAGGGACCCCCATATACTACCTGCTAAAGGTTTTAACCCCCTGATTGCCCCCTAGTTAACCCTTTCACCAGCGATCACCGTATAAGTGTTACGGGTGACGCTGGTTAGATAGTTTGTTTTTTGTAGTTTATTATAGTTTATTACAGTTTATTATAGTTTATTATAGTTTTAGGGCACCCGCCGTTTATTACCTTATAAAGGTTTAACCCCCTAATTGCCCGGTGGTGATAGAAGTTAAGTTTTTAGGATCTGATAAGGTCTGCGTCGCCCCAGGCAGCGTCAGGTTAGCGCCAGTACCGCTAAAACCCACGCACGCAGCATACACCTCCCTTAGTGCTATAGTATCTGAACGGATCGATATCTGATCCGATCAGATCTATACTCCCCAGCAGTTTAGGGTTCCCTGAAACACAGTGTTAGCGGGATCAGCCCAGATACCTGCTAGCACCTGCGTTTTGCCCCTCCGCCCAGCCCAGCCCAGCCCACCCAAGTGCAGTATCGATCGATAACTGACACTTACAAAACACTAAGCATACATAACTGCAGCGTTCGCAGAGTCAGGCCTGATCCCTGCGATCGCTAACAGTTTTTTGGTAGCGTTTTGAATCAGTCGCTAACAGTCAGGAGCTTTTTTGCCTGTGAGTCTCACTAGTGTACCCCTAAATTTAGAGGCCAAAATGGCAAATCGAAGGTACACTAGTGAAGAGGCCTACAGGATTCTGAGCATGACAGATAGTGAAGAGGAAGTCACTCATCTGTCAAGTTCAGGCTCAGAATACGAACCTGTAGAGGACAGCGGCTCCATGACAGATAGCTCTGACGACGGAGTTGTGGTCCCTGCTAGGGTCAGGCGTACCAGACCCCGAACTTCTTCTGTCCTTGAAGTGCAAGAACCGCAGGGCTCTCGTATGGAGCAGAGAAGTACTAGTGCCGCTACTCCTTCTGGTGAACTGGCAAGCACCAGCGGCCTAGTACACCCTGGTCGTACATCCAGCACTGCAGTATCACGTGGTGACGTGGCGAGTCCCATAAGTGCAGTTCAAGCTGGCGAGGTGGCAAGCACAAGTAGTGTCCCGCTGCCACCAAGAAGAAGACGAACACAGGCCCGTCGTGCCCATAGTGCCCTTCCTGCTGCATTCGCCAATCCGAAATGGGAACCTTCCACTTCTGCAGCACCCGTACTTCCCCCTTTCACTGGCCAACCCGGAATTCAGGTGGAAACAGTTGACTTTACGCCACTGGATTTTTATTCGCTGTTTTTCACCGAAGATCTCTATAGATCTATTGTGGACCAAAGCAATTTGTACGCTGGTCAACATATCGCCACTATTCCCCAGTCCTCCCTTGCCAGAGATTGGAGACCAATTACGGTCTCCAAATTTAAGATCTTTCTGGGCCTTTCCCTCCTCATGGGCATAACCAAAAAGAGTGAGTTGCGGTCATATTGGTCCACTGACCCAATTCACCATATGCCCGTGTTCTCTGCCTCCATGACCAGGGCACGATACGAGCAGATTTTGCGGTTCATGCACTTCAACGACAATGAACTCTGTCGTCCTCGTGGAGACCCTGCATACGATCGGCTCTACAAAATTCGGCCCCTCGTAAACCACTTCAACCAACGTTTTGCAGACTTGTTTACCCCCCATCAAGTTGTCTGCGTTGATGAGTCCCTGATTAAGTTTTCTGGCCGCTTGTCATTCAAACAGTACCTTCCCAGCAAGCGTGCCAGATACGGGGTCAAGATGTATAAGCTCTGTGACAGGGCCACAGGCTATACATGTAGATTTATGGTTTACGAGGGAAAAGATAGTCACGTAGAGCCGATAAACTGCCCTGACTACATAGGAAGCGCTGGCAAGAGTGTGGGACTTGGTGTCACCCTTATTCGGAAAGGGGTACCACTTGTACGTGGACAATTATTATACGAGCGTGCCACTTTTTAGTCACTTGTTTGATCATCAGATTGGAGCATGTGGCACCGTGCGACCTAATCGCCGGGGCTTTCCCCAGCGGCTTGTAGAGTCCCGTCTTAGGCTGGGGGAGAGAGCCTGCTTGCAGTATAATAATTTGCTCGCTATGAAGTGGAGGGACAATAAGAATGTTTTCGTTCTTACCTCCCTTCATGCAGACACGACGACCCAAATTACTACGGCGACTGGTGTTGTGGAGAAACCCCTCTGTGTCCACGAATACAACCTTAATATGGGAGGGGTGGACCTCAACGACCAGTTGTTGGCGCCGTACCTAGTTGCCCGTAAGGCCAGACGCTGGTACAAAAAAGTGTCTGTTTACTTATTTCAATTGGCTTTGCTGAATGCTCATGTGCTATACAGAGCTTCAGGACGGACTGGATCCTTCCTTAAATTCCAGGAAGAGATCGTCAGAGCCCTTCTGTTTCCAGATGGTGCTCCACCTCACCTTCCCAATCCAAATGCAGTAAGCCGGCTGCATGGGAAGCATTTTCCTTATGTCCTCCAGAGTACCCCTACCCAACGAACCCCCCAAAAAAGATGTCGTGTCTGCAGCAAGCGCGGATTTAGGCGTGACACCCGGTATTGTTGTCCCTCCTGTCCTGACAATCCTGGTCTATGCATTGGTGAATGTTTTGAACGCTACCATACACTAGTGGAGTATTAGCGTAGGGTTCAGCACGGCACAGACTAGGCACACTAACACAGGGTCTCCCAAGATGCCATCGCATTTTGAGAGACCCAAACCTGGTACAGTTACAGTTAAAAGTTAAAGTTACTAAAAAAAGTGTTAAAAAAAAAAAATACAAAAAAATAAAAAAATAAAAAAAACAAAAAAAATATAAAATAAAAAAACCAAAAATAGTTGTTGTTTTATTGTTCTCTCTCTCTATTCTCTCTCTATTGTTCTGCTCTTTTTTATTGTATTCTATACTGCAATGTTTTATTGTTATGTTTTTATCATGTTTGCTTTATAGGTATGCAATTTTTTTATACTTTTTTATTGTTAACCACTTTTTTGTTTTCAGGTACGCCATTCAGCTGCAGAGCGGATTTATTTATCTTGACAGCAACAGCGTTTGCTCCCACTATATATAAAGCCGTGACTCCAGCGCTGTCGGAGGTGATTTCACCACCACAGTTACATACTTCAGCATATATGCCGAAGCGTGGGGGCAGTAGTGGGTGGAGGAGCAATTTGCTCCTGCCTTTTGCGGGAGGATGCCCCCATGCTTCGGCATATATATATTTTAGGTAGGCACAGGTTGCGTTAAATGTTTTATTTTTTACTATGTTTTTTTTGTATTTGCTTTGCAGGTATGGTAAGTATTACTGTTATACTGTAATGTTACTTTGTTTTTTTGTTAACCATCATTTGCTTAGCAGGTACGCCATTCAGTTGCAGCGCGGATTTATTTATCTTGACAGCAACAGCGTATGCTCCCACGATATATAAAGCCGTGACTCCAGCGCTGTCGGAGGTGATTTCACCACCACAGTTACATACTTCAGCATATATGCCGAAGCGTGGGGGCAGTAGTGGGTGGAGGAGCAATTTGCTCCTGCCTTTTGCGGGAGGATGCCCCCATGCTTCGGCATATATAAATGATGCATGTATGCCCATCATTAGAAGTGGGCGGATGAAGGGAGGTATTCTAACGGTGGGCATACTCACCGATCAATATCTTTTTTTCATTCAGCCCACAGGCTGCATGAAAAAAAAGTTTACAATACAAGGACCAGAAACGTACTGGTATGTTGCTGGACTTTGAGTGGTTATACCAGAATGATGCCTGCAGGTTTAGGTATCATCTTGGTATCATTCTTCAGCCAGCGGTCGGCTTTCATGTAAAAGCAATCCTAGCGGCTAATTAGCCTCTAGACTGCTTTTACAAGCAGTGGGAGGGATTTCCCCCCCCCCCACCGTCTTCCATGTTTTTCTCTGGCTCTCCTGTCCCAACAGGGAACCTGAGAATGCAGCCGGTGATTCGGCCAGCTGACCATAGAGCTGATCAGAGACCAGAATGGCTCCAATCATCTCTATGGCCTAAGAAACCGGAAGCTACGAGCATTTTATGACTTAGATTTCGCCGAATGTAAACAGCGCCATTGGAAAATTGGGAAAGCATTTTATCACACCGATCTTGGTGTGGTCAGATACTTTGAGGGCAGAGGAGAGATCTAGGGTCTAATAGACCCCAATTTTTTCAAAAAAGAGTACCTGTCACTACCTATTGCTATCATAGGGGATATTTACATTCCCTGAGATAACAATAAAAATGATAAAAAAAAAAATAAAAATGAAAGGAACAGTTTAAAAATAAGAAAAAAAATCAAAAAATGAATAAAGAAAAAAAAAAAAAAAAAAAGCACCCCTGTCCCCCCCTGCTCTCGCGCAAAGGCGAACGCAAGCGTCGGTCTGGCGTCAAATGTAAACAGCAATTGCCCCATGCATGTGAGGTATCACCGCGAAGGTCAGATCGAGGGCAGTAATTTTAGCAGTAGACCTCCTCTGTAAATCTAAAGTGGTAACCTGTAAAGGCTTTTAAAGGCTTTTTAAAATGTATTTAGTTTGTTGCCACTGCACGTTTGTGTGCAATTTAAAAGCCTGTCATGTTTGGTATCCATGTACTCGGCCTAAGATCATCTTTTTTATTTCATCAAACATTTGGGCAATATAGTGTGTTTTAGTGCATTAAAATTTTAAAAAGTGTGTTTTTTCCCCAAAAAATGCATTTGAAAAATCGCTGCGCAAATACTGTGTGAAAAAAAAAAAGAAACACCCACCATTTTAATCTGTAGGGCATTTGCTTTAAAAAAATATATAATGTTTGGGGGTTCAAAGTAATTTTCTTGCAAAAAAAAAAAACTTTTTCATGTAAACAATAAGTGTCAGAAAGGGCTTTGTCTTCAAGTGCTTAGAAGAGTGGGTGATGTGTGACATAAGCTTCTAAATGTTGTGCATAAAATGCCAGGACAGTTCAAAACCCCCCCAAATGACCCCATTTTGGAAAGTAGACACCCCAAGCTATTTGCTGAGAGGCATGTCGAGTCCATGGAATATTTTATATTGTGACACAAGTTGCGGGAAAAAGACATTTTTTTTTTTTTTTTTTTTTTGCACAAAGTTGTCACTAAATGATATATTGCTCAAACATGCCATGGGAATATGTGAAATTACACCCCAAAATACATTCTGTTGCTTCTCCTGAGTATGGGGATACCACATGTGTGAGACTTTTTGGGAGCCTAGCCGCGTACGGGACCCTGAAAACCAAGCACTGCCTTCAGGCTTTCTAAGGGCGTAAATTTTTGATTTCACTCTTCACTGCCTATCACAGTTTCGGAGGCCATGGAATGCCCAGGTGGCACAAACCCCCCCAAATGACCAAATTTTGGAAAATAGACACCCAAAGCTATTTTCTGAGAGGTATAGTGAGTATTTTGCAGACCTCACTTTTTGTCACAAACTTTTGAAAATTGAAAAAAGAAAAAAAAAATATGTTTTTATTGTCTTTCTTCATTTTCAAAAACAAATGAGAGCTGCAAAATACTCACCATGCCTCTCAGCAAATAGCTTGGGGTGTCTACTTTCCAAAATGGGGTCATTTTGGGGGGTTTTGTGCCATCTTGGCATTTTATGGCCTTCAAAACCGTGATAGCTAGTGAGGAGTGAAATCAAAAATTTATGCCCTTAGAAATCCTGAAGGCGGTGCTTGGTTTTCAGGGCCTCGTACGCGGTTAGGCTCCCAAAAAGTCCAACACATGTGGTATCCCCGTACTCAGAAGAAGCAGCAGAATGTATTTTGGGGTGTAAATCCACATATGCCCATGGCATGTTTGAGCAATATATCATTTAGTGACAACTTTGTGCAAAAAAAAAAAAAAAAAATGGTCACTTTCCCGCAACTTGTGTCAAAATATAAAATATTCCATGGACTCAACATGCCTCTCAGCAAATAGCTTGGGGTGTCTACTTTCCAAAATGGGGTCATTTGGGGGGGTTTTGTGCCATCTTGGCATTTTATGGCCTTCAAAACTGTGATAGGTAGTGAGGTGTGAAATCAAAAATGTATGCCCTTTGAAATCCTGAAGGTGGTGCTTGGTTTTCGGGACCCCGTACGCGGCTAGGCTCCCAAAAAGTCCCACACATGTGGTATCCCCGTACTCAGGAGAAGCAGCTAAATGTATTTTGGGGTGCAATTCCACATATGCCCATGGCCTGTGTTAGCAATATATCATTTAGTGACAACTTTGTGCAAAAAAAAAAAAATTGTCACATTTCCGCAACTTGTGTCAAAAAATAAAATATTCCATGGACTCAACATGCCTCTCAGCAAATAGCTTGGGGTGTCTACTTTCCAAAATGGGGTCATTTGGGGGGGTTTTGTGCCATCTTGGCATTTTATGGCCTTCAAAACTGTGATAGGTAGTGAGGTGTGAAATCAAAAATGTATGCCCTTTGAAATCCTGAAGGCGGTGCTTGGTTTTCGGGGCCCCGTACGCGGCTAGGCTCCCAAAAAGTCCCACACATGTGGTATCCCCGTACTCAGGAGAAGCAGCTAAATGGATTTTGGGGTGCAATTCCACATATGCGCATGGCCTGTGTGAGCAATATATCATTTAGTGACAACTTTTTGTAATTTTTTTTTTTTTGTCATTATTCAATCACTTGGGACAAAAAAAAAAATATTCAATGGGTTCAACATGCCTCTCAGCAATTTCCTTAGGGTGTCTACTTTCCAAAATGGGGTCATTTGTGGGGGTTTTGTACTGCCCTGCCATTTTAGCACCTCATGAAATGACATAGGCAGTCATAAAATAAAAGCTGTGTAAATTCCAGAAAATGTACCCTAGTTTGTAGACGCTATAACTTTTGCGCAAACCAATAAATATACGCTTATTGACATTTTTTTTACCAAAGACATGTGGCCGAATACATTTTGGCCTAAATGTATGACTAAAATTGAATTTATTGGATTTTTTTTATAACAAAAAGTAGAAAATATCATTTTTTTTCAAAATTTTCGGTCTTTTTCCGTTTATAGCGCAAAAAATAAAAACGGCAGAGGTGATCAAATACCATCAAAAGAAAGTTCTATTTGTGGGAAGAAAAGGATGCAAATTTCGTTTGGGTACACCATTGCATGACCACGCAATTAGCAGTTAAAGTGACGCAGTGCCGAATTGTAAAAAGTGCTCTGGTCAGGAAGGGGGTAAAACCTTCCGGGGCTGAAGTGGTTAAGGGGAACCCCGTGCCAAAAAAAAAAAAAACGGTGTGGGGTCCCCCCAAAAATCCATACCAGACCCTTACCTGAGCACGCAACCTGGCAGGCCGCAGGAAAAGAAGGGGGGACGAGAAAGCGCCCCCCCTCCTGAACCGTACCAGGCCACATGCCCTCAACATTGGGAGGGTGCTTTGGGGTAGCCCCGCAAAACACCTTGTCCCCATGTTGATGAGGACAAGGGCCTCATCCCCACAACCCTGGCCGTGGGGCTTATCAGAATCTGGAAGCCCCCTTTAACAAGTGGACCCCCAGATCCCGGCCCCCCCCTGTTTGAAATTGTAAGGAGGTACAAAAGTACCCCTACCATTTCACTAAAAAACTGTCAAAAATGTAAAAAAATGACAAGAGACAGTTTTTGACAACTCCTTTATTTAAATGCTTCTTCTTTCTTCTTTCTTCTATCTTCCTTCATCTTCTTCTTCTTCTGGTTCTTCTGGCTCTTCTGGTTCTTCCTCCGGCGTTCTCGTCCAGCATCTCCTCCGCGGCGTCTTCTATCTTCTTCTCTAGGGATGAGCCGAACACCCCCCGGTTCGGTTCGCACCAGAACCCGCGAACGGACCGAAAGTTCGCACGAACGTTAGAACCCCATTGACGTCTATGGGACTCGAACGTTCGAAATCAAAAGTGCTCATTTTAAAGGCTAATTTGCATGGTATTGTCCTACAAAGGGTTTGGGGACCCGGGTCCTACCCCAGGGGACATGTATCAATGCAAAAAAAAACTTTTAAAAACGGCCGTTTTTTTCGGGAGCAGTGATTTTAATGATGCTTAAAGTAAAAAAAAAAAAAGTGAAATATTCCTTTAAATATCGTACCTGGGGGGTGTCTATAGTATGCCTGTAAAGTGACGCGTGTTTCCCATGTTTAGAACAGTCCCTGCACCAAATGTCATTTTTAAAGGAAAAAATCTCATTTAAAACTGCTTGCGGGTTTAATGTCATGTCGGGTCATGGCAATATGGATGAAAATCAGTGAGACAAACGGCATGGGTACCCCCCAGTCCATTACCAGGCCCTTTGGGTCTTGTATGGATATTAAGGGGAACCCCGCACCCAAATTAAAATAAGGAAAGGTGTGGGGCCACCAGGCCCTATATACTCTGAACAGCAGTATACAGGTGGTGCAAACAAGACAGGGACTGTAGGTTTGTTGTTAAGTAGAATCTGTTTGTAATTTTGAACATTTTTAACGTGTTTAGCTCCAGCCAAAAAATCTTTTCTAAGCTTTTTGGAAAACATAGGGAAGGGTTATCACCCCTGTGACATTTGTTTTGCTGTCTTTCCTCCTCTTCAGAAGATTTCACCTCACTTTTTTGTCCCAATGAAAAATGTTTTTTGAAAATTTGGGTTTTTTTGTGGAACAAGGATTGGAAAGCATCAGTGGAAAGGAGAAATTGTTTTCCCATATTAACTCTTACAGGAGAGAATTTCCCTTCCTAGGGGTAGATTTCATCTCACTTCCTGTTGTCTCCTTCCGTTTGCAAGTAGGAGTCGTTTGTAAGATAGATGTTTGAAAGTAGGGTCCTGCCCTATATACTCAGCAGAAATTTGGGCCTAAGGTGTTGCTGTGGCCACAACACTGTAAGCCCTCACAGGGCCCTGCTGTGAAATATTAGATCAAGAATTGTAATTACATGCCCCTGTTGAACAGGAGCTGAAAAATTAGGCCTTAGGCACTGGTGCTGGTGCCACAACACTGCAACCCCTCACAGACACTCTAGTTGGAATGCAGGAACGAGCCCTGCTGCAAAGTATTGCATCAAAAATTGTAATTACACGCCCCTGTTAGACAGGGGCAGAAAAATTGGGCCTTAGGCACTGGTGCTGGTGCCACAACACTGCAACCCCTCACAGACACTCTAGTTGGAATGCAGGAACGAGCCCTGCTGCAAAGTATTACATCAAAAATTGTAATTACACGCCCCTGTTAAACAGGGGCTGAAAAATTGTGCCTTAGGCACTGGTGGTGGCGCCCAGAACCAAAAATGTTCTTACAAGCTATCAGCGTGATGATTGAGGAGGAAGAGGATAATTACTCAGGGATAGTCACTCAGCATCAGCATAGGCAGTCTTTGAAGGGATCTGAGATTTCAAAAAAAATTATTCGGTTACATCTGCATCAGGTGCTTGGTAGCTGGTGGTGATCCAAGACTGATTCATTTTTATGAAGGTCAGCCGATCGACCGAGTCGGTGGACAGACGCACCCTGTAATCGGTTACCACGCCTCCAGCAGCACTGAATGTGCGTTCCGAAAGAATGCTGGATGCAGGACAGGCCAGTAGCTCAATTGCATACTGTGCAAGCTCTGGCCAGTGATCCATCCTCAAGACCCAGTAACCCAGAGGATTTTCGGTGGGAAAGGTGTCCAAGTCTGATCTTGCCCCTAGGTATTCCTGCACCATGTAAAACAGACGCTGGCGATGGTTGCTGGAACCGATCATACCTTGGGGCTGCGGACCAAAAAATTGTCTGAACGCATCGGTCAGACGGCCACCTTTTCCACCGCTCCTTCTTTGACTGACCGAAGCCTCAGCAACACGTTGTCCAGAAACAGGAGTTTGTAACCTCCCAGTCTCTGGGAACGCGTTGCACAGACCTTTCTGCAAGGCCTCCCGAAGATGTTTCATCCTCTGCTCCCTCTGCGATGGCAAGATAAGGTCCGCAACCTTACCCTTGTAACGTGGATCAAGGAGGGTTGCCAGCCAGTATTGGTCCTTCTCCTTGATACCACGAATACGAGGATCCTTACGCAGGCTTTGCAGGATCAGGGAGGCCATGCAGCGTAGGTTTGCTGAGGCATTCGGTCCGGAGTCCTCTGGGTCACTAAGGACAACAACGTCCGCAGCCACCTCCTCCCAGCCACGTAAAAGTCCATGTGTTCCTTGGGACTGATCCCTTAAAGACTGCTGCTGATGCTGAGTGCCAGGCTCCACCTCCATACTGACACAATCTTCGTCCTCCTCCTCCTCCTCCTCCTCGTCCTCTTCCTGTGTGATCGGCGGGCACGCAGGAACACTGTCTGGATAAAGGGGGCCTTGAGAGCTAAGGAATTCCTCCTCTTCCTGCCTCTGTTCTGCCTCAAGTGCCCTGTCCATTATTCCACGCAGCGTGTGCTCCAACAGGTGGACAAGGGGGACAGTGTCACTGATGCATGCACTGTCACTGCTCACCATCCTCGTGGCCTCCTCGAATGGTGACAGGACAGTGCATGCATCCCTGATCATGGCCCACTGGCGTGGGGAAAGAAAACCAAGCTCCCCTGACCCTGTCCTGGTGCCATAGTCGCACAGGTACTCATTGATGGCCCTCTGCTGCGTGTGCAGCCGCTGCAGCATGGCCAACGTTGAGTTCCACCTGGTGGGCATGTCACAGATTAGGCGGTTCTTGGGCAGGTTAAACTCCTTTTGGAGGTCCGTCAGCCGAGCACTGGCATTATATGACCGGCGGAAATGCACACAGACTTTCCTGGCCTGCCTCAGGACATCCTGTAAGCCCGGGTACCTGCCCAAGAACCGCTGCACCACCAAGTTAAGGACGTGAGCCAAACAGGGCACATGGGTCATTTGTCCCTGTCGGAGGGCAGAGAGGAGGTTGGTGCCATTGTCGCAAACCACCATTCCTGCCTTAAGTTGGCGTGGCGTCAACCACCTCTGAACCTGCCCCTGCAGAGCTGACAGAACCTCTGCCCCAGTGTGGCTCCTGTCCCCCAAGCACACCAGCTCAAGCACCGCATGGCATCTTTTGGCCTGCGTACTTGCGTAGCCCCTTGAACGCCTACGGAGCACCGCTGGTTCCGAGGAAGAGGCCATGGAGGAAGAAGAAGAGGAGGGGGTGGAGGAGAGAGGTGTGTCACAATCAGCATTTTGGAGGCGTGGTGGCGGAACAACCTCCAACACTACCGCACCTTGTCCTGCATCCTTCCCAGCTGCCAGCAGAGTCACCCAATGCGCCGTGAAACTTAGGTAACGTCCCTGTCCATGCCTGCTGGACCATGAGTCAGCGGTAATATGCACCTTACCGCTGACCGCCCTGTCCAGCGAGGCATGGACATTGCCTTCCACATGCCGGTAGAGAGCCGGAATCGCCTTCCGTGAGAAAAAGTGGCGTTTGGGTACCTGCCACTGAGGAACCGCACATTCCACAAACTCACGGAAGGGGGCAGAGTCTACCAACTGAAAAGGCAGCAGTTGAAGTGCTAGCAATTTTGCCAAGCTAGCATTCAACCGCTGGGCATGTGGATGGTTGGGAGCAAACTTCTTTCGGCGGTGCAGCAGCTGGGGCAGGGAAATTTGCCTGGTACAATCTGACGTCAGTGTACCAAAAGCAGATTGCCCACAAGTACTTGGCTGTGACACACCTAATTCTACACCTTCATTCCTCTCACTGCAGGTCTCAGAGAGGACTGAAGGTCTAGTGGGGTTGGAAATCTCAGCTGATGAGGAGCAAGGAGAGATCCTCTTTGTTCTTTGGTGTGGGTCTTTTAGATACGCTTGCCAACGAACTGCATGGCAGGTCAACATATGTCTGGTCAAGCATGTGGTACCCAAGCGGGAGATGTTTTGGCCACGCGAGATACGCTTGAGACATATGTTGCAAATAGCAGCGGTGCGATCTGATGCACTCGTCTCAAAAAAGGCCCACACCAAAGAACTTTTTGAATAACGCGCAGAGACTGCAGCGCCCTGCACATGTGGAGCTTTGGGGTGTGATGCAGTCAATGTGCTGCCCTTAGGCTGGCCCCTGGAGGGCATCCTGCCTCGTTGGTGATGTGCCGCCTCCTCCTCCTCCTCCTCCTCCTCCTCTCTCCTATCAGGCACCCACGTTGAGTCAGTGACCTCATCATCCCCTCCCTCCTCATCACTGGAGCAAACCTGGCAGTATGCTGCAGCAGGGGGAGCATGACTGCCAGATTGCTGTCCTTCTTGGGCACCCCCTCTGTCCGTGCTCATGTTACTGCCTTCATCGAGCTCAGTATCATCATCAGAGCCTTCCAAACGCTGGGCATCCTCCTGGAGCATGTACCCAACACTGTGGTCAAACAGTTCGAGGGAATCCTCATGAGGACATGGTGGAGCTAGGGAAGGAGTCACTGATGACATTGAGCTGAGGGAAGAGGCCGCTGCTTTGCCAGACAAAGCACCCTGGGCATGGGTGAGAGAGAATGAGGAGGATGAGGACGGCTTGGTCATCCACTCGACCAAGTCTTCCGCATGTTGCGGCTCAACACGGCCAGCTGCCGAAAAAAAGGCCAAGCGTGTCCCATGGCCACGTGCTGATGAGGATGCACCGTCTCCACGACCAGCACTAGACACAGAGCCTGCTTGCCCTCTCTTATTGGCTTGTGACTGTCTGCCTCTCCTTCTTGGCCTTCCAGACATAATAATGGCCTGTAGCTGCACTAAGCTGGGATAGAACACCTGTAATTTTCTTCAGGTAGCTTTATATACTGTAACCAGACAAGCCTGCCTGTCAGTAGGAAGATAACAGGAACGGATCTAGCTGAACACTGTGAGCAGGACGCACTGCACTAAATGTAAATAGCAGGAACGGATCTAGCTGAACACTGTGAGCAGGACGCACTGCACTAAATGTAAATAGCAGGAACGGATCTAGCTGAACACTGTGAGCAGGACGCACTGCACTAAATGTAAATAGCAGGAACGGATCTAGCTGAACACTGTGAGCAGGACGCACTGCACTAAATGTAAATAACAGGAACGGATCTAGCTGAACACTGTGAGCAGGACGCACTGCACTAAATGTAAATAGCAGGAACGGATCTAGCTGAACACTGTGAGCAGGACGCACTGCACTAAATGTAAATAACAGGAACGGATCTAGCTGAACACTGTGAGCAGGACGCACTGCACTAAATGTAAATAACAGGAACGGATCTAGCTGAACACTGTGAGCAGGACGCACTGCACTAAATGTAAATAGTCTAGAAGATAACAGGAACGGATCTAGCTGAACACTGTGAGCAGGACGCACTGCACTAAATGTAAATAGCAGGAACGGATCTAGCTGAACACTGTGAGCAGGACGCACTGCACTAAATGTAAATAACAGGAACGGATCTAGCTGAACACTGTGAGCAGGATGCACTGCACTAAATGTAAATAGCAGGAACGGATCTAGCTGAACACTGTGAGCAGGACGCACTGCACTAAATGTAAATTGCAGGAACGGATCTAGCTGAACACTGTGAGCAGGACGCACTGCACTAAATGTAAATAACAGGAACGGATCTAGCTGAACACTGTGAGCAGGACGCACTGCACTAAATGTAAATAGCAGGAACGGATCTAGCTGAACACTGTGAGCAGGACGCACTGCACTAAATGTAAATAGCAGGAACGGATCTAGCTGAACACTGTGAGCAGGACGCACTGCACTAAATGTAAATAGCAGGAACGGATCTAGCTGAACACTGTGAGCAGGACGCACTGCACTAAATGTAAATAGCAGGAACGGATCTAGCTGAACACTGTGAGCAGGACGCACTGCACTAAATGTAAATAGCAGGAACGGATCTAGCTGAACACTGTGAGCAGGACGCACTGCACTAAATGTAAATAGCAGGAACGGATCTAGCTGAACACTGTGAGCAGGACGCACTGCACTAAATGTAAATAACAGGAACGGATCTAGCTGAACACTGTGAGCAGGACGCACTGCACTAAATGTAAATAGTCTAGAAGATAACAGGAACGGATCTAGCTGAACACTGTGAGCAGGACGCACTGCACTAAATGTAAATAGCAGGAACGGATCTAGCTGAACACTGTGAGCAGGACGCACTGCACTAAATGTAAATAACAGGAACGGATCTAGCTGAACACTGTGAGCAGGACGCACTGCACTAAATGTAAATAGCAGGAACGGATATAGCTGAACACTGTGAGCAGGACGCACTGCACTAAATGTAAATTGCAGGAACGGATCTAGCTGAACACTGTGAGCAGGACGCACTGCACTAAATGTAAATGGCAGGAACAGATCTAGCTGAACACTGTGAGCAGGACGCACTGCACTAAATGTAAATAGCAGGAACGGATCTAGCTGAACACTGTGAGCAGGACGCACTGCACTAAATGTAAATAGCAGGAACGGATCTAGCTGAACACTGTGAGCAGGACGCACTGCACTAAATGTAAATAGCAGGAACGGATCTAGCTGAACACTGTGAGCAGGACGCACTGCACTAAATGTAAATAGCAGGAACGGATCTAGCTGAACACTGTGAGCAGGACGCACTGCACTAAATGTAAATAGCAGGAACGGATCTAGCTGAACACTGTGAGCAGGACGCACTGCACTAAATGTAAATAGCAGGAATGGATCTAGCTGAACACTGTGAGCAGGACGCACTGCACTAAATGTAAATAACAGGAACGGATCTAGCTGAACACTGTGAGCAGGACGCACTGCACTAAATGTAAATAGTCTAGATAGAAGATAACAGGAACGGATCTAGCTAAACTGAATACAGTGTATATATATATGCAACACCTGGGATGCATATATATACACAATACACTGTAAGTGCAGCTAACTGACTGACTGTTCTGCCTAATCTATCTAACTCAAATCAAATGACACTGTCTCTCTCTCTCTCTATCTCTTAGCACACCGGAACACACACTACACAGGGCCGCCGTGCAGGCGGCCTTATATAGTGTGGGGCGTGTACTAAATCCCCTGAGCCATAATTGGCCAAAGCCACCCTGGCTTTGGCCAATTACAGCTCTCTCTACTGACGGCGCTGTGATTGGCCAAGCATGCGGGTCATAGTGCATGCTTGGCCAATCATCAGCCAGCAATGCACTGCGATGCCGCAGTGAATTATGGGCCGTGACGCGCCACACGAATTTGGCGCGAACGGCCCATATCGTTCGCAATTCGGCGAACGACCGAACAGCCGATGTTCGAGTCGAACATGGGTTCGACTCGAACACGAAGCTCATCCCTATTCTTCTCCTCAGGCCGCTCCGCACCCATGGCATGGGGGGAGGCTCCCGCTCTTCTCTTCATCTTCTCTTCTTCATCTTCTTCTTCATCTTCTTCTTTTCTACTCTACTTCTCTTCTTCTCAAATTCATTTTCTTCTCTGGGCCACTCCGCATCCATGCTGGCATAGTGGGAGGCTCCCGCTGTGTGACGGCGCCTCCTCGTCTGATGGTTCTTAAATAACGGGGGGCAGGGCCACTCGGTGACCCCACCCCCTCTGACGCACAATGACTTGACGGGACTTCCCTGTGACGTCACAGGGAATGCCACAGGGAAGTTCCGTCATGTCCCGTGCGTCAGAGGGGGCGGGGCCACCCGGTGAACCCGCCCCCCGTTATTTAAGAACCGTCAGACGAGGAGACGCCGCCACACAGTGGGAGCCTCCCACCATGCCAGCATGGATGCGGAGCGGCCTGGAGAAGAAAATGAAGAAGAGAAGAAGAGAAGAAAAGAAGAAGATGAAGAAGAGAAGATGAAGAGAAGAGCGGGAGCCTCCCCCCATGCCATGGGTGCGGAGCGGCCCGAGGAGAAGAAGATAGAAGTGGCCGCGGAGGAGATGCTGGACGAGAACGTCGGAGGAAGAACCAGAAGAGGCAGAAGAACCAGAAGAAGATGAAGGAAGATAGAAGAAAGAAGAAAGAAGAAGCATTTAAATAAAGGAATTGTCAAAAACTCTCTTGTCATTTTTAACATTTTTGACAGTTTTTTAGTGAAATGGTAGGGGTACTTTTGTACCCCCTTACCATTTCACACAGGGGGGGCCGGGATCTGGGGGTCCCCCTGTAAAAGGGGGCTTCCAGATTCCGATAAGCCCCCCGACCGCAGACCCCCACAACCACCGGCCAGGGTTGTGGGGATGAGGCCCTTGTCCTCATCAGCATGGGGACAAGATGTTTTGGGGGGCTACCCCAAAGCACCCTCCCAATGTTGAGGGCATGTGGCATGGTACGGTTCAGGAGGGGGTGCACTTTCTCATCCCCCCCTCTTTTCCTGCGGCCTGCCAGGTTGCGTGCTCGGATAAGGGTCTGGTATGGATTTTTGGGGGGACCCACACCGTTTTTTTTTTTTTTGGCGCGGGGTTCCCCTTAAAGTCCATACCAGACCTGAAGGGTCTGGTATGGAATTTCAGGGGACCCCCACGTAATTTTTTTTTAAATTTTGACATGGGGTTCCCCTTAATATCCATACCAGACCTGAAGGGCCTGGTATGGAATTTAGGGGGACCCCCACGTCATTTTTTTTTTTAAATTTTGGTTCGGGGTTCCCCTGTGGGGAATTCCCATGCCGTTTTTATCAATAAACCTCTATGTTCTCAACTCCAGTCCTCAGGACCCACCAACAGGTCAGGTTTGCAAGATAGCTGAAATACATCACAGGTGATATCACTTGCTGCTCAGTGATTGCAGTATTCTACTCGGCAACTCCCCAAGGTAATACGTAAAATCTGGCCTGTTGGTGGGTCCCGAGGACTGGAGTTGAGAACCACTGCTCTATGTGTATTGTCGGACCGGTAATGCAATAGCCGTAGAGTAGTTTTAAAGGGCTTTTTTCCTTCGAAATGTCATTTTGCTGTCAGACTGTTCTAAACACGGGAAACATGCACCCCTTTACAGGCATACTATAGACACCCCCCAGCTACGAAATTTAAAGGGATATTACACTTTTATTGTTTGACTTTAAGCATTTAAGCATTGACTTTAAGTTTGACTTTAAGCACTTTTTATGACAATAACTTGCATATACAGTGGCTTGCGAAAGTATTCGGCACCCTTGAACTTTTCAACCTTTTGCCACATTTCAGGCTTCAAACATAAAGATATAACATTTTTATTTTTTGTGAAGAATCACCAACAAGTGGGACACAATTGTGAAGTGGAACGAAATCTTTTGGATTTTTGAAACTTTTTTAACTAATAAAAAAATGAAAAGTGGGGCGTGCAAAATTATTCGGCCCCCTTGCGTTAATACTTTGTAGAGCCACCTTTTGCTGCGATTACAGCTGCAAGTCGCTTGGGGTATGTCTCTATCAGTTTTGCACATCGAGAGACTGAAATTCTTGCCCATTCTTCCTTGCAAAACAGCTCGAGCTCAGTGAGGTTGGATGGAGAGCGTTTGTGAACAGAAGTTTTCAGCTCTTTCCACAGATTCTCGATTGGATTCAGGTCTGGACTTTGACTTGGCCATTCTAACACCTGGATACGTTTATTTGTGAACCATTCCTTTGTAGATTATTCTGTATGTTTGGGATCATTGTCTTGTTGGAAGATAAATCTCCGTCCCAGTTTCAGGTCTTTTGCAGACTTCAACAGGTTTTCATCCAGAATGGTCCTGTATTTGGCTGCATCCATCTTCCCCTCAATTTTAACCATCTTCCCTGTCCCTGCTGAAGAAAAGCAGGCCCAAACCATGATGCTGCCACCACTATGTTTGACAGTGGGGATGGTGTGTTGAGTGTGATGAGCTGTGTTGCTTTTACACCAAACATATCGTTTTGCATTGTGGCCAAAAAGTTTCGATTTTGGTTTCATCGGACCAGAGCACCTTCTTCCACATGTTTGGTGTGTCTCCCAGGTGGCTTGTGGCAAATTTTAGAGACTTTTTACGGATATCTTTGAGAAATGGCTTTCCTCTTGCCACTCTTCCATAAAGGCCAGATTTGTGCAGTGTACGACTGATTGTTGTCCTATGGACAGACTCTCCCACCTCAGCTGTAGTTCTCTGCAGTTCATCCAGAGTGATCATGGGCCTCTTGGCTGCATCTCTGATCAGTCTTCTCCTTGTCTGAGCTGAAAGTTTAGAGGGACAGCCAGGTCTTGGTAGATTTGCAATGGTCTGATACTCCTTCCATTTCAAAATGATCACTTGCACAGTGCTCCTTGGGATGTTTAAAGCTTGGGAAATCTTTTTGTATCCAAATCCGGCTTTAAACTTCTCCACAACAGTATTACGGACCTGCCTGGTGTGTTCCTTGGTCTTCATGATGCTCTCTGCGCTTTCAACAGAACCCTGAGACTATCACAGAGCAGGTGCATTTATACAGAGACTTGATTACACACAGGTGGATTCTATTTATCACCATCAGTCATTTAGGACAACATTGGATCATTCAGAGATCCTCGCTGAACTTCTGGAGTGAGTTTGCTGCACTGAAAGTAAAGGGGCCGAATAATTTTGCACGCACCACTTTTCAGTTTTTTAATTGCTAAAAAAGTTTAAAATCTCCAATAGATTTCGTTCCACTTCACAATTGTGTCCCACTTGTTGGTGATTCTTCACAAAAAATTTAAATTTTATATCTTTATGTTTGAAGCCTGAAATGTGGCAAAAGGTTGAAAAGTTCAAGGGGGCCGAATACTTTCGCAAGCCACTGTAAGCTTTTAAAATTAGCACTTTTGATTTCTCCCATAGACTTTTAAAGGGTGTTCCACGGCATTTGAATTTGCCGCGAACACCCCAAATTGTTCGCTGTTCGGCGAACTTGCGAACAGCCAGTGTTCGAGTCGAACATAAGTTCGACTCTAACTCGAAGCTCATCCCTATTCACAACACAACTGTTTATTTATTAGATTCACCAGGATTATGGACACTCATGATTATTGTCACTAATCTATCACTTTGATGGACTTTTTTGATGCATACATTTTTCTTGGATTTCAGCTATTGTGTTTACTTTTTCATACTATTTATGATTATTTTTTTATAATATTAATGTGTTAGAAGTCTATGCGGATCACTTTCATTATTATTTACCGGCTGGGTGGATAGCCGTGCTGGTGACGCTGGAGGGTCCCTTGCAAGGAGGCTCCCATGTTGGCACTGAGCTCGGGGGGAGGAGGGGGGAGAAAAGCTCCCCAGAGGCCAAGACTTCCGGGCACGCCGACCCCCAGACTCTCCTGCTTCTGCAGTCTCCCCTCTAGCCAGAGAGGCAATCTGTTGATGCAGTCAGGCAGTGCCCTTAGAAGCAGGAGCTGCTCTGAGTTGGGCCAGGAATCCATCCATCTCGGCCATAGTACTCACAGGCAGAAATTTAGATGCAGTCAGGAGTGAAGGAGCTGTTTCTTCGTCCGATGACCTCCGACTGACCACCAGACCCTGGCCCCTCCCTAACTATACTGAAGACTATTCTGGCCACCCGCTCTACACTGACCAAATGAAACACCCAGGTTAACCCTTAAGTGGCAAGATAGCCCTGCTACCCTGTCATGCCAGCCCTGCGCCTATTCCTGCATCTTTGCTACGGGCTTCTCTCACTGGTCAATGCCTGAGCAGATGGTTCTTCTTAGGCATGGTATTGCATCCATGGTAAATTTTAGTTACCAGTTTCAACCCTTTTTAAAGCTTAAAGTGTTACTAAACCCACAACAGTAAAATCTGTCTGTTGGGGGCGCATCTCAAACCTGAAGTGCAGGATAAAATATGGAGGGTGAGTATGTAGCATTTCACGCTTGTTATACTCACTGTGGAACTTAAGGGGTTAATCCTCTGCATTGTGTAAAAGGGCTGTTTTATCCTGTATGCACAGATCCTTCCCTCCTACACTGTCTATCTGGGGAAAGCCGGCTAACATAGGCAGGGTAGCCAACCTGCACATGCTCAGTTGTGTCTTTTATGCTGGAGAGAACAGTTACTTGTTCTCAGAGATAGCTAGGTCACATGATATTGGCATCACACATGTGGGCGTGTATACAGGCTGCAGTGGAAATCTCCTCCTTCCTGAACTCTCAGCACTGGAGAAACTGTGTAGTTTTTCATGTACCCGTGGTATACAGATAAGCCAAAAAGGTATATAGTGGCAATATTTTATTGTAAAAAGATTTATAAGCTGTGGGCACTGTAGGGGGGGGTGAACTATTTTCATATTACTGGGTTTAGTAACACTTTGATATTCTGATTATGAAATTACACAGCTTCCCACTGTGATATTTAATTCTTTCTTAGCATGAAATACTACCAATCCTGGCCTTGGCATGCCTTGTACTTTATATTTAATCTGGATCCTATAGTGTTAGAGTACAGTCTCCTTTTCTATCTTTGTTTTTAACCACTTTAAAACAGGGAACTTTCCCCCTTCCTGTTCAGGACAATTTTCAGCTTTCAGAGCTGTCACACTTTGAATAACATGGCGGCCCTTATAATAGATTGCACTGATGGCACTAATAGATGGGTTCTAGGCATCTGACATGTGCACTGATTGGCATCTGACATGGACACTGACAGGTGTTACTGAGGGTCACTGATTGGCACTTTAATGGGCACTTTGGTGGGCACAAACTGGCACTTTGGTGGGCACTGACTGGCAGCTGATCGGCACTTATTGGCAGCTGTGGTGGCACCTCTGATGGGGGCTGAGCTGATATTCAATGTGCTGATTATCAACTCAGACCCTCCTCTGACAGGAAAGCCGCCGATCGACTCTCCCTGTCAGCGTGAACTGAGCGAAGCCATTTACCGGCACTTTCTGGTTACACGCTGTGATCAGCTGTGATTAATCACAGCTGATCATGTGGTAAAGAGCCTACGTCAGAGGCTCTTTACCTAGATCAGAGTTGCGGTGTGTCACAGTGACACGCCGCACCACCAATTGCCGTGCCACATGCCCCCATGGGCGCGTGCTGGCTGTTATCCTGAAAGACATCATATGACGTCCAGTCAGCATAACGGAACCACTGCCCGGCTGTCATTCTGCTATAGGCTGGGTGGGAAGTGATTAAATGAACCACCAACATGAAAGTGAGTATCCTGGACCATGACTACATCAGCCTTCCAAGATTTAAATTCCTTCAAAGCTAGCTATCTCTTATGAATAGAGTTTAAGCCTGTAACATTACACCGATCGCCGTGCTGTGCACCCCGTGGGCAAGCGATCACGGCTTATCCTGCTGGACATCATATGACGCCCAGTCAGGATAACAGAATCACCGCCCAGCCGTTATTCTGCTATAGGCCAGGTGGGAAGTGGTTAATGCTAGATGTTTGCTCACAGAGAAAGTTGGTTTAAAACTAGTGCCTGTTTTGGGGGATTTTGTGTAAATGTTACAGTACGTACCACTCAGGGTCTCTTTCTCTGGGTTTTTCTGCATCTATTTCTAGACAACTTAGAAAGTGCTCTACACCATGATGCCAATGGGTTGTGGCCAGGGCCAGTGCTAGGCTATTTTGCACCCTAGGCAAGACCAGCTACGTGCACCCCCCCCCCCCCCCAAAAAAAAGGTAGGAAGCTGATGGGGGATGAAGATAACAGGGGTGGGGTTGTAGGAAGCTGATGGGGGGGTGAAGATGACAGGGGTGGGGTGGTAGGAAGCTGACGGGGGATGAAGATGACAGGGGGTGGTTGGTAGGAAGCTAATGGGGAGATGAAGATGACAGGGGCGGGGTGGTAGGAAGCTGACGAGGATGAAGATAACAGAGGTGGGGTGGTAGGAAGCTGACGGGGGGTTGAAAATGACAGTGGTGGGGTGGTATGAAGCTGATCCGGTGAAGATGACAGGGGGTGGGGTGGTGGGAAGCCGAAGGGGGGTGAAGATGACAGGGGTGGGGCAGTAGGAAGCTGACGGGGGATGGAGATGACAGGACTGGGGTGATAGGAAGCTGACAGGGGAGTAAAGATGACAGGGATTGCGGTGGTAGGAAGCTGACGGTGGGGATGAAGATGACAGGGGGTGGGGTGGTAGGAAGCTGACGTGGGGATGAAGATGACAGGGGTGGGGTGGTAGGAAGCTAACAGGGGGTTGAAGGTGACAGGGGTGGTGTGAAGCTGATGGGGGTGAAGATGACAGGGGGTGGGGTGGTAGGAAGCTGACCGGGGGTGAAGATGACAGGGGGTGGGGTGGTAGGAAGTTGACGGGGGTGATGATGACAGGGGTGGGGTGGTAGGAAGCTGACAGGGGGGATGAAGATGACAGGGTGGTACAGGGGGGATGATGATAAAATGTATGATGACAGAACTCAGGGGTAAGGTGTCGGGATGCCAGGAACAGAGCAATAATGAGGAGGATGATGATGATGATGATGATAATGACAGGGGGCAGTTGGTGGCATCATAACATTAGGGCTGTGTTGTGAGATCACAGGTGGCTGGTAGCAGGGATGTACGGGGTGCCTTCAGTCAGGGAGTGACATCACGGGATGCTGCCAGTGTTAGGCAGGACCATCCGTCATACTGTACCTTGAGACTCCGGCAGACAGGGAGATGATCTCTACTCCTGGCAGGTCTTCCACTATGGCCGTCCATCCTGTAGAGATCAGGAGGCTGCTTAGCCACGGCGGCCATTATCCGCGCTCTGCACATGGTAGGAGATCCACAGTTGGTGGGAATAGGGGAGGAGCCAGGAGAGGGGAGTACATGGATTCACCCACTGACCCAACAACTGTTGGATCGAGGTTGTGACAAGCTCCCAGCGCCTCCTGCATATCCTCCACAGGACTTCACAGCGGTGCCCTGAAAGGACTCCTACTCTCAGTTGTCACACATCGAGATAGGGAACCAGTAGCCGTGGCTGCGCCCTAGGCGACAGTGCGCCCTAGGCGGCTGCCTAGTTTGCCTAGTGGTAGCGCTGGCCCTGGTTGTGGCAGATGACAGCTTTAAAGAAAAAGAAAAGAATTTAGAGTACTTGGAAAATGTTGTCCGCATATTTGTTCCTTGTATTTCACACTAAAAGGAAAAATAGAATGTGGAGAAAATTACAAATGTCAACACATTCATCATGCTGTATGTTAACACAGTAAGCTAGTTTTTGTGTTATGGTGTGTGTGTGTGTGTCTGTTGTTTAAAGCACACCTTTGACCATTTAATTAAGCACTTTGACACAAGAATGACACAAGATTTTAACTCATCATCACAGCCAATGGAGATCCTCCTATCAATAAGATTATGTCCTCTCCTGTAGTAGAATTACTATTGTCAGCAATGTATTATGAATGTGACACGTGTACAATTTATATCAAATCTGTCAAGCAATGTAGGGTGCAATTCTGGTAAAAGAAAGCCAAAAACAAATTGTTAAAAAGCTAAGTTCACCTTTTATTTTTCTAAAATTCTAGCTTCCCTATGTATCGATATACCATTATTGTATCTCTGTTTAAGAAAAGAAAAAGCTTTCTCTGTCTTTTAGGCCAGGCTATACCTCATCCTCCAGTGTGTTCCATAGAAAACTCATCCAATATGTCTTGGTATCCACTCCTTAAGTTGAGAAAAGTGTTAAGAAACAGAAAGGAGTTCAGCAGCTGATCTCATTGACATACATCCTGCATAGTTGCCAACATTGTGGGACACTTCTTTGGCAGTAGGTGGAGTTGCATTAGAATTAGGGGGCGGGGCATGCGTCTGCAGGCGTGGCCTAAAAAATTGAAAAATGCGTCGTGCTTTGCGCACCGCGCAAAATAATGGGCATGGTTTACGTGAAATTGTGGGGGTGGCTCAAAGGGGTGTGGTTAGAGTCTGAGATGAATGAGGGATGAAGGGGGGGGAGAAATGAAGGGACAGCAGCCCCAGATCCTACACCACAATAGAAATATGTTTATTCCAAAGTTTAACAATCAGCAGATAAAGATTCCCAAACACCTGGTGTTAGCGCTTCAATCATCCCGGCACCATGGTTGTTGTGGTGTCAGGATGATTGAAGCGCATTATTTCTATTATTTCATTGTAATATAAAATGAAATCATTCAACTCACCATAATGCAGAATCAGTGGGGCCCTGAGCGTGTCACCAGCCACCTCGCTTGCCACCAGATGCCCCCAGCAGAGTCCATCCTTACATCACCGATTTTCACGGGACAAAAAAAGCAAAATCCGGGAATTTAAATGGGACGAGCTCCGATTGGGACAAGGGTCCCAAAATCAGTATTGTCCCAGGAAAATCGGGACTGTTGGCAAGTATGATCCTGCATCTGCTATCCCCCTCCAGGAGATTGCTCTCTCCCCCGCTCTGTACTCACATACAATCAATGTCAATGAACACCATTCTCACTCCTACACATGAGATAACATGAGCTAAAAAATTTGTGTTGGGGAGGGAGATAAGCATGGAGCTTGTCTATTTAGAATACAGCACTGCATGTTCTGTTGTTCCTCTGCCTATGTGGAGGGGGGGTTGTCCCTTTCATCCAATCAGCTCTCAAACTGAGTAAATGCAGTCTCTCCACCCTTTCCTATGTACTGCTGACAGATGAAAAAAGATTTTTAACACAATCTGCACTTTTGAAAGGGTGTAGAAAGGGGAAGACTGCAAGTATAGAAGTAAAACTTATGTAGGAGGATTTGTTTAATCTCTGTCTATCATCCGAGGCTATTCACTATATAGCCTCGGATGATATGTGAGGGTTTAAAACCACTTTAATTGGTATAAAGTAAAAGGTTCAAGTGATATAGCTCATCAACAATGGTTCCTTTATGCATCCACAAAGGTCCACTCACTAACAAGAATCCTAATTAGGAAATAATTCAAATTACTGGAAAAAGCAAACTTGTATCACTGGGTATGAAGTACATACTGTATATGAGGATGTTGGTACTAATACAACCAAGCGAGCAAGAAGAGGATAGGAAAAAGGACCACTAAGGTAAGGTTTTGTAACCAAACTGAAATAGGAAACAAAATAATGCGCACTTAATATGTAAAGCATTCTTATTCATAGCCAATACTAAAGCTGAAGGTATGTGAAAATACTCACTTACCGTATTTATCGGCGTATAACACGCGCCGGCGTATAACACGCACCCCAAGTTTAGGAGAGAATTTTAAGGAAAAAATTTTTTTAGGAGGGAAGTTTTAGGAAAAAAAACTTACATTAAAATGCCCATCAATGCAGCCTTATCTGTCCATCTGCAGCCTTTTCAGTGTCAGTGCAGCCTTGCCCCAGTGCAGTCTTGTCAGTGCAGCTTTGCCCCAGTGCAGCCTTGTCAGTGCAGCTTTGCCCCAGTGCAGCCTTGTCAGTGCAGCTTTGCCCCAGTGCAGCCTTGTCAGTGCAGCTTTGCCCCAGTGCAGCCTTGTCAGTGCAGCTTTGCCCCAGTGCAGCCTTGCCCCAGTGCAGCCTTGCCCCAGTGCAGCTTTGCCCCAGTGCAGCCTTGCCCCAGTGTAGCTTCGTTAGTGCAGGTCTGCCCGAGGCCAGCCATGTCAGTGCAGCTTTGTGCACTTGGTGTAGATTCAAAAAATGGCGCCGAGACTGCAGGGAGCCGAGATACACATACTCGAGTGTTCTCGGCTTTTTCCGGCGCCGCTCACAGTCACGCCCAGTCTCACCCTATGATGGACATAACACAGGTCCAGGGGCGGGACTGGGCGTGACGGCGGCGCCGGAAAAAGCAGAGAAAACTCGAGTATGTGTATCTCGGCTCCCTGCAGTCTCGGCGCCATTTTTGAATCTACCCACGGCTGTGTATGTCGGGGGCGACCGCGGCAATTGCCGCGATCGCTCCGATGACACAGAAATCGGCGGGGATCGGCCTATAACACGCACCCACGATTTTCCCCTGATTTTCAGGGGAAAAAAGTGCGTGTTATATGCCGATAAATACGGTAATTCATTTATTGCCCAGACCCCACAACCCAGAGAGTCTCTATCAGCAGCATAATCATTAACAAGGATAGTCATGGGACCTTAGTGGTCATAGATGATCCTACCAAGCAAAAACAGCAAAGTTAATTTGTAAAACTCTGTAAATACATACAAAAAGGTGCATAGGAGCCAAGCATTGCATAATATGTAGCCAGGCATTTGCTCACCAACATGGCTGTAAAAGAACCTTGAGAAGCCATCTGATACCTCCTTGCAGACCCCGGTCTCCCCTCCTGGGGTAGCTGTAGGTGGTTCTGAACATGTAGAAACGGTTTTGACTATCAAGATGAAGTTGAATAGGTTTCCACCTTTGCATACCAATTCTATGTGTGGGCATTCCTTACCAGGATCAGTTGAGAAAAACATGATATGTCTCATTCAGGTAGGAGAAATTTTACTCCTCAACAGTCTAGGGCCCTCACTGCCCTCACTGAGTTAAGCACTAACCTGAAATTGATCATCAAGGGTGGCAACGTGGTAATTATGGAGAGCCTCCAATACAGAAATATGTGTTGTTGAAGAATAGAGACTGGTACGGATGCATTACAGAGGAGCTATTAGATGTACTGTATATAAGAACGCATTTGATACCATTTAGGAAGTGCATGTCAGGAAGGGCATGCCAGCACCCAAGATGGCTGCCGAAGATGACCTGTTACCTCTGCCTGTCAGGAAGGGCATGCCAGCACCCAAGATGGCTGCTGAAGAATATGACCTGTTACCTCTGCCCCTGTCAGAATGCCATTGGTGCACATGCACCCTGTGACAGCTTTTGACGCCCAAACAGGCTACTTAAACTCAGTCAGTTTCCAGACTCAGTGCTGTCTGCTCTACAGCATTCCCTGTGTATCCTGCAATTACTTACCTGACTTCCGTTCCTGTTGTGACCCGGCTTGCTTCCTGACGTTCCTGTTTCCTGCCTGCATCTGACCCCGGCTTGTCCTCTACTCCGCATCTGCCTGCTCCTTCTGCCACTTCACTGCCAGTCTGCTGACGACCTGGCCTGTAATCTGATTCCGCTTCCGCTTCAGCCTCTGTTCCGGATGTGCCCGTTTTTGTATGACCCGGCCTGCCTGTACCTGCCTTCTCTTCAGCCTCGAGGGTGCCACCATCCCTTCTGCTGCACCTGAACTTCTGCCTGTGGGGACCGGTTGTCTACTCGCTCCAGCTACCTGCCTACCACTGCTCTGGGATTCCTACAGACACCTCTACAGCCTGGCTGAGTGCTCCGATCCAGCTCCAGGTTCAGCGATCCTGCCAGGCACTCGTGCCACTCTGCATCTCAGTGCTTCCTGTCAGCTCTATCAGGGGCTCCAAGTCAGAGTTGTAAGAGAGGCCATCCTCTGCATATCAGTTTCCATCACCAGGTACGTGACAGTAGCAGACAGCCATGTCTAAGCCTGTGCAAGGACCCTCTCCTATGGAGGAACTCTGCCAACACCTAGTCGGATTAACACAAGCTGTAAAGGACTTACAACAGGGTTATACCCAGCTGGAAGGCCAAATACAGACCTTGTCTGCCTCTGCTCCTGCTCAAGCACCTTCCACTTCTGGGATGCCAGCAGCTCCCGCAGTCGTTATGCTACCACCTGAACCCAGAGTCCCAACTCCAGGAAAAGTTCCAGGGAGAACGCAACAAGTTCAGAGCCTTCCACAACGCATGCAAACTCTATTTTTCGCTACAACCACGAACCTTCTCCCTGGAAGCCACCAAGGTCAGGTTTGTCATTTTCTTGCTTCAGGGGGAACCACAGGCCTGGGCTCACCGGCTCCTTGAACAAAAGGCCACATCTCTGACGGACTTGGCCTCTTTTTTTTGGAGCCATGGCTCAGTTATATGAAGACCCCCAGCAAACCGATATTGCGGAAGCTGCCCTTCACATGCTTCAGCAGGGTCACAGGGCCATGGAGGACTATGTTTCAGAATTCAGGCGCTAGAGTTCCGACACCAGCTGGAACGATACTGCCCTGTGTTACCAGTTCCGCATGGGCCTTTCTGATAATCTCAAGGACGAGCTAGCACGAACAGGTGTCCCCTCCACCTTGGAGACACTTATAAATTTGTCAATCCAGATTGACTGTCACTTAAGGGAATGTAGGTCGGAATGAGCCACCGACCAGTCCCATCCAGTATGGATGCTTCCACAAGTGTCTGATACTTTCAGTCCTGCTTCACCTGCCACATCCACTTCAGACGCACCTAAACCCATGAAGCTTGGTCTCCTCCATCCTTCCCTGACTACAGAACAATGCCAGCGCAGACACCAGCTAAATCTTTGCCTGTAATGTGGAGGATCAGGACATTATGTGAGGTCTTGCCCGGTCAAAATCCGCATGTTCCTCTCAGTTACATGCGCTTCTCCTCCATCTCTACCCAATCACTCTGCTCATCTTGCTCTTCCCATTTTGTTACAGCTCCCAGGAGGAACTATCCAGACCCCCGCTATAATTGACTCTGGAGCTTGCAGCTGTTTCATAGATTTAGCTTTTGCTGGCAAACATCACATTCCTCTACTACCCAAGGCTCAGAGACTTTCTGTACATCTGGCAAACGGATCCACCATTAAATCTGGATTGGTTACTCACTAAACCATCCCGTTATCTACCATCATTGCCGAGAACCATCAAGAGCTTCTACACCTATATGCAATCGCTTCCCCTCTGTTCCCAATCATTCTGGGTATGCCATGGTTAAAAGCTCATAACCCTCACATTACCTGGGTTACAGAAGAAATCAAGTTTCTTTCCCCCTATTGCCTTCAGCATTGTTGGCAAGAGAATCATCAGGACCAATCTCCCCTGCTGTGCATCGATTTGGAGTCCGAAGCCCGCCAAGTCGTTCCAGTAGCATATCACGACTTTCTGGATGTTTTCAGCAAAAAAGGGGCAGAAACACTTCCTCCTCATAGGGCTTATGACTGTCCAATTTAGTAGAGGACAAGCCGGCCCACCTGAACCTGTAATTATTGATGGGGAGGAAGAGTTTGAGGTGGAAACAATCTTAGACTGCAGGAAAAGAAAAAATCAGATCCAGTTCCTGATAAAAGGGAAAGGGTATGGGCCAGAGGACAACTCCTGGGAACCTGAAGGTAATATCCATGCCCGAAATTTGGTTCAAGCTTTTAAGAACTCCCATCCTGACAAGTGGGCCAAGTTGGGCATCCGGAGGCTGCCCTTTGGGGGGGGGGGCAGGAAGGGCATGCCAGTACCCAAGATGGCTGCCGAAGAAGACCACCTGTTACCTCTGCCTGTCAGGAAGGGCATGCCAGCACCCAAGATGGCTGCCAAAGAAGATGACCTGTTACCTCTGTCCCTGTTAGAATGCCATTGGTGCACACACACCCTGTGACAGCTTTTGATGCCCAAACAGGCTACTTGAACTCAGTCAGTTTCCAGACTCAGTGCTGTCTGCTCTACAGCGTTCCCTGTGTATCCTGCAATTACTTACCTGACTTCCGTTCCTGTTGTGACCCGGCTTGCTTCCTGACGTTCCTGTTTCCTGCCTGCATTCGACCCCAGCTTGTCCTCTACTCCGCACATGCCTGCTCCTTCTGCCACTTCATTGCCAGTCTGCTGATGACCCGGCCTGTAATATGATTCTGCTTCCGCTTCAGCCTCTGTTCCTGACGTGCCTGTTAGTGTATGACCCGGCCTGCCTGTACCTGCCTTCTCTTCAGCCTCGAGGGTGCCACCATCCCTTCTGCTGCACCTGAACTTCTGGCTGTGGGGACCGGTTGTCTACTCGCTCCAGCTACCTGCCTACCACTGCTCTGGGATTCCTACAGACACCTCTACAGCCCGGCCAAGTGCTACAATCCAGCTCCAGATTCAGCGATCCCGCCAGGCACTCGTGCGACTCTGCATCTCGGTGCTTCCTGTCAGCTCTATCAGGGGCTCCAAGTCAGAGTTGTAAGAGAGGCTCCATCACCAGGTACGTGACAGTGCATATATTGATGGTGTGATTAATAAAGAGCTGTATGAGAGCATTTAAGTCAGATACACATGCCATAATTTTATGCACTCACCAAAACCCATAATTTTAAACCCTCTAGGGAGACCAATAATTTCTGGCATTGGATCATATACCGAAATGGCTAGTAGATTGGTGGATGAATACCTTTGTTACCATGTGGTTGGATTGCCTTCCTACATACAGGACACCTCTTATTTACTATGAGCACTTGAGGGTATTGTGGTCCCTTCAGGTTGTCTCTTGATAGCTGTTGACATTGAAACTCTTTATTCTAACACACACAAATTAGGCTTGAAAGTTGTACAGAAATTCCTGTTGGAGAGAGACTCTACCTCTGCTCCATTTATACAGCTAATTCTACCTCTCCTTTCTCACATCCTTACGTGGAATGTGTTCACATTCAATGATTCCCACTTCCTCCGGTCCCCCCTCCTCCTCTGGGCCCCGTCTGGGTGCTCCTCCGCTCCCCCTCCTCCTCCACTCCCCCTCCTTGTGCTCCTTCAGTCCCCCTTGTCCTCCTCCAATCTCCCCCTGTCCTCCTCCAGTCCCCTTCTCTGTGGTCCTCCTCCGTTCCCCCGCCATGCGCTCCTCTGGTCCCCCCCGTCCAAGATCTGTCAGGATGGAGAGCGGAGGAAGGAACCAATAAATATGTCATTTACTGGCTTCTTCCTTTTCTGAATGAACAGAGTCAGTGATTACTGACTCTTTCCATTCATAACTGAGCATAGTAAACTGTGTTTACGATGTCTCAGTTTACGAATGGAGAGGGGCTGCTGTCTCCTGGTCATTCATCTTCAGTGCAGCTGAGGCTGCAGAGAAAGGGACTGGGGAATCTCTATCCTCAGTCCCTTTCCATGCCTCAAAGGGGAGATATCAGGGGTCTGTTTAGACCCCTGACATCTCATCAAAGCCCCCCTACCCCCCAACAGGTTTGAATATAAAAAAGGGAAACATTGTAATAAATAAATATTCTAAAGTAAAATTGTAAAAAAAATAAAAAAATAAAATAAATACTGACACTGACTGTCCACTCCCCCTCCCCCCCAAAAAAAATAAAGGATTGTAAGAAAAAGAAAAAGAAAAAAAAAAACAAATAAATATATATATATATATATATATATATATATATATATATATATATATATATATATATATATATATATATATATATATATATATATATATATATATATATATATATATATATATATATATATATATATATATACTGTACACACACAGTATCTCACAGAAGTGAGTACACCCTTCACATTTTGTAAATATTTTATTCTGTCTTTTCATGTGACAACAGTGAAGAAATTACACTTTCATACAATATAAAGTAGTGAGTGTACAGTTTGTATAACAGTGTAAATTAGCTGTCCCCTCAAAATAACTCCACACACAGCCATTAATGTCTAAACCGCTGGCAACAAAAGTGAGTACACCCCTAAGTGAAAATGTCCAAATTACGCCCAATTATCCATTTTCCCTCTCCGGGGTCATGTGACTTGTTAGTGTTATAAGGTCTCAGGTGTGAATGGGGAGCAGTTGTGTTTAATTTGGTGTTCTCGCTCTCACTCTCTTATACTGGTCACTGGAAGTTCAACATGGCACCTCATGGTAAAGAACTCCCTGAGGATCTTAAAATAAGAATTGTTGCTCTATATAAAGATGGCCTAGGCTATAAGAAGATTGCCAAGACCCTGAAACTGAGCTGCAGCACGGTGGCCAAGACCATATAGCAGTTTAACAGGACAGTTTCCACTCAGAACAGGCCTCCCCATGGTCGATCAAAGAAGCCGAGTGCACGTGCTCAGCGTCATATCCAGAGGTTGTCTTTGGGAAATAGAGGTATGAGTGCTGCCAGCATTGCTGCAGAGGTTGAAGGGGTGGGGGGGGGTCAGCCTGTCAGTGCTCAGACCATACGCTGCACACTGCATCAAATTGGTCTGCATGGCTGTTGTCTCAGAAGCAAGCCTCTTCTAAAGATGATGCACAAGAAAGCCAGCAAACAGTTTGCTGAAGACAAGCAGACTAAGGACATAGATTACTGGAACTATGTCCTGTGGTCTGTTGAGACCAAGATAAACTTATTTGGTTCAGATGGTGTCAAGCGTGTGTGGCGGCAACCAGGTCAGGAGTACAAAGACAAGTGTTTCTTGCCTACAGTCAAGCATGGTGGTGGGAATGTCATGGTCTGGGGCTGCATGAGTGCTGCCGGCATTGGGGAGCTACAGTTCATTGAGGGAACGATGAATGCCAACATGTACTGTGACATACTGAAGCAGAGCATGATCCCCTCTCTTCGGAGACTGGGCCGCAGAGCAGTATTCCAACATGATAACAACCCCAAACACACCTCCAAGATGACCACTGCCTCGCTAAAGAAACTGAGGGTAAAGGTGATGGATTGGCCAAGCATGTCTCCAGACCTAAACCCTATTGAGAATAAGTGGGGCATCCTCAATCTGAAGGTGTAGAAGTGCAAGGTCTCTAACATCCACCAGCTCCGTGATGTTGTCATGGGGGAATGGAAGAAGACTCCAGTGGCAACCTGTATAGCTCTGGTGAACTCCATGCCCAAGAGCGTTAAGGCAGTGCTGGAAAATAATGGTGGCCACATAAAACATTGACACTTTGGGCCCAATTTGGGCATTTTCACTTTTGTTGCCAGCAGTTTAGACATTAATGGCTGTCTGTTTAGTTATTTTGAGGGGACAGCAAATTTGCACTGTTACAAGCTGTACACTCAGTACTTTACATTGTAGCAAAGTGTCATTTTTTCAGTGTTGTCACATAAAAAGATATATTAAAATATTTACAAAAATGTGAGGGGTGTACTCACTTTTGTGAGATACTGTGTATATATATATATATATATATATATATACATACAGTATCTCACAAAAGTGAGTACACCACCCCTTCAACCTCAGCAGCAATGCTGGCAGCACTTGTATGTCTATTTCCCAAAGACAGCCTCTGGATCTGACGCTGAGCCTGTGCACTCGGCTTCTTTGGTCAACCATGACGGGGCCTGTTCTGGGTGGAACCTGTCCTGTTAAACCGCTGTATGGTCTTGGCCACCATGCTGCAGCTCAGTTTCAGGGTCTTGGCAATCTTCTTATAGCCTAGGCCATCTTTATGTACAGCAACAATTCTTTTATTCAGATACTCAGAGAGTTCTTTGCCATGAGGTGCCATGTTGAACTTCCAGTGACCAGTATGAGAGAGTGAGAGCGATAACACCAAATTTAAAACACCTGCTCCCCATTCACACCTGAGACCTTGTAACACTAACGAGTCATATTACAGCGGGGAGGGAAAATGGGATTTTCCGATGGGAACTGTGTGATGACAGGCTGTTGGTGGAAAATCTAACCGTTTGTACGCTCCATCAGACAATTGTTGGCCAACATTCCATGGACAAATGTTGGATGGCAGGTTTATAAACTTTCCGCGGACAAATGTCTGTTGTCGGATTTTCCAAGTGTGTGTACACAAGTCCGTCAGTCAAAAGTCCAAAGTACAAACACGCATGCTCGAAAGCAAGGATGAGCCGTAAACGGTCGGTCTTGTAAACTAGTGTTCGTAATGGAGAATTAACATTTGTGACGTGGCAAATTATGAAATCTAGAAATGTAGCGCACAATTCTCTTTTTCTTTAATGTGATAATAATGAAGCTGCTTTGCTGGTGATACTGATGGAGTTCTGCCAAATGTATTTTCAAAGGCTTTTTTTTTCTAGTGATATCAAGAATAATATTATAATAATACATTGTATTTTTAAAAATGTAACTGCCTACTCCCAAACTGTAATTTGAAGTAAAACACATAGCCAAGTATTATTCAACACAATTTTTTATTGTGCATTAATAAAAGACAACAAATAAAATTAGACATGCTATCTGCCAATAGAACTTAAGCAAAAAGTGCGTTCTATGCATCCAAAAATATAGAAAATATGCATGTGTCCAGCTTCTTAATATAGGGGGTCAGCAATGCCAAGAGTTGGTGGAAGCAGGGGTCCATCATCTGTAGATAATTCCGAAAATCATCTGGATTATTCTCCTGGAAACTCCTGCAGCAAAAGCATATGACATAATTGTGGACTCCAATTGATCTCTTATTACAGGAGATCAAATGCGCTTCTGGCTTAATACCCAGTCTGGGCCTTTTAAGTATACAGCCAATATCTCAGCGTCTTCCCAGGTGTTAAACCCTTTACAGGTGCACTTTACCAAATGTTCCCCATGAAAAAATAAAAGCCATGACTCCCCCAGTCTCTGTGCCGCTCCTGGATTCTGGCCGATCGCTCTGGTCACGTGACAGCCAGGGAAGTGAGGAGGGGGGTTGGGGGATTCTCTCTCTGTACTGCCGCAGATGGAGAGAGGACACAGGCGACACTCAGCTCTGATTCTCCAGACACCACACAAATCGTCGTAGCTGTACGGAGGCTGCTTTAAGGCTTACAGGGGGCGAGCGTGCGCGCCGCGTGACGTCCACCAGTGACCCGCAATCGCTCCTGAGAGAGACAGAATGGACATCTGTCAATGTAAACATACAGATCCTCATTCTGTCAGGAAAATAGAGAGAGATCTGCTGTTCCTAGTAATCAGGAACAGCAATTTCTCTATATTCCCTGTCAGTACACTGCCCCCACAGTTAGAAACACCTCCCTAGGGAACATTTAACCCCTTGATCGCCCCCTAGTGTTAACCTCTTCCCTGTCAGTGACATTTATACAGTAATCAGTGGCTATTTTTAGCTCGCTGTATGAATGTCAATGGTCCCAAAAAAGTGTCAAAAGTGTCCGATCTGTCCTGCAATATCACAGTCCCATTATAACGTTTACGCAAACCAATCAATATACACTTATCCAAACCAATCAATACACATATTTTTTTTTTGGGGGGGGGGATATTTATTATAGCAAAAAGTAATAAAATATTGTTTTTTTTCATAATTGTTAGTCTTTTTTTGTTTATAGCGCAATCAATAAAAAACACAGAGGGGATCAAATACCACCAAAAGAAAGCTCTATTTGTGGGAAAAAAAGGACATCAATTTTGTTTGGGTACAGCATCCCATGACTGTGCAATTGTCAGTTAAAATGATACAGTGCTGTATCGAAAAAAATGGCCTGGTTATTAAGGGGGCAAATCTTCCAGTCCTTGAGTGGTTAAAGTGATTAAGTTCACTATAAGGACAACTTATGTATTTATACATCGTGATTAGGGATGAGCTTCGTGTTCGAGTCGAACCCATGTTCAACTCGAACATCGGCTGTTCGCCCGTTCGTCGAATTGCGAACGATATGGGCCGTTCGCGCCAAATTCTTGTGGCGCGTCACGGCCCACAATTCACTGCGGCATCGCAGTGCATTGCTTGCTGATGATTGGCCAAGCATGCACTATGACCTGCATGCTTGGCCAATCACAGCGCCGCCTGAACAGAGAGCCGTAATTGGCCAAAGCCAAGGAGGCTTTGGCCAATTATGGCTCAGGGGATTTAGTACACGCCCCACACTATATAAGGCCGCCTGCACGGCGGCCCTGTGTAGTGTGTGTTCCGGCGTTCATTGAGAGAGAGAAAGAGAGAGACAGACAGTGTCATTTGATTTGAGTTAGATAGATTAGGCAGAACAGTCAGTCAGTTAGCTGCACTTACAGTGTATTGTGTATATATATGCATCCCAGGTGTTGCATATATATATATATATATATACACTGTATTCAGTTTAGCTAGATCCGTTCCTGTTATCTTCTAGACTATTTACATTTAGTGCAGTGCGTCCTGCTCACAGTGTTCAGCTAGATCCGTTCCTGTTATCTTCTAGACTATTTACATTTAGTGCAGTGCATCCTGCTCACAGTGTTCAGCTAGATCCGTTCCTGTTATCTTCTAGACTATTTACATTTAGTGCAGTGCGTCCTGCTCACAGTGTTCAGCTAGATCCGTTCCTGTTATCTTCTAGACTATTTACATTTAGTGCAGTGCGTCCTGCTCACAGTGTTCAGCTAGATCCGTTCCTGTTATCTTCTAGACTATTTACATTTAGTGCAGTGCGTCCTGCTCACAGTGTTCAGCTAGATCCGTTCCTGTTATCTTCTAGACTATTTACATTTAGTGCAGTGCGTCCTGCTCATAGTGTTCAGCTAGATCCGTTCCTGTTAAATTCTAGACTATTTACATTTAGTGCAGTGCGTCCTGCTCACAGTGTTCAGCTAGATCCGTTCCTGTTATCTTCCTACTGACAGGCAGGCTTGTCTGGTTACAGTATACAAAGCTACCTGAAGAAAATGACTGGTGTTCTATTTGATCCTATTAGTACCACGGTCAGGCAGCTAGACTATTTACATTTAGTACAGTGCGTCCTGCTCACAGTGTTCAGCTAGATCCGTTCCTGTTATCTTCCTACTGACAGGCAGGCTTGTCTGGTTACAGTATATAAAGCTACCTGAAGAAAATTACTGGTGTTCTATTTGATCCTATTAGTACCACGGTCAGGTAGCTAGACTATTTACATTTAGTACAGTGCGTCCTGCTCACAGTGTTCAGCTAGATCCGTTCCTGTTATCTTCCTACTGACAGGCAGGCTTGTCTGGTTACAGTATATAAAGCTACCTGAAGAAAATTACTGGTGTTCTATTTGATCCTATTAGTACCACGGTCAGGCAGCTAGACTATTTACATTTAGTACAGTGCGTCCTGCTCACAGTGTTCAGCTAGATCCATTCCTGTTATCTTCCTACTGACAGGCAGGCTTTTCTGGTTACAGTATATAAAGCTACCTGAAGAAAATTACTGGTGTTCTATCCCAGCTTAGTGCAGCTACAGGCCATTAGTATGTCTGGAAGGCCAAGAAGGAGAGGCAGACAGTCACAAGCCAATAAGAGAGGGCAAGCAGGCTCTGTGTCTAGTGCTGGTCGTGGAGACGGTGCATCCTCATCAGCACGTGGCCATGGGACACACTTGGCCTTTTTTTCGGCAGCTGGCCGTGTTGAGCCGCAACATGCGGAAGACTTGGTCGAGTGGATGACCAAGCCGTCATCATCCTCCTCAACTTCTCTCACCCATGCCCAGGGTGCTTTGTCTGGCAAAGCAGCGGCCTCTTCCCTCAGCTCAATGTCATCAGTGACTCCTTCCCTAGCTCCACCATGTCCTCCTGAGGATTCCCTCGAACTGTTTGACCACAGTGTTGGGTACATGCTCCAGGAGGATGCCCAGCGTTTGGAAGGCTCTGATGATGATACTGAGCTCGATGAAGGCAGTAACATGAGCACGGACAGAGGGGGTGCCCAAGAAGGACAGCAATCTGGCAGTCATGCTCCCCCTGCTGCAGCATACTGCCAGGTTTGCTCCAGTGATGAGGAGGGAGGGGATGATGAGGTCACTGACTCAACGTGGGTGCCTGATAGGAGAGAGGAGGAGGAGGAGGAGGAGGAGGAGGAGGCGGCACATCACCAACGAGGCAGGATGCCCTCCAGGGGCCAGCCTAAGGGCAGCACATTGACTGCATCACACCCCAAAGCTCCACATGTGCAGGGCGCTGCAGTCTCTGCTCGTTATTCAAAAAGTTCTTTGGTGTGGGCCTTTTTTGAGACGAGTGCATCAGATCGCACCGCTGCTATTTGCAACATATGTCTCAAGCGTATCTCGCGTGGCCAAAACATCTCCCGCTTGGGTACCACATGCTTGACCAGACATATGTTGACCTGCCATGCAGTTCGTTGGCAAGCGTATCTAAAAGACCCACACCAAAGAACAAAGAGGATCTCTCCTTGCTCCTCATCAGCTGAGATTTCCAACCCCACTAGACCTCCAGTCCTCTCTGAGACCTGCAGTGAGAGGAATGAAGGTGTAGAATTAGGTGTGTCACAGCCAAGTACTTGTGGGCAATCTGCTTTCGTACACCGACGTCAGATTGTACCAGGCAAATTTCCCTGCCCCAGCTGCTGCACCGCCGAAAAAAGTTTGCTCCCAGCCATCCACATGCCCAGCGGTTGAATGCTAGCTTGGCAAAATTGCTAGCACTTCAACTGCTGCCTTTTCAGTTGGTAGACTCTGCCCCCTTCCGTGAGTTTGTGGAATGTGCGGTTCCTCAGTGGCAGGTACCCAAACGCCACTTTTTCTCATGGAAGGCGATTCCGGCTCTCTACCGGCATGTGGAAGGCAATGTCCATGCCTCGCTGGACAGGGCGGTCAGCGGTAAGGTGCATATTACCGCTGACTCATGGTCCAGCAGGCATGGACAGGGACGTTACCTAAGTTTCACAGCGCATTGGGTGACTCTGCTGGCAGCTGGGAAGGATGCAGGACAAGGTGCAGTAGTGTTGGAGGTTGTTCCGCCACCACGCCTCCAAAATGCTGATTGTGACACACCTCTCTCCTCCACCCCCTCCTCCTCTTCTTCCTCGGAACCAGCAGTGCTCCGTAGTCGTTCAAGGGGCTACGCAAGTACGCAGGCCAAAAGATGCCATGCGGTGCTTGAGCTGGTGTGCTTGGGGGACAGGAGCCATACTGGGGCAGAGGTTCTGTCAGCTCTGCAGGGGCAGGTTCAGAGGTGGTTGACGCCACGCCAACTTAAGGCAGGAATGGTGGTTTGCGACAATGGCACCAACCTCCTCACTGCCCTCCGACAGGGACAAATGACCCATGTGCCCTGTTTGGCTCACGTCCTTAACTTGGTGGTGCAGCGGTTCTTGGGCAGGTACCTGGGCTTACAGGATGTCCTGAGGCAGGCCAGGAAAGTCTGTGTGCATTTCCGCCGGTCATATAATGCCAGTGCTCGGCTGACGGACCTCCAAAAGGAGTTTAACCTGCCCAAGAACCGCCTAATCTGTGACATGCCCACCAGGTGGAACTCAACGTTGGCCATTCTGCAGCGGCTGCACACGCAGCAGAGGGCCATCAATGAGTACCTGTGCGACTATGGCACCAGGACAGGGTCAGGGGAGCTTGGTTTTTTTTCCCCACGCCAGTGGGCCATGATCAGGGATGCATGCACTGTCCTGTCACCATTCGAGGAGGCCACGAGGATGGTGAGCAGTGACAGTGCATGCATCAGTGACACTGTCCCCCTTGTCCACCTGTTGGAGCACACGCTGCGTGGAATAATGGACAGGGCACTTGAGGCAGAACAGAGGCAGGAAGAGGAGGACTTCCTTAGCTCTCAAGGCCCCCTTTATCCAGACAGTGTTCCTGCGTGCCCGCCGATCACACAGGAAGAGGACGAGGAGGAGGAGGAGGAGGAGGAAGATTATGTCAGTATGGAGGTGGAGCCTGGCACTCAGCATCAGCAGCAGTCTTTAAGGGATCAGTCCCAAGAAACACATGGACTTGTACGTGGCTGGGAGGAGGTGGCTGCGGACGTTGTTGTCCTTAGTGACCCAGAGGACTCTGGACCGAATGCCTCAGCAAACCTACGCTGCATGGCCTCCCTGATCCTGCAAAGCCTGCGTAAAGATCCTCGTATTCGTGGTATCAAGGAGAAGGACCAATACTGGCTGGCAACCCTCCTTGATCCAAGTTACAAGGGTAAGGTTGCGGACCTTATCTTGCCATCACAGAGGGAGCAGAGGATGAAACATCTTCGGGAGGCCTTGCCGAAAGGTCTGTGCAATGCGTTCCCAGAGACTGGGAGGTTACAAACTCCTGTTTCTGGACAACGTGTTGCTGAGGCTTCGGTCAGTCAAAGAAGGAGCGGTGGAGAAGGTGGCCGTCTGACCGATGCGTTCAGACAATTTTTTGGTCCGCAGCCCCAAGGTATGATCGGTTCCAGCAACCATCGCCAGCGTCTGTTTTACATGGTGCAGGAATACCAAGGGGAAAGATCAGACTTGGGCACCTTTCCCACCGAAAATCCTCTGGGTTACTGGGTCTTGAGGATGGATCACTGGCCAGAGCTTGCACAGTATGCAATTGAGCTACTGGCCTGTCCTGCATCCAGCGTTCTTTCGGAACGCACATTCAGTGCTGCTGGAGGCGTGGTAACCGATCACAGGGTGCGTCTGTCCACCGACTCGGTCGATCGGCTGACCTTCAAAAAAATGAATCAGTCTTGGATCACCACCAGCTACCAAGCACCTGATGCTGATGTAACCGAATAATTTTTTTTGAAATCTCAGATCCCTTCAAAGACTGCCTATGCTGATGCTGAGTGACTATCCCTGAGTAATTATCCTCTTCCTCCTCAATCATCACGCTGATAGCTTGTAAGAACATTTTTGGTTCTGGGCGCCACCACCAGTGCCTAAGGCCCAATTTTTCTGCCCCTGTCTAACAGGGGCGTGTAATTACAATTTTTGATGCAATACTTTGCAGCAGGGCTCGTTCCTGCATTCCAACTAGAGTGTCTGTGAGGGGTTGCAGTGTTGTGGCACCAGCACCAGTGCCTAAGGCCCAATTTTTCTGCCCCTGTCTAACAGGGGTGTGTAATTACAATTTTTGATGCAATAATTTGCAGCTGGGCTCGTTCCTGCGTTCCAACTAGAGTGTCTGTGAGGGCTTGCAGTGTTGTGGCACCAGCACCAGTGCCTAAGGCCTAATTTTTCAGCTCCTGTTCAACAGGGGCATGTAATTACAATTCTTGATCTAATATTTCACAGCAGGGCCCTGTGAGGGCTTACAGTGTTGTGGCCACAGCAACACCTAAGGCCCAAATTTCTGCTGCGTATATAGGGCAGGACCCTACTTTCAAACATCTAACTTACAAACGACTCCTACTTGTAAACGGAAGGAGACAACAGGAAGTGAGATGAAATCTACCCCTAGGAAGGGAAATTCTCTCCTGTAAGAGCTAATATGGGAAAACAATTTCTCCTTTCCACTGATGCTTTCCAATCCTTGTT
This sequence comes from Lithobates clamitans, assembly GCA_037952925.1. Taxonomy (NCBI): domain Eukaryota; kingdom Metazoa; phylum Chordata; class Amphibia; order Anura; family Ranidae; genus Lithobates; species Lithobates clamitans. The sequence continues at coordinate 52,248 of JBBGZY010000356.1, read as the reverse complement.
CCACAAAAAAACCCAAATTTTCAAAAAACATTTTTCATTGGGACAAAAAGTGAGATGAAATCTTCTGAAGAGGAGGAAAGACAGCAAAACAAATGTCACAGGGGTGATAACCCTTCCCTATGTTTTCCAAAAAGCTTAAAAAAGATTTTTTGGCTGGAGCTAAACACGTTAAAAATGTACCCGTTCAAAATTACAAAGAGATTCTACTTAACAACAAACCTACAGTCCCTGTCTTGTTTGCACCGCCTGTATACTGCTTTTCAGAGTATATAGGGCCTTTCCTTATTTTAATTTGGGTGTGGGGTTCCCCTTAATATCCATACAAGACCCAAAGGGCCTGGTAATGGACTGGGGGGTACCCATGCCGTTTGTCTCACTGATTTTCATCCATATTGCCATGACCCGTCATGACATTAAACCCGCAAGCAGTTTTAAATGAGATTTTTTCCTTTAAAAATGGCATTTGGTGCAGGGACTGTTCTAAACACGGGAAACACGCGTCACTTTACAGGCATACTATAGACACCCCCCAGGTACGATATTTAAAGGAATATTTCACTTTTTTTTTTTTTACTTTAAGCATCATTAAAATCACTGCTCCCGAAAAAACGGCATTTTTAAAAGTTTATTTTGCATTGATACATGTCTCCTGGGGTAGGACCCGGGTCCCCAAACCCTTTTTAGGACAATACCATGCAAATTAGCCTTTAAAATGAGCACTTTTGATTTCGAATGTTCGAGTTCCATAGACGTCAATGGGGTTCGTTCTAACGTTTGTGCGAACTTTCGGACTTTCGGTCCGTTCGCGGGTTCTGGTGCGAACCGAACCAGGGGGTGTTCGGCTCATCCCTAATCGTGATCATATCCCCCTTAATTGCCTTTTTTTAAGAGAGAATAAATTCAGTTCTGTTGATCTGTCCTCATAACTGAGGTCCTCCATGCCTCTTATCAGTTTAGTTGCCCTTTTTCCAGTTCCCCAGTAACCTTTTTGTGGCCCAAAAACTGAACTGCATAGTCAAAATGAGGTCTTACTAATGCTTTGTACAGGGGCAGAATGATGTCTCTCTCTCTGGAGTATTTTCTTTGCTTTAGAAACTGCCGCTTGTTATTATTCTATAATCTACCAACGCTCCTTCTCAACAATTGACTGCTTTAGCTGTACTCCTCATAGGATGTATAATGCATTTAACACATTGTTGCCCAATAAAACAATGCATTAAGGTCTGTAAGCTGAAGACATCCTGAAAGGACGTTATTCCACTACATAACATGGTGTCATCTATGAACATAGAAACCATATTTTTAATCACAAACTCTATATTATTTATAAATAAGTTAAAGAGTAAGGGTCTCCACACTGAACCTTAAGGTACACCGCTAATAACTTTAGACCAATCAGAATATGAATCATTAATCACAACCCTCTTAAAATGGTGTTATAGACAGTTTTCTATTAATTTACAAATTACAAGTCTTTAACTTACACATTAACCATGTGCAAAGAACTGTCACATGCTTTGCAAACTCCAAGTCTACTATATCCATAGCCACTCCTTTACTATTTTTTTCCTATTTCCTCAAAAAAAAGCAGATTTGTTTGACATCAGTCTTTCGTGAATCCATGCTTAAAATATTGTTTTCTAGCAAAAACTCTTCTATGTGGTCTTTTACAAAACTCTCAAGTATATTTTTGACCATTGAAGTTAAACTGACTGTTCTGTAGTTACTTGGTAAAGACTTTGATCCCTTTGGAATTAGCCTTGTGTCAGTCTAGTGGCACTGAGCCAGTCATTAAAGAGTCTCTAAAAATTTCTTTGCATACACAGAGATGAAGAAGGGATTTAATAAGTTTACCTTCTCTTTGTACCCAGTCCCCAGCTCTAAATTATCTTGTAAAGGACCTACATGCTCAGGCTTGACCTTTTTAGTATTAATATATTTAAAGAAGTTTGGGGGGTATGTCCTACCCTCTTTGGCAACCTTTGGCAATCTTTCTAACTTTCAAACAACGATCGTGTTTCTTCATTTTTATATTTTTAAATGCCCTTTTATTATTCTTTATAGCTTTATTAAATTTGGACATGAGCCACATAGGTTTTATTTTTAGTAAAAAACAAAGAAAAGAGCAGTGCCATCTATTTATTTTTAGCCTTTTAAACATATTACTGATGAGAATATATTTTGAAGTGTGTTTACATAAGTGGATCTGAAACATTTCTGCAGTGTGTTCTTCGATGACAATATTCCCTCCCAGTCTGAGTCTTAGAGCATCTCTAAGCCCTAGAAAATTTGATCTCTTAAAATTAAGTGTTTTTATCTTTACAATATGTGCTTGTTGTATACAGCTTACGTTAATTGAAATCATGGTGTGGTCACTGCTACCCAGATCTTCATTAATATGAACATTAGCGATAAGCTCTGTGCTGTATGATTTTTAACTATTTACCTATTACCTGTGATCTGAACCTGAAAAAGGGGGCGGTCTACATATACCGACTCGGTTTCCTATTGATCCATCTTCTGGAGTTCCTACCTATTTGTGGCCGCGCACCTGTTGCCAACTTTGGCTTGTATCCTCAACCAACCTCACTCTTACTTAACAATTATGACTATTTCTACCCACTTATTGCTGACCCTAGCTTACCCATGACCTCTTCTCTGCTTTCTGATTTGGTACTGCACTTTTGACCTGTTCCTCTTGCGCCAACTGAGTCAGTGTGCTTCCTATCTCAATACTTACAAGTTCCAGTGTGTGTGTCCACGCATCATAAGTCACTAATGCCCCTCCACACCCGTACTTTTTTTTTCTCACTACCTTAGTTTTCTAAGGCTGGAGGCTAGTCTCAGCATCTTGGTTTTCAGATATCTGTACATAACACTTACCAAGTGGAAGTGATCTCAAATCTTCTTAGCAGCACCAAAGGCTTTAAAGCTTTAAAGATCTCTGTAAATGTTTATTTCCTCTCTCTACCTGCTTAAATATACAAAATGTGTAAATAGCATGAAAATAGATATAATTTGGCATAGTGTGTCTCCACTGTGTATTTAAAGCACTGTAGATCTTTGATTTGCAAAGTGGTAGGGTATCTGTCACACTGGGGTTGATTTACTAAAACTAGAGCACTTAGAATCTAGTGCAACTGTGCATGGCAGCCAGTTGGCTTCTAACTTCAGCTTGTTCAATTAAGCTTTGACAATAAAACCTGGAAGCTCATTTTCTTTTTCTTTTTTTCTGGTTTCTAAGCAGAGATGCACCAGAGTTTGCTCTGTTCAGTTTTAGTAAATAATCCCCACTGTTTTAACTACATTGTTTGATATGGTCAGGCTTTATTTAATTACTGTATATTTTATTTCGTTTCAGTTTTGGCTGTTGCAAGGTTCAGATAATGCAACCCTTACAATTCTAGAATACACATAACTAAAACTATAAGTGTGTCTCATACTTAAAACAAAGGCTACATGTATTTTCATACTAAGAGTATGTTTCTTCAAGTACTTTGTTAAAAGAATTCTTGCCAGTTATTCTGAACCATTTGTAGCTGAATCTTCATAAGCAAAGCCCACATGACTGGATAGTGACCAAACACTATTATTTAATGTCAATGGCCAATCAGCATCTGGCTAAAGCTATGCCGTTCCTACTACACAGACCCGCTGTTATCATGTCTACAAATTCCATTTAATAGCAATGCAGAAACATGATAACAGAATACAGCTGTCATTAAATTCCCTGTCCCCTTCCTCCACTGTCAGCTGTGATGCTCTTTTATGGCAGCACTGAAAAAGTGGGATGCTTAGTATTTAAACAGCACATAATACAGCTAATTAAACACAGTTGATGTATAAACAGAGTTATTTATATATATATATATATATATATATATATATATATATATATATATATATATATATATATATATATATATATATATATATATATATATATATATATATATATTTTATATATATATATATTTTTTTTTATTGTTTATTTATTAAGTATATTCAAGTATACAGAAACAGAGTATACATTCACATAGAAAAGCCATTGATATCAGTATAGTCTCAATGAGATTACATTTTTTGTAACTTATTATACAACAAGAAGAAATAACATCAAGTGTCAAATGATTCTCAGGCACTACATACACATCATTGTAAAGAATAAGAGGGTCAATTAGTGAAACAAAGCAATGTTATGGTTATTGGCCCTGCTTTACTCATACAATAGAGGAATCTGTCATTACACCTCATTAATTCTGGACTACCTGGGGATTCTCTATGTTGTATTCAGAAGAGTCCCAGTGTCCCCATATAGCATCAAATCTGGAAAGGGAGTCATCAATTATGGCTGTGATACGTTCCATCCTGCGAATATCTGTGATGACTGACAAAAATTGTGCAAAAGTAGGGGGGTATTGGCTAACCAACATTGGGGTATAACCCGTTTAGCCGCTAGTAAAATGAAGGCCAGTTTCCTGAGGGTTTTTGGCATCTTTGGGAGGGGCAGGCCTAGTAAGAGATGTATAGGTTGGCGGGGTACAGAGAATTTTAGGATCTTTTCCAGTAGGGCATGGATCTGTGACCAGTATGGCACTATCAAAGGACATTCCCAAAATATATGGAAATGAGTGCCTAGAGATGAACTACATCTCCAGCACTGTCCAGATGTAGTCAGTTTCTGTCTTAAAAGAAATTCCGGGGTTCTGTACCAGAACATCAGTATTTTATAAGTTGTTTCTTTCTGAGCCACACATCTGAATGTCTTAGATGCACTTTCCCAAATATTCTTCCATTCACTTAATAGGATAGGTCTATTTAAAATGTGGGACCATTTGCGCATATATGTGTGAGTCTGTTCTGTGATAGGCGAGGCAGCATGTAAAATTTTATAAATAGTGGATATTAGATGAGAGTCGTGAGGACCTCTGGAGCACACCATTTCAAATTCAGTAGGAATAGATAGGGTCAATTGTGGTATTTTGGTGGAGAAGAAATGTTTGATTTGTAGAAAGGAATAAAAATAAGTTTCCTTGGGGTTTTATATTTAGATTTAGATTGTAGGTCAGGAAAAGTGACGAGTTTACGTGTCACTGGGTTAACCAGGTGACGTAGTTGGAAAATACCGGCTTTCGTCCATTGCAACATGGCATAATAAGAAAGGCTATCAGGGATCTCTGGATTAAAGATAACATTTGTTAAAGGACAACATGGGGATGAAAGCGTATATTTACTAGAGCAACTTTTCCATATTGAGAGTGTTAATAGCATCGGGTTTAAGCTGATTTTACGTAACTGAGAGATGAATTTATCTGAGGATGGCCATAGCATGTAGCATGGATGTGCGGGTACCGTAATGCCCATTTCTATCTCAGACCATCTGTTAGGAGCGTATCTAGATGTCCAGGAGATTATTGCTCTTAGATGTGAGGCGTAATAATACTTGATTATGTCGGGTGCTCCCAAACCTCCACCAGCTCCGGATGCAAAAAGTACCGAGCTAGCTATCCTATGGGAATTATGATTCCATATAGAGTTTAGGAAATTTAGTTGGATTAGTTTTAGTTGGGACATTGGAATCTTAACTGGAAGGGTCTCAAAGAGATAGAGGAGCTTAGGGAGCACCGACATTTTGAGGACATTTATTCTTCCAAGAAGGGATAAGGGAAGAGTTGTCCACGTCTTTAATAATTTGTTAATTTCTATAAACATAGGAGGAAAATTGGCCTGAAAAAGAGTGGAATATGAGGAAGTCAGGTGGACCCCAAGATATTTTAAGGAATGGGGGCACCATCGATATTTGAAATTTTCCTGTAAAGTCGAGAGCATATCTGTGGAAAGGTTAATAGGAAGGGCTTCAGTTTTGGTCCTGAAACCTGAAATACTACCAAATTGGTGTAGGATTGCATGGAGAGAAGGGAGTGATATATGGGGATGAGTCAATGTTAGTAGGATATCATCAGCGAATAAGGACAACTTGTATTCCTGATGTCTCAGCGCCACTCCCCCTATGTCAGGGTGGGAGCGAATAGCTTCAGCCAGAGGTTCCAGACTTAGAATGAAAAGTAAAGGGGACAGGGGGCATCCCTGTCGGGTACCATTACTTAGGGAGAATAGCGGAGAGACATGGGAAGACAGCTGTACCTGGGAAGTGGGTGTGGAGTAAAGTGCTTTCAAAGCATATATAAAGGGGCCTGAAATTCCATATCTAGCCAGAATGGCGAACATAAAAGACCAGTTTAGGCGATCAAATGCCTTCTGGGCATATAAACTAAGGACTATCGCAGGTTTCTTAGTTTTAGTCAGTAAGTCAATAAGATCGATAGTTCTTCTAGTGTTATCTCCTGCGTGTCTAGTGGGAACAAAACTGACCTAGTCCTTATGTACGAGTGAGGGGAGAAGTAGGGGCAGTCTGTTAGCTAAGATTTTAGTGAAAATTTTATAATCAGAGTTCAGGAGGGCAATGGGGTGATAGTTGTCTGGTACGGACTACTAATATGGCCTTGGCTCCATCATTACCACACCTCCTCTGCAATGATTTTATGTAAGTACTCTGGGGTACACGTTTGCTTCCCCCGGCTACCTTTGGTTGCATATAAATTAATTGTTTACTCTACTATACCCCATAGATATGTTTGAGCACTGTGCCCCTGATGAGTGGTTTACACGAAACGCGTCGGTCATTTTTGTCACGCAGATACATGCTCACATCACACTATCAACTCAGAACATCTTTCTTCAATCAATTACGGGTTTATATTTTTATGACTATTGTCCTATGCTGCTTTTATGTGTATATATATCTTTTATCATTGCATGTATCCATTGATCACTTGTGACTATCATGTGGCCTCTAGTTTGACATATTGATGTATTCTTGATGCTTATTGCATGCGCTCACACAAATGTGCGTAGGTATACTGAATGACATTTATTACAATGTTCTTCTTTTACATGCAGTCTATAATTGTGATATGCTTTGATACATACTTCATGATCAATAAACAACATTTTTTCTTTACCTCCTGATGTCCGTGGGCCTCATTTAAAGTCCCAAACTCCCTTCCTTTTTTTTCTCTGAATTAGGGATGGAGGCGCATTCCCCATGCACCTCATTTAAAGTCCCAAAAACTCCAATATTTTTCTGGTAGTGATAAGTCCTTATCCGGTTTCGGAAAACCGTAATAAAGGCGTGGAGAAATTGGGAATGCGGGACTATGCCTGACATCAGAGAGGTAAACAGGCTTATCATATGGGGCATTAGAACTGATAAGAAGCTTTTAAAGCATGAGTAAGGGAGTCCATCGGGCCCAGGGGAACTGTGGGTCGGAAGTTGGTTAATAACCGCAGTAATTTCTGCAGCAGATATGGGTGCATTGAGTCCTGAGCATTTCTCAGGAGAGAGTGTAGGGAGGTTTAGAGATTTAACAAAGTCATCAAACTTTTCTTGAGTGAATTCGGAATTTTGGTCTGTTGCCAAGCAGGTATAGAGTTTTTGGTAATAATCACCAATAGGGATGAGCCGAACACCCCCCTGTTCGGTTCGCACCAGAACATGCAAACAGGAAAAAAGTTCGCTCGAACACGCGAACACCGTTAAAGTCTATGGGACACGAACATGAATAATCAAAAGTGCTAATTTTAAAGTCTTATATGCAAGTTATTGTCATAAAAAGTGTTTGGGGACCTGGGTCCTGCCCCAGGGGACATGGATCAATGCAAAAAAAAGTTTTAAAAACAGCCGTTTTTTCAGGAGCAGTGATTTTAATAATGCTTAAAGTCAAACAATAAAAGTGTAATATCCCTTTAAATTTCGTACCTGGGGGGTGTCTATAGTATGCCTGTAAAGGGGCGCATGTTTCCCGTGTTTAGAACAGTCTGACAGCAAAATGACATTTCGAAGGAAAAAACTAATTTAAAACTACCGTGGCTATTAATGAATTGCCGGTCCGACAATACACATAAAATTTCATTGATAAAAACAGCATGGGAATTCCCCACAGGGAAACCCCGAACCAAAATTTAAAAAAAAAAAAAATGACGTGGGAGGGTCCCCCTAAATTCCATACCAGGCCCTTCAGGTCTGGTATGGATATTAAGGGGAACCCCGGCCAAAATTTAAAAAAAAAAGACGTGGGGTTCCCCCTAAATTCCATACCAGACCCTTCAGGTCTGGTATGGATTTTAAGGGGAACCCCGCGCCAAAAAAAAAAAAAGAAAACGGCGTGGGGTTCCCCCAAGAATCCATACCAGACCCTTATCCGAGCACGCAACCTGGCAGGCCGCAGGAAAAGAGGGGGGGATGAGAGTGCGCCCCCCCCCTCCTGAACCGTACCAGGCCACATGCCCTCAACATTGGGAGGGTGCTTTGGGGTAGCCCCCCAAAACACCTTGTCCCCATGTTGATGAGGACAAGGGCCTCATCCCCACAACCGTGGCCGGTGGTTGTGGGGGTCTGCGGGCGGGGGGCTTATCGAAATCTGGAAGCCCCCTTTAACAAGGGGACCCCCAGATCCCGGCCCCCCCCCCTGTGTGAAATGGTAAGGGGGTACTTACCCCTACCATTTCACTAAAAAAGTGTCAAAATAGTTAAAAATGACAAGAGACAGTTTTTGACAATTCCTTTATTTAAATGCTTCTTCTATCTTCCTTCATCTTCTTCATCTTCTGGTTCTTCTGGCTCTTCTGGTTCTTCCTCCGGCGTTCTCGTCCAGCATCTCCTCCGCGGCGTCTTCTATCTTCTTCTCCTCGGGCCGCTCCGCACCCATGGCATGAGGGGAGGCTCCCGCTCTTCTCTTCATCTTCTTCATCCTCTTCTCTTCTTCATCTTCTTCATCTTCATCTTCTCTTCTTAATTTTCTTCTGCGGGCCGCTCCGCATCCATGCATGGAGGGAGGCTCCCGCTGTGTGACGGCGTCTCCTCGTCTGACGGTTCTTAAATAACGGGGGGCGGGGCCACCCGGTGACCCCGCCCCCCTCTGACGCACGGGACATGACGGGACTTCCCTGTGGCATTCCCCGTGACGTCACAGGGAAGTCCCGTGAAGTCACCGTGCGTCAGAGGGGGGCGGGGTCACCGGGTGGCCCCGCCCCCCGTTATTTAAGAACCGTCAGACGAGGAGACGCCGTCACACAGCGGGAGCCTCCCTCCATGCCAGCATGGCTGCGGAGCGGCCCGGAGAAGAAATGAAGAAGGAAGAAGAGATGAAGAAGAAGAAGATGAAGAAGAGAAGAGGATGAAGAAGAAGATGAAGAGAAGAGCGGGAGCCTCCCCTCATGCCATGGGTGCGGAGCGGCCCGAGGAGAAGACATAAGTTCGACTCGAACTCAAAGCTCATCACTAATCACCAAAGACCTTGGACATGCGTTGGGGGCAATAGGTAGGTTTACCATTGGGTTGTAGTATTAAATCAGGGATTGAGGCTGCGGGTCTAGGCTTTAATTTATTGACTAGCATTCTATGGGGCTTATTAGCAAATTCGTAACATTTTTGCTTTAACTAAAGCAAGGATTTAGCAAATGTATTCAGATCAAGAGATTTAATGCGGTTACGTAATGATACCACTGATCTAAGGCGCTCCACCATAAGAAGGCTGACAAGGGACTCCTCTGCTTTAGATAAATCATGTAGAAGTGATGATCTTTGGAGAGCTTGGTCTCGCTTGAGACGGGAGCTTGAGGAGATGCATTCTTCCCTGAAGAAGGCCTTATGAGCCTCCCACAGAGTAGATGCCCCAGAAACCGAACCCTTGTTGAGTTCAAAAAATTCTGTCAGTTTTTTCTGGAGATGAATATAGATATCAGGTATTTTAAGAAGGGACTCATTAAGACGCCAATGACATGTCCTAGCTGTAGGTTTGGTTAGGAGAAGGTCAAGTACTATGGGGGCATGGTCCGACCATGTAATTGCATTTATTTCTGAGTGAACTACATATGATAGTAAGGGTGCTGAGACAAAGAAGTGGTCTAATCTTGTATATAACTTGTGGGCGGCGAATAAAATGTAAATTGTTTGGCTGTAGGATGTTTCACCCTCCAAGTATCAAAGAGATTTTGAGCTCTGATAAGTTTTCTAAAAGATGTAGCCAATTTTTGAACCTGGGGAGGTGTGGTGTGTGCAAAAAGAGCAAATCTGTCTTTAGTCGGGGACATGCACAGATTGAAATCTCCCCCGATGACCATGAATAGTTGAGAAAAAGATTGCAGTTTTTCAAAAAATATCTCAAGAAATTCAATCTGTCCTGTGTTGGGTGCATACACATTAGCAAGGGTAAATGAGACATTTTCGTGATCACAGCTCAGGAGAACAAAGCGGCCTTGAGGGTCTAAATATGTTAATTCGACACGTATATTAGAATTACGTTTCAGTAATATGGCTACTCCAGCCTTTCCAGAAGGATCTGATGCTATATAAGCGTTAGGGAAATGTTTGGAGGCAAATTTAAAAGATCCCTCCTCCTTGAAGTGTGTCTCCTGAACCATGATCACTTCTGCTTTGGATGCCCTAAACTCTTTCAACGCCAGCCAACGTTTGCGGATGGAACCTAGACCTTTAACATTGCATGACAATATACTTACAGTCATAGCTCAGGTATATGAGTAAAGCATATATTACATTTAAAGGGTAATAAAGAAATGTGTACCATGATGTATAAAACATAGCAATAAAAATATCATAAATGATCATATGACAGTATTGTATAGTTTTTGAAACATAACTGTATTTTGAATATGGGTCAGAAAAAAAACCCATGTGTAGGAAAAAATCAGTTGAACCAAGGGATTGGGGAATAGAAAAAAAAACAAGAAAAGTAATAAAAAAAAAAGGGATCCAGGTTAGGACCAAAAAGGATCTCTAGCAAAAAGAAAAAAAGAAAAAATATATATCAATTAGGTATTAGGCCTGAGGAACGTGAAAGCCTCAGGAAATCACGGTCTCGATTCAAGACCATGTTAACGGGGGGCGTGTCAGCCTACAAAATCAGTCGTGTGGGCCTCCTCCCAATCCGAACATCTTATAATAAAAAAAATCAAAAAGAGAAAAAAACAGGGAACCACCAACATGGAGGTTATGTGCGGGATTATAGCAAACAGGTAAATGTGTAAGGCACTTCAGGTGTGGAAGTTTGACTCTGAGCCCAGAGTCTCAAAACACATAGGTCAAAAAAAAAAGTAGGACCCATGTGTAAAGAGGGACTAAAAGGACATGTCACAGGATGTTTCAAGTAGGGCCTTTGAATGGAGTAGCTCTTTGAGGAGTAGCTGGTGTCTTCCTTGACCTCTGGCGCACCGGGGTCCAAATTTTCCCAGGCATGGACATCTGTTGAGAGGGCGGAATTTGTATCTGCAGGTCTTCATCTGGTATGGGAGGGAGACCTAGGTTTTTAATAAAAGTCTCACATTCTTGCAGGTCTCGCATGGAGTATTGTAAACCGTCTTTAATGACTGACAATCGAAACGGGAAACCCCAACGATAAGGGACTTGGTATTGTTGTAAGTGAGAGGTAACTGGGCGTAAGGCGAGGCGTTTAGCCAAAGTGATGGGCGATAAATCATTAAAAATTTGAAGTTTTGTGCCTTTGAATTCAACCCTTGATCTATTTCGAGTAGCAATGGTCAAGGCCTCCTTGCTCTCATAAAAATGGAAACGAGCGATGATGTCCCTGGGATTAGCACCCTGAGAAGGTTTAGGGGCCAGTGATCTGTGTGCTCTATCTATGCGCCATTCTATGTCAGGAATATGAGGTACTAACATGACAAATAGAGCAAGGAGGTAGGGTCAAATTTCTTTATCTGGTATGGATTCCGGGACTCCACGAATGCGTAGGTTCTGGCAGCGTTCTCGATTTTCGAGGTCTTCTTGCTGCATCTGTAATTGTGAGACTGTGTTTTTCAGGCCTGCATTTTCCTCCTCTAGGACATGGAAATATTGAACCATGTCGTCGAATTTAGTTTCCAAATGATCTGTAAGTTCACCTAGCTGATCTATTTCACCCCTAAGCTCGTGGGCTAGCTTATTTACTTCTTTAGTGATGTTATGGGTGATGCTGTGAAGCAGAGCCTGCAACTTAGTATCTAAAAGTCCACTGTCACGGGTAGTAATATTGCGGGGGAAACAGGTGGTTGTGGGCGCTGTGAAGAGTCTTCAGTAAACAGAGAGGGGTCAACCAACGGGAAATTGTCCGTTTGATTCATGGCTGCCTCCGGAGTACTTGAGGCTGGGGAGTGAGGCCTCCGTAGGTATTTTTCCATTGAGGGGGCTTGCCGGAGTGCGGCCTGCGAGGCTTGTTTTGATTATATGGTGCGTTGGTCCCCAATTTTACCCATACACTGTTTGAAAGATAACTATGGGGTTCCCTGAAAGGTTAGCGTGTCTCCCGAGTCTTGAAAAAATAGTGTTGCGGAGCGGGAGATTCGGATATGCAGGCGGAGGCCAGAGCTTAAATCTCAGACGTCTTCCATTTTTGCAAGCTGCACGTGCGTCTTACATTTGACAGTTGAAAGGGCAATTTTTAAGTAGCTGTTACAGGGCATAGTATTCCCAGTGGTGGATATCATTAAGGAAGTGTGAAGAAAGGGACTGTAATGGATAAGGACAGCAGATAGGGACATAAGCAGCTGGGTGTATCTGGAGTCCCAAGATGGCTGCCGGCCTCCGTGTGTAGGCCGAAGCCACGGACTTTCCTGTGGACCGGCCGGCCGTGTAAGTTCCGCTTCGTCTGGGCCAAAGGAATTCCCGAAAAACACAGCTAATGGGGCAGTGGGTAGTTGTTGTCAGGGGTATTTAGGTATTTGGGATGATAGATATAGATACTCAACTACTCACTGTGCCCATGGGAGGAGGATGCGGCAGAATCAATAGGCCGCAGGCTGCAGATGGACGTCAGGCCGTGGTATGTCGGGGCTCATGGCTGGAGATCTACAGGCAGCGCGGCTCTGCTGTAGGTCTATCCAGCGTCCTCCGGAGGTACCCCGCTGGAAGGCTGAGATGGGATGGTCGCTCAACCTCAGAGGCTCGGTGTTTAGGAGCGAGGGAGCCGGCAGGCCTCAAGATGGTGGCGGGCCTCGAGCCCAGGAATCAGGGAGCCGGGCCGGGGTGTACACAGCCATGTAGAGTCCGAAATGGAAAAAAAATTAGCTGCAGTTGCGGAAGAGAGTGTTCTGGGGAGTATGCTGTGGTTTTGGAAGATCTCCGGGGTAAGAGAGAGGGAGGATGGCAACGGATTCTTTGCTGGCTGTGCAGAGCTCAACACAAGCATGTCTTCCTTGCTCTGTGTCCGGACACGCCCCTATATATATATATATATATATATATATATATATATATATATATATATATATATATATATTTTTTTTTTTATATATATTTTTATATATTATTATTATTTTATTTTTTTATATATTCTCTGTGTCAGACTTAATTTTGTTATTACCTTGCTATCTGTGTTAGGTAACTAAGAGACATGAATGTTAACAATCTTTATCTCATTCAGATTTTCTACAAGCAAAGGTTTATCTCCCATTTCTCTGATGTGACTTGTTCTTTATATAAAGTATATAAAATTATCTCATTAGTCAATAAGTAAAAGAGTGGGTCAGCCATTCTGTGATGAAGGTGCTGAGTTCTAGAGGACTTGTAGAAAAATAATGATTTGTTATTCATTAGAAAGAAATAAGAGTAACCCCCACCCCTCACAACCCCCCTAAAAAAAAAAAAAAAAGATAACGAAGCCAATTACATAGCTAAATGACTTTTCCTGACACCCCTTCATCCCGAACAAGCCAAGACCCTTTTTTCTGAAATAATATTTTTTGCATTTCACTGGCTGCACATTGAATTCGACACAATGCAAACATCTGACTGTGTTTTTGAGTTTGCTCATAATTAGGTTTTCACAGATGGAAAGCATATTCATCCTTACAGACCCATGTTGAGAATGTATGTGCAGCTCTCAACCAGCTGCATGAGTCATAGATCTGGCAATTAAACTTGGTCTCCTATCAGAGAAATGAATCTCTCCCTCATGTGTTACCCACGGCAAGTTGGCATGGAGGTAAGTTTATTCCTAGGTTTAATCTAAAATATTCTTGGTAATTTCATATTTTGAAAAAGGCAGTAACAGTTATAAAACATATTTGTTCAGCTTTACACTTTAATGTTCTTGTTTTTTTTTATCTTTGCTGATCACCTTGCAGAGTTTTAACTACCACCCACATTAAAAGGTCAGCACGCCATGGCAGTGTGTTGAATCATGGACCAGCCATTTATATCTCTATGGAACTCTGAAATCTAAAAATTGGCACCTGAACTGCCAACTCATCATCAGCCAGTGAATTCTGTATTTATTTTTAAATGGTGAGAATGAAGATGGATAAAATAGATTTCCCTACTTTGATTTGTCACAGAGACAGGAAAGCCATTCAGATCCCTGGAATTTTGTCACTTCAGCTGTAGGTGACCAGCTGCCACCCCTCTAATGTGTAAATATCAGAGTAAAAGAATATAATCTGCATTTTTTAAACACTACATGATTGGCTGCGTTTTATTATGACAGAGGAGATTAAATAAAGGTTGTTACATGTTATGTATTAAGCTCTTTGTTATAACCTAGTCAGGCTAAATTTCTCACTATTACTGTACATTGCATCATATGTAACTTCTGTGATTTTTTATAAAAAAACAAACAAACAATATTAATGCTGCTATATTGAGTAGAATTGCCTGCATTGTCTGAAGATTGTTTTTTGTATTATTAGAGCCTGTTTTTTTGTTTTTTTTAAGTATGGAAAAACAAACAAACGATAAAACCCCACAAATACAACACATTTAAATAGTGCATTTTAAGCACCGGAGGTAAGCCCCATAACTAGCGAGGAGATAACTAGACCTGGTTGGGGAGACCTGGTTTAGAGAGAGGCAATAGCAAACTTTGGCAAAACAAAATCTTACAAAAAGATGAATCCTGGGAATTGCATTCAAACTGGTGCCTATATACAATGTCTCAGGGGAGATGCTTCCAAAATACCAACATTCCAATACACCACAAAGAAAACTGCACCTACCAAGGCTACCAATGCAAAAAAATAGCAAACTGGCCAATCCAGGTTTTATTCCATTAAAACTGTTTTAAACCCAAAAGCAAACATTTATTATATTGCAGCTTACCAATTCTTAGATGTGATGGCTGTATCAGTTTCCTTTTTAGGCTTTCTTGCTTCTATTTTCACCTGGCGATTTAGCCAGTAAGTCTGTTGTTTTTCAGAAGCTCAAGCTCTCTAGCAGAATGTATCAGTTTACATGGATGAGACAATCCAATTACCACTGATAGGGGTGATTAAAATGATCAGCTTTTATTTATTCATGTAAAAAATGTATCCCAAAATGAAACAAAAACTGTTTACTGTAACTGATTACAAAGTTTGAGCTGGAGTTTTGCTTCAATTTGTTATTGTATTTAAACCTACTAATACATTTAACACTCCTCTCCCTCCAAGACTGACAATGCTGCTGTCTGCTGAGCCTCCTGTGCTCATTCCTCCAGAGTTGAGTGAGTCTTACTAATACAGGAGGTGTGTTATTGGCCAGATCACCAGGTAAAAACAAAGGGAAAAAAGCCAAAGAAAGAAAAAATGATGCAGCCACCACATCTAATGATTGGTAAGCTGCAATCTAATACATGTTTGGTTTTGGGTTTAATGCCGCTTTAATAAAAATATTTGCATTACTATAACTTTAAGAGGAATCCCTCAAGGTCCTTTTTTGGGGCGTTTTCATGGCTGTCTTTTGATTGTATACCGTTGGTTGCAGCCAAAATATTTATTAATATTGTACAAAATTATTGTACATGAGCCCTTTTAAGCAGACCTTACATTAAAATTAAAGGTCTGCTTATTTACTAGCACCCCTTCCCAACCCAATGTAAAAATATTGCTCTGCAGGTTTATAAAAAGATATACTTGGGGAGAAATATAAAAAAAATATATATAGTTATCCAGGATTTTGCCTACAGCATCTAGGCAAGGGTGGCATCAGGGACCTTCTGTCAAATCTCCTGGGAATACAGACTATAACAAACCTTGTGAGAAGGCACTCCATGCATAGTGCAGAAGCATCTTCTCACAAGAGTTGAGATCTTTCTATTTTGTTGCAAGGTTTGCTGTAATGCAGGACTGTGAAGAAATATAAAAAGTAGGGATGAGCCTGATGTTCGAGCTGAACGTAGTCGGGTGTTCGTCCGTTCTACGAATATCAAACATTATAGGGGGTGTGCGACAAATTTGAGCGCCGCAGAATGCCCATAATGCACTGGAAGATTGCAGTGCATTGGAGTCTTGTGATTAGCCAAGGCATGCACCTGACCTGCATGCTTTGGCCAATCACAGAGTGCTCTGCTGAGAGAGCTATAATTGGCCAAAGGCAGGGTGCCTTTGGCCAATCATGGCTCAGGGGGCTAAGTCCACGCCCCACACTATATAAGGCTGCTTATTCGGCGGGCGTATATAGTGTAATTATGAATGAAGAGAAATTAGGCAGGTTAGTGGCGTGCAGGCAGTGTATTTGATATATACAGTCGTGCCCAAAAGTTTTCATACCCTGGCAGAAATTGTGCAATTTTGGCATTGATATTGAAAATATGACTGATCATGCCAAAAAAAGTATTTTATTTAAGGATAGCAATCACATGAAGCCATTTATTATCACATAGTTTGGCAAGGCCCCGCCCTTGCCTATCTAACAGATGTCAAAGTGAAAAGTTGTGGGAAGCCTCCAATGGAGGCAGAGTTTTCAGTTTTTATTTTTTATATATTTTTCAGAACCGCCGGCGCCATGATTGATAATGGATTTACATTGCGGGACACTTTTTTTTAAAATAAAAGAATTGTCAAAAACGGTCTGCTGTCCTTTTTACTTTTTTGACACATTTTTGGTGAATGGGTAGGAGTACAATGTACCCGATACCTATTCACATAGGGTGGGGGGGCCAGGATCTGGAGGCCCCCTTGTTAAAGGGGGCTTCCATATTCTGATAAGCCCCCCACCCGCAGACCCCCACAACCACCAAGGGTTGTGGTGATGAGGCCCTTGTCCCCATCAACATGGGGACAAGGTGTTTGGGGTGGACCCCAAAGTACCCTCCCCATGTTAGAGCATGTGGCCTTTTATGGTTCGGGAAGGGGGCAGCCTGCCAGGTTGCATGCTTGGATAAGGGTGTGGTATGGATTTTGGGGGACCCCCACACCATTTTTTAAACATTTTTGGCACGAGGTTCCCCTTAAAATCCATACCAGACATGAAGGGCCTGGTATGGATTTTGGGGGGGACCACACGCCATTTTTTAAAAATTTTTGGTGTGGAGTTCCCCTTAATATCCATACCAGTCCCGACTGGGGGGAGCCCACGCTGTTTATTTTAATGATTTTTTATGTATAGTGCCGGGATCTGGCAATTCATTACAGCTACAAGCAATTTTGAATTACATTTTTTCCTTTAGAAATGTCATTTTGCTGCAGTACTGTTATAAACATGGGAAATATGCACTACTTTTCAGGCAGACTAATATGACCCCCCAGGCACAATATTCATGTTTATTGTTTCACTTTAAGCATTATTAAAATCACTGCTCCTGATAAAACCTCAGTTTTTAACCACTTGCCAATCGGCTCACGCCGATATACAGTACGTCGGCAAAGTGGCACGTTCCCGCAAAAAAGCGTATGGGTACATTGTCCCCTTAAAGAGCCACCAGAGGTGCGCGCACTGCACGGTGGGGGACCCGATGTGCGTGGCCGGCCACCCGCGATCGCGGGCACGAGAGCCAGAATGGTGATTTGTGTGTGCAAACACACAAATCCCTGTTCTGTCAGGGGAGAGGAGACAGATCGTTTGCTCCTAGTAAGTAGAAACAGCAATATGTCTCCTCCCCCAGTCAGTCCCATCCCCCCACAGTAAGAAACACTCATGAGGGAACACATTTAACCCATTGATCACCCCCTAGTGTAAACCCCTTCCCTACCAGTGACATTTACACAGTAATCAGTGCATTTTTTTAGCGCTGTATAAATGTCAACGGTCCCAAAAATGTCTCAAAAGTGTCCGATCTGTCTGCCGCAATGTCACAGTACTGCTAAAAATCACAGATCACTGCCATTACTAGTAAAAATAAATAAATAATAAAAATGCCATAAAAATGCCATAAATCGTTCCCATAGTTTGTAGACGCTAAGCCTTTTGCGCAAACCAATCAATATACGCTTATCATGATTTTTTTACCAAAAATATGTAGAAGAATATATAGTGGCCTAAACTGATGAAGAAATTTGTTTTTTAAAAACATTTTTGGGATATTTATTATAGTAAAAAGTAAAAAATATATATTTTTTTTAAATTGATGCTCTTTTTTTGTTTATGGCGAAAAAAATAGAAACCGCAGAGGTGATCAAATACAACCAAAAGAAAGCTCTATTTGTAGGAAAAAAAGGACGATTTTGTTTGGGTACAGCGGCGCACAACTGTTCTATTGTCAGTTAAAGTGACACAGTGCCGTATTGCAAAAAATGGCCTGGTCATTAAGCAGGAAAATCTTCTGGTCTGTAAGTGGATAAAACTTTTTTTTGGAGGGGGGCGTGTCTGGCTGGCGGGGAAGATGGCCGCATAGCTGAGAGCTCCAGCTGCCTCATGCTCAAGCAACTGCACAGCGACATCCAGGAGGGGTTCCCCGAGCCCTGATACCACTCATCGATCTGGTGGTCACCCAAGGCAGCCATGTCTAAGAGGAGGAGGCTAACAAACATCACCAGCGCCTCATGGACTTCTATCCCATGGTGGCACCGCAAGTAGACAAGATGGCACCAGCACCTGCTCCAGCGCAGCGACCAGCTCTCATCTCGGCAGGCACAATGCGGTGAGTCATGCCTCTGCTTTTAGGAGGAGCTGGGAGAGCTCTCACCCCCCTCTACCCCCACTATGCGCAGCCCAGCTAAAACCAGGCAGTGCAGGGAGGGAGAGGAGTTCTCCCCTGGGCTGCAGCATGTCACCTCACAGATCTACACACAAGGCACACACTCAGAGCCCTTGATTAATGGATTCCCAGCCACAGACCAAGCCATATCCGAGAACACTATGAAAAATGTGCTTTTATCCCTCAGAAACACCCTGTTTCATGACTTCTCAGATATGTTTGCATCTTTAAACAATACGGTTCAAACTAATCGAATCCAACACCTAGCATCTAAAATGGCCGATCTCTATACTGCTCACAATGATCTCGTTGACGCACATGTTGATCAGGAATCAGAGATGCAACGCCTTCAAAATAAAATAGCGGATTTAGAAGACCGCTCGAGGCGGAACAATATTAAGTTCAGAGGGATCCCTGAATCTTTTCCACCAAATTTGTTCAATGCCTCATGAAAGTGGTTGTAAACCCACCTTTGAAAAAAACAAAAACTAACACCTGAAAGACAAAGGCATAATGAGCTAGTATGCATAGCATACTAGCTCATTATGTAATACTCACCTGAGATCTAAGCCCTTGCTGCGGTGCCCATACACAGCACTGGCCAGCGACATCACTCCCGGGGGTTACTTCCGGTTATCACGGCTCAGACGCTGTGATTGGCCGGAGCCGCGATGACATCACTCCCGCGCATAAATCACGGGAGCCACCAGCAATGGCACAGTCTAACTGAAGCAATGGCACGTACTAGCCATTGCTTCAGTTTGCTGCAGTGCAGTGATGACGTCGGCACATACAAATACAGAGGATATCTCCTAAACCGTACAGGTTTAGGAGATATCCTGGGTAGCTACAGGTAAGCCTTATTATAGGTTTACCTGTAGCAAAAAGTGGTCTGTAAGGGTTTACAACCACTTGAAAGCCCTAATACTATCTCTGAATGATATTGAACTATGCGTTGACAAGGTCCACTGCATACCTAAACCAAAATTTTTACCTGACACAACACCTAGAGATACCCTGGCACGCATTCACTATTATCATGTGAAAGAGCGAGTCATGGCGGCAGCCAAACAAAACCCAGCAGTCCCAGATGAATTTATTGGTATCTCGTTATAGACAGATATATCACAGCAGACCGCATTGAACAGAAAGAAGCTTACCCCACTCACAAAGATTCTGTGCAGCAATAGCGTTGTATACCATTGGGGATTCCCCACAAAGCTACTCATCACCCAGTACTGCAAACTATTCCCTATATACAGCGTGGAAAAAGGCATTCCACTCTTCAAACAATGGCAATTACTCCCTCCAGATGCACAACCTCCTGCTCAACCCACCCCAGAATGTCTGGACACGGAGTGGACCTAAACTGTTCTCCAAAATCAGTAATGAGCCTCTCCCTATCACTACTGCTCCTTAGTAGCGTGAGGCATGGAGACCAAATGGTTGGTTTGTCCTTCTCTACCAGTACCTAGTGCATTGCACTACTGGTCTGCCTACTCCCCAAGTTACCACAGCAACCTAAGCTGCCCATTGTACCTGTGTTTAACAGGTGCATTTTACACATGTTGTTACTGTTCCTTTCTTTCCTATTCTTTTTTTTTCTAGCACCCTCTGCCCACCTAGTCACTGCCTATGATGTGTCTCCAGCTACAAATGGACATGGATTATTGACTGCACTACCTACGTGGATTTCTGACATCAAGAACTTGCTACGCATCAAGATGGATATGAACTACACCACTACTGTTTCCGCAAGCAGAACTACTCTCTGTATTACTAAGTTTCCATCACACAGGTACTCTGTTCCTCACCTTCAGTATTACAATATATCCTTGCATTGCATTATCCCAGCATATAAGCAACTTCTACCATGCCTCTGAAATTTATGTCAATAAACTCAAAGGGCCTCAATAGCTCCTTTAAGCACACTGCTCCGTTCCCTTAAAGCGGATAAAGTTTTTGCCAAGGAAACTCATTTTGCTGCCCACAAATGCCCTTGATTGAACTTCCAATGCTACTTCCCATCTGTACACAGCTAATGGCTCCAAAGAAGCATGTGGAGTCTTCATTGCTATTAAGGACTCAGTCATGTTTTGTCACATCCGCACTATTCAAGAACCCCAAGGCAGGTATATAATTCTTATCTGCGAACTGAACCAAGCAACCTATACGCTTGTCAACCTGTAGGCTCCTAACACTAAACAATGGAAATTCCATGCCCCCTTGTTTACCAAAGTCTCGGAAGTAGTAAAAGGCACAGTCATTCTGGGTGGAGACTTCAACGCTGACTTGGATCCTTCTATGGACTCCATTACCCATGCCAGGAGACCCGTATACTATATTGTGCCCCTGCTCGAGAAGTATAAATTGTACGACGTATGGAGGTGTTTTCACGGCTCAGAAAAGGACTATACATTCTTGTCAGCTGTACATTCTTCTTATTCTCACATTGATTTTTTCTTTACTGGGAAAAGATGCCTCCAAAATGTTCTGAGCTCGGACATTGGCACAATATCTTGGTCAGATCATGCCCCGATTACTCTAGAATTTGATGACAAACTCTGTAACTCACCCCTCCTATCTGGAGACTGAACACCTCCCTTTTGGAGGACAAGCTACTGTGCCAAACGATCGTGCAATAACATCAGAACTTCTTTAACTACAATGACACTCCTGAAATCAATAGATTCACATTGTGGAACACTTATAAGGTGTAAAAGAGAGGGGTACTGATCAAAATGGCTTCATATGTTAAAAAACGGAGGACTAAGCAGATTGCAGACTTGCTCAATTCCATAACTTTAAAAGAACGAGATAACAAAATTAAACCAGACCCCCAGCTTACACAAAATATTGTGAATAAATAAGTGCAGCGCTAAGGTTGCAAAAAAGCAAATTTGCATAAATTATATAGATGTGACTTAAACATAAATATATCAAATAAACAGAGATTCATACATGGTGAAATGTGAATCAACCAAAGAAAAAGTGAAATTTCTGAAAAAATACAGGTATGGTGAAAAATGTGCTAGTATGATGATGTTACCATAAATCAGGTGAGAGATAGAAATGAGGGTGTTAATATTAAACAGAAACACATCAAATAAACAAGGATTAAAACATAATGAATGTGAGTCCCAACTCAAAAAAAATGAGAATAATTTCTGAAAAATGTGCTAGTATAATAATGTGCTAGTATAACAACTGCACAATAAACAAAGTCCAAAAAACAAAAATGGTGATATATAAAGTCCAAAAAAATCCAATTAGATGTGCAGTCCTTTTAAAAAAGAAACATAAAAAAATGCTGGTATAATGAAAAATGTGCTAGTATGGTGACTATACCATAAATAAGGTGAGAGTTAGAAATAGGGGTGTTAATATTGAACAGAAACACATCAAATAAACAAGGATTAACACATAATGAATGTGAGTTCAAACTCAGAAAAAATGAGAATAATTTCTGAAAAATGTGCTAGTATAATAATGTGCTAGTATAACTGCACAATAAACAAAGTTCAAAAAACAGAAATGGTGAATGGTAAAGTCCAAAGAAATCCAATTAGATGTGCAGTCCCGTTAGACATATGGGGGATTCCAATCACCGGTATGAACTGTGAAGGAAAAAACAGAAGTACCACCACCATAAACAGGGGGAGGCTTACCAGATCTTATTGACTTGGCGGGGCTTACACCACCCAAGTCTGCAGAGCTTATTAGGTTGAACACATCTGTTGGAAACAACTGGTCCTAGATCTGTATCAATCAATCGACCTTGAACTGTCACTGAATAGTGACTTGAAGGCTCCAATCATCGTGAGGAGGGTGGAAGGTAAATGCCAGGAGGGATATATCATGCAATGAAAAGATGGGCTAACATAGCGTGATACCATATAAAAAAGGCTATTTATTAAAAATAGAATAAAACACTCACATTTGGAAGAGTAGAAAAAAAGCATGTGTATAACAAAGAGCGATGCAAACAGAAGGTCCAACTGACGCATTTCAACTCCACGGTCATCATCTGGGGTGTGGACCCCCTGCAACAGCATCGCTTATAAAGTAAAAATGACCCCAGAACCTGCTAAACGCCGGAAATGGCTCCACGTGACATCACTTCCGGTTCCTGTGTAGCGATCCCGATAGGAAATGGATACCTAGATATTCCAGGTCAACATTATGTGCGTGTCTCCATAGTATATGATGTACATAAAATAAAAGGCAGATAAAGTACAGTGCACAGCCCTGCAATTACAAAATGTCCTTATGTCGAACCAACACTTCCTGGTAATGAAAATGAGGCTATGTTTGGTGATATCTGTGACCAAGCCTCATTATGAAAACTAGGCTTGGAATTGTGTAATGGCTATCAAATAGGCCAGACAACCCTCACTATGAAAACGAGGCTTGGTTAGCTGGTGTCCATTTAATATGGGAAACCAAGCCTCATCATGAATATTGAAGGTGACCTCAATATGGCTACAGCTGACGTCGCTTCCTTGTACACCAGCATTCCCCATCAGAGAGGAATGGAGGCTGCACAGGAATTTTTGAAGAGACGTCACTCTCGCCACCCCCAGGTTGATTTTATTTTGGAGTTATTAGATTTTGCCACCCACCACAATTTTTTTTTGGTTGGTTGGCCGTTTCTATTTACAGCTCAAGGGTGTGGCGATGGGAGCGAAATTTGCTCCCAGTCTGGCCAACCTTTTTATGGCCAAGTGGGAGGAGGATGTCGTCTATGCCCTGGCCCATCCACATTTGGCTTTGTGGGCTAGGTACATTGCCGATGTCCTCTTCCTATCGGCTGGCACCTCAGAATCATTGGGAGAATTCTTTCTGACTCTTAATGATAATGATCGAGGTATTGTTTTAACTTACCAATCCAGTTCTTCCAGAATCAAATTTTTGGATCTTGTGATTGAAAGATCGGAACAACATTTCATATTAAGTACCCACTTTAAACCTACTGATAGGAATGGGTTTATACCCACAGACAGTTGCCACCACAAATCGTGGTTGAGCTCAGTTCCTAAAAGCCAGTTTCTGCGGCTTCGCAGAAACTGCACTGACACTGCCACCTTCAAGTCCCAAGCTAACATCTTGAGGGAGAGATTCCTGGACAAAGGTTATGATCAGGTCGACGTAGATAGATAGAAAAATTTACGAATTTTTCGACATACAAATTTATTTTATTATTTATTTGTGTATATGGGCTATTTCAAACCCACTCTCTATTGTTGTTAACAATGTTATTTTTAAGTTTTTCATTTAACTCTTGGAGTGGGGTCTTTTTTGTCTATATTTGATTTATATTTAGTTATCGGTATTTATTTTATTTGATTTCTGACAGCTGACCCCAGACCTTGCCGCAGCCGCTGTTGGACTTACATCCAATAGAACACCTTGATCCTTTAAGCTGGCTTTAGTATCAATAACTTAATCATATGCACTTTCTTCATTCTATGGGGAGGGTGGACATTTTTTCTGTTATTGTGATTTACTCCCTGCTGATTGGCTCGGGACGGCATGTGATCGGCCCCTCTGTGTGTACGGTGAGGCTTGGTTACTATGCTATTATGTTTATCTCACCAAGTCACACGGAGGTTACTATACCAAGCCTCATTTTCATGATGAGGCTTGGTTTCCCATATTAAATGGACACCGGCTAACCAAGCCTCGTTTTCATAGTGAGGCTTGTCTGGCCTATTTGATAGCCATTACACAATTCCAAGTCTTGTTTTCATAATGAGGCTTGGTCACATTGTATGACAGATATCACCAAACCTAGCCTCATTTTCATTACCAGTAAGTGTTGGTTCGACATAAGGACATTTTGTAATTGCAGGGCTGTGCACTGTACTTTATCTGCCTTTTATTTTATGTTATGTACATCATATACTATGGAGACACGCACATAATGTTGACCTGGAATATCTAGGTATCCATTTCCTTCCGGGATCGCGACACAGGAATCGGAAGTGATGTCATGTGGAGCCATTTCCGGCATTTAGCAGGTTCTGGGGTCATTTTTACTTTATAAGCGATGCTGTTGCAGGGGGTTCACACCCCAGATGATGACCGTGGAGTTGAAACGCGTCGGGTGGACCTCCTGTTTGCATCGCTCTTTGTTATACACATGCTTTTTTCTACTCTTCCAAATGTGTTTTATTCTATTTTTAATAAATAGCCTTTTTTATATGGTATCACGCTATGTTAGCCCATCTTTTCATTGCATGATATATCCCTCCTGGCATTTACCTTCCACCCTCCTCACGATGATTGGAGGCTTCAAGTCACTATTCAGTGACAATTCAAGGTCGATTGATTGATACAGATCTAGGACCAGTTTCCAACAGATGTGTTCAACCTAATAAGCTCTGCAGACTTGGGTGGTGTAAGCCCCGCCAAGTCAATAAGATCTGGTAAGCCTCCCCCTGTTTATTGTGGTGGAACTTCTCTTTTTTCCTTCACAGTTCATACCGGTTATTGGAATCCCCCATATGTCTAATGGGACTGCACATCTAATTGGATTTCTTTGGACTTTACCATTCACCATTTCTGTTTTTTGAACTTTGTTTATTGTGCAGTTATATTAGCACATTATTATACTAGCACATTTTTCAGAAATTAATCTCAGTTTTTCTGAGTTTGAACTCACATTTATTATGTGTTAATCCTTGTTTATTTGATGTGTTTCTGTTCAATATTAACACCCCAATTTCTAACTCTCACCTTATTTATGTTATAGTCACCATACTAGCACATTTTTCATTATACCAGCATTTTTTTATGTTTCTTTTTTAACGGAACTGCACACCTAATTGGATTTTTTTGGACTTTACATATCACCATTTTCGTTTTTTGGACTTTGTTTATTGTGCAGTTGTTATACTAGCACATTATTATACTAGCACATTTTTCAGAAATTATTCTCATTTTTTCTGAGTTTGGACTCACATTCATTATGTGTTAATCCTTGTTTATTTGATGTGTTTTTGTTTGATATTAACACCCTAATTTCTATCTCTCACCTGATTTTTGGTAAAGTCACCATACTAGCACATTTTTCACCATACCTGTACTTTTTCAGAAATTTCTTTTTTTTCTTTGGTCGATTCACATTTCACCATGTATGAATCTCTGTTTATTTGATATATTTATGTTTAAGTCACATTTATATAATTTATGCAAATTTTCTTTTTTGCAACCTTAGCGCTGCACTTATTTATTCACAGTTTTTGCTTTTCGTCTACAAGCTGTGCTGGCTGCTAGGTTGCAAGTTCACAGCGCAGTATTCCTTTAACTTTATTTTTTGTGTTACACAAAATATTCTCCAGGACAGACAGCAGTTGTGGTCTCTACTTTTTTACAAGCATGAAAACCACCTTAAATTCCTCAAAGCCAATTATTATGGTTTACACAACAAGGCGGGGGCTTGGTTGGCTAGGAAAGTGAAAACAAAACAGATCAAGCAAAGAATAGCTACCCTCACCCTCCCTCTAAATCATAACGCCTTTTTTAACCCTAAAGACATAGCAATACCTTTGCAGATTACTATCAGTGCCTCTATGACCTCTGCAATGACGTATCTACCCCTCAACCATCACCAGTGCTTATTAATGCATTTTTACGCAAGGTACAACTCCCTAACCTTTTCTAGGGATCAACTCAACTCCCAACCATTTACAACCCAGGAAATCTGGTTAGCTATCAACAAACTACCCAACCATAAATCTCCAGGTGATGATGGTTTCTCAAATGGATACTATAAACACCTTTCCAAGGAAACTGCCCCATATCTACAATCAGTCTTCAATCTTGCTTCGTCCTCAGGAACTTTCCAAGATCCTACTAGTCCTGCAAACTATAGACCTATATTCCTTCTCAACATGGATGTAAAATTATTTGCCAAACTCCTACCTCTTAGACTACAGAAAATTCTACCTCACCTCATCCACCCGGACCAAGTGGGCTTTGTACCCAGACGTCAAGCCCCTGATGGCACTAGACGCCTTATCAACCTGATTTCACAGGCTGGATCCTCTCGAACGCCTTCTCTGCTTTTACCCCTGTGTCCGGAGAAGGCATTCGATAGGGTCCACTGGGGATATCTTAGGACAGTACTCAATACTTTTGGAATAACGGGATGGATACAAACAGCCATTTTATCCCTCTACTCCGCTTCCTCGGCTATTGTACTTACTTCAGGGATTACCTCCAAACCAATACACATAACCGATGGGACAAGGCAAGGATGCCCCTTATTACCAATAATTTTTACACTTCTCATGGAACCATTAGCAGAGAGTATCAGATCCCACCATAATATCACAGGTCTCTCTATATCTAATCCCAAGACATCCCTTCCCCTCACTGTGTTTTACAATTCTTACTCCTGACTACAGCATTCTAAGTTCAGCACATTCTTTGTTAAAGTGGTTGTAAAAGCACAAGCTTTTTCTTCTTCATGCATTCTATAAATGAAGAAAAAACCTTCTGTGTGCAGCCGCCCCACCTAATTCTTAACTGAGCCCCCTCTCCAGCAATGTCCACAAGAGCCTTGGCAGTCTGGGGACTCGCACTCCTGATTGGCTTTTGGCAGCAGCTGGAGCCATTGGCTCTCACTTCTGTCAATCACAGAAAGTGAGCCAATCAGAAGAGGAAGGGAGCGGAGTCGAGCCATGGCTACGTGTGAGAATGTACACACATAGCCACAGCCCACCTGCTTGGGTGCTCCCATAGCAAGCTGCCTACTGTGGGGGCAATCAGAAAGAGGGAGGGGCCAGGAGTGCCGACGAGCTGCTCTGTGCAAAACCACTACACAGAGCAGGTAAGTATAACATGTTTATTATTTAGACTTTAATATCACTTTAAGGTTAGCTGTGTATAGTAAAGGATATGCAATAAAACTGTTTTATTTAATTAAAATGAGTATACTGAGATGTGTACTGTCTGCTACATTTTTGCTTTTGGCACAGTCATGAAAACATATGGCTCTTCAAGCTCCTCCCACTTATGATGCACTTTGACCACACCCACAGTGTTGGCATGGTGCTGCTATATTGCCACATACCATTTTTCTTGGGGGGGGGGGTGCAAAAAAATGTCCAGCCCTGAGTGCCAGATGTGCTAGCTACAGCACTGCTCCAAGCAATGCTTTTTCCACCCAAAGTAAATGAAATTATGTATAAAAGCAAAGAGTTGTATATGGAGAACTAACTATGGTATATATTGTGAGAAAAGACTTTATTGAAGCAAATCTACAAACTATTGATTTAAAGGCAAATTCGCCCACTCTGGGATAGAGTCTAATTTTTTGTATGTAAGGTTATCGGCCAAAGGTCATCATGCCTCCTTTTCGTACATATCTTCTGATAGCAACACCACATTCCCCCCTTGTCACTCTTCTTAATGACAAGCAACTCAGCATTTTGCAATGCACGTAGAGCCCTACGTTCATCAGGGGTGAGGTTGTCAAAGATCATATTTTGCTAGTTTACATATCTCTGGTCATCCTGTACGAGATCTGAAAAGAACCCTAGCCTAGCTTTGGCATGGATCTGATTTTTAAATTGGATTTCCTTTTCCAGGGGTCAGTTACTAGCTCAATCTCCTCTTGAGATTCTCCTCCCTCTTCAAGTAGGGAAACAAGAACCTTCAAGGTTTCCTTATCCTGTGCTTTGTCTACCTCCTCTTTTTAGACTAAATTATCTTTTTTAGAGAATAATAGTCTGTAATAAACCCTCCTAAGGAATAAACACAAGTCCTTATATACTTCAAAGTGGTCCATCTGTTCTACTGGTGAGAAGGACAGACCTCTACTTAGGAGTGTAATATGTATTTCTTCTAGTTTAAATTCTGATAGATTAATTACCTTTCTATTCTTGTCGTTTCCTATGTTCAAACTTTCCCTTAGTACCCTAGGGATAATTTTATTGCTAATGTAAGATTCTAGAGAAAGGATATCCCATTTTCTATTTAGAGATTTTATTATAAAAATGTTATGTTCCTTTAACAGGTCCTTGAGCAATCTGTCTATCCTGCATACATGTTCAAGGATCTTCCATGCAAGCTGTGAAACAGAACTCTCCATGATCTTTGCTCCAATTCCATTAGGATTTTTGGATGCATCTTGTATTGAGCAGGAAAAATCACCCTGCCTGCTGGAAATTTATCATCACCCTACATCTGATTTATTAGCCTTTTGTGTCAGACTGCAGCTGATGGTATGGTTTATTTGCACTTCCAATTCATCTGTTGCTAGCCAGGAGCCGTGAAACACGGTTTTTGTTGGAAGATTAGGCGATATTAGTGTAGCAATTAGCCTACCATTAGCCCTATTCGGAACAAGTAGTGCTTTAGCAACCCAGTACGCTAACCACAAGGAAGTGTGTAGTCTTATGTAGATATCTGTTTTGCAGAAGTGTTTGGGATCCTGCTGTGCTTATTTGTATGACAATTGTCTTTTTTTTTTAGACCATTTTTTACTGGTGTCTGGTAGGGTGGGCAAATTTGTCTTTAAATCAATAGTTTGTACATTTGCCTCAATAAATGCTTTTATCACAAAATATACCATAGTCGGTTCTCCATACTCTTTGCTTTGCTTTTATACTTTGACCCTTACAGTTGTGGAGGTACCCCATCTATTGTAGACATATTGGTCAACATTGTGATTTTGACTTTAGGGTCACAGCCAGAGCTCCTCCTTTTATTCTTATGGTAAATTGAATTATGGTTAAAAATGGATCAACAAAAGGATCTGCATTTTAAGAATGCATTTTATTTAAATATAATGTTAACAATTATACACAGTGAGTGGAATGGTGTATATATTGACATTTTGATGTGATTTCTGATGAGGTGACAGGAGTGTTGCTAGGATTTAAAAAACCTGTGCATCCCTAGGGCACAAAAAATTGCAAATAATACTAATATTTACATTGTGCAGTGGAAATGGTTCAAAAGGGCATGCTTAAATAGAACTTAAACCTTCTCACTGCATGCACTGCACGCAAAATTGAAGCCCTCCATTACATACACTATTTTGCATATAGAATATAGACACCCCATGATAGATTTGGAGTACATTCTCCCATGGCTAGTGATGATACTGCATGTATCTATTATTATTGTCACTAGGACATTAGAATGCTATTTGAGATACTATCATAATATGCATTAAGATGTGAACAATTGCTAAAGTGCCCATATATACTGGGACTGTACTTTTATATTACTTCCATGGTAATGCGCACATACAGATATTTATTTGGATTTATTATTGGAGCTTATTCTAAACTATAATAATAAACCCCAATAAATATCAACGTTCACATTAACAATAGCTATAAAAAAAGAGTCACAGTATATATGGTGACTTAGCAATTTTTTACATCTTTATACATATTAGGAACATCTTCATTGACGGCCCAATGTCCTAGTGAAAATAATAATCAATGAAATCTGTAATCTTGATCACTGAAAACAAAGTGTTACACTGGCTGGTGGTGGAGACACTGAGGTTCCCTCCAAGGAACCTCAGCATTTTCATATGGTCACACTTTGCTGCTTACTAGATCTGTTTATTTAAGAGAATCTCAACCTGCTGCACATTTACAGCCTGGAATCCTCCACTGTCTGCTCGTCTCTCACAGGGTCTCTCCATGCAGCTTGAGCCTCACACCTGCACCAGAAGGTGGACCGCGCACCATCACCTTCGAGGCTGGCCAAAACCCCCCAGCCCAATCAATATGCAAGTCTCAGCAGGCTCCGCCACTGGCATGTTCTGCAGGAGTAGGAGCGAGTGTACCCGAGAGCCGCCTGATCCGCTGCTGGGGAGGAGTTTGTGCTCTCCCCAGATTGGGACAGTTGGCAACTATGGAGTCCCCTCCCCTCTGCACTGTATAGAGGAAAGTGAACTGATACCCGGAGGGAGATCCCACGGCTCATGGGCACCACAGAGCTGCAGATTGCCCCCTCCCACCCCTCCACTGCATAATGAACTGACAGCTGGACATGCAGGGAGAGATGCTGGATCCTGCCCCCCCCCCACAGAGGCGGAATGCCAAGGCCCAGTCTCAAGTGCAACTACTCTTACTACTCCGACTACTCCTGGTAGTTCTGTCACTGCTACCCCCTCCTCTTTTGTCAAGAAAGGACTATGTGATGTGCATATCCCAGGATGGTACAGCAAGCTTAGTGCACATCATTCTCCTAGGTGAGTGACATGCATGGGGGGGATAGGCCAGAAGATTTTTCATAAAAAAAATTAGTAAAGAAAAGCACAATTTGCACAGCGGAGGGGAGAAGAGGTGGAAAGTAGGAGGGGATCAATTTGAGTGTGAAGATCCCCTTTAATCATCAGTCATGTAATAAGAAAATTTCTATTCACCTTGAATATCCAGTTATGCTTTTCATTTTACTGTCTAAGTAAGGTAAATATTTACACAATTTTAAGTAAAAATTCTCAACTCCTTTAGTAAATCAGCCTGTGCTACCATAGAAAAAAATATTAAACCATTGGATACAGGATTGAAGGCTTCATAACATACAAACCAGCAGTCAAAGTTCAGTGAAGGGAATATGCAGCATACAAAAAAGCAATTAAAGTGCAGCAGTCAAAACAATGTAGCATACAACATATTGTACAGAGTGCACTTGTCAGAACTTTACAATGTACAGTATAGCATATAGCCTGCAGGAATCAGAGTGCATGACATACAACTTGACATAAAAAGTGCAGGAGCGAGGAATATTTAACCGCTTCAGCCCCGGAAGATTTTACCCCCTTCCTGACCAGAGCACTTTTTGTAATTTGGCACTGCGTCGCTTTAACTGACAATTGCGCGGTCATGCAGCATTGCACCCAAGCAAAATTGACGTCCTTTTTTTCCCACAAATAGAGCTTTTTTTTGATGGTATTTGATCATCTCTGCGGTTTTTATTTTTTGTACTATAAACAAAAAACAGCGACAATTTTGAAAAAAGAGCAATATCTTTTACTTTTTGCTATAATATGTATATGATGGGCACAGTGACTGTATTTGCTGGGCACAGTGGCTGTATTTACTGGGCACAGTGGCTGCATATGATGGGCACAGGGACTGCATTTGATGGCAAAGTGGCTGTATTTGATGGGCACAGTGGCTGCATATGATTGGCACAGTGGCTGCATATGATTGGTACAGTGGCTGCATATGATGGGCACAGTGGCTGTATTTGATGGGCATAGTGGCTGCATATGATGGGCACAGTGGCTACATTTGATGGCACAGTGGCTGCATTTGCTGGGCACAGTGACTGCATTTGATGGGCAAAGTGGCTGAATTTGATAGGCACAGTGATGCTGCAATTGATGTTTTTTTAAAGTATTTTTCAGAATTTTTCAGTTTGTTTGCGCCCCCCCAAAAATGTTGAGCACCAGCTGCCACTGATTTGGAGTGTAGCATTTAGAAGTATGTAATATACAACATAAAATATTGACTTATAAATAGGGATGGGCCGAACACCCCCCTGTTCGGTTCGCATCCGGAACATGCAAACAGGCAAAAAATTTGTTCGAACACGCGAACACCATTAAAGTCTATGGGACACGCACATAAATCAAAAGTGCTCATTTTAAAGGTTAATATGCAAGTTATTGTCATAAAAAGTGTTTGGGGACCCAGGTCCTGCCCCAGGGGACATGTATCAATGCAAAAAAAAGTTTTAAAAATAGGCGTTTTTTCGGGAGCAGTGATTTTAATAATGCTTAAAGTGAACCAATAAAACTGAAATATTCCTTTAAATTTCATACCTGGGGGGTGTCTATAGTATGCGTGTAAAGTAGCGCATGTTTCCCGTGTTTATAACAGTCCGGGAGCAAAATGGCATTTCTAAAGGAAAAAAAGTAATTTAAAAGTATTAGCGCTAGTGCAGGCTATTAATGAATTGTTGGTCCCGACAATACACATAAAAGTCATTGAAAGTCATTGAAAAATAAAAAATAAAATGCGTGGGGGTCCCCTAAAATTCCATTACCAGGCCCTTCAGGTCTGGCATGGATATTAAGGGTAAGTCCATGCCAAAATTTAAAAAAAAAATCGCTTGGGGTTCCCCCAAAAATCCACACCAGACCCTTATCGGAGCATGCAACCTGGCAGGCTGCAGGAAAAGAGGGGGGGACGAGAGAGCGTCGTATGCATTAAGGTGAAAAAACACCTGGTAGTGACCGCCCACCCAGCCCCCCCATTTTACTTACCTGAGCCCTGTAACTTCACCCTGTCCCTCTGCCCGGGGTTCTCGGCTCTTGATTTGATAGATTGATAGCAGCGCAGCCATTGGCTCCCGCTGTGGTCAATCAAATCCAATGACGCAGGCGCCGGGGGTACATTCAGCGGCTATGGATGAATGATGGACTCGGGAGTGTGCCCGCAAGGTAACCCCCCAGGAGAGCGCTTTTCCTAGGGGGGAGAGCGAGAGCTGCCAGGGGACCCCAGAAGACGAGGTTCGAGGCCACTCTGTGTAAAATAAGCTGCACAGTGGAGGTAAGTATGATATGTTTGTTATTTAAAAAAAAAAAAAGCAAACCCTTACAATCACTTTAAGAGGTTTGACATGGGCAGCCTGAATTAGCTTAGTTAGTTAGAATAAAGTGAACTGTGTCTACCCTGAACTGAGGAAGACTGTGAACTGTTAATTCTGTACTTGCAAGAAACCCCAGAAAAAGTTCTTAAGGGATTCTAAGTGCCTAGTCTGAAGTCTCTCAAAGGGGTGCATGTATGGCAGGCATATCAAATGAATAAGGGCTTACATCAAGCAATGTGTACTACCAATGTTTACAAATGGAGAATGTTGCAAGAGAAGATCTAAGTTGTCATTAGTAATCGGTAGTGGGTTGGTGCTTAAGCTGACAGACGCCATGTGTTCAGCATGACTGGCATTGAAGACAGTGTGCTCTGGTAGCAAGGAGGGGGGGTTGCAACTCCCTCTCTAGAAGCAGGTTTCCTGATGTACCTGAGACTGGACCCATGTC
This sequence comes from Lithobates clamitans, assembly GCA_037952925.1. NCBI lineage: Eukaryota > Metazoa > Chordata > Amphibia > Anura > Ranidae > Lithobates > Lithobates clamitans. Next base: position 18,270 of record JBBGZY010000356.1, on the reverse strand, counting down.
ATGGAGCCCCTCTGTATCTAGCCGCATGTCATAGGAAGAAAGTGTGAAGAGGATCCTAAATAGCATGTCACTGGGAGTAAGGTGACATCAAGGCTGGACTAGAGATTGGGATGCAGGCTTTGTGTAATCCCCTCACATGTGCTGCACAATGTGGGGAAGTCACTGTACAATTGGTCTAGTGTAACGATGCTGTAAAGTGAATGAAACGTGAGTTAACTGTGCCACAACATGTACTCGTTTATAAGATGGATATGCTACCTTATTTCAGATTTCTCATGACTACAGCCTCCACCTGCTTAGTTGGGCATTAGCGAGCAAAGGGCCCCACCCTCATGGCCTTGTTGGCACGCTGTTTCCAAATAGTGACAGTGGGTGTGGGGAGAAGATCCCTGGCCTGCTGTCACAAGGAGGGGAGGCAGCGGGGGAAGAGCTGCAGATGATGGAACATGTTACATAAGACAAGATAAAACATTTTTTAATTGTAGACAGGGTATGGAAGGGTAAATATCCCATTGCTCATCTGTCTCAGTGACATTGGTCACCGGGAAAATTGAGCGGGGTGGAATTTCCACAGCAAGGACACAGCCAGTAGGTAAGCACGTAACAAGGTACTATATATAACCTTTCCTCAATTTATACAAATGTAGCAGTTAGGAAAATTTAGTTGGGATCCTCTGAGAAGCCAGGGTTAGTTTGTTAAGAGTTAGTTGGCTGTCATGGACATACTACTTCCAGACCTGCAACAGGGCTCAGGCGCATCCCCACCAACAGGTTCCCAGTAACGAACAGGCATGCGCCAATGCGCATGTGCCGATCGCAGAGATCGCACGCACAGTGATTCGGCTTTGGCGCCCAGTGGCCTTTAAGAGGGGCTTCCACCATTCAGCTCTTGCTGTTTGATCTGCAGCTTCACCTGTGACCTGTTCCTGTAATCAGCATCCGATCACCTGACCTGGCTCTCTGACCACGCTGCTGTCTCCAATCCTGAACCTTGGCTTTCCCTGACTCTCATTCTGTTTACCGGCCTGTCTGATCTCCTGTTACCAGAAACCAGCCCGAACTTGACTATTCCTTGCCTGCCGATTCTGTTGAACTGATCCACTGTGTATGACCCGGCTTGTCTGACCTTGCTTCTGCCTGCTGTGTGCACCTTGCTGACCTGCATCCAGCTTACCTCCATCCTGCTGACCTGCATCCAGCTTACCTGCATCCTGCTGACCTGCATCCAGCTGACCTGCATCCAGCTGACCTGCAGCTTGCTGACCTGCATCCAGCTTACCTGCAGCTTGCTGACCTGCACCCTGCTGACCTGCACCCTGCTGACCTGCATCCAGCTCACCTGCACCCTGCTGACCTGCATCCAGCTTACCTGCCTCCAGCTTACCTGCATCCTGCTGACCTGCATCCAGCTTACCTGCATCCTGCTGACCTGCATCCAGCTTACCTGCTGACTTGTATCCAGCTTACCTGTACCCAGCACTCCAGCCAGTTCCAGTGTCTCCCAGTGGACATCATCTCCAGTTCCAGAGAATCCACCAGGCACTCATACCCCGCTGTGCTCCTACAGTCACTGTCCTCAACTCCAGTGATCTGGGAACCAGGACTGTACTAGAGGTCTCCCTCTGCACGTCAGGCTCACATACGAGGTACGTGTCATTGGCAGAGCTCCAAGGGCTGAATCTTTGTTGCCTCCCACTGGCTTTTGGTACTGATAGAGGGTTATAGTACTTAGCGTGTGGAGGAGCAGCGATGAGGCCTGAATATTTATGGAGTCTCCTCCCAATCACTAAGTGAGGATGGCCCAAAAGGTGGAGAGACAGGAAATAAATATTCTGGAGTCTGGCCATGTTGGGAGCTGAGTCCAGGGTTCAGTTGCTTGGAGGGGACCCCTGTTCTGGGGGGCTCTGACCCTTGACAGAAGGAAGGAGCCAGAGGAAGACAGGGAGAGAGCAAAAGCATCTGAAGCCTCACACCCTTTCAGCCTCAGCTAGTTATAGCTGAAGCCATCCAGGGAGCAATTGGGACCTGTCCAGCAGGAGGCTTGTTCAGCAGTCACATGTGCTTCAGGATTCACCAAAGTAACTGAGTTAGTAGCTTCAACTACTACACCTCAGAGTCTGTCAGAGGAGAAGCAGCCAGGAGCAATATCCAGCTAGCTAGCTTTCTACCAAGGGACAGCTTAAAGCCATGTAAAGTCAGTATAGCTACACTACACCTCTTGCTTGGGGAATCATGGCAGCCAGGTGCCATGGCATTTTCTACACAAAGCACCTGCATTCAGTGATTGGAAACCTTTCTTTGCCAGTGGAGCTTATCCGTTTATCCTATTGGAGGACAGCCTTGTAATTTTTGATAGCAGTACAGAGAGTTTCAAGTCTTCAAGTAGCATTCAAGTTCCTGTTCTGGGCACCTTTCCATCCCTATTCAAGTGTATCCCCTAATAAATTAAAACAAAACACCCTGGACTGGTTCTTGATGTCTCACCAAGTGCTTGAAAATACCTGTTGTCTGGCTGTGCATGTGAAGGGAGACCCAAAAACCCAGCGGCTCTTAAGGGGGTAGCGTTACACAAAACTAAAATGAAAGAAAAAAATCAATATATACACTTTACTCAGTTGACATCACCTTAAACCAGTGGTTCTCAACTCCAGTCCTCAGGACCCATTAACAGGCCAGATTTTCTGTATTACTTTGGGGGAGATGCAGACTAGAATCCTGCAATCACTGAGCAGCAAATTATATCACCTGACATGTATTTCAGTTATCCTGCAAACCTGGCCTGTTAGTGGGTCCTGAGGACTGGAGTTGAGAACCTCTGCCTTAAACTGTCATGCAAAATAGAGGAGTTGATACCAGGCTCAGTCCAGTCTGGGCTTGTAGATATCCACAAGTAAAAGTACATAAATCAATGTAGGTGGTGAAAATAGTAAAGACCACCTGATGCTACAGCTCCAGCTTATGACAGATCTCACTTTCAGTTGGAAAGGATAAAGTGGTTTACAGGATGTAGAAACTTGCTAAATGTGATAAAGAGAAGACATCTGATGAAGATTGCGGAGAATAATTCTGCATCTACCTTTCTTTTGTTTTGCATCTGCCATTTGATGACAATCTATGTGATTCTATAATGCTTTCAATGTGTATTAGCATGAATCAATGTCCACTAAATTGATCACAATAATTATATCCAAATGGCCACTGATCAAAAAGCAAACAATTCCTACAGGGTAGGCCTCATAAAATGTTGATCAAAAACAGATGGTGCATATATTCAATGGTAGAATGTTAGTGTGTACTGCACAATCGTTATAGTGTAGCTTAAGGAAAATTAAATAATGAATACAATTCAACCTCTCCAGTACATCTCTGTAATACATGTTTATTTTCCCATGTTTTGTCTAAAGCCCCGCAAGTACGCATAAATATGATCCTTAGGGAGCTTGTAACTTTATATTGCACACCGACAACACTAAAATCCAAAACAATGCTATTAGCTCTGCCCAGTTCTTGTCTGTGGGCTACATAATGCCTCAATACTATGGGGGTTGATTTACTAAAGGCTAGACTAATAGACTTTGCAAGTGCAGTTGTACTCTGCAAGGGGATTTGCTTACAGAGCTTAAATTAGGTAAGCCCTGGAGCAAATTCCCTTGCAGAGTGCAACTACACTTGCAAAGTGCACAGTCTATTTGTCTTTAACAAAATCAAGCCCAATGTTAGGAAGATATGCATATATAATACATCTTAAGCAGCAATATGAAAGGTTTATATTGTAACTAGTCTATAATACTATGGTAGAACTATCATTTTTGGGTCAATATTCTTTACTAAACATATAAAGACTTTACAATTCAGAAGGGATTATAATGAGTAATCACTAAATGATGAGAAGAGTATACGGCCACCAGTATAAATAAAGATGTACTGTAGCAATTCTGTCATAATACGTCTGCTGTAGACATTCCCAGTGTAAAGTCTCATTTCATTTTATTGTTTATTTTCCTTGCTGCTGTTGCCCAGTCCTCTACTGGCTACAAATGTTCTGTCATTTGCTGCAGTGATGATAATAAAAGAGATGTAGGGATTTCTGGAAAATTGAGTCAGTCTCATGTGCAACCAGCTGCAAGGTTTACTTTCCCTCTTCTCATTCACAGTCATATTATCAGCAGTCATCATACCAGAGGACACTTGTACATGTTGAGTCACCTTCTCTAATAATTACAGTAAAGTGACACTAAACAATATTCTATTCTCTAAAAAATATCTGTTCGCATTTATCACATTTATCATGAAATTATTTCTCACTGTAAAGTTGATTTACTAAAACAGGATAGTGCAAAATCTGGTGCAGCTGTGCATGGTAGCCAATCAGCTTCTAACTTCAGCTTGTTCAATTAACCACCTCGATACTGGACACTTTCACCCCCTTCCTTCCCAGACCAATTTTCAGCTTTCAGTGCTCTGGCACTTTCAATGACAATTACTCAGTCATGCTACACTATACCCAAATTTAATTTGTATCATTTTGTTCACACAAATAGAGCTTTTTTTTGGTGGTATTTATTCACCATTGTGTTTTTTTATGTTTTGCGATTTAAGCAAAAATAGAGTGAAAATTTTGAAAGAAAAACAAAAATTTCTACTTTCTGTTTTAACAATAAAATAAAATTCTAAATTTAGGCCTGACAAATGTATGATAATTGGTTTGTGTGAAAGTTATAGAGTCTACAAGCTATGCTACGCATTATTGAAAATTGATCAATCCTGATGCACTGATGGCCTATCTTATTTCTTGAGGCCCTAAAATGTCAGGACAGTACAAATACCTCCCAAATTGTTGGAAAGAAGATAGTCTGAGGTATTTACTAAGAGGCATAGGGGGTCATTTACTAAAATGAATGTGCTGCATCGGTTCATACCTTAATTGGTACAATGGATAAATCCTTAATTGAGCGTGTGAACCGGCGCACGCACAGCAGTACCTTCCCGCGAGAATGTTTCCAGCGCAATCCCATGGTGCTGGTTCTCGGCGAGGTACATCTCGCTCTCGCTGCAATAGGAAAAACACATCTTCCTATTAAAGCAGCGCAAGAAAAAACGGCATGGTCCCATCATGCCCCGGGACTGTGCCTTCATAAGGGGCGGGGTCACCCAGTGACATCACACGGTGACCACACCCCATGCCTATATAAGTTGCCGCACACCTCGTAGACGGCATTACAGCGGGAGAGAGCGTTGTGTCAACATCGAGAGAAGAGGGGAGAAGATGACGAAGAAGACCGGGCCACTGCTAGCAAAAGAGCTGAAAGAAGATAGCGGGGGAGTCCAGCAGAAGATACCGGAGAGCGACAGAAGAACCGGACAGCGACAGAAGAACCAGACAGCGGCAGAAGAACCGGACAGTGGCAGAAGAACCGGACAGCGGGAGAAGACCGGGCCACCGCTAGCAAAAGAGCGGCAAAAGAGCAGAAGATAGCGGAGGAGCCCGGCAGAAGAACCGGACACGGGAGAAGAGGCCGGATAACGCAGAGAAGAACCGGAGACCGGGAGAAGAGGCCGGACAGCGCGGAGAAGAACCGGAGACCGGGAGAAGATCAGGAGAGCACAGAGAAGAGGCCGGAGAGCGGGGAAGAGACCCCCGAAGTCGGAAGAAGACCCACGGAGCTGCCTAATAAATTACTTTAAAAACCTGTCTAGTGTGTTTTTTTTCTTGACACTTTTTCCCCCCAGGTGAATGTACCCCATACTCATTCACATTGGGTGGGGGGCCGGGATCTGGGGGCCCCCTTAATAAAGGGGGCTCCCGGATTCTGATAAGCCCCCCGCCCGCAGACCCCGACAACCAACGGCCAGGGTTGTCGGGAAGAGGCCCTTGTCCTCATCAACATAGGGACAAGGTGCTTTGGTCTGGGGTGGCCGCAGCGTGACCCCCTTCCCCAAAGCACCCATCCCCCATGTTGAGGGCTCGTCCCCACCCCTTTTCCTGACCAGCCGGGCTGCGTGCTCAGATAAGGGTCTGGTATGGATTTTGGGCCAACCCCCACGCCGTTTTTTCAGCATAGGGGGTTCCCCTTAAAATCCATACCAGACCAAAGGGCCTGGTATGCTCTTGGAGGGGAACTCATGCCGGTTTTTTATGTAAAATTTGGCGTGGAGTTCTCCCTCAAGATTCATACCACAGTGCCTGGTATTGGCGGGGATCCAAGTCGGATCCCTGTGCTTGTCGCTCATTGGGAAAGGAAAAAACATTGTTTTCTTTCCCGATGAGAGAGCCAGCTCGGTGCTGCTATCTGCAGCTGACACAGTGCACTGCAATTACCTGCGGTTATGTGCGGATAGCTGCGCTAAATCGCTCCTGGACGCAGTCAATTCTATTTTTTCTATCTGCACCAAACCGCATGTAATCAAAACGCAGTGTGTGAATGGTGCATTGTGTGCTTTTAGCTGCGGTAGAAAACGCCGCTAAAAGCACAATTCCATCTGTCCGTGTGAAAGGGGCCTAAGGCCCCTTACACACTGGGGCGTTTCTCAATTCGCTGAAAAACGCCCTAAAGAAGTGGCTCCATTCACTCCAGTGTGAATCAGGCTTTCACACTGGAGCGGTGCTCTAGCAGGACAGTAAGGCCCCTTTCACACTGGGGCAGTGGGGGCATCTGCGGTAAAGCGGCACTATTTTTAGCGCCGCTTTACTGTCGTTTTAGCGGCGTTATTCGGGGGCTAGTGGGGCGGTTTTAACCCCCCCCTGCTAGTGGCCGAAAAGGGGTTAAATCCACCTGCAAAACACCACTGTATCAGCATTTTGCCGGCGGTATCACAGCGCTGCCCCATTGACACCTCTATGGAGGGTCGGATGTCAGTGGTGACATGTCCGCTGACATCTGAACCACTCCAATCCGAAAAAGTGTAACGGAGAAAAAACCTATTTTTCCATCCATCTGCGGATCGGATCGGGTGATGACGGGCTCTACAGACCGTCATCATCCGATCCCCCATAGAGGAGAGCGGCACTCTGACAGGTCCGTCCCTGCACAGTATGCAGAAACAGACCTGTCATCTGCCTGCTCAGCGGAGATCCACGGAGCGATCCCCCGCTGAGCAGAGCGGGCTCCGTACACAGAGACGTCCATGTGAAAAAACCCTAAGGCCAATGCCCTTTGTACAAAAATCCACGTGAAAGTTTGTACAAAGTCCCATCATGTGTATGAGGCTTAAACACCAGAAATTCAAGTTTTCATATCTTTAAAGGTCACCATGCACTGGCCAATCAGTTAGATCTTCCATAAATTAGATTCAGTGCAAAAGCCTGTTTGGTTTTCTACAATTAGAAGTAATTCTTACAGTGCATCTTCCTATTACCGCTTTAGCCTAATGCTCTCTTTCCACTATTTCAACCCCAAAGTTGCGTGATTTACAATGTGCTTTTTCGGCTTGTTTTCCACTATTGCAACTTGTCATGCCACTTGGGACTGAAAAGTTGCATCACAAGTTCTACCCCATGATTTACAATGAGTACCGTTCATATGTGTGCGACTTCAAGTCGCAGCAACTTCAAAGTAGTCCCTGCACTACTTTGGTCCCACTTTGATGCGACTTGATGTGACTTGAGGTCCATAGACCTCAAAAATACATAGGCATTGCTTCAAGTTTTGGCAAAAAGTTGCAGGAAACTCGCAGCAAAAAACACGCAACTTTGGGCTTGCAATAGTGGAAACCGAGTCTTAATGCCATGTCATGCGACTAGTTCAAAACATTGGAGAAAAAGCCGCACTGAAGTTGGAACAAAGTAGTGTAAGAACTTTTTTTAGAGTTGCACCAATTAGAATGGGGGAACATTGAAATACATGTGTTTTGACTTGTCCTTCACATGTGTCAAGTGGCACAACAACTCGCAGTAGTGGAAAGAGAGCCTAAGGCCACTTGGGACTGAAAAGTTGCATCACAAGTTCTACCCCATGATTTAAAATGAGTACCGTTCATATGTGTGCGACTTGCTTATGCCCATGCGCACATGGCGTATACACAGCAGGCACACATCTTTATTACAGAAATCCGTATTTGGCATGGAAATTAACCACTTGCTTACTGGGCACTTAAACCCTCCTGCTGTCCAGACCAATTTTCAGCACTGATGCACTTTGAATGACAATTGCGCGGTAATACTCTGTGTTTTTTTTTATTTTATTTAAAAAAAAGAAAAGACAGATTTTTATAAATAATTTTGGATATTTTTGGATATTTTGATATTAAATTTTGCAAACAGGTAATTTTTCTCCTTCATTTATGTACGCTGATGAGGCGGCACTGATTGGTTACATTGATAGGCAGCACTGCTTGGGACCACTGATGGGCATTAATAGGTGGCACTGGCAGGTGGTACTAGTGGGCACAGATGAGGCAGAATTTCCTCTTCTGGACCAATGTCCCTTGCACCTAAGCCGGTGATCAGCTTTTATTTTTATCCTCATGCTGTCAGCGTGAGGAGAAAAAAAAACAATTACCGAGCTTTAGTTTACATCATGTGATCAGCCGTCATTGGCTGACAGCTAATCGCGTGGTAAGGGGCCGGGATCGACCCTTACTTCGATCTGTGATCACCCGAGTCTCAGTGCGCGCCCTGCAGGGAGCCCGTCCTATGACAGCCTCCCAGAAATTCAGGTCCACGCTGTGGCTGTCGTTTGGCTATAGCACAGACACCAAGTGGTTAATAGAAAAACAGATGCAGATTTCTAGGACTGGCCAAAAATAATGTTTAGAGTCAAAGGCAACTGATGACTTTCTAGTAAAGGTCTAAATGGGCCATTAACATGCATCACAATTGAACTTAGGAATATGTCTTTGCAAAGTTAAACTAATAAAAATCCTTTCTTATTTTTGCTTAGGGATAGACGTTTTGGGGAATGTCTACACACCTCTCAAATTTTGCCAATTTCTCATTCAAAATTATTTACTTCCTGTCACATAGCCAAACAGGAAGTGAGGGTAAAACCCTACCAATGTATGTCCTTGGGGACACACAGGTCAATCTAAATAGTTTCCCCATTTGGGAAATTGCACTCTAGCATTTTGCCATCTACATCCCAAATTATTATGTATCTTGGGGTTTATTTACTAAAAGGTAAATCCACTTTGCACTACAAGTGCAGTTGCTGGAGATCCGAGGGGGACATGCAAGGAAAAGAAAAAAAACAGCATCTTTGCCTCTACATGATTGGATGATAAAACCACCAGTGCTTCCACTCTGATTTTCATCAACTACACTTGTATTGCAGAAAGGATTTGCCTTTAATAAACCCAAAAATACCTAATAATTTGGGATGTACACTACAAAGTGCTAGAGTGCAATTTGCATAATGGGGACACTAGTTAGATTGTGAGACAGACCTAGCCGGGACAGAGGCTGTTGGAGAGGACTGAATGAAAGCCTCTTGCCTTTTGATTATGGGCCCTGGATTTTCAAGGGAACAATACTCTTTGTGAGGTGAATTAGAAATCCAGTCTGAACTGTACTAATCAGACTCAGTCATGTATATATGTATATATTGTATGTTGTTTGATTCTGTTGAGGACTCCTTGCTGTGGTCATTTGGGATGTGTGTCCCTGAAGAGGGAGGGGGGATTCCTCCAGCAGCCCTCTGCTGATAAGACTGATTCATACTGTTGGGACACATACTGTAAGGAGAGAATGCAGTCATCACCTCACAACTGCAGCTTGATCTGGTGTTGGTGGATGGGGCTTCAGTCCCCACCTGTATACCCCAGGGATGCTGGGCAGTCAGCCCAGATCCTCAACAGCAGGATGGAGTGAGCCCAGTCCCCCTGTCTTCTCTCCAGTGGCAGAAAGGACTCCAGGGAGAAGGGCCAGTCCAGGCCTCTCCCCAGCAGTAGATATGTTCTCTGAGAGAGGCAGAGGTTGGCTGGGTGAGTAATACTCTGTTTGGAACAATTTGGGGTACTGTGTGGGTACAGGCAGTAGAGGACTGGAACTATGGACTAACTTTGGAGTCAACCCGTCTGGGGTCTCCTCCTGTGTTAGTCTTCTGCCGAAAGGGGAGAAATGTGACAGACCTAGCCGGGACAGAGGCTGTTGGAGAGGACTGAATGCAAGCCTCTTGCCTTTTGATTATGGGCCCTGGATTTTCAAGGGAACACTACTCTTTGTGAGGTGAATTAGAAATCCAGTCTGAACTGTACTAATCAGACTCAGTCGTGTATATATGTATATATTGTATGTTGTTTGATTCTGTTGGGGACTCCTTGCTGTGGTCATTTGGGATGTGTGTCCCTGAAGAGGGAGGGGGGATTCCTCCAGCAGCCCCCTGCTGATAAGACTGATTCATACTGTTGGGACACATACTGTGAGGAGATGCTGGTGTCATCAACTTCAACTATCTGTCTTGTTCTCTGCTATAATGTGTTTAATGTAAATGAGTTTAGTCTGGCTTACCACAGGTTCTAAGGGTATTCAGCTCATTGTTGTTTGTTCTAATTAACCCTGTGTTGATGTTTATGGTAATGTGTGTTGAATAGTCAATGAGCTGATCACATTGTCCTCTATACAATGTAGGAGACTGGCCAACACCTATTGGAGCTTCTGCTATTGTGAGAAAATGTCCTGTGGCTGTACTTATGATAATTAACTCTGTTACTGTGTGAAGCTCGGTGCCCACAAGTCTGTGTCCTACAGGTCATGTCTCTGAGTCATCTGGTCTGGGTAAATGATTTAGTAAACTAACTCATGTTAATTAGGTTACGTTTGTATTGTTAGAGTAATATGAGCAGGAGGGGGAACCTCATCTTCTCCTGTATATAAGACTGTATTCTGGTTCTAAATAAAGTTAGTTCATGTTAGCATCTAAGCAAGTGTCGCCTTGTTTTGTGCTTGGAAGCATTTGGAATACCTGATATCTGTATACAGACTGGGAGGAAGTGGTATATGACGGAAGTACTCAAGCGGAGTGTGGGACGTTCCGTGACAGATTGACCTGTGTGTCCCCAAGGAAAAATATTGTTAGGGTTTTACTCTCACTTCTTGTTTGGCTATGTGACAGGAAGCGAAGCCAATTTTAAGAAAAGGGACACAAAGCCCCCAAAAAAAAATCTTGATTTCCCTCAAATGTCCACAATTAGAATAGGATTGTCTTCAGCTTGATTTTAGTCCAGTGCTCTAAATCAGTGCTTCTCAACCCTGTCCTCAAGTACCCCCCAACAGGCCATGTTTGCAGGTTTTCCTTTATCTTGCACAGGTGCTTGAAATCAAAGTCAAGGGCTTTGTATTTTGGACAGCTATTTTAGAGAAGATAAATTTCCTAAACACTACTTGAGGACTGAGGCTGAAAACCACTGCTCAAAAAGAAAATTGAATACTTACCACTCTGAAATATTACTTTCCTGGTCACTATCCACGGCAGCATACACACAATCCATGCATGTGCTACCATCAAGGCACCAGGAAAGTAAGTTAAAACTAAAAAAACTAAAAAAGGGATTTGTCTAAGACATGCCAATCAGCCTAGTTAAGCTGCAGCTGGGAAATCCATTGCATGAAAAGAACACACATAAAAAAAAATAGAAACAATTTAATTGGTCCAAAAAAAACCAAGACTTGGAAAAGAAGCAAGGAAAGCAAAATACACACATGTATGTTAATTTGAGACACTAACAGAATATGTTTGAGGTTTGACCCTTTTGCAGTGTAAATTAACAGGAGTTAAAAGGAGTGCACCCACAAATGGACATCTATTAAGGATTAAAACAACATTAGGCACAACATCTTGAGAAAGCATTTTAAAAATAATGCAGCACAGACAGTTAAATCAAAGTGAACAATGTAAAAACAACAAAAATGGCCAACATAAAAAAGATTTCATGGTAAAATAGCCACCACCCAAAAAAATACAAGACACCAAAGTAACAAATAAATTGCATAAAAACATCTGTTTTGCAACAACTTAAAAAACAAAATACAAATAGAAAATACATTTGTTAGAAACGCGATAAGGACACCCACATGTACTCTCTTGCCGGCCCCCCACACACAATCTTGGCTCTTTTCAGGGCAAAGTAAAGACTGCTATCTGCAAGCTTTATATAACATAGGTTTGTGTGCTAATGAGGCAATTGCAAACACATGGACAGTCCATGAAACACACAAAATGCAAATTCACCCAATGTAGAGAGAACTTCAAAGTGGGTACACCTGTTAAGGATGTCCTTAAATTACTAACCCAAAAAACACACTCTGAGCATGCCCAGAAACATCCAAGTGCTGTTCACACACACAAAGCACCACCAAAAAAAAACAAAGTCCCTGAGCATGCCCATAACAACCCAAATGCAGCTAGCACAAAATAAGCCACCCCCCTGTCCAAATTTAAGCACATCATCCAGCATGCACCAAAATTACAGATGGGAGCCTAACATGTGCAAAAGTTATACAAAAAATACCATTGCAGTCTAAGGGAACTGACTTGGTAATTTTACTAGTCCCCACTTGGCTCACTTATCTTCTAGTTATTGGCCTTAAAATGGGTATGGGGCCCAGGTCCCACCCTAAGGGACATATATCAATGTCACCAATTGGACAATCCCAAAAACAAAACGAAACAAGGAGAAATGCCTTTAAATATGCCGAATTGCTTAAGGTCCAGTTCACACCAATGCAGTCCAGTGCATATTTTATGCATCAAAAATGCATGGAAAGTCGGTTATATGGTTTTTAATGGCATAGTTCACACCCATGCTTGCATTTCCAGTGCGATCCAGTTCCTGAAAAAAAAAAGTAGAACATGCTGCATTTTTTCTGCACTGGACTGTACTGGAAAACTGTAAAATGCATCAAAAATGCACTGGAACGCACTTGTCCTCATTTAAGGTTAAGAAAAGAGAGGGGGGAAAAAAGCACTGGACTGCATCAAAAACGCACCAGAAATGCACTGGAACACATCAAAAACGCGCAAGTAGAAAAGCACCTGGAATGCGTCTGGACAGCATTTCTATGGTGCGAACTGGCCCTAAGGGCCCTAAGGGCGTGGCTATAATGAAATGTCGGTCTGGCAATACACATAACAGTTCATTGATAAAAACAGCATTAAGAAAAAAAAACAAAATTAAGAAAAAAAATGTGTGGGGTTCCCCCGAAAATCCATTCCAGGCCCTTCAGGTCTGGTATGGATATTAAGGGGAACCCTGTGCCAAAATAAAAAAATGGCATGGGGGTCCCCCTCAAAATCCATACCAGGCCCTTCAGGTCTGGTATGGATATTAAGGGGAACCCCGCGCAAAAATTAAAAGATGACGTGGGGGTACCCCTCAAAATTCATACCAGGCCCTTCAGGTCTGGTATGGATTTTAAGGGGAACCCCACGCCAAAATAAAAAAAAATGGCATGGGGGGCCCCCTTAAAATCCATACCAGGCCCTTCAGGTCTGGCATGGATTTTAAGGGGAACCCCGCACCAGAATTAAAAAAAAAATGGCCCCCACGTGTGAAATGGTAATGGGGTACAAAAGTACCCCCACCATTTCACAAACAAAGTGTCAAAAATGTTAAAAATGACAAGAGACAGTTTTTGACAATTCCTTTATTTAAAGTCTCTTCTTTCCATCTTTGGGTCTTCTTCCTTCCTTCATCCTTTCTCCATCTTCTTCTTCCTCTGCTTCTTCCTCCGATCCTCGGCTTCTTGCTCCGGTGTTCTCGTCCGGCATCTTCTTCTGCAGCGTCTTCTTTCCGGCTTAGTTCTCGGGCCGCTCCGCATCCATGATGGGAGGCTCCCGCTGTGTGATGCTCCTCTTCTTCTGACACTTATATAACGGAACTGTGCTTCAGAGGGGGTGGGGTCACCGGGGTGGGGCCACACTGAGAAGTGTCAGAAGACGAGAAGCATCACACAGCGGGAGCCTCCCATCATGGATGCGGACCGGGAACAAAGCGGGGATGAAGACGCCGCGCAGGAAGATGCCGGACGAGAACACCAGAGTAATGCCCGTACACACGGTCGGATTTTCCGATGGAAAATGTGCGATCGGAGCGTGTTGTCGGAAATTCCGACCATGTTTGGGCTCCATCGGACTTTTTCCATCGGATTTTCCGACACACGAAGTTTGAGAGCAGGCTATAAAATTTTCCGACAACAAAATCCGATCGCGTCAATTCCGACCGTGTGTGAACAATTCTGACGCACAAAGTGCCACGCATGCTCAGAAGAAATTCAGAGACGGAACAGCTCGGTCTGGTAAAATTAGCGTTTGGAATGGATAGAGCACTTTCGTCACGCTGCAATCTTTAAAATTGTTTAATACAGCACACTCTCTTCTTCTTTATAATGCAGGAAGAATGAAGTAGTTTTGCTGCTGATATTCACACAGAGTTCTCACAAACTTCTTTCTTTCTTATTTATCATGATTCCCTCAATATATTATGATTTGTCACATCTGACCAAAAATCTATATCTTTTTTTTGTGTTTTTTTTTTTTTTTTAAAGCCTGATGTGATTTTTTTTATTTATTTTTTTGGTTTGTATTTTTTTCAAGGCTGATCTTGTTTTTTTATTTTTTTTTTAGTTATTTAACATCCAGAATATTTTTGTGTGTGTTTTGTGTGTCAAGTTCCCACAACACCATTATGATCTTGTATTATTTAATCTCAAGGAGGTTGCTTGGTGTTGGTGTCTCTTGTTAATTTCACATTGTATTTTTTAAATGTACCTGAATCCTCACAAACAAACTGTCCTTTTTGAAGGAAAACACACATAGGCGAGTCTAATTGAAACCAAAAAACCTTTATTAAGGGCTCAGAACCAAACAAAGAGGGAGGCAATGCTGGAGAAACAGCAGAAATTGGTGAAGCCTTTGGCCCCCAGGGCACACATCAATTATTTTACTGCAAAATTGGTGGCCTGAGGAGTCCATATCTAAGGGAGTGCAGTCTGGTCCAGAAGTCCCAGAGATCATGAAAGCAGCAGATGACATCTGTGTCCCCAGGCTGTGGTCCTACAAGAGACTGTATCTTTTGCCAGACCAGACTGAACCCAGGGTCATCACTCTCTGGTCTTCCTTCCACGCTTCCTTCCACGCTGTGGCTGTGGTGGTGTAGTTGTGGCAGGAGGAGGAGGAGGATGTTCCAACTCAATCACGTGGGTATTGGGTGTGATTTCACCCCTCACCCCCTTAGTTAAGACTTTATAAAGAAGGTCCTCACACCGCTTGCGTTGGCCCTCCTGCATGCCCTGCAGTTTGGTGGTAGCCATGCAGAAAAAGGCCTCTTCAGGAGTGGGGGTGGCTCTGAGGGACGCAGAAGCCTCCTGAATGAGCCTGAGTGCTGAATCCTGCACGTGACTCCCCTTCCTGGGTCTTTTGTTTGGAAGGCGGAGGGGAGGAACCTGCGATTCTGTCAGGCTCCTACTGGTCCCAGGCTTCTGGCTGCCACTTAGCCCCGCCTCCTCTTGGCTGCCACTTATCCCCGCCTCCTCCTGGCTGCCACATTCCACAGCCTCCTCCTGTGTGCCACATTCCAGAGCCTTGTCCTGGCTGAGGTCTTCCTGTGTATGAAAAAGGGACATAGTTTTCATTTTTTCTTCATCAACAACACACAATATTCATCTCATGACTGTTGCAAATTGAATGTTAACAAATATAAAAGACTATCATTCTAAGACCAGCATTTTTCATTCTTGTTCGAATTATTTTTGCCCACTACTGTCTATTGATATGTAAAACACTTTATTAAATCAGCAATTAGTGATCAATAATAACATCTAGTAAAGATCATTTCTTTATTGACCAGAAATCTGTAGAACAATGCTATACCTGGCTCAATCTGGTCTCCTCCACTTCTTCCTGGCTGGAAGTCCCAGGTTGGACATCGGAAGCCTCAGCTGGGGTGGAAGGAAGAGTGGAAGGAAGGGTTGAGAGGGATTCCCTGACTCCAGTCTGGTCTGACAGAAATCACAGTCTCTCATAGTACCACAGCCTGGGGACATAAACATCATCTGCTGCAGCTCCTGATCTCTGGGAATCCGTGACCTTCTTGCGCTCCCTAAGATAAGTGCTCCTCAGGCCACCAATTTTGGCTTGATGCCCCTATTGAAGTCGATGTGGACAAAATGCGTCGGGTGAGCCTTACTCTTTCCTACACTTGATTTTATTGTTTTACACGTGATCACGTTTTTATATCGTTTGTTGATTATTGGTTATATCCAATACAAAAGCAAGGAGCATGAGGTAGAGAGAGGTCGCAGTTAGCTGCCTCTGTCGGCCATTATCTCAGTACCCCATGCAACAAGAGCAACAACCCCTAAAGAGGGGGGGGAAAGGGGACTATTACGGTACCAGGTGTGATCAAAATTTATAATGAAAGGGGATAGAGAAAAAAAGCAATAATATAGTATAAAAATTCCATTTTAATAGAAAACATGATTAAAAGATTGTAATAATGTCACATACAGTTGTAATTTAGAAACGGAAGCAGTAAATACAACCAATTGGATTACAACTCATAGTGAAGGTAGACACAAATAAAGCTTGAATTCTCGACCGGTTTCGCGGTTTTACCGCTTCCTCAGGAGAGCAATATCTGTGATACAACATACAATAATTGTGGTAAATACAACACACAGAGGTTACACAAGAAAATATCAATGCAGCAAAAACATTAAACAATACGTTGCACAGTTATATACAATATGGATAGAAAAAGGATGAGCTCACCCGTTCTGTAGTTACCTGTGGGTATACACGGCCCCAAGTGGTTCCCCCTGCGGCGAACACAGGGGATAACTAAACAGCCCCTGAATAAATAAATTTTAGATGGTAAGGTAAAGTAGGTCAATAGACTGGGGAATCAATCAAAAAGAGGGTAAGATGAGGGGGTGCCAGTGGTGTGCCTCTAAAATAAAACAGTGTGCAAGAAAAGGGAGGAACCAAGAGGGGTGTGAGAATAGGAAAATAGTGAGGTGAGGGAGAGAAAGAGGGGGGGAGAGGGGGGGAGAGGGGGGGAGGGGGGGAGAGGGGAGAAGGAGGGGAGGAAAAAATGGGGAGGATAAAGGGGGGGGGAGGAGGGGGGGAGAGGAAAGGGGGGAGGGGGGAAGGGGGGGGGGAGAAGGGGGGAAAAAAGGGGGGGGAGGAGGGGGGGGGGAGAGGAAAGGGGGGAGGGGGGAAGGGGGGGGAGAAGGGGGGAAAAAAGGGGGGGGAGGGAAAGGGGGGGTGGGGGTGAAAGGGAGGGGAAAAAAAGGGGGGGGTGCAAGGTTGAGGGGAGGAGGAGAGGAGAGGGGAACAGTGAGGTCAGTGGAGGGAAATCCCTGCTGATTAAGTGTGCAGGAAAAAACAAGTTGAGAGAAATTGCACACAAAGTTATGGGACTGGCACTCACCCCTAGAGTACTTGTATATAATAAACGCATGGACTAAAATGAGGACCAAATGCAACAAATCGTATGGTAGACGAAATGAGGCCACCAGCTGCTGTTGGGTCAGTAGGAAAGGTCCCCCCAGGTAGGCTGGAGATATTGGTATGCACTGGGAGAGGTTACAATGGTAGCTGTAACAAGCATTATAATAAAATTACCATATTACCGGCGTCATATAGGTATTGACTCACCAGTCCTAAAAACCAACCAGCTAGGGTTCAAGTTGCAGACTGAAAAGTCAAATAGATTGACAAGGTAATAAAGTGGGTACTGGAATATAAACATAGATAGGCATACAGGGAACATGCTGTAAGTACGGTATGCAGGGATAACGATTCAGCAGAGAGTGCAAACAGGAAAGGAAATCTGCCTGGGAGCAGGGGAAAGGGGGGGCGACAGCACTTACCAGGGGGGGCGAAAGGGGGGGCGACAGCAGTGGTCCTCAGTTCGCCAGCGTCCAGGGGCTGTAAGCTCAAGTAGCGGCCATAAGTGGCCGCTATAAGAGCACCCCAACCCGGAAGTCAGGGACGGCACAGAGGGCGGTCCCTGACGTCACCGGGTCTGCTCGCCCGCACTGCGCAGGTGCAGTATCACATGCTACTGCGCAAGCGCGGGCTCCTGTCAAAGGGAATCGAGTTCCCAGACATGGAGACGCAAGCAGCTCTAAGGCTGCCAGGGCGAGCATGTGTCCGCCAATAAAAATAAAAGTAGATACAGCAAGACAAACAATGTGTAATATTGTATCTAGGCAACAAACAGTCAATAGCAACAGACTATAGGCATTCACTTACAGTGGAAAGGTATCATAGAACGTGTTGAGACCCAGTAGTGCAGGGAACGGGGGGTGGGGGGGGTTTAAGGAAATGAAGG